>OX637504.1:1419479-2838959 GCA_951799955.1 Apamea anceps | reverse complement strand
GAAATTCAATACTAATGAACGGAGTTCGCGTCAGAACTGTGTGGCGTCGAAGTGTTTCAAAACTATGGGATTGTAAATTATACCAAACATTTACTACTAGTATAGCTATCGTATAGCTGCGAACTCCGTTCATTAATATTGAATTTCTGATTTTGATCATCTACTTTTGCTGTTGACTGTACTCAAAATATTAATTGATGGAATAAAAACATCTCTCACACAACCAGTTATATAGCTTTCTATTAAATTCTAAATCTGTAGCACTTCTAAAATCTTTCGGCTAAGTGGTTGTATATTTTCACCGCCATGGTATAACAATTTTTGTCTATTACGCGGGACTTCTAGTGGTTTTTGTACTATTTTCCTCTTTTATTACATCGAGTGTCAATATTGTCAAGTGTCCGTGACTGATAGCCAGTTGAGAGAAACGGGCATGTTGCATTGAAGAGACTGGAGCAATAATAAAAAACTAAATAAAAGCTTGTAAAAAAGCTGAAGAGTTTGATTGTTTTTTTAGGATATGAATTTTTTTTTTAACTTTTGACTTCACGTTACGACTGCTAGAAGCCGAGCCGAGCCGAGAAAATAAAAAAAGTAAGAAAAAATGGTAAGCAAAGACAATTGCGAGCAATTTGCGAGCCAAACGTGTAAGTAGATTCTAGATCAATGCTAGTCTGGAAAAATCTTACCGTGAAAATATAGGTGAACTGAGCAGTGGTGGCCCAGTGGTAACGGCCGTGACTTACGAGTTGTAGATCGTAGGTTCGAACCCAGTCGGGCGCTTTACTTTGTGTAAATTATTTGTGAGGAAGGTGTTTTAGGATCGAAATGCCGGCAAAAAGTAAGTTGTCAATAGTGTGAATCCCAAGCATCAGATGGAATGATTTTTTAAGTTTTCACTGAGAAATTTTCCAGAATAGCACCACTATTCCTTATTATTTTATATATTAGAACAGAATTCCCACAGAAAGAGTAGCTTCGCACCTAAGCCATGCTTACCTGAACTCACCTCTTCACCTAAGATCCACGTACATCAGCCATATTTGATCCGGATATTGATCCCGGGAGTGTCGTGCCCATCCCGACTCCACCGCAATATGTTGCAGAACCTTTTCAATAACGTAAGCCCTCGCGCTGACCCCAATAAATTGTTAGGCGCACTCGTCTTGGCAGGGAGAGGTCAACGTGACGGGAGGAAGCGATTGTTATATTTATCAGGATTTTTTGGCGTGTGCCGAAAATCGAAACTAACGCAGCCATCTTGTTTTTTTAATCCATTTCACGTATCTCTGTCTAACAACAGTGCGTCCCTGTCAACGTCATTGGAGCACCAACAAAACCCTAGAAGAACTGTATAGCCCGTTCACAGTTATTTTACCTCTGACAGCAGTGACAGCAGCAACCTAATAACAACCTTATAGCAATGAATATAAAGATCACAATGATTTTGATAGACGTATCAGTAGCAGCAACGGAACAGCAACCTTATTTGAATGACAATATAGATCATTATGATTTTGACAGTGATGCAAAGTAAGAGGTAAAACAACTGGCCGGCTAGTATTCTAAAAGTTTTTATTCCAAGTTCATGGTCTATCTATGGCTTTGAAAGCGTAAGGTGTCGTTCTTATAGAACATAATCACGCGGTCATCGCTCGTTCGTGTGCACTGTGGCCATACAAATGGTCAATTGATGGGGTACCTACATCGTGCGATTGTCAATTATTTCATTTTTATCGTGTATGTTTGATCAGACGGACGACCTCAGTTCGCACGAAATTGCTTGTCCGAGACAATGACGGCTGAAAGTTCTAGTCTTCACCCATGTGTCTACGTTTGGTAAACGCAATGGTGGTCATTATCATCAGCACCTTCATAGCTATTGGAATATAGATAGATAGATAGCAAATGTTTAAGATTTCAGATCGAAAATTGCTTACAGGTTTTTCTGAATCTACTTGCATTTTTTGTTTTCGATATCGGAAAACGAGTTATCAACTCAAATGGAATAGGAAACCAGACAAGGCGCATTGATAGCGGTTGGAGTAAGGCCGGAAGGCAGTGGCCGAGTGGCGTCCAGGTACTGGAAGTTGAATAAACATGGGCGTTTTCGTATTTAGTTGCTAACGGGTATGTAACCGATATTCAGTTTTCATATCGATATCGAAAACCGTTTTCAGATATCGATATCAGTAGTACGATTTGCACAAGTAACTGAAACGTAATAACGTAACGTAATATTCGCTTCATCACTTTTACGCCAGTAAAACATTGAATGGTAAGACAGAGACAAAGCGAATGAAAACCGGCGATGTCATATCGGCTCGTGATGTGAAGTTTGCGTTCTCGTAGTTCGTTTTCGTTGTTGCGATATGGATATGGATGAAACCATAGCTCGATGAAGTTTTTGTGAAAACTGTTATGTATATTTCGATATCGATATGGTATGATAATAAACACATATCCGATATAAGTTACGTTTTGATATATCGAACCCATGCCTAAAGTTGAAGTGTCGGTCGTCCGGCGGCGAGTCGAGCGGACGATATTGTTGCTATCGCTGGTACTGGTAGTAGCTAGATGAGGCTGGCACAGGAGCGTGGAGATTGGCACAAGACAAGAGAGGCCTGTGGTCAGCAGTGGGGGAAGTCGGCTTGTGGATGATGATGATGACGATGACTTGCATTTAGTGAACTAAAGTAAAGGTTTGTAGCTATATTTTTTTTTCTATATTAAACTAATATGGGTTTAAAACGCGATCTCTTGTAACGCAGGACATGTATAATTCTGAACCCTATTCATTCGCCTCCGCCGCCTCTCATAACTTGTGTTAATGCAACAGTTGCCCGTGTACGCCGACATTAAATGAATTTATTATGAGCTCGGAGAGAAACTTATGCAATTTCGACAGTGTATGTACGCTGCCTAATAGTCAGGGTTTTATTCTCTGACTGTTTGTCTTAGTTGGGAGTTTGGAAGAATGACGTTTGAGCAAAAATAAGGTGGAGGATCAATGATATTATTTATAAGGGATAGGTTTGTAGTGATCGATAGATGGTGATGGCAAGTGCATAAACTTGACGTGGCTTTGAATAATAATTAGACTGGACGAATGCCATCAGCCTCACTTATTTTGGGATTCGCTTTTCGTCAGTGCAATTATGTTGTCTTTTAAAAACTGGCCAAGTGCGAGTTGGACATGCAGGTTTCCGTACCAACGTAAAATATTTAACACTACATATATTTTAAAAAACACGTTTCTTGTATGGGTACCCCCTTTATTTTATTTGTATTGTAGTTTTAGCGGCAACAGAAATAAACATTCTGTGAAAATTTTAACTGTCTACATATTACGGTTCGATACAGCCTGCTGACAAACAGACGGACAGGCGGACATCGGAGCTTTAGTAATAGGGTTCCGTTGGCAACCTTTGGGTACGGAACCCTAAAAACTAGGTAAATAACAAATAGCCGGTAGAGCAGATTTCTTAAGCAAACATATCACATATCAGCTAATTGATTTGAGCAGTTGCCAGATTCTTTGACATTTACAATATGTTCTTTTGGGAACAGTCATAGATGATAGTTGGTTTTCTTTGACTTCTTTCTTAGCAATCTTCAAGAACACCCATGGTGTTCTGTGTCTGTTTCATAAGTTAATGGCACGTTTCAGAGATCTGTCAGCCCCATCTGATGTTAAAAAAGTAGCTGGATCTCTAGGACTAATTACGAGATAATTACCACTCAAATACGCCGTGTATTGATTCCGTTACTGCAAGAGCGCTAAGTTTCTGCACCACCTAACACGTACGAACCTAATTACTTTATGGAATAGCTTCAGCAACAAACACCGCTACATTAAGCCGCCAAAAGCCCTATAACAATAATCCAGACCATTACCCCAAACTTGAACAGTCTCCATAAACATTCAGTGAAATTGGGAGACAATTCCTAGAGGTGGAAGAGGTCAATTTAAATTCAAGGTTGGCGCTAAAGGGGTGTGCCAGTGAGCGAGGAATTGGACTGGATCCAATGGCCTGTTCTGACACTTCTGACCCAATTCCCCCCATATTAGGTCACTGGCTCCAATGGGCAATTTTCATTTATTTTGGATAGCTTTTACCTGCTATGCTGTTCATGTTTATTGGTTTATGGTTTTAATGTAAATTATTATCGTGGGTGGCGTTAGTCTTTTGTTTTGTTGTGGTTGGCGCAGTGGTTAAGCGATTGACTGCTGCGCTGCGTGTCGCGGGTTCGATTCCCGCACGGAACAAATATTTGTATGACCTACATGTATTTGTTCCGAGTCTGGGTGTTTTTCTATCTATAATATGTATGTATTTACAAAAAAAAAAAATGTATATAAGTAGTTTATCAGCCATCTTGTTACCATAACACAAGTATTAGGTTGCTTAGCTTGGGACTAGATGGCGCTGTGTGAAATGTCCAGGGATATTATTATTATTATAAACTTTGGTCTAATTACCTACTCCCTGCAATGAACACTCTTATATGCCATATAGTAAATAATGTTGCCACGCTTGGCAAAAAGATTGTCATACAAAACAAATAGTAATGTGTTGCCAATGTTCTGATTGATTTCAAATCATGACGTTAGTTGTAGCGTCATCTTGAAATATATCTCACTTACTTTGACACATCATCACCATCATCTTTCTCCCTTATCCCTATTTATTTGGGGTCGGTGTAATATGTCTTTTCTTCCATACTTTTCTATTATAGTCGTCATTTCGGTAAACCGGTAGTCATTCCCTTTCTGACGTTGATATCAGTATTATTTTGTTGGATTCTAATCCTGTTTCAGAAACCATACTTCTTGTATTAGGTAGGTATATCTACCTATCAAATGCACCAAACGGAAGCAAATATAGGTTTTAATCAAAGTTGCTTGTATTTGGACGGGGTCCAACAGAGATGCGGGTGTAAGCAAACACACTTCATACTAGTCTTAGCTACTGAAACTGTGCACATTTTAGGTAACATGTTACTTTAGAAAACTAGGAAATGGATGTCAACCCAATCTCATCGAGCTTTATCATCGAATTGAAGGTTTGCAGTCTTCTTAGCGTGTTGGTGGCAAATGTTAAGTTAAATATCATGTTGGGCTCAGAACTCAGCAACGCTAAGGGACTAACCACACTTATTCAGCCCTGTTCAGCTTTTGTCCATAGAAAACAACGATTTTGTATGAGATGCGTACCTACGCATCCGTTCACCTTTACAGATGGTACGCTCTCCGTACAAAATCGTTGTTTGCTGAAAAGAGCTGAATAAGTGTGGTTAGTTCCTAATACCATTCGCTGACGCATGCAGCGCAAGATGAAAGGTGGGCCATGGTCTACGGGGAGATGATCGAAACCATCCGAGAAACCCAAATCTTAGTTCGTAGTGTAGAACTAAGATTAGAAAAAAACAAAAAACTCCTTGTTTGATACAACAAATCTCTTCTCAGACTAACTCAACAGCTGGAGTATCATTGATGGTAACTATCTTTAATCATCAAAGACGCACCAGTCATGTTATCTTTCCATTAGTTCTAATGATCTTTGGCAGTCTTTACGGGTCCACTAGTGCGTTGCGTCGCGTCGTCGCAACGGAACAACGCATTGTACGCTACACCTGCGTTGCGTTGACGCTGCGACAACGCTCGTCTAGGTTCCTCCTCTAGCAGTTGAACATTGGCCGCCGTCGCACCGGAGCTCCGACAGCGCAGCGCATTACACTCCCTCCCGCTTCGTCTCTTGTCCGTCGATCCGTTGAAACGCCGCGCGCGACGACGCAACGGTCTAATGGGGCTTGTCATAAAAAATATATGGAAAACGACGCAGCGACGACGCGACGCAACGCACTAATGGGGCCTCGCCCTTACCCAGTACCAGGGTAAGTGGATGTCAAAAATAAGCAGGCGCTCCATGTAAAATACCAAGGAAAAGGCTCGGCAGAATGGTTTGAACTTTCTATTAATTAATTATTTTTGGTTTTTTCCCCAGATGTAAGATCCGTCCAGCTAAAATGACAAGCCAGAGCCACCTTGCCAGATTAGCACAGAAATATATATATAAGATTTGGCAGACTATCTTTAGCATCTCAAATTGAGATGAGGTGATGGGATGACGCATCCTCTCAAACGCACATTACTACGTGCGTTTGTGAGGGTTTTCTATTCTTCAAAACGTTTTATCATGTTTATAAAAAAAACACCTTACAAATATTAATAAAACAATGATAAACTACGCAATAATACATATAACTTATTCCCACGCATGAGACGGGCGTCAAAAAAATTCGTAATTTAAAAAATAAAAAAAGACGTTTTGACTGGCGCGTTTCACACGAGGTCGTGTCGTCGTTTCACGACCAAGGCTGGATTTTGTAAGGCCAAATACAAAAAGTTTTCTGAAAATAGTTTTGAGATAACGCGTCAAAGCAAAGAAATGTGTTTTATGAACACAAGACAACATATTGTTTCGCAAACAGCAAAGGATGTTGAAGGTTGTAGATTTTTAAAATTACATAAATGTTGTAAGTAATAATTCTTCCGGAATAAATACTCTGAATGATAGTGGAATCCGTATCAAAATCCATTGCGAAGTTTAGAAGAACAACGCGGTTACACAGACAGACACGAAAAGCGATTTGTTGTGTAAACTATACAATATATTATGGGTACTAATGTATTAATCTGCACTTCTGCAGCATCTTTAAGTTCACAAGTCCAAACACGTGATTCACTTGGCGCATCTGCAAGTATTTATTTGTGGGAAACGATCGCTGTGCGAAAAACATGTTGCTGAAGATTATAAAATGTCCATTCTGTTGTTACATATTGTCAACCGTTGCCAAACTTTAAAATTCCACAATTCCTCCCAGTAAGTCTATTAATAAAATTGTATTACTATGCACTGAAGTTAATTATCAAGAATTTAGTAAATACTCTTTGTTACTTTGAAATTACAACTATGACAATTAAAAACTGCCATGACCGGATGACAATAAATTACAAAAAGAAACAGTTCCTTTTATAAATGTAGCTCAAACTTTATAAAAATATACATTTGCATAGAATTTTTGTTCGATTATTACTAAAGCAAACGCGAGATATTCCATTCAGAAAAAAAATTAAAAAACAATTACCAACTAAACCGATATAAACGAACTCATTAAGCGGTAAGTCGTTGTTTATAAAAAGGGTCAAGTTTAATTGGTTTTGTAACGTCAAGTGTGACATTTAGGTTGGCACGCGCTAGCCAGGTGCATTGTAGTATAATTAGTGATGTCCGTTGGAAATAAAAGTTTTAGTCGATTTTATTTTAGTAACTATTTTTACTAGACCGTTTATCTGAAAATGTGCGTCGATTGTATTGTTATTGTGTACCAAGGTAAAGTCAATAACAATTTAAGTTATTTTATGGCATTTTACTTTTTTGGAAGTATGTACTGTGTAGTCTACAGATTTAAATATTTGAGTGTAGGTACTTAGATAAGGTTTTGATAATTGTAGTAAGTTCTGAGTAGGATTAAATTATGCTTTGCTTAATAATTATTTAACCGCAAAATGTATGGCCAATTAAAGAACTATGTAAACAATGTAATCACCTCAGCGTTTGTTTAAGGAATGTTGATTTAGTATGCATACATATTTACATATTTATCAATAGGGTTGTGGTCAGGTGGCTAATAATTAAAAAAGGTTTTTTGCATTTAAATGAAACCTTAATTTCTACCACCATCGTTTAGCAGCCATTACTTAACTCACCTTATCGAATTCATCTTCAAACATATCAAATTAATTCCAAACATGCTATTTATTAATGAAAGTAATTAAATTATCAGAATTAAACTTTTAAAGCTCATACTGGCTTGCATTGGACAAGCGGTCGTTGCATGTCTGCCCTCCAATTAACTTTACATAAAAAGATTTTATCGCTAAACTCATCGATCTAAAACTTAATCAAGCTTGAACGCAACGCAGCGCAACGCAAGTGTGCAACAGATTAGAAATATTTACGTTATCTGTGGACCTGGCCCTTGCATTCATTAGTTAGATTTCGTCGATTTTCATGACCATCGTTTCTTAATCGATTTTATTTTTTATAGCTTCCGCAAGTGATCGATATTGGAGCAATCAACGTTCTTTGTGGTTTTTAAACGGAGACTCACTTCATAATCTGATTGAGTTGACCCCTGAAAATAATGTACACGTTGTTGTTCATATATTTAGCAACCAACTTAGTTATTTTATGTTTTTTAATAGTTATCCGAAGAAAAACACAATATCGCCGTTCTTTCCATCAGGTTTAAAAATGTTATCCAACCTCTTTTGCAAATAAATTGAAAGGAATGCTGTAATACGATATAATTATGACTTTTACTGAGACAGAAAGAAGGATGGGTGTCGTGCGAAAATAAGATGCTACGATAAAAATATGGGAATAATGTCAAGAATAATATAACATAACAATATCGATAAACAATCAGACTGGGAGCACAAACAATACCAAAGACCACATGTGACCTATAAAAGAACCATAAATGCGCAACATATGGTTTTTGTATCGTCGTAGAATATAAAAAATATTGTCAATTGCGAACAAAAGATCAAAACAACAATGTAAACAGCAGACATGGCAGAAACCTTGAGACTTATAGTCACGTTAAAGATTGTACAAGACTACGAAACGATTGCAATAAGAATCTGTTGATCCGTATCGGGCAGCTCAATTAAAATGTTAAGGTGAACTCGGGTAGCTTTGGAGAAAAAAACAAAAGAAACGAGAGTAGGTGCCTAGTTGGTATGCAGAGCAACCTTCTATTTCATTGGGTTCTCTACAATGCAAATTTTTGTAACAGTATCCAAGAATTCGTAACAAGCGTGAAATAGGTATATTCACTTTCAATACTTCTTGCTTATGTAGACTGGATTTAAATCACCTGGATTTGATTAAACTGTTTTGGCTCCTGTCCTACAAATCACTTAATGTATATGTAGCCCAACAAATTAGGACACGGCCGGTAACAATGGTCTCATCTATTAAAACAAGGAGGTACCTATGATCATTTTTATGGCCAGTGACCATTTAAAATACGACATAGAAGCACATGAAACAATGCTTAATGATGTCACGTATAATGACGTTGCGCTGTGACGATAAGGTCTTGAAATGACCACACGTATAATGAAAGTTCTGGAGGAAAATTAAATGGCTAATAAGAACGTAATACAATTGTACATAGTTGGAATTGTATATAACTTATTTGTCTTGGATTATAATGGATTTTTCGCATACGTCATAATTGTTTTGTAATTGCTTTGAGTAATATTCCTATTAGCTAAGCAGATAGAGGTAATGAGTGATATGGTTAAACATACTGCTAATATTTCCAACGTTTCAAGATACAAATATTGTCGATCAAACATTAAACATGAACTAATTACAATAACATCAACAATAGCAGTATTTTAACGGAAGAATACTCTAAACAGCAATTAATTAAAAATTACGTAGTATTGCAAAATATGTTCGTGCAATGAATAATACAATCAGAATTGTTTTCTAATTATCGGCTTCTGTTCTCGGTAAGGTAAATGGCTTTTCTATCTAAAATCAATCTGCAATTACTCAACCCGATATTACAGCAAAAAAAAATGGATGGGTTTAAGTTATCAAAGCCATTATTGATAATTACCTGATGGTACCTTTGGATATTTTAATTACTGTACAAAAGGTGTCATTAGAAGAGCAAAAGAAATTCGTTTGAGTAAAATAAGGAGTTGTTATTACCTTAACGAGTAGTGAACAGTAAACCACGACGATTATGTTACATTATTTTGAGTAAAAACTGTATAAAGCTGTTCTCAAAAAGATTTTTGGTTTAAAGCTTGAGTTTGTTGCTTGCTTGTTTTATTATGCTTAATTTATATTCCAAATTTTAAACGTATCGTATGCGTCAATAAATTCTGACACAATAGCACTTTAAAACCAATAAAATTACTAAGGAAATAAAATTAATAGCATAGTGATAAACGAAGTTAAAGGAGAACTCATAATTCCAATACTACACTTGTTCACGTAGAACATCTGTATCAATATCAAGAAATAAAATAAATAAAAATGAAAAAGGAATCATACGCTACCACTCACCGGATTTCCTCTTTTCGTTCACTAGTACCAACGACTTGGTTCTCTTCACCCGTAAAGAGCGTCGTCGTATGGATCTCATCAATGCCTCGGGCATCCTTGAAAACCTCGGAGAGTCCACTCTCTTTTCCGGCATGAAAAAATTCTTCACCGCCAGCATTGTCATTTTTAACAATTTCCACTTCCCGCACTTTTAACTAATTTATTTAATCGATTACACGAATCCCATCTCTACTTCAATTAACTCACTTATCTCGATCAATGTCGTTCGATTAATAAACACAAAAAAAAAACTGTGACTAATCCATTTTCTAGCCGAGTTTCAAGGTCAGCGAATTCACATCAATTAGTAAGTTATAGACTGCACTAGTTCAACGGTTCCTTTTTGGTATGAACGTCACTATTGTTTGTTCTCATCACTATTCCGAATGCGGAGTATCCTGTTTGCCTATTCGGTGGTCGTATTAATTTTAGGGGAGGCGCGGTACGTCCGTTCGTGGACAAAGCGCGCGGCGTACTGGCATCGGAGTGGCTAAGTGTCGCTGGAGGGGGCCTTGCCTTGCGAGCTTGCGAATGTTATCTATCTTATCAGAATTTACCTAGTCTTCATACAATAAGGTCGTAAAATTTACCGTAAGTTGATAACCGCCAACAAGGCCGTGTTCTGGATGAATGAACTATGTAGCAGACTCAATATTTCTAATGTAATTCCTGTATAAGCAAATTTGTGTATTATTTAAAATAGCCTCTATATTTTGGCTCTTCATAAAATGCAGCATTGCTTCCATTTGCTGAAAATGGACAAACACAATCTGACTATTGTATTATTTAATATCTTTAAATAATTATGCACATTGTATACCTACACTATTCGAATTTCTCAAAAGGTAGAGTTATGAAACCTTGACCACAAGTCTTTAATTGTAAATGATCAGTAGTAATATAAGACTTAAATACGGAATTAAAATATATCAGCAGAGGACATAGTACTAAGTATACATATGTATATGATAGAGTATAATAATATGTCAATCCGGAAGGTCAAATGAAAAACGGAAATCGAATTATCCTCATACACATCCACTTCCGATCATCGTGTGTAGTAAACAAACCGAACCCACTCCATGCTTTAAATATCGATATGAATCACACACCTGCATACATTATCCTCATTCTAGTTTCCTTACGGGGTGGTCAGAGAGTACCGACTCTTATCCATATATTTATATACTTCCTGTGTCACTTGCAGCTCCATATGAGGAATGGATGGATTACTCACGATTTTATTATTAGCCAGCAGAACCTTAAGCAACGATACAGAGAGAATGATCTACAAATCAATCAAAAGCAGCCATTCAATTTTTTGCTGGTTCTTCAATATAGAAATGATTCTCTAAATCCAATAGTCGAGTTTAAAATATAACAAGTAATGGAGAAATTTTAAAGTGTCTTAAAATTCTTCTGTGATTTATTTAGCAAAACATACGAGATAAAGGTAATTGAAAGAATATGCGCAGTAAGAATAGTAATGTTGACTTTGCAAAGGCTTTGCAGGCTTAAACATTTGTCAGCGATTGTCTGCGATGCCGCAAGAAGACTTAGCAGAGTTAATTGAAAGATAAATGTAGTTTCGGAGGTTAGGGAGGTTTATTTGAGGACGAAAGACTGCAAATGTCTTCGAAGTTAGTTTAACGAAAATGGGTAGAAACATTGCATCTGTAAACTAATGTATTTTGATTGCAATCCGTTCAGGCTTCCTTGCATGCTAATTACCGCAGAATTTGTAGAGTTAAAAACTTTTTTGCAAAAAAAAACAACCGACTTCCAAAAACGACAAAGTGAAAAATAACTTTAATTTCGGAAGTCGGTGTCGTTGGGTTCGCATTTTCGTTGTTTGCCACCGACTTCCGAAATTAAAGTTATTTTTCACTTTGTAGTGTCGTTTTTGGAAGTCGGTTGTTTTTTTTTTGCAAAAAAGTTTTTATTTTTCACTTTTTAGTTGTAATTTTTACCAGTAATTTTGGTTTAAAAACCAAAGTACTAAACCGTTTTTCATGAAATTTTTATGGGACCATTTGGAAAGTATACTCTTTCCAACAAAAAAAGAATTTTTCAAATCGGTTGGCAAGCGACGGAGTTGTGCGCGAACAAACATTAAAAAAAAAAAAAATACAAACATCCGAATTGAGAACCTCCTCCTTTTTTAGAAGTCGGTTAAAAATACTCACGTTCGATTTTAAGGAAGATTGGTAGCAGGTAGTGCCGAATTAAGACTACTTGATGCCCTAAGCAATCCACGCCTGTGAGTCCCCCTATCCACTAGTAAACTAGTATCGGTATTTTAACGTATTTATTAAAACGAGATAGATCATTACGTACCATAGAATATGTACGTGTATCAATCAAACAGCCTTGCCTTTCATGTGCCAGCAAGTTTTTTTTTCTGATGCTGTTCATGTTACCCCCCGAGAAGTGATGCCCTAAGCAATTGCTTAATTTGCTTGTGGGCTAATCCGGAACTGGTAGCAGGGTAGCATCTGTAAACTAGTGTACTTTGATTGCAGGTTTTACATGGTTTTTACGGCAGTAATTTGTAGAGATAAAAATACTCATGCAACGAATATTGGCCAACTGATGCTAGTAACTCAAGCCTTGAAACAGGAATGTGCACTCATAATTCCTCTCATTCACGCCAATTCGGCAACTTTAAACACCCACGCTAAATACTGTAAGAGCCGCCTTATTTAGCTTAGCTACAGAGTATTGAGTTTACTGTTTGAGTCATCCCCGAAAATATTATAACTGGGATGAAAAATATTTAATGTTTGCAGCTGCTCAGATTTGTACAAAGACAATTGAAATTATATATTATTTCAAGGTTCTTAGAGTTTATTTTCTTGTAAGACCACAAGTAACATCTCAATTTGTCCTCTGATAAATTAGGGAGTAGACTACGACACCAGGAGCAGTGGTGGCCA
Source organism: Apamea anceps (assembly GCA_951799955.1). NCBI lineage: Eukaryota > Metazoa > Arthropoda > Insecta > Lepidoptera > Noctuidae > Apamea > Apamea anceps. The sequence continues at coordinate 2,825,821 of OX637504.1, read as the reverse complement.
TGTGGTATTGGCCTCGATTTAAGAGTTGTAGTTCGTGGGTTCAAACCCAGACAGGCGCTTTACTTTGTGTAAATAATTTCATCACCACTGCTCTCAAAACGGTGAACAACATCAAAACATCGTGAGAAAACCGGCATGTCCTAGAACCAAAAATTCGAAGACATGTGATATCTACCAACCCGCACTGGGCCCGCGTGGTGGATTACGGCCCACTCCCTCTCGAAGAGAGGAGGCCTGCGTGGGAACATTATAGGTTGATTATGCTATGCTATGCTATGACATCAGGGTTTAGACTCTCCGTAGACAGCTTCTTAGATTCCATCTAACTCATCTAATTTTAAAATGAAACCAGAATTTCCGTCAGTCAGCTAAATTAAAATATGCACACAAGTGGTACAAATTGGCCTACATTCATCATCATTAGGTTAAAGCGAGCATTCCGTTCATTTAACATTTGTGCCACGCCTAGATCGAACCCACTCCCTCTATTGTAGTTTATGCGCTAATTAATTTACTAGCATTTTTGTTGTTTTAGCCATGAAGAGATTTATAATTTGTTGTTTGTTGGTATAAGGGAAGATTCCTTTACATGCGTCTACGGGCTGATATGGGTAATGAATGAATGAATGAAATTGCACCGACCCCAGCATGGTTTGACCAGACTCGATTAATCGAATGAACCCCAAGATTCACTAGCCCCTGTAGCCTCATGTTTCATGGTGCTACAGCGACCGTTGCACCGTCTTTTTTTTTTTTTGATGATGGGAAACCATCAAATGACCCCTCCCGCTCTGGGTGGAGCAGAAGGGAGTGTCAGACTCTTACTGACTAAAACCCACCCGTGTTCCTTCCTTAGCCCTTTATGTTCCAGGGCAGCGGTAACCCTTTCGGACGATCCCACTACCCACCGTTGCACCGTCTACGGGCTGATATGTGTAATGTGGAAAATATAGTTTTTAATATTTACGTTTATCCTAGGCTAACTATTAACTATTCAAGTTGTAGAAGAGAACTGTATACTTCATTATGAGTAGGATGACCATGGGTATCAGCTTATTTCAACCCATTTTAATGTCAGCCAGACAGCAAAATAATTTTACAATAAATATCAATGATTCTACTAGGACAAATTATTAAGGTTGAACATGAAAACTGCGTAGTTAAAATGTTCGTCTTAAATGTAGTCGAAAATTCACAAATATTCCAACAACGCTAAAGTGTCGGCTTTCAAGATTAATCCTCTAAAATTTAAATGGTAATGGCGACATTAAAATCTTGGCAGCTCAGTGTTTCCTAGATATATACGGTACCCAGTTTTAACCTGAGATCATTCTTAAGATCATATTATTCTGCGAATTGCTCCAATGGATGCCTTAAATTGTTTGCTGGAGCTAGAACGCTTTTGTTATGAAAATATGTACCCGGGAAACTTAATAATTGAAGCAACATGAAAGCCGTTCGTTTTCTTAAAATATAATATTATTCAGATAAAAATGAGCGGTTATTTTTCAACAATAATGAAGGTACAATAAAAACTGTAGGAGCAGCTGAAAAAACCGATAAAACACTTGGAATTATTTATAAGGTACTTAGGTATTGAATTTGATATTATCTCCTTTTAGGAAAATAGCTTTTGTATTCATGAATTCCTTCAGGGCACTTATTCAAATTATTGAAATTTAAACTGAAATAATACTACCTTTGTCATAATAAAATATTATTCTATCTTTAGAAAGTTCAAAGAGTAAATGTTTAATAACTAAAATCACATTTATGAACCCTACCGAGTTAATCTGATACAATTAATGACCTTTCAAGGTTTTGCAGAGTTGATAATGGATTCCCAAAACTATTTTGTTCATGGCAATTAGGTACAATTGAATCATAAACCTTTTCTAATTCGTTTTAGCTGAAACAAATTGATTAATTCATAGTATGAAATGTATTTAAATATTTCTGCAAATAAAGACATCGCAACCTTTTCTGAGGAATTTAAGCTGCCATACAAACAAAGTACACAAAGTACCACAACATCATAGGTTATACTGCTGAAACGTGTTGCGAGGAGCAAAACATCTGCATTCTTTTATATGTAGCCACAGGCTGATAACCAACTCGTTTTTACCAGTTGTTCTGAAGATAACAATGCTAAAGCAGTAGAAATAATACTGTCACATCAAAAAAATTGTGAAAGAATACACAAAAGGTAAAACTAAACAAATTAACTTTACTATTCAAAAGATTTTTTATCAAACAACAATTATAATGGAAAATTCTCTTAAAGTGAATAATCAAGCAATTAACATTCAAAGTATACTTAATAATAAACGTTTATAAAGCGCTGCATCGCTTTATTTACGAAATTCAACAGAGAATCGTGCAAATTCTTATCGCTGCATCGTAGTTGCACGTTGCGGTTCACGTTTTGCATCAACGACCATTACAGTCTGACCTTCCAACCTCTCTTTTGTTTTCTTAAAATGGAACCAAGAACGAAAGAACTATGTCTTTCGAGATGTCTTGCTAAATTGGACAGCGTCGTGCTTTAGCTTTGTATTCTAACAGAGATTTATTTTTAGTGTGACGTTTACAGGCAAATATACTGCGGAGATTTTGTAAGAATATATTCGAGAAACAAAAAGTATGGATACATTTATTTTTATTTTATAGTATCAAAGCAACATGAGCATTGTCGCAGTACTTACCTATAGTAATCGCAGTAAACAAAGACACGTAATTAAGCACACAGAATACAATTAATTGTACTATAAAACTAGCAAACTGTACTAAAATTAACTTGTAATAACTTGGTATAACGAGTTTGCCATAATTGCTGCAAAAACTAACATCACAAGACAATTATCATTACCCTGCTGAAGAGGCTAAAACAGGAGCAATAAAATTATTTCTATATAATTATATGTATTTGTGTCGTGTGCTAGGTAAGTATAAGTTAAGTATAGCTAAGCAAGTAGTATACTTACCAGCCTCATCTATGTGAATTCTAAAATGTTTGTAATGAGTATACTATTTCTGTAATATTGATATATTACACTAACTGAAGGCCAATTCTCGTAATATAAATCGTTCAAAATCTAGTCGAAGTCTCATCTCAGCGACAAACAAATTTCAAAAACTTGTCAAAATGTAGGGAAATTAGAGGTATTATTTGACAGATTGAGACTGAGATCAGACTGTGAACGGTCTTAAAATTACGAGAATTGCCCCTCTGTTCTGTGTATTACACCACCGTGTCAAGCTACCGGTGCGCGGTGGTCAGGGGGTTCTGAGAGAGGAACCTAACGATACGCGCTGTGTCCAGAAGCACCGCTTTCTGGATCAAGCCCTTCATCCAGATATATATTATTATTATTACACTAATTAGTTTTGTAATTAACTGGGATAACTAAGTACCTAATCAGATTTGATCTCAGTGATAGGCGTGTTTATTTTTAGCAGCGGCGAACCCGTCCTGTCTATAACTTGAAGCAACATCCGAGCTACTTTCTGCTATTTTTATGAAAGAGCACCATTAACTTGTACGATATATTTCTCCTTTGCAATCTAAGTTTTGATTTCTCTGCTTCAGAGAGATTCTTGCTAATTGGAATATATGCAAATAAAATCATTGTTATGTTTGAATATTTCAGTATAACTTTTTACGGTCAACTATTAACTATGTTTAACTATTGCAGAACAAGATATGTGTAATTTTGTGACTAGTACAAATTGTAAGTCAACTAAAGAAAATGCTTTGCCGTACTGCTTAGAAGGGCAAAGATCAGTGCAAGAGATTGTTAGACTCATTGCAGCTCTGTGATCTTTAACCTATCGTCATGGCTTTGAGTTGCCAACGTCACTAATACTGTTGCTTGGAGCTCAGCACATTTCATTGGAGCGAAACAAATGGTTTGTTTTCTAAGCTAGCTAGTTTTGCTATGTTCGTCATTGTAGATCGAGTTTATCTCCATCTTAATCATGCATGATATTTCTTTCAGTGTTGCGTCAACGACGTTTTTCTCAATGCTAAAAATAAAAGCTATCCCCATACCAACAGGAGCCATTGGAGATACGTCAAACCTGTCTGTTTAATTGTAGGCTCAATTAATTCAGGCCGTTTTGGGAATGCTGTTCTCGCCCACGACAAAGTAGGACCGGGAATAGAACCGGTTGAATCCTCCAAGAGATAGAAGCTTCCCTTAATAATTTGTCTGGATGATAAGACTTGTCAGACGAAGTAGGAATAAAGATTTGATTAAGGTTTCTGAAGGGGACTGCCTTTCTGCTGTGGTTGTGTTTAGAAGACTTCAAATAAAGGGTGTTATACTGTTCCTTAGGTAAGGAATGAAAAAAAACTACTGAGAAATAACAACAACACAAAAATACGAACAAGTTAAGAAAGGATAATGCTCAGGATGTATGGAATTCCGTACTATGCTGCATCAAAGTCAAACTTTGTTTTTTATAGACTACAATTATCATATTAACTCCAAAGCAAAAGTTCTTTTTGTAAGCAAAACCCGGGTTTCGGAAATTTAAAAAAAAATGGAAATAACCTGAAAACTAGGTACTTTATTTTGTTTGACACGTCATACACGAACGGCCATTATTGTTCTAAAAAAAATTATAATCTTTTAAATAATAATTCTATTCAATTTTATTCTAGTTATTAAGTTTAATTTTTTACATGTTTTTTGAAAGACGTGATCGTTACACTTTCAAAATTCAAGGTTATTTTAATCATATCATTTGAAACGTTTTAGTCACTAAAACGAAAGCTCATGGACATGTGCATTCTTCCCACCCTCACCTACAGAGCGCAAACATGGTCTCTTACAAAGCGTCAAAAGTCCGCACTTGGAGTCTGCCAACGGGCTATAGAACGAAGTATACTGGGTGTCAAACTCACAGACCGCATTAAGAACTCTATACTTCGTTCCAAACACAAATAGCGGACGCTGGCCGCACAGCTGCTGGGCTAAAGTGGAACTGGGCTGGCCATATCTGTCGCATGTCGGAGCAGCAATATGCAAAAGCCACCACTGAATAGATTCCAAATGGCAGGAAACGACAGCGCGGCAGGCCCAGAAAGAGATGGCGGGGTGAGCTGGACTCCTCAAAGGATTAGTCCACAAACGCAGTAGACCAGGAAAAGTGGAAGGAGGGAAGGGAGGTTTAAATGATTTTTAACTTTTTAGTTCTTTTTATTAACAAGTAATGAAAGCTTCAGGCTCATAATAATAAATAATTGAAACGGAACGTCATGTAAAGGGAATAAAACAATGTCAACACTTTTTTACTCTAAATTAAATTCCCTGTTCAAAAACCAAATCCCCGACGCGTAATGTCGTAAAAAAATATGAAAATAATTACTATAATATTTTAATCTTGATGCATGAGACTTTTTGGTACGACTTTTGGTCATTGTGTTTTCGATTTTTTGAATTTGCACAAATAATTCAGGTTCTAATTCTAGAAAAATAATAATAAATTAAAACATACTCGTAATTTCAATTCGCGAAAAGGGAAAAACAGCAACAGGAATATTTCACTCCAATTATGATAATTGAGTAACAACACAATAGAAAACCAAACTCAGCCCAATGCTGAAGACCTAGTTAACATTTCAAACGAAAACACCTAAATGCCAACCCTCATTAGACGAACTGGTGAACTAAAACTGACTTCGAAATAAAAGGTAAACTGCTTTCAAAGCAAATAAAGGCTGGAAAACAATTAATTTGGGTGAAAATAGAGGTGGTATAGTATTCTTGTGTAAAGGGCTTAAAATACGACCGACTTTTACACTATAAGTTTTCGCGTTTGAAAAGACACTGATCGTCATTCCGTCACGAATTATTCATGTACACATATGAATCGTTTCTTCCGTATTCATGCTTTATAGAATTTAGTATTCATCAACTGTTTTTTTTATCTTCATATATTGTTATGTAGTTGTAGGTAAGTTAAGTTTCTACTTTTCTAATATTTATAATTTTAACGGTTGTCATGCATCATATTATATACCAACTCTTAATGCTCGAGACAAAAATTATTTACTACCATAGCATAGCATAATCAGCCGATACTGTTCCCACTGCTGAGACACAGGCCTCCTCTCTGTGAGAGGGAGTGGGCCGTAATCCACCACGCGGGCCCAGTGTGGGTTGTTAGAAGTCACATGTCTTTGAATTTTTGGTTCTATGACATACCGGTTTCCTCACTTTTTCCTTTACCGTTTTGAGAGTCAAAATTCCAATTTACCAAAAGTTTAGTCATTTCATTTGTTTGCTCGAGCCATAAAAGAGCCACGGGGTAGACCCACTTTGCCTATAAAATGAACGGGTTAGAGAAACTTGATAATTAATACCATGATTTCAGATGGAAATTGCTTTGAAGATGAAAGAAAAACAAGGTGTATTATTTTATCTTTGTGATGTTTATTTGGAGTTGCTAGAAGGTTAAGTATTATTTATACAGCATATAATTTTTGTACAGCCAGTATGAAATATTGTTTTTTTAATTGAGTACATCATGCAATTTTCCGTTACTAAACATAGCACCGTTAAACCATCACTTCTCATCGTTGTTTGTACATTGTATACTTCTAAAAATCGAAAAATAGCAGTCACAGGACTGTCGTGCATACAAACAGCTGCTACCTTCAAGTGAATTCTAATGTGACTTTTCTGCAACTGTACACTAAAATGAAATTAAGAAATAAGACCTCAAAGTCATACCTGTGTTTGTGACTGTCCACCCACAGTAATAAACCGGCCAAATTATATTGCATTCACCACGTCTCATTCCGAGTAGGATGTTGTATTAATGTCTAATTTAAACAGCGCAGGAACCAGAATGGAACCTTGTGTCATTCCGTGTAGGTAGAGGAAGTATAGAGGTACAGTCACATTTAGAACTAACACAAAGAGTGAAGGTATAGGCTAGGCTATAGTTCCCTCAAAAGGCAAAGAAAATATGGTATTTGTATCACGAAGACTTATAAATAAATATAAAGAGGCAATCAGTAGTAAGTGTTAAGATGCTGACTAATAATAAATCATTCTACAACTTCCTTTTGTACCGTTACTATAAAAATTACTTGCATGTGACCATTTTTATCCAAAACGGCGAATTTGTTTACACCTCTGCATTAAGTAAGGAACGATTTTGCAAAAATATTATGAACGTTACTAAGGATTTCTGTCTAAGTGACCAATCATTGAGACATTAACGGACAGAAATTATAAGCTTTGCCTCGTCTTGGAACAGTCCAAAATTTGCAATCTTAACATGTCCTAAGACGTTGGCCTAACTGACTTGCCTTGAGCTAATTTATTTGCAAATTGTTTTAGCAAAGATGTCCACCACTTGCGTGGGGGTACAAATATCATGGATTATGAAGGTAAAATATCGGCATAAAAGGAATATCGAATGGATAAGCCTCGGGCGTTGGTAATGATACGCCTACACACCACAATGTAAGAAGAATTTAATGTTGAATTATTTTTGTTATTTCTGTAGTTAACTTTGTTCACTCTTTTGAAAGGTCAGGTTAACAAAAGTATGTTTAAGTAGTTGTTTTGTGATGTTTCTTCCATGAGAGAGAAAGCCCTTTAAAGGTTTCAAGAAAAGATAAATGTTTCTGACTGTCAAGAGTAGGTACTCAAGAGGCACTGCAGCATCCTATACTTTCTGTCAATCACTACAGACTAATTGCGTGACATTGGATTTCTAGGATTGCCAGCCAACCAACCTGTATTTACCAATAAAACTTTCTCATATAATAGAAGATGATCGTTTATGATGTAGTTGATGACAAGATTTCACCAGCTCCCCTTAATGACACGAAGAAAGTATTACCTGAAACAATAATAGAAAATGTTAGTACCATTTAAATCCCATTAGTACACCATCAAACCACCATACAGAGCATTACGACGTCGTAAACCGAATAATAGAAACATCTACGAATCTCAAATAGACATGAGAATTTTATAAACTTGGTCATGTATTTTTTACAAAGGATTTTACGATTGTGGCCACAGAAGGCAATGAAGGATTTTACGATGCAAAGGGATGTAGAGATAAATTTTAAAGACATAAAAAGTCCCTTTCGATAGAAATTAGGGACACCGTCGGCGGTTCCGAGTGCTATGGCAATTAATGTAAAATGCACTTTCAGATGAAGACATAAAGTGCGTTCTTGAGAACCAATTTAAACCAGCAACTTTAAATGCAATTGGTGAACTTATAATAAAATTCAGCTTGCGGTTATTCTTGTATTGAACCCGATTGTAGATTGAACTAATATACACCGATTTTATGGCTGCTTTTGAATTCTGATGACACTTGAATTGCGCTAAACGTTACATAACGTTATTGCTAACCTCTTTTAACAGAGTTCCAATTTAATCAGTTAGATAAAACCTTGACTTTTTGTCTGACTCTCCTATCTGTCAGGTCAACCACATTGCCCATAAAAGCATAAAGCAATTTCCTTTCAGAATACACCTGTATTATTAACTGCACCTTTAGTCTTATTGCCTCCGCCCACGAATACTCTTGGTCATGGCCGTATCCAAAGTAGTACAAATAGCCCTATAAACATTGGCGAAACTCGGAGACAAGTAAAACTGGTAGATAATAGCTGAGCAAATGATTGACGGAGAAGAAAATCACATCGTGTAGTTTATATTATGTATTATCCTGAATAAGGCTTCCTAGTATTCTAATGCGATTATAGTTTGAGGTGAGGAGCCGGACCTTGAAATAGATTATATTGAATGAGATGTGTGGAAGGAGAATTAGACTATGAATGCTATGAATTTGTTCAAACACATTATTGGGTAGTTGAGATAAGTTAAAATAGAATATGATGATCTTGTTTAATTCAGATCGATGTTCCAGATACAGTTTGGGGTTCGCCGATTGTGTGTGTGAGATTTATGTTAGTAAACACACCCACGATATAGAAGAAATTCTTAGTGCAAAACAAACCAGCCATAAGCAAGTACATTGTCTTCGAATTTAATTCTGGAATTTACTTCAGCCGATCGATTCTGTAAAAATCTCACAGTGAAAAGTTAGGTGAAGTGAGCTTAGAGTGAGCTGTCAATAATGTCAATCCTCAGCATTTAGTTTGAAATAACAGCTCACTCCACGCTCACTTCTCCTAAGTTTTCACGGTGAGATGGTTACACTGATTTGCTTTTCATCGATTTATCCTCTTCTCTGATTGACCCACTTTAAAGGAATTATTCCTGCACCCTAATTCCGTAACAGACTATCAATCACAATCCGAATCATTTTGAAGGTACCCATTGCCTACTAACCTATTGTTCATATGTTTGAAAAATTTGTCTGCTCAACAACGTAAATAACGCAATGAATGTTGTTGAACTGTCAACATGAAAGCCATTCCTACTGTTAGTTACGCAATTACCCCGCTGATACAAAATTTTCATGTTTTGATTTACCTCATTTTCGTGCTGTTGTAACTCAAATTAGTTTCAAACCCTGGCCTGTAACCTAAGAATCTATCATCAAACAAGAACTTAGCACACATTAACTATATAGGTATAGTCCGTGAAGTTCGTCATTTGTCGTACATTCCCACGCCTCAGGGCCGAAAGATTACTATCATCATCATAATGCCACTCATTAACCGTGCAATGTGGACATAAGAAACTGCTTTAGGGAAGTGTAACGATGTGACAACATTACACTGAGGATACGTCCTTTAGAAATTACTGTGCTTAGTTTAATTTTGTTTCCTATTCCTTGTAAGGAACTAAATATTATTTTTACAAGCTAACACTAAAATATACATATTATACAGGGTTATTTGTAAAACACCAGAAACCTCTTAAGAGGTCATTATACTCATCATTATGAACAACTTTTACTATAGGACCAAATCTGAAATCGCGAAAAAAAATCAGCTGGTCCCTATATTTTGACGAGTTATGCGAACATAAATGTACGGAACAGATGATTTTTTTTTCGCGATTTCAGTTATTATTATTTTTACTTATTCACGTGACCAGAGGGCTAGCCTATTTTTAGCCCAAAGAATCAGCATTGCCATCCAACGTGGTAACCTGCAGCCAGGTACCAGCATTTTGGGCACTTATCCCATTGACAGTGATGAGGACGAATTTTTTGATGCCCAATGAGCTCCTGCCTTTTTCTTTATTTTTTTTTATTATATAATTGTATACAGGGTTATTTGTAAAACACCAGAAACCTCTTAAGAGGTATTTGTACTCATCATTGTAGTCAACCAAACGCTTGGCGATGTCCCGAAAAATTCGATGAGTACTCGGGCTCGGATTTTTAGGAATTGGGGAAACCAAGTATTTGGACAAAAGATTAAATGAGTCCAGACTTTGAAAGGTCGCGTACATAAGTAACTTGCTACAGGGAGGTTGAGAAAGTAGATAAGGAATTTTAATTGCTGTTGTGCTCTTTTAACTGTATTAGACCTTGCATGATCGACTCATGTATTACTATTTTGTCTTTCATACATATAGCTTGCTTATATGCTGCATGCGGCAAAACTGTGGACAGGCCACGTAGGAGATGGCGGGACGAACTGGACAGATTCCGTCCAAACTGGAAGGCGGACGCGCGGGTTCACGAAAGATGCAAGATAAAAATGTACTCTGTGGATGGACGGAGGCCTTTGCCCAGGAGTAGGACAGGGTAGGTTAGCATGTATAGCTACATGTATCCGTTTCACATTGTTCCAGAAGCAGAGATATAGGGCCAAAAAATCTAACAAATAGATGCTTTACAAGTTGATAAACAAGCCCATATTAAACCCTGCAAACCATGTAGCTAAAACAAAAGAGTACGTCGAAAATAGAGACCCGAGCCAAAAACACGTTAGCCAAATCCAGCCAACCGACCTACTTCGCAGATTTGAAAACAAAATTATTCATTTCAACGTGACGAGGGTAGTCGACGGCGACACACGTTTTTACTCAGCCTAATGGCACCTGCATTTATTATTAAAGTGAGTTTAAGAAGTTTTGTTTCTTTGACTTTGGAGATGAAGGTCGATTTACTTATTAATGACATGTTGGAAGGGAATGAGGGAGTGAGTTCTAGAAGTTTATGAGTGGTGGTGAGGAGACTTACAGACAGACAGACAGACAGACCCCCCAACTGCGGGGTAATTGTGTAACACACTAACAGTAGCAATGGCTTTCATTTTGACAGTTCAACAACATTCATTGCGTTATTTACGTTATTCAGCAGGAAAATGTTTTGAAGATATGAAGCAATGGATTAGCAATATCCTTCAAAGTGATTCAGATTGTTATTGAAAGTGTGTTACGCAACTAGGGTGCTGATTGGCTTCTATGGAAATTGTTGGGAAAAAGTACCAAGAAAATAGTTCTTTCTCTGTGTGAAAATACTTTGCTCTGCTTCAGTCGGAGAAAACTGCCTTAAACTGGGAATTAATTATGTGGTAAATTACTGTTTTCAGAACATCAGTATATGAGGCAGTTCATAAAGTTCGTACTAACTAAACAAAAGAATTATATCTTCAAGCCTGAATGATCTCCGTCCATAAACTGGCAGTGATATCGCTAATCAATTTAGTGCCGTGCCAAATTGGACGCCCATAACAATTTAATGCTTAGAACATTCGAGATGTTTTACACAACGATTGAACGATGATGAAGAATGCCGTGTGAAAGATTACATCGACTGGGAACAGCTTGATCGAACAAGTATATGAATATTAGATTACGGATGTAAGCCAGGCAGATAACGGCGAGGTAACTTGTCTGTGAATGTTTAGTGTTGAGAGAACAGACGGTCTAGTTACTGCCTTTTGGTGTTCAAACGTGGGAAACAAGGTGTTTCCATAAATAACAATAACTAGCCAGCACTGTATTGTCTGTGTCTGTAACTCTGTATTGGTGTTTTTGTTTTCCCGACGACCTTAAGGACAGGCTCGATGCCAGGGACAGGGTGCGGAGGACAGGGTGTTGTAGCGTAGCCTGGGAGAGGCTTGTGTCTAGCATTGGACTGCGATAGTCTTATTTGATTGGTTGGTTGATTGATTGTCTGTTTACAGTTTAGTCCGTAAATACCAATGATGTTAAGACCACCGTTTCAAGTAGTATGTATAATAGTTTCTGAGAATATGATGAAAGAATATGTAATACCCGAGACGGCACGAGTTATACAAGAATGGCTTATGCCAAGCCGTCAAACGATTAGGACGCTGGCTAGCGAGGCTAACTGTCAATGATCAGCGGGGTAATTCGGTAATACACTATTTAATTTTGAAAGTTCAACAACATTAATTGCGTTATTTACGTTGTTGAGCGGACACATTTTTCGAACATATGAAGCAACGGATTAGTATTATTCTTCAAAATGATTCAGATTTTGATCGAGAGTGTGGTACGCAATTAGAGTACCTACACGATGCATCAGATTTGGATATCACTTTTATGCACCCTAAGAAAACTAACACCAAATTTCCTTCTCTATAAAAATCAATAAAAAATAATTTCTTGTAAATCGAATCGGTATCCCACATTACGCGCCAACGATAATCGCATAATAAATAATCGATTCGATCGAAAGTCATCCACTTGTGACTAATATGGGGGATATTCGATCGTAAATTGTATCTAGTTTTGGATCGTAAAGCACTCGGGCCTCGGCGATATTTGGCGTATTGATATTTATAGGAAAGGGGAACTATTTTTTGGCCGACTTTTGGTTCAAAAGGTACAATGAATACGGTTACCGATATCAATCTTTTACGGTTAAATTGTTTTGTATTTGTAACGACACTCCGACTTTCTTTTATGGGTTTACAAAGTTGGAATAGATTTTTAGATTTTGGTGTACAATAAAGCAGAGAGATCTCGCAACTAGGAAAATAATTAAATGAATAATGATGAGATAAAACCTTTGTTTTGTAGTAAAATAATTGCAGGCTCATATTACAGTTTTGGCCACAGCGCAAAATTATTAGCAAAGAAGATATAGTATCTTGAGGAAATCGGCGTGTCCTAGAACCAAAAATTCGAAGACATGTGACATCTACTAACCCGCACTAGGCCTGCGTGGTAGGTTACGGACCACTCCTTCTCACAAAGAGGAGGCCTGTGTCCCAGCAGTGGGAATATTACAGGCTGATTATGTTTATGCTATTCAACAGGCTCGCATTTAATATAAGGACAATCACAGTCACCTACTATTTTGTGCCACTAGGAATAAAGAGGACAATTTTTATAGGCAAGAGTTTTATAGTTCCTGGACATATTACTCTACCCATCCCAGTTAGAACAGGCCAGTACCGATATTCCCATTGATAGCACTTGGACATCTGCCCAACCCATAAGGGTTAAATAGCGTGAACAACAATTTCAGGAGGCCAGTGACGTAAATGCAAAAGCCAACAAACTCATAAAAAAAGGTGGTCAATTCAAACATTTATTTGGAAATATGTGGGTCATTTATTTGTGCAGTTTTATAAGCGACAGATTCGTAAAATAAACATGAAAAGAATCTCACAGAAATGTTGGTGTACAATAAAGCATTAGCTATTATGTACGATTTGGAGAACTACACTCTAGACCTCTTTATGAAAGAATTCGTCTAAGATTTGTAACAAACACTTTTACACGTCAATCATATTTTAAAAACTACATGAGGTCGGCGTTTCCTATCTGACTCACAGTCTCTTTTAAAGTTCAAACATAATCTTGGTCAGATCACGTGAAGATCATGTAGATTGATGTCTGAAATGGTTTTTTGAGGAGAGAATCACACAGATTATGTGGAGCCGTCCAGTCAGTGCATGCATTTGTCAGTAATCAAGAATCAAGTTTTTGCAGCCTACATCACTGTCTCGTACTCAAAATATTTCTGCTAAGTATAGCAAAAGGGTCTACAATTATAAGGTCTGATTTTATCAAAGTCAGATATCTTTTATCAGTGGAATTAAATTGACGTCTGACAGTTCTAGTATGGAAAAACTGTCAAAATTTCAAATTTTATTTTCAGGATAAGTCTTAGTCTAGTTATAAAAGTTTAGTAAAATTTGCCCTTAATGGGTTAACAGCAGAGATGTCAGCATGAGTGACGGGGCCCGATAGGGCCGAAGCATGCCAGGGTAGCGGGATTGTCCGAAAGGGTTACCGCTGCCCTGGAACATAAAGGAACACGGGTGAGTTTTAGTCAGTAAGAGTCTGACACTCCCTTCTGCTCCACCCAGAGCGGGAGGGGTCATTTGATGATTTCCCATCCTCAAAAAAAATGGGTTAACAACAACCGTAAATTCGACCATAAAACGTGGATTTTGAAAACACGTCATGGAAAACCAGCATTAGCCATTCAGAAAATCTACTTTTCCAATCTGAGAACTAAAGCCAAAACATGGAATACCGCAGCCAAATACGATAAAATGGTATTAACAATCTAGGTAGCCTATGACGCAATCCCAGAGTGAATAATCTCCTAAATAAAGCAAGGTGTACACGATATGATCCCAATCTAAATACAAGTTATATGAAACTGAATTACAGTACACCCACGGATAAAGTTTCCTATTAACCTATTTAGTACATTTGAAAGAGAACTGGTTAACTGGCTGAAATTTAATACTGGATGATAAATGGCCTCAGGACAGTTATAGGGCTTTTTGGGTTGTGTTGTTATTTTTAATTGAGGGAGGTAAAGGGTTGTTTTTTGGTGACGTCAGACCCAAATGTCAATTTAGTTGATGGCAATTTTGTTGATTTTAATTGGGGTTTTTTCCTCTGGCAATTATTGTTTGTAAAGTGGGCTTGTCGGAAACGCTTTTAAACCTAGATTATAAGCACAAGCATAATCAACCTGTAATGTTCCCACTGCTGGGACACAGGCCTTTTCTCTGTGAGTGGGGGCGGGCCGTAATCCACCACGCTGGCCCAGTACGGGTTGGTAAATGTCACATATCTCCAATTTTTTTTGGTTCTAGGACATGCCGGCTTCCTCACGATGTATGTATACCGTACCTTAATGTATGGGGTAGCTATACGTGATTTGTGTTAGACAAATCACGAACCTACGACATGAAACGGAGAAATAAAGAGGTTTACGTAATTAGAACTCTTTATTTAGAAGCCAACGCTATTTTCTTAAAGAATTTTGCATCGTAAACATACCTTGAACAAAAGTGACATGACGCTGACCATCCTTTGACGTCATTTAAACCAGAAATATATTTATTATATGAATCGCGAAAACGAAAATTGGGTCACCGATATCCCAAGGTGATGATGCATTTAGGCGGACTAAACATTAGATCAGTGGTTCCCAACATGCGGTCTGACCTCGCTTGACTGGCCATACATAGGGTTCTATGGTGTCTTAAATTTAACATAACATCACGTCTCAAACTCAAACTCAAATCATTCAATTTCAATTAAACCATTTACAGCACTTTTGAATTGTCAAAATTAAATAGTTGGTCAGTTAGTCAGAAAGTTGAAGCTAGTTGCCCATTCCAAAATGTAGATCTCTATGGAGAAGAACGGGCAAGAAACTCCAAGGACACTCTTTTAAATCAAGATATTATTACAAAATCCTGGGTACATTATTCTTATTGCTTCCATATGTGAGAACAATGTAAAAAAGAAATAATTAAAAATATAAAATTAAAAATAAGCCCTGGCAGTTAAGAGATGACTAGTCTCAACAGACGGCGCCCGTTCACGAACATGACGCGTGGATCAGCACCACCCAACTCAACCATTTTGTAGGAAACCGAATGATTTGTAACTCGAAGGGTAAGGCAGGGGTGTACTTTTAGTACATTCACATTTCACCAGTTATGACTAAGTCCCATTTAATAAGGAGTAATCCTGTTGCCATCAACTGCATCATCCATACTGCGGGCTGCTAGTGAGAAATTCCTAATCGAAAACCCGTCATGTCATCATGAAATCGTTAGACTATATTGAAAATATCTGGATACAAAGGTGTCAATTATTCAGGTGCTTACGTAAAAAAAATGGTAGGGCTTAAGTTACGGTTTCCTAGAAGAGCGGTGGCCGCTACATAGATTCCGCAATTTACCGGCAAATGACGTCACTGAAACATTATATGAAAGTAAGTTTGTGCGTTTTCCTAGAGAGCGTTTTTTGACACCATAAAGTCAAACTCCGCTGTTATTATTTTCATGACAGCCATTACAGCGGCTGTTATTTTGCAGCCGCTTTTTATGAAACCGTAGCTTTAAAGTCTTGAAAACGTGGCATAAAATACTGGGCTTGCAAAAAAAAAAGTTTGTAAAATGGCATAGAAGAAAATGTTGACTACCTCTGAATCGGAAAAATATTTTGAAAGGTATGCGAAAACATGAAAATATTTAGAATGAGTTAACCTCAACATGTTTGTACGATCCCGTTGGGATACATTGAGAAAACAACATTGAATTTAACAACTGTTTATCATACTGCGAAATTATTAGGAAATATTAGCGTTGCATAGCATGGCTTATTGTGTAGGGCTATAGAGAATAGGCAAGGATTATAAACGGTGGAATTCCCCAGTTTAATCCTAGATCGCCGTATACATCTGACCGAGCTAATGACCTTCGGGACATAACCGAGATTTTACAGACACATATACTTTAAGTAACGCCTTATCCCATGGGTTTAGGCAGGCACTACAGAACGTCACCTGCTACGATCCTTCTTCCTACTCCTTTTCCTTCGTTTACATTTATAAATCTGGGGGCCTAAAAAGGCCACTTTGGTAGAATCATAATAGGATAACAATATGAATCATATTAAAAATCGTAAAATGGTCACAAACTGACAATTCATAATATCATCTGTGTGCAATTCTTACCACAGTGAAATAACATTTAAACTGTAGAAATAAAAAACCAATTTGATTAATAAAAACTGTAGTGAAAAATTTACCAAAATTACGGTTTTTATTTTTTTCATGCTATAATGTTTACACCAAATATGAAATGAAATTTTACGAAAATTAGAGGAATTGCTAATGATCTGCTGGGAATTTAGGAAATGAATAGCTTTTAGAGGTATTGCTTAAAGTGGTCTGTTTAGGCCCCCTGGTCATAAACGCACGCCGGTTGTTAGTACAGTCAACAGCAAAAGTAGATGATCAAAATCAGAAATTCAATACTAATGAACGGAGTTCGCGTCAGAACTGTGTGTCGTACTAGTAGTAAATGTTTGGTATAATTTACAATCATATACTTTTGAATCAATTCGACGCCACACAGTTTCGACGCGAACTCCGTTCACTAGTATTGAATTTCTGATTTTCATCATCTACTTTTGCTGTTGACTGTACTACACCCCTGACCTTTCTGAAGAACATCACTAATAAGATCACTATATACTTGATTTTAATTAATGATTAATTAATGTTACAAAACCAGTCATTTCTCCATGTTGCAGCAGTGTGCTAATAGCAATAGCTCATATTGTTTTAGAGAGGAAAATTCTTTCGTTGGCCTTGCACGTCCTCTAACTATATTTTAATTTGTTCTCAAAAACATCCAATAACATGGCTACCAAGATGGCGACTAATAGAGAGGTATGGAAAAAAAAGTTGTTGCGTTGACCAAGGACCAAATTATGATGATGAAACGTCCACTAACACACTCAAATGAAACCTTCAGACAAACTACTTCTACGCCACTACCTCCCCAAACTTTATGAATAAAGCAAGACCCACTTCCCTCCATAATTTTATTAGGAACTTTCCATGAAAATTTAGCGCTAATTTTCCCACTTATTCTCTAACTAAATATTTCAAACGTTCAAGTTTGAGAGGTGCGGTAACTCGAGCTAACTAAAGTTGGCAAACTATAACGAGTTCGCGTGTAAGAGTACTTGGATGCTAATAAGTTGGTAACATAATTGACACTTGAAGTTGTTACCTTGAGTGCGTTCTTTTGAATGGAATTAGAAAATTCAGTGAGTTGGACAGTTTTTCATGACACTTTGTTTCCGTTTTTCATTCTTTCGCATTCAAGAAAGCTATTCTTACGGGAAGCACAGTTTTTGCTTGGCAATTCAACAACATGATTATTTACTTCGTCAATACGATTTCCCTGATATTTTTTCTTTTCTCGTTTCAATGCGAGCTATGCGAGAATGAAAAGAATAGTCAACCAGAGTGTATTAAGACTGACTGCCCTAGGTGCCGGACGTACTAAATTACTGTCCCTCATCGAAGCTATTACTAGGTAAAAATCACTGAAGGCAAAACAGAAATTACAACCACCCACGTGTCTTTTAAAATGCCACATAAACTATCATTACAGAAATCTATTACCGCCACAAGACACCCAATTACTTCGAACAGCATTTTCTAACAGTTGAGAATATAACTTATAATTTACGGGTTTCGATATAAACCCTAATCTACATGAGCCGTGCAATACCGTAGGTGGTCGGCACCCGAACTGTTCTCTCCACTTAAGCGTGACAGTTTTCTCGGTCTGATGCTCAAGGAACCAGGGTATATTATGGCTGAAGATATTTAGGTCTGGGCTATGTGACAAGCGAAAGAGACAACGAATATTATTGGAGAAGAAATTGTTGCGAGCGAAGACATTGTTAGTGGTTGAATATAGTGAAAAAAATTTCGTGGGAAGAAAGACTTATCGAATTTCAGAACACTTTTCTTGGTCATTTACATCCTGACTGTGATTATAATAAAAAAAAACCGGCCAAGTGCGAGTCGGGCTCCCCCATGAAGGGTTCCGTTACGTTACGATTTATGACGTATTAAAAAAAAACTACTCACTAAATCTCGTTCAAACCAATTTTCGGTGGAAGTTTATATGGTAATGTACATCATATATTTTTTTTAGTTTTATCATTCTCTTATTTTAGAAGTTACAGGGGTGGGGACACACATTTTACCACTTTGGAAGTGTCTCTCGCGCAAACTATTCAGTTTAGAAAAAAATGATATTAGAAACCTGAATATCATTTTTGAAGACCTATCCATAGATACCCCACACGTATGGGTTTGATGAAAAAAAAAAAATTTTGAGTTTCAGTTCTAAGTATGGGGACCCCCAAAATTTATTGTTTTTTTTTCTATTTTTGTGTGAAAATCTTAATGCGGTTCACAGAATACATCTACTTACCAAGTTTCAACAGTATAGCTCATATAGTTTCGGAAAAAAGCGGCTGTGACATACGGACGGACAGACAGACAGACAGACAGACATGACGAATCCATAAGGGTTCCGTTGCCATTTGGCTACGGAACCCTAAAAAGAGCATTAGATAAAGGGTTTCACAGTAGTCTCTTTGATTCCAATAATCTTTCATCCGATTAGAAGTATATAAAGCTACTGATCTACACAATCGATGAACCACATATACAGAGTGGGCCGGACATCGACGCACAACTTGTTTTAATGTATTCATACGTGATAACAGGTTTCTGTATTTTTTTTTTCTGTTTTTTTTGGGTCTGAGCCCCTCTGCGTCGAAATATAACGAAGGCTATTAAAAAAAAAATTGCTGTTCCATACTTTTTGAGAGCGTGGTATTGCACTTTTCTATGAAATATTAATATTATTTGCCTCTGAAGTATCTTTAGGAGCTATTTAGGAGTCATGTTCTTCGTTCATAACTTGGACAGTACCCAAATAGCGCCAGATGTGACAAAACAGTTATGGGCAACACACCCTCACCCCGACCCCCAATTTGTATATAATTGATTCAAATATTATTTTAAATTGCCAACCGTGCTTGATTGATACCGGAAGAACACATTAAAATATAGGCTTCAGGAGGGTAATTTGTAACTTACCGTATGATACAAAAAATGATGGATGGGACGATATTAGTCTATCATTAAACTAATAAATAATTGGTTTGATGTCATGAATTGCAGGTTATTATTGAGATAATTCCACTCTAGGAATACTGTTATTTATTTTATTGCTGGAACAATGAAATTGTCATGCAATGTCGGTGCAAAGTTGTATGCATTATACCAGTTTTTGTGGAACCACCGCTTGCTGGCACTATAACAAAAGTTCTAGTATCCACATACTGGAACTTAGATATTAGTTGATATGAGTGATTGGCATAGGACTGTGGCGAATTGCATAGAGATAAAATGGGCCGTGCAATTGCATTTTGATTATTATTATGGTAGTCGACAATCTATATGTATAAAATCTATACTAACATACTGAAGCAAGAGTTTGTTTCTTTGAGCGCGCTAATCTCTGGAATTACCGCACATCGCATTTTAAAAATATTTTTGCATGTGATAGCCTAATTTTTAAAGAACGTTATGTGCTTTTAACATCAGGCTACGGCCCTTACGAACCGAGCGAGGCGAGTGAAACCGCGGGGCACAGCTATGTAAGAATATTTAGGAACTGTATATCAGTACGGGACGTTGGTCCCAAGTTACCCTAGTTTCATACTCACATTCATAAGAAGAGAAGTGAATATACGGAATGTTGACCCTGAACGAAGTCTAACCACCATGCAACAAATGGGAAGTCATAAACCCATCATACTTTTTGTCCAATAGCAGGCTTCGACGGACAGCTGATTGAATATGAAATTATTCTACAAGAACATAACCTCTGATCACAGTGAAAGTCTAGAAATTTTCACTTCCTCAATGATCAGTAGAAATAATGGAAAGTTGTCTGTTTGCACAATTATACGTCGTGGCAGCGTGACATCGGATATTGCGGGAAATGACGGGGCGCGAGCCATGTATTATGTATGCTGTGGGGAGTTGAGGACTGTGGTTAACGCGGATTGAAATGTTGGTTAATTTCATGTTGTGTATGTCTTTCAGTCTTTTTTCCGTTTGGAAATCCGTATGTCAATACGGTAGGCACCTCGTCAGTCATAACAAACCCAGTCTAAGCTGGCCTCTTATTCTATTAATACTCCGTACTACGCTAGGCCAGCTCACTGACGTGTGGCCTACTGTCCCTTCCGTTTGGGGAAGTGAATTTGTTGTACAGTTTGTACTCCTAGATGATAAAACTGTGGAATAAGCGCGTAACCAACACAAAGTGACAATTGATCGCAATTCCGTTTTTTGACAGTTCAGCCACGTTGATTGCGTAAATAATGTTGTTAATGTTGTTGTTGTTGTTGTTATGTTGTTGTTGTTGTTGTTGTTGAGTATTCTATTCTATTCTATTCTATTCTTGAGCAGACAAATGAAGCAATGGATTAGGAATTTCCTTTAAAACCCTTAGACTGTACGCAATTAGGGTGCTGGTCTGTCCTTCGCTGTCATCAGTTCCTTATGATTGGATCGCTTTTCATCGCTTCACTGCAGTTCGTGACTAGTGCGCTCAACATTGCATTTTTCTACTATGTTGGGGATGGGTGGAAGTCTGATAGTGATCAATATTTGTGACAACACAGTAACATCGGCAACCATCTGCAATTTAATCCAATTACTAGACTTCGTATTGATAACCCCAATTAGACCGGTGCGGTGATGGTCCGGCTTCCAGGCCTGTGACAACGGTATGACAACAGCTGTGATAGGCGGCTTTATATTGTTGTCACCGTTCATCGGGTCCGGGAAGGGTTTGGATTATCTTTCATTCATTTTGTCAGCCAGCATTTCGAAATCACTTTCGAGAAATATTTTAGGCAAAAATCGTCAATACATCTCTTTAAGTTCAAATTAACCTATTTAATGACTACTTCCTGAAATCATGACATTTGAGGAGGCCAATTCTAACTTAAGGAGTTATATTGCTGATTCTAATGCTTATAATCATGTAAATCCATATTTGTTACGGTCGCGAATCATTTTTTAATCGACATACAACCTGAAAATTGCAAAAACCGTAAGAAAATTTGGATTTTGGACGTCTTTCAAACGCATTTTTCTCCTTCTCACGCGACAGTGTAGGTACTCAAAATTAATTTAAAAAGAAAAATGTACAAAGTAATCCATCAAATCAATATCAGGATATGAAAAGCTCCTCAGTGATGGAGACATTACATTGCACCCCACGGAGGGGACCCTCTTGCCTCAAAAAACCGAGAGTAAAATGTTGGGGACAGAATAGTGGATAGATAAAAAACGTAATTGAAATGGGATTTGGTTCCGTGAGTAAGAATTTGTATGAAAAAAAAAATACTATTTAGAGAAAGTTTAGGCACTAATTTCCACCAGATGAATTAGAATGTAGACAATCATTATCTTCCTGACCTTGTCCTTGAGGTCGGCGCTACACGATTTCTTCTTCCGTTCTCCCCTGTTAACCGTCACGCTATCATTCACTACATTAGAATGTAGGCGAATATTGGTTAGATATAGACTTTAACCACGACTGAGTCGATGAAACACGCCATAGAAGGGTTTAATGGCAAGTAAGGTGTGGTCGATTACATTAGCACGCTTTTCCGTTTCTTCACTACCTCTTTGGGTTACTTCAATGCCATCATCTTGGTATTCCGATCCAGAGTCTAATTAGTTCCTATGCTACCCATAAATGGTGTTGTTTGTATGTTTAACATTTTATAATCAACTTCTGCATAGATTTAAAGCAACGGAGGTTCAGTGGTATCGGCCCGACGGACGAGACGTAGGTCGTAGGTTCGAACCCATGCAGGCACTTTACTTTGTGGTATTTATGTTATCATCACTGCTCTCAAAACGGTGAAGGAAAACATCGTGAGGAAACCGGTAAGTCCTAGAACCAAAAATTCGAAGACATGTGCCATCCACCAACCCGTACTGGGCCTTCGTGGGCCTTTTCAGCAGTGAGAACATTAACGGCTAATTATGCATAGATATGCAAAAGTACATATTTTTTTCATTGGGCTCTATGATGGTCCCACGGCACATGATGGTTCTTTTATTGTTCTCCGTCTTACGGAACCCAAACTATTTCCCTCTAAACCCTCTCCAACGCACGTGCTGTGCCCTCCCTAACTAGTAAGCAAAATGTTAAATCAGAGGCCCGTGTGAAGTCGACGTGGTTTCATTATGTTCACGCTAGGGTGCAAGGGTATCGTTAGAAGTCTTTATGTCGTGGTAAAAGGGGATTGCGAAAACATGCAGTTTTTTTTTTAATATTATAGTTCCAGAGACTTGAACAAAAAGGTTTTTATGTCTAGAAATACCAGTATCTCCATTCAAGTATTAGTTAATTTTAGTACCACAGTGAAATCATGGCATGCTTATTTTATACGTAATTTAGTTTTATATAAAATATTTGAGAACTGTACCCTAATTGCGTAACATAATCTATCACAATCGGAATCATTTTGAAGGCTATTTCATTTTTTGAAAAAATTGTCTGCTCAGCAACGTAAATAACGCAATGAATGTTGCTGGACTGTCAAAATGAAAGCCATTGCTACTGTAATTAGTGTGTTACGCAATTAGCCCGCTGGCCTATATTGTCTAGCAGTTGACTACGATCTAGAATAGGTTCAAAACTTGTTGATGAAATTATCTAGTTTTACTAAAATAGATCGAGATAATAAGTAATCTGTAGTCGATACGAACTTCATTTTAATCCTCCTAATAACATATTATTCTACAATTTGTAATTCATTGATGTAATCCTTATTTACGGAACTATGCAAATTGTAAGGCTTGGTGCACAAATACGTAGCGATCGCCAATTGCGTATAATAATGAATTAAATTATGCAAAAAATCTTGTCCGGAATACGAATGAGTTCGACATAGTGGATTGTCGCGTAAAATATTGGTGAATACGTTTATTTTGTGGCTATATTTAAATATGTGTGACTTAAGTAACGTAGACTAACATTAGCTACATAGTAATTGTATGATAATCTTGTTTCTACACATCCGTCCACAACAAAAGAGCGCGGTGATTCCATAACACTTTTGACAAAACAAAATTGATTGCGTTATTTATGTTGCTTGACAGACACATTTTTTGAACATCGGCAATTGATTAGCAATATCCTTCAAAATGATTCAGATTGAGATATACATATAGTGTTACGCTATTAGGGTGCTGGCTATTGACTATGGTAAAATTAATTTGTGCCACTTGCTTTTCAATTTATATACTTACCTATTTGCAAATTCTTGTACTATAATACTCGAGGGGAATGGTGCTGATAGCCGAAATACAGGCTATGCCTAGTTCGGCTACAGACGCTAATCTCTTTACCTTAACTGAAATTGTTGCCGCATTGCCATTGTAAAGTAGTACTAAGTGTTTGGAAAATAAACTATTATTATTATTAATATTATTTAAAAAAAATTAAATCAGAGCTTTTGGTCGAAATGAGTAGGAAAAGCAACACAGAGGGTGATAAGATCTACGAACGGAGCTTTACTCAGAAGTGCAGCAAAATAGGTTCGTGCGTAAGTTTATCGATTAAGAATTAAACGTTGAAAAAAAAAATCGAACCTTCACAAATAAACAACATCACAAACACATCATAGCCAATTCAAACAACGCTATAAACACACAACAAACAGTAATTTGCCAAACATAAATACGTGCTAACTAAATATGAATACTGCAAAAGCGGCAGTGATAAAATCAATAGTGTGTAACATGGTTAACGCGTCGGTGGTTGCAACATACGTGCCAGTGCACATGGCAATACTATTACACGGTGCACGCATTTTTACTTGTGGGGTCAGCAGAATTGTAAATAGTGCTGGTGATTGAAATGGAAGTAAACTGGTTGTTGTTAACGCTAGCGAAGTTTTCCTTAATACAAGCCTCTTTTGGCTTTGACGTAGTCGGGTAAAAGGGAGAAAAGTGGATGGTTGAATCTTGAAAGATATACTTACATTGGTGCTTCTGCTCTAGAGATAAATCGATATATAGAATACTCTTATTTATGTACATAATAAAAATTACAGATATAAATGTAGAAGCTGCTAAAAGTATATTTGGTAAAAAGGTTATATTTATTACAGCTAGTCAGCAAGTTTAGTCTGTGAGACTGCTTAGGGTGCGCCCCAGCTATCGTCAATCTTATAATCTAAATATTAATCGAGGCTAACATAATTATTATAGTGAGCAGTACTACTGTATGTACGGAAAAAGACGTAGAGGAAGACATATGAAAAAGTGGGAGGGGTTTTTGAAGAACAGTTCTGGACTTCACATACTATATGCATCAGAATTTTCAGCGTCTTACAAAAAAGATAAAAAGCCTCATTAGTTTTAGTCAGTTCAGCTTTATTCACGTTCTAAATTAGAAAGATTCACAGCTATTCCCTACTCATTTAAACCTAGATGATATGCATTATATACAACCCATTTGGCTTTAATTAATTAATGGACTCAACCGTAAAAAAGAGGTGAGCTCTATACCACTATTAATAAGTAAGTATATAATAAAATGCACGTGCTTCTACTATGCATTTGTCCTTGACATAGCTAGCAGCTAGCTTAGTCGACACATAGATAGATGTGCTATGTAATGAGGAAAAACAAATTGTATGGAAATATCTGTACAAGTGTAAATAGTTGAGACGTGTTTATTTATACTTGATGTTTATTTTTAAACGTAATTGTTGGTATAATTATTGTTCAAGTGTAATTAAAGTTAATATTTACGTTGGTATGCGTAAAGTTACTATTATTTATTTTGTATCTTGAGAGTCTATTCAGGAGGAGATTCTGATAGACTGGAAATTTATTTAAAGATGTATTTATGTATACTTCCTTATGTTCTTCCTCGTGTGTTAGGTAAGCTTCTAAAGTTTGGTAATAATAGAAGAAGTAATTCTGTCTCATTAGTGACAGTTGAGCTCATATATTGGTATAAATGTGTCTTTATACATACTTATAACTAGTGACTATTCGTTATTAAGGAATAAGATATCAAACACACAACATAACATAACATTGCGTCTGTATTCCCCAAAGGGTTAGGCAGAGCTGTACCAACAGTACTTATACACACTTAAAAAATGTAGGGAAATTAGAGGTATTTTTGACAGATTAGACTGAGATCAGACTGTGAGCGTTCTTAAAATTACGAGAAATGTCCCTCAGATTTTCACAATCGTTCAGAAGAACTATAATTAGTTTCTTCACATCAATCACAACATGCTATCAACCAATACGCACACGTAGCATTAAAGCAATAATCAAAAATCAAATACCATTCACAAAAATCTAACCCTCATAATACCACACACTATAACAATAGCTGGAAATTAATGTAAGGAGGACACAATCGGTTGGCGTAGCGTGTGACGTCGTATTATTGCGGGGGTGTGTATAACGCTTAAATATGACTGATGATCGTAGATATTGACAGATATGAGATATGAAGGAAGTTAATTTAGTTACCTTGCTTTTGTGAGGCTGTTCTTGATCTCTAGATCTTGTGAGAACATAGCGGTAAACTGATATCATCAGGGGGTAGCTTTGGGGGAGTCTCGTGTCTTTAGATTAGATTGTAAAAAGGCAACAAGAGTAATATTCCTATGATCAATTCAATACTATTGTTTTATTGAAAGAATCATATGAACTTTAAATGAATCCTCCTATGTAATTGTGTATCAGTACCAAATTCCAAAAATAAATCAGCATAGAAACTAAAAGTATACAAGTGGTTGATATTTGTGAAATAACTGAAAAATACGACAATGCTACCTCTCTTCCACAAGAAAAATTGTGCATGTTATAGGTTTAAAGCCAGCGGCATTTTCAACTCGGACGCCTGTATCCGTCTGGCAAAAACTGGACGCAAAATAAACATTCATACGAAAACCAACAGAAAATAATACAATATATTGGATTGTGTACCCATGTTCCAAACAACAGTGCCTCTGGTTTTAGCTAAAAATCACGATGATTTTACAATAACAAAAGCCAAAGTAATACTCACACAAAACACATTTTACCGATTTTTAAAAAGAATACGCCACACAATATTAATGATACGCCGAATCGTATCATTGAACAATTTCGCTACATTTGTGTCAGCGACGCTGTTGTGTCCCGAGATTTAGATTAATGATACGATACCATATAAATATTGGAAAGTCAAACTTAATGGAAGTTGAAAAATGATTTATCATTGTATGACATTATTGCCATTTTTAATTGTGTTATTTTTGGCTTTCGGGGTTAAGAGAGTGCGAAATCAGAGCAGTTAACGTGATTTGGCGATTTTAAATAAAAATTGTGTTAAAATATGTGTGAAAATTGCTCAGCCAGGTGGACTGAAAGAAAAGAAGAGACTATAAAAACTAACTGGTGTCGTGAGGCGAGACACAATAAGCCAACTTGATTGATTACGGTAGATAAAAAATAGTGCAAAAAGGCGTTACGAGTTGTCACCTAAGCCCATAGTCTAACCACTGTCAGGATCGCCCAGAGGACACGGTGGAGCACACGGTGGAGGTCTGCCCTGCTTGGGCAGAGCACCGCCGTGCCCTCGTAGAGGCGATCGGCAGCGGCGGCGACCTCTCGCGTCCGGCCCTGGTTCAAGCCATGGTCCGGGGCGAGAGGGAGTGGGAGGCAGTCACCTCCTTCTGCGAAGCAGTCATGCTAGCGAAGGAGGTGGCGGGGTGGGCGAGAGAACGCGCCTTGCGCACCTCACGCCTCAGCCGCCGCGGGAGACGCTCCGGGCGTCGGGAGCCGCGTGACGACTCCCGGCCACCGTAGGCGCGGGCCTGCGGGCGGTGAGTAATGGGTAACTCACCGTCCGATCAGGACCAGGCCCGTGCCGGACGGCGTGTTGTGTTCCACGCGCGCCTCAAAGAGATGTCAGCATGAGTGACGGGGCCCCATAGGGCCGTAGCCTGCCAGGGTAGCGGGATTGTCCGAAAGGGTTACCGCTGCCCTGGAACATAAAGGGCTAAGGAAGGAACACGGGTGGGTTTTAGTCAGTAAGAGTCTGACACTCCCTCCTGCTCCACCCAGAGCGGGAGGAGTCATTTGATGATTTCCCATCCTCAAAAAAAAAAAAAAAAAAAAAAAAAAAGCCCATAGTCTAGAAAGGTGGAGCTACGAATCTCAATTTAAAAATAGATTTCAGCAGATTTTGGTATGAAATCTGTGTTTTAAATCGAGATCAGTTCTTATTTCCTATTATTCTTGAACTAATTTTCAGAATAAGGACCTTAGTTTTAAGACAAATAGGTTCTCGACTTCTTGTAGAGTGGACTGGGACATGTGGAGGCAATTACTTCGATCGATTTTCTGACACCAATTAATTGAACGGATTAATCTTTCCAACACTCTACTCACACACTGTACCACAACTATAACAATCAACAAAGTTAATCCTTGTTTATGCTGACTGCAAAACATAATCCTAACAGAGCATTATAATACAACTTCAACCAATAACCGTAAACGGAGATTAACTCTAATACTAACCGCAAATGACAATATTTCCCATCACTCATAACGACATGACATTACAAACGTCAAACTTGAACTTGACATTTGAAAGGGGGCCCAACAATGGGGGCCCAATTAAAATGTATTTAGAAAACTAATCCGCGTAAAAAACAAGATGTCTACCTCGAGAAACAAGCGAAGATATGGACTCATGTTACCCTCCAAATAGTACATGAATATTTGCATAAGATTTGCAATGGTAACAGTAGACAGGCAGGCCGTGGGCTGGGATGAGGGCGACTGAAAAATCAACCTTGAATTTTAGTTCGTAAAATTCAATTTTGATTGTATTTTTTTTTTGTTCAAGATGAGACAAACTTCTAGCAACAAAGTTTAACTAATTGAAACCGACAGATCCTATTGTGTGACATCACTTGAAGGTGAATATACACAAAGTTATGCTTGGGTGAATGATGAAAAAAAAATTGAATGCTGAATGGTAATTCAAGCTGAGAACATTAGTCAAACACTCGAGGAACAAGATAAATTAAGAAGCTCACAAAAGTCACGCTGATTCCGTGAGGAACAGAAAACAATATCGCTAAGGAAAGATTTTTAAGTTATTTTTAAACTTTATGAAACGGATCAGGGTGAAATATGGATTGTTGGATCAGCTTACACAAGATCGACGTGTCGACGTAATCGAGTTATGAAACGACTCAAAAACATTATTTTATCGAAAACTCGTACCGAAAACCATAACAATCGGATTTATTATCCCGAAGAGTGACATCTCCATTGTAGAGAAAACGAAAAAACTTAAAACATCTAAATAATAAAAACGAAACCTCAACTAAAATAAGATCCCACAAAATCCGCACAAAATAGTAAAAAACAAAATTTCGATTTCGTTTGGGAAAAAAATTGGACAGGCCCTAACATTGCAAAATGGGACACCCCTAATATATTTTTTATGCAATTCAGGAAGGGTGCGAAATAAAGATGCAATTTTAAGACGTTGCGATTGGACAGATATCGCTAGGGGTGACACCCAAGAGTGAAGGGCGGAACGTGTAAGGCGAAACGTGGGGTCTGTGAAAAGATTATTAATTTTTGAAGATATACCCAGGGGATAAAGTCTAAGAATTTATTTGGATCGAACTAGATCTAGACCATGTAATGATATTAATACGTATTACGTAGCCACGTTTAAAGGGTTTAATAAAATATTGAATACGTATTACTTGAATATTATACAACAACGTAAATTAACTAGGTACATACAGAAGATTTTCATATACATCTGCGTAAACCCGAGTTGCTAATAAAACATTTCTAAAGAATATGCAAACAAATTGTCGGAGATTCCAAGAGCAATCTCAACATTACAATGATATAATTGAAGATTGAAATGACACTTATAACAATTACAACGCTTCTAACACATTAACATTATATTTACTCACTGTAGCTCCAACACAATAAATATATTTCACGTAATTATCACAATAAAAGGAAACCAGTAGACGCCAAAGAATAAAAAGAGAAGAAATCACAACTAATTTGAATTTTAATCCTTTTTAAGAAAACAATGGGCGTAATAAATCAAAATATTGTACTATCACAATGACGTCACGGCATGCGCGTACGACGATGCACAATAGGATTTCTCAATATCAATGACATTAGACGGCGTTATCAAAGGCGTTGAACAAATTTATGAGCCGTAAAACCCATTAGAATTATTCGTACACAATAAATCATAGGAAACGTATGGTTGAACCATGGTAACAGTATAATTTCTCGCTACTAAGACTTGGTTATGGGTCGTTGGGTAAATTGATAGGATCGGGTGGTGCGAAAACGTGTGGAACGCTCGATTTTTTCTATTACCCCAATCTGTATTCGAAAAGACGATTTAGTCATGGATAGTAATAAAATGTCAAGTTATATGAACCGCATATATCCGTGATTGTCAGATCAGATATTATGAGCAAAGATGCTACCATATCACAGATAAAAATACACGGAGTTCTACAAAGAATCCGTTCATCAACATCATCATCTCAACCTACCGCAGGCGACTGCAGGGCATAGGCCTCTCTCAGACTGCGCCACAACATTCAAACCCACAAAGAAAAAACCGAAGACCGAAGAGAAGAATCCGTTACAAACAAGAAAAGAAGAAAATGAATAAAACATCCACACTTCAGATCAAGACACGCAAAAAAACTCATCATTGACCCAAAACCTTTGGAGCTTCTATCATAACACGTCAAAAATGACGTCTTCACAAAACTGCAAGATGCAACGGACTGCAAACAATTGACAATAGGACTGCCGACAAATATGGAAACCGGACAGATGTTGGAGCCAAGATTTACTTGAAAATACGAATAATCGGCGTGCGACTCGACTTCCGTGTTGCAAGACCGGTTCTTAGTGTTAAAAATAATGTTAACATTCAACAATTGGCCACTTGGGAACATTTGAATTGTGAGAAAAAGTGTAGTCAGAGACGGATGCCTATTTGTTTTATTTTGTAGCGTAAGATTTCAATTGTACGGATTTATCAAAGGTTTTGTAGAGGTCAGACTCGAATCCGTCGGGTTCGGAGTACATATATTGATCCGTAATGCTAATGAGGTAACACAAAGAATGAGATTAAACCTAAAATAAGTAGCATTTTTGTAGTACACTTAAAACAGAAAATATTAAAATACGGTGCAGTAGTATTTTACACTAATAGGCAAAGTGTGCAAATCAGATTATTAATACTTTTATCGTTGTTAACTTTATTATGTCTATATTTTACAGTTACGATATTTTTTAACGTTACATAATATTAATAATTGTTTCAATCCACGTCACCCACAATCACTAGTTATGCAAAGGGTTCAAAAGATCGCGAGCTCTTTAAATTTTTTGACAGGTTTCACAATCAATTTCTATACAGTGACCTTAAAACGCCCTCCTTATTCCGTAATCTAATATTTAGCAATATGATTATCGATAATGCTATTAAGATTACAATCCAACCCGTTTGATCTAAACAAGATAAAAATGTTCAACAAAGGAACTTTCTCAACTGACAAAATGTTTTAAAAGTTATGAAATGTCATTGTTGACCCAAGGGTTGCACCCTTTCTTGTCTTACTACCCGTTCTCGTCATAGATTGTCATGACAATGTCAGAATTTGCAACTTGACAAGTCATGTCAGAGTAGAAATGCAGTTTGATGAGGTTCGAATGAATGCAACCCGGAGAGAGGTGCGTTCACACGACCCCGTTGTCGATCAACTCGTGTATCGGTTACTTCCCTAATGGGGTTCGTAGCTGCAAAGGTACAGGTGGACTGTCTGGCGTTAAATGTAATAAAAATTTTATATTGAACGTGCAATTCGAACAGCAGTGTGATATCGGAACGTTCTTGCTCGCATTCAATATTGAAAGGAGCAACAGTGACACTATTCACACTGTCGATGCTGATACAATCTAAGTAACGTACACAGAGATTGAGAAAGGAATCAAAAATTGTTTAGCTACTGCAGTCTGTATTCATAATATTTGCACGCTGCTATACCTACAGTATCAAATTGCTAAAGTTATGGAAACCTTAGCAAAATTATCAGTTGTATCTAATCAAGGCAATGTTTTCGCTGAAGCCTTACACTCACTTTTAAGGATTCATTGAGCAAATTCACAATATTTACGTAAGCTGAAATAATTTCCCCTTCATAAGTTATTCAGGGTCCAGGGATATCCGACATACAGAAGATATTATACTCAAAAGTTTTCTCACACAACCACGAAAACAAATGTTTCTACAAAAAATAAGTATGATTAAAGTCTTCCCTTCAAATGCATTATTCTTAAAACTACATGCAACTAGTCAATTTTATTTTGAAACTTCGCAATAAATAAGCCCAAAAGTTCCTCCCCATTTCCTTATTATATCAAAATCTATTCAGAAATCTGTCATCTCATCAAATACTTGTCTTCTCTTGTTTCCAAAAATATTATTTGAACAAACGCCCCGATATTCAAGACTGTGATATACTTTGGCATTTACAAACTTATTTGTGGCATGTAAAATTATACTATGTTCTTTACCACCTGGAGTTAAGGATTAATTTCCTTTGTTTACTGTTTCTTGCAGTGCATCAATTGTTGGTGTTATTTGATCTAATAAATCGCTAGATAAAGTAGGGGGCTTGCAGTATTCAATGGTGCTATCAAGTGAAGAAAAATAGCCCAAATTGTAAATATTGTAACGTTATAGTTTGGCGTTTCCCTCGCTCGGGAAAGTTTGTTGGAGATCGTATTTTATGTTTGCATTGCATTATAAGTTGGGACCGATAAATAAACGGAAATATTATGTTTCCATATCGCAGTCTACCAGTGCGAATTTTAACTTTAGATTTACATTTGCCAGAAGTTACATAGTTTGCGGTAAAAGTTGTATGAATAACCGTTGGTTTTGTATTAATAGTTTCAAATACATGTTATTTTCTTAGAGCCGAAACAAATAAAGAATACATGCTGTTCACTGACAGTTTGAAATTCATATACCTACCTAACTTTGAAATTAAACCAAGTCACTATCAAACTAAATGAAATTGAGAAGAAACATTCTAAGAATGTTAACTCGTGTGAATTTATGAAGTTTGAGCCTTTCGCAATAACGCTGAAGTATCTAGCAAATTGCCAGCTGAAGGACTATTAGGTACTAAATACTGGGTTCAACAAAACTTTTGCAGGGCGAGAGAATATTTTGCGTGACTAATTTTGGTTGTGATATTGAAAATGTTGAAGACTTGCCCTTTTATTCTCCGTAGGAACATATGCTTTGGAGTAGGCAACAATCTCTTTAACTGACAGATTGTAATAAATTCTTTGACTAGAAGCGTCAGATAATCTAAAAGTTAATATTTTTTTTAACACTGTTATTCCGCTTTTTCGACTTCCTCTTCACTACGGATATTATTCCTTTAAACCTAAAAGTAAACAGATATAGAGATGCAGTTCCGTATTACAATATATCTATTATATTAACTGCATTAGAAAGGATTAGAGCAACAAAAAGGAACAAACCAATTGTCTGACATAGCTTTGGGGCACTAAAAATGTTAACTGACGCATAAGAGATTTTTACGCCAACTGTCTATGGGTGCTACCATAAAGGATGCAGCCCTAAGCGAAACTAACGCAACTTAAGGATGGGCCAACATGTCATAAGCGTCTATTAATTTAAATTTGGAACAAGTTGTCTATCTCCAAGTACAGTAGTATATTCTTCTATTGTCAATGTTTTGTTGAAAACATGATTTGTGCTCCAAAGAGGTCATGGTCATTCTCTATGGTGTCCACGAAGGTTAGCTTGTTTTGTCTGTTTTTTGTGAAGCGAAACTAAAAAGTTTGGATCGTGAATAAAAACGTTGTGGATGGAGAAACCAGAGCAGTGGTAAAAACTGGTCAACAGAATGACTAGAATTTCGTAATGCCAACTTACCTATAGTCATCGTGTGACGTTGGATACCTAATATAATGTGATGTTTTCCATTGTTTTCTTTATTAAAATCCCAAGCACTATGGCAACAAGATTATGAAGTAAACTACTCTATCTACTTTTAATAATTTTTATTAATTTAAAACTACAGGAAACAAAATGTCGACTAACTAACAGCTATTAAATATCAAAGTTGCATTTAGAGATGAAAATAACACCCGTAACAGATTTAAACACGACACAGCGCATACAGCTGAACAAATTAATAATTCCCTTATAGCTGATCTGGATTCAAGTAATAATTCTTATTAGTATTACCACGTGAAGTTTATGAATGTTGAACAAGCCGCTAAACTTGTTCGCATAACGAAAAATGATAATGATCCCGCATTTATAATGATATATTTTATTAGAGTATTGTGAGCGAACAAGATGGAGTGAATAACTTCTTGAGAGAAGGGTTGTGGTGATTTGGCAGATGGTAACTGACCACTGACTATTACATTTAAAAAAGTAGTACTTAAAAAGTATTCATTGAATTTCAAGAAAGGTGTGGCAAACTTTGGTAATTTAAATATTAGTTTGTTAGTGAAGACTAATGATACTTATAAGAATGACAATGAAGTATAGTCCCATTGTCTTATTAGATTGATCAAAATCATATAATCCAATAAGAGTCGCAGTAAGCACGTTATCCTGATAATCTTATAAGCTTTGTGAATCAATGTTATCAACTGATTACGCAGAGATAAGGTAAAGATTTCTTTGATTGTTTCAAGACATTAAAATAACACATTAAAATTAGCTACCTCGGAAAGTGGGTTTAACTTTTTTTATTAAAGCTGAATTACTAAATATTTTTTACTGTTAAGGTTCTTAGATTCTTATTAAAGTTCTCACTAAAGGCAATGCACGTAATCCCTTACCTCTATGTATTCCTAGACAAATGAGAATATGCAACAAAAATCATGGAAGGTGCGATCACGCCCCAAAACTCAAATCACGTACCGTATCCTAACCCACAGTAACAGAACGAGTATCTTATAATCCGGCTAGTTAGCGCACCCAATTTGCGTCCGCCAAGGGTCGCTGCGTACGCGCAAACGATTGTTCCCATTCAATGAACAACGCGCAAAAAATATGTCAAACTTGCACTGGCATGGAACAGTCAAATTGTGATTTATCTTGATATAAAAAGGGCGAGAAGAAGAATTGAGAGTTTCTTGTGTTGGGAATATTGGAAGTTGTAGAATAGCCGACAGAATGTCGGTTGCATGCTTTGATGTAGATATGATATCATTGGTTTGCTCCCTTTAAGTAAAAGTAAAAATATGACGCGTCGGGGAATTTGGGATTGTGAACTTTACAACCGGTTCCTCGTACCTCTATACATAATATTTTTATCGATATCAGTAGTAAGGTTTAAGATTTTACAGAGAAAATGCTAACGCGTCAAATTCAGCGAAATTGTTGTTACTCAAACTCGTGTTGACAAAACGTGAGCCTATCTTGCCTAGTTGAGGTAGTATAACAGCTTTATTGAGGTTACTAACAAGTAAGGTATATTGTTTTCGATATCCGTGATGTATACCAAACATAGTATACCTACTCCTACTAAAGTGTTAAGGTATCCCTTATCCCTGTTAAATAACTCATCTTGTAGATATGTATGTACAAGTCAATGGACGGCTTCGATTAATTCTTATTGTGACCCCGGACAATTAAAATCAATACCTATACTTATAAAGTATTATTTGTTATTTACCTAGTGTAAAAGTCAGTTGTATAATAATTTACTATAGGTAATCTGAAACATAAATTAAAAAATTTCATAGTTCTGAAAAGTCATAAATCAACATTGATTTGACATCTTAGTAGGTCAGTCGACTTTATGCAATCGATCATGAAAATGATTAATCATGTTAAAATATAATAAGACTGAAAGTTTACGTCATAACAGTATGTTATGGTCCACTATTTCGACATAGCTTCCATCGCTTCGATAGCCGTGATCGTCTAGTGGTTAGGACCCTACGTTGTGGCCGTAGTAACCCAGGTTCGAATCCTGGTCACGGCAGTGTTAAACACTGTCATGGCGGAGCATATCTTTTGAGTTTACTTTTTCAGTTTACTTTTTATTTTTTCAATGATTTTATAAAAAGAAACGACGAATTATTATTTTTATTTGTATTTTATTTGTTAATTAAATTTAGTACCTAGTGTAAATAGTTATGTAATCATGGTATACAAGCGTTTATATGTTAATAATTAAAAAAGTCTAGGTTAAAATAATAGTTTTTTTATTGAATTCATATGAAAGTTTAAAAATAATTACTACAAGACTAAGGTTGACATAGCTGAAAGTGACACCTAGTGAGCGGTAGCTGAACTACGGAAGCTGAAACAGCATATAATAGCAATCACAGAGGGCGCTGTTTATATAACTATATAAATGCTCAACAGATGGCGCTAAAAGTTTTCTGCTATTCGACACTAGATGGCTCTTAAAACGGCCTAATCGCGGTTCTACTAGTTGAAACTAGATGGCGCTACAAGATCATTCCTAAGTTAGGAAAGCGAAGCGTGTTACTAGTGGTCGTAGATAAGTTACGAAAGTTTTCGCCGCACCTGTGTTGGTCTATAGACATGGGGGATTTCGAATACAATTTGCTACAATGTGATTTGTTAACCACATGCTGCTAAAGTAAGAGCTTTTGTTCCATTGTTTTAAGGGTAATACGAGTTTCGTGTTTTTTTGTTCTATGTATAATCTGTATTTTGTTGTTTGTTTGTTGTTAGACAATCAAAACAAATCTATTTTAGCTACTATTTAAAAACAGATGATAAATTAAGTAGGAACCAACTTTAAAAATCATACATATAAAAACCTTTTCAAGTCCGACCTTCACACTCAGTAAAATGTTCGTCACGATAATATTTCACATGAGACACTTCGATAAAAAACTTCACAGTACCGTGGACAGGATGAAGCGACTGTGAAGATGCTTGACAATCATTTATCAAGACATTAGCCGACTTAATTGCAGAAATGCGAGATAAAAGTGCGTCGTAGGAATCATACTTTTATTATCTGCGAGCTTGAGTACGACAATTACATAATACACCTTCAAGGAGTAGCCTACCTATGTCGCTGTTGAGTGGTGTTGAGCCACTTTTAAAACAGTCAGAAGGGAAACAACATTTTTTTGGTAGTTGTTTCCAGGTATGCGTCCCAATATCAAAGAAAACCTACAGGGCCGTTCGGTATAGTCGCAGATTGAGAAGCGAGTTAGCTAGTTGTGAAAGACTAATTGTCTTTTGACCTAGTATGTCGAGCGGGGGGCTTGGGACGGGAGTATCTAGCTAAAGATTTAGAGTGCTACAAGGATCTTTTGGCGCCTGAATGGCTTTAACAGGGCATTTTTGGTAGGGAAACACTTGTGAAATTATCGCTGTCATTATTTATTGACAAAACAAGATGGCGGCGTTAGTTCCGATTTTAGCCGCCACACGCCAAAATAATCTTGTTAAAACTAAAACCGGTCCGTTCACAGTTATTTTACTTCTGACAGCAGAAAGCTTACAGCAACCTTATTGTGGCGAGAATAACGATCAAAATAATTTTGATTGACCAGAATTGTAGTAGCGTTGCACATCAAGCTATCCGAAACTGTCAAATTTTCCCAATCAACTTTGAACCTAATGCTTTAGTGATAAAGTTGGAAGTCTATTGAAGAAATTTGACAGATTGTAGTAGCTTGATGTGCTGGCGTCTGTACATTGTAAATCCTACAGATGGAATAAGACAATAGGAATGACATCTACCACTACAACGACCAATGTAATTTGTGTGACGATGACAGCATACGCTGCATACAAGATCGGCGAGACTTTTTTGGCGCATTGTCTAAGAATAGACCACTCCGTCATTGCCTAGAGGCGACAAAGTGATCCTATCAAAGGATTGGGGATGACGTCATGCATATATACTATGTGTCGCTGTTTTAGAATATTTGGAAGTCCCCTGGATGAAGAGTACCCACCCTAACTCTATTAGAGTAGGTACATACTTAAATTTTTCATAGCTATAGCATAATCAGCCTATAACATTCCCACTGCTGGGACACAGGCCTTCTCTCTGTGAGAGGGAGTGGGCCATAATCCACCGCGCGGGCTCAGTGTGGGTTGGCCGATGCTACAAGTCTTCAAATTTTTGGTTCTAGGACATGCCGGTTTCCTCCAGTGATGATGAGATTAAATACACAAAGTAAAGTGCCTGTCTAGTTTCGAACTCACGACCTACAACTCGTATGTCGATACTGATACCACAATGCCACAACTGCCCGTGCAGTCTCGACATTCATAGCGATCGCTTTCCGACCGAATTCGGTCGCAAAGTCCCGGATTGAAAAAATCAAAATCAAAAGTCATTTATTCAAATTAGGCTGAGAATCAGCACTTTTCGAACGTCAAAATTACAAAAGACAGTCCCCCAAAAACGCCCGCCCTTCACCACTTCCTAGTGCTATCGCTGGAAAGAAGAAGTGGCGCAACAAACTCCCCAGGTGTAATGTATGGAGTGACAGGACTTTGCGACCGAATTCGGTCGTAAAGCGATCGCTATGAATGTCGAGACTGCTGGCTGATCTTCATAGCCAAAGGTTCACTCAATAATTTTCTCAAAATTAAAAGTTTTATTTTAATACTCGTACCCCAACAGTAAGTCATAAGTATTTACTATAAAGACACAAGATAAGATGCTTTTTTGCCATCATTATTGATAATATGGCTTCTTATTAATCACTAATACACTAAGAACAAAGTGCATTATGCAGATAAGATGACACACTGACACCATAGCATTATTAATTATAGCGTGTTTATTATCTATTGTTAACTTGTTTTGTTCCATAAGAATGGAATGAAGAATGTGGCGCCAATTGATCGTTGCCATCATAATTGAGAAGGTAATAGATGAGGTTAAGGCAAGAGGGGTCAGTCAGAGTTCTTTTGCTAATTTAACTTAACACGTAGAAGACGGCGGGACGAGCTGGATAGGTTCCGTCAAAACTTGAGGGAGGACGCGCGGGCTCGCGGACTATGGAAGGAGTGAAGGGAAGTCTTTGCCCAGGAGTGGGACAGCGTAGGGCCTACGCTGTCCTACTTCTTTTTTTTATGCTAAGCGTAGGCTAAAATAAAAAAAAACTTAAAAAAAAAACTAAAGAAGATTTATACAAGGTGGAGACGACAATACGATAATTTATTAAACTGCGTATACGCAGTTGCGTGGTTTTGACAACCTCATTCAATTCACTGCATTTAAAATCCATTATTTAGTTAGGTACTTATTCTTTAAAAAAAGAATTTCATGTCTTTTTGTCCTTAAAAAACACAGGCCCTTATCACATTGGTCCAACCATTTATTTCTAAGCTTCAAACCCAGGTCGGAAAGGATAATTGGGGTGATCCGTTCAAAAATTCTCACTTTCGACGTGATTGGTCTTGTGAAAGGTTTCGCCCCCAATCACAACCCTGCTTAACCCCTCGGAGATAGAGGGTGTGACGGTATAAAGTATCAATCAATATTACTCAATTTTACAGTACCATAAAGACAGACAGACTTGTGTGTCTGTATTACTTTGCTGATATGATTTTTAATATTTTATCATAGTTATAAGATGATAGAAATTAAGAAACGATGGATGAACTGTGTGAATGATGATATAGTTAGAAAGGGGGTGACTACCGAGATGACGACTAATAGAGAAGTATGGAAGAAAAAGTTGTTGCGTCGACCCCAAATAAATTGAGATAAGTAAAGACAGGAGAATGATGATCATAGAGAATTCAGAGCTGTTGAAATTAAGGTACAGATGCGAGCGCATCAAGCTACCCGAAACTGTCAAATGTTTCCAATCTACCTTGAACCGTTAGGTGCTTGAGCGATAAAGTTGAAAATCTATTAAAGAAATTTGACAGATTGTAGTAGCTTGATGTGCTGGCGTCTGTGAAAGAGGAAAGAGGCCGATAGGTGGAAATAGTCAGAACGTTATAAGAAGAATAATAACTGATTGAGACTGTTTATTTTGATTTCCCATCCTCAAAAAAAAAAAAAGACTGTTTATTTTATGAAAGAATGCTGAACACTTTGAACAGTCTCTTGCCTATGGTTCCCGATCGGTTTTCAGAGTATAATCTGTGGTAACCATAGAGATAAGACGTTTGACAAAGGTCAGCGTTATTATGACGACGACAAACTCTCCTTTGACATTTACAACAGTAACTGATCAAAGCGAGTTGAAAGATTCTTGAGATTAGTCGAGTTTTCATTTCCAGGAATGGAAGTTTACATACAAACACGAACTACTTATTTTAGTGATAGTTTGACGGCTATAGTGCCTCATCTTTACTAATGATAAAGCTAAAGAGCTTGTTTGTTTGTTTATTTGAATGCGCTCATCTCTAGATGATGGCGATCAGGCGATGCGATGCGGCGGGGTGGGTCGGGGGAACGAGAAATTTTACGCGAACGAAATCACAGAAAGCAGAAGCTAGTATAGAATAAACCAACACTGAAGAAATCAAAGCCGCCTTCAACAAAAGAAGGATGTGCGAAAAAAACAAAAATAAAGTTCAAAGGAACCTAACATCTAGGAGTGTCTCATAAAAGATCCCTATACTTTGCTGTGCCCATTACTTTGATTTACGCAACAAAGAAACAATCTGCCCGGGCAAGGTAAATACTGCATAAATTATGCGTAATCGCCGCGTATGCCTTACATACTTAATGTTGCTCGGCGTTAGATCGGCCTGCCTTGCTACACTGTTCAGTGGCCAATGAACCGTAGGGATCCTCATCTGAAGAGTAACTTAAACATGAGATTGGTATTCTAAGTTGGCACTTAGGTGAAAAGCCTTGCTTAGGTAGAGCCAGCTCAATGCTTGTACAGCGACAGTTGTGAATAAGCTATGGTTAAAGGGGAAACGCCAGGGTAGTCCGCGTAATTCAATTTTAACTAAGTTTTTTCAGTGTCAGGTTGT
The DNA here is from genome assembly GCA_951799955.1 of Apamea anceps. Classification (NCBI taxonomy): domain Eukaryota; kingdom Metazoa; phylum Arthropoda; class Insecta; order Lepidoptera; family Noctuidae; genus Apamea; species Apamea anceps. Next base: position 2,784,933 of record OX637504.1, on the reverse strand, counting down.
ATGTTGAACAAAATATGATTCGCGAGCGTAACAAGTATTTACAAAATTATAATCACTAAAATCAACAATACAACCCTCTAAATTCATACAAACTACTGAATGACTATTTCATGAAATATCAATCAATATAGAGAGTTGTATTGATGATTTTAATGATTATAATTCTGTAAGTTTGAATTTCGCGGGATCCCCCTTCTTCGTGTCGCCGGCACGACTGAATTTTATATCTTCCTCCTTTAGGAGTATGTAAGGAATGGAACAGGTGGCGTTCTGTAGTTCCTGTCTACCCCCATGGGAAGAAGGCGCTAGTTCATGTATGTGTGTGCATACACACATACATAAACTGGCACCACCTCCCCATGTGTTTGATTATTCTAAAAGGCGAAAGATCCAAGCTCTCAACGTCAAGACAAAAGACGACCGCGTCTTGTTATTTACGAAAGGTATCGGCTATTGGAATGAACTGCGATCACCAATCGTCAAAATTAAGTCATTTTGGTAATTCGTCTCCTTCTACCTTACATTCTTACCTATCTACTCGAACTGTATACCTCTCTTTGATACACAGTTCGTAATAGCTTATGTCATGGTGAAAATATTTTCCATTCAGCAAGGTGCTCCCAGTCTGACCGTTCATTAAACATTGGCCGTCTTATTACAAAACGAGACCTAACTTTAGTTCTAGCCTTAACCTCTGAGCCAGTATTTGTTTTTCGAACTTTATTTCGATTTAGATAAAGTTCTTTATACAAAAATGACAACTTAGCACCGAACTAAGTTGTCATTTTTGGATAAAGAACTGTATTTCTATAACAATTAGGTTCTTAATTCAATAACTGACGCGGCGGTTTAAACCTGACCTAAAGAAAAACCTTGTTTTGTAATAAGGGGGTGGGAGTTTCGCATCCATCAGTAAACCTTTATGTCCTGATAAAGCCACATCAAATTAAGCGAGCGCTGTCCAACATTGGCACCTATAATTACAATGTATTTCAGCGGCTGGTTCCACTTATGTAGTAGCGGTAATTGTGCCCAACTATAGTCTACCGACGGCAAGTTTGTATTAGTAGCTACACTGTCATTACAGTGTGATGGTGGAAAATGACAATATTGGGGTTCTAAACCGAATATAGCAGCGGTAAAATTATGTTAATAGCGTTGATAAGGTTTGTGGGTTCCTACACCTTTCAACATTCCTGGCTTCGACTTCCTACACTAACGCTTTTCGAAATCTGTGAGGTGAAATTTGCGTAACGCACTATTATAGTAGCAACGAGTTTTATTTTGACAGTTCAACAATATTCATTGCGTTATTTACGCTGTTGAGCTGACAAACTTTTCGAACATATGAAGCAATGGATTAGCAATATCCTTCAAAATGATTCAGCTTGAGATTTATATCTAGTGTGTTACGCAATGAGGGTGCAGTTTTATCCATAGTTGCTGTCTCATATCGGAGTTCTTAGCAATTATATCTATCCGCCTAAAGTCACTCTTTCTTCCCTTCTGTGTTTTGGTAGTCTGTCAGTTTGCTACTGATATTTTAATACATTAGACAGTACTGTGGTAAATGGTACTTTTTTTAATAGCATCATACGCCATACCGGTGATATTCAATGAAAGGTCGGGGTGTAACGCGTGGACAGTGCTGGTTCACACAACAAACGATGATTACCTGAAACGAAAAAAAAAGTTTAAAAACATAGAATTCGTCAAAACAGAACACCATTAAGCCTACGGTATTTTGTTTCAATTGAACAAAAAAATATCAAATTAATATTTAAAAATAATAAAAAGCTTTATAATAATAACTGGCCGAAAGTAAAAGTTTAATTGAAAACCGGTTTCGGGGAAATTTTTCACGAAATTAATATTTGCGGTCAACAAAAATGTGTGGGCTGTGGCGGCTTATATCCTATCGGTACCAGCGTAGGTCGTAACTCTGACCTACTTTAGGAGTTAAAAAGGGTAGTGGTGTTGGGGGTGTTTCCTAGAAGGTAGAATTTAAAATACCTTAGGCCCAATTGCCCTATATTAAAATGTTATTGTTTCAAATTGACGTTCTTTGAAATTCTATATTGTTTGAGCCCAGTAGGTGGCCACGTTAATTGCGGCATCAGTGGCATTCATGAAGTCATCCAAGGTGCAGGTGAACGGGCACTCAGGGCACTCCAGCAAGTGGGGCATGGTCTGATTAGAGGCACCGCACTCGCACTGGGTATTGGATGGGTCAGTAATCCCCCATTTCGACAAATTGTGTCTGCAGCGCCCTACTTGGGTACGCAATCGATTGAGAGCTTTCCATATAGGCCACTGCAGATCACTTCCGACTTACGACCTAGTCGTAAGTCGACGCCGATCACCACTGCTCTCAAATCAAAGGCACATATAGGCCACTGCAGATCACGGCCGACTTACGACCTAGTCGTAAGTAGACGCCGATCACCGCTGGGTCAACACTGCTCTCAAATCAAAGGCACAATCTTAAATTTACTGACAGACAACGTACGGCCGCGGTGTCCAGAAGCATGAAACGTGGCAAAGATTTTTGAAAAGTCAACACCCAAAAGGATGAAATGAAATCGGGGATGAAAAATTGTACGGAAATTCCTCGGTTCGTACGGGCAAACGGCTTGTACTCACATACAATACTCATAACAACTCACAGATAGGTACCTACATACGTTTCAGACAACATTGCCGTCTACAACACAACAACACAGACGAGGCATGCCACCGTACATTTGTCGCCTGGTGAATACACGGCTTATTTGCATATTAATTTTGAACGCTCGAATTTTGGGTAACCGCATGTTGAATGTATAGGGAACAGGTGGTATAGATGAAAGTATAGGTTGGTGTTGGGGGAAAATGCTGAATGTGTACAAACACACATATCGAGCGATGAGAGCATTTCGTGGCCCAGTGGTAACGGCCGCGACTTACGAGTTTGTAGGCCGTAGGTTCGAACCCAGACAGGCGCTTTACTTTGTGTACATTATTTCATCACCACTGTTCTCAAAACGGCGAAGGGAAATATCGTGAGGAAACCGGCATGTCCTAGAACCAAAACTTCGAAGACATTTATTTATATATACTTTATTGTACAGACGCCAGCAGGTCAACCTACCCGAAACTGTCAAATTTTCCCAATTAACCTTGAACCTTAATACTCACTAATAAAGTGGTAAAGTTAAAAATCTATTAAAGAAATTTGACAGATTGTAGTAGCTTGATGTGCTGGCGTCTGTACACCACAAAAATACATAGCATAAAAAATTTACATCTACCAACCCGCACTGGGCCCGCGTGGTGAATAACGGCCCACTCCCTCTTCCTGAGAGGAGGCTTGTGTCCCAGCAGTGGGGACATCATAAGCTGATTATGACGACACACATACCATAACATGGGCACATCTGGGGAAATGTATGGGGGGCTAGCCTATTGCCACCGACCGAGAAAAAATCCAGACTCCAGGCAATGGACTTTCTCAGTAGCACTGAGAAAATCCATTTCGAAAAACCCAATTACATTTTGCCGACCAGTGAATCGAACCCCTCATAAACAGCAGTAGCGGTTGCGACCACTAGAAAACAAAACGAGAAATTCATGCAACTCGTGGGTGCTTGGTTTATTTAAAACTGGGGTGTTTTAAATGAACCACTCCGGCCACAACAGCAGGGTAGTTATGTAACGCACTATCAATAAGAATGGCTTTAATTCACAGTGACGTCACGGACGCTTACGGTACACAACAGCTGTTCGTGTCTGCGCAATTATAAAATAAAAAACACCAGTATATTCCGTATAAATTTCGTAAAATACGTTATCACTATACTGTTACTTACGCGTGTGATCGTTCGCAAAGTAAACATACAACAGTTCGGTAGTAAAAGTTCGTAAAAACTAATATAATTTTATTGTAACTTTTAGACTTTTAAGTCACTTGGAAGTTCTTTGGTGCCACTGGTACCTTCAAAAAGTGTCACTTTTTTCAAAGTTTTGACAAGCGCCGGTACCCATAGATACCAGATCTGTGCATTTTGGTCGATATTTTTTGCGTAATAGGCGCCATCTAGCTGATTCGAGCCGAAGTACTATGGTGAAGTGTGCAGCCTGCGGAAGGTTTTTGTCGGCAAGAGGGGGCGCTACCTGTAGCAACTCAGCCTGCCACAATAGATATCACCTTGCTTGCTTGTCATTGCCCGACTCAACCCAGATAAGTAGCGATTGGCTGTGCCCCGAGTGCAAAAAGAAGTTGCCCAGGGGAGACAATAGCGCCACACCCGTTAAGGACCTGGGTAGTGGTCCCCCAGCAAATCCTACAGCAGCGACGGCAGCGGCAGCATCACCGGTTGCAGTTCAGGTACAGGGCGCCATGATTAGGTCACCTGTTGCGGTGTCTCAGGCTCAGGGTACTCTGACCAAGCCCCCCGTCGCGGTGGCTAAGGTAATTTCTCGGGCTGGCAGCGAACAGGGGGCTACTGATGGGGAGCCTTCGCCTGATGCTCAGCTGACCCTCCGTGAGGAGATAAGGCTCTTCAGATCTGAGCTGCGGGAGGTACGGGATGAGATGAGGGAGTTTCGACGCGAGATGTCCGGCCTACACTCGTCGATAGGAGTATGCACTGAGCGAGTTGACGGCCTGGAGGCCAGGATCGAAGCTCTCGAGAGTCGACAAAGTGCTGCAGTGCCTGACGGCAAAGTGAGTCAGCTTGAACAAATTGTGCTGCAATTAAAGCTTGACCTCAATGACCGCGAGCAGGATTTACTTGGCTCTGACCTTGAGATCACCAACATCCCGGAGACTCCGGGTGAGAACGTGTTGCACACAGTCGGGCTGGTGGCGGCAAAGCTTGGGGTGACACTCGACGAGCGGGACATAGTGTTTGCGCAGCGGGTGGGCCTACGTACCGAACGAGACGTGCAGACGAGCTCTGTGGGCGGCGCGAGTCCGGTCGGCGCTGCTAGCCCAGTGGGAGCAGCGGCGGCGACAGCGCGCGGGCGGCGCATCGTGGTGCGCCTGACGCGGCGCGCACTGCGCGACGACCTGCTGCAGAGCGCGCGCGTGCGGCGCGGTGCCACCACCGCGGATTTAGGATTACCGGCGCCCCCGCGTCGCTTCTTTCTGAATGAGAGGCTCACCAAAACAAATAAATATTTGTTTTATCGGGTGCGTGAAGCTGGCAGCCGTCTAGGGTGGAGGTATACGTGGACGAAGTTCGGCCGCATTCTAGCAAAGCAGGGTGACGGCAAACCCACCCACTGCATCCGCTCAGAGGAGGAACTTGCGCGGGTTTTTGGTTGTGAGGTTTCTACTGCAAAGGATGACTAATTACTTAACCCCCGACAATCACTCTACTGTATGTCTAAGATTGCACCTATATGTAAATGTATCTGTTTTGCTTTCAATTAGATTTTTAAGATTAGCTTGTGCGAGGCCGGTCGTTTCCTTGTCTCAGTATGCTTTGGTTTTTTCTAGTGGCTATGTACATTATATATGTATCACCCTTTCGCTCACTATTTTCACGTTTTCAATATTTATTATGATATTTTTATTTTTACGGATTTTATATAATATTACACTGTGGCTGACTATATACACTTCTACAATATTTAAAATGCTTCCCTTTTTATTTTTACGAATTATATCTAACACCATGTATTCCAGCATATTCACACATCACATTATTATGCAAAATTCCACACTAAGTAATACTTCTGTCACTATCTACATTCCAAATATTACTACTATATTCACTACTATTGTCAAAAATGATTAGGACAACAAAAAATTTAAAAGTTGGGTTATTTAATGCGGGGTCGCTGGGTTCGCGCCATGAGGAGTTCCTAGTTGCTATGGATAGCCTCTCGGTAGACATCATGGCGATAAATGAGACCTGGCTCAGGCAGGGAGAGGAGGGTCGCGCCCCGACAGTTCCGGGCTACCGGCTGCGGCACGTGCCGCGGGCGCGCACGGTGCGCGGCGGCCGCGGGGGCGGAGTGGGCTTCTACGTGCGCCGCGGCGTGCGCGTGCGCTCCGTGCCGCATCCGCCGGCGCCGCAGGTCGAGCAGATGTGGCTCCGACTTAACGTCAACTCGCATTCAGTCATTATTGGTACAGCATACAGGCCGCCGTGGCTTGATGTGAATTCCTTCCTGGATGCGGTTACTGATTCTCTCTCCTCCTTTGCTAACGCGGACAGGGTTATCCTGCTTGGCGACTTTAACATTAATGTCTTTAACCAAAGTGACAACAAATCTAAACTTCTGAACAATTTTTTACATTGCTGTAAGCTCACACAAATTGTTACAGAGCCAACCCATTTCACAGATCATAGTGAAACTCTAATTGACGTTGTGTGTACTGATGCCCGTGTGTGTAGGGTCTCTGTATCGCAGTATCGCACATACCGGAGCTTGGTCATCATGCAATTATATCTGTCGAACTAAATTTCAAATTAGAGAAGCCTTCTTCACACTGGATTACTTACAGACCACTTAGAGACATCCTCCCCGAACTTTTTAATGGGGACTTAAGCAAAATGGACTGGGAATATATTGAAAATCTGGAAGATGTGAACTCAATGGTTTTAATGTTTAATCAATATATTCTGACGCTTTTTGATTTGCATGCCCCCCTCAAAAAAGTCCTAATTAAAGAGAAATCTTATCCCTGGATAACAGACACAGTCAGGGAGATGATGAGGCTGCGTGATAAGTGCCATTTGAAGTCGAGATCGACAAAATCTGAACATCATATTAAATCCTACAAGGAGTTTAAATACCTTGTTAGAGCTGCTATTGATAGTGAGAAAAGCGCATATTTTAAAACTTATATTAACAACAATATTAAACAACCCAAGAAGTTATGGAGTCATATCAAAGCAACTATAGCCATCTCAAAAAAACCAGAGCATAGTCTGCCTCATTTCTGTAGCAACCCAGAATCTATCAACCAACACTTTTTGGATGTACCAGGCAGTGGGAAGGTCACTACTGCAGACTTAACATATTTTGAAAATCATAGACACGGTAATAGTCATTTCCAGCTTGAGCCAGTCGGGCAGGATGCGGTGTTGAGGATCTTGCGCAGTCTCAAGTCCAATGCGCAGGGCTCTGACCAAATTTCTCTGGAGATGCTGATGTTGACACTTCCTAGAACTCTTGCAGTGATTACAGCTATCGTCAACAGATCCATAGTCAGCTCTTCTTTCCCTGATCTGTGGAAAATGGCAATTGTTAGACCGATCCCAAAAGTACCTAACCCTACTAGTGTGAAAGACCTCCGTCCGATAAGCCTACTTCCATGTCTGTCTAAGATTTTAGAGAGGGTTGTCTCTGACCAGCTTAGGGCATATCTTGAGCACCACAGTATCTTGCCACAGGCTCAATCCGGTTTTCGCAAGGCCCATAGCACAGCGACAGCGCTCCTGGATGTAGTCGGTAACATTCTTGAGGCCAGGGATCAGGGTATGGGAACCCTGCTCGTCCTGCTAGACTTTTCACGTGCTTTTGATTCGATTAACACGTCACTTCTACTCTCCAAGCTGTCTTACTATGGGTGTGAAGTCGAAACCGTTAAATGGTTCGAGAGTTACCTCAAAAATAGATCACAGTTTGTCCAGGTGACAAGTGACAGTGGAGATTCCATGTCATCGAGTCCGAAGCGCGTGGAAAGGGGCGTACCTCAGGGATCGATCCTGGGCCCGCTTCTCTTCATCCTGTACAGTGCTGACATCACCAACTGTCTGATCAATACCAAATTCCACCTCTATGCTGATGATCTGCAGTTGTACCTCTCTTTCCGGTCCCAGGATATAGCTGAAACAGTAAACAGGGTGAATGATGATTTGGAAAGGATCTCAGCTTGGTCCACGAGAAACTCCCTGGTCCTGAATCCTAGTAAGTCCAAGTATATTGTGATGGGATCTAGGGATTTCCTGAACAAAATGCTTTCTTGCAACCTGGACCTCAAGATTGATGGTTGTGGCGTGGAAAGGGTTCTGGAGGCTCGTAATCTGGGTGTGATATTTGATGGGCAGCTGCATTTTGAAGCACACATATTGGAGGCTGTGCGCAACTGCTTCTACCGACTCAAGGTCTTGTATCGTATCCGTCCCTACATTAGTGTGGATATGCGTGTCATGCTGTGCGAGTCACTTGTTTTATCCAAGCTGAATTACGCTGACACTGTGTATGGGGCGTGCATTCTCGGTAGAAGCGAAAGACTGATTCAGCGGGTGCAGAACGCGTGTGCAAGATTCTGCTACAAACACAGAACAGATAAAAGAGGTTAGAAGGGCCTTGTGGGCGGGGCAGGCGCGCCGCAATGTTGAACAGACGCTCAAAGTCAACCGAAATTTGAATCACCGCTCAACAATCGCGCTCTTGTTGTGACAGCGTTCGAAACTCCGCGGAAAAAAATAATTATGCCGTCTTGCGCTATTATAAAGTGTCGGAAAAGAAGTCAGGGGTGTAATGTGGCCCGAGGAGGGATTTCTTATCACCGGCAAATCCAAAAACCTTAAAATACGAGTGATATTTGTAATTATTGCAAAAGTATTATGTAGTTAGTAGACAAAAACGATAAAATCGCATTCAGATGCAAAATTATACATTGCTTGCAATGCATGGGTACGATCTTGTACGACGTGAGCGGTCGCGCAATGTATTGCGTTCACTGCGAACGTCGCGTGTGTCGAGCCAAAGCATCTATTCAGGGAAATCTATGCGCATCGATAGTGTTGTACCAAATTGTAAACAATGTCGATATTAAGTATATGTATTATACGAATGATTATTTTCAGTAATGTTACAATTAATACGACTTTGTTTTTATTAACCCTAATTTTATTATTGTATAATGTGGATTATGTTAATTCGACTTAGCATTCGATGTGGCTGTGAAATTTAAAATTTCGTTTTAGTTTTTTTTGCAAATTGTAGCTTTGTTTTACGTTTTATGTTATTCAAAATGCTATTTTTCTTTCTTTCTATTATTATGACGTAAAACAGAGCTGCAACTAGCATAAAACGAAAGAAAATTTAAATTTCGCGGCATTATCGGATCGTACCTTCGGTGCAACAAAGTCACAACAGTTTATTCTTTATAATGAGTTGTTGTGACTTTGTTGCACCGAAGGTGCGGGATGTTCCCCCTTAAATTGACTTTGATTTAATTTTATTTATATGTAATTAGGATGTCCACATTATTCGTACCGTACCCGCAACTAAAAAAATTGCAAATCTTTAATTAACAAAATTACAGTAATTTTATCGATATGATTAATCGACCTTTTGGTCGCCGTAACTATTTGCTTTTACACGTGTGTGAGTGTACGTCCAGAGCAGTATTTGCGTTAGTGTGAGAACCAATAGCAAACACGCGATCTAAGTGCATGTCGTTTATTTGTGTGCGTAATTCGCGTACGTATTGATGTCTGCTTGTAGTGGAGAGACAGAAGTGGGGGACAGGCGGCGACACGCGTTTTAATACAAATCAGGAACTATTTCCTTTCTAACCTCTTTTATCTGTTCTGTGGCTACAAAGTACCGCCACGGTCCCACATCACTCCTTTTTTAAATAAGGGTAATTTGATGAGAATGTCAGCACGCAGAAAGCTTCACCTGGCTACCCTACTCTTTGGCATAATTCTCACTAAGCAACCAGAATATTTATATAAGAAACTGTCTTGGTCACGCGATTTTAACAAAATCAAAACAAGAGCATCTTCTTACCTCATGTTAGCCTCATCACATAGAACTGCTGCATTCCGTGGTAGTTTCAAATTCGCTGCCTCCCGCTGCTGGAACGACTTGCCACCTCCTTTTCGTGCTATAAAGACAGTTGGTGCATTTAGATTAAAATTCAAACAACATTTACTGCAGCTTCAAAAAGATACCAAACTCTGAACCTACCCTTGATGTGCACGCAGGTAGCATTGGCGGTCCGAGCGTTTGGCAGCGATTGTTCACTGAACAGGCACAGCAGTTGTTTCGCATCTTGTTTTTGTGTTCGCTAAGTTAATGTTCGATAATTAATAAGTAAAATTTTCTTCTTTATTCCACGTTTTTTCTGGCAGCATCGTTAGACGAATCGTTATGTTATTGCCGGCCGACACAAGGTTTTGTTTCGTTGTCTGTCATTTGTTTCTAAAAGTCTTAACTCGATAACACTATTTTATTTATATTTCTCCATTTCATCCATGCCGTTAATTAACTACCACATTCCACTTTGATTGTATATTCACTGTAATACTGTTCCACTACACAGCCGTAAATCCGTAATGTTTATCGTATGTATTATTTATTGATTTTCGCCGGTTTTTTTTAATTTTCGGCGCATGCGACCCTTCACTTGTCACAACAATGCCACAGAGTGCTTCTGACACTCAGGGCATAGACAAGTAATGAGGTTACGTCTAGCGCGGATTAAAAATAAATAATATATATTTTATTGTTATTAGTTTACATAATATTATATCTATTTTATTATTTATTTATTACTGTGATTGCCCGTGACATCACAGCGGGCCCTATCAGAATACCAGCGCTTCGACATTTATTTTTTAAATGTCGAAGCATCATGCTGAGATAGGAGCCTTTTGGCCTCGTATAGGACTTTCTGTTTATTTATTTTTTTCCTTTTGTTACTTTTTATACAATTTGTTTTATTTTTTTATTTTTAACTCTGTTTAGTTTAGTTTTATGATCCTGTACGAGTCGCAATAAATACTTTTTCTTTCTTTCTTCTTTCTTTCTAATTTTGACAGTTCGACAACATTCATTGAGGAGTTTAAGTTGTTGAGCAGACAATTTTTTCGAACATATGAAGCAATGAATTAGCAATATCTTTCAAAATCATTCAGATTGCGATTGATCGCTTTGTTACGCAATTAGGATGATGGTATAATAATACGAATATCTATCAACTGCCTACATAACACAAATTATGTAGGTCCATGGTACAGCCTACACAATACCTGCATACTACACAGCCCGGATTTCAATTTAATGAAGAGTAAATTCAGTATTCACAATATTGGATTTCTGTTCTGTTATTACCATATTTGAATAGCCAGATATTAGTAATACTATCTAATAATTATGTACTTGATTACTTCTTTGGGGATTAATATTGGTATCGTATCCGATGAATGGGGCAAACTTACGACTGGCCAACGACATCGCGGCAGGCCCAGAAGATGGCGGGATGAGCTGGATTCCTTTGATAAAGATTGGCCCTTGGCAGCTCTGGACAGAGAGAGATGTGGAAAACGAGTAGGGAGGCCTGCCCAGCAGTGGGACATTAACGGCGAAAAATAAAATAATTAGTATCGTAAAGATTAGAGCAAATAAAAGAAAACCATCAGTTCTCATTCTAAACTCGCAACCGGCGTGAGTGTATGACAAGATGAATGTACGTAAACGAAGTAAAAAGCAAGCAAGCAAGGATCGTAGCCGCTGGCGTTCTGTAGTGTCTGGCTACCCCCATGGGAACAAGGCGAGAGTTTGTGTATGTATCATGTATGTACTAACATCTGCCCACACTTCGTCCACGTGAAATTATCCCCCGCCCGCACTAATACTTCGCTATTACTTCTAAGTTTTTTTTTCTTTTTGCTTGGCTGTTAAAGGTCGTAGCGAGATGTCAAATAGCCTATAACCTGTCTTAAGAAATGGGCTATTAAATGCAAGAATTTTTCAAAACCGACAGGTGGATTGGTATAGATATATGTAGGTAGATAACTATTCATCATCAGCTTCGAGGCTTTGGTCACTGTGGCTGCACCAAAGCCTCTCAAATTCCACGCAAAAATCACTCATAAAGCCATTAATCCCTCCAAAAGTCATTAGTCATTTGTCCCTTCTTAATTTTTAATCCATCCAAAAGTTGTCTTTAAGGCGGAGATTTCACGAAAACGGTCAAAAAGTTGTTTTTTAAAGCAGTATATCTCTTAAACCGTAAATAATTAGGATCTAAAAAAAAAGTATGATATTTTCAAGTCTTATTTTAATACAGTGATCCAGCCCAAATCATAATTAAACATACATTAATGCATCAAAAAAATCTTCAAACAAACCTCTTCTTTGTTTTTAAAAGCAGTTTATCTCTTTATTAACAACAATAATTATAATAAAAAATATACCATAAAATTTCTAATGCCAAACTGCATCCAGTGATCCATTAGTTTTTAATAAAAGGTTAATATCTAATTTTATACGATTTTATGAACGTTTTTACGACATACGCTTGTTCATTCCTTGCTGCCTGCACCGCGCCAGTGTTCCTTGGAACGTTGTTGAGAACGGATCTGTGTCGCTTTTCGCTCCGCAGTGGAATTTTTACGTTTTGTACCGTGAAAATAAAAATGGGAAATAAATATAATAGTGGGAAGAGATGGAAAGCTGCTCGTCGAAAGCGTTTACTCCAGAGTATGCAGAATATAGCACGAAGACGGTAAGAAACTTTATTATAAGTACCTACCTAAATAAAGAATGATAAAAATAAATATATTTCTCGTGAATTAAAAACTTCTAACTTAGTAATTAATAATGCCTATAGATATAGAGTACACTCTATTATAGGCATTGTTACTAAGTTGAAATTGATTTTCCGAATCATATAATCACCTGAGTGACCTGAGGCTCACCGAAGGCCACAGAGTAAGTACCTACAGTAGGGTCAGCTGTGCTTCCAATTGTATTTCAATGATTTTATTATTTTAGATTGGCGAACAAGCAAATTGCTACTCAAGAACTGTATGATACTGCTTCTCGATTGGATGTTGAGTAAGTACCTACCTATGTACTCATTACAATAGAATGCTTCCTTGGTTTAGTGGTGAAAGGGATATCTTCTCGATCGCGGGTTCGATTCCCACGGGGAATAACAACTTTAGGTGTTGTTTCTAGTTGGGCTAGGACTTTTTTGGGGTCATCCACCGTCGGTAGTGTAGTCAATTAAAATATCCGTTAATTTTTTTTTTTTTTGTATACTTAACAGACGGGTATCGATATCTCATTCTCAACACGATAAAACAGATTTTATCAACTTACACTTCAAGTAACAACAATAACAGCGGTCTCAGGTCAGTGGGGTCAATGACCCCAAAAAAATCATAATTTTTTTATTTTGTCTCAAGACATGATGGGTATCGATATCTACTAAACACGACAAAAAAAAAAAAAAATATGTTTTGTTTGGGGTCAATGACCGCTGTTATTGTTGTTACTTGAAGTGTAAGTTGATAAAATCTGTTTTATCGTGTTGAAATATATATAGTTTCGCTAGCTAATTTAATTTCACTCTGTATTATTGTTTTATTACTCATAACTACCAGACTGTTAAATACGGGGTAATAATATTAGGCCGGCCACATACAGTCGGAATTCCGTTACAGAAATCCGTTTCGAAATATCGGTTCGGAATTGATTTTTTTTTTTTACTTACCTACGTATACCTTTTATACGTTCACGTGGATGAATTCGCGGGCATAAGCTAGTGTATATTAAATCAATATTGTATTTTTCCAGTTCTACTATTGAAAAGCCATCATCATCTATTGTTCACAATATTCAAGCAAATCAAAAGGCATTTCAAGAAGAAAACAGGGAATTTTTCGAATTTCGTATTATTCTTCTAGTCCTGTGGGATTTAGTGATCTATCACTACATCTTGATTAAGACATTATAGGGTTTAATTAAATATTTAGTGATCAATCTATTGAATAAAATCTGAACTTAGTATCCGACAACAAATGACAAAGTTTCAGAATAGATTGACATAATATCGCCCATATTATGTCAATGTATTCTGAAATAATGAATTATAAAATAATAGATATAAACACACCTATCATAGAATACATTGTATTATTTTCAAAAATAATTGTTGTTTTTTTGCAGTCCTGCTACTGAAAAGCCATCATCATTTATTGAATTCGATGTCATCATCAAGCAAAGTGTTCATCAAGTAAAATTCAACCTTTGTTCAAAGGCTTACTATTCCATCAACGACTACTTACACGATAAGAATAGTTGGTCGCCCTAATTAACTCAAGACAATATTCATGTTCTTTCTCCAGAATTAGCTTACTGACAGGTTATTGTTATTAGTATCAACTTATTTATTTATTTTACTTCGATGGTCCTAGTTTATCATCTGTGACTTCAAGTGACAGCTATGTGACCAGAACCCAGTAATGCGTAAATATGTAAGCAGTCACGCCCTTTATACCTGCAGGCTTTTATTTAGGTAGTAAGTTTTAATTTACATTTTAATTTTAATTAATTATTTTATGAGTACCTATGCATAGTTTTTATTATATTTGTTGGTGTATTGGCATGGCTAGCTGAGATATGGCAAATAATTTAATTTTATGTTCTGTGCCTTATAATGTTAATTACTTAACACCCGTATTGTATACAATCAAGTATCAAGTATTTTCTAACTGAACAGATAGCTGTGCTGCTGGGGGTTTGTTGCGCCACTTCTTCTTCCCAGCGATAGTACTAGGAGTAGGAAGTGGTGAAGGGCGGGCGTTTTTGGGGGACTGTCTTTTGTAATTTTGACGTTCGAAAAGTGCTGATTCTCAGCCTAATTTGAATAAATGACTTTTGATTGTGATTTTGATTTCGATGTAAATTTACACGAAGAACTAGATCAAACGACCCATGGCGCTGAAAGGTAGTTTTCAACATTGTGGATTTTGTTTGATCAAAACCTGCCTGTTTGAATATTATATATATTTAAAAGCCGTCAGTATTTCAACTGAATTTTATATTTTACTTTGTTTTAGGGAAACTGAAAAATTATCGATTGGTAGACGTAAAGTAAACATCAGTAATTTTTTTAAATCACTCCAAGAAATATCAAGCCGGACCTTTAGACTGCGGCTTAAAGTCAATTGAAATCGTATCTGCACGTTCGTCAGGTTGATGACTAAATTCGAATCGGGAATCGGCGCCAATGTTCGCTTACCTGAACAAAATTAATCCCTACATCAATCTTAGTATAGTTTTTAGTATCTTTGATGGTATATTAGCGTGGCTAACTGACATGTGGCAAACAATTTAATTTAATGTTCTGTATCTTGTAATGTTAATTTATTTAACATACCTATTATTGTATACAATCAAGTATTTTTTAACTGAACAGACAGCTGTACGTGAAGAAGTGCCGCAACAAACTCCCCAGCAGAGTTTGTTGCGCCACTTCTTCTTCCCAGCGATAGCACTAGCAAGTGGTGAAGGGCGGGCGTTTTTGGGAGACTGTCTTTTGTAATTTTGGCATTCGAAAAGTGCTGATTCTCAGACTAATTTGAATAAATGACTTTTGATTTTGATTTTTTTTCTTTCTCACTTTCACAATTTTTTTCACTTTCTCTCTCACTCTCACTCTCTTTATCTTTTTTTTTCATTACAAACTAAAAATGGGACCCTGTATAGTCTTTACTCGGCTGGAAAATCGGAATTCCGTTCGGAAATATCGATTCGGATTTTCGAAGGCAGCAAATGCATACAAAATAAATTTGAAGGCAGAAAATTACGAATGGAGAACTGCTGTAAGTACGTGTGAGGTAGTTCCTTGATTTTGTATGAATTCTTTGCCTTCGAAAATGCCGAATCGATATTTTGAAACGGAATTCCGTCCGTATGTGGCCGGCCTTATTGAACTAAAAAGTTTCGAGCCCACGACCGCTTGTGGCTTCTAGATAAACTTCTGGATAATAAATTAAATTGGGGGTCACAGGTTATACACGGGTCCCACAAACCATAATTCCATACATCGGGGCTCAAAGGGCGTATATATAGCACATTTTGGCCAATTAGAGTTATTTACACCATCTTGTTCAGTTTTTCTTTCTCTATCGATTTATTGGATTTCGTGAAAAGTCGTGTTCATCCTTTGAGCCCCGAGGTATCGATATAGGGCGCATTGTGGTTCATGGGCTCCATGAACCCAATATGGCATTTGATCTTCGTGCAAACGGTACCGATATGGCCGGCAGATATGTATATTGCTCAGAATTTCCAGTCGATCTATTCTGCGTTAAAAAAAAAAAAGTAAGTAGGTACTAACTTATTCACTTTTATTTGTGAGCGAAATCGTAGGGAAAAGCTAATTTAATAATAACTGTCTAAATTCTGCCGCCCGGTTACATTGATAATATTTTCTATTTTATTAATATTACGAGTTCTTTGTTTGAAAAAAAATATAAATATACACCACTGCTCTGCAATAAATGCTGTTAGCTACCTATGTGTGAGCGTCGCGCGTCTGACACTATGGCAGCTAGCCCTACAAAATAGAAACTTCGTGACCGCTTCGCGCGTAAGTACGATGAGGGGCGCGCGGGGCATTTTCAGCGGTAACGCCCATTTGAGCAAGGTGAACGGCATAATACCGGGCCTTAAAAGACTAGACTAGTCAGATAGGAAACGCCGACCTCATCTAGTTTTAAAATATGATTGACGTGTAAAAGTGTTGGTACAAACCTACTTACAAAATAAAATCATTTATCATTTATTTATTAAAGATCGCTCTTAGCGATAAGACCGCCCATTGTGTCACCCTTTGTAAAATTTTATTGTATTTATGTTCTGGAATTTGTATGTTGTACAATAAAGAGTATTCTATTCTATACTATTCTAAGTGAAAAACCAATAAAAGCGAACCAAAACTGCAAAACTAACAAGTTTCCCTCACCCGTATGAAAACAAATAAAATCGCCAGAAACTCATAACAATCCAATCTTTGGCGGATCAAAGAAACACCTGCTTTGCGATTTCATATCATGAAAGGATAAATTTATTCAATTTCATTCGAAACGGCCCTTACTCTCACCC
This sequence comes from Apamea anceps, assembly GCA_951799955.1. Taxonomy (NCBI): domain Eukaryota; kingdom Metazoa; phylum Arthropoda; class Insecta; order Lepidoptera; family Noctuidae; genus Apamea; species Apamea anceps. The sequence continues at coordinate 2,768,079 of OX637504.1, read as the reverse complement.
TTACGAGCTTTTGATAACTAAATGTTTTTACTTTTACTGAAATATACGTTTCTATTTTACTGATGAAATTGGTATTTCTCTTTCTGAGGCTAGAAAAGCTAGGCTGTTTGTTTAGGCCAACTTGCTTATCTTATTTGTGAAGGGCCGTAACGTAATAATAATATGAGATTTAGATTTATTTGTAAAGCTATTTGGTAATTGTGTTTGTTGTATCTTTCTTTGTATAAGATTTTTCGGAGGATTAAATTCTGTTCCCACTTAAAAGGTCTCTCAACTTTTTCTAAATCTTCAAAGCCTTCCCACGATTTTCTCGTACCTATCAATTATTAAGAAATTAGATAGCTGAAAATGGTTTGTTCAAATCTTTTCTGTAAATAATAAATTCTTTTCATATAATGGGTAGAAACAACCCGATGGGCAATTCTCGTAATTTTAAGAACCTTCACAGTCTCCTCGGTCTCAATCTGTCAAAAATACCTCACATTTCCCTATATTTTTGACAAGTTCTTGACATTTGTTTGTCGCCGAGATGAGACTGCGACTTGATTTTGAACGTTTTAAATTACGAGAATTGGCCTTCTTATAAGCTTGAACATTTTTACCAAATTATACTTTCATTACACTCAAAGCACAAGACTCTAAAATGGCGTCATTACTAGCAACACACCAAGAAACAATCACATTCACACACACGCCATCATAAAATCCCATGAAATTTTCCCCATTCGTATTGAATTCAGAACATGCAGGCAATTATATGATCCCTTGAACATTACATGCAAATTGTATGAGTGCGTTACTGGGGGATTTCCCTACGGGTGGGAGTCTTTGCCGGCCTGTTTAGGGGCTAAAGGCCGTACGGTTAACTATGTATGGGGCAGGAAGGGAATGTGGAAAGGAAAAGAATTTTTTGTTATGTTTTGGAGAAAATAAAGAAGTGTTTTTATAGTGTAGTTATGTTTGAAGATGTCGTTTCGTAGAATGGAAATACTCTATGGCAATTTTCGGGTACTTGCAAAACTTGGTTTCTGCTTTTCACCAAATTTGACGACACGGTTGGCTGCTGCGCTGCGTGTCGCGGGTTCGATTCCCGCACGGAAAAAATATTTGTATGACCTACAAGTAGTTGTTCCGGGTCTGTGGTCAGGTGGTCAGTACCTATGGCAAAATACATAATATTTGAAAAATAATATACCTTTATTGAAAGTTACTGAAATCGATTCAGTAGTCAGTAGTCAATTATGAGCAAACTACTTTCAGGACTTGCGTTTATTCTGTTACACCTTGTATAGGTCGTAGGCAGTCATTGTTGCATTATGCGGTTTCGACGTGGGCACGTGATAGATGTAGGACAGTGTGCCAGTAACAAGATTACGTATCTGGTCTGGCAGTCTGGACCTCAAGATGTCCTTAGAGCTTAACAGAATTGTGCCTGTAGAACCATGCTTTCTGGCCAATAGATAACGATGCTGAAAGTCTTATAAAGGTCAGTAACTGTTCTCACGTAAATACACTGCCGAGCAATGAAAAAGTTCCACCCACAAAATGCCGACAAACACCTTAATATCTCCTAAGACATATAATTTAAAATTTGAACAAAATATTTACGTTTTAGTTGGTAATATTCTGATGCGCTGTTAAATGTACTTCAATATTGCAGACGGCGTCATTAAGCTAGCCTTTCCCGTTTAGGAGTAATTTGGTGCTATGTCACTAGAACTTTTTCATTGCTCGCGAGTGTACTTATCTAAACTAATATTGGAAAGTGGTAAAATGATTTGCTTGTTCGTAAGAGGTAATCTCTGGAAATACTGATACGATTACACACGTTCTTTCACTTCTACTTTTCGTGTCGATGGTGTTCTTCCTAGTTGTATTTTTAATAATAATCGGGCGGCGAGAGAATGCGTTCCTGACACCTGTCAGTTTAACAATTCTAGTAACGAATAAAGATCAAATTCGCAAAAAAAATATTGTTTTACTCATAGAAAGCTATACTATTGCCGAGTGCCATAAGCAGGAAGTCGCTTGGTACGCAAATCTTCCGTCCTTAACGATAAGTGACGTAATTGGTAAATGGTCTATTTTAGCGATGATCCCTGCCTGTAGCAATTTAGGCAATATTTTGTACTTCAAGTCCATCTAGAATATTTTCCACATTTCGCATCAACCAAACATCGCACATTGTCAAAGACTTTGTGCTTATAATTCCACCACCAAGGACCACCCTTCGTACCAAACACAGCAATATTTAGTGTCAGAAATGGAAATGTCAGGTCGTAGTATTTACATGTTTATTTTACAAGAAGCTATTACTAAACCAGCAGTAATTAAAGTTGTTAAACATTTCTATGCAGTTCATAGTTTATTTATGGAAATGGCTGAAATTACGGAAACACTCCAACGTTGGTTGTATAAATAAATGTTAGTACAGTTCGTAAACAATAGTATTTCCAGTAATGCTACTTTGATAGCCTTTCATAGCCTCTATGACAACTGTAATTTCGATTCCATTAATTTTACCATACAAAAGGGTTCCGAAAAAACGCTTACAAATCTCTGTAATTATAGTAATTATACACACTTGGGACATTAACGTTTCGAAATGAATTAACTGTAATTGTTGGTGATAAAAAATATTCTTATTATTCAGCATTTATTTAAATTTTATGTTTACTTGTTTCCGTGACAAAAGAGTAATAAACTATTCATGTCTTAGAAATAATAGCGTTTTATTCTTCACTCTAGTATTTTTACGGTTTTTTAAGTAGTTGGAAGTGAGTCGAGGCTTTGATAATGAGCATTGCACTTTTTTCATTTAGTCTAACGATTATTTGAACATTGGTTTTGTCTAAGTCAAAATCAAATCATGTTTTATCCATAGGTACAGCCCAAGGTCCCAATCACTGTCCATTCCAAGATTGCCTGGAAGAGATCGGAGAAAGCGATAACTCTGCTCTTTATATTTTGTAGTGTTTGATGTTTTTTTTGTTTGTTATGTATTTTTGTACAATAAAATAAATGAGGCAATGTCAAAATAAACAGGACAATAGACTTGATCCCTTTACAAAAGGTAGTTTCATATGGAGAAGAATGTAAGAAACTTCATGTTAACTGATGAGATTAATAAATGCAATTTTAACTGGTATCATATATACAGTTAACAGTGGTGTTGAAAAAACTGTTATTGTATCTGAAGACTTCGGAGCCTTCCCATTTCGTTTGTTTCGTTTTGTTTGTTAGTAACGGCTGTCTAACGGTTTCAAGTGTGCCGTTTAAATCTATACAGAACCATCACAACAATTCGCCTGTAGATTGGCTGTCATCTCATCACGAGTAGTGGCACGCATCTCATTGTTAGCTATAGGTAACTACTACAACCTTCATGGTACGATGCACCTGTAGGTACTACGATAACGTGATATATGTGATTAGGTAGTAGGTATAGGTACTGCACACCATGGTGCTGGTGATATATTGTTAAGGTACCTATGTACAGTCACGAACAAAAGTATGTATACACTCGGCTTTATTCAAAAGCGATTTACTACTTTATTTTTTAATGAAATTTTATGTTGTTACGAACATAGCATTTTAGAACCCATATGTTTATGTAATGAGTCGTATTTCAACGTTGCATTCGTTATTTTACGAAAAAATCACAATTGAAAGTTGCCAAGTGTTGACATATTGGTGCTCGTGACTGTACTTGTAAGAGAGATGTCTATGGGTTTAATATACTTCAATTCAATTCAATACTTTATTGCATATCACATGTTTTTATAAAGTAATAATTAAAAGTACAAAACTCAAGGAAAATAGGGTGAGGAAAGCGGTATGTCCTAGAACCAAAAGTTTGAAGACATGTGACATCTATCAACCCGCACCGGACCCGAGTTGTTGATTACGACCCACTCCCTCTCACAGAGAGATTCAAGATTCTTTATTTGTTCTTTGTTTGTTTGTTTGGTTCTTTGTTTGTTGAGAGGAGGCCTGTGTCCCAGCAGTGGGAAACTGGGAACATTATAGGCTGATTATGCGTAGACGGCGTAGGGGACAACAATTTAAAACGATGCAGCTAATATTAGGAGATTCACGAATCCTGTCATGCAGCAATGCTGCTCCAAAAACGTCAATAATAAAATGGATTAAAATCCTCGCGAGACCATAAACCTAATCATTAGCTTTGACAGGCGACTGTCTGCTGTTTTACATTATAAACGCAGCAACTATAGATACAGTCCTTTCAAAGTTATGTGTACCTCTAATTTTGCATCACTGTCTAAGTCACAGTGATCTTTATTCTCACTCCAATAAGGTTGTTGTTAGGTTGCTGCTGTCAGAGGTAAAATAACTGTAAACGAACTGTAGGAACATTTCAGTAAATCGATCCTTGATTCGCAGGCTTTACTAGTTGATATCGATATCCTGCACCCATTTGCGCAACACACTATCGATCTTAATTTGAATCATTTTGAAGGATATTGCTCATCCATTGCTTCATATGTTGAAAAAATGTGTTTGCTCAACAACGTAAATAACGCAATGAATGTTGTTGAACTGTCAAAATTAAACCCATTGCTACTGAGTGTGTTACGTAATTACCCCGGTGAAGATATTCAATTTGTCAGACTTTCAAGTAAACTGAAATACTAAGACGCATTTTTCATTCAGAGCAGGCTGTAATTATTTAATTTTATTGAATTTAATCACATTACCATCATACCTACCAGGTGTGTGTTTATTTATGTATCAATAAATGAGTAAAGGGGATGCCTATATACATATATACAAACAGATTGAGTCTAACTTCTTGTTTCATTTCAATATTATTGTGTTACAGAATGATTGACATTATTTATTCCGTTTCAGGATATTCACATCTTTACTCACACGTCACACACTTGAGGGATCTATACAGAGTTGTGAATTAGACAATGCATTTTAAAGACATCAAAATTACTGCTCAGTGTGAAGTACCTAGATGTTTTTACCAGATATAGAAGGGTATCCACAATGTCCTAGGACTAAAGCCATTGGTTGGTCACCCTATCCACATAAAAAGAAAATGCTTTAGGTACTTTTAAAGACTGAGGTCTTCTGTTGGACACCAGAAAAGGGATGAATAATAAGCTGACGACTGATAGAGATGTATGGAAGAAGAATACATGTAGTGTTGATCCTAAAGAACTGGAATCAGGGCAGGCGGATGAACCAGTCGGGAATGCGGTGAACGCTATCGCCAAAATCTATATCTGACCATTTTGAAAACAAAATCCCGTGCACACGATGGCCACAACTGCGTCTGTAAGTAAAACAAAACAGGATCCTTTTTAGGTCGACTAATAATATGCGCTGCAAGCAGGAATAGTTCTTACGGTGGTCAGATATAGATTTTGGCGATAGTGTATGTGTCTCCCGGGCCCCCGCACTTATGGCTGTAAAGTACAGTGCGGTTTTAGTCGGTAGGAGTCCGACTTAGCCCTCCGTTCTCTCCAGACGGGTATCAAGGGTATTCATGAGGATTTCCCCAAAGAAAAAAAAAAGGGCAGGCGGCTGAAAAAAAAACGGGTTGCACTCCGGGAGTGCCGGCAGAAGTGAAAACTTGAATGTTAACGTTATGCATTTTTGATATTTTGGATTGCGGTCTACTCTCCCTCCGTCTTACAAATTTTCGATCAGGTCACGACGCGAGCTCCGTCTAATACGCGAGCTCCGAATTTTCAATCAGGTCACGTGTCCTGACGCGAGTTTAAAAATTTTTACCCATCACAAAAAAGTGCACAACGCCGCTAAAGAAGTTTTCACTTCAAAAACACTTGTAGTTTCTAGTAAATTCAGCCAGTAAGACCACAGCCTATTATAAAGCTGTAAAAGTAAAAAATAAACTCTAAAAGTACGCTATGATCAGTCTCTGAGCGTAAATGAGCTAATAACAGGTTTGTGTGTTATATTATATTACCTTACTCATTATTATAATAATGATGTAGCTTCGTGTACGTGACTAAGCTCGACGTACTTTCCAACAATTTAACAGACGAACGGAATCTGACAATTAAGACAAGTGTAGGTATCCTGTTAAAATAATTAACAGTTTCCTTTACTTACAAATAATAACGTTACTAATTAGACGCGTTAGAATACAATATGGGATCTTTATGTTTGTTGTTACTATGGATTAATAAGTGAATACCCTAAATGGAGGCCGAGGAGTATTGTAAATGAAACTACTTTTACAGGTTTCTGAAATAACTCTGAAACTGGTTATACCTTTCAATGAACATCCACAACTAAACATGAATGGATCTAAACCGGTGATAAGGGGCTATCATCGATGTTTTTCAAGTGTTTTACCGTTCATCAACATGGATCAGTAAAATCGGCTGGTACTAAAACCACGTTAAAGCGAAACTCTGAAGATAAAATAAATTAAAATTGTATCTCGTATCAACAACTCTATAAAGATCCCTTGCAAAGGTTGCGGGTTCGAACGATCCCATTTGTTCCATTTACCATATGATTGCGCCCCGGCGCCGATCGCACAATACTACGGAATTATGTGAAACGTATTTAGATTCAGGCTTCGTTAGCTCTCTATTGCGTTACTTACCTACTTAGGGAACGGTTGGGGAAAGGGGAATTGGTATGCACGTATGATTAATGCCGGGATTTGATATGATTACTGAATGTGTTTCGAAGTAAGTATATGGTGATGACAATGATGACATGGAATGCTCTAGAGAAGCCTCCTTGAGTGAATACATGTACGTCTGGTGGATCTTGGGTAGTCAGCCCCATTGCCTGTACACTTTATATTTTTACGAAGGCATGAGCTATGCTCATACAGGGTGGCAGGGACATTGACGCACAAACTGTAACCAAGAATTCAGCACATGATTGTAACCTAGAAACGTTAGGATAGAAATTTTCGTCGGTTATCAAAAAAATTCTGCTGTTTCATAGATAAGTGCAATAGGTACTATAGAGAGCTAGAAGAGCTCTCTGAGGTAACGGGAGGAATCAAACAACTATGACTCCTTTTATATTATATTGTAAGAACATTTCTGTTTAAATTACCACTCTCGGTTCTAAACCAAATTCCTAATTCAAATATATGACACTCGCTTGAACGATCGAATGGCACCTGCGCTAAAATATAGCCGGCCTGCAACATATGAGGTCGTCTTCGGCATACAAGCTTCTACAGTACCTACGTGGTCAAAATGTATGGAACAGGTTTTTTTTTTTAATAACCGTTGAAAAATTTCAACGCAGAATTTAGTGAGTTTAGAATCATGAACTGAATCAATGGTAACAGGTTGCACGCCGATGTCCACGATGCCACTCTGCATACTTACTGAGTTTCTTGTCAATTCGAGCAAACAAACAGAACTGACCTGCAAGCCCCTACATACATTAATTAGACCTAAAAATAGTTGATACCCTACTATCTTTTCAGATATTCTCCGTAAACCTAAAAGCCTTTATGCCTATAATAAACAACAAAACCTATCTCACAAAAAGACATGAACACGATTTCGAATCCCAAAACCCAGTATTACAGTATCACAAGAAGAAAAATAACAAAATAAATATTCTTACAAAACCGAACTCTGCGAAGAAAAATAAGGAAATTTTTCAGGTGCGTTATCTTGGAGAAGGGAAATCTCACAAAAGAGATAGTCTCCAACAAATAACAATTACTTACTGGAGTTGAAGAAGGGAGAATAGGGCGCCCGTGTCAATGTCGACTTCGATGCGAAGGCTTATTCTGAAGGACGATACTGAAACGTTATATTTTAGCCTTTGAATTGGAATAGGAAGGGACTCTTTGTTTTTTTTTTGGTGTTAGCGACGGTATTAAGGGCATGTTTGCAATGGCAATCAGTGAAACTGACTAATCAACGAAACTAGCGAATTAAATAAAATGACGACTGAGAGAAACCGACCAGTGATACGCGGACTCATTTAGATTGGTATTTGAAGTTGAATACGCAATGAGAGGATTGTGAACTAAATTATATATTTTTGACGAACAGTAAACATGGATACAAAAGATAAAAGTTCTAAATTGCTACCCTTACATACAATTAGAAACTGATTAAGCTCCAGCAGTACACTGTCAAACAATATTCCGAATAGTTAATTAGATTTCAACCCCACTGCTTAGGCTGTCAATTGTGGCTCATTATTATGGTGACAATGCTTTTAGGTCTATCGCGATCAATCTTCAAAGAGAACGATAGTGAGTTTCCCTTTCATGTGAAATACGTGACACCCTATCTCTACTGAGAATCTGTGGGGTGCATCAAATATTATAAGCAAATACCACTTGAAGCTGCTGAGTTATCTCAGAGCACTTAACGATGAAAACACTCAAGTTACTGCATGAAATATGAAATAACAAAGGCTTTAGTTAGCTTACAGTAAGTTCTTATTTAAAAGCTGATAATATTTTGTAATAAATGTTGGCTATTTCGACTAGTATTTATAGTATGGTTGTTTAAAAAACCAATTATTAAGTAAACATTGGTTATCTACTTTATTTATGAGAGTAATTTAATAAACTTGCTTCGAAAAAATTAAGTTTCCCAGCACGAAAATTATCCACATAAAATCGTACCTCCCTATCACCCCCGAACGATAAGGTATCTTCGATGAGCCTCTAAAATCACGGGGTGTCTGAAATTAAATGTAAATGTCTAAAAAACTAAGTTCCCTTTGTGTACCGTAAATGTTGTTTGGGCCGATGTTAATTAAAGATAGCTGCTAACCGCAAAGGATGTGCCGATTAGGGGATGAAACGCGGCTTGAAGTTTGTTTCAGTTAATTGATGTCGTTTTTATAATTATGCCTTTTGGGTGCTTGTGTAAATAATAACAGCCGCACGGGTCGATCCAAGGTTAAGCTACGCTTGCCACGGTCGGTTCGTGGATGGGTGACCATCCATTACTTATCAAGACCCCTATGTACCTCGGAAAGCACGTTAATCCGTTGGTCCCGGCTGTCATACGTGGATCTTAGACGGTCGTTGCGGGTCGTCAGAAGCCCGAAAGTCTAACAACCAGTGTTACTAAGTGGTATCGTGTTACCCAGCAACTAGGTTGTAGAGATCAGATAGGCAGTCGGTCCATGTAAAATACTGGTACTTATTCAGTTGCATCCGGTTAGACTGGAAGCCGACCCCAACATAGTTGGGAAAATGGTTCTAAGGCACTAGGCAGATGGGTTGATTGGGGGCTTGTGTAATCAGAGCATTATTTTCGACCATCTGTTTCACTAGCAAAGTAAAGCAAGCGTTCTCTAAGCGTTTTCATAACTACGGACGAGCAAGTCGTACTTGTAGAAGACAGACTTTCGTCCGCACTTTTCAGCAAGAAGCACTATGTTTTTCCTAACTACGCAACGGTCCTGCCGTACGTAAAAGTTTTACTTCTCATAGCGTGCTGCTTTATTGTTTTGAACAAAAACACTGCAGACTGAAAAGTGATTTGCGTCGAGGAAACGTAGCCGGGACGCCCTGCAATTAGATTGACCAACGATCTGAAGAAAGCGCCGCCAGGGGAAGACTTGATGTGAAAGGCCGAGAACCGGGTATTACAGCGCAAATTCAGACAGGCTATGCCCTTAGTCAAATTAGATAGGCTTCGGTAGATGTTTAAATGAGTGTTGATCTCTACATAAGTTGAAAATAAGAGAATACATTTCCAGGATACAAAGCTTTTCGCCCCACAACATTACTATCGTAAGAACTTTAGGATATCCCACACATATTATCTTGATCAAATTAATGACAACAAGTGTTATCCTCCTCCCAAATATCCACGTAACTAATTCGGAGCCGGCGATAGCTTCATTACCTGTCCAATCAGACGCTGGGGCCCGGGCAATTTGCCGATTGATAGGATTTCTACTCCCGCTCATTTCCTTGACGAGCGCCTTGATTTGCAGCGACATCTAGCAGCGAGTAGACAAAGCGTTAATTGTATTTATTGGCTAATAGATGGCGGGAGTAACACATTTGGTATTTTACGCGAATAAATGTATCGTACGTGTCCAATGACGAAAAACCTGTTGTTTAGGTAATGATTTTATGCTATTAGATAGCAGTGAAGATTTTGAAACGAATATTATCATAATAAAAATTTATAAAGTATACTTGAAGCATATTTTATCGCGCATAAAAATTGCAATACAGTTTAAATTAAGTAACGATGTTTTTACTTGTCCCTCGCGGCTGCCATGGCAACCCTTCGCTCGCAGTTTATTTTTACGACGTGCGGGGGAAGATTGCTAACTGAAGTACTGAACTGATATACCCACGGTGCGTTGTACAGACACAGGTTGGAAGGGGATTACAAATCTATAAAATATTTCTGCCGTGTGTGTGTATTTGTGCCGTGGTTATAATAGATTGGGCTCAGATGATGCAGTAGGGTTTCATAGTTTTGACTGATGATCACGAAGGTGGAGTCTGATCACTTCTTTTAACAAGTAGATTTGGTCAATAGTCTCAGTAAATCTGATTTCAAATAGTATCCATTCAAGAATCAAAGCACTAGATTGTTGCGGAACTTTTGACTTTGTAACTATGGCTAGAGATGCACTGGTTTATGCAAGCTGGTGGTAAAGTTAGCCAATTGTTGCTGCCCAGCTGTCTACCAAGGAGACAAACAATTTGATGCAAACCAATTCAAGACAGTTGCATAGGCCCGGAAATTATACTGAGACGATCAAACAGATCCTCAACTTTTTTTAGCCGTTAATGTCCCACAGCTGGGCAAAGACCGGACACTCTCTGTACGTCTGGGTATAACTGTACGTATTCAATTCATAAGGCAATACAGGGCCCCAGTAACCCCATAGCATAACAACATTATTTCAAACCCTCAGGTATAATAAAGTGCTAACCAAAACTATGACCCACCTTACCCTAAAAGGCGTACAACTAAATGCAATTTTACACTATGTTCACACTATCAAAATTCATAGCATGTTCGCCTCATAAAGGGGAAAACATACGGGCGCATTTGGTGGGCGGTTGTTCGGCGAAATTCGATTAAGTGTGTTTGAAGTTTATTGGGTAAGAGAGGAAGAGTAGTGTTGAATCTGTACCAGTTAAGAGTTAAATGGGTCAGTAGTTGTTGTACTTGAATTTGCTCGCGGTCTTTTAGCTGAACTTTATTGCGTTTTCGAGACAGTTAACTTGGCAATTTCATGAAAGCTTTAAAATTGAGTTTGGGTACGTTTACTGCATACAAAATCGGTGTGCTGTTCTGATAGAGTTAATCTGTTTGAAAATCGTAGTGGTTATTATTTTATTTTCTTGAAAAACTTGGCTTTTATTACGTGCAACAGAGTCTACGATTTTCGCATAGGTACAAAGTAAATTATCAGAAAATTCTCTCAGGTCTAATGCCAGTTTCAGGGATGACAGGCTCAAGATGCTAAGATTAATAAGTTATGAGCCATCCGGGTTTATGGATTTGGCTGCTTAATACCTAGAGCCTGATTTATACGGTGCGATTTAATTGCCTGTGGCATACTATAAATTGAAGCAACAATAAAAGTTGCATAGTCTGAACAGATCAACTGAGTAGTAGTTCGGGCTTAAGTAAGAAATTCATCAGACTGCTAAAAAAAAGCAGTTTAAAAATGTAGTGTTAGTTAAAGACACACAACCTTAAACTCGTAACAGTTCCGTCCAGCCTCCCTTCTCGTATACTTACATGTTTGGGTCCGTCCAATTTCCCTGGACGTAGGGTTGCACGTTTAGTTTTACACGGCGACAATGGCGTCCGCGACGTCCCTATTTCTATCCCTATTGTCCGGAGGTTCTGAGCGGGACACCTCGGTTGAGCCGTGAGGTGTGGCGCAATGTATAAGAGATTGTGCAAGCTTGGAAGCATCTGTTTTACTTCATTCCTGTGATACTGTGATACAGGTTTATCCTAGTACAGGCATCAAACATTATTATACCTTTGTAAGTTATTTCTAAGACTTTATGTAAATATTTTACCAATTGAATACTGAATGAAATATTATTATTATTAATCTGTATTCTTCCATAGTACGAACATGCAAAGGCTTAGATAATGGTGGAAATAATTAAGGTTAATAAATAGTACCTATACCTACTGAAAATAAAGGTGTAAAACGTATCACGAAGCCGTCATCTATTATGCATTATTTACATCAAACAAATAAGTTTGTTTTGGTGCAAAAATAATTGCTGGGAAACGACTTTTATTTTTTGGGTGAAATTTCGCTGTTACGGTAATTCGCAAAACATTCTGCTTATGTGTGCATACGGGGATTGTGGGAGTAAAACTGGTTTTCGTAAAAAAACGTCTTCAGAAAACTTTGATCTACAATATAATCTCCGTAATCAGAAGATTCCGTTATGGTTCAGTACAAAAAATATCATAATAACGGGAAGGACACACTTGTCCTTCCCGTTATCCGATTTTTTTTACTAGAGAGTCCGGCTACCTTTTCTAATATTAAGTTATGATTTTGATCCATGGCTTTCATTTTCAAGGTACTCGTTTGGCCGTTATCAGAAATATGGAGGCACCTGATTTTCGAATTCATCTCGTGTCTTTGAAAAACAAATCATATCGCTACTCGTTTCTTTCTTGCACCACGGCTATTCCACATTAAGGCTTGCGGGGGATCCGCATTTGGGGATCTGCCGCCGTCCCCGAGATAAGACAGCGTGATGTCCGCCATAGCTGTCTACTGTTTGTTATGGCAAAACTTGTAAGTCAAACTCAAGAGAGTGAGAGGAAAGATGGGATGATACGTTCTGGTTTTGTTGAGGGGAATTAGATTATGAGATCTTTAATGATTACCTTGCTTTTATAGAAAACTACCTTCTGCCCGCGGTTTGACCCGCATAAGTCACGATCCCGTGGCAATATCGGGATAAAAAATATCCTATGTCCTAATCCACGTCATGGTCTATCCATGTGCCAAATTTCGTCCAAATCCGTTCAGCCGTTTTAGCGTGAAAGCGTAACAAACAAACATACAAAGAATCAAATCTTTTCTCTTTATGATATTAGTTTATTTATTTATTACTTTTATAGCTTTGTGGTCAGTGTACTTATCCAAGGACTAGAGCTAACTTCGAGGTTTAATTAAAAGAGTCTCATACGAAAGCCTAAAAGACATTGCAGTCAGTCTGGATATCAATCGCGCTGACTACTTACAGTGCAACTGACGAGAGAATGCCTTCTTGACCCCTGACAGTTTCATACAAACGAATTCGTGCTTTGCGAATTTGACCTTTATTAACTACTACAATTGTCGCGCTGACAGGTGTCGGAATCGAATTCTCTCGACGGACGGAATTGTAATCATTGCTATTTTAATTAAATTCGTGCCTTTTTTTCGAGAAGAAGACGAGTTTAAGCCTGAAAATACATGACGATGAGGTAAGATGAAGTATGATAATTCCTAACATAGGTTATCAAAGTAACGTTAATAGAAAACAACCCAGAAAGCAACATGTCACAACCAGAACCGGAAACATTTATACAAAGTTAAATGTTTTACTAACAACAATCTGTATCGCAACCCCATTTTAATTTAAATGTCTTAAAAGAGAGAATATTCAATTTAAAACTTTTAATCAGATGCAAATCCCGTCTTTAATTTTGTCTGTTGTGCAGTGGAAAGTTCTTAAGAACCGGGTTATGGTAAGTTTGCACGCTACGATGGTTCGAGCTGAAGTTGTGTTGTTATAGGGAATAGATATGGCGAATCTTATACAATCTTAAAAGTTAAGGTTTTTGTTTAGTAACATATGAGTACTACCTAGACGCGTACCGCAAGGGTTGGATCGAGGTGGCTTTAGAAAAGGATATCTGAAGGCTGGAAGATTGGAAGAGGCTTTTGCTCAGCAGTGGGATAGTGTAGCTTAACTTAAAAAAAAGACATGTGTAATAGTGGAATGTGTTACATTTTTTTGAAGTTATAGTTGAAATTACCAGAAATTAATTACTAACTAATTAATACTGGTATTCAGCTGCATCCGGTTAGATTGGAAGCCAACCTCATCATAGTTGGGAAAAGGCTAGGCAGATGATGACTTGAAATTAACAGAAATGTTTGATGCGGTGTGCACAGTTCGTGTAATCAATAAGTACTAATAAAGTGTCAAATCAATGGTTCCCCATCCATTTGCATAAAATTGTAAGACCTAATATAACTTGGCATACTTTTGTTTCTCCTAATTATAATTTCGCATAACATTATTTACGCGTAACAGCTTACGCATAATTTTTTAAAGCATAATTTCTGTAATCGTAATAAGGATTAAGCATAACATTCTAAACATAAATTTATGTACGCATAATGATACTAAAACATATTTTTTATAGGCATAAGAAATAAGCATAATAATTAACTCCTAAAATGTTAGACACTAATACACATTTTTATACAATACACACACCACTAACTAGACACTCACTCACTCTCTTCCATTCACTTTACATTGTAGGTAGAATAAATCATTTTTTTATTTTTCTAAGTGGACGGTGGTGTCATAAAACTATTGTGTCACTAAGTGAATTATTGAAAAGTTGTAATTTAATCCTACAAAAAAAAATCTGTAATGGATAAATAAGTAAACATCAGGAAACATCATACTGTTATAACCTCATCTAACCCAAACCACAACCCACAACACCAACAAAAGAGGGGATCTGGCATTAATGGTCACTGTTCTAACCTAACCTAACCCATATGATTCAATAACATTAGTAAATATCAGGAACTATCATACTGTAATAACCTCATCTAACCCAAATAATTCACCAGCAATAGAAGGGATCTGGCGCTCGGCGGCCGCTGCCGCGGCACGCTCGTTTCGCTCGCTCGCCTTCGCGCGTTAATGGTCACTGTTCTAACCTAATCTAACCCATATGATTCAATAACAGTAGTAAATATCAGGAGACATCATACCTACTAAAGGTATGCCTAAACACTATTATGCTAATAGTAATTAGGCCTAGTAACATTATGCGAATTAAATTTATGCCAAAACAAATTAGCCTTCAAGATAATTGTGCTAACATAAACTGTATGACAAAAAAATATATGGCAAAGTATTATTACGACAAAACAAATTATATCAAAATCGTTATATCAAAGTATATTAGGAAAAATAATATTAATCGAAAAGAAGGGATCCCCAAATTATTCGTGTATTTTGGATATACAACCGACAATATTTGACCAACCTGGGTTTGGGGCATTGTAAGAAATCTATTGTTACGCAGTTTGTTCGTGTAGCTTCCTGGGTTAAATATTATGAGAAATACTAGCTGGTACCTGGCGTGTTGTGGGCGCCTGTAAATTAATTGTATTATGCCTATAACCTTCACGCAAGTGCAAGCAATAGCTTGAAAAAGTTTTATTTCAATCGGATTAAAAGCTTCCGAAGACAGGCACGACGCAACAGCGCGACGCTACTCTAGTAGAACTATGATAACTTCATGGACATTGTTCTATTAGAATTGCGTCGCACTGTCGCGTTGCGCCTGTCTGAGGGAGTCTTAACGGTATGGCAGAGCATTGCATACAAACAAACAAACATTGATTTTTATTTATTAGCGAAGGACATTATAGGTACTTTAAGGTTGAAAAATAACAACCTAATGATGCCTCTAATTAGAGTAAATATGAAAGTAACTATACATAACACTGTCAAGAAAAATAACTCCAAAAACAAGCCGATAAAAGACAAACTTCACCCGCTGTACTAAGTATCTATACCGCAACTTACTTATCTACGATCACGACATTCGCTTTATATCGTTGTCAGATGTTTACCCTAATGAATCGCCTTGTTTTGTTTTCACTGCTCCGTTTATGTGAGACACGACTTCTGCTGGTTTTATCAGAGGGAAATGAAAAGCTGTTTACGATAATAGTCGAGACGAAGACTTTCCTATTGATTTAGTGCTTTGATATACTCACTTGAGGTAATTATATATTTTCTTGTTCGTATTAATTTTCTTAATTACCAAAAGTGGTATAGTAATTACTTCATTATACCATAACATTAATCAGTCTTCTAATTCGTATGAATAACAATTACAGCACAAGACTAAAGAGATTTTCTAAAGATTAATCTTCTTGAAAACTGGAAAAATTGCTTACGCTTTTTAACCGACTTCTACAAAAGGAGGAGGTTCTCAATTCGGATGTTTGTATTATTATTTTTTTTATGTTTGTTCGCGCATAACTCCTTCGCTTGCGAACCGATTTGAAATTCTTTGTTTGTTCAAAATTTTTTTGTTGGAAAGGGTACACTTCCCAAATGTTATTTTTAATTTTTACAAGTACAAATTACAAGTAAAAATTACAACTTAAAAGTAAAAAATAAAAACTTTTTTGAAAAAACACAACCGACTTCCAAAAACGACACTACAAAGTGAAAAATAACTTTAATTTCGGAAGTCGGTGGCAAACAACGAAAATGCGAACCCAACGACACCGACTTCCGAAATTAGTTATTTTTCACTTTGTAGTGTCGTTTTTGGAAGTCAGTTGTTTTTTTTTTTTTTTCAAAAAAGTTTTTTGTCAATCACTATTCAATATTTATTCACCTCTTTTCCGCTTAATATCGAGACAAAGTCCCGAACAGAGTAAAAGACAGACAGAAAATACCAGAAGTAATAATTAAAATAAGTGCAAAACAGCATTCGAACATGTCATGACATATCATTTAAGTGCATTCGAGGCAAATTGCATGTCCGGCCGAGTGCGTTAGTTTAACGTTTACCCCATCGGCTTAACTTTCAAAGTTAATTGAATTTACATGGACCCCATCATACAGTCTGGGTGTTACAGTTCGGAATTGAAATGGTAATTAAAAGTTCGATCTTTATTCGAGTGGGTTTTATCCGTTAACTGAATACGTTTTGCGCCAATAACTCTTGTAGAGGCAGCTACATTAACATGGCTAATGTCGTTCTTCGTCTGTAAACAGGTGGATTCTGCCGTCCCTCTTTTCCTTTTCATAATTCCTTTGACTTGAGAGAAGATAAGAGTGAATTAATGATTTACGGACTACACGAGTGACGATAAAAGGCTTGTACGTAGCAAAAGGGGTAAACGCGTAGCGGACGCGTAAAAGCGTAGCAAAAGACGTAGAACCGTAGCAGGAGGCGTAGACGCGTAGCGTAAGGGTAGGTGCGTAGCAGAAAATGTAGATACGTAGCAAGAAGTGTAGGTACTATATAAACGAAAATTAATGGAAAATGGGAAATCCGTAGTAACGGTGCTAAATGCATAAAAACATAGGAAAAGGTACAGAAACATGATTTAAGTTGAATGACAAAGAAAAGAACAAGAAAAGTTGAATAAGTCTCATTTTACTTTTACTAGCTCATCGGCTCCCGCCATTAAAATAACCCATTAGGCAAAATTTCCAAAATGGACTTTTTAAAACTCAATAAAATCCGATGGCATGAAATAGCAACCCTTGGAAATTCGTATTTAATTAAAGCGTCACCCTGGGGACACATTATCGTCACGTACCTCCCCGAATGGGCCATAAATTTATATGATTCACCTAATATGACTTGTTTCATATGTCCCGTTTCGACCCAAGTTTTGTTGTTTTGATTTTAATGGCGGTTAGAGTATTAATTTGGAATTGGGTGTAGAAAGTTTTAATGGTTAAAATGATTAACTCATCAATGCTTCTTCTTCCCTTAGATGTTACCTTATTTTAATTTTCGTCCTACACTTTTTTGTGATAATATTACTGTAGTATGATAGCGTCTTTCTAACATATAAGCGTTAATTTTGGTCAAAATACGTAACTAGTTTAGCTCATATTTCTTAATAAATATGCATACGTTTATATTACTATTCTTAAGGTTGGTCTTTTGAACGGTATAGTCCATATTTTTAATCCAATTCTTTAAAATACAATGCAATCTCGATATAACAAATCGGAAGGGAACAAGTAAATATTCGTTATATCAAGTAATTCGTTAAACTGAGTTTTGTTATATTGAGGTTAGGTTGGTCTAAAATTGGTTACAAAGAGGTAAAAACGTGTCGAAACCTGTCGCGACTGAATTACATATTATTGTGAACGTTATATAAAGGTTTTGGGTTGACAAAATTCGTTATCAGAGGTTTAAATTTTTTTTATAGTTGAAAATTCGTTTTAAAAGGTTGTTCGCAAAAAATCTTTGCAATGTAAATGTATATTTTACATTTACTCTTATGGACAATTCAAGGGGATCACAAAGAATTCGTTGAATCGAGGAATTCGTTATATTGAGGTACGCTATATTAAGGTTGTAGTTACCAAGAGGGTACAACATATTACGCCCACGCACCATTATCTCATCAATTATAAGTATAACATGCATAACATACATTTGTGTGTAACATTATTTATGCAAAACTATTCAGTTTTAAAGTGGTCAGCATGTAAACGTCGCAAAAAAATGTGTTTATTTTTTTTATAAACTTGTCTCAAAGACTGCATTAGCAACGGATGACTAGTTCATTGACTACCGACAATGGAACGATCATTTCCTCCTGCTGACGTCAGTTTTTTGCGGAAAGACAATCAGCTGACTGACTTTATTACCCGGATGGGGCGAAACCTTAGTAATAGAAACTTGAACTAATATTATTTTGATATGAAATGAAATGGAAAAAAAGTCTTCTATTATTATTGTTTCTTACAACGGAGTTTGCACTTTTTTATCTGATGTATATTATATTGTGTGCATTTTAGTTTGTGCTAAATAAATGGCTTTTCTTTCCTTAATTTAATTTTTTCTGTAAGCAGATAGGACACACATAAATTTTTTGGTAAATATTTTAAAACTAGATGGCATTTCCTAGCTGGCTGATCCCCGAGAAGAAAAGCGAAATAAACTCAGAGCTCATGGTCTCTTTTAAATTCCAAACATTATATTATTTAAATATTATGGAAGTCTCACAATGCGGGGCTTATTTCTAGAAAGGCCCTTTGAAGAAAGAACCATTGCAGCTTTAAGTTGACCTGTCCCGATAATAGGTTAAAAGGTAGTAGGTAAAGGTAAAAATCATACATTTGTGTCAAGGTGGAGCCTTGACACAAATGTATGATTTTTTACTAGACCATATTTATATTGTTTTGAATCCGCGGCCTTTGAGCCAAGAAAGCCTCAGCTCTCATTAGGTAATACTTCTGTGGCCCGCTGTCAAATTTTTCTTCATCATTAAAAACAAAAACCTATCAACTCCATTACAAAACCCAATTAGAATTTCAATTATCCTTACAAATATAGCAAATAAATCTAAAAGAAATACGAGTACAAGTCCACAATAGCGGCAGGTGCAATCGCTATGGCTATAAATTGTGGACCTCATAATACACCCCTCGTTTACCAATCTCGCATATTTCCCGGGTTTTCAGGGTTCCGTATCCAAAGGGTGCCAACGGAACCCTATTACTAAGGCTCTGCTATACGTCCGTCCATCAGTCACAGGGCTGTATCTTTTGAATCGTAACAGGTAGACACTGGAAATTTTCACAGATTGTGAACTACTATGGCCGCTATACTTACCAACAAATAAATAAAAAAAGTTAAAACTAAACGTACGTGTTCCGTGGTACGGAACCCTTCCTGTGCGATTCCGACTCTCATTTGGCCGCTTTTTTCTACCCCCTGACGGTACCATTTTGTGAGTAGAACATTGTATATTTTCCTTGAATTAAGGTAATTTTTCGTCTCATGATCCAATTTGAATTAAGATGTAAGGGTCGGAGAGTTTTGTGCGAATTTTCGCAATGGTTGTTCGAATTTAGGAAGACAGATGCGGTTCGTTACATCGCCAGGTGGATTGGACTATCGGTGAATGAATTTTGTTGGGGCTGAATATGACCCTAGGAGTTTAGATTTGTTGACTTCATAGGCTCACCAACAATTGTAATCACTTACATTATTACAAAAATGACTTACTTATATGTATAGCGAGTCATTTTTTATACAGGTAAGCACCACATATATGGTATATCATCATCGTCACCAGCCTACAGTAGACACTGCTGGACATAGGCCTCTCCATAGCACGCCATTCTGCTCGATTATCGGCAACAAATGCTATATGTAATGTGCCTAATTTTTAGATGTGTTTAAATTAGGTGGAGTAATTAAATTATGTTACGTGAGTAAGTCTATATACATATGTATATGTAAATAAAATGCTATTCGTTGGTAAGCGCGTCACTTGAGAACGGCTTCGATTTGGGCATTTTTTGTTTTAAAATGTTCGTTAAGTCCGTGTTAAGTTAATATGAAAAGAAAAATTGGAAAAGTTTCAAATTCGGGAAAACTGTATGTCGTTTTTTCTGTGGGAATGGGGGTCATTTAGTATGTATTATATGAATATTAAAATATATCAATCGCGAGAGTAGGTAGTTAGATGAGTAATAACAGACTATAGTTATTATTATTATCTCCTTTATTTCAATGTAATCATATAAATTATATTTTTAAATATTAGAATATAAAAAGTATAAAAACATTTAAAAATATAAAAAATAGTAGCCCACCGGTATCGGGAACAGGGTCCAAGCTATTATTATTATTATAGTACTGGTGACGAAACAGTTTTGTACAAGTCTGCGGTGCGGTCTGCTTTACGTAATAAATAAAGAACCCTCGTCATACTAGGTTTTTATAGACTTGCTATTAGTCTTTGGGGTTTCCCGACCTATAAAATTACTCATAGCAAATGGTCGTGCACTCTTTATTAAGTTTTTTTTTGAATGTCGCAGGCCAATCTTTGAGGTTCTCAGCTGCTTAACCAGGATACCTTGTAGGTGTTTTAATGGCCGTAGTGGAACAAATAAGGTATTTTCTAACCTTCTACTACAACAATATTACATTTTATTACAAACCATATTTATGTCGATTGCGTTAAATCTCGCAAACTCAGAATGACGCTTAAATAAATGTTTAATACTACTTTATAGTATAAGACTCAAAGCCCGTGTAGAAATAACGCATCTAATACATGATTCTGTCTCAGTCATCTTTATACGATTCACGGAATCGGAACTATGTTTTAAATACCATTAGCGTTGAGTTTAGTGATTTGTGGTGCAAGCGGGCCTAAATATACGCTACATTTATCAAGCCCCCGATAAAACCTAAAATGAATTTCCCTCGAAAAACCTTCCATAATCTCTTTATTGCCCAATCTAATTATACTAACAGTCGTTTATCTTGAGGAGTTAAAAACGTACAATATGGCATAAAGACTGCTATAAATCAGGCACGAGGCTAGAGGTAGCCCCTTTGTGGCACGCCCTTGCATTGAAGTGTGACGCCCTCTGAAAGTGATTCAGCGGCTATCGGACCTTCGTATGGGGATATATATGAATTTTTAATCAATTGTATCAACAGAAAAAGGTTCTAAAAGTGATTTATCTTGAAAGGGACACTAAATTGAACAAAAAGTGAGTTAAAGTTATGGACAAAAATATGTTTCCAATTTGAATTATTTCTGCACCGTGCATTTTAATTTCTTAACTCCAAAACCCAATTAAGACCCAGAAGCAATAATCTAACGCTGAAAAAACGTAATTTATTTATTTATTTAAACTTTTCGCACAAAAAGGTACAAAGGCGGACTTAATGCCTTAGGCATTCTCTACCAGTCAACCAAGGGTGGTGAAGAGATAACTTTTATACGAGGAATAAAATTGACGTTTGACAGTTTTTTTTTTAAATAATTAATTTTCTATGCGTTTTCTTATTACATAACATAAAATAACGCCTGTTTTACCCGAAGTGTTAGGCAGGGGGGTAGTACGCCCACGTTTCTAATCTATCTAACTAGTCTGTATTGTTCCTCTGCAGGGCAAAAGCCTCCCTCGCCCTTTCCCACACAATTCTGTCTTTTGCGAGTGCCGGCCAGTCCCTACGGTAGGAGTCAAGCTCGTCCTGCGTTATTTTGAAGCCCCACGTAAAAGCAGGCGAGCCTACTGCCATCAAACCGGGCACTAATCCTGATTCCGGTCTGCCATTGAGAATTTCCTGAACAACCCAATAACACTGACTGACCTGGGTATAGAACCCAAGACCTGATGTTCAGCACTAGCGCTTGCGACCACTATAACCAACAAGGCAGTGGATTTTTATAGAATAATCTTAATTTTTATTAAAAGAGCTGATTTTTCAATCATCTGATAACTTTATTCGAGGAATAATTTTGAAATTATGACAGTTGTTTCATACAAAACTGTCAAACGTCAATTTTATTCCTCGAATAAAAGTTGTCTGGCGATGGAAAAATCAGCCCTAAAAAGAACAATTGAAGGACAAAATATCGAAGAATAATAATAATTTGGTTTTTATTTTTGACTATGTTTAGTTTAGCTTGAGATCTTCCTGTACGAATCGCAACCAAAACTTTTTCTTTCTTTCTTTCTTTCTTTAAGGGTCCGACCATAACACACGCGTCTTTAAACAAACTATCTCCATCGGATACTCGAGCACACGTTAGGTAAAACAGTTTCCATATAAAATTCAATATTTATGGAGTGGCGCGCCCCGGTGATATATTTGCAAGTGGGTTCAACAGATACCTGAAGGGTATGTTTTTACCTTGTACGTGTTTTTTCGTTGTTGTGTTGTTATTTTGCAGTAAATGTTATGGAATTTTGGAAGACACATAACATTACGCCTCTATTTCCCGAAGGGTAAGGCAGAGATGCACCTATTCTACATCCACATTTCGCTAGTTATGTTTAAGTCCCATTTAAGGGGGCGAGCCTATCGTCAAACAAATACCTCGATTAAACTTATTAAACCTTTATTTGTAGACGTTACTTACAGTAATTAAGAGGCATTTAAACATCAAACATCTATGGTTAAACAGTCGCTAATCATTATTTAACTTTAAGCAACGTTTATAAATAAACCTCTTAATCTCTTGCATTTTCGATTGATTAAAACTAATACGAGTGCCTCTTGAGCACAAAAATCAGAAACAGACATGTCGGAGAAAAGCCAAGCAGCAGTGAGATTCTGTAACCATTTCACCGTGAAAACTTAGGTGAAGTGAGTGTGGAGTGAGATGTCATTCCAACTAATGCTAGATATTAACACTATTGACAGCTCACTCTAAGCTCACTTCACCTAACTTTTCACGGTGAGATTTTTACAGAATTAATCGGCTGATCCAATTTTAGAATTATTAGAATGAATAATATGAATATGTATGGAAATAAAAAACAATCAATTCTATTTGCCAGTTGAGCTATTCGCTAACCTCAATCCACTGACACGTATCATTCAATTATAGAAGAATATTGAACGCGTTAGCATGTAACGAATACCTGCCATAGATGTATTTTTTTCGCGCTAATATTGATTTTATAAAACTGTAGAATGGGAGGAACAGAACGTAGATGATGTTGACGAAAAGCTAAGCAGCAGTGCGATTCTGTAACCATTTCACCGTGAAAACTTAGGTGAAGTGAGTGTGGAGTGAGCTGTCATTCCAACTAATGCTAGGTATTAACACTATTGACAGCTCACTCTAAGCTCACTTCACCTAACTTTTCACGGTGAGATTTTTACAGAATTAATCGGCTGATCCAGTTTTAGAATTATTAGAATGAATAATATGAATATGTATGGAAATAAAACACAATCAATTCTATTTGCCAGTTGAGCTATTCGCTAACCTCAATCCACTGACACGTATCATTCAATTATAGAAGAATATTGAACGCGTTAGCATGTAACGAATACCTGCCATAGATGTATTTTTTTCGCGCTAATATTGATTTTATAAAACTGTAGAATGGGAGGAACAGAACGTAGATGATGTTGACGAAAAGCTAAGCAGCAGTGCGATTCTGTAACCATTTCACCGTGAAAACTTAGGTGAAGTGAGTGTGGAGTGAGCTGTCATTCCAACTAATGCTAGGTATTAACACTATTGACAGCTCACTCTAAGCTCACTTCACCTAACTTTTCACGGTGAGATTTTTACAGAATTAATCGGCTGATCCAATTTTAGAATTATTAGAATGAATAATATGAATATGTATGGAAATAAAAAACAATCAATTCTATTTGCCAGTTGAGCTATTCGCTAACCTCAATCCACTGACACGTATCATTCAATTATAGAAGAATATTGAACGCGTTAGCATGTAACGAATACCTGCCATAGATGTATTTTTTTTGCGCTAATATTGATTTTTTAAAACTGTAGAATGGGAGGAACAGAACGTAGATGATGTTGACGTTCGTAAAAACTTCGTGATAAGTGGACAGCGGACCAAAAGACCATAACCATATTCATTGCCAGGTCAATCAATCAACTAAGCTTACACCGCTGGATATAGGCCTCTCACAGAGTGCGCCACAACACCCTGTCCTTCGCCTTCCGCATCCAGTCTGACCCCGCCACCTTCGGTCCATCTATCTAGCTGGGGCTGGCTATCCCACAATACGCTTGCGGATACGCGGCCTCCACACCAGAGAGACAATTCTCGTAATTTTAAGAACGTTCACAGTCTGATCTGAGTTTCAATCTATCAAAAATTCCTCTAACTTCCCTACATTTTGACATTTGTTTGTTGCCGAGATGAGACTGCGACTAGATTTTGAACGTTTTAAATTTCGAGAATTGGCCTTCAGGACTCGTCGGCTCCAGCGGCCATCGGTTCTCGCCACATAACAGGCCAGCCAACAGTCAGGTTACATTTAGCTACTCTGCTCGCTCTCGCCCAATTTATTCGTGGTAGGCTTTCGATCGCTTCGCACTACCCAAGCCAAGACGCTACTCCCAAAAGTCCATACATACCTACATGTAAAATTACAAATAAATATATTTTTAAAATTCGATAACCATACATTACATTGTACGAATTCGCAGCGATTCGTACGGGCATAACAACGGCGAGCAAATCGCTCAAACGGAATATGTGATGAGCCTCGTCTGGCAATATTTTTATTTTAAATCGACAATTTAATAAGCCTCTTTGTGTGCACTCCCCCTACTGCGTAGATGGATGGTGAATATTATATCATTGTAGCTATTAAAGTATCTATTATGAATTCTGGTTTGAAATTGTTCGCTTTCTTCTTTCTGTTGGTATGGCCAGCACTAAGCTAGCTTTTCATTATATAAATGTACAGATATAAATGTAGAAATTTGACATCGTGTGACGCAATGGGAGGTTTTTATTGCTATAAGTGATATTTTAAAGACAACCCTATTTGGATGCATTTAAAGAGCGAAGGATAAACACACAATAAATAATGATATCTAGCGAATTTCCAGTTACTTTTTGCTTTTATACAAAAAAAAAAAAAATACAAAAATGTTTATTTCAATACCAACTAGTTTGCCATTAGTTTATGATTGGAGTCTCCTTTTAAGCATGATGACGCCTGTGTTAGGAGACTCCGCACTTCCATAGCTTTGGCTGTTTGTACTACTTACAAAATTCTTTTTATTTTTAGCTTCTTAAGTTAGATTTTCTGTTACCTATAACTATTCTAATATAGTTTTCACGTGATGCGTGATGCGTGTTTTATTGCCATTTACATAAATTACTAATATTATAAAAACAAACACGCTTGCTAGCTCGTGAATTGAACAAAATGTATACCTTAATGTGGGTGTGTTGGGTGTGCGGAGTGCGTGATGTGTGAGGGGTGTATGAGGTGTGTCGAGTGTGTGTGATGTGTGAGGGGTGTGTGAGGTGTGTCGAGTGTGTGTGATGTGTGTGGGGTGTGTGAGGTGTGAGAAGTGTGTGGTTGGTGTGGATGTGTGTATGAGGGAGGATGTGCGTGTGGGTGTGGCGGTGCTAGTATAACTAATTTCCGCTTATTGTAACAATAATTCAATATCGTCGTTTTATGGTAACATCTTCGGTCTTATCATAATATTAGGCTTGTCCTAGAGGTTATTGTGCTCGTACATTACTTCTTGACTAAACTGAATATAACGAACCAAGCTTAAACAGAACACAATAGAATACTTTTTATTATGTACACACTGCATATACATATTACGGATATACCTAAATGTAGAAATTTTACAAAGGGTGAAAAATAAGGGCGGTCTTATCGCTAAGAGCAATCTTTTAAAGACAACCTTTGGATGGATTTTTTTTGAACGTCCTGTGTACGCTTATACTAGTACATATTTTCGACTGGAAGGTCCAAATTATTCTTCTGGTTTTAACAGCCACGTGAGAAGGCCCACGTTCTATACACAAAAATCAAGCTCAACATAACGTAAATTCACTGACAGCCGTCTAATTCCTTGAAGACGAATGACCTAACAGTCCGTCCTGAATCCCAGGCCTGTAATAAGATTAGTGGGCCGAAAGTGATCCAAGGCTAAGCCGATTTAACGCGAATAGCTATGGTCTGCAACTATTGGATGACGCTAATTCGATGAACGAGTCCACTACGTAAACGTTTGCTTATGTCATGAAGTTTCTTGAGGGATTGAGACGATGTTATTTTTTTTGTCTAAGAATAGAGATTGTTGCTGTACCAACAGTTTGTCTTCCGTAGGAATGCTGCTTTGTAAACATACCTTACGTACACATGTTCTAAGAGGCATATAACAAAGGGTGTTTCATGGAAAAGGCTTTTTTTTCGATACGAATTCTAATTCATACATATTTGATAAATAAAAATTATCTAAACCTAAAATATGGCGTTGAAAAATTCCTTCGCATCACTGTCGACTGGTAATGTACTTAAGAAACTGGCCTAGGAAAATTGCCACGTTGTATGGCAATGCCGATTCTGATATTGATTCAAATACTAGTCTGATACCTAGCTTTCATAAAAACACGTAAGATTTGTCGTAAGTAGTTACACGTAAGTATTATTTTTAAGACAGATGTCTTAACAGTTCCACCTCAGTAAAGGAAGCGTGCAATGCTTCCTTTAATGGCTATTCTGCATAATGTATCAGCAAAAGTCTACTTACGTGCCTCAACGTCGTTTTGCAAATCTTGTAAAGAAACTAAAGTAGCGTCCAGGAAGCGGAAACGTTTCTTACCTGAAAGAGAAAGACAACAATTAAATTTTTTTCAAACAAAAGTGAAGCAAGAGAATATCTTACAGTTACTGCAAAAGTCACTAATTAGCTTAATTATTTAAACATGGTTTTCTTCTTAAAGGAAATGATAATAAATCTAAGACCATCAATCCGTCGTCAGCTACCAGGAAAACATAAAGCATCGCAGTTTAATAATCGCAAATGAAGACAAACGAGCAATAGACTTAACAGGGCTTCAGGTTTATTGCCATTGTTGATGATATTTGTCAAAAATAATTAATCACTGTAAGGGGACAAAGGAGGCATTTGACAGATGATTAATTTTGGGAAGTAAAACGGTACAGGTGCGCGAATCCTTTTGGGTACACAAACAAAACGGAAAATATTTTAGAATTCAGGATTTACAGGCACAAATATAGGCGAATAAGTTGGCCGGAAAATCGGATAAGTTCACATGGTTGATGCTGCATTACAAATCTAAATAAATTATCTTAGAGGAATTTACTGAGGATGAAATCATGAGAAAAGCGACGAGTCCAAGATAGGTAGTAGGCCTTTAAAAAAAATGAAGTGTGTTGTGTGTGTATGAACTGACAAACGTGATACGTATGGGGGGTGGGATTTTCAAGTGACATGCGTATACATTGTAGAATGTACTAAGCGCCTTGGATAGTTAGTACCAAACACTAACTACTGATCGCCAATACTGCTTCTGGTATAGCTCAGACCGACACTTAGGAAAAAGACAAAACCTAGGGAATTTATAAAAATCTAGCGCGTCAGGCACCTACAGTGGCCTCCAAAAGTTGGTTGACATTTTTCCACTTCAGCTGTGACATCTCATTATGATTTAAAATTCTAGTTCCTTTTCGAACTGTACACCATATCGTTTTTAACCCCCGACGCAAAAACGACGGGGTGTTATAAGTTTGACGTGTCTGTGTGTGTGTGTGTGTGTGTGGGGCTGTGTGGGGATGTGTCTGTCGGGGAACCGCTACTATTTTAAACTTTAACAGAACGTTAAGCTAATAATTAGAGCGGTCCCCCGACAGGACAACATTTAATCAAAAAATTTCATACGTACTTACGTAGGGTCATAATTTCAAGGTTATTTTTTTCTTTTTATAGGGTTTCACGTAGTCGGGGGTTTTTTAAATTTTTAATTTAATTTTTATTGACTAATTCAACCTCTGACTTATCATGGAAAATTATCAATAATCCCTTGGGATTACTTGCTTGAATGTCAAGTAACTTTTGGAGGCCACTGTATGTTAAATATATAATAAGAATAGCTTTGAGCTAAGTATGTAAGTATTTATTTTTTATTCAATAAATTACATCATGTTTGCAAACAAGTTTGCCTTGCCAATCCCTTTCGTATACCCTAACTAACGCGAGTGATAAGTCAGAGCCAATGATTGGAACAGATCTGAAATTTCTCGATTTGTCTCCTCAAGTGGACTGTTTGTCAAGCTTGCCTCTTGGCGGAAGTGTCCACCGTTTTATTGTGTTGACTACAGGATATTACACGATGTTTTTTTTGTTCAGTCGATGCTGTCTGATATTAACTTGAAAATGAAAGAGTGAGTTGCCGTATGCGGGTGAAACTCGACGAATCGAGGGATAAGAACATGATGCAAAAGGAAGTCATTTTCATTGTGGTATCAGCAGGATGATGATGATGATACTCAGTATGATGATAATTCGTATGATGATCATGATGATGATTAGTGTATTGATGGTGATAATAATCAGTATGTTTACCTACGAGTGTTTTGTTGATCGTAGCTTATTTTAATTACAGAACAGGCGGAAGGTCGGTTACTCTTAGCATAGTATTAGTTGCCTCATAGATAGGACACACATGGAATAAATCGCCAGTATTTACCAGAACCAAAACTCATTTAAAGGAATTAACGTTATTATAAAACAGGATTATCAGTTAAAACTATTTTAAAAGGAAAAACCACAATTGAATATTAATAATGAAAATTGAATCATGAAAGCTTTTAAAAGGAATGAATGCATCAACTAATTAGTTAAATTAATAATCCTGCATTCGGTTCTCGCTCCAAGAATATGCTCGCACTCAAAACCGTATCGAACCTTTTACCTCCATCGCCACTTAATTCCTCATCTCCTCATCTCCCAGAGATTCTCTTCATTCTCCAGCTTGCATCACTCAACAAAATTAACAGAATGTATTACAAGTATAAATAGCTATTTAAATGTAGCATAAAGAGTTCAATTTGTTCTTCACCCTTGATTAGGGTTGGCAGAGATAGATGTTCTATTTCAAATTGTACCAAATAAACCAGCCTCAGGCTTCTTGTTACGTAGGTATACCGTTTTATGTTACATTACATTGATGACGCGTTGCATCGGACCAACAATGTTGTCAACATGTTGGTCCACACAACAAGAAAGCTGAAGTGGTCATGGGCCGGTCATATAAGCCGTAGAATCGATGTCTGTTGGGGTAGACGTGTTCTTGAGAGGAGATCGCGAATCGGCAAACGTAAGGTAGGACACCCTCAGGCTAGGTAGAGCGAAGATCTCTGCAGGGTGGCTGGTAGCAGGTGGATGAGAGTTGCCGAGAATCAAGCTGTATGACGTGCAATTGGAGAGGATTATACCCAGCAGTGGACTGCTATTTAGGCTGATGATGATGACATGCTAAATAACAATTTTATTCTCCTAAAGAAAGTGAGAGTGAGGGAAATTGGTCGTCGGGGAATGACCGGCGCACATGTACTAGTCACGAGCATAAATATGTGTACACTTGGCTTTATTCAAAGGCGAATTTCGCCTTTGTTCCTGAATGAAATTTTATATTATTACGAACACAGTATTTTCGAACCCATAGGTTTATGTGACGTGTCATATTTTAACGTTGCATTCGTTATTTCACGCAGAAATCGCTATTGAAAGTTTCCAAGTGTTGACATATTAGTGCTCGTGACTGTACAGTCACGAGCAAAAGTATGTATACACTCGGCTTTATTCAAAAGCGATTTACTCCTTTATTTTTTAATAAAATTTGATGTTGTTATGAATTTTGCATTTTCGAACCCATAGGTTTATGTAATGTGTCGTATTTCAATGTTGCATTCGTTATTTCACGAAAAAATCGCAATTGAAAGTTGCCAAGTGTATACATATTGGTGCTCGTGACTGTACAGTTATAAAATAAAATTTACAAAGTACAATAAATTGGGAAAATACGGAAGACATCGGTGCAAATCACATATCGCTCAACAAAGTGCTGAGTGTTGTGGCACTTGCACGAAGCAGAGTAAATTGGTTTTCAGCGACAGTTTTTTTTCTATTGTCATTTTCCCTCTTTTTACCTGGCAACCCTATCCAGCAAAAACCCCCTCTACTCTATCCTAATAGCGAGGAAGAGTGATAAAACAGCAGTAAAAGTGGAGCAATCGGAATTACTCCAATAGATTGTGGGGAGCAAACAGATATTATGGGGGAATCATTCCACTTCGCGATCTTTGTTTTGTAAGCTATGAGCACTTCAACTCGGTCAATAGAAGGCTTTGGTTTGTTAACGTAAGAGATATATCGTGTTTTTATCATATCAGCTTGCTTTTACATTGCACACGGTGCAGCTATGAGTACTTCTTATTATAGAAAACAACTCAGAAAAAAACTTCTGCCACAGACGTATTTTTGGAAATAAGTAATGAAGTACTCAAGTTTACTTCAAAAATACAGGGTACTAGGCAACTACACCCGTTATCTTCATTTCCATGAAGCTTAACTATTTATTGCTTAGATCACTTCAATGAACGGTTCAACCTTGGCTCTGACCTTTTACCTCAAGTGTAGATCCCGGACCGACCGGTGGTATAGTAATTTTATTTTAGGTGCATCGACTTCACTTATAATTATAGTATAATTAATGTGTACAAAATTAAAAATTTAAAAAACCCCCGACTACGTGAAACCCTATAAAAAGAAAAAAATAACCTTGAAATTATGACCCTACGTAAGTACGTATGAAATTTGTTGATTAAATGTTGTCCCGTCGGGGGACCGCTTTAATTATTAGCCTAACGTTCTGTTAAAGTTTAAAATAGTAGCGGTCCCCCGACAGGACAATATTTAATCAAAAAATTTCATACGTACTTACGTAGGGTCATAATTTCAAGGTTATTTTTTTTCTTTTTATAGGGTTTCACGTAGTCGGGGGTTTTTTAAATTTTTAATTTAATTTTTTATTTCATGCTTTTTGTAGGGACTCCTTATTATTTCTTTTCTTTTATTTTCTTGCGTTTTAAGATTCAGGTAATTTGGTATTTAATCAGGTTTTTTGTAATTCGCCATTTTGTGGTGGTGGCCATCTTAGATTTGAAATTTGTCATAGTGTATAGTATTCTACTAGTCAAGCCCTTTCATTTGATACCCATATTGAGGGAGTTGTGAAAAAAAAATGTAATTTGCCATTTTGTGGTGGCGGCCATCTTGGATTTGAAATTTATCATAGTGTATAGTATTCTACTAGTCAAGCCCTTTCATTTGATACCCATATTGAGGGAGTTGTGAAAAAATATTTAATCCGCCATTTTGTAGCGGCGGCCATCTTGGACCGATTTTCATCAAACATAGCTAAGAACACTCCCGACAAATTCACCTTTCAAACAAAAAAAACAAAATTAAAATCGGTTCATCCGTTCGGGAGCTACGATGCCACAGACAGACATACACACCCACACACACACACGTTGTTTTGCTTTGTTTTTAACCCCCGACACGTCAAACTTATAACACCCCGTCGTTTTTGCGTCGGGGGTTAAAAACAAAGCAAAACATTTTAAAAGAGTAACGGTGGAGTTTCTTTCCCGTTCTTCATACGAAACTACCTTAGGGGTGACAAGAATCAATTCTATTTTTTTGTAAATTTTGACGTTCAAAACTGCCTTTTACGAGCCTATTTGAAATAAATGATTTGACTTTGACTTCGGACATCGCCTACTTTTATAAATAGTCACGTCTACAAAATGCTAAATATAGAACGTAGTAAACAGGCTACAAATAAATTGTATTATGATTTGAGAGAGGCTTTAACTTGAGATCGAAAGGGGTAAGACAAATAATTACGCAATTTCAATATTAAATCGTCAATGGAATCGAAAACGAAAACAGGATTGGCGGATCACGGAGCCGTTTTAACAGATTATGTAAATCTAAGCAAATTATTTTACGAATCCTTCTACCTTTAATGTGCAGCTCGATCGCAAATCTGTACATACCAGCTCGCCGTTTCTGTAAAAGTCTCACCGTGAATACTTGGGTGTAGCGATGAGCTTGAGGTGAGTCATTCCGCCTGATGCTAGGGATGGAGATATTCCACTCAGAGCACTGATTTCAACGGCATTTGACCGAACCGCACCTGACCCGTCCACTAACCGCCATGAAACAAATTTTTTATAAGTGCGGTTCGGTCCAATTTACCAATTATACCAACAGTTTATCAATGTTATTTTCAGTCTTCGAGTGGCACCTATGTGAAACATTTTATTGCTGATGGGAAGTATGTTATTGTTCAAGGCATTATCATATTGACAGTTCACTTCAAGCGTTTTCAAGGTGACATTTTTACGTTTAGTCCACTCTCGGCCCCTCGACCCCCAATAAAAATTGTTTCCACTGGACTCCTAACTATAGTTTATTCTCGACCCTTGGGGGTCGAGAGTGGATAACTTTTAGTTTCCTCTCGATCCCCAAAGTACCTACAGTTATGATGATAAAACACATCACATCTTTTAATATATTCTTATTTTCCTAAATCCATCAGGTTATGGTTATAGCAAAGATGGGGTGACTTTCTTCTTTCTATTCCTACAAAATGCCACTCACGCACTCCTTTCACTCACATGAATTATTCTCAACCAGTAGGTAAATAAAGTCTCCATTCAAATCCAGCATTAAGTAAACATAATGTTATTTCAATAGCTTCGTATATTAACGCTATTACTATACGGGCACCGTCTGAGTGCCGATACGTGACCGCGCATATTTCAAGCGTTCGCTGAAACACGTTTCAATTTTCACGAGATTTTCGTGAAAATATACGGTTTTCTTCATAATCATGGTGATATGGTGGCGTTTTGATGAGTGGGTTTTACCTGAGTTCGTTGATGTGTTATGATGAGGGTTGTGTTTTTTTTTTCTTGTTTATTTTTTGTTTGAGACGGGTTGAATTGAAAATGTTGAGAGGTTTCCACGCGTGCTTGTTTTGAATTTCAGTCGAAGAGACCGCTCTTTACCAGACACGACACACACATCACGCTTTGTTCCCCGAAGGGTTGGGAAGTGGTGTGCCTAAGAGGCACAACTGCCTATATTACACCCACCTTTCGCCAGTGATGTTTAAGTCCCATGTAAAGGGGATGAGCCTATTGCCATCACCCTGGCACAAATTCAGACTACGGGCGGCTACTGAGAAATTGCAGATGGGAAAACACAAAGTCTCATGTTTTAGAACCCAATGGCTGGACATGCGACGGTGGGAAGAGGCCAGACGGAATGGCCATAATGCCTTGGAAGTTGGACAGGCTTTTGGTGTGGGATTCAAGCTGTGTCGACATCCTCGCGCCATCCCATCTTCCTAGTACGGCGGGCTGTGCGGGGGCGGCTGATGCTAGTGTAGAAAACCTCAAACGGCTCACATGTTTCTCTAAGAAAATTGAAATAGGTCCTATTGTACAAACGAATATTTTTAACAGTCATTTCGGGTGCTCATAAACCCAGAGCTCTAACTGAGCCGTATGTAACTCGTAATAGGTCTCCAGCAGCTTTCATTAGATGTAGGCTCTTACAGAATAATATTTTGTAATCACAGAAAACATTCACTTCCATTCATCAAAACACCGACCATTTTCTTAAGAGGAAACCCATGTTTTTACCAGAAAGTGTCACATAAAACGATACTAAATTACATTTGCGCAAGGGGCCAGTATTATTTACTACTGTAATAGTTACCAGTACACTTTCACTCTGCTGGCAAAAGGACCGAATTTCCAAAATGAGGAAAGATTGGGATTTAAGACAGGGAACCAGCTGTATTTAAGCATCTTAAAATAAACCTCAGTCATGTATTTAATCGAATCTCTAATAATTTAATATATATAGAATATATAATAGAATATAATTGAACACCCATATTACGAGTGCACCACTTTTTGGTAACCTCAAATAATTCCTATTTTGAGGTCCTAAAAATTATAAAATAAGTGGGCCAATTTGATTTGAAAATGGGACAAGTTACGCTAGACTAGTACCTACACACTATCAAATATCATCATAATCTTTTTCTGGATCAGCAACTGTTTCTTTAAGCTGTTGTATACATAATGAAGGCCAATTCCCGTTATTAAAAACGTTCAAAATCTAGTCACAATCTCATCTCAGCGACAACCACTGTCAAACATGTAGGGAAATTAGATGTTTTTTGACAGAGTGACACTGAGATCAGGCTGAACGTTCTCAAATTTACGAGAATTGCCCTTCTGATTGTAAGTACATGTTGAATTACACTTTAGGCCGACTTAAAGTACTACACTATTTTATCTACTAGTAATGTACTTATATCTATCTTGTACGCAGGTTGGTTTTAAATTTTACATTATAATAATACCTAACTCAACATAATGCAATACAGTAACGACACAACATTGTTTACAGTAGTGACCATTGTGTAACCGCTACTCAATCGTCGCTTACGTATGTATTAACTGGCGGGCGCTAATTTTATCGCGGTGCCCCTAATACTTTGTTCTAATTGGATTGTGTGACAGCTCAGTAATGCGAACTAGAATTTTCCGGGGCACCTTGACAATTGTTTGTTTATCGTTTACATCATTTTACTTTGAACGCCAATAATCCGGTGACTAGTTATTAGGGTTTCGTACCCAAAGGGTAAAAACGGGACCCTATTACTAAGACTTCGCTGTCTGTCCGTCCGTCTGTCTGTCACCAGGCTGTATCTCAAGAACCGCGATAGCTAGACAGTTGAAATTTTCACAAATTATGTATTTCTGTTGCCGCTATAACAACAAATACAAAAACAAAATAAAATAAATATTTAAGGGGGGCTCCCATACAACAGACGTGATTTTTATAGATAATGGTACGGAACCCTTCGTGCGCGAGTCCGACTCGCACTTGACCGGTTTTTGAATTCATGGGATGGCATGCTTTGTTTCTCTGTATTTTGTAACACCACTTTTAATACCTACTAAACAAACTGACAGTCTATCAGCGATAGCCATGATGCAAAAGTCGAAAATATAAATGATGAAAGCTACCGAAAAGTAATCAATTATAATTGTGCCAATGCTGTTGAAAGTCGTAAAAATACGTAACCCTTTGAAAACAATTGTCACTTGTCTAGCCTCTTTGGTGTTTAAATCCGCAGCAATGCACGTATTCAGGTTTCACACTTCGTCTAGCATGAATCCATTAAAATATGTCTAGCTGTGCACAGCGTCGAGTCCAAACGCCAGCTGTCATCATAAATTTCCGTCCAAATTTTCTCGGCCCATATTTCGTGCAAGGCAGTGTACAACGCTCCTAGTCTAAAACGGCCAAAATTTATTAAACCTGCCACAACAGCTCATCCTCCACCGACTAGATGATAGACTTTCGTACAGTCAAACCAGCTATAGAACTAACGCACAATTGCACACGTTTTCTAACAGCCCCCCTGTCCACTAGACCGCCAAAAGATCCTTGTAGTGGTTTATTTGGATATCAGACAAAAATATTCATCTTTCCACTACACTGCCAATCATAGATACGAGTATAGGCTGTTTTTTACATTTCTATGCTGCCAATACTTTTATTGCGTGCGTGACAACTTCTTAAGTATAAATTCAAATATGCAATTTATTTTCTCTTTACAAACAATGGCATCATATTAATTTAGACAAGCTTAAAACTGTGTGTCACACTAGTTTGTGAGGGACTGGTGTCTGCACTAGGAATACCTGTATAGCAGATCACCAGCGTCCCACCACACGGTATGTAAACATACTCAGTTACTTAGTAAATGTAAACGGATAACATAAAAATCAATGAGAGACTCACAGATAAAAAAAATAAAAAAAAGAGAGTAAGTGGAAAACAGCGTGATCCATTAGTGTAGGGAAATTAGCGAGATCGAGGGATAATAATAATAATAATAATAATAATAATAATTTATTTAATAAAAACGTTTACAAGAGGTGTACATTTATCCAAGAGTGGCAAATTTCCCATATAATTATAGTGCCTAAAAATAAACTACAACTAAAATATTTTTTTTTTAATTACAGGTGCAAGTAATGATAGTTCGGAATTCGAGTGTTAGGTAGCGACCCACCCGAACTAGGTTTAATACAAACCTGTGTTTCAGGCCATCACTTTACATTTCAATTAAATTTGGGAATTAAAATTTTAAATAAAACTAGTATATAAAAATAATTATTCAACAACTCTGCGAAAAAGCACAATAGTACATTAATACCTAATACTAAGCCTATGTAAACATACAAAAGTAAATACCTACAAGGGAATAAATTCAATCATGACAAAATTTCTAGAAGTTTTTCTGTGTCTGTGTAATTGAGTGTCGCTAAGTAATCTGATAACATTGTACTACATTTTTTATAGTTTACACTATAGAAGCTTAGTAACTTGTTGAGTCTATTATACAGAAAAGGTCCTAAGAACACATAAAATCGATTAGGAAATGCATGTTTAGTTTGAGGATAAAGAGAGGGAAAAAAATATTACTGCTCAGCGAACTCACAACATTGTTTGAAAGTAATAAAATTGCAAGTTAGCTACCTGTATACTAACTAGCATGTTCGACTGTATGTACATAAAGCCCACCATACACGCTTGGGAGCGGAACGTCATGTACGCAAGATTAATGTGAATCCAAACACTAGCACAGTCTAATTTGCATGCTGATCGGAAAGAGAAACAAAGACTTACACACTCCGTTTGGATAGTAAATTAAGGAATGTCATATTGGTACCTACCCAGCGGGGTGGTTGCGTAACACACTATTATTATTTAGACAGTTCAACAACATTGATTGCGTTATTTACGTTGTAGAGCATACAAATTTTTCGAACATATGAAGCAATGGATTAGCAATATTCTTCAACATTATTCAGATTGAGTTTGATAGTGTGTTACGCAATAAGGGTGCTGGTTTGCCAATGAATATTTTTTTTTTTATAAGGTTTATTGCTAGGATTCTGCAAGCGTTCTCCGACAGCCGTTTCTCCTTTGGACTGATCACCGACAGGACGTTTCGTTTTTGAGAGATTCGTCGATAGAACGTTTCACCTATGGACGTTTCGCCGAAAGGATGTTTCGTTTTTGAGAGATTCGTCGATAGAACGTTTCAGCTATGGATGTTTCGCCGACAGATCGTTTTGTCTACGTTTGTTTCGACATGGCTTTTTCACAATTTAACTACAAAGCCACCAAAAAGCTACTAGCTTGCTACAAAGACATGAAGAAAGAAAATGTTTTAATGTAAGACCGCCTTTACTTTTAATGAATGGTATTTATCTATTACCTACCCATATTCTTTTATTTTGTTATTGCAAACATTAGGGAAACATAAAAA
This sequence comes from Apamea anceps, assembly GCA_951799955.1. NCBI lineage: Eukaryota > Metazoa > Arthropoda > Insecta > Lepidoptera > Noctuidae > Apamea > Apamea anceps. Next base: position 2,730,359 of record OX637504.1, on the reverse strand, counting down.
AAAAGATTAAATAAGTGTTTTTATTTATTCTTATTATAAAATAAGTTAATTACAACTGAGTATAAATTTTTAAGCCAATTTTACCACATCTATAGTACAGACGCCAGCACATCAAGCTACTAAAATCTGTCAAATTTCTTTAATAGATTTTCAACTTTATCTCGAAAGCATTAAGGTTCAAGGTTGAATGGGAAAATTTGACAGTTTCGGGTAGCTTGACCTGCTGGCGTCTGTACCTACCCAAAGTTTCTCGAAATAACTTGCTTTTTGTAACATTGCTAGTACCTAATATAGTAATAGGCGCTTGATACTTAGTATAATGACAATTAGAAAGAAATAAAGAAAATAGTTTATTTGGACACCGTTCGTGAAACACAAAATACAAAATTAATAATAAAATAAAAAATAATGTTTCAGGCAACAATAGTGTGTGCCTCACGGCTGCGCCAAAAAGGTTCATTTCAGCATTATTAATGCCAGACAGATGCTGTTTGACGCTGGTTTTCTAATGAACCTCTAAGGAAAAGTGACGGGGAGTACAAACAATTTCAACATACCAATAATGTGACAAAAATGTCACAATCCATGTCAATGTCAGCCATGAATAACTGTTTTACTTTTCTCTTCATTGGTTATAGTATGCTCTGCATCTTCATTGACGATTGTATTTGTTCTTAATTAACGGTTTTAAAATGAATGAATGTGAAATTGTGAAGTCGAAACGTGGTAAAGATGTGTTAATTTATGAAGGATATTCGTATCATTTAAATAAGAGGCGTGATAATAACTACTACTGGAGATGTACGAAAAAAGATAGTACTCGGTGTAATGTATCTATTACTTCTTTGCTTACAACCAACAATCAACACATTGTGCTGTCCCAAAATCGTGATCATATGCACTTACCCAACCCTGAAAAACGTATTGAAATGAAGTTAAAGGCTAATTTGAAAGATAAAGCTAATCAATCGATGGATTCACCTGCACAAATTGTACAGCGGTGCATCCAAATGGTACCGAGTACCAGTGCTCCCCACATGCCCAATAAAGATGCTATGAGGAAAATTATTCAAAGAGAAAGAAATAAAAATCTTCCACCGATTCCCAAGGATATTCACAGTGTCGTACTTCCCGAAGAATTAATAAGCAATGACTGTGGTGAACAATTTCTGATCGGGCACTATATTGATGATAATGAGTGCGTAATAGTATTTTCCACTAAGGAAAATTTGAAATTGCTGAATGAAGCGACGTTTTGGATGATGGACGGGACCTTCGCTTGTTGCCCGCGTCCATTCCGACAGATCTATACAATACATGCAATGGCTGGCGCACCACACTCCACGCATAAAATAGTTCCCCTTGTGTACGGTTTACTTTCTCACAAGTCAGTAAAATCTTATACAATTTTTTTAGAAATTGTTAAATGCGTGGGATTTAATAAATTGAATGTCCATTTGGATCCGGACACTATCCTCACCGATTTTGAAGTTTCGGCTATGAAAGCCATCAAAAAAACATTTCCCAATTGTTTAAATAAACTCTGTTTTTTCCACTTAAATCAGAGTATATATCGTCATATTCAGCAAGCTGGTCTAGCTACGAAATACAATAATGATACAGATTTCGCTCATAAGATGCGGCATATCGGTGCACTGGCATTTCTAGAGCCAACTGAAATTATTGAAGCCTTTACTATAATAAAAGATGAAATTATACCGCATGAAGCAATTGATGTGATAACGTGGTTCGAAAAATATTATATCAACGGATCAATGACAATTACAAAATCAGTTAGCTCTAAAAGGACAATGAAACGACTTCCACCGCAATTTCCACCTACTCTGTGGTCAGTACATAATAGTATATTATCATATGTTCCTTTATCACAGAACGCCCTTGAATCGTGGCATAATAGATGGAACACACTACTAAATCGACAGAAGTGGAACATATTTAAAACTATCTCAGAGTTTAAAAAGGAGCAAAAGAATACAGAAAACATTATTGAAAGAATAAAATCCGCAGAACCTATGCCTAAGCGTGGAGGAACAGATTATTATAAAAAAAGGATTGAGACACATTCATCTGAAAAGAATCAAATGGACTTAAAATCATATTTAAATGGATGGGCACATATTTGTCACCTGATGAAATAATTTTATATTTTTTAAACCTAGGTATACTTAACTACTTATAATAAAACTGTAAACCACCACCACTTCATAATAACCACTTTATAATAAGAATAAATAAAAACACTTATTTAATCTTTTTTTTGTTATATTTCCCCAATGTTTGCAATAACAAAATAAAAGAATATGGGTAGGTAATAGATAAATACCATTCATTAAAAGTAAAGGCGGTCTTACATTAAAACATTTTCTTTCTTCATGTCTTTGTAGCAAGCTAGTAGCTTTTTGGTGGCTTTGTAGTTAAATTGTGAAAAAGCCATGTCGAAACAAACGTAGACAAAATGATCTGTCGGCGAAACATCCATAGCTGAAACGTTCTATCGACGAATCTCTCAAAAACGAAACATCCTGTCGGCGAAACGTCCATAGGTGAAACGTTCTATCGACGAATCTCTCAAAAACGAAACGTCCTGTCGGTGATCAGTCCAAAGGAGAAACGGCTGTCGGAGAACGCTTGCAGAATCATTGCTAGACCGCGCCAAAAAACCGTATAAGTAGCCAACAATCTTTAACCAGGTTAATTCCAGACCAGCGCCCAATGTGTACATGAGCTACAACGAACTCGACTCGACGGCAAAGGCAACTGCAGACGTCGAAATTTGTTGACAGCTGCCGCCGACACGCGTTGTTCTGCCGCAGACCCGTGTCGCTCGTGTGTATGAGTACTCAGTTATGGAGTTATGTAGTTCCGATGAAAAAGTTAATATCGAAAAAAGAAGATTTCGAGCGCGCTGTGTATTCAAGCACTATCTAGATTCTAGTCTACAGTGAAGTAACACTTAGGTACTTGTTGTCCAGTGTCCACACCAAGCTTCAGTTCTATTCATGAACTTAAAGTTAGAAATGTTCTTCTTCATTATAAACGTGAAAGTTCGTGAGGATGGATATTTGTTACTCTTTCACGCAAAAACTACTGAACGGATTTAGATGAAATTTAGCACACAGATAGTTTATAACGAGGATTAACACATAGGATACTTTTTGTATCAATATTCCCACGGAATCGAAACTTAAGCGGGTGAAACAGCGGGGCTCAGCTAGTACAGGAATATTACAAAAATTTGCGAGGCGATGGCTAAAATTAAAACATTTTCTTTTCGAGTATGTTACTTAAATTTAGTTTGAGTGGCTTCAAGGCTGCAGTGTGTCTGATAAAGACTTCTTAGTGCCTCTCCGTTTACCAAAAGCTGGCAGTCAGGTCCGCATATTACATGCGGTGCCTTGCGAGGCCAAACGGTTGGGCAGTTATCTCGACTACAGTCTTTTTAACCGACTTCAAAAAAGGAGGAGGTTCTCAATTCGACGGTATGTTTTTTTTTTTTTTTTGTGTGTTTGTTACGCGATTACTCCGCCAATTGTGGACCGATTTTCAAAATTCTTTTTTGTTCGAAAGGAGATACTTCTGAAGTGGTCCCATAGAAATTTCATCAAAAATGGTTCAGTAGTTTGGTTTTTAAACCAAAATTACTGGTAAAAATTACAACTTAAAAGTGAAAAATAAAAACTTTTTTGGAAAAAAAAAACAACCGACTTCCAAAAACGACACTACAAAGTGAAAAAAATAAGTTTAATTTCGGAAGTCGGTGGCAAACAACGAAAATGCGAACCCAACGACACCGACTTCCGAAATTAAAGTTATTTTTCACTTTGTAGTGTCTTTTTTGGAAGTCGGTTGTTTTTCTTCTTGTCGAGTCGGTGGTAAATAAATCTTATATTTATGTTAAATGAGTTCGGCTTAGAACAATGGAACAATCTCGACTACAGTCTTCTTCTACTTGTCGAGTCGGTGGTAAATTTTACTTATATGTTAAATGACAGTAGGTGGCCATACCAATCGCTGAATCAGTAGCGTTTAAAAATAAAACTAATAATAGAAAATGCAAACAATGTCCTACATTTACTGAATAAAAGTTCAACAAAACAGCTAATACTTATATTCAACTACAACTTTTACCCCATGTAATTAAGTGAAAATGATTTATTACCTCCAACACACTTCATAGAATGCTTAACATAATACCAACAAACGGTTACTTGTTTACTTTATGGAAATGAATTTTCACTTGAGTTTCTTCTACAAGCTTAAAGTGACTTTTAACCTCATACTTACGTAGGTACTTATTCTTAATCGTGTCTCTAAAGCTTTGGTTTCCTAAGAAAGCGGTGCATATAATCAAATGTTAATGATCCCACTGCTGCGACACACGCCTCCTCTCTTCGAGAGGGAGTGGGCTTTAATCTACCACGCGGGCCCAGTTCGGGTTGACAGATGTCACATGTCTTCGAATTATTGGTTCTAGGACAAGCCGGTTTCCTCTCGACGTTTTCCTTTTGTTCGACGTGTCCTTTCATGTTGAAAGCAATAGTAATGAAATTGTTTACACAAAGTAAAGCGCGCCTGTCTGAGTTCGAACCCACGACCTACGAGTTATAAGTCGGGACTGGTAACACTGAGTCGGGGCCCGTACTTAGGTTAGTACTTATTCTTAGTAGTGTCTCTAAAGCTTTGGTTCCCTAAGAAAGCGGTGAACGGTCACACAATAGCGGCTGTCCAAATACAGAGCGTTTTTTGATACCTTAATGTAAAATACTGCTGAAATTTACAGATTTACGACGGACTATGGACGTTTTACAAAAACAGCTAAAATATGAATAATAGTCTCATTGTTCACCTTTTCTGCAAAATGATTTTGCGCCGACATATATACACATACATAAACTCGCGCCTTCTTCCCATGGGGTAGACAAAACCACAAAACCCCACCTGTTACCATTCTTACATACTCCTTTTGTGCCGACAATTCATTGAAATACACAAAATAATAAGCCAAAGTGGAATGTATACTGTGTTGGTTAAATTATCCTTGAATTAGATTCGTACGTTCTTATCCCAGCTCCGTACTAGCTGGATAAGAACGTACGAATCTAATTCAAGGATAATTTGGCATTTTTTTTTGAATGAGGACAACGCAAATTAAAACGCTTAAACAGGTTTACTCAGGGCATTTTTTTTTAAATTAACGCAGAAGTTTTTCATGTGGCGAACTTATCTTAACATACCTTATAAACAAATGTAGCAACACTTTTTCTATGAAAAATTCTTTCGGTGTCATTGTTTACCTTTTCTGGAAAACGATTTGGCGCCGACTATGCCCCTAACCCAACTACCCACTTCAGAGAGTAGATTTCCATCCACAATAACCCTACCCGGTTCCAACACGTCACGGTAAGATTAATGTTAACCCAAACACTAACAGGATATTAAGTTTAGTCCGTCCGTCCGACTCCGTCCGCTCGGACACCGGGGTTTGAATTCTGATTGTACTTCGTACTTTAATAATGTGAGAGGGATTTTGATGATGGGTTTCTATGTGAAACCGTTTCTGTTTATTGCTGTGCAAAGCGGAGATAATTCCTGGTGGCGCTCAGTTGGTGGAAAATGTCGAATTGTTAGATGTGCTAAGTGTCCTTACACTAACAGTTTTGAGAACATAAAAGGGTCACCGATGCTACAATTATCGTGGCCTCCTACTGGGCCCAAAGAATATAAGAAGAAGCAGTAAAAATAATCATAATATATTCTCGTTAGGTACTATCTCAAGGAACAATTATACAACATTGAACATCTACAAATAATAGTCTGAAGTATATAAATAATTATTCTGAATTCACACAAAGTTACAAACTGCGGGAAAACTTTACAGTATCGGAGGGCATAGGTTCAACGCAAAACTGAGAAACTAATGGACACCCTTTATCAACCGGAGCGGAACAAAATCAATAGGCCGCAAGTCGTGGGTAAAGTATCAAGAGTAAAATAACGTTCTAAAATAATTAATGAACAGGAGCTTTGTCAAGATAAGCTGATATTACGAGCGTGGTATAGTGTGTCATGTTGGAAATTATTATGAAGCTGTATTATGTGGCAAGTCTGATTAATATGTACTTATACGTCGTATGTTTCGAATACATGGAGAGGATAATTTGAAAAGGCGAAACTGTGAAACTGTTTTATGTCAACCATTTTCTTCGAGTAGTGGTTCCTTCCAGCCGTTTTTAGGGTTCCGTACCTCGAAAGGAAAAAACGGAACCCTTATAGGATCACTTTGTTGTCCGTCCGTCCGTCTGTCTGTCTGTCTGTCAAGACCATTTTTCTCAGGAACGGGTGGAGGTATCAAGCTGGAATTTATATCAAATACTCAGGTCTACTGACCCTTGGAGCTGTGAAAAAATCAAACTTCTAAGCCAACGCAATCAAAATATCAGCCGTTTATGCCGCAAATTGCCGCAAATTTTCGACTCTCGCAAGGGAATCAAAACCTACAGGGTACTTCCCGTGAACTCAGAATCTTGAAATTTGGTACGAAGCAACGTCTTATAGCACAGAGAAAGAAAAAATTGCGAAAACCGAAAATTTTTAGTTACTTACATACCTACAAAGTTCGGAACCCTCGGTGCGCGAGTTCGACTCGCACTTGACCGGTTTTTTACGGTGATCTAGGTATGAAAAACACACTGTATGTCAACTACTTTCAGTTATGTTGGTCGACTCTTCACGTGAGGCAAACCTATTCTTAGGCTAAAACCTTTTGTGCACTTTTCTTGACAGCGATGCGGACAAATTTTGACATTTGTCATAAAAAAATTTGTCCGCATCGCTGTCAAAAAGGAAAGACCACATTTGCGCTCTTCCCTTTTTTGTTATATATACTTGTACACATAATATACAGAGTCCAGTTTCCATTCATGTTTTTCTTAGTTAGGCTATTAAAATGAACCTAAACGTGCCAACAATGAAACTTTCTTTAATCACTTATCCATGACTTAAAAAGGCAAAATCTACGACGGAAAGTAAATTAATTAAAATAAACCGCGTGTAATTTGTATAGGAACTTCATAGGTACCTGTACCTGTTGAATAAAGAGCTCTCAATTAGGCTTTATTAAGAGTGCTGTAATTAAAAAGCTTCTAAGCGAACATATCATGAAAGGTTGGCATTATAATAAAAGTTTCTTTCAAAGTAATTAGTTGTCTGTGGCTTTTAAAGCTTCTATTTATTCCATAGAGAGTCAGAGACAAAGATTTCTAATTAGCCCAGTAATACATAACATGAAGAGTATTGAATAGATAAGCGAGTAAGGCTTTCGAATACCGGAATACTCACAAAGAGCGCAAAAAAATTATACCTGGAAGGGTAATTTAAAATCGATCAAAATCGATATACTGAGACCTCCAAAGGGAGACCTATAACGTTATCTCTGGTCTCCGGTCCAGTGGCGACACCTATGTACAGACGCCAGCAGGTCAAGCTACCCGAAACTGTCAAACTTTCCCAATCAACCTTAAACCTTCATGCTTTAGCGATAAAGTTGAAAATCTATTAAAGAAATTTGACAGATTGTAGTAGCTTGATGTGCTGGCGTCTGTACATCCAATGTAGCCGACGTTCGCGCCTTTTTTCTTTTTCAGCACGTCACATTTGTAATAGTTAAGTTGTGGCGGACTTCATGTGTTAGGGTCCCTTGATAGAAATAATAATAATCAATTTGGTCGTGTTGAGTTACACTTAAGTGCTATATTTTTGGTAAAATATAAGCAAGCAAAATTATGAGAAACATCCAAAAACGGTATAACAGCAACGGAAAACACCAACCATATTGCGTAACACCCCTTTCAGTATCCGAAAGATTTTGAATGAAATTCCTAATCCACATAAATAAATGTTTTAAACAACGCAATGAATGTTGTTGAGTTGTCAAAATGAGCATTCAAAATGTTAGTGGGTTACGCAATACTCTGTAAGTTATTATAGCTGGTATTTCCGTTGCAAGTACTTTTGATACAAATGAAGAGATATGTACATTTGTAAATCCAAGAAAAGTGAGAGTAGAAATAGACAAACGAGTTATCCCATTGCGTAGATGTTGCGCTTGCAAACTTTATGTATGTTTATTGCTAAACGCTGCCAATTCACCTCGTAATAATAATATCTTAAAATCTGTTCCCTTTGCGAAAGGATCAGTATTAAACATGCAACGCAAACGTGGCCAAGTTCAGATTAGATGTAACTTAAATTATTGCAGAGCTATGGTCCAGAATACCAGATCTTAATACTCAATATCTGTATTGCTTTATCATAATGTGTAATTATATGGGTTGCTCATAATAACAGTATATCCTACAAAAAAAGTCATTGTGAAGTCATGACGTTAAGCATTTGACACTGGAGATCCTATCCAGTCACAGCTTTCCCACATACCTACCCACTCAAAACGCTGCTCACGTACCTTAAACGACCATATAATTAAAACTAGAAGTACGGAACCCACAGTACTGTGAAATGATGCCATCTTGCGGGTGGCAAATAAAACTAGAGGTGGCCGCAAAAGTCCCGGAGCACTGCGATGACACAAATGTACCAAATACTTAGCGCTCGCTGGAGTGAAAAATATTTTGAAATTTCATTTCACACGGTCAGAGGTTTATTTGATTTTTCTGCGTCTGTGAGGTCATTCGGGTCACATGAATGCGAGAGAATACTTACTAATGAATGAAGAAGTTTGATTTAAAGAAAAAGGATAGAATTTTAAGAAGATGTAGTTACATCTTCTGCACAGCATCATCTGAAGCATAGGTTATGCTCGGGCTACTAACTTCATGTTTGAAAGATCCTAACGTGGGAGTAATATCTTAATAACTACCTCGTTGCCGTTGGTCTAGTAGGCGCAGCACTACTGCTGAGTTTGAAATCCTGGGTTCAATTACCAGATCAGGCAGGGTTGTTGGGTTTTTAGGAATTTCTCAATAATAGCCCGCAGCCTAGATTTGTGCCGGGTTGATGGCAATAAGCTCGATCCCTATTACACGGGACGAAATGTGGGTGTACTATATGGACACTGCTGCCTAACCCCTCGGGAAGACAGGCGTGATGTTATGGTACGTAATATTTTAATGTCTATTACTGCCATTCACATAAAGAGGCATTCAGATACAAATTAACAGGGCTGATAGGACATGTTGGGTGACAGAAAAAACCTAGCAAAGTTACTCTTTAAAAATCCACTAACCTTTCACACATGAAAGGGTTTAACCCCCCCGTGACACATAACACGAAAATGCCGAAAGAGGAAAGCTAAAAAAATCCAGATGGCGTTCGGTCGTTGAGACCGCAGGAGCAACGTGGCGGACACATTAACACGAGTAGGGGGCACACTTAGCTGCGAGTTTTCACGGAAAACACTTGAATTTTCACACGACCCCCGTTACCTCAGTGACGTAATTGAAGCAAAGGTGGAAGCGTGTGGAGGCATGAGCGGTGGCGATTTAAGTATTTATTTGCGATCGGTATTTGTGGGACAATGCTGTAATCTTTACTTTGTCTAGGATACTTATATTCTGGCATTTTTTTATTATGTTTTTGACATACGTATGCTAGATAAATTACCTTTCAAGAAAGGGCTTTTGCAAACTTTTGTGTCCAGGCAGAAGTAACAATGATCTAATAAGATGTCACATCTATAACAATTGGCAAATGCTTACATTTGCCAATTCACAATCACGAACACACAGAACACTTCTTCATCGAAGTGTTCTGTGTGATTATTGAACTGTTTTGTTTTTTGATTCGAGTAAACGCACGACGCCATTGCGGCAGATCGAGACGAATATGGCGGGTCGAGCTTGACTTCTATCGAAAGGACTAGTCAGCTCTAACAAAAGACAGAATTGTGTGGAAAAGGGAGACGGAGGCCCTTGGACTACAGTGAGACAAGACAGGCTAGTTAGATTAGATGATGTTGAAGTACTTTGAAATATGCGGCAAATGATATTTTTTTAAAACGTTGCCCCACACTAGGAATTTGTCCTGCATCGTGGGTGCGTTTACAAACATTTAAAACTCACATACACAAACAGCCAGACCCAGAACAACTACTTGTAGGTCATACAAATATTTGCTCCGTGCGGGAATCGAACCCACGACACAGCAGTCAATCGCTTAATCACTGCGCCAACCGTGTCGTCAAATTCGTTTAAACACTACGGCTACACAAAAAATAGGCCAAAGGTTAGTCCTGAGTTTAGCTCCAAGAAACTAAACAAATTCATCGCTATCTCGTGAACAAAGGCCACTACCCAAGTGTTGCATGCCGCGAACCGGACCGACGCGGTCTCTACTTTCTAACAGTATTAGAAGAAAGGCTCACTTAATTGAAAAAGGCACAATCGTGTGTGCTTTCCACTTTACTGCTCCCTGGAACTTGGCTTCGTGTGGTGGTTTTACTACAGATTACATAATAGGTTTTATTGACTTTTGTGGTCGGTTTCCTTTGCAATTATTCCGCTATATCGGTATGCAGAAATATATAATGCTCGCTTTAGCCTCCCTTCCTATTACTCGTACATGGGACTTACATATAACTGGCTGATTGTGGGTGTACTGCACTACAGGTACATCTCTGCCTAACCCTTCAGGAATTACAGTCGTGTTATCATTTAATTGTGCTTTTGTGTGCGCTAAATAAATGGTTTATCTGCATATCTATTTACCTGGTGTTATTTTACGCTCGTTTTTAACCCCAGACGCAAAAACGAAGGGGTGTTATAATATAAAACTTCGGTAAAAATGTGCGCCACAGACAAGATCTTTGAAATCTTTGACATAATAGCCGGAAAGAATACGCAATTCCATTTTCCTAGAACTCCGTGGCTGAGTAGAGTAAGTGGCTGAAACCAATTATTTTATCTTGGGTTGTACAATTAGTTTCGGGGACTAAAGAAAACAGTCCATGTTGAAATTCTCTGAATTCATAGCAACAGCTGTTGTAGGTCAGAAAATTCAGTATTTATGATCTGATAATAATTTGATTTATAAGCCTTATAAAGCCTTAGTAATTTTGCGATTCTTACCTGAAAATGTTAGCTTAACTAGAAATACAATAAGCCAATTAAGTTAAGAAATAACAAGACAAGTAATCCGATGCTGTTAATAACTAAGCAGGGTGTTACTGGGTAATTATAAGTAGGTTACATTAATCCTGTGTATTTTTTACGGTTCGCAACAGCCAGCAGTTTTTATACAGCATCGTGTTATTGAACAAACTAGTGGAGCAATGATAAAAATCAATAATTTATACAAGACAGACGTCAGTGGAAACGCCTGTTCTTCAGAAAGTGCAGGTTCGTAGTACTCGCCACCGGCGAGCGTACCGTAAACGAAGCAAAAGGATTATGTAAGGATCGTAGCAGTAGGCGTTCTGTAAACTCGACCTACCCCCATGGGAAGAAGGCATAAGTTTATGTATGTAATTTGGACATCACTTACACAGACGCAGATTTTATTTTCAAAGTACCACGTGTAAATGTGACTGGACTGACATACGTAGCGGTTAAAATACAGAACTGTAGCACATGCCCAAGTAAAGGGACGATGGAACAGATATGTCAAGAATGTGAAAGTGAAAGGTACTAAGGACCGGGAGAGACCGCTATCGCGATTAAATACAATGTGAACTTTCCGCATTAGTGCAGTAACACGATAACAGTGTGTACCTCAGCTTGTTGCTTCATTACGTCTCTAATATTATGAAGCAATAAGTAATCATTGCCTGTCGCTCGAGATGTCAAAAACGGTTGCTATTTAGGATCCGTTTAGACTAGGCAGATGCCTAGTGTGTTCCTAACTATGTTGGGGTTGGTTTGCAACTGCCTCGCCCGAAGCAGCTGAATACCAGTATTTTACATGAAGCGACTGCCTATTTGACCTCCACAACACTGTTGCTGGATAACACGATAACCTTTGGTAAGATTGGTTGTCAGACTTCATGGAATTCTGACTGCTTGTAAGGACTGTCAAAGATCTACGACTGACAGCCGGGACCATCATCAAAAACGTTTCAAAACAAAAGATCAAACGAAGATTTTCATTAATAATGTATCTTAAGACCAGCTATAGACTTGAGAAATGCGCCATTTTCCAGAACCCCGAAGGCAAATAACATAAAACGATTTAATTAAATAATATAACGCATATTTACTTTAATATCCCTCCTGTACTGTTAAATAAATATTTCAAAGGGCAAATTATTTTCCTTAGAGGAGAAGGGACGAGGTTGCCAAGGTAATTACGTAATTTGCCATTTTCTGTACAAATAGGGCTTGAATGCAGAAGAACGGAGAAGATTTTTTTACCTTTAAATTAATTATGAGGAAAATATTATACTTCGGGATTTTCTGATTGAAAATTCTAGTAGCTTTAAGAAAAAATGTTTATTTAGCCTCCATTATCCACTAAGGGCTGGTTTTTCCAACGCTAGATTTATTTATCCGAGAAATAATGTTGAATTTTCAACAGGTCTCCCGTACAAAAACTGTCAGACGATAATTTTATTCCACAGATATAAGATTTATTGTGGCTAAGTAATAACAGCCGCACAGGTCGACCAATTGGGTTAAGGTACGCTTGCCGAGGTTGAGTCGTGGATGGGTGACCATTTTTACATACAAAGATCCCTCCGTGTCGCTCGCTGCCGCGTGCTGTCATTCGTGGACAAGGCGTATGGTATTAACCAGTAACTGGGTTGTGGAGGTAAGATAGGTAGTTGCTTCATGTAAAATACTGGTTTTCAGTTGCATCCAGTTAGACAGGAAGCCGACCCCAACATAGTTGGGAAAAGGCAAGGCACATGACGATGACATTGAAAAAATCAGCCCTAAATTGCGAATGTCTTTTGTATAGTTTCTGTTCCATGCAAACACTTGCATACTTTTGATAAACCTCCTAAATTATAATCAAACTACAAACAGTGACATTTGAGGACATTTGCATCTGTCTGGAAGCGAGGACAGCAGTCCCCGACATTATATCTGAATGAATAGGCAAAGCTTTGCAAAAACAACCTGATATTTCTAGCTAGATTCACGTTTTAAAGAGTCCTGATACAAATTGATGGCCAGAATGGAAAATAAACGAGGTACAGTCTTTATTTTGCTATTTCAAAGAGTACTGAAGGTAGAGGAGAAATGTTTACGTATATTTTTATATTTATGGTTTCATTTGCTTAAAGATTTAATAGGTTAAGTTAATTAGTTGTGACTTTGATTAACTTTAATACAATCAAGTATTTTCTAACTGAACAGACAGCTGTGCTGCTGGGGAGTTTGTTGCGCCACTTCTTCCCAGCGAAAGCATTAGGAAGTGTTGAAGGGCGGGCGTTTTGGGGGACTGTCTTTTGTAATTTTGAAGTTCGAAAAGTGCTGATTCTCAGCCTAATTTGAATAAATGACTTTTGATTTGATTCGATACATATTTGTACGCCGTAGAGGGGCCCGTGGCTAAATAATAACAGCCGCACAGGTCGATCGGTCAGGTTAAGCTACGTTTGCCGCGGTTGGTCTGTGGATGGGTGACCATCTTTACATACCGAGACCCCGCCGTGCCTCGGAAAGCACGCTAAGCCATTGGTCCCGGCTGTCATTCGTGGATCTTTGACAGTCGTTACGGGTAGTCAGAAGCCCGAAAGTCTGACAACCAGTCTTACCAAAGGGTATCGTATTACCCAGTAACTGGGTTGTGGAGGTCAGATAGGCAGTCGCTCCATGTAAAATACTGGTATTCAGCTGCATCCGTTTAGGCTGGAAGCCGACCCCAACATAGTTGGGAAAAGGCTAGACAGATGATGATGATGACATATTTGTACGCCGTTAACGCAAAACATAGTGATAAAAAAGATAAAAAATAAGTTTTTCACTTTGGACTCTTATTCTGATAGGCGTAGGTAATAGAAAGATGAAAGTAGTTTTGGAGAAGTGGCGTCCTTACAAAGACTTTTGTATATTTACAAAAGTGAAATATTTCGTGAGTTTGAAAAACCAAGGTTATGGGGATTACTATACAATCCTAACACCCATGTCACTCCAAAGTAAGAAAACCTTCCACAAATACGTTTACGTTACGTAAATCTACGTCTTTTTCCACAATAGACAGAATTTTACCCGACTCAACAAATACATTGAAATCGAGCCAAGATGCCGCAGTCACGAACAATGCCGAAAGACCTGCACACGATCCTATTTGAATGTTAGCCGAACATGCCACATACCCTGACAACTCCCAATAGGACCAATTCAAAGGTATTGTGACGATATTATTTTATTGAGCTGGTTGGAAGGTATTTTCTCTGTCGAGGCTGTGATTGATGGCATGGTCATTATTTTTGGGCTGTGGAAACACTAATGTGCCTATTGCCTACAAAATTAACGAGTGAAAAGCTTTGAGTTACATAGGAGGGAATGATGAAGCCCAGCAATGTGACAAAATTGATGAGTAAGAAAGTTTCATATAACGTAATAAGAAAGAAAGAAAATACATTTATTTTGCACAGACTAAAAGGCACCCAAAAATAAAACACAAAAGACTAAAAGATAAAAACAAATAAAAAGAGTGAAAAGTCCGATGTAAGAAATAAGCAGGAAAGTGTGTGATATCAAACTTTTGACAGTTGTATACGAACACAATTGTCAAACATGCAATTTTACCACCCGTCGTCCGAGTCTTATAATTCTTCTAGTAATAACTTCAGGTTCTTATAATAGTTATTTCATAAAGTATAATATATGGTATTCATTTAATTAACTATATTTATTATTATGCAACTAATTATTTACACTAGGTACTAAATTAATAACTAACTTCATAATAGCCACTTTTGACCTTAAGAAGCGCCAGGTTAGTGAACCAACCAACTCCGCCTATCGCAGTCCACTGCTGATCATAGGCCTCTCCCATGCTGCGCCACAACACCGTGGTTAGTAAACTTTTGAAAGATAAAAACTTTTTTTATAAACGAAAAAAAAAAATGGTCCTCCGACTCCTATCGCATGCTTTTCTAACCGACTTCTAAAAAAGGAGGAGGTTCTCAATTCGGATGTTTGTATTTTTTTTTAATGTTTGTTCGCGCATAACTCCGTCGCTTGCCAACCGATTTGAAAAAATTTTGTTGGAAAGGGTATACTTCCCAAACAGTCCCATAGAAATTTCATCACAAACGGTTCAGTAGTTGGGTTTTTAAACCAAAATTACTGGTAAAAATTACAACTTAAAAGTGAAAAATAATAACTTTTTTTGCGAAAAAATACAACCGACTTCCAAAAACGACACTAAAAAGTGAAAAATTAATTTCAGAAGTCGGTGGCAAACAACGAAAATGCGAACCCAACGACACCGACTTCCAAAATTAAAGTTATTTTTCACTTTGTAGTGTCGTTTTTGGAAGTCGGTTGTATTTTTTTTGCAAAAAAAGTTTTTTTATTGTTTTGTTTGCCTGAGAGCGGATTACCGAAGCGATTGATATCGTAAATGTAGACCGATTCACGATACTTTAGAACTGCTTTGACTTTGACAAATCAGTTCTAACTGTGGAACAGTTTATCTAGGGCCTAGCATTGTTCCGTTTGTTTGAATTGAATATTATCATTTGAACCAGTCCTACGGGTCGAGCATTCATTGTCGAGTAGACTATCTTTTTCATTTTCATCGGTCAACTGTTTAAATGGAGAAAACTCAACTGACGCATGTGTAAATGAACCAGTGTTCTTTTCCTCCTCTCCTGGTACATGGAGCGTGAAATTTTCAGTGACCTCTTTATCATTGTCCACATAGGAACTATTTCGTGACTACCCTCGTTATTCCCCCGCTAATGTACTACATTTGTCACTGTGTTGGTCAAATGTTCTAGTTTTCAGCTCGTTTCGGGAAAACGAGGTTTAATGTTCACACTTTTATTTTATGGGAGAGCAGTTTTCTGAGTTGTAGCAAAAGATTAGAGCGTGAATAATGAATTGAATTTGGATTGGGTAGGCTAGGTAAGTCTTGGAACATTATTTTATCATTAGGCTGATAACTTTTATCTAAAGATTGGAAAGTCGGCCCTAAATCTTCGTTTTCGTAAACAGAGTGGTAGAACTAGAAAAATAAAATATAACCTTAACATGTAGGCACAAAAATCAATTCTAAAACTTACTAAAAATATACCATCAAACTTTAGAGCGTACAAACTTCGGACCAAGTCGTATCAAATTTTGAAGTTTTATACAATTTTCAACACTACGACGCTATAAATCTGGTTCGAGCATAGTTTGTGAAGCTGAACATGTAGGAGTACGCTCTCGTATGCTCTAGTGTGTTGAGAGTTTGTTCATCCAACAATACACTAAGTTATCCGTGGAATTCGGTGTCAGATTTGTTGAGACATGTTTGTTAGAATAATATAAGTTCTAGCTCATATTTTGATACTGCTGACATTCTTGTCTAGCTTAGTGTGTTCATCGTTTATCATCTTGGTTTACTGTTAGTTTCTTGGTACTACTTTACATAAGTTGTATGGACGATATTTTGACTGTGTAGTACTTGATTTCCACAGAGTTAGGTAGATCTTTTGTTTAGTAGATTCTAGATTTAGAATATATGCCCATTAAGCTTTAACGAACCTAAAAAGGAGTTATCCTATCCACTGCATTCACTCTAATGTAGACATAGCCTAGCTTACATTATACAAAGCACTATCGTAAGCTTATTTTGCCATATCCCAGAGAACAAACTGCATTATTTAGCAGAGTTAATTCTGAATAATAAGCAAATAACCTCCATTTATACGGTCATCTACATACAGCAACAGTATTTGAACTGTTTCGAATCTATTTTCATTCATAGCAACACTGGTATTAAAATGGAGTGGCAATACCGGCGATCCGCATAGGAGCATGCAGATTGCCTCGTAGACGATCACATTTTTCAATTTGTTCTCCAGTATATGGTATTGTGAAGTCGGGCTTGAATTGCTACTGTGGTTTATAAATACGTTACTGGAATTTTAGCTTCGTTTGTTGATAAAGTTTCACTTGCATCTGATTTTATATGATTGGATTTCTTAAGATGATCGAATACAAATATCGTTTTTTTTATCACATATTTCGGCAGGTTGATTCCCTGACCGCTAACCGAATAGAAATGACAAGGTAATGTGCTTGTACTGAAATGAACGGCATTTACATAAGCTGATGAACAGCCAAATGGCATTCCCATTTCAATAATGGTGGTTATACACGGTGTATATAAACTGCACAAGTTTAGGCACCTGTGCGGGTAAAATGTATTGTGTTAACTACCGCTTAAATAAGTGCGCGGGTCCAGTGACTTACGCGCTGCATGTGTCGCCCGCAGCTTTACATATTCAAATTACAAGCAGCCTAATATATTCCTTGGCTAATGCGAGCCTTTGGATTTTGTCACAGAGACTAAAAGACATGGATAGCTATTTCTCTTTTCGTTGAAATTCCAAACGTAGTGAGTCTGTTATCATCCAACTACCGAATCCAATTTCAGGATGTAACAGAGTTTTTTCCTCTATCCAGAATCCACTTTTGGTCGACCTAGAATGACCTAGATAGTCTTTACGTCTAGCTAACGATTTAAAGCCGGGCTTGTTACCGCTAGATCAATTTTGAATGAAGGCTGAAGTACGTTGAGTCTAAAGATATGCAGAGAATTCCTAGGAAAATTGTAGTATACAATGAAATTTATGGTTTTATGAAATGTTAGCATATCCAATTATCCTCATTATGTCAAGTGGATTTGCAACATGTTCTTACTTTGTGAACCGAACATGGGGATCACCAGAAACCGGGCTATATGCCTCATAAAATAGTCGAAATACTCATCTTAAATTCCCGAAATATGCAACAAAAATAGCCAAAAAGTGCCAAAATATGCCACATCAAATTATCGTTGTAACTACATAACAATGGTTGGTTTTGTGTGTGTGTGTGCGAGCTTAAAATGTTAATTGTGCCTTTCTTTTCTTAAAATATTTTTATAAGAATTTGTAAATTTTTATAATGGCTTTGTATAAAGTTATGTTTATGTTTGTATATTTTGGTATTTTCTGGTTAGAATTTATATAAAACGTGCCCAAATATGCACAATTAGTGGATTTTAGGTAAAATATGTAATACCAATTACCAAAATATGCAAAATTGCATTTGCATAAAATTCGGTCTCTGGAGATCACCAATTCTTTTGCCATTCATTGCATAGTCATTGCGACAATATTCTGGACCTCATTGTCTCGCTGGGCACTATTTTATTTGATCACCACTGTAGATTCTTACTTGTAGAACTGCAACTGCAGTTGCAGTGGTTGCCAGTTGGAAATAGTGTTGGCTTAAGCTGCACATTTAAGGGCAGTAGGAAGAAGCTTATTTTGACGTGGATAGGTTAATTGTTTGGGTTGACATAAATGAAGTCAATTCATATATAAATTGGAGTCGAATCGAAGTCGGGTCAAAATACTAGTTACCCTACAAACTGGGCTGCATTTAATTAATGAAGCAGTAGATGGACAAAGCCGATTAGAGACCACCAGCGTATCAATCAACTGACGCAGTGCATGATTGATTGATATTAATTAAATCTCTGACGTCACTCCAATCAGATATCGGTTAATGGATGCGAAATGTGCATCGAATATAGACTTGGATATAGACCAAATTAACGATGGACATAAACCTAGCTAATAAAATCAGGCCATTTAAAGGAACATAGCGCATGTGTTGTTATTGTCTACGGCAATTAGTTGAAAATAACAAGAGATGACTGTAGTTGTTGCTGGTCTATTGAATCAAGGCACTAAGTTTCTTCACACAAAAAAAATAAAGCAAGTCCAAAAGGGATTGGACCTTAGAGCAAAATCGATAGAATTGTAAAAGAAAAAAAAGTTAATGCCAAAGAAGAAAAGACACTTGAAACACTCAAAGAAAAAGAAGACAAATAAAAAAGGCTTCAAACTGTCTTAAACGACCAAGGAGTTTTCTAAACGAGTCAAACGACCTTCAAACTCTCCCACCCTTGCCCATTAACCTAATAAACCATGAAAGACACACAGACGCAAAACGGTTATCAAACAAGCCATTAAAGACTCTAACACCGATATATTAAAAAAGAACGTCGCAAATGACTTCATAAGATTACACGGTACAGTTGGTCCCCTTTTACGATACGGCGGATGCCATGAATGTCGAAAAGGCGGGACATTCGAAGGTCTGTCGGTAAAGGGTTACTGCAGTTCTATATGGTTGAATGGAGGTGGAGTATCGAGGTGAGACGGGATTTCGTGATGTTCGTAATTTGATCTTGAATGCTGGCTGGTGTGTTTCAGATATATATATATGAGATATAGCTCTGAGGCAGCTTTGCCAGACATCCCGATTTTGGCGGGACGTCCCGATTTTTAGCCCTGACTTAAAAGTCCCGCGCGGGACAGCCTTTTTTTTTTTTGAGGATGGGAAATCATCAAATTACTCCTCCCGCTCTGGGTGGAGCAGGAGGGAGTGTCAGACTCTTACTGACTAAAACCCACCCGTGTTCCTTCCTTAGCCCTTTATGTTCCAGGGCAGCGGTAACCCTTTCGGACAATGCCGCTACCCTGGCAGGCTTCGGCCCTATCGGGCCCCGTCACTCATGCTGACATCTCTTTGAGGCGCGTGTGGAACACAAACACGCCGTCCGGCACGGGCCTGGTCCTGATCGGACGGTGAGTTACCCATTACTCACCGCCCGCAGGCCCGCGCCTACGGTGGCCGGGAGTCGTCACGCGGCTCCCGACGCCTGGAGCGTCTCCCGCGGCGGCTGAGGCGTGAGGTGCGCAAGGTGCGTTCTCTCGCCCACCCCGCCACCTCCTTCGCTAGCATGACTGCTTCGCAGAAGGAGGTGACTGCCTCCCACTCCCTCTCGCCCCGAACCATGGCTTGAACCAGGGCCGGACGCCAGACGTCGCCGCCGCTGCCGATCGCCTCTACGAGGACACGGCGGTGCTCTGCCCAAGCAGGGCAGACCTCCACCGTATGCTCCACCGTGTCCTCTGGGCGATCCTGACAGTGCTGACACCCGGGCGTCTCCTCCCGCCTGATGATGTGCAGGAACCTCCCGAAACATCCGTGTCCGGAGAGGACCTGCGTCAGGCGGTAGGTGAGAACGCCGTGACGTCTCTCTAGCCACTCCTCAAAGAGGGTTCTTACCGCCGCTATCGTGGCGTGCCCTGCGCGGGACAGCCTCAGTTCCGCTTTTCGGAAATAGAAAAATAAACTCCCTTACGTGGTACTGGTAAACCAGAAGCTATTGTCATTAGTATAGTAAAGTAATGTATTTTCATTAAAATACATTTTCTATGGCTATCATCATCATGTTTCCTTAATTTAAACTCAAATACTTAAAAGGATAGAAATAATATAAACGATCAACGTATATTTTTAAATTACGTTCTTTTGTTTTGTCCCGCTTTCGGCGAAAGAATGCCTCTTTTCTTACTCAAAAGATTACAAAATCCCAATTTTGCCGAAAAAAAAAACGGCAACTGGCAACGCTGCTCTGAGGTCTATAAGTTAGAACAGGCAGTTTGGACTTGAAAAGCAACGAAAAACAAGTGACTACTAAGCGTGATTATGTACACTAGCGTATTTATTCATAACTATCATCTGTCCGCGTGAAATTTCTTGCTTCGCCGACCCACTCCGTTGCATCGCATCGCCTGCCCGCGTTATTACTTCGTTTTCGCTAAGTGGGCCTTTCTGTTTTTTATTTTTGCTCGTCTCCTTAAGGTCCTAGCGTGATATTAAGTAGCTTATAGGCTTCCTCAATAATAGGGCTGTCAAATGCAAAAATAGTTTTTCAAATCCGATTGGTGGTTCCAGAGATTAGCGCGTTCAAACAAACAAACTCTTCAGCTTTATTATTAGTATATAGATCTCTGCTTGGGATTCTATGAAATGTGGGAATACTAATTGATTGCCTTGATTATTAATAGTGTTAAAGGCTACTTTTCTCGATGCTCTTGCTACAATTAGTCACTTTATAGTAACCATTAGTCTTCTAATCATTAATAGTAGGTCTATCTAGAAGACTCAACTTCAGCAGCAGACGGTTCTGACAGAAAACATTATTCATAGAAAATAAAAATTAATGTTTGAAAACAGCGATAATATCGCAACGCTGTCGTGTTGGGTAAGAAGGAAGCATTAATTAATGTCAGTTCAAGTCAAACTCTTACTTTTATTGGCCTATTAACATCGCCTATTAATCAACCCTGACGTATTACTGGCGTAATGATAAGTTGAGCTGTATTATTCCAGTTTTATTAAAAATTTGGTACTTTGTTCTAGTGACTTATAAATTATTCAAATACATTTCTGCTAATAAGCCACTTTTACAAAGGATTATTATTATTGTAGTATCATCCTTCATACAGCTGTGACAGCTTTGCACAGGCACAAAAACAAAACACTGCGGCATTATTATGTCCCAAGACAAATGGTGGCAGCATTGACAAGCTACACGCCAGGACGTCGCATCGTCCTGGGACGTAGGGGTACAGCATCCTTCGCTCGTTTATTCCACATTGAACGTACTCGTCCAGTATTTGGGTCATATTTGAAATAGTCGCAAGTTGAATGGGCTTTGATGGCAGAATAGCTGAAAGGGCGATCTCATATTGCATATGCGAATTTGCAGGTGAACGCGGGCTGAATGGAAATTTATGAAGCGGATTTGTTGTGAATATTCCCGTGAATTAGAGAAAAATGTACAGACAGTTTGAATTGGATGTGTGAAGTGTTATGAAAACAGCATATTGGAGACTTTAGAACAGGTTTCAAAAGGTTGCATCTTTTAGATGAGGCTAGGAGTAAAAGAACCACTTCAGCTCTTGCGTCACGATGTCTCATGAACATGTGGCCCTTATTAAAATAGAAAGAGAAAACGTAAATGTAAGTAAAGCTTGTTAAACCATGAATAGAATAGAATAGATCTTTATTTGCACAGAAAGTAGGTACAGTCAGCGTCAATAATATCGGGACGAACAGATTGTTCAAAATGATCTAAGCAAGATGAAATTTAGTACATACTCGTAATTTGAAATAGGCAGCACAATACATAATGTCAAGTTTAATAAATGATGATTTGATTTTGTCGGAAGATAAATGCATGAAAACCATGTTAATAACGTGAGCATCGACAAACTGCTCAAAGCACAGAACGCTTTTCTAAAAGTGATGTCAAAATTTTAGGGAAATACATAAAACGGCAAACGGATTTTTAAATCACATAAAATAGTAAACAAATTGCCGTGATTCACACCAAAATAAATAAAAGAACATCCCAAACGGTAACTAAGTGAACAAAAAAACTATGAAACAGACGAATTTACTACATTGAGTGAATTATTGGTACACGTAGTAAAGCTTGTGCAAGTTCCAACAAAAACGGTACAATTAATCGGTACGAGAGTTCATCTATTTTGAACTTTATTCCTTCGTCATAAGGCACTGTAATCATGATAATGACATGATGTCAGCTTCACGGATGCCACCGCCATTGTTATGCATATTACATGTCTATAGCATTCACTGGTGGACTAAACGTGGAGATAGAAATGAATGGTCCAGTCTGGATGAGCTTAGATTTTTCCATTTTGATTTGATTGATATTTGTCTCGCATTTGGCAATGAAGCGAAAATAGAACCCAAGATGCTTCAAAGATTTAAGAATCAATTGTTGGAAACGAGTTTCTATTGTGTTCGTAGTCGATTCTGTACCAATCTAAAACTACTTACCTACATTCTACATCAATTTTTCAAACCGGCATGTAACTTGTGTTTGCGAGTTCAATTTACGAGAACCTTGTGTAGAGGCTCGGGTAAAAGAATGTAGCAAGATTTATGTAATTTCCTTCGTAAAAACTTAAAGATTTACAAGAAGAATTCGAACAAATTCACCAAATTCTATTTATAATATACAACACGGTCAGTAACTTCTTTTAAAACTTCCATATATACGCTTTTTAATCTTTATACACGCGTCACGAATGCGAAGTCGACGTTTTCAATACGCAGACATTTTAGTTAATTGATACAGAAAAACTTTTCAAATTACCGCCCTAAAGATATTTTTACACCAGTAGCAGTTCATTCAAATAAAACCAGGTGTCGATTTCATATTTGTAATAAGCGTGGATATTAAAAAAAAACCCAAACGACGTGGAGGAGAAAATCCCGGGATTAAGTTTCACGAGTTCTCTTAAGAACTGATTAATTGAAAGATTGGAAACCAGCGGAGCCATAAAGAATTCAAGATTTATTGGGAAAGTAGTTATCAAAACGGTGCTCAAATTGAAAATGCGGATTTGCTGTTAGCGGTGCAAGAAATTGATCGAGAGATTTTTAAACTGTATTATTCTTCATCTTTAAAGTTTTTATATGTTGTAAGCGAGATTAAATCAACATTAGACCATTCACTGTTGCCTGAATTTAATTAATCAACCAAAGCAAAGACTGAATCAAAGAATGACAATTCATTTGCATATTCTTTTCTTCATTTGTTTCTCCTCGAAACACTGCCTGCCGGTACTAAAACCAATTTACAATTTTCATTGGCAAAGTTGTTTCTATTTTCTCGTTTTACGTTTTTTGTTTTCATGCATACGTGTACTCATTCCATTTACCGGCTCCATTCTCTGTACATTGGTGTCCACACAGTTTAAAAGGCACCGGTGCACGTTGAGTTTTAATGACGCGGGCGTGCGCTGTCATTTTACAACATTTAATGGATGCGCGATCGATGCACACACCGCTAAAAAAGGTAGAAAAACTGTTCTTGTTACAAAAAGCGTTGCAAAATTTCCTGTGCTCTTTTTTGAATGAAAGTTTATTGAAATTCTTTTGAACGGGGCAGGCAGGAGAATTTCGAAGTTATGCGGCTAATCGTCTATCGGTCTATGAAGAGGCCTGCTGTGTATGTCTACGTCATGGCAGAGGGATTAAAAAATCCAATGTTTTTTGCCCATCAAGTTACGAGTACGTGCAGCGCTTTGCATTTACAGGATATTGTGAAAGCCAACAATCTAACCACTGAGTGTCCGTCTTAGTCTGAAAGCGGATTTTTACATTATCTCCAGGAAGAAGTGCCTGGATTTATTTTGATCACAGGTTTAAGAAACATGCAAAAATAAACTGCAGATAACTAAGGTATCTTTTCCCCAAAAAAAAAGTTAGAAAGTAAACCAACACAACGAATAGTCATGGATTAAAAAAAAAACATTACACCCTAAACCCAGAAGCCAATAAATAAGTACTTGAAAGAAAATAAAAGGGAAATAAACGGTTACGTGTAAGGAAAAAAAGAAAGTGCGATATAAACTGATGGGATCGTTTTGTATGCAACGTGTCGTGAATTTTTAAACAGAAAACCGCGTAGTTTTGATCTATTTCGTAGAACCACGGAGCTTTTTGTACGAATGTTGTTTGCGTTGAACTTGTGGTGAACTAAGTGATTGCTTCGCTATATGTTCCGAATTTCGGTACCTGGAATATGTTACCTGAAATACACCTAACATCTGCTCCACATTTAAGACCAGATTGGTGAAATACGTAAATATGATTTCGAAATTATGCTCTGTTAACTTTCAAAATAACATCGGGTAAATGGACGGTATTATGGAAACGACCATTCGTGTTATCTCGACCTTTCATGATATCTGTCTGTTTTTATAGCTGATATTATTCGGATCCTTTATAACATTTTGATGCCTAACTGAATTCCGTTAATTTATTTTATATTCAACAGTCATTTTTATTTCATTTCTGAAACCACAATGTTATTTGAAATAACTTTGGGGCTTAAATCCCTGGTCACCCGTTTCATCAGCATTGCGAAACTTTCAGGCATTTCACCGAAAAACCGCAAGAACTCCTCTGGACATTTTATAAATTGACTGTCAAAGTAAAGAACAGTTTATTTATCGAGCTATGGCATTTTATAATGGAGTGCCGAAACTAATGGGTTCCGGACTATTGGAATTCCTTTGAAACAATTTGACAAAAAAGACCCTCTGGACTGAAACTTGAGAAATGTAAGCATGAACTTGCTAACCATTGTTTGATAGTTACGCTTTTATTTTTTGTTACGCATTTGTTTTTTAATGGAAGGAAGTTTAATGTAGTTCTGAAAGCTGGGCATTAAAGCAAAACAAATATTATGGGAAAGTTTTAATACTTACACTTTGTTTAAACGTTAAACCATTTTGTATATGTTCGCCATCGTGCCATTTTGATCGAAAAAGGTCAAGATTATGCGATGAAGAATAGATTTGAGCAAAAGTATGTTACTGTACCCTTCATAACAATATTTTATGATCACGAATTCGATTACGGAACTCACTTACAATGTCAATGGCCAGCACTGAACATTTACGGCCTGCTATAATAATAATAATCACTTCCATTTCATATTCACTTTATAAATCTAGCTTCTCTTAGTACGTTTAAAGAAATTAACGGTTAGGCAAATCGACACTCTACGTTAATTTGCCATTTCATAAAACTGTCAAAGAATGATAGTTGTGATTTTAATATGTGGACATTTTAAATAGGTAGTCAATTACGTTACCAATTTTCCTGACTATACAATTTAGAGACAACAATCTTACTAATATTATAAAAGTGAAAGTTTGGATGGATGTTTGTTACTCTTTCACGGTAAAACCACTGAACGAATTTGGATGAAATTTGGCACACAGATGGTTTATAACAAAGATTAACATATAGGATACTTTTTATCCCGATATTTCCACGGGATCGAAACTTATGCGGGTGAAACCGCGGGGCGCATCTACTATGACAATAAATGAAAACACTAAGACAAAAGCATAAGAGACCATAAGAGCAGAAGCATAAGCGTATTTTGGAACTATGAAATAAATCCTAGCATCGAAATTAAAAAAGTGTTTTTTTTTTCCAATTAAACTAGTGGGTTTTGCCAATCCTTGACTAGCTAGTGACACAATTGGTTATAATTGATTGAATTTTCGTATGCGGACTGGGAACGTCGTATTGTCGCCTCCACCTTGTATATAACATTCTTGTGAAGAGAAACACAGTAGTTAATCAAACTATGCAACGCCAGGTCTAACTTGAAATATTAATTACAAAATCTACTAACATTTTGATTGCCTTGCCAGTGAATTAAAGCGTAAATACAGGGTTTATTTCGAGATGGAAACAAACATGCAGACTGTGGTTACACAAACTGAAGGTGCTGCAAGGATTCACTTGAATATTTGATGTTGGTTTATTTATGAATTTGGAATTCAGGTTGGAAATTTTGCTAATGATTATGGGATGTTTGTATGTTTGTTACAGTGCTTGTTTGTTCTGAAGATGTTCTGTCTTCACTGTTTATGTTTTAGCGAAACGAAAGATATGTTAATTCAATTTATGTTGAAGTTAAGAGAGGAAACTTCAAGAAATTATTCGTTAGGATAAGCTAGATATTTCAACTTGGGTATAGTCGGTTTTTTTACTGAATTTGTCAAGATATGCAAGTAAAAAATAAATAATTTGTAGCAATTTATTGTGCGTGGTAAAATCTTGTGAGTTAAAATTATTAAAACCTTTGAAAATACAAAGAATAAACTACAAAGCACGTCCAAAATAAACATCCAAGCCACTTTTAATAAACGAAGTGCAAGTATAAGAGAATAAATGTCGCTCATTACGTGAGCCCACGTTGGGCGCCATAAAACCTCTCATCATATTGATGGAGTTTTTGATGGCGTCACATAAACGTAACAGCCTAACTTTGTTTATTTCTACGGTGTACACCGTAAAGTGTAATGAATCCGGATTGGGATCCTCTATCAATACATATTAAGCCTTAAGCTTAATTAAATCTTGTTTAATGTTTACTGTAAATAGGTGCTTATGTAAAGTTCGTTGCTGCGAATGTTGATGGTTATGGTTTCGGATTAAAATTGCCACTGAATTATATAAGAAACAATAATTTTTTCTATTGTTTCCGAACTTAATAAGCTTGCCTAACAGACGAGGGGTTATAAGAGATATCTTGTTTCGGATCGAACATTTTTCTTTTTCTGACATTGAACGCACCTACGTACCAGGTACCAAGCTCTTTTTCCGCGAAATTTTTATCAAAAATCAATTTCTTAATACTTACATAACAAACAAAAAGATAGACTAACTAACCGAGTCACTATTATGTATAATATAGAAAGAAAAATCATAGTGCTACCTCACACGGGCAATGGTAAACTAAAATCCTTAAAACGAGAAAATATGATCCGTGGAAACTAGATAAAACAGCTCAGTTAATCTAACGCCCGTAAATATGAGAGAAAGCTTGCTAAGAAGTTAATATAGATAAATAAAATAAAGCTGAAAATGTGTGGGTGTTCATAATTTAGTCTGAGAATGAAGATAGAATATTACAAAAAGATATCCAGCGCTGGGTTTAGATTGAAAATTAAATAATCCTTTAAAGTTATTTTTAATATAACCTGCGGGAGTTCGCCGGAGTCTAGACGAATAAATAAGAGAAAATGGAGTGTTTGTGTCTTCAAATACATTTGAATAGCACTAACGAACACCTTTTAATTGTACTCATAACTATAGTTCATGCTCGAGAGAAGATTCAAAGTTATTTCAATGATAGCACACAATAGTTTCAAGCTGTGACACAAACAATGGTCAAAAGGTAGAAAATAAACTCGTTTTTGAAGAGCAAAATAATGAGGCTGCTCTAAACCAAATCGTAGCACGGGTCCCTTATGAGAAAGTAGCACAAAAGTCAGACCAAAGGTAAAGGATTGCACAGACTTTGTGTGTAAACGCAGACATCGTCGTGCGAAGTCGCCAGTATTTCATAAATCTAGTATTAGCCCAGTGTAAATAATGGTCGGAGACAAAGTCAATTACGCTGCAGTTATTCTAATTTCCCATGGGAGCAACGAGTTTACTTGAAATATTACGAACCACTCAACATTTTATTCTGTCTGTTTTTCAGTTGGATATTTCTGAGTGACTCCTTTGTGAATAAATAGTTAACATTAAAAACAATTAAGGCACAGTTGTAGTCGGAAAAGAAAAGAGGGTAGATCATTAATGTTCTAAGAACCAGAGTAGGTGTTGTAGATAAGTTTGTTTCTTCATCTAAGAAAGGTTAGGTAAGTAATGATTTATTTACTAAAAGACTGTTTCAATAAGGGATGGGTATGGGGGGCTATTACAGATGAGAAAACACCTGCCCTTCAAACTAGGAAAATCCTGTATCTTGAAGAACGGTGTCCTTTTAAGGGATTGAGACGTTTTACAAAATGTTCATTATTGCGTAATAACTCTGATGCTAACATACATATTTATTAAAAGGCCTTAAAAGCTATTTTTGAGGAGTGTTTGTTTGTATTTCAAGGTAAACTATAAATAGGCTCTCCTACTTAATTTATTTTTCAGTGAGAAGAGAATGCAGACTCCAGCAGTATTTTATTCTTGTATTCATTGCCAGGAATAACAACAGTTATTCATTTTCATTCGCCTGTTTGTCTCAATAATTTTCTGTGAGTGCCGAAAACTACGATGTATGAGCCAATACTTTTATGAAACAAAAAGTTTGCGAATTTGGGCTTGACCTAGATTTAGTCATTATTGATCATGTTATATAAAACTTGTAGACTAATTAATTAGCTATATGTATATTATACATATAAAGTTGTAAGGTATACGGGGTTCTAGATAAATATGTCTAAGAGAGATAATGTTCCTATTATATCTCGAAGAAGAATTAAGATTAAACAAGTAACTTATTAACTTCACATTGTTACCAACCGTCCTTAATTTCTAACTTTACAATCAAAACCTTGCAATTCGTGGAGATAATTATAATCGCTTTAATGCCGAACATATTGCTTCCATAACCCGTGACACAACAAAAGCACGGGTGTTTTCGTAATCATAATATATTTTCTTACCCAAAGTCAGCGATATGATAATATGGGGACAACTTAAGCGTTTGCCTCTTTACCTGGAACAAAGGGAACAATTTCATTATTATGAGTCTGTATAGGTAGAAAATGTAATAAAGATATTGTCTTACGCTTTTACTTCTAAACATGTGCATAATGTGCTATATTACATCGCTTTAAATCTCCTTTTATTTGGAATAGCAAGAAATAATGTAATTCGTATGAACAAGGTATGAATAGGTTATTGTGTATGCTCAGTAACGTAATGAATGTTGTTGAACTGTCAAAATGAAACCCAATGCTACGGGATAGTGTGTTACGCAACTACCTCGCCGGTTTTTGAATTGAGAATTCGAATTTGGGACATTTTCAAACTCTGCTTTGGCATAACTTAAGGTGACGCCCGGCTACTTTGAAGGAATCACCTTAAGTAATATTAAATAGAGTTTGACAAGTTCTCAACTTCAAATTCTCAATTCAGAAACCGGCGGGCTTATTGCGTAACACACTATCAGTAGCATTGGGTTTCATTTTGACAGTTCAACAACATTCATTACGTTACTTACATTGTTGAGCAGGCAAATTTTTCGAACATGGGCACCAATGGATTAGCAATGTCCTCCAAAATGATTGAGATTGAAAGTGTGTTACGCAAGCAGGGTGCTGGTATTGGTTATTGATAGATGGTTTGAATACACAAGTCTTGCACACACTTAACTTTATCATTATGTAGTGTCAATAGTGCCTATCATTTATCGCAACATTGTTATCAAAGCCATTACCACCCACAAACCATCTTCAGTAGGTACCCACTGTATGGCATAAAAGGGTAAAACAAACGAAGAATAAAAACAGTTACGAGCTAATGTTGTCGATAGAAAGCAAAATTGTGAATAAGCTCATAGTGATGTAATCATCGATATTACAGTTGTTTCCCAAAGAGCAAGCAATAAATCAGAACCTACAATAAACCGAGTACTGAACAAAGTTTATCCAATTTTTATACAAAGAAACTTAAATCAATCTTGCAGCGGGCGTGGACCGTGAGATTCAATGACTGCACCAATAAAAGCGAAATGAAATCCGGTTCAATGGGATTTTATAGAAATTCAAGACTGTTACTCTTGATAGAATTCTTCTTTATGTTCTGTATTTCATTGTTTGAGATATTTTGGCTCTGTTTTTCACGTGGATCTGTTCATTCTTTCGTTAATACAATTTGAATAAAGCACGGCAAGTATTTTAGTAACTGCTAATATTTTTTCAGAAGGGTAGTGCTTAAATCAAAGTATTTTTGGTTTAAGCTTAAAGGTTTTGCTTAAATCAAACATCTAGGGCCTGGAATCGAACTACGTGTTACAATCTTTACAATAAAGTTGAGACTTTCGGAGCTCCATGCAGTAAACGTAACAACACCTAAACCTGCTCTTTCAATTGATTGCTGGTGTTTTAAGACGTTTTTAAGAACATAATTTCATTTTAAAACAAACCGGTCACAACTTCTCTAAACTGCCTCCCCTATAAATTTTCAACTAAAACTACATGACCCATTCAAATGTGACAAAACACTGAACGCAACTTGACGAACAGCACAAAACTATAAATGGTTGAAACCATCGTAAACAACACATAAGCGTTAAATGTAAACTGTGATTCAAAACGAAATGGACTGTAGTTAGTACGCCCCCGGAGACAGATCTATTATCGTTTGGCACAAGTTAGGAGCGATTGTTTCCTGTTCACTAACTTCATAGTTTGAGGGCCTAAATGTAGGTTTCGTCTGTGTAAACGAGATTTGCCTTATTGCATTGCGTCATTAGGTGTTTGATGTCGTTGTTGTTTTGTTATGGTTGAGTAGACTTGGTTGTAGTTGATGTTGTAAGATCGTCTAACTAAAACATTGAATTTCATTTGTGTTGGGGGTACCTATTAGCAATTTAGTCGCAATCGATGTTGCTAGGACGACCTAAAGAAGGTGGCTGGAACAGACTGGATGCGGAGGGCGGAGGACAGGGTGTTGTGGCGCAGCCTGGGAGAGACCTATGTCCAGCAGTGGGATGCGATAGGCTGAGTTGATTGATTGTTGACTAATGTTGCTAGGGTACTGGAGTTCATTCTGTAAAAATCTCACCATAAACATTTTGGTGACGTGAGCTTGAAGTGAACTGTTATCCTAGTTGACGCTAGGGAATCTAGGGATTGACAGCTCACTTCACCAAGTTGTCACGGTGAGATTTTTACAAAATAGCCATGCTGATTGGAGATCAGCACCCTGATTGCGTAACACACAATCAATCGGAATCGGTTTCATTTTGACAGTTCAACAACATTCATTGCGTTATTAACGTGTTGAGCAGACAAATTTTTCGAACTTATGAAGCAATGGATTAGCAATATGCTTCAAAATGATTCAGATTACGATTGATCGTGTGTTACGCAATTAGGGTGCCGGTCACCTGTTTCTAGCAACTCTTTAATCCTGAATTGCTGATTAGTTATATAGCATCACCATATAGTTAGCAATACCCAGAAAACTAAGCTGGACCATTTTTCTTTTTCTTTGCATTAGTATCCACAGTGCATAACGATGATTAACTTGTTATTACTTCTTATCATCTTTGCATAAATCTGCATCTTTATAAACAACTGTCGCAGTTTTTGTGTACGTCAGTTCTTATTTACTTTACACACGGATAAACTTTAATACGATGCGGTCCCGCTACAATTTCTGTTTTAATACAGAATTTGCATTTTGATGTTGACATAGCATAAAAGGAAACTTTTTCAAACATGCATGCATTCAGAGAAATACTGTAAGATATGTATACAGAAAAGAATGAAATAAAGAAACAATTGAACATTAGTAAAATTGTTTCTTATTTCAAAATTCCCGCCAATAAAGACCACGACTTGACCAAAATGGCCGCAGAAACAAGGTTGCAAGTGACCGCATGCTAAATTAAACGTTTGCATTCTGCGGCCGACGTTCGTCGCGGACAGACGCAGAGACCGTTGACTTTTTAATTACATTTATAATTAAAATGCACGTCACGCCGTGTGAGCTCCGTTGTGCACCGGAAAATTGAATGTACAAATTAGAAAAAAAAAGACCACCCCTTGCTTTTTCGTGTTATTTTCTACGTGAATTGCGATTTCGGTTTCATTTTCTCGCGTAGCGGTTTGTCTGAGATTCGAGTTTTTGTTTGCGAGGCAAAATAGTATATTAAAATGGGAGAAAGAGAATACATTTAAGAGGATTATACTGAATTAAACAATATTATGATTATAATTAAAATGATTATGGCACGAGGATTGCTTGTAATAGTGGATAATGAAAACATACATTGTAAGTAGAAGTAGTAATACTAAATATTATGAAAACCTTTGTAATAAACATGTTACAATATACTACTGTATAGCCTACTTTTATGGAAACTACAAAACTCCTAATAAGTAGTAGTTGTAATTTGTCTACTTTCAGAATAATTGATAAGTTAGACTACTTACAAATGTTACGATTATTATGTAATAGTGTAAGTAAATAATTTCAAATTTCTTTTTGAGAAAAACATATTTTGGTAATTCGAAAACGTGTACCATACCAAGTAACCTACAAACGAAATCTGATAAAAATGAAGCAACACATAAGCTCTATCATAATCCCAAACACACTAAGCGCCTGATCACAAAATTCAATTTCAGTAAAGACACCTCTATACCCTTTTCTTTCCCAAAGAATACCGAAGAAAATAAAAGCAACAAAGGACACGATGATATTACTTAAGTAACGGAAAGTTTCACCTCGAATTGAATTTCAGAGTATACAGGCTAGACTAATAATGGGGGAGGTGGGTAAACCGAATCCGTGGGACCCCTCATGCCCGCGTGTGGGATCAAAAGAACGACCGTATTATATTGAAAATCTTCAGAAAGCCGAGATTGGGTTTTAAAATTTTCATTAAGTTTCTTCAGACTGTTTTCTTCATATATACAAAGCAGCTGGGTCTTTTAAATTTTGAATACTTCAGTGAGGTAAGTTTCTGTTCAACCTTATTGTATGCAGTGCATCGTTAGCTTTAAGAGCACCTATAATTTAGAAGAATGGTTCTGCTCGCTGCTCTGGCCACATTTGGTGTAGAAATAAAGTTCTGCAAAGACGAATAACGAAATATTACTAAAACAAATGTTTCCATTCTTTTGTTCTTTTCATTTTAATAAACTTAATAGCCGCAAAGATTGGATAGGCTTTGCTATGATCAATTCTATGTTGCAGGAACGACAAAATCTTTTCCTATTTTCTCGGCCTTCTGGGATCGCCTTGCCAAAACCACAAAATGATTTTGTCCCCGGCCCCAAATAGAGTAGACACGAACCTTACGAATATAATCACCGCTAAGGGTTGTACAAAAGCCTAATATAAATCATATAGTTACTACAATGTGTGGAAACTTTACCTCATAAATAACGGTTTGCTGTGGCCAGTAGCCGCTTTTAGATAAATTTCAGTAAGTAGCAACATATTTTAGCCGGCACATATATCATGGCTGAGATGTTTTTAGTTTGTATGGAGTGGGATTAAACTGAAGTTATATGTGTTGAGAGTTATTCAGTAGTATTTGTTGGAATTACACTGGACATTATTTCGTTCTGAGATCAAAAATATGCATTTCAAAATCAAAATCAAAAGTCATTTATTCAAATTAGGCTGAGAATCAGCACTTTTCGAACGTCAAAATTACAAAAGACAGTCCCCCAAAAACGCCCGCCCTTCACCACTTCCTAGTGCTATCGCTGGGAAGAAGAAGTGGCGGAACAAACTCCCCAGCAGCACAGCTGTCTGTTTAGTTAGAATATAGTTGCATGTATACAATACTAGGAACCTATGTTCAGTAATGAACATTACAAGAAGCTTAAATTATTTGCCATACTAGCTTCTGCCCGCGACTTCGTACGCGGATCTTGTTGCTTATGCCAGCGACAACGAGGTCGTCAAAATCGAAGATCTGAAACGTCTGATGTCGAATTCTAAGAGCCCGGGGACGGGAAAACAGCGTGATGCGCGAGACGATTCGAGACGTTCCAGATCTTTCATTTTTGTAAAAAGTCGGCATGAATCCAGATTTAGTGACTTGATGAGCTCCAAATGAAGTCATCTGAAAAGCACTGTTGTAGGCTCGAATATTGCTTAAGAAATGGTTGGACTTGGGATGCTCGCCATTCAAAAGAACTCGTAAGACCTCCGGTAGCTCTTGCATAGAGTTTGGATGGATTTCGAAGATTGCGACTTATACGGTCTAGATCAATTTGGGCCACACGCTGTTCGACTGACTTGCCCGAATTTCCTGAATCCGCTCACGTTCTTGCGTGGAATGAACAGACACCCCAACACGCATGTCGTGATTTCTTTGCCGAGCAAGTGCGTTGCGTTGCTCGCGCTGCTCGTCTGTCTCCAAAAACCGAGCTAGAGCATGCTGTGAGCGGTCTGCACTAAGGCGCGTCTCATGCTCTTCAGGATTCTCAAGTGATCGAGATGTGGCAGTGCGAATACGCTGGGAGCTTAAACGCGAGTCACTCTGCGTGTAAGTCTCCGAAGCGCGAGATACTGAGTGGCGCTCGCGATCGCTTGCTTGGCGTGTATCTCGCTCCTGACTGTTCTCGAGCGACCGAGCAGTCTCAGTGCGGAAAAGCTGAAGACTTAATCTCTGCTCTCTCTCTGTATCCGTTTCGGAAGCGCGAGATAAAGAATGACGCTCTCGGTCACGCGCAAGTCGTATCTCACGCTCCTGACTGCTCTCAAGTGATCGAGCAGTCTCAAAGCGGATATTTTGAAGACTCAACCTCTGATCGCTCTGTGTAACCGTTTCGAATGCGCGAGACAAAGAATGACGATCCCAGTCGATAGCTAAACGCATTTCTCGTTGTTCCACACAACACAAACTTAGTGCATTACGCTCACGGTTAGCATCTAGCCGTTGTTCACGCTCTGCGTCGGTTTCGAGAGATCGAACTAACCTGCGCATCTTAGAAACCCTTGAGTTTAGAGACAGATTTGATATTTTTCTAAAAGGCATAGCTAAAATTCCTTCTTAATCCGATACTAACGATATTCAAATCAATGAAAAATAATCGAATAAGTACGTAAGAATTGCTAGTTAGTAGAAAAATAATAATTATTCGCAGGAAAATTAAACACATCAACCAACACAGGCAACAAAGGTAACCCCCGTTTCTATAGGATGAGAGCGGCACATTGGCACCTATAACATCACTTTTTGGGAACGAAACCATAGCGCGATCTAACTCGACGCCAACGCCATACAGTTAGAAAACGGAAACTACCATAATATCATTTACCCAAATTAATTAAATTATGAATAAAACTAAATTGTGGTTAATTTAACAGACACCTACATTATTTTTGCATTAAAAAAAATATGGTAACAGCAGCAAGGAACAAAACTTAGAATTACATACTTAAATCAATTACCTACAACAAATGTGGTTGGTAAGATATAACTTAGAACCAAAAGTTTGACTTGACTTCATGATAGTGTAGCTCGTTGTACCACCAATCTGTTTAGTATTATTGGTGTGAAACTCTCCATACAATTAGATAGGACATCTATAGTTCTCAGATTTCATAACAGTGTCGTTCCCAATGCACATAAAAAATGCAAAATCTAAAAAAAAAGAATTTTACGATTGTTTAAAACATGATGGCCAAAAACAAAAAAAATTAGTATGAGATTTGAACTCGCACCATTTAGAGCGGTAAACGGTCGCCTGACCTTACCGCTAAATTCCCCGTTGACATATTGTTGAAATAGCTGTTCCCTTGCAATTTATAATATTACTGCCCCGCTCCTTTATAAAAATAGCGTGATTATTATGTTCCCAGAGTTAAAGTATTATTAACTAAATAAATAACATGTCATTTTGTGCATTAAATTATTTTGTGCATTCAATTACGAACAAAAACTTTTTAAAATCAATATTGCTTACCTCCCGTAACATACGGCGTGATAATATGTAGCCTAAAGCCTTCCTTGGTTTACAAAGAACATTTTTGCTGAATTTCAATTCAATCTATCCAGTAGTTTTGGCGTGAAGCCGTACCATACACACAGACAAACAGACAAACAGACAAAAATTCTAAAAAGTCACTTTTTGTCACCAGTTACGTTTTTCTAACAAAACCCTCTTATTTTTTCTCGAAAATTCTCAATGTACAGTTTTTCTTTCGTTACTGTTTTATTATATGTATAGATTATTTCAGCTAGCCACGCCAATATACCAACAAATATAATAAAAACTATACGTACTCAAGCTAAAAAATAATTAATAAAAATAAAAACTCACTACCTAAATAAAAGCCTCCAGGCATAAAGGGCGTGACAGCTTACATATTTATGCATTGCTGGGTTCGTCACATAGCTGTCACTTGCAGTCACAGATGATGAACTAGGACCATCGATGTGAAATAAATAAGTGAGTTAATACTAATAACAGTAAAGTATTTTGAAATACGTTGCGTTAAAAGCCAGCAACTCATGTTATTATGCAGGCATTAAAAATTAAATAGGAGGTTGATGTCTTTCAAAACAATTTAATAGAAAGATTTCTACTTAGTTTAGCTTTTGTTTAAACAACTTAAAGCCGTTTGCGAGACTAATGATAACACAAACAAATTAGGAACTTAAAACTGTTCTCTCGACGTCTTTTTCTAGGAAATACAAGGGAAAAGAATCAGGCCAATGAAGCGGCAGTTTCCTTCTTAGAAATGTTGATGTTTAGAGTATTAGAGCAGATCTTTAACTGAGGCATAATTGATTAAATTTAATTATTGAGACTTGGTTCGCTTGATGACTAAGTTACAAACAATTCAAAAATTTGTACGCCCTCTGACATAACATAGGGAACTCTTTACTATCTTTATATACCATTATTATTGTACCTATGTTAAACAAATGATTTATGAGGGTGAAATCATAGTTTGATTATTCAGCAGACCTAAGGGTCCTTGACGTAAGGTCCTCGGGTTAAGGCACATGATCAAAATCAAGTCATTAATTAAAACTAAGCTGAGAATCAGCACTTTAGAACGCCAACATTACATAAGTCAGCCCTCCAAAACGCCTGCCCTTCACCACTTCCTAGCGCTTGTAAATTGGAAGCTTAATTATAAGCACTGTTGTCAAATAATTGCTATTTACATTTACGTCTGATTCAAGGTTAGTGTCTTACATCTAGATAGGCGACTACGGGATTGATATGAATTACCAAGTCAAATACTTCATTATAAATGTATAAGTATCATGCGTTCAAAATGTTTACTATTACATTGGTGCGAGTATGTAGAGGAGGTGCGTTAAGAATGCTCATTCTGATATTGGTTTGAGCAGGAGTTACTTTACTCTTAATTTGGGTGACTAATAAATATGACAGTGCAGCAAGTAGCGCCGTCTAGTTTTATTACGACGTTACTGGAATCATCGAAAAGGTCGGATAAGAGTGACACTGGCTGATGACAGCTACTCTAGTATAGCGTCGCATCGATGGTTGTGTGGCGGCTGTCTCTGATGACAGCTAAATGATGTCAAGGGAGCCGCACACAACGTCATACCACGTCCACGACGAAATGCTATATTCTGGCACAATCCTGATAATAGTGAAGTTACCACTCATACAATGACCACTTCTGGTAAAAGTTATCCTGTGCCGTGAGATATGTGACTGATTAATAGAATTTTGCATTCGAAGTCTGATTTGACGATACTTTTGCACTTCATTTGTATTTCGTCGCGTCGATAATGAGTTCTGATTACACGTAAAAACTAGTTTGGTCTGTCTTCATCATCACCAATTGCAGTCCCGCTACTTTTGTTATCATTACAGTTCTTCGCACTTCCGTGTACCTACAACACTTTAGTCATTTATTTTGACGTCACGACATTGTGTAAGACCGTATACGGACTTATTGTCGAAGTCCCGGTTGAACACGGAGTGTGCCAGTCCAACAATACTCAAACAACTGACGATCACTTATTATGCTCACCACGTGGTGTTTGTTGGACAACGGACCCCTCAAGTTGTGGCCCATTTCGCGCCACTATGGGAAACAGGAAACTACTTAATAAAAGCGTTTGTGGAGCGTTTTTTGCGGAAGTGACGCTTTGTATGTTTGTCTCGTTAATTGAGTTGAATGTTCTCTCTGTTAATTAACAGTTGTCTTCTAATCCCCCTATGCGGATTACTGTTCGAATTTTATATAGACCGTATTTGGTGCGTTAATAAATTTCAGATCGAATACTTTCTGCCCTTTGTAAGTTCTACAATCCAATTACTTACCTAATTGGATACTGCTGATATCCTAAGGTTATATACCAATTGTTATGGGCCTCTTAAACTTTTCTCTACTTAAAAGTATGTATGGTTCAACGACACTATTATGTTTATCTACATTACTTACTTTATGTATGTAGGTATATTATTGTTACTTAACATAAATGGCACTCTACGTCGTTTTCTTTGATGTGTAATTTCCCCGGCTTCTTTTGACGTAAGTGTTTAGACGAAGCCAATACTACGTAAATGTGTGTTTAGGGAAAGAGGAGAACAGAACAAATTGGCAAGAAAACAGCTAACGAAGTGATTGAAGCACTTGAAATAAATGCATGTCGTTGTATGTAGCAGGCAGAACATTAGTTTATAGACTTCTTCAATAGAAAATGTTTAATCTAACTATAGTCCATTTACAATAGCATTAGAAAGAAGTTAAAAAAGGTTATTTTTAATGCACACTTTGTAACAAAAATACAATAAACATTGTTACATTATGATAGACGCCGAATTTATTATGATCTATTTTTACAGCAGCTGTCACACTTAATTGTAACCATTTTAACTATTTATCTTATGAAATTATGTGGCTTTCATTTATTTATATTATATAACTCCAATTTTAAATTACAGTGTCAATGCTAAAAACCTAAAAGAAGCAGGGATGAACAATACTTGGAACGTTATTCGTTTCACTATAATTCTACCGAATTTTATTTTAATTAAGGTGGATGCGCTGCAGTAGCCCACGAAATCAGACGAATTCGGAGCAATTCTAATTTAAAGGGATG
The DNA here is from genome assembly GCA_951799955.1 of Apamea anceps. Lineage (NCBI taxonomy): Eukaryota > Metazoa > Arthropoda > Insecta > Lepidoptera > Noctuidae > Apamea > Apamea anceps. Next base: position 2,691,179 of record OX637504.1, on the reverse strand, counting down.
TATTGATGATTTTTAAGGTTAAAATTGTATTATTGCCTACATATTTCTTATTGTTGCGCATCATATTATTTTTATTAAGATACAACCTTACATTGACCTGCAAATTGCAAAAAACGCAAGAAAATTAGAATTTAAGCATCTCCCTTAAAATTGTTTTATCATAACTTTGAAATAAAATGTTTTGCATTCCTGCTTCTACGAGCCTCTTTTTTCTAAAGCTATTATAAATGGACTATAGACGATTGCAAACTAACAGAGCCATTTTATATGAAATAGATTTCACAGTAATATTTTGAATTGATGATCGGTCGCTTCAGACGCGATAACACTATGCTTTGCTCACATAGTTCCAAAACAGCATTAATGAGGAAAAGTGTATTTTTCATGGCACCTTTAATATTCAATAAACTTCCTATGGGATGGAGGGAACTAAGTGCACACATATTAAAAAAGCGGCTCAAATTATATTTAGTTAGGAAAGTATATTACATTATTTAAGAATTTTTAAATGACAAGGCGTAATGTTACGAATATAACAAATATTTACTGACATTTTATAATTTTGACAATTTATAATTAGATTATAGGACAATTTAATTCAAATTTATTATTTAAGTTTAATTTTTAGTTTATGTGAAAATTTAATAATGTTTTTTGCTTTGTTTAAATACCTAGGAATGACTTCATACCTTTATATTTGTATGCCACAAAGGCCAAACATGACGGATCTTTTTTGTTTATGAACAACCTGCATGCCTTGTAGGTATACTCATGTTTCTACAAATAAATCAATCAATCAATGATGAATTTCAACTGCTGTATCAAAGTAAGCTTTTGCGTATTTGTTATTTAAAACATCGCTAGGTTAAAGAAAACGTTTCACTATCGTATCTAATCACTTGAAGGAATGATCAAGCTGTCTTTATCACGTTTCTGTCCATAAATGTCCTAAAAGTATTTTGCATCGAATGTTCGAAAGTCATTGAATAAATGTATTACAATTATTACATTCAATACATTACTAAAGTTTAAAGGTCTCCCACGTAAAATGCGAGATGGCACAGACTATTAAACGGACTCATTTAGCTTAGCTCGTCAAACATTTAGTGAGGAGTTGAGAACTATTTGTATACAACATAATTATATTTTGTGTCTAAATATTACCTGTGGAAATGTAGCACAACAGCATTAGCAGCCTTTATTGTACAGGCCTTCTCTCTATGAGAGAGATTGGGTAATCCACCACGCGGGCCCAGTATGGGTTGGTGGATGTCACATGCCTTTGAATTTTTGGTTATAGGACATGCCGGTTTCCTCATGATGTATTCATTCAACGTTTTGAGAGCAGTGGTGATAAAATTGAATACATAAAGTGCCTGACTGGGTTCAAACTCACGACCTACAACAGCTCGTAAGTCAGGGCTGATACCACTGTTCTTTGGGAATGTATTGATGAATCTTTTGATGTTTGGCTAGAAGATTGGTGGCTTCCAGTGAGTTTTATTGGTCTAAAAGTAGATGCTTCTTCATCTTTCTGTCGCCGAGAACTGTTTCATGGACTGCTTCTCTTCATATCCTTTGATATTTGTGATATTGTTTGTATAGGCCTATCTTCACAAGTATTACCTCAATCATCTAATTCTTAATTACTCTACTTTGTATTCTGTACCATACTAATCCTTAATTAACACAGTAACAAGCTCGTGAATAGATTAATTTGTTTAGCAAATCTTCAGAAATTACTGCTTATAATATAAATATAATTGCTGCTATATGATTACAATTGTTGATTCAGATATTGGCTGCTAAAATTTCAGATCTGAGGTAAATTACTAAACTAAAGGATGCTTCATTCCATACAAAAGACCAAAATGGAGATGGGCTGGTTATATGGTCCGCGATAGCAACAATAAGTGATCTAAAGCTATAACCGAATGATAAACTAAAGATGGATCTAAAGAAGTGGAGGAAGACAGAATAAACGCTGGGACGACGACAGTTGGTGCTCTGTGGGCTAGAGATGCACGAGATCATGACAAAAGGAGGAAGGAGTCTGGAGGAGACCTACGTATACGGACGCTGTGATTGACGAAGACACCGAGGTACAATGATTATGCTTTGCTTAATTTATTCATATTCTAATTAATTTAAGTATATTAGTAAATAAAGGCTTTATTATTATTACTACAATTTCAATTTCTTAAGACGTTTCGATGCACTTAGGGATACAATTGTGAGAATTTTTGTGAAGGTTTGCATTTTGCAGGTTCTCAGTTTTCAAAGAAAATATGGCGTAGGAATATCATTTGTTAGTCGGGATGGAGTCTGGGATGTTTGTGCGATGTCATTTGCATAACTCCCGATACATGAGATGCTAGGGATCTTCTTAGTGTTAGCTCCGAAACATATTGGTAACATTTTCTCGCACGAACGATGAGTAGTCTAATGCAATATCACTAATTGGTTTTGAAGAACTAAAAGGTAAACTAGTACTCCCGAAAAAAATTTATGGTAAAACGAGTTTTAGGAATCTTCCTTATTGTTAATTCCTTACTTAGCCCACGTCACTACCTAAAGGTTTCCGAAGGTCTCCCACGTCGTCACAAAGGCACAGGTCATCGAACCCCGTGATGTGGGCCCGAGAATGGCAATCGCTAAGCTACCTATAAGGTTAGCTTCCTGCACACAATGGAATAATTCGCGATGGTATGACCGTACTAGGAAACTTCGTATATTTTTATGTAAAAATAGCGGTTTGGTGATTAATACTCGTATCTTTGTCATCAGAGTCCTTGTACATGGGCGGCGTTCTTTCTCAATATTTTGTTTGTATTTAGTTGCGTATAACCATATTTACAAACCAAGACCCCTCCGTGCCTCGGAAAGCATATTAAGCCGTTGGTCCCGGCTGTCATTTGTGAATCTTTGACAGCCGTCAGAAGCCCAAGAGTCTGACAACCAGTCTTACCAATGGGTTTCGTATTACACAGTAACTGGGTTGTGGAGCTCAGATAGGCAGTCGCTCCATGTAAAATACTGGTACATCCGGTTAGACTGGAAGCCGACCCCAACATAGTTGGGAAAAGGCTAGGCAGATGATGATTTCGTTGCGTATAAATTACTATCAACCAATAATTTGATGATCAATCATTAAATTATTGGTCGTGCACTCGTGCGATAATTGTCGTTGGTTATTAACGTACATTGACATTGATTGATCATTTGACACCATTCGCTTAATAATTAATTATGATTTAATTTTCAAGTTTCAGCATGCTATCGAAAATTCAGCGAGCCAAAACCGTAGAGTGGACAAATAAAAAAATCTGCCCAAATGCATTTGACCGGAGATTTGGGCGCAACTTGCGTGGAAGAGTAAAATAATGAATGAGTTTTATTAATTTTGCGTTTTAGGGCGGGGCGGAACTGGTATACAAGTCAGATTCTTAGATCCGTTTATGAACTTTAATTAAGGCGGAGATTTCACGAAAACGGTCAAAAAGTTGTTTTTTAAAGCAGTATATCTCTTAAACCGTAAATAATTAGGATCTAAAAAAAAAGTATGATATTTTCAAGTCTTATTTTAATACAGTGATCCAGCCCAAATCATAATTAAACATACATTAATGCATCAAAAAAATCTTCAAACAAACCTCTTCTTTGTTTTTAAAAGCAGTTTATCTCTTTATTAACAACAATAATTATAATAAAAAATATACCATAAAATTTCTAATGCCAAACTGCATCCAGTGATCCATTAGTTTTTAATAAAAAGTTAATATCTAATTTTATACGATTTTATGAACGTTTTTACGACATACGCTTGCTCATTCCTTGCTGCCTGCACCGCGTCAGTGTTCCTTGGAACGTTGTTGAGAACGGACCTGTGTCGCTTTTCGCTCCGCAGTGGAATTTTTACGTTTTGTACCGTGAAAATAAATATAATAGTGGGAAGAGATGGAAAGCTGCTCGTCGAAAGCGTTTACTCCAGAGTGTGCAGAATATAGCACGAAGACGGTAAGAAACTTTATTATAAGTACCTACCTAAATAAAGAATGATAAAAATAAATATATTTCTCGTGAATTTAATACTTCTAACTTAGTAATTAATAATGCCTATAGATATAGAGTACACTCTATTATAGGCATTGTTACTAAGTTGAAATTGATTTTCCGAATCATATAATCACCTGAGTGACCTGAGGCTCACCGAAGGCCACAGAGTAAGTACTTACAGTAGGGTCAGCTGTGCTTCCAATTGTATTTCAATGATTTTATTATTTTAGATTGGCGAACAAGCAAATTGCTACTCAAGAACTGGATGATACTGCTTCTCGATTGGATGTTAAGTAAGTACCTACCTACTCATTAAAATAGAATGCTTCCTTGGTTTAGTGGTGAAAGGGATATCTTCTCGATCGCGGGTTCGATTCCCACGGGGAATAACAACTTTAGGTGTTGTTTCTAGTTGGGCTAGGACTTTTTTGGGGTCATCCACCGTCGGTAGTGTAGTCAATTAAAATATCCGTTAATTTTTTTTTTTTTTTTTGTATACTTAACAGACGGGTATCGATATCTCAACACGATAAAACAGATTTTATCAACTTACACTTCAAGTAACAACAATAACAGCGGTCTCAGGTCAGTGGGGTCAATGACCCCAAAAAAATCATAATTTTTTTATTTTGTCTCAAGACATGATGGGTATCGATATCTACTAAACACGACAAAATAAAAAAAAATATGTTTTGTTTGGGGTCAATGACCGCTGTTATTGTTGTTACTTGAAGTGTAAGTTGATAAAATCTGTTTTATCGTGTTGAAATATATATAGTTTCGCTAGCTAATTTAATTTCACTCTGTATTATTGTTTTATTACTCATAACTACCAGACTGTTAAATACGGGGTAATAATATTAGGCCGGCCACATACAGTCGGAATTCCGTTACGAAAATCCGTTTCAAAATATCGGTTCGGAATTGATTTTTTTTTTTACTTACCTACGTATACCTTTTATACGTTCACGTGGATGAATTCGCGGGCATAAGCTAGTGTATATTAAATCAATATTGTATTTTTCCAGTTCTACTATTGAAAAGCCATCATCATCTATTGTTCACAATATTCAAGCAAATCAAAAGGCATTTCAAGAAGAAAACAGGGAATTTTTCGAATTTCGTATTATTCTTCTAGTCCTGTGGGATTTAGTGATCTATCACTACAACATCTTGATTAAGACATTATAGGGTTTAATGAAATATTTAGTGATCAATCTATTGAATAAAATCTGAACTTAGTATCCGACAACAAATGACAAAGTTTCAGAATAGATTGACATAATATCGCCCATATTATGTCAATGTATTCTGAAATAATGAATACATTGTATTATTTTCAAAAATAATTGTTGTTTTTTTGCAGTCCTGCTACTGAAAAGCCATCATCATTTATTGAATTCGATGTCATCATCAAGCAAAGCGTTCATCAAGTAAAATTCAACCTTTGTTCAAAGGCTTACTATTCCATCAACGACTACTGTAACATAATGTACATACTCACAGTTATCTACATTCATTCTTCCAGGTCAGAACAAGCATTCTGTTACCGTTAGGTGCTGTTCTGATTATTTCTCACGACACGTTTTATCCATAATCAGTACACAGACACAGCTCCAACTTTAACATGAGTCTACGACGATTTAGTGTCATCCAAGGGTTGGTAATCTCACCCACATTGATGGATATCATTTTTCCTATAAACACTATACTTCTAACACAAAATAACTATATATTTTATTGTATTTTAGTAATAATATATTTTATTATGACAGCTTTGACAACGACGTTTAATACGTCGCCATGGCAACATACCTTTCTAATTCTTACCGGCCTGTATCTTTTTATATGCAAACTTATGTATGTACTATGTAAAGAAGCCACTGGCCGAATTCTTATCTCAAATTTATATTTTCTACCTGATGCTGTTCTACGAGGTTTCTTTAAAGATTCACGCAAAGCAAGGATCAGTTCGAGTTTCGCTTCTAAGGCGAACAGTATAAGGAGCCTGATACTCCAGGGCCACCTATCCTGATACTCCAGGGCCACTTATCCCGGAAATACCCAGCGTACCTCTCCGGTACGGTACCTGACGGACCCTGCCTCCGTCCTCCGCCCTCCGTGAAGGGCTACTACATCTATTGGGCCGCGCCTCACCCGAGGGCCGCCTCACCCGAGGGCCGCCTCACCTGAAGGCCGCCTCACCTGAGGGCCGCCTCACCTGAACGCCGCCTCACCTGACGGGCTGACAGCGTCTCCGCCGTGCCTCTCTCTCCTGCTGCTGTGCTGCGACCTGGCCGGTTGCGTGAGCCCTCCTGTCCTCACCTGACGGGCTGACAGCGTCTCCGCCGTGCCTCTCTCTCCTGCTGCTGTGCTGCGTCCTGGCCTGCTGCGTGGACCCTCCTACGGGTGTCCTCCGTGTCGCTACGCACCAGCACCAGTCCTCACCTGTTCCTGCTCCTCCTGTTTCTGCTCCTGTTTCTGGACCTCCAACTGTATCTTCACCTCAACCTCTATCACGCATCGTCATCCATACACCCCACCTCCACATACTACACACCACTCTTCCGTCCATCTCCATCTTTACTTGTAAATATATCTCTAATTGTTTTCTATCTCCCTTTTTCATTTTATTCCTTAACCATACTTTAGTTTCCTTGTCGCTACACGACACTACTTACACGATAAGAATAGTTGGTCGCCCTAATTAACTCAAGATAATGTTCATGTTCTTTCTCCAGAATTAGCTTACTGACAGGTTATTGTTATTAGTATTAACTTATTTATTTATTTTACTTCGATGGTCCTAGTTTATCATCTGTGACTTCAAGTGACAGCTATGTGACCAGAACCCAGTAATGCGTAAATATGTAAGCAGTCACGCCCTTTATACCTGCAGGCTTTTATTTAGGTAGTAAGTTTTTATTTACATTTTAATTTTAATTAATTATTTTATGAGTACCTATGTATAGTTTTTATTATATTTGTTGGTATATTGGCATGGCTAGCTGACATATGGCAAATAATTTAATTTTATGTTCTGTGCCTTATAATGTTAATTACTTAACACCCGTATTGTATACAATCAAGTATCAAGTATTTTCTAACTGAACAGATAGCTGTGCTGCTGGGGGTTTGTTGCGCCACTTCTTCTTCCCAGCGATAGTACTAGGAGTAGGAAGTGGTGAAGGGCGGGCGTTTTTGGGGGACTGTCTTTTGTAATTTTGACGTTCGAAAAGTGCTGATCCTCAGCCTAATTTGAATAAATGACTTTTGATTGTGATTTTGATTTCGATGTAAATTTAAACGAAGAACTAGATCGAACGACCTATGACGCTGAAAGGTAGTTTTCAACATTGTGGATTTTGTTTGATCAAAACCTGCCTGTTTGAATATTATATATATTTAAAAGCCGTCAGTATTTCAACTGAATTTTATATTTTACTTTGTTTTAGGGAAACTGAAAAATTATCGATTGGTAGACGTAAAGTAAACATCAGTAATTTTTTTAAATCACTCCAAGAAATATCAAGCCGGACCTTTAGACTGCGGCTTAAAGTCAATTGAAATCGTATCTGCACGTTTGTCAGGTTGATGACTAAATTCGAATCGGGAATCGGCGCCAATGTTCGCTTACCTGAACAAAATTAATCCCTACATCAATCTTAGTATAGTTTTTAGTATCTTTGATGGTATATTGGCGTGGCTAACTGACATGTGGCAAACAATTTAATTTAATGTTCTGTATCTTGTAATGTTAATTTATTTAACATACCTATTATTGTATACAATCAAGTATTTTTTAACTGAACAGACAGCTGTGCGTGAAGAAGTGGCGCAACAAACTCCCCAGCAGAGTTTGTTGCGCCACTTCTTCTTCCCAGCGATAGCACTAGCAAGTGGTGAAGGGCGGGCGTTTTTGGGGGACTGTCTTTTGTAATTTTGGCATTCGAAATGTGCTGATTCTCAGACTAATTTGAATAAATGACTTTTGATTTTGATTTTTTTTCTTTCTCACTTTCACAATTTTTTTCACTTTCTCTCTCACTCTCGCGCTCTTTATCTTTTTTTTTCATTACAAACTAAAAATTGGACCTTGTATAGTCTTTACTCGGCTGGCAAAATCGGAATTCCGTTCGGAAATATCGATTCGGATTTTCGAAGGCAGCAAATGCATACAAAATAAATTCGAAGGCAGAAAATTTCGAATGAAGAACTACTGTAAGTACGTGTGAGGTAGTTCCTTGATTTTGTATGAATTCTTTGCCTTCGAAAATGCCGAATCGATATTTTCAAACGGAATTCCGTCCGTATGTGGCCGGCCTTATTGAACTAAAAAGTTTCGAGCCCACGACCGCTTGTGGCTTCTAGATAAACTTCTGGATAATAAATTAAATTGGGGGTCACGGGTTATACACGGGTCCCACAAACCATAATTCCATACATCGGGGCTCAAAGGGCGTATATATAGCACATTTTGGCCAATTAGAGTTATTTACACCATCTTGTTCAGTTTTTCTTTCTCTAACGATTTATTGGATTTCGTGAAAAGTCGTGTTCATCCTTTGAGCCCCGAGGTATCGATATAGGGCGCATTGTGGTTCATGGGCTCCATGAACCCAATATGGCATTTGATCTTCGTGCAAACGGTACCGATATGGCCGGCAGATTTATGTATATTGCTCAGAATTTCCAGTCGATCTATTTTGCGTTAAAAAAAAAAAAGTAAGTAGGTACTAACTTATTCACTTTTATTTGTGAGCGAAATCGTAGGGAAAAGCTAATTTAATAATAACTGTTTAAATTCTGCCGCCCGGTTACATTGATAATATTTTCTATTTTATTAATATTACGAGTTCTTTGTTTGTAAAAAAATATAAATATACACCACTGCTCTGCAATAAATGCTGTTAGCTACCTATATGTGAGCGTCGCGCGTCTGACACTATGGCAGCTAGCCCTACAAAATAGAAACTTCGTGACCGCTTCGCGCGTAAGTACGATGAGGGGCGCGCGGGGCATTTTCAGCGGTAACGCCCATTTGAGCAAGGTGAACGGCATAATACCGGGCCTTAATCACAGCAAATCAATTAGTTACAAAAGGGCGGGTCAGTCGTTAAGATTGGAGGCTAAGTAGAAGCAAGTTTTACCTTTTGGGTGGTCGATTACCATGTTTGGATGCTGTACCTTTAGTCGTCGAGGAGTTTACCGCTTTTGTCTGTAATTTAAACACTAAAAGAGGACAGAGTTTAACGTCTTGTACTTAGCTCTCTAGTACTTGTAAATTTTATTGCTGTCTGGCTGTTACCTATACGACGTTTTAACCTCCTTGTTCACAGACTTATTGTTGCCGTTTTAGTCTTCCAAGTTGGCATTTTAAGCACTTCGTTTGGGCGTTTTCGTTCGTATTTAACGACAGGACAACTATGGGTGAACAGTGTTAAAAGCCGGTTTGTTTGTAAACAGTGTTAAATGAGTGGGGAGGTTGTTCCTGACAAAGAAGACATTAACATTGTTGTTTTTGTAATGACTAATTTTAGCTTTTACGACCAGCTCATATAGTTCTTCATACTCAAATCATCCAATAATATTAGCGGAAGTTTTATTACTAGATGCTTTGAGAGTATAAGGCCCTGTCCTATTATGACGCGAAACTTCATGAATTTACGTTCATTCATATGTCATCATCATCATACATACATAAGTATAAACGACCGCGCCGATAGCTTATTTCGCTTTCTATTAGGACGGGGTATAAGATCTTAATTTTACAAAACTAAAAAGGCTTCTGCTACAAAAACGTTTGTTTTGGCCCAGAGCTCTACTAACCCACTAAAACAAAAGCAAGACCCCATCCAGTACAAATTTCAAGAGCCCCAGACACCCTATTAAATCTTGAACGTAGACTCGGTGTAATCCGACGACATTAGTTATTCAAAAGTAATTTACATGCAGTGTCCGACATCCCGTATTAATAGTAATGTTTGTTAGAAAACTGGTTTACTGCTAAGTTGTAGGTCAGATTGTATTTTGAGGATTTATGCTGTGTTATTATTAATGCTTCTTGGGCCAGGGTCCTTTGAAAAATTAGGTGTAAGGGTTTTTGTTGTAGGTGGGATTATTTTGTTAACTGTTTCAGCTGTTCATTTACTTTTATTATAAGCCTGGACTTCTATGAGGATCTAAGGTGACTTAATAAGTGTAATTTTTGGTCATTTGCATAAGGTTCTCCTTCCAAAGGTGCCCGGTTAAGTATTAAACCAGATTTAAAGTCTAGCTCATAAGGAAGTAGACCCTTATGCAAAGTGTAGCCATAAAGACGTTTAGGGTTGTAAAAATAATGTGTCAGACAACCAACCGACAGCAGACGAAAACATTTTCAATTCGCGCCATTTAAAAGAACCAGTAAAATCGAACCCAATAGAAGCACGTCTCAACGGAAGCAAGTACTGGCATTAAGCAAGTTGGATGGATCCGGACTCCGGAGCAAACGTCTACTCGCGCGGATGTACCGGGTTTGCTCCGTGAACAGCATTGTTGACGCACCGTGGTAAGTGGAGAGTTTGCTAACTTTGTTCCAGAATAAACGGTTCAAAAACTTCACACTAGGTAAAGGAAGTGTTGTGTGTGCTTGAAGTGAACGAGATGCTTGTGTAAATGTAGGTGTTGTTGTAAGCAACATACTTCGTTCGTCACACAGTTTCCATCTTCGTGTTTTCTGTCTTGTGTGACTAACAGATCACCCTATGGGATAAGATCGTTTAAACTTTTATACAGGAAGGGAGGGAGGGGACATCGACGCACAACTGTTACCTCATTCAGAAAAGCTGCGTTGAAATTTTTCGGCAGTTATTAAAAATCAAATTAACTCTGCCATACATTTTGACCGCGTGAGTATTGTAATTTTTAGATGGAACAGTTTTTTTTTTTTTTGATAACCGCCAAGAAATGTCTACGCTAGGAGGTTTAGAATCATTTGCTGAATTCATGGTTTCATGCCACCCGGTTTAACTATATCACCATGGCATGAGACAGTTTGAGTATAAGAAAATTTTACTGAGCAGTAAATTAGGATTCTATTCTGTTCCATTGGAGTTTGAACTAAATCTGCGACAGCATTTATTTGGCAGCCAAGCTTCCCGAACAGACTAAGACAGTTAAATAGTAGATAGTATATATTTTTTAAGCCCTGTAAGTATTCAAATCCACCATCAACAGTACACCATTGTATGGCTACTCTAAAAACAATACACAATACTATCAGTAAACTCCAAATCACACACCGAATTCATTTAATGCCAGAGCCGGTCCATTGGCTTAATTGCCGTACAATTAGTAGCGCCATCAACAAATCAAACAGATGATAATACGATCGCGGCCATTACTGCCTGATTACTGCGATCAGGCTAATTGTACACTCGTAACGTTTGAACACGCCTTAATGTCGGGACATTTGCAAGGCTGTTTGTCATAAGCTGCGTGAAGGATGGTGTTCAAAATGGATCGTAGGACTGTTTGGTTAGATCAGTCATATTGACTGGTTTGGTTTTGAGTGATTTACTTTGGCTCATTGGGTGGTAGTATTATCTGCTACATCCAGTTTTGACCGTGGTAACGGCTGCTACTTACGAGTTGTACAGAAAAGTGGAGGGAAGTTGCCTTCTTCTGTGAGACCGTGATGGTCCAGAAGGAGGCTACTGAGCGAGCTCGTGAGAGAGCCGATCCCGCTCGGAGAAGAAGGCGTCGAGGAGGCAACCACCTCGACGCCTAAGGCGATTAGAGTGGGGACTCTGTCGGCTCTCTGAGTGACTTCAGGGGCGGCGCACAGTGGTCATGTGTTGCCTTGCACACTTGCAGTCAGGTTTCGGGAAAACAACTTTAGTCTCCGCAGAGATGTGCCCTAGCGAAGAAAAAAAAAATTAAGTATTTCATCATCACTGTTCTCAAAACGGTGAAGGAAATATCGGAAACTGGCATGTCGTAGTACTAAAAATTCGAAGACATGTGACATCTACCAATCCGCACTGGGCCCGCGTGGTGGATTACGGCCCACCCCTGACAGAGAGGAGGCCTGTGTCAAGAGCTGGAACATTTAGGCTGATTATGATGACCTTCAGTTTGGTAGGTAGAAGCCATACTGCCTTTCAGGGAGAAGTTAGTTACTATTAAGTGAAGTACCTGCCTTTTATACTACGAGTAATTTCGACTTTTTATTTGAGATAAAGATCAACTCCTCACTGCTTTCAAGTATTAGTTAGCAGGATGAAGCGGTGCAAAAAGCTTCAACACTGTAATGCTGAAGCTTTATGCAACGCTCTAATCAACTATCTGCAGCAGCTTTATTGCCATTGTCAGGTTTACTGTTTCCATAGTAGTAAATGCTTATGGGATACTTAGGTACTTATTTAATATATGGCCCCGTCTGAACTCTCATTTAACACAACATGGACTAAACTTAATTACCCATCGAAAATTCATGGTGAAACGACACGAGTCATTACCATAATTACCATTACCATAATTACGATCGAGTATCGGTATTGGATGGAATCGATTATACAGGGTGGCGATTAGGTTATCACATTAAATTGTACAGCAGGTATTACAAGTTGTTATCAGTCCGTTAAAATAATAAAATAAATAATTTTACTAAAATTAAGAAAATGCATTTTTCAAACAAAATAAATGGCGTTATAGTTGGTAAAAAATAAATCATCCTTTATAATATTAGTTTACTGACCTGTAAAAGCGGCAACGCCGCAGCGTCGCGCCGGCGGAGCACGCGCCGTACCTACGCGAGGTACGAGTACGAGTACCTACTTGTGGATGTAGGCACGCGCGCGTGGTGCGTGCGACAGTAATTCAACATTTTCACAACATACTTATGATATTGTTTTATGAAATAATCACAAATTAACTTTAAAAATCTCCACTTAAATGCTCAATTATTACGTATTTTAATTTTTACGTTTTCAAAATGTCCACCATGCTTCTGTACACACAAATGACATCGTCTTACGATATTATTTCGGACTCTTCAGAGTAGCCTGAGTAGGCTTCGCGGCTAAAATTTTTAAATTGTCGAAGGCTCTAATTATTCGAGATTTTAAATCGTCCACAGTCGTCACTTCAGTAGCGTATACCTCATTCTTTAAATGTCCATTGCCCGAACTCCAAATCATATCGGTGTACTCCGGCGATGCGAAATTGATTCGAGGCATCTTGTTGGAAACAATAACACAATGAAAATAGCTACCTAACAATAATTATTATTTAAGCGTTTGATTTCGCATAAACTGTCACACACACACCACCTTCACTAACCTATCCTATTCCTATTACTAAAATAAAGTTAACACAAAACAATGTCCACAAAATAAAAACAATAACAATACTACGAAGGGCGCGTGCGCCAATCGTCAACTATCCCTCAAGGATTTTGGCGGCGGACTATGTGACTCATTCGTCGCACGCGCCAAGAAATGCCTACAAGCACACCCCCGTACCCCGTAGCATTTCGCGCATAGAAATTTATACCTTAAGTCGTCAACAGTAAGAATATTTTTGCATATTTTTTTCATACCTCTCATGCGGTCCCTTTTCATCTTTTAATTTTGCGCACAAGAAACGCCTTCAACTATTAGCCGTAAGAAGGCGGTAAGGACATTTTTCGCTTGAATTTTTTACGTTTCTTGTAATAATAGTTTGTAAAATGGTAGTTTAGTAGTGCTTGTAGGTAATTCGGAATGGCAACGTTTAAAGTTTTGAACTATCTTCACCGGCCACGGGTCTTTGACCTACTTTTATTGGTCAGCTGATTATGTTTATGCAATACATGATGTTGTGAAATATTAAAATAAAAAAAAGAGTCCTGCGGCTATAATATTGTTTATTATTAAATTATTTTAATTGAATATGATAAAATACCTAATATAGAGTACGTGGTTTCAATTAATGTGATAACCTAATCGCCACCCTGTATAATCGAATGGGGCGATGACCGTAACCCTATCTCGGTCAGTCGACCTTATCATCGTATCTCATGGTGAATGATCGTAATGGGGTGTAAGTACAATTTACGGGCTCGCTATGGGTTTGGCTTCAATGACATTGGGGTCGTAGCATTCATTGAGTAAAGGTGAACTACTGATTACTTTTGTGAGGTTGCAGGCTAAGTTTCTTCTAATCTTTTTGTTGGTATATTGGCGTGTGCTAGTTGACATATGGCAAATAATTTATTTTAATTCTTTGTGTTTCGTAATGTTAATTATTGTGTAGAAACAAGTTATTCTAACTGTACACACAGCTGTGCTGCTGAGGAGTTTGTTGCGCCACTTCTTCTTCCCGGCTAAAGCACTAGGAAGATGTGAAGGGCGGGCGTTTTGGGGGACAGTCTTATATAATTTAAATTATAATATCTAGGCTTTAAGTATATTAACTAGGGTTAGTTGGCATAAATGACTTTTGCTTTTGATTTGAAAGAGGTGTCCATTAAACGTATCACGGCCCTACTTTACTTTTGCCTATCCGAAGTAACGTCATAATATTCGATTCTTTTCCTTCACAAGGGATATCTTCATCCTATTTTGACCCCTATCAAGAAAAATCCCGCAATTAATGACGGGAATAAGAAACGCCAGCTTCGTTCAGTGGCGAATGATTTAACATCTTCTAGAGATACTCGTAGCTACACATAATACCTGCCCAAGCAGTCTCGACATTCATAGCGTCGCAAAGTCCCGAATTGACAGGGGAAATGTATGGAGTGACAGGACTTTGCGACCGAATTCGGTCGTAAAGCGATCGCTATGAATGTCGAGACTGCTGGGGCTGGGGTGCTTGGTATTCGATAGTAGCGAGTACTAAAATCTACTCAGCCTACTGTCTTATACCAGAAGGCCAATTCTCGTAATTTAAAACGATCAAAATCTAGACGCAGTCTCATCTCAGCGACAAACAAATGTCAAAAACCCGTCAAAATGTAAGGAAATTAGACGTATTTTTGACATATTGAGACTGAGATCAGACTGTGAATGTTCTTAAAATTACGAGAATTGCTCCTCAGATCTGATTTAGAACTAACTTTTGATAGTGGAATATAGTATTTTTATTTAAGTAGTTCCACCATGGTTCACCGTTGATCTTCACAGTGTCCTGTAGAATTTCTACCAATCCAGCACAATTGTGCAACCCATCGCTAAATAATTCATTGCAGTTTCTAGAATTTTTAAACGCATATTAAATCTCACACTCTGGGTAACAGTAGACAATCATAATGCGATTACGCGCACATCAGACATTATTCGATTGCACACTTGTTGCATCACCCGGTACTCCGGACGCAGGATATGCACGGGAAGTCAGTATGAAGACTAGTCTAATAAGGAATGTGAGAGAATGTTAGAAGTAACCTAGGAATATAAATAGTTATATAAAAGGTCCTCCCGAAATACTTAAAAATTGAGGGCGGAAGGAATAGCTGGCGTTAGGTGATAAAGGTTTTCAGGACAGGCGTGGGCATTTTAAAGGCACTTTTGTTGCTCCTTATTTGGGTGTATGATTTTGACTGAGCTTTAGATGAGATATAATTTCGGAATTGTCAAGTAAGGACGACAGTGAAAATCAATTTGAGAAGGTAGGCACTAAAATGTCATGGGATTCGAAATCGTTCATTTTGCCGGAGGATAATTATGACCAATTCATCATTCACTCATTAGTACAGAGCTACGAGGATCTTTTGGCGCTTGAATGACATTGACAGGGAGGCGCAGTTGGTAAACATTTTAGAAATTATCTTAAAAAAACAAGATGGCGGAGTGAGTTCCGATTTTTGCCACGCGCCAAAAGACCGTTATACAGTTTTTTCAGCCCATTCTATCGGCGAGTTGGTCATCCTGCTACCGTTTGTCTTCTTCAAGAACTTCTTGCATTTGTATCATGGGTTCATCAAAGGCTCATAAAATATCGATATTGTTCCGAGCATTGGCCGCGTAACCCGATCGTCCCGATCAACGGACCTTATCATCGACTCTCACGCTCCTTGCCTCTCGACTGACGTGTGTTGTACTATTTATAGAGAGCTGCTTATGTTTATGGAGGGCATTTAAAAGTGGAGCGAGGTGGAGTGTTATGTGACGTCATTTAGGGAACATGGATGACATAGGGTATTCAAAAATTTTTCTGGAGGTGTTTAAAGAACTATAAATCAAAGGGAAGGTTGTCACTAAGAAAATTGTAGAGTGGAATATTTAAGAGCCTAGTTGTGACAATCGACTGAGTCCCATGTCACTCGATTGCATCCTACTAATATTATAAATGTGAAAATTTGTATGGATGGATGGATGGATGTTTGTTAATCATTCACGCAAAAACTACTGAATGGATTTGGATGAAATTTGGTACACAAATAGTTTATAACCAGCATTAAAACATAGAATACTTTTTATCCCGATATTCCCACAGGATCGAAATTTATGCGGGTGAAACCGCGGGGCGCAGCTAGTATTTACATAAGTAGATTACGTCGATATTACGTACGATATACGTCGAAAAAAGTCTTGCCATCAGTTGACAAAGAATAGTGTGGATGCTTTCAAAGAAATCAAGGCCTTAAAGGTGCTGGTTTTTATAGTCCCCAAAGCAGTCGACATTATTTAACAAGGTTGCAGCCCTAATGTTATGCCCAAAGCATAACACAATACTATCCAATGTACAAAAATAAAAATATTAAAAGAAAACTTTTATCCGGACCCCGCATCCAATTAAAGTCGCAAAAATGTTCAAAGGAAGTAAATAAAAATCGTTTAGAGCACGCACGAATCCCTTTTTCGACAAATCCTTTAAATCCCTACTAACGTATAGGCGTCGCCTTAATATTTCATGAGTGTTTTTAATGTTGAAATCCTTTGGGGATTAAATGAGAATAAACAACATCCCCTTTGAAGCTTAAGATCTTAAAGTTGTTAAGGCGATGCTCATAAATAAATATGGCTCCTGTGGACACCGAGCGGAAAGCGTAATGTTAGGTGTAGGTGTACTTTTAGCCCTTTTCAGGGAAATCATCAAATGACCCCTCCCGCTCTGGGTGGAGCAGAAGGGAGTGTCAGACTCTTACTGACTAAAACCCACCCGTGTTCCTTCCTTAGCCCTTTATGTTCCAGGGCAGCGGTAACCCTTTCGGACGATCCCGCTACCCTGGCAGGCTTCGGCCCTATCGGGCCCCGTCACTTCTGCTGACATCTCTTTGAGGCGCACGTGGAACACATACGCGCCGTCCGGCACGGGCCTGGTCCTGATCGGACGGTGAGTTACCCATTACTCACCGCCCGCAGGCCCGCGCCTACGGTGGCCGGGAGTCGTCACGCGGCTCCCGACCATGCTCCCGACCATGCCACTCTCGCCCCGGACCATGGCTTGAACCAGGGCCGGACGCGAGAGGTCGCCGCCGCTGTACTTTTAGCCCTGAGGTGGTCAACAGTGGGATAGTGCTTAAACTAATCATTATCATTGTATTTTTCTTAACTGTTTGTGCTGTGATAAAAAAAACAATGCCAAATTAAGTTTAGGACGTGTCCCTGAAAAATTAATCAAATAAAAATAAAAAAGTTTTATTTCACATATGCACTTATAATAATAATAATAATCGAGGCTCTCGTTAGGCGGTTGAATTAAGGGCCTGATTCAAAAGGCAGTGCTCCTCGATACGGCTCGCATTATGAGGAGGTTCCTGTCTCTGGAGCCCTAACCACCGGTAGCTTGGGCCCTGCTCCCGACATCGGTGGATCACTATTGCTTATATTTTTTAATGTTTTTTTTTTACTTTGGTAATTTTTATATTTAAAAATTTAAAAAAAAATGTAATAAAATAAGATAATTAAATAAATAAACGACATAATAATAATAACTTTATTTCCAATTTTACAATTTGCGGCATTAAGTTAATTCTATGACATGACAGACACACAATTATATATGACTTATGAAACGTCAAAAGCTAGGTAGCATCAGTAATCTACTACGCGTACCTTGTGTGGTTTGGTAGATGTCACATGTCTTCGAATCGTCCTAAGACTAGCCGGTTTCAGCACGATGTGAAGCTCGTTGAACTCGTTTCATAGAAGAGCCAGTCAGGAAAAGCACTCACTCACTCTTAAAAAAAAACTACCAAATTGCTCCTCCTTTTTTTGAAGTCGGTTAAAAATAATTGGCTTTTACAATGTGTTCGAATAAATATGTGTATGATTATGTGCAGAAAATACTTTTGATCATATAAATCTCTTAGCTTGCTCTGAGCCCATAGCGTTTTATGATTAGGTACTTATGTCATTTTACACACTAAGTAAACATCTTCCCACAAAAGCCACTCCACCTTTTTATAACTTCACTTCCAGCATGTTATACAACTTTACAAAGACAGAAGTTGACGTCTTGACGTCATATTAGTTGCAAGGTAACGTCAACTTCAGTAATAAGCTTCATAATAAGCCGCACCGTGCTTTCCTTTTAACTTTACGTGTGTTTGTTATACGACAGTTTGCTTATAAAGCAACTTTGCGCATGATTCGTGTAGTATACAAGGAATACCACTCGGTCTTTCGTTGGTGGCAAAAGTTAAAGGGATTCTGCTTGGAGCAAGAGAGAGGGAATGATTCATGATGATTTTTCTTTGCGACAGACGTCTGCATTCTATAAACACCAATATGTCTGGAGATTTTTAAAGCATAAAGCGTTTTTTTAAGCGGTTTTTACCTGCCCTGCATGGTAAAAACTGCTCACTTTTTTGTTTCTTCTGTTTTTTTTGCAAGAAGTGGATTTCACTCTGACATAAGCTTAACTCAGTGGTCATCTAATTAGGTATGAAAATACTCTCAAAGACATACTATGCATGGGCAATGTATGCTTAAGCATACAAAACACCCTCTTAATAGAAAGTAGGGATAAACACTATTCGTTAAAAACGAATGGGTGATCGCCTTATGTGGTTATAAGTATAGAAGGACGTCCCCTCTGCACTTCAAGTAATCCCTTAATCTCTTTTACACCTTAGGAAAGACTGGACCGATATTCTAAGCAAAAACAAACAACCCATTTACGCATCTGCATAATTAAACAGCTCCTTCCAAAAACGTAATACCGTGATCACTACCAATGACAACACAAACGTAGCCAAACTTGTACATTATTAATGACGTAAGTAGCCTAACTAACAGTTCCGTTGCACAAACAATTAGGAACAAAAGGTTTACTACACATACTGCGAAGTCTGAAGAAAACAGAAGTAGCTACGTAATTGTGGGTATACATTTAAAACGGAACAGATTTAAAAAGATGCACACAGCTTTTCACAAATTGACCAATAGACGCCCAAGTTTTGATTAAGTTATGCATAGAAAAAAGACAGCGTGGTTTAAAAGAAACCGATGATAAACAATTTCTCTATCGATAAAACCATGTAACACATTACACTCGAGAGCAATGAATCACACCTAGACTTTTTGGAGTTAGAGCTAAATAACAAGGGGTGCGGTTTATTGATCTTAGGTATAGAGTTGCGTCGCCCTAGAATACATTTTTTTTATTACAAACTAGCTGTGTCCGTGACTTCGTTTGCGTGCATACCTATTAAATTTCATGGGTTTTTAAGTTTTTCACATCAGTTATCTGCCAGTGAAAGTTCCGTCAAAATCGGTCTAGCCGTTTCGGAGATTAGCCGGAACAAACAGACAGAAAAACAAAATTAAAAAAAAAATGTTATAAGTACTGTATATACTTTCATTAGCATTAGGTAAAAAAATTGATATTTTGACATTACAAACAGACACTTCAATTATATTTATTTGTATGTACGAGTATATATGACTTACTATTACAATACAATTATATTTATTTGTATGTATGATTACTAACATGGTTTTGGCTGTCATCGTGCTTTCAAATCTCATAAACCTTCTGACATATCTATTGATTGCTTGTACTGTATATCTACCGGTCTCCCAAACTCCGCTCCGAGCAATGTGTCTAACGTTAATAAAAGCTTAGCTTCACAGTTTGATGCTCTGTTCTTGAGACTAAAGTTATAATGACTTGGGTATTGCTACACACTTAATAGTCTGGTAATCCTCGAGACAGGGAAGTGCCAGATGTTTTGTTTTGTCACTTTTACCAGAATGCGAAAGTTTCAGTGGCTTGTTTGGTTGCCATTTTGCTAAGCATAATGTGGTGTACATACGGCTGGTTGGATTTCGACAATGTTGAAATTTGTATACAGCTTCATGATGAGTATGGATTTAAATAATGACTATTATTTAAAGAAATTGAGTTTTCAATCATGTGGATTTAAAAAGGGATGAAAATATGACCCATATGGTGAGAAAATATCAATGAGAGATTTACTCACATTGATCTTTTCTGACCATATAGGTTATGATATTTAAGCATTGGTATTAGCTTGCAACTTTTGAATTTATAACCAATGAATGAATTAAACACAAATAACTAGCAGCGCCCCGCGGTTTCACCCGCATAAGTATCGATCCCGAGGGAATATTGGGATAAAAAGTATCCTATATGTTAATCCTGGTTATAAACCATCTGTGTGCCAAATGTCATCCAAATCCGTTCAGTAGTTTTTGCGTGAAAGAGTGACAAACATCCATCCATCCATCCATGCATCCATACGAACTTTCACGTTTATAATATTAGTTATTCTGTTGTCTAGTGATTTTTTTTTTTTTTTTGAGGATGGGAAATCATTAAATGACCCCTCCCGCTCTGGGTGGAGCGGAAGGGAGTGTCAGACTCTTACTGACTAAAATCCACCCGTGTTTCTTGCTTAGCCCTTTATGTTCCAGGGCAGCGGTAACCCTTTCGGACGATCCCGCTACCCTGGCAGGCTTCGGCCCTATCGGGCCCCATCAATCTTGCTGACATCTCTTTGAGGCGCGCGTGGAACACATACGCGCCGTCCGGCACGGGCCTGGTCCTGGACGGTGAGTTACCCATTACTCTCCGCCCGCAGGCCCGCGCCTACGGTGGCCGGGAGTCGTCATGCGGCTCCCGACGCCCGGAGCGTCTCCCACGGCGGCTGAGGCGTGAGGTGCGTTCCCTCGCCCACCCCGCCACCTCCTTCGCTAGCATGACTGCTTCGCAGAAGGAGGCGACTGCTTCCCACTCCCTCTCGCCCCGGACCATGGCTTGAACCAGGGCCGGACGCGAGAGGTCGCCGCCGCTGCCAATCGCCTCTACGAGGACACGGCGGTGCTCTGCCCAAGCAGGGCAGACCTCCACCGTATGTTGTCTAGTGATTGCTGGCCTTTCAAATTACAGAAATAAAGCCAAAAAAAAAACACTGTCACCATAGTATAGTCGTGACAAAACTCACTAACACAGTTTCTCTCATAACCAATATATGTCCCTACAAAAGCTATCGACCGCAGGTAAGTCTCATTAGTCAGGTAATAGAAATAACATTAACTATCTACGCTATATGGCATAACAGACGGTCCACAGACTAACTAATTTCCCAAGTTGGACATTGTTGCACTGGTCGATACGGAAACTAAACGCGTTAATTAATATCATAGATGGGTTATGTCCTAGACGGTAAACTTGTTCCACTGTATTATTATAGCATTTGTGATATGTTTCGAAGTGGAAAGGTAACTATTACGGGTTGTATTTGCTGTGTAGTTAGTAGGTTTATTTAATCTAATGGATATTTGGATGTTAATGCTAATGTTGATTTAGTTAATAGTCTGTTAGCATAGTGTTACTGTTGTACGAGTATCTTGCTCCATGACGCTACCTATTTTCTAAGGGCTGATTTTCAGCCCCTTAGTCTTCTAGGGTTGATAGTAATTTTTCTTTTGTAGGTTTTTGGTTTATTCACAGCGTAGATCATCAATGAAGGAGCAATAGATTCGCCTAGTACTTTAAATACGTTACAAAAATTCATATATTTATATAATTGAATGGGAAAAATACATTTATCTTCAACATCTACATCTTATGCAAGAGATTTTATCAATCAAAGATTGTATCAAAAGTCAAATTCTAAGACTTCTGATTTGTGGTTTCTACTGAAATGTTTCAGGTGGGTTGCAATTCCCCTCCTTTAAAGTCCTTTATAGCTTGCACTATATGATATTACTGGCGACCCCGAGCTGTCATGAGTTATGAATTTTTCATTCTTGAATCGCTAGTCCAATACTGCTGTCTGCTGTCTAGCCACCGTTGGTACTACTGTCATAGTTATTTATAGCTATATTTTTTTTTTCAAAAAGTTTTTAAATCATGCCATGTTTTAAGCATGGCAGTAAAGGTGATTTTCCACGTTGATCTAAGGATGTCAGCAAAAAGGTACCTCCATACAGGGTGCAGTGACATCGACGCGTAACCTGTTACCATGGATTCAGTACGCGATTCTGAACTCCACTGCGATAAAAAAAAATTTGCTGTTCCCTACATTTTGACCAACAACAGATTATTTTTTTGATAGGCGACGAAAAATTACTACACCATGGGGTCTAAAATCATGACGTAGTGAATTCATGGTTACAGTTTGCGCGACGATGTCTCTACCACCCTTTATAATCATAATTACATCCCCACAATATCCAATATAATCTACATAATCCTGCCAAAATCATTAAAGAAAACAAAAACAAATACATTCCCTTCATTTTTGTCGTCCCTTCACCTGTGACTGACAACAAAAGGGGAGAGGTCATCACAGAAACAATAATAGACTTACCGATAAAGAACAGAGTCAAATGAGACCCTTATTACCTTTCACGGGGAACAGAATCGTCGAACGAATAAAGGATAGGGATGCCGAATGTTTCTATTCGTGTCGTTTGAGCCCCGGGAAATATGCGGGGAAATTATCCCGACATTTGATACGGATAATAGAGACCATGGCAACGAGTTTATTGAGTTCTGACCGTTACAATAATATGTCCGTTTTCATAAATGCTGATGCTGATTTTCAATCGGTTGTGGGTTGAAATGCAATATTGTTGTTGTGAAATAAACGATGGGTCATTAATTTGGTATTTGCATTCAACGCGTTACTTGCTTTGTAATTGAGTGGGGAGTATTTTAATTCAATCGTTCTTTGCTTTGCGGTTTAAACGGATATGTTTAACTCAATCAATGTCATGTGTAGGAACGTTTTAATTAAGTACCTACCTTGCTGTTTTAAAGGTAAATATCGTGAGGAAATCTCGCTAGGATGGTTTGAAATGGCGGTGGATGGTTATCAATCGCGGACTCAAAGCATTTATTTCAATTAAACCAACCAATTACAGGCACTTTTGAAATGTCAAAGGGTCAGTCTGTCAGCAAGATGTAGCTGGTTGCACATTTCAAATCGTAATAGGTTCCTATGAAGAAGAACGGGCAAGACACATCACGGCCACTCTTTTAAACAAAGTGAAAACTACGAGTATCATGGGTTGGTATTGGCAACGACTTAAATATTTTAAATGTATGACCTTAAACGAAGCAAAAGGAGTATATTGTAAAGATCGTAGACCTCTGACGTTCTGTAGTTCCTGCCTACCCCGAATGTTTATGTATTCGTACGTACGGACTCGTAACATCGCTACAACAACCAACGAATACCACCCAATAATGGTTGAAACGGCTATAATCCTTAGTTATTTCCCGAAACGCCGGGAGCTTATCCAAAGGCGGGCTGTGCTAAGCTGTAACGTCAGACCCCATGAAATGTTTTGATGAATATTTGATCCGGGACCGAACATGTTAATAATTGAACACGTTATTATATAGAATTAGCACGAAATTGGAAGGTATAATGGTACCAAGATGGCCGCCAGCTTTCGGAAAGATAATTAGAACGGAAAAGTCATACCTTTCAATCGGTCTAGCCTTTTCCCAAGAATATTGGAGTCAGCTTCCAGTCTAACCGGATGCGGCTGAATACCAGTACTTTACATGGAACGACTGCCTATCAGACCTCCACAACCCAGTTACTGTGTAACACGATACCCAGAGACTGGTTAGTTTTATTACTTTTAGCTACTCCTTAGTAAGACTGATTGAGCTTTGGGCTTCTGACTATACGGTTTCGATATGTAGTAGATGGGCCCATCCAAGGATCGACCTCGGCAAGCGTAGCTTAACCTTCGAACGAAGTGAGCGGCTGTTATTACTCGTATTTACCCACAAGCCTCTAAAAGTCATACCTTTGTATGAGCAAATTACCTGGAAGATTACAATGGCTTAAGGCAGGCTTACACAAAAGTTAAATAATATTTCATAGAACTGGCGTAGTTTAATTACCAAAGTACATAAGTATTTCCATAAGAAGCCAAACAAATCTGACAACCTGTACTTTATTCAGAAGAAAGACTTAGTCTGATCTTAGAGCATTTCGGCCTTTCACCATGTTTATCAGATAGCCAAGTGTACTTAGGGCTTATTTGAAAATTAAATTTCACGTTCCAAGAAACGCTATGAGATATATTGTATAAATAGAATTGAGATGCCAATAAATTACAAATTTACTGATATACTTAACTAAACACTATCTTTTTCTTTTTTCTGCCTGGAATTTCTCCGTAGCAACCCGGAGTGTGGATTTGTATAGTGGGCTCACCCTCTATTACATAACATAATTAGCCTAAAATATTCCCACTGCTGGGACACAGGCCTCCTTTTGGTGCGAGGGGTAGACGTCACATGTCTTCGATCTTTTGGTTTTAAGATATGCCTGTTCCTGCCAGGGTAGCGGGATCGTCCGAAAGGGTTACCGCTGCCCTGGAACATAAAGGGCTAAGGAAGGAACACGGGTGGGTTTTAGTCAGTAAGAGTCTGACACTCCCTCATGCTCCACCCAGAGCAGGAGGAGTCATTTGATGATTTCCCATCCTCAAAAAAAAAAAAGATATGCCTGTTTCCTCACGATGTTTTCCTTCACCGTTTTGAGTACAGTGGTGATGGGATTTAGACATAAATGGTGAAATGTGGGTGTACCTACTATAGTTACACCACTGCTTATCCCATCAGGGAATACCAGCGTGATGTTATGTTATGTTACTATCTTATGTTCTCCCAATCTCCAGCAAAAACTAGGTTACCGATGCCCCACGTATTATTTCAAACTAGTTCAATATTACTAAAGTTAATTTAAGTTAACGTCGAGAGCATACTGCCAACATAATAACAGTATAAGTTTATTTATTAAACTATAATGTTGGTGTTTTACGTGTGCACCTTGCTGGGGCCAAAATTGTAATGTAAACAGGAAATTGCATAGTAGACTCAATATTGTAGGGGAATATCATCAAGCTAATGTTGAGGGTTATGGAGAAACAGTTAATTCACAGGCTGATTATGTATTTAGTATGGATTAGTTTGAGCATGGGGATATCTGGGTAAACTATCTCCATAAAATTATGAGAACGGATAGCAAAGGCCTAATTTTAATCAGAGGAGTAATTCCCGTATTATTAAGAACGTTCGAAGTTTAATCTCAGTCTCAATCTGTCAAAAATACCCCTAATTTTCGACAAGTTTTTGACATTGATTGTCGCTGAGCTGAAATTGCGACTAGATTTTGAACGTTTTTATTTACGGGATTTGGGCTTCAGGAAATATTCTCGACAAAAGACTACACTATTGTCTTCGTGGAGGCTCAGCTGACAGGCCCGTTGTTAGGCACAGGATTGTTAATGATATAAAGGAGGCTTTTTAAAACAATAAAATACATTTTTTTATGAGAAAAATTTGGATTTCTTTAGAGATTCTTTTAATTTTTAATCTTTGTCTTGTTCTTTAAACATCATCATCATCATCTGCCTAGCCTTTTCCCAACTATGTTGGGATCGGCTTCCAGTCTAACCGGATGCAACTGAATACCAGTATTTTACATGGAGCGACTGCCTATCTGACCTCCACAACCCAGTTACTGGGTAATACGATACCCCTTGGTAAGACTGGTTGTCAGACTTTCGGGCTACTGACGACCCGTAACGACTGTCAAAGATCCACGAATGACAGCCGGGACCAACGGCTTAATGTACTTTCCGAGTCA
This sequence comes from Apamea anceps, assembly GCA_951799955.1. Classification (NCBI taxonomy): domain Eukaryota; kingdom Metazoa; phylum Arthropoda; class Insecta; order Lepidoptera; family Noctuidae; genus Apamea; species Apamea anceps. The sequence continues at coordinate 2,665,066 of OX637504.1, read as the reverse complement.
CGGAGGGGTCTTGGTATGTGAAAATAGTCACCTATCCACGGACCAACCGCGGCAAGCGTAGCATAACCTGAATGATCGACCCGAGCGGCTGTTATTATAACTGGCGAAATATAGGTACTAGAGGTACACCTTAGCCAATACTCACACTCACACTCACACTTACAAACTCACCCATTCACTCACCCACACACTTACACACCCACACACTCCTCACGAACTCCTTCCTATAAATAAAATTGTAAACATTGTCTAGTTTTAGTATACGGGAAACCATAATAAAATTGTATTTTTGGGGCGGAGACCTGGTGGCCTGAAATACAGGCTTCGGCTTAGCTTAGGCACCAGTCTCCCACAATATTTTTCTTTAAGCCCATGACTGGACAATATTGTTCTTTTTTTGTTATTATTTTATAAGGATATTGTGGTGAGAAAAATAAAAATTATTATTATTATGTCGTTTATTTATTTAATTTTCTTATTTTATTACATTTTTAAATATTATTATAAAAAAAAAACATTTAAAAATATAAAAAAATAGTAATCCACCGGTGTCGGGAGCAGGGTCCAAGCTACCGGTGGTTAGGGCTCCAGAGACAGAAACCTCCTCACAATGCGAGCCGTATCGAGGAGTACTGCCTTCTGAATCAGGCCCTTGATCCAACCGCCTAACGAGAGCCTCGATAGATGTTGATCGAGGCTTTCGGCCATCAGGCCATTGGCCGATACGACAATCGGCACTATGACAGCACTATTATTATTACTTATTATTAATACTTTTGGGGAGTACTGGCGTGATGTTATGTGGGAGATTAATAGCTCGAAAGCTATAATGCTTACAAGGCTTACAAGTGGGTTCAAGGCGTGACGTATAAAGACTTCTGAGAGCCTCTCCGTTTACCAAAAGTTGGCAGTCAGGTCCGCATATTTCATGCGGTGCCTTGCGAGACTAAATGCTCTAGTCTTCTTCTTGTCGAGTCGATGGTGAATGGGTGGTGATGGTGGATGGTGGTGATGGTGATGTGATGGTGGTGGTTAGGTGGTGATGATGGTATTAATGAGTTGGGCCTACATAGTTGGCCACGTCAATCGCGGCATCAGTCGCATTTTTAACCGAATTCAAAAAGAAGGAGGTTCTGTGTTCGTCTCTGTGTATTTTTTGTGTATGTTCATTGATATTTTAATCAAATTGGACCGATTTAAAAAAAATATATTTGGTAGGCGAAGCTCGCGCGGTCTCCAGATCGCTTTCTACCTAATCAACTTAAAGACTATCAAGTTACTGCGAAGTATTAAATATTACTAAACCACATTATCCACTTGCAACTCAACAAATTAAACAACATGATGTCCCACGTACAAAGTACCAAAATTACGTTCAGCTAAGTATAAACGGGAAATTCAGTAAAACAGGATATTGCAGGCGATGGCCAATATTCTGCGGGATACTAAACTTATATTAAAGCTGTGTTTGCACGGGGACAGTCGTTAACCGGGTTATTAATGTGGGTTTTGCTGCGGCTGCGTATGGTCGATTTAAATTGTTTAGGTGTTAAAATATAAAGGTTTAATATTGTAGTTTTATGTGAGGATAGAAGATGAGACCCTACTTTTGCGTTTTATTAGGATGAAGGTGATATTGGTTATGTATTATGCAGCAGTATAATTTTCACCTACCACAGAAAGAAAAGAAAAAAGTAAATATGTATTTGACTCAGGTTACTAATACAATCTGTTTGCTAAAAAAAATAAAATAAAATAAAATACATTTATTTCGAGCAACATTAACTCATATGTGGAGTACACACAAATACAAATACACACAACATATAAAGGTTAATAAAAATAAATAAAATAAAATAAAAAGGCAACATCTAACGGGCCCTGCTGACGGCAACATGCCTATCACAGCAGTGCCGTATGTATGGGCAGTCCATCCGGTCCGCGATCATCGCCAGTACAGCATTGGGGCTGCCCCACACTCTACGCACCAGAGACGCGGCACGCTTACGCATGGTCGCATAAAAGCAATCAGTGCGCGCCTCAGCGAACATGCCAGAAGCGCTACAGTAGCGAGGCAGCCCCAATACCGCCCTGAGCGCGTTGTTAAACTGGACGCGGAGGGCCCCGTAAGATGCTCGCGTGTACTTCGCCCACAAGCTGCACGTGTAAAGGGACGTGCAGTACGCCCTGAAGAGCGTAATCTTCACCTCCCTCGAACAGCGCGCAAACCTACGCGCGAGCATGTTCGCCCTCACCGACAAGGCCCTCCGTTCCCGCTCCATGTCAGCATTGTCCTTGAGGTCGGTCGTAATTAAATGCCCGAGGTACTTAAATTGATCCACCCTTTCGAGTGGAACACCGTTTAGAAAAACGGGTGGACAAGTTTGCAAACGTTTCGTACCGGCCTCAAAGACCATGCATTGACTTTTGGTCACATTGTACTTCAACCCATGACCAAGGGCATACTCCTCACAGGTCCGCACCAGCTTTCTGAGGCCACAGATCGACGCGCTCAGCAGCACCATGTCGTCTGCGTAACTAAAATTGTTGACACAGATTCCACCGACATGGCAGCCGACATGCTGGTTACTGAGCGCGACGATCAAGGCATTCATGTACAGGTTAAAGAGGGAGGGGGAAGTCAACCCCCCCTGCCTCACCCCGCACTGCAACTGATACGGCTCCGACATTGCACCCGCCCACTTAACGCTATTGACCTGATGACTGTACCAGTATTTAAAAACGTTAATAAGTTTACGCGGTAGGTTTATTCCCTCGAGTTTAGCCCACAAGATGTCGTATGACACCAGGTCAAAAGCCTTGGACAGGTCGAGGAAGCAGGCGTGTACAGGAGTCTTTCGATCTGTGTAATATCTGACGGTATGCTTAAGACACAGTATTGCAGTCTCAGTTGACAGTTCAGGTCGAAACCCAAACTGATTATCGTGCAGATCCAGGTATTTGTTTAACTGTGTATTAAGCAAACCGTCAAAAACTTTTGCAATGATCGTTGCAAGAGAAATCGGCCTGTAGTTGCTTTTATCGGCCACATCTCCCGTTTTATTTTTCACTACCGGGACTACTACGGTTTTCATGAAATCGGGTGGTAGGTATGAATGGCTCACGCACAATGTGTAAAACATTGCTAATACCCTATTTACATGTGGGCCAGCGTGAACTAGATGCTCGATGCTGAGGCCATCGTGGCCAGGGGACTTGCCCTTAGATATAGCTTTTATAGCCTGAGCCACATCTTTGGCAACAAAGCAAGACCCCCCGTCCTCGTCAGGCATTTCAACATCGAGCACCGTCTCCGCCGGTCCCCGTGGGGATAGTACACGGAAATGGTCCCTGAAAATATCAGCAACATCCTTAGGGTCACTAACACCCCCGACACTCACCGGTAGTCCAGGCCGAACGTTTACTTTGTTGGTGCCCTTCCAAAAACTACGAAAATGTCCCTTCTTATGTCTTTCAGCAAGGGCATCCATTTTGATTTGGTCCTGGTGGTTTTGGCACCATTTAAGTCTGGACTTAAATATTTTGCGACTTTGGTACATTTCGTCATATACCCACCCAGACCTTGGCTTACCACACATCGCCCACTCTAGAAACTTCGACCTAGCCACCCGGTGGGCCCCGCTAACATGCTTATTCCACCCCACAATGCGTGGGCCATTCCCACCTCTCCCCCCGTGACTGCCCCCCCGAGCTGTCGATGCCGCTAATGCCGCCCCTCGTAAGGCACTCAAACTCTAAAATAATACAAATAAATTAATTAATTAAACTATTCTCTCACCTAAAACCAAGCATTCCAACACATCCAATATTTAGTCAAACTAAACAACGAAATATGAAGTTGCCGGAAGGCGGGAAACTTTGTCACCTCGCTAACATGAGACTCTCAACGCCAGTGAAACAAAGAGGAACAAAACAACAACTTTGCTAAACATTTGGCAAACAAAAACACCTGTAATTGTAAACTGGCAGAGTTTGTTGAAAGCGACTTGCCATCATCCGGTTAGGCGAGTAGCTCGCTGCGTCAGAACCGGGATTTAGAAACTGAAACTAGAAATTCAAATCCCTATTTTCGAATGATTCGAAGTTTGGGTTTATATTTTTTTTTTGGATACAAATCACTGCTATCATTCGTTTCGGATTCGCTAGCGTTGATTTATCTGTACCTGGCGGAAGCTTCCACGTGACCATTTTCGTTCGTTCAGGAACTGGACGCCATAAACTTGTTCCATGCAGGACTTTTTCGCGGTGTATCTGAACTATTGGCGGTGTTAAATTGTAAATTGTACTCATGGCTATATGTAGCATCGACGGGTTAACTTACCCGCGCCGTCGTCGTAATCGTACATCTTATTTATTATTTACTAACTACCTCACAGTGTTTTATAAATGATGTTTCAATCATAAATTAAAAATAGTTATTACTTTAGTAAGTATTAAGATTGCTTAAAAGTGTGTCAACATCCGGACAAACCGATTGAAGTTTTTGTGATGATTCTGTTTATATTTTGCTTCGTTCATTAATTAGTAAAAAAAAATAGGGCACATCATTGGTGGCAATACCTCAACTTAATGAATACAAAATAAAGTCCATTTACAGACACTCTTAAAAGCAGTGTGTTTGAATCGTGTCACCTTTAAATAATCAACCCAGAACACCTTAAAGGGTTACAATAAAATCACCCCGTTTTATAACCCGTCTGTAACCACCCGAAACACGGGGTTCCTAATGGTTGTTCGCTGTTTACCTTGGGACAAAAGCCCGGGGCTACGCTAAATATTTTATAATATTTGCTCAATGTGCCCAGCAGCTATTTAACGGAATCCCTGCTTTATGTTCTTCATTATAATATTAACTTTTGTTACAGAGAAGTTGCGGGTTCATACAAAATTCTTGAGTGAAATGGAAAAATATACATCACTTTATTGAAACTTGAAGAAAATGTACTTTGATATTTGGACGAATAAAACTAATTGAAAAGTCATAAAACATTTAAGTTGCAACAGAAATGTAACCATAACGTGATAGAATTCAGGTTTTTAATCTCAAAACCTGTTCTAGCTTAAAGTAGCTAATGTTTACCCGCCTAAAGGCTCTAAGAAAATAATGGGTTGTTAAGGAAGGCGCTCTCGTTGACGATATGGGGTAGGTAAAGGTATTGGAGTAATTATGGCTTGTGTATTAATTAATTTTCATGACGATCCAAAATGGTGGACCAAAGAGGTGTAAAAAAATCAACATTGTGGGTTAAATTATTCGAACTTATGTGTTAATATGATGTTTGCAGGTGAATCATAATAATTATCAACTTCGAATTGTTCATAGCTAGAAAAATGTCTCATAATCAACTAAAACTTCAGAGAATATGGTCATAGTAAGCACGTTCAGCACAAGATATGGTAGAGACTGGTGGTAGGTACTGATCTTGGAGCCTCAAGTCAGATTTTATAAACCTTCCTATACCTGCGCCAAATTTCGTGACACTCATACCTGTGCACGGTCACACAGACCGAACGAAACTTCGGAACCCAATTTCAGTAAAATTTTTGATAAAAATATATGTTGAAATTGTTTTCAGAAACTTGGGAGTATTATAAAAAATATAAGCCCAAATAGTAAATTATTCATTTACTGAGTAAAGTCTTTCATTTCAGTCTCAGAAATAGTAATATTTTTGTAAGAGTTTACAAAATATTAGCATAAATATATGTCTTCTTCTTAGAGACCAAAACACTTACAAATCTAAAAAAGAACCTCATGAGGAAAATTAAACATTGAAGGCAGAAGTGTCATCATTTCAGCTCAGTACAAAATCACCGAAAATAAATCCTGGATCCTATACAAGCGTCGGTCCCACAGACCAATATTGTCACCAAATACAGCTACATGTGCTACTCACGTGAACGCACTTTGCGCCCTGGAATATACGTAGCAACGAATCAGGCAGCTAACAGGAAATACAAAATGCCAACATTTATGAAAAAAAAAAGATCATGAAAAAGTAGTATTTGTCGATCTTACAGACCAATGTGCGAGTAGAAGAAGGTGAAAGTACCCATTGCATTTAGGGCTGATTTTTCAATAGACAGACAATTTTTATTCGTGGAATAAAATTGACGTCTGACAGTTTTTGTATGGAAGAACTGTCAAAAATTATTCCTCAGATAAAATTATCTGGCGTTGGAAAAATCAGCCCTTAGCCATTAAAGAATTGGAATAATTCTTTTATTTGAATTGCACGATTTTCTTCGTAATGTCAACGTGAATGTTAATGCAACATGGAGTCCTCCTTACTTCACCCCTCTCGAAGGGGTGTAAAAATTTCCTTCATATTTTTTGTATGAAAACTGTTCCCTTTTTTTTTTTTTTTTTGAGGATGGGAAATCATCAAATGACTCCTCCCGCTCTGGGTGGAGCAGGAGGGAGTGTCAGACTCTTACTGACTAAAACCCACCCGTGTTCCTTCCTTAGCCCTTTATGTTCCAGGGCAGCGGTAACCCTTTCGGACAATCCCGCTACCCTGGCAGGCTACGGCCCTATGGGGCCCCGTCACTCATGCTGACATCTCTTTGAGGCGCGCGTGGAACACAACACGCCGTCCGGCACGGGCCTGGTCCTGATCGGACGGTGAGTTACCCATTACTCACCGCCCGCAGGCCCGCGCCTACGGTGGCCGGGAGTCGTCACGCGGCTCCCGACGCCCGGAGCGTCTCCCGCGGCGGCTGAGGCGTGAGGTGCGCAAGGCGCGTTCTCTCGCCCACCCCGCCACCTCCTTCGCTAGCATGACTGCTTCGCAGAAGGAGGTGACTGCCTCCCACTCCCTCTCGCCCCGGACCATGGCTTGAACCAGGGCCGGACGCGAGAGGTCGCCGCCGCTGCCGATCGCCTCTACGAGGGCACGGCGGTGCTCTGCCCAAGCAGGGCAGACCTCCACCGTGTGCTCCACCGTGTCCTCTGGGCGATCCTGACAGTGGTGACACCCGGGCGTCTCCTCCCGCCTGATTATGTGCAGGAACCTCCCGAAACATCCGTGTCCGGAGAGGACCTGCGTCAGGCGGTAGGTGAGAACGCCGTGACGTCTCTCTAGCCACTCCTCAAAGAGGGGTCTTACCGCCGCTATCGTGGCGTGCCCTGCGCTGGGTTGCGATAGTCGCTCCTTCCATGCCGCCATGAGATCGCGCCGGAGGTTCGTCCGCTCCGCCGCGGTTTGCCGCGGATGCGGAGTTTCCCCCCGGCGTAGTGCCTCCGCGCGCCAATCATACAGGCGCGCGAGCACTATCGCCTCCAGATCCCATGGCGGCAGTCCGGCAAGGAGGCTTGCTGCCTCGCCCGAGATCGTGCGGTAGCCCCGGATTAGCCTTATGGCTACCACCTTTTGGGGCGCGTTCAGGTAGTGTGCGGCTCGCAGCCGCAGTGAACGCGCCCAAACCGGGGCCCCATATAGGGCCATGGACCGCACGACCCCCGCGTAAAGCCTCCGGCAGGAGGCGTTTGGCCCCCTCAGGTTGGGCAAGAGCCGCTTTAGGGCGGCCCCGGCCCGTTCCAGTTTGGGGGCCAAACGTCGGAAGTGCTCGACGAAGTTCCATCGGCTGTCGAGGACGAGACCCAGGTACCTCATCGTGGTCTCGACGCCGATGTGAACCCCTCCTACCACTAGTTGGGATCCTGGAGGTGGCCCGTACCGAGGCCCATGAAAGGACATGGCCTCGGACTTGTGCAATGCCACCTCGAGACCCAACCGCCGGATCCTTTCCACGACTATCGCAACCCCGCGTGTCATCGCGTCGGCCGCCGCCTGATGCGACCTCCCCTGCGCCAGGACCAGCGTGTCGTCAGCGTAGCAAACTACGCTGACGCCTTCAGGGAGGTCGGCCCGCAGCACCCAGTCGTAACCGATGTCCCACAGGAGCGGCCCCAGAACCGATCCCTGTGGGACACCGCACGACATCTCTCGCCGGTTCCAGTTCCCGTCGCGACCGGGGTAGATGACGGCTCTATCCGTCAGATACGCCCCGACTACTCGACGGAGGTAGGTCGGCACCCGGTGATACCGGAGTGCCTCCCCAATGCAGCTCCAGGGCAGGGTGTTGAACGCGTTGGCGATGTCGAGTGACACCGCCACGACCACCCCACCCCGTGACACCGCGTCCCCCGTCGTGCGGGCTCTCACACGCATGATGGCGTCCACCGTAGAGCGCCCCTTGCGGAAGCCAAACTGGCAATCCGCAAGATCCGGCCCAGTCCCCACCAGGTGCCCGACGAGGCGGCCCGCAATTACTCTCTCGAAGAGCTTGCCGACCTCGTCGAGCAGCACTATGGGCCGGTATGCGGACGGAGAGTCCGCAGGGCGCCCTGGCTTCTGAATGAGGACCAGCTTCCCCGTCTTCCAACGGAGCGGAAACTGGCCTCTCTCCATGCATGCGCTTAAGAGCGCCTCCAGTCGAGGCCCGAGAGCCGTCGAGGCCAGGACCCAGGCTTTACCCGGCAAGCCGTCGGGTCCTGGGGCGGTGTTTTTGGCCTTCAGCCTGCCTACCGCCGCTCTCAGATCTACCCCGGTCACTTCAGGGGTGTCGTCGTCGTCGTCCGCGTGGTCCGCTTCGGGCACCGCCAGTGGCGGAGCCATAGGCGGGGGAGTATGCTCCCCCCGCGAAGGGAACAGAGCGCTCACCACCTCCTCCACCAGCTGTGGGCGGAGACTCTGAGTCAGCGGGGGGGCCCAGGTGCGGAGTTTATTCCGCACCATTTTGTAAGGGCGCCCCCATGGATCTCTGTTCAGAGTCTCCAGCATCTCCTCGCGGGCCGCATCCTTGGCCCGCTGGACAGCCTCTCGGAGGGCGGTCTTCGCCGCTCTGTACCCCTCGTACAGCTCCGCCTCTGTGGCTTCCGTATCCGGAGGGCGGATGCGGAGCCTGCGGTGCCTGGTGTACCGGTGTCGCGCGTCGACGCACGCCTTGCGCAACGCCTCCACCTCCTGTGACCACCAGTACACCCGGCGTCGGGCGCATCCTGGCCGGACTCGGGGCATTGCCACGTCAAACTGTTCCCTTTAATTACATTCCTCGCTGTTACCAGTTACCAGTTTACGTGAACTAATTAAAGGTAAAGTTTGTTTGTTTTATTAACAATAATTTTGCTACTTAATTACGTTATTACGGTAATTTGTAGGAGAGTCGTGTCCTGTAATTTTATGAGTGTCTAAGTATTTATTTGCAAAATATTATACAGCTTGTAGTTCTCCAAACCTCTTTGTTGATCTTGTAATCTACACAATCAAAATTTGAATTATTTTGAAGGGTATTGCTAACCTAACAAGTCTGCTGAACAACGTCAATAGCGCAAAGAATGTTGTCCAACTGTCAAAATGCTACTGTTGTATGTTACGGAATTACCCCACAGGTTTTCCTAAGTTTACAATATGTTTCTTCTATATGAATACAAACATCACCTATTTAACAATATGAGTTGAATACACAAATCCTTTGTGAAAAACAGGTTATATTAAAAACATAACCCTACTTCAGGGCTCCGGGACAAAGAATCTTTCTTCAAATATAGTGCCAGAATAAACTTACATCTCCAAACAATTTGCAGGTTCAACATTGATATTACTACCCCTATAATTTCAGCCACAAACTCATTAGCCTCCCTCGTGTTTTATTAAGAATCCGAAATCGCTCGTAAAATTAGTTTTAATGTTCGTATACCGTAAAATGGCCATAAACTAATTTATGTAGGATGACGTAGCTAGAATGGTAAGGTCTGTGGGTTTACTCAATCATAACACGGAGGGCGCTATGATTCATCGATGGTTTTCTACAAAAGTGCTGTATCAGTTTTCGTGCAATTAGTGGCGAACTATTTTTCATGTAGCTAACGTACGAGTATACCGTCAAGAGAAAATGCCTATATACGATAAGGGTTCAATAGAGGGGTTTATCGTAGGGTATATTAACGAAGATGATGGTATGTTAGCTCTGGCTAAATTTTGACTCCAAGTCTCAAAAAAAGAACATGTTTTTTTCTCTGCATCTCTTTAACGCTAAAGGCTTTTACAAAAAATAATAGCAAACAAGAAATGTAAATAACTGGGAACGTTAACAGTCACATTTCGATTGAACACGAAAGGACATGTTTATTATCGGAACGCATCGAATCAATTGCCGTTCAGCGTCGCGGGAAAGATAATGTTGGGGCTAGGACGACAGCGGAGATTTCTACGAGGTATTTGAAACGAACGAATTTGTTACATAAATAGCATCGTGCCTGTACTCCTCGAAGAACAAGGCAGGGGAAACCGGGCCTATAGTACACCACACTTCGGCAGTTATGTTGAATTACCAGGTAGTACTGTAGGATGTGAGCCGGGCACAAATCCAGGCTGCGGGCTGCTACTGAGAAACGGCTGGAATTTGTTGTGCTATTGACGTCAGAATGATTTTGATTATACTCTTCTTCTTCCCGCTTTATTAGATCATGCATTTATATTTCCTAGTCAGGAGGCTAGCTGCGTGTTTTACTGTAGAGATTGCACTGGAAGAATGCTTTGAACCGTCAGTAGTGGAATATTTGCCCCAAGATAAAATTAAGCTCTATAAAAGCGATTGAAACATTGCAAGATAGTGAACATTTTTCATTGTATGACCTACATGTATTTGTTCCGAGTCTGGGTGTTTTTCTATCTATAATATGTATGTACTTACAAAAAAAAAAAAAAAATGTATATAAGTAGTTTATCAGCCATCTTGTTACCATAACACAAGCATTAGGTTGCTTAGCTTGGGACTAGATGGCGCTGTGTGAAATGTCCAAAGATATTATTATTATTATTATTACATTACTCTATTACTCGAGAAAATCTATTAAAAATACCGTCTTGGTCAGGATTTGGGATGCATAACGCATATTCAACCTGTAAAGTTTTCCCTGCTGGGACTCAAACCTCTCGATGAGAGGACCGTGAATCTGGTAGTAGCGCACACTTTTCTCGTGGCCCCACCTTGTCGTCAACACCACACCCTTCTGTCATCTTTCAATCGTCTCTATTCACGTTTGAACATTAAATAGATGTTCCAATAAGGTCATATTATTTACTGAAGTAAACAGCGTGTTGATGGGTTCTCTAATAACTGGTTTGGCTAGCGCAAAATTTGGATGGTTCAAAGCAAGGACTTCCTCTACCTTAGCATATTAAAAATGTTCGAAATCGAAAACTTCATATTATCTATTACATTTCTTTCAAGCATTTTAATAACACTCCTGACTTGCAAAACCCACGCAAATTACTTGTATTTAGTACCTGTGTAAGTTACCCATGAATGAAGACTAGAAATTTAGTACAGTCAACACTTATAGTTATTTTGAGAGGTCCAACGCAAATTACTTGTATTTAGTACCTGTGTAAGTTCCCCATGAATGAAGACTAGAAATTTAGTACAGTCAACACTTATTTTGAAAGGCCCAATTTCATTTGCTAGTCAGTTTTGTAATGAAAAATTGAACCTTCTTCTTGTATCCAAAGCCTCGAACCAAACAAATCGTATGGGAGCTCCAGCAGCTGATTCAACACTGTTTTTCTCCCTACATGAAAAAGAAAACATGATAACCGAATCACGACCCTTTACCATTAAAAATAGCAATGCGAAACACCGTGCGTTTCCACTAGAGCGAGCACAAGGGTGGGTAGCCATTGGCTTTGTTAGGTAAACGCACATATTGTGAGGAAAATCACGCTCCCCATACTGAATATATCTGATTTGGGTTCCCTCAAGGTTTTTTTGTATTGTCGATACCAGTTGCTAACGGCGAAATTTTTTGAGGCCTTGAGATTTATTTATTTAGTGTTTCGTTTGAGGATTCCATTTAAAACGTGTATTTTGTGAAAGTGAATGCTAGGAGCGGTAGCTTTTAAAATTATGGTTTTTAATTGATCATTGTAGCCTTGGATTAAATTGAAACACAGATCGGTTAGTAGATTCATTCCGTTTAGTTGCATCAGTATCTCACCTTGTATTCATAATAACACTTCTTAATGCATAGCATTGTCAGCCTATAATGTTCCAACTGCTGGGACACAGGCCTCCTCTTAACACCTTCTCTTAATTAATCCCAAAACCAGCATAAAAATAATATCCTCTAAATTAATCATAAAGTTCATAAACCCGAGCAGACCTTAAAACTTCCAGAGCGATAGAGGGTCCAAAAAAACCTTTAAAGCTTGAAAAACTTAAATCATTAGCGTGGCTAAACGCAAACGGCCAGACAGCCGGTTCTGTTAGCTTTCAAAACAATTTACATTGAGTTTCAGTTTCAAGTGGTCGGCGGAATATTTTGATGGGAAAAATGAACTGTTGCATAGTTCATGGGAAACATTTACTGGCCATTACTCGATTTGTTGAGGAAAATGCGAATCCTGACTATACAGATGAATAAATGATAATATAGAGTTATAATTGGCGCCCAACATGGTACTTCGATACCTGTCGCATTCCTGACGATACAAGCTTACGATACGGTACCGTATAAAGTTTGTAATACTTTTGAGGGGCAATCACCAGCGCTAGAGGGAGACCAATTAATCGATCTCTTTCACACTTCAACCCTTACGCATCACAGAAACACCGGCACTTCTAAATCCGGAAACACGGTAATTCTATAAAGGAATATTAAAAAGCGACTTATATCCTGCGATACGAGAGGCACAGGATACAGCCAGTTTTCAGCTGAAAAACATTTTTCATAATCTGAAAACGGCGGTAAGTACGAGCATTTCAGCACCGCATTACGAGAAGATATGAAAGGCGTATTATTTTTAATCCCGCCATTCAGTGGCCCGATTCAGCTCGAAATATTTTTAATGAAAGTTATTTCTGCAGTCTGTTATTTTAGAATAGAATGTTTTTGGAAGATTTTGTTTTGAAGGTTTCATCATCTGCCTAGCCTTTTCCCAACTATGCTGGGGTCGGCTTCCAGTCTAACCGGATGCAGCTGAATAGGTACCAGTATTTTACATGGAGCGACTGCCTATCTCACCTCCATAACCCAGTTACTGGGTAATACGATACCCCTTGGTAAGACTGGTTGTCAGACTTTCGGGCTTCTGACTACCCGTAACGAATGTCAAAGATCCACGAATGATAGCCGGGACCAACGGCTTGACGTGCTTTCCGAGGCACGGAGGGGTCTCGGTATGTAAAGATGGTCACCCATCCCCAGATTAACCGCGGCAAGCGTAGCTTAACCTGACCGATCGACCTGTGCGGCTGTTATTATTTAGCCACGGGCCCCTCCAATGTGTTTTGAATGTTTAATGGGGTTTATACCACATTTTGCTGCTTGCCATAGAGTGAGGTTGCTTGCACTCGTGTCGTGGAGTTTCTTCTTGAATGTCGATAGTATTAGTGCTTTTATTTTTTATTCAGTACTTAGTTATTCTATAGTCTAATTAGTAATTTCCCTTCTTTTAAAACATGACTTTATAATTATAACTTTTTGAGAAGGTTTCGAAAAAAATTAGGGGTATCGTATTACCCAGTAACTGGGTTGTGGAGGTCAGATAGGCAGTCGTTCCATGTAAAATACTGGTATTCAGCTGCATCCGGTTACACTGGAGCCGACCCCATCATAGTTGGGAAAAGGCTAGGCAGATGATGATGATGATGAGTAGATTTCGAAAAAAAAACTATAAATTTAGTCCATTTCAATCTCCTTCTTCTTAGCGTGCCGATGGCAAAAATGAAACGAATAAATATATATTTTTCTTTTTTTGTATTGCGATAAGGCCTCAGATTTCTACTTCCATTATTGAGTTTTCGTAAGCATAGAATACAATACAACACAATTAATTACAAGCACAATTAACAAGGGAGGTAACAAGAGCAGTAATCAACCGGCCGAAGGGAACCGCTATGAATGTTAAAACGCTTCGCTTGCTACAATTCCATCATCGCTCTTTTATTTTCTTCGTAGTTTTTAAATTGGTGCTATTTGTGGCAGTGTTTAGCGTTCATTTTGATTCGTATTGTCATAAGGGTGCCATTTTGTAGCCTTACTTGGAATAGGCGTTTTAACTTCAATTTAAAAAATATTTTTCATAGTTGGATTGAACTGTGGTTTGAGCTTCAGAGTTCCAAATACTGATCCACCAGTAGGTATACTAGGCTTGTTCGATTATAAAAATCAAATCTCTTTATGTGATAAAAATGTGCCAGTTATTTTATTACAATGTATACAGCTTCACAAAAAAGCTCAGTAAGTAATGCAATTGTACTCAACAATAAACAAACAACATTAAACACCTTATCATTTTATTCCATAAAGCTTATAATATATTCCTTAGAAAATATTATTACCAGTTTATCATCATCCGCACAAGGAGTAAACATCGGAATATTGAATTACGGAGCTATTCCGACAAGCATCCTGACGATGCAGCGGGATAGACCTCAAAAGAGTATGAAAGGAAAATTCAGATTTCACCGAACACATATTGACATTAAAAGGCTTTTTACATAAGAATAATGCAAAACACGCTCGCTTCCACGAACGCGGTAAAAGAGTATAAGTATTAGATACGAAGAATAGCTTTAGAGAATTTTTGTAAAGATTGTAATGCTGAGAATTTTTCGGATAATTTCATGGAACAATTTCTGCTGAGAGGCTTTGTAAATGAAAACGTGGAGAAAGTTAAAATATAAATAGTTTGCGAAGTAGCGACTTATTTAGGAGAATGTTTTCATATGTTACCGCATATTTCCTGGGATATAAATGTAAGGTGCTTAGGTAACATGGCGTTTTATTATGACACCATAACATGCTTAAAATACTGCTATAAAGTGAAGGTATTTGTCATGAAGTTTTGAGATATCTACACAGTATGATGTCGATGCATCGTATATCATCAAATACTGGTCATATCGCCTATTACTCGTAGCAATGAAGTTGCGCACAAATAAAATTAAAAAGCAATAGTTTTGGAGTTAAATAAGTTAGCGCTCAGAAAGGTCAATTGACATTTTGCAGCCTCTATAAACAAAGATTTTATTATCCTAACGTGTTCCTTCCCTAATAAAGACAAGTGATAGCGGTATTTGCATCTAAATAAGTTCTAACACACGATCTCATGAAAAATCGATAGTGGGTTAAGCCAGGGGCTAATAAAAGCCACGAATTCAAGATAGCAACAATTTGGCAACACACCATACATAAGTAAGCAACTTCTCACCGTGTTTCTAGCAGGCAACATCTCAAGGACTGAGAATGAGGGGCCATATCTCCAACAAAATGACCTGCCTTTATAAAATATTCAAACGCTAGGACGGAATCCCTCAAAAATTATAATTATTACGCAGTGAAGGAAAGATCGTAGGAATACAGTACCTACCGGAGGTAATGCCGAAATTTTTATTTCAATAAATCGACGTCATTGCCGAGATCAAACAAAAACAAGAAAAAGCGTTGGTCCTTGAATTTGATAAGGAAAACTGTTTCAAAGGACTTTGGTTATTCATGAAGCTTCGGAGGTTAACATAAATAATAAACTTTCTGTACACTAATGTAGGAGTATGAAAGAAATTATTTCCCTTTGGATTCCTTTGCAATTTCGAGAAAATAACATACTTATTAGTGAAACAATAAATATTAAATAACATTTAGTAAAAATGAAACAAACCTTTGTAAAACTTTCACGACGTTGATTTTCCTTTAAAAGTTTTCAAAAAACATGAAATTAAAACCAACAAGAGTTTTTGTACATCACTGAATTCAACCATGAAAATAATGTAACCGTTTTAACCCTTTACAATAAATATGGATATTGAGGGACTTTGTTAAATGTAAAACTGCTCTTTGCCCTGCAATTTTGAATTTTAATCTCTGAACTGTAATGTTTACTTTCGACGGTCAACAGACCCGTCGATCGCGCAACTTGTTTAATTTAGGCCCGACGCACCTTTGTGTGATAATAAAATAAAAAAAGTTTTTCCCTACATTTCCCCAATACCCGGCGATAGCGCGTCAAAGAGAATTTTTGATGGCGAATTTGATTAAAATGTGTGCGCAAGCAAAATAAAGAGTTTTTAGCAGAAAAAGGGCAATATTTGCCATTGATTGAGTTGTTCGTTATTGATGCGTTCGATGGACCGGTTTTTGTGGACGATGATCATTAATTATTACAACATGGAAGCTTTGGTTTAAATTCGAAATATCCTTCCTACCTATTATGCGATCAGAAACATTAATGCACAAGTTTGCACATATAGATACAAGCTTCAGTCGAAACTGATGTTGGCAAATCGATATTTAAACCTATAACATAATTAATCCTGAATATCGAATCAAATGGCATTGAAAATGGCTTTCGAAAGCCCGTCTCCTCTTGAGCCACTTACCAATGCTAATGCTGGCTTTTAGTTCCATTTGCAAATGTAAATTAGTTGACAGGGGCTCAATCTATGATAGTTTCGTTGACTATCCCGACCGCATCAGTCTACCTTTATGAGATAATGTTTGGACGCCAAACATTATCGCTCAAGGGTCTATAATTGGGCCAGATTTCTTTGTAATGCATATTAATTTGGTTTAATGTTTATGTATTAGGTGTAAATGAAATTGTGAGATTTGTTTGTGTTATGTGTTTGTTTTGGTAATGTGACTAGCTTAGTTGTTTTTGAACCTTACCTAACAATCAACTAAGAACTCATCAACGAAAGTTCTGTAATTACCAACTTAATTAAAGAAAACGAATAGAAGCTTTAAAGCTTTCCGCATCCCATTTCCAATAGAATTCTATTACAAGTACCATTTCAGCCACTAAGCTTTTAAGCACTAGTGCAGTATGCAGCATCATTTATAAAACACAGGAACTAACTAAGAACAAAACTAAACAGTGATAAATCTTCGTTTTGCACACAATTATTCTCGTCTGGTACACGACTTATGTTTCAATGTCTGCCTTCAGTTGGAGCTCGCACTTCATTTGTTCCTGTCGAAAACTCCTAGCTAGCTAAAGTGTTTGTTTTTAAAACGATCTGCAAGAGGGCTATTATTGTTCCTATACTTCCTATTTTATCTCTGAAGATGGAGTTTCGTTTCATGTAGGACTGTCTGAGAGTAAAAGGAGCTTTATTAATTGAACGCGAGAGTTTCGATGTAACGGTTGAGGACTTGTGGTCTTTGACAGTTTAATTTTATTTGAAACTTGGACAGTTCATTTAATATGATGTTTTATTTAGAACAAGATCTTGGTTTCTTTGATTTTAGTAATCAAAGAATGTGTGACAGTTAATTAACTTCTAGGTATACTGTTACTCATTCATCATCGAATAGCTGAAAATCGTAGTATAAATATCAATTCCGTGGTATAATTAAGAGCTGTCGCAATTCAAGTACATGCAATCAGATTAAAACGACACAGACATGTTGTTTTGATATTCAACGAAATTCATATTACCAAAATTGTTTGCTCACAAAACAGAAATGCGATACAACAGCCGCCGAATCCCAATCATTAGCTCCTAAAGCGAGTAACTATGTTCACAGACAAAGCGTTTCCCGTTTGATAGTAGACCTCAATTTCACTCACGGACACATTGTAGGTAAGGCTGAAGGCACATTGTGGGGTTGTCGCATTACGACGGACCTCTTACAACCCCTCTTAAGGGTAATTAGTTTGCGACCGTCCTGGTGCAAAGGGATGAATGCAGTGTTTTACATCAATAGTTTCTAGATTAAGTTACGGTTGTGAGTAAGATCAGCAGTAATTGAAAATCTGTATAAATCAAGTAGCGTTCGTGTCGCATTTGGCAAGAAAAGAAGAAAAGTTTTCGTGAAAGTTTCGAGTGGGACGGAGTTTTTTGCCTAAATGGTTTGCCTTCATTTATTATTCAGTTGCTTGTTTGTTTTTAATCTTCGCATTATTTACCTTTATGTTGATTAGGTTCTTCATTGTTTAAGTACTTAAAAACTGCTTACCTGTAAAAAAAAAGAAAATGGTTTAAGTACTTTTGAATTACTTTGGTGATCTACTTTTAAGTATTTATAAGCTATTTTCAACAAAAACTTAGCAAAAAGAAAACTCGTTATGAACTTAGGTTAGTTTTTCAATTAATGGCGCCGATTCCCTTGTTCACAAACTAAACTAAACTTAAGTTCAGTGCATCTGTTTCTTTCTATTTCATTAAGAAAAGGACAGAAGATAAATATTACTTTAGTCCTGTCAAATTAAGACGCTCCATAGACAGTTTAGACGTGATTAAAAACATGGCTACTAAAAATACGTCAATTTACGTCTGTCGCTGACTAATTTGACAGGACTAAACTAATATTTTATCTTCTGTCCTTTTCTTAATGAAATAGAAAGAAAAAGATGCACTGAACTTAAATTTAGTTTAATTGTGAACAAGGGAATCGGCGCCATTATCTATTGTCCTATCTCAGGTATGCTGGAAGAGATTTCTTATGAAATAAGCATCACCTCTGTACCTATTTTTCTGTTCTGTTTTTTCTTGTCTCTTTATATTTATGTGTGTACATACATGGTAAAATAAATAAATAAAAATAAATAATTAAGAAAATACTTAAATTCGCTGGTAGTGTTAGTAGTAGAATATTTTTATTTAAGTAACTGAATTCACAAAAAACAATATTGTATGTGTTATGTTATTTAAAATTGTTATAAATAAGATAGTTTAATTCAGGACCACGCTAACGCATTAGAAATTCTCTGTAATGTCTGTAGTGTTTGTGATAAATAAATAAAATAAATAAATACGTTTTTCTGACGTTCCAGGACTCGTTAAAAATAAGTCCAATACATGCAATAAACTATGATATTCACAATTGTTGATTAAACAAACATCTATACTTATAATAAATCTGTAGAAGTGAAAATTCTGTACATTGAAAATATCAAAAAAATAAATGGCAGGGGGTGTTACTAGACCGACACCGAACCCAAAAATGTGATTAAAAAAATTTTTGTCTGTCTGTCTGTCTGTTTGTTCAGGCATCACGCAAAAACTACCGGTTCGATTACGATGAAACTTGGTATAATTATTCTTTAATATCCTGGACACCACACTGGGTACTTTTTATCCCGGAAAAGTATATAGGTACAATAAAAAACAAACTTAATTTTGCGGTTCGATCCCTAGACCCGATTACTGTACCAACCGCAAATAATAAGTTTGTCGTAGGTTACGTTACCCGCAGTGGAGTTCACTAAAGTTATGCTCTAAATGAAGTGCTGAAGGTTGAATTTCGCGTGACGACTCCCGGCCACCGTAGGCGCGGGCCTGCGGGCGGTGAGTAATGGGTAACTCACCGTCCGATCAGGACCAGGCCCGTGCCGGACGGCGTGTTGTGTTCCACGCGCGCCTCAAAGAGATGTCAGCATGAGAGACGGGGCCCCATAGGGCCGTAGCCTGCCAGGGTAGCGGGATTGTCCGAAAGGGTTACCGCTGCCCTGGAACATAAAGGGCTAAGGAAGGAACACGGGTGGGTTTTAGTCAGTAAGAGTCTGACACTCCCTCCTGCTCTTTGATGATTTCCCATCCTCAAAAAAAAAAAAAAAAAAAGGTTGAATTTGGCTTGCACCGTTCGCAGCACACGCGTGGCGCGCGGCCGCCACGGATCGCTACCGTATATAAGGATATTTTTTGAACTTTGATTTGAACGGACGTGTTGAGTGGCGAGCGTTCGTTC
The DNA here is from genome assembly GCA_951799955.1 of Apamea anceps. Classification (NCBI taxonomy): domain Eukaryota; kingdom Metazoa; phylum Arthropoda; class Insecta; order Lepidoptera; family Noctuidae; genus Apamea; species Apamea anceps. The sequence goes on along the minus strand of OX637504.1, from coordinate 2,645,349 downwards.
TTATTTTAACTGCTACTTGCAATTCTAAACCGTGTTTTTCAGTGCGACCTTTTTTATTTCTATTAGTTTTTAGAGTTATTTAGGTTTATTTTTATAAGTCGTAGGTATAGATTTTAATTTTAAAGTATAGGTAGTATATTTGATAGTGTACGTAGTGACCGTAGGTTATTTTATAATACTGTTAGGTAAGATTAGTCATTCGTATAGATATTAGTTTTTAGGGATTTTGCTTATTTATTGAGTTTAGTTATCATCAGAAATAGGTTTATTTAGGTAGGTAGGTATTTTATTTTCTGTTATTGAGTTTTTTTATTTTTTATTATGTAGGTACTTAGGTAAGGATATCATATAGGTACCCTCTTAATCACCACTAATGAGACACAATTGGTTTTCTATTGTAATTAGCCACAAAGGGCCCGCGAGATAGATGGCATCCTGGGGAAGCACATACATTTTATCCTGTTAGCACGTTCCCGTGGGATAATTTCCGACATCCACGCGGGCGAAGCCGCGGGCAGAAGCTAGTAGATAGATATAAATGTAGATAGAATATGCTTTTTTGTCAAAACAGGCCTAGGTACTCAAATCATCCAAAAACCACATCGCCTTTATAAAAATATACTGGTACGTTATACCACAGTATCTATTACAGTAATGGAAACCCATATTGCTTCAGCACGCCAATAAACCGTCCCGTGACACTAAACCTTATGAGCCGGGTCCCTGAATTATCTACGACAGCCGTAAACTTTGTTTCGTCATGCGCTGTGTATTGTCCTTTATTTTCTACTTTTCGTGGTCAAAGATAGTTTTATTGAATTTAGAAGAAACACGCTAGGATAGAGGCACATTTTCAAGATTGGAGGATTCAGGATAGTGCTCCAAAAATATGTTGAGGCTAGAATTTTATAGGATTTGGAGCTTAAGTTATTCTTAGTCTGGCCAGTCTTTTGAAAGAAATGAATTCTTTATAACTAAAACGAAAATAAAAAGATACGACGGTACTTTCATGCTACCGCTTGTTCTGTGTTTCAGAGAAATGAAAGTTTTTATTATTCCATACAGTTTTACTTAGTTTTATTTCTTCCTTGTTGAATCTGTAAAAAGCTTGACATTTACTCAGAAATAATCGGGAATATCGTACGAGCCATTTCTACATCGATACGCAAACCGGTAATATCTGGTCGAATCCGCCGCAAATTGGATTGGACCGCACTGGCGTACCGCGACTTTTGCATCGTAACGTCTATTTTATTTATTTTCTACTCTACACGGGTAGCACTATGATTTTTACATGCCGCCAGAATGTTGTAGAAAATTCAACGTGTCGCCGAATTTGTTTAGCTATAAATAAAATCTTGCAAGGGTGTTTAGATTTCGTCAGAGCACGCTGGATTTATACATATTCTTAGAAATGTTATGAGGAAGAAATATAAGCTTCAGTATATTGATATTTTCTTCAAAACCCTCAGTGCCATGAAACTGTCATAGACGATTCTATTGCTCATAAAACCCTGATGGACGCTGTACATAAAACAAAGCGAAGCCATAGATCCATTCTGCCGAGGCTGGCAGTTATAGATATACACATAAATCCCTGAGACTGTTACTGATGCATCTCAGAGTGCATTTAAATTACCTTGGAATGCACTAAGTAATCTATCATGTCCTGTAGTGCGATTTAGTAATGGCACATGAGTTGTAATATTGAATGCAATGTTAGATATTGTACCTGCGTTACACAGTTGCTAGAATAAGGAAATAGCTTCTACCTTACAAATTTGAATCACTAAATACTCTACTTGTGTTGGAAAATATTAAAGTATCAACAACAGCAGAATATCGGGATGAAAAGTTCTATGTCCTAATCCAGGTCATGGTCTGACCATGTGCCAAATTTCAAAACCGTTCTGCTGTTTTAACGTGAAAGCGTAACAAACAACAAAAATACAAAAAATCAAATATTATTTTCTCTTTATAATACTAGTTAAAATAAAATATTATATTTGTCCAGTTTATCCAGAAGCAGCACTTTTCCAACAGTTTACTTCTATATACATTTTGCATACAATGACAAGCAGCTTTGAAACAATAATTTTCAGAATTTCGCCAGCACACAAAACCTCGTTTTATTCTGAAAAAGAATAAGCACGAAAAACTAATAGCTAGTTCAGACAAAACTCGTGGTCGAGTGAAATTATAGCCACGCTTTCCTCTTTAACATCGCATCGTTTCCAGTTTGTATCATTTTAAGATATTTTATTACCTTCCCCGTCTGCGTCAGTTTCACGTCACGTTTCCCGTAAAATTTAATTTGTCACAAATATGCGGTAACTTTATATGCTGACAAAGAGGTATGAAAAGTTCCCGGTTAAAATTCAGGACCCCTTTTTTGCTGTCGTCGGGGCAAAGTGATCGGTGGCTTTTATTTTTATTTTCAAGAATGGTAATATGTTTCCAGCGGTAATCAAATCTACAACGAAACGGTTTTAAAATTAATTTGTTATGCTGCCGTTTCATGAATTTTTTTCGCAACGGTGCCTTTATTTTGGGATTGAAGTCCTTAATGGAATAGAATCGACCTGTTTGGCTGAAAAACCTGACAAAAACAATGCGCTGTTTTAGCCATTATCCAAGTGTGTTTTCGGGAATTCCTAAATAGAAAAGTAATTCAATTTTAGTATCCTTACATAAAACATCGTGCGTATTTTTTCTTAATGAAAAAAACTTCTAACATTCCCAAGTAGCAAAACTAATTTCACCGCTTTCTGTTCCGCTAACTAAACAATAAGTTATTTCAAATAATTTGCTTAGAAAAACAGGACAATAGCGTCAGATGAACTGCTAAGACTGTCCAGAATAGGTCAGCGTATTGTTCCCTTGCCCTTTGATAGGATTATTGTCAAATGCCTTTGTCTACCGTACCTTTGTGAAGTTGACGCTGTGAATGCCGCCATTGTTAATTAAGGTACGAAAGGTACGAATTTAGACAGTTTTGATGGCAGGAGAGCCGAAAACGTGTTTCAAACAAGGCGCACAACTCGATACGGATGATCCGAAAGCGTTGATATTTGAAAGGTAGTCCTTTGATGTTGCTAATTTGTGAGAGGATTTTCGTAGGATTTAGAAAATGAATTAAACAATACTAAGTTCCGAAATTGCTTTTCGACACTCCTGACGTCCGTCACTCAACTTTCGCTGAAAACCTTTTGTACGTAAAATTTAAATTCAAGCAAAAAGGCAGGTTTAATCAAATTACACGTGCTGTTTTCTAGGGTCAGGATAATTTAACATAATCCGGTAAAGGAATGGAATGGAATTGAAACGATTGGAGTGATACGTTTACAGTAAGCTCATCAAAGGAAATGGATAATGCTCACTAGGTATGTATTGGTAGTCATATACAATTAATGTTATATTTCAGAGGCCTGTCTGTCACTTCTGACACTAACATATGCAGAAAAGGAGAGAGAGAAGGCAGAAAGCACGAGCCTCCAAGTTTTATGTACTTCAAGAGCTATGTGATATAATGTACTACTTCCCTTCGTCGTCATCATACAGGTAATGGAACTTTCCATTACCTGTTTGATGACAGACGACAACGACGACGACAACCTCAACAACTAGGTTGCACTAAAACAAATTGCATCGACGAAAACAAAACGATATTCATCCACTGTTCCCACTGTTGGCCGTAATCTACCACGCGGGCCCAGTGAGGACTTTTGGATGTCACATGACTTCAAATTTTTGGTTCTAGGACATGCCGGTTTCCTCATCATGTTTTTCTTCACCATTTCAAGAGCAGCAGTGTTGAAATAAATTACATAAAGTAAAGCTCCTGCATCCGTCAACCCACACTGGGCCCGCGTGGTGGTAGTGACCCACAGAGAGAACATTAGGATGTTTATGCTAAAGCGCCAACTACGAAAACTTGTTCCTATGCAATTAAACTTCCTCCAGATTGTCACTGGGAAAACCAGTACAGGCTACAGGGTGAGATCATACAATTCAATGATATATTTCGGTTTATCGGGAATTGGATCAGAAATTCCAATTCTGATTACGTTCTATATGTATGCGGGGTACAGACGCCAGCACATCAAGCTATTATAATCTGTCAAATTTCTTTAATAGATTTTCAACTTTATAGCTAAAGTATTAAGGTTCAAGTTTGATTGGGGAAATTTGACCCATCTGTATGTACAGACGCCAGCAGGCCAAGCTACCCGAAACTGTCAAATTTTCCCAATCAACTTTGAACCTTAATGCTTTAGCGATAAAGTTGAAAACCTATTAAAGAAATTTGACAGATTGTAGTAGCTTGATGTGCTGGCGTCTGTAAATTGAGCCTTTTTTGTAGCAGCATTCAAAGGCAACATTATTAACATGTCGAGGAATGTGCTATAGTAGGTAATCATTTAGATTGTGATTAGCTTTGTCATGGGTTTGTGAATATGTTTAGTGTGAATAAGGAAATAAATGCTGGTGTTCATTTACCAACAATATGTTGTACTAGCAGTGCCCGCGGTTTCGTTCGCGTGCATGTCGGAAAATAAATTGGATTTCATTGGTTTGATTTTTGGCGCGGAACCCTTATTCTTTTTCTAAAATAAAACAAACCAAAATTACTCCTTATAGCATTAGCTATCTGCTAGTGAAAGTCCCGTTAAAATCGGTCCAGCCGTTTCGGTGATAAGCCGGAACAAACAGACAGACAGACAGACAAACATCTTAAAAATTGTTTTTTTTTAATAAGTGCCGTATATATTTTTACTTAAATACATGCATTTAGTAAAAAACTGTTATTTTAACATTACAGACACTCACGAGTACATTTTATTTATCTTTATCTTAATATACATACATATATAAATCTTCTGTACGTGTGTTTGTCACCTAAAACAGCTGGACCGATTTGGATGAAATTTTGTGTTTGTGTACATTTCAATGGGTTCCTGGATGGTTTGAAAACACAATTGGACCCGGTAGGTGGCGCTGCTGTCGGTATATGATGACTCAACCGGGCAGGACGACGTCTGCCGGGTCCGATAGTATGTATATATAGATTGTTGTCAATATAACCTGTATGTATATGAGCGAAAAGACATGAAACAAAGACAAATTCATTTGTTTATTGATGCGTCTGGCCGTCTGGCGCACGCTGATCAGTCAGCCCTTAATTAATTAATCCATACCCAATTCTCATAAGCTATTCTAGTGTCGCTGGACGCCGTTATTGAAAGAGCATTTGTTATGATGCAAAGCATATCGATGAAGATGATATCGATAATTAGCTTCTGACCGCGACTTCGTCTGCGTGAAATTTTGCGAGAAAGAAGAAAATGGGGAGCACAACTCTATAATAAACTTCCCAAGGATGTAAAAGAAGCGACTTCACTCAACATATTTAAAAAGAAAGTACATATTTACTTTTATTTAAAACGACGAAACGCTATATTAATTGTGTTGTGTCTATTTTTGTCTAAAACAGCAACATCTTTTTACTATGGCTACCGCCTTATCTTAGGAATGCAGTGAATTCGCTTTTGTTGACAAAGATCATCATACCTTCGTTTTTTTTTTTTTTGTTTTCTTCTACCCGCACTGAATAGTATACAGGGTGGCAGGGACATCGACGCGCAAACTGTAACCATGGCTTCAGCACATGAGTTTAGACCCCAAAGCGTCGAAATTATTCGTCGGTTATTAAAAAAAAAAATGCTGTTCCATACATTTTGACCGCGTAGGTATTGCACTTATCTATGACCGCGGTGATTGCGAGAAGAAAGTGCAGATGGGGTAGAAAAATGCTGGACTGGCGACCTGGTAGTAGAAGTGTGGGCAAACAGCGGCAAGGTGGACCGACGGCCTGGTCAAGATTGCTGGACGACTCTGGCTTAGAAAGGCTAGAAACAGAGAAGAGTGGCGTGCATTGCAGAATGCCTACACTCAGCATTGCGTGTATGCGTGTGAAGACCAACTGGACTTTGAGGGTCGAGAAGTTGGAGTCGCGTCACAACACGAACTTCAAGTCGTTCGTGGTGCGTGTTCCGAAACATCTCGAGAAGGTCCTCAAGGAAGAGTTCTGGCCGAAGGGTTCGTGGCCGGCTACATGACACCAGTCAGCGAAACACGACGCAGACACTTCGTGTGCGTTAGTTAGTGTAATTATAATGTTGTATGTATTTATAGTATTTTTAAGTTATATTATTAATATTGTATTGTATGTGTTTATATGGGCCTTGATGCCTGAAATAAATGGATACATAAATAAATTAGTTGCGTGGCGAAAGGCTAAAGAAGAGAAGAAGACACCGCAAATCCCACTATCACATCATAGTAGACATGTTAAACAAATATGGACCTAAAGGCTTACCAGCACAAACTGAAAACCAAATCAATTTCGCGTTTACACTAATTACGATATTAACTTGCACACAATTAACAATAACTATCATAACATCACAGATAAGTTAAACACAGACACGACACGCTACACTAAACAGTTAATTAAACGGAGCAATATTTAACCTATCCTCATAATTAAGGTTTACTGGATTACGTGTTTCATTATGGTAATTATCAACTAACCGCTTGCTGAACCTCGGAAGAGTTCCCATGTAAACCGTTATTTATTAGCCTTTACATTAAGGCTATATAATTATTTTAACGTTAGCTTTTATAATTATATGAGACTGGTAGTTTCATACTGTAAGTTTTATGGCTAATTAAATTAAACTCAAACTCAAATAATTTATTTCAATTAAACCATTTACAGACACTTTTGAATTGCCAAAATTAAATAGTCGGTCAGTTAGTCAGAAGGTTGAAGCTAGTAGCCCATTCCAAAACGTAATCTCTATGGAGAAGAACAGGCAAGAAACTCCAAGGAAAAATTCTGGGTATATTATTTTTATTGCTTCTAGTATATGTGAGAACAATGTAAAAAAGAAACAATTTAAAATATAAAATTAAAAATAAGCCCTGGCAGTTAAGAGATGACCAGTCTCAACCGACGGTGCCCGTTCACGAACATGACGAGTGGATCAGCACCACCCAGCTCAACCATTTTGCAGGAAACCGAATGATACAACACACGCGCCACCACCAGTGAGACATTTAAGTGAGCATGACATATTTTCAACTGCCATGTTCTTTCAAGTCAACATCAAAATATCATAAAAATCCATGGTTCTACATTTACAAAATTTAAAAAATTGAACCGCCGAAAAAACTGAAAAGCAAAAAATAATAAACCTTTTTTATTTAACCTTAATAAGGTAAGTTCTTAAACTAATGTAAGTATACCTAAGTAATTTTGAGTCGGCGCCAAACAATCAATAAACAAAGATCACTAAATTGCCTTAAAAAACGGCGCCGACTCAAAATTATTTAGGTATACTTACATTAGTTTAAGAACTTACTTTATTAAGGTTAAATAAAAAAGGTTTATTATTTTTTGCTTTTCAGTTTTTTCGGCGGTTTAATTTTTTGTTAAAAAGTTTTTATTTTATAGTTTTTTGTGGCTATACCTAATCTACTAATTGTTTGCCAAAGGGCAGGAGGCATATGTGGCACTGAATAGAGTAATAAAGTAATACACCACTCAGCATTAAAATCTGTGAGTGAACAATAAATCACCCCTATTTTCCCACCCTTAGTGTTGGATTTTCTTTTTTAAATTTATATGGGACCAACTTTGGGGTATACCCTTTTTTTTTTTTTTTTTTGAGGATGGTAAATCATCAAATGACTCCTCCCGCTCTGGGTGGAGCAGGAGGGAGTGTCAGACTCTTACTGACTAAAACCCACCCGTGTTCCTTCCTTAGCCCTTTATGTTCCAGGGCAGCGGTAACCCTTTCGGACAATCCCGCTACCCTGGCAGGCTTCGGCCCTATGGGGCCCCGTCACTCATGCTGACATCTCTTTGAGGCGCGCGTGGAACACAACACGCCGTCCGGCACGGGCCTGGTCCTGATCGGACGGTGAGTTACCCATTACTCACCGCCCGCAGGCCCGCGCCTACGGTGGCCGGGAGTCGTCACGCGGCTCCCGACGCCCGGAGCGTCTCCCGCGGCGGCTGAGGCGTGAGGTGCGCAAGGCGCGTTCTCTCGCCCACCCCGCCACCTCCTTCGCTAGCATGACTGCTTCGCAGAAGGAGGCGACTGCCTCCCACTCCCTCTCGCCCCGGACCATGGCTTGAACCAGGGCCGGACGCGAGAGGTCGCCGCCGCTGCCGATCGCCTCTACGAGGACACGGCGGTGCTCTGCTCAAGCAGGGCAGATCTCCACCGTGTGCTCCACCGTGTCCTCTGGGCGATCCTGACAGTGGTGACACCCGGGCGTCTCCTCCCGCCTGATTATGTGCAGGAACCTCCCGAAACATCCGTGTCCGGAGAGGACCTGCGTCAGGCGGTAGGTGAGAGCGCCGTGACGTCTCTCTAGCCACTCCTCAAAGAGGGGTCTTACCGCCGCTATCGTGGCGTGCCCTGCGCTGGGTTGCGATAGTCGCTCCTTCCATGCCGCCATGAGATCGCGCCGGAGGTTCGTCCGCTCCGCCGCAGTCTGCCGCGGATGCGGAGTTTCCCCCCGGCGTAGTGCCTCCGCGCGCCAATCATACAGGCGCGCGAGCACTATCGCCTCCAGATCCCAAGGCGGCAGTCCGGCAAGGAGGCTTGCTGCCTCGCCCGAGATCGTGCGGTAGCCCCGGATTAGCCTTATGGCTACCACCTTTTGGGGCGCGTTCAGGTAGTGTGCGGCTCGTAGCCGCAGTGAACGCGCCCATACCGGGGCCCCATATAGGGCCATGGACCGCACGACCCCCGCGTAAAGCCTCCGGCAGGAGGCGTTTGGCCCCCTCAGGTTGGGCAAGAGCCGCTTTAGGGCGGCTCCGGCCCGTTCCAGTTTGGGGGCCAAACGTCGGAAGTGCTCGACGAAGTTCCATCGGCTGTCGAGGACGAGACCCAGGTACCTCATCGTGGTCTCGACGCCGATGTGAACCCCTCCTACCACTAGTTGGGATCCTGGAGGTGGCCCGTACCGAGGCCCATGAAAGGACATGGCCTCGGACTTGTGCAGTGCCACCTCGAGACCCAACCGCCGGATCCTTTCCACGACTATCGCAACCCCGCGTGTCATCGCGTCAGCCGCCGCCTGATGCGACCTCCCCTGCGCCAGGACCAGCGTGTCGTCAGCGTAGCAAACTACGCTGACGCCTTCAGGGAGGTCGGCCCGCAGCACCCAGTCGTAACCGATGTCCCACAGAAGCGGCCCCAGAACCGATCCCTGTGGGACACCGCACGACATCTCTCGCCGGTTCCAGTTCCCGTCGCGACCGGGGTAGATGACGGCTCTGTCCGTCAAATACGCCCCGACTACTCGACGGAGGTAGGTCGGCACCCGGTGATACCGGAGTGCCTCCCCAATGCAGCTCCAGGGCAGGGTGTTGAACGCGTTGGCGATGTCGAGTGACACCGCCACGACCACCCCACCCCGGGGGGGTATACCCTTTCCAATAAAAAAAGAATTATCAAAATCGGACTACTCTGTAAAAAGTTCTGCTTGGTCATACACAAAAAAAAAAATATACGTGTCGAATTGAGAACCTCCTCCGTTTTTTTTCGTCGGTTGAAAAATGCTTCTAAATTATACAAAACTACAGTATGGAATTTATTTAAGAGATGACAAGAAAAAAAATACTGCCAATCAGGAAGAGGTACTTCATTTTGAAGTATTAAGAATTAAATCTTGATTGAATAAAATAAACATCAAGTTCGTAATGTCAGAAACACAAAAAAAAAAACAAAGAAAAAGGGAAGCATCTCTTCCAAATATTGAAATTGTGATCAACTAGTGAGCCCAAGTGCCTGTGGACCAGGACCAGCATTAAGCCAAGCTTTTTTTTTACGTGATATATTTTTTTAATTGAACTAATAATTAGGTGAAAACTACGATTACGTAGTTAAACTATGTATGACAACAATATTATTGTTGAGTATGAATAGGTAGTAGAATAAAAAGGTGGATGACGGCTTTAAATGCATACATTTAGGGAACAACCACACTTATTCGCACATATCCGTAAAGCTGAACGGATTCGTACAGTCACAAGCAAAAGTATGTATGCCCTCGGCTTTATTTAACAGTGATTTACCCCTTTGTTTTTTAATGAAATTTTATGTTGTTACGAACATAGCATTTCCGAACCCATAGGTTTATGTAATTTGTCGTATTTCAACATTACTTTCGTTATTTAAGGAAAAAATCGCAATTGAAAGTTGCCAAGTGTTGACATATTGATGCTCGTGACTGTACACATTCCATACAGAATCGTTGTTTTCTATGAACAAAAGCTGAACAGAGCTGAATAAGTGTGGTTAGGCCCTTAATACTGCCTTACCAAAACAAAGCACAGAAAAAAAAAACAAAATCGGTTCAGCCGTTTGGGAGCTACGAAGGCGCACACAGACACACGTTAGAAATAATAACAACCCTCTGTTTTTGTCGGGAGTTAAAAATTAAAAAAGAACGCTTTACGTCAACTACGCGAAAAGCTTCATGGAAATGAAAGGTCAACTAGTGACAACCACTTCACTTTTTAAAAGCGTAAAAATAATAAGTACCCAATACGCTTGTCACTCACTTTATTGTAATTCCATTAATATGTCTGCTGAACTTTTGCTTGGCATTAAAAAAAAAGAAAAAAAAAGTTCATCTGTCAAACCGCCATACTTGTCCCGGCGTAAATTAAAAAGTTCACACTTCGCCGTCGACTCACTTATGGAATATCTGTTGATGTCGAGGTTATTTATGAAACATTGGATTAGGTAGGTATGGATGGTGTGATTAATGGAACTTGTATTTCGGAAGAAATTATAAATGTTTACGAATGGTAAACATTTACTTCCACTGTAAGTAAATCCCTCGCAGTTAGTGTATTCACTTGAAATATCACTGTAAAAAAAAAACAACCGACTTCCAAAAACGATACTAAAAAAAGTGAAGAATAACTTTAATTTCGGAAGTCGGTGTCGTTGGGTTCGCATTTTCGTTGTTTGCCATGGACTTCCGAAATTAAAGTTATTTTTCACTTTGTAGTGTCGTTTTTGGAAGTCGGTTGTTTTTTTTGCGAAAAAGTTTTTATTTTTCACTTTTAAGTTGTAATTATTACCAGTAATTTTGGTTTAAAAACCAAACTTCTGAACCGTTTTTGATGAAATTTCTATGGGACCATTTGGGAAGTATACACTTTCTAACAAAAAAAGAATTTTTCCAATCGGTTGGCAAGCGACGGAGTTATGCGCGAACAAACATTAAAAAAAAAATTCAAACATCCGAATTGAGAACCTCCTCCTTTTTTAGAAGTCGGTTAAAAATCAGTTTTTTGTGTGTAAACTTCACAGACGAGATTAGTATCGATATCTATATACAATAAAACATATTTTTTCAGCTCAACCTTCAAGTACAGACGCCAGCAGGTCAAGCTACCCGAAACTGTCAAATTTTCCCAATCAATCTTGAACCTTAACATTTCAGATATAAAGTTGAAAATATATTAAAGAAATTTGACAGATTGTAGTCACTTGATGTGCTGGCGTCTGTACCAACACCACCAGAGGTCGCTGATACCTGAAAAAAACCATCATATCTGTTTTATTTTCATTGTGTCGTGTTTAATATATTCATCACGTCTGTAGAGTCTTGCTAGCTAATTTAAATTGACCCTTTATACAACGACGTCCCGACACCAAAAGTCGGACAGTTACCCACCAGACACAACATCCGTCTGGTCGGAGGATTCTCCCTTTTCTATGGAGGATGGGTGAACTTTACACCCTGTACCTCACACCTGCGGGGTAGTTGCGTTACACACTATCAGTACCAATGGGTTTCATTTTGACAGTTTAACAACATTCATTGCGTAATTTACGTTGTTGAGGCAGACAGATTTTTCGAACATATGAAGCAATGGATTAGCAATATCTTTCAAAATGAATCAGATTGAGATTACTACTATGTTATACAATAAGAGTGTTGTACATACATTAAACGATTATAATGAAGACCATTAAATCGTATATTAGTTTGCATTTTACAAAATAATATTCAGAGTTAGGAATTAATCAACTGTGTTGTTTCATATGAAACAAACAAGAGAATTCGGGTAATTAATAAATATTTTGTTTAACCAGCATTTGCTCAATTATTTACTTAAAATAATAATGTTTTATTGCCAACGTTTTGCAATCAAAACACAGGAGTATTTCAATCATGCCTAATTAATTTATTGCAATTTAAACGAAACCATTGTAATTCCTAATTTCAATCAGCCAAGCCTTTTCCCAACTATGTTGGGGTCGGCTTCCAGTCTATCCGGATGCAGCTGAATACCTGTATTTTACATGGAGCTACTGCCTACCTGACCTCCACAACTCAGTTACGGGGTAACACTATACCCCTTGATAAGACTGGTTGTCCGACTTTTGGGTTTGACGACCCGTAACGTCTGTCAAAGATCTACGAATGACAGTCGGGACATGGTCGGGACTAACGGTATAACGTACGCTACGTACACTATGTAATGGATCTTCATAAATCCACACAAATAGAAAAATAGCTGGATTTATGGACTTTATATGAATTTTTTTGTTGGCAGATGCATCAAAGAGTTATAGGATCCCGCATAATGTAAGTTTTCAATGGCAAAAATTATGACTAGGACGAAGAGGATGCCAGGGTAAAGGTATGATTACCCTGTCATCCTCTATGGATAACAAACCAAACCAATCGGCATTACAGTAAAACTCAAACCCTAAAATGGAATAAGTCCCATAACCGTAAACCGGACAAGACTTAGTACCAACGTGACTTTATCAATTCATTTACTTTTCTGAGTTTATCTTGGACATTACTGACATCGGCGAAGGAAAAACACCGTGAAGAAACCTGGACCAGACTTATATTACCTATAAGGTAATAAATATACAGGGTGGCAGGGACATCGATGCGCAAACTGTAACCATGGATTCAGCACATGATACTAGACCCCATAGCGTCGAAATTTTTCGTCGGTTATCAAAAAAAAAATCTTCTGTTTCATAGAAAAGTGCAATACCTACGCGGTCAAATGTATGGAACAGCAATATATTTTTTTAATAACTGACGAAAAATTTCGACGCTATGGGGTCTAAACTCATGTGCTGAATCCATGGTTACAGTTTGCGCGTCAATGTCCCTGCCACCCTGTATATTTATACTATAAGTCTGAAATCGTCAACTTATGTTGAGCAAATGTGGTGATCAATGCTTGTGCCTTTTCTGTATGAGAAAAGGCCTTTGCTCTGTTGTGGATGGATAGCGTATTATATTATAATCGTAAATCCACATCGTTAAATTCGCTCTTCCTTGAAAAAATACCCAATACTCCAAATTCATCAAGTGCAAACTCAATAAAATGCTCTCTTAGCACTCAAAAGCACTTCAAGTCTTGAACAATCATTCGTACCACGCACCAGTCCATAAATTAAAAGCTCTTTATTCGCTTCCAATTGTATCTGAGCCGACGTTCATATATTTTATCCGGACGCCGAGTGAATGCTAAGCGACTTAGGAAGTTTTCGGGGCTGATCGGAAGACGCGAAAAGTGTTGAAGAGTTTAGCTATGATGAAGATCGATTTAGTTTACGTTTTATTTATTTAGATAGTTTGTTTACTTCTTGGTGACAAAAACTAAGATTGTACCTAAATGTTACATGCTTCCAGTCGCAGTTATGGGAATTCTTTTAAGAATTGGGCATTTAAAGGCAGTAAATACTTTTACTGCCTTTAAATATTTGGGCACTGCGGGTTCTAGTGGTTAGGGTAGAAAAGACTTTTCATGCATCAGTATGCTGTATGTGTGTTTGTTTGTGGGCAAGATTGTGCTAGACACAGAGAAAAATAGAAAAAGAGACAAGTGCTCCTGATGTTCTTAATAAACCGGAAAGAAACGCTAAGAGACGCCCTCGAAGTGGACAATATTTTTTTTACTCCATTCTTCGGCCACAATATTATAAAAAAAAAGTTATGACAAATTCTTCCATTTTATTTTTACGAGCTCATCATAAAAATAAACTTGTTTATCTGCCCATTGCCAAAACACTCCTACATTATGTTCGGTCGTTGAATTAGATAATGTGGCCAAGCTTTTCTGTAAAGACAATATTATACCAAAAGCAATCACATATCTATGACTATAGTATGAAAAGTGACCAGAGTGATCATATTAGTTACCTTTAGGGGCTTTAGGATACAAGGAACAGACTTATAGAGGACGGAGTCTGGCCAAGCAAGAGTCAAACGAATCAGCCTAGCTTTTCCCCAACTGTGTTGGGGACGGCTTCCAGTCTAACCGGATGCTTCTGAATTCCAATATTTTACATGAAGCGACTGCCATCTGACCACCCCAACTGTTACTGGGTAATACGATGCCCCTCGGTTAGACTTGTTGTCAGACTATCAAGCTTCTGACTACCCGTAACGACTGCCAAAGGTCTACAAATGACAGCCGTATTTTCTGAGGCACGGAGGGGCTAAACGACGAAATCAGCTTAAAGCTTAGACGATAATGATTAGTCAATAGTTCAAATAAATCTAAACTAAAGCGTTTGTTGAAAGCAAAGAATTTGTGGTCTAGGTGCGTCATTCTTGGCGCACTTTAAATGCTAATGTATGACATTGAGGTAGGTCGTGATGGCGTTCACACCTCATTCTATGCTTGATATAATAAAGCCTTTATCGTTTATTGATCCCGTCAATAAAGGTGTAATGTCTTAACACAAGATCGCTTTTAGAATGAAAATGAAGATTGGCAGGTACGATCTCTGTATTCTAGCATTTTGACATATCAATTTTCGTCAATTTGCAGTTTTCAATATTTTTTATATTTTACTAGCTATGCCTGCGACTTCGTTGGCGTGCACGTCGGAAAACTGTTATTTTGACAAACAGACACTTAAATTTTACTTATTTGTATAGAAGATGCATATATTTAAAAAAAAATACTAGAGACCTTTCCTGTATTGGCTCGAGTTGTTCATTCAAAAGTAAAAAGACTAGCCAAAGCCAATCGACAAGGTTAGTTTATTAGCGATGGATGTTTACATTAATCAGTTAATTGAGGGTGCCTCTAATGCATCTCACTTTTACAATAGATTGTTTATTTTATAATTACTCAAGCCTTTCATATAATTTCTATAACAACAACAGATATTATCTGCAGCAGCGCACGCACTCATTGTGTGATGTCGTCACTGGCGCACGCGCGGCTTTCCCGGACGCAATTTGCGTGTGAAGCTCCCCCTATCTCACGCTCGAATAAGTACCACGTGCCAGTTGCACAACATCCAGCGCTGGAGCGTTTGTTTTGTGGCGATGTAGCCGCTTTATTGTATCTGTCAACTTAATCTCACTGTTAACATAGGTTGTTGTACGAGTATAATAAGCAATTTCATAACATATCTTCGTAGAGGATGTGGAATATAAATGCACGTGCTTTTTATGGTTTTTTTTATTTCTTTCTGACATTAGGAGTCGGCTGAACTAAATCGGGAACTGCAATAAAATAGAGGTTATCTGTAGTTCGTATTATTGCTTGAAAATACAATTAGTTAAGTTTTAATGGCAATAGGTAAGCACGCCAATAAAATATGGAAGGTATTACCAACAGCTGTCGACGCACATGCTGCGCGCGGTACAGCTGATTTAAGACGTGACACGCAAAACCTATAACTGTACAACATATTAATTTTGCTATTGAATTTGTGACAGTTTAACTACCTATGTCCATTATCTAACATTCTTATCTATCGGCTGTAACAACTTAATACTTCTCCCATAAATCAAACAGCTCATACACAACAATTACGAGTTTCTTGAACGCCCATAAAGGCATAATGATTTATGAACAAAACACTTTTTTATGAACATTCATCTAAGCCACTCACGTACAAAATCCTTGTATTAAGAACTGAACAAAACATCCATATTTCATTATTTAACGGATCTCTCTGAAACTCCGCTAAAGACTTGCAAAAGTTTCTAAAGTCATCGATCAATTTTGGCCATTTCCCCCAAAACAAACATTTTAGAGGATCGATATAGCAAACATAGAGCAGGGAAGTTGTGTTGGTGTTCTTGTCAAACGTGATTGATGTCAATATTTAGTGTGGTTAGATTTTACACTGTGATCAGAGTTATTTACAAAATTAATCACAGTTGAAGTTTGAAGCTACTGTTGTGCAAAATTGAACAGTTCATGCGAATCCATTTCGCATAATTTGGTAACTTCCTACTTGCTACGTGCAACCTTTAAAAACCACGACATTCTCATGACTTGCATTTGAATGGAAACACGATATCGCTAAGGCCATTACAAAATTCTAAGAAACGAAAATGCGTTCTGAAAACTTGCTACAAAACTAACCCTAAAAAGTCACGTCCTCGCTGAATATTTAAATGAATTCAAATCACTTTTTTTGATAACGTCCGAAAAATTCCAATCAAAATAAAACGGGCTGTTAAACTTTGCGATGAATAACACTAATTCCTTAACACTTAAACGACAAACGTTTTACGATGTTCGAAACGTTTTTATCGGATTTGTAGAGTTTTTAACCCTTCCAGAAAGTTCCTTTAACGTTTCACAGCGTTTTCAATCGTCAGTATTTGTCGTTTATGGGACATTTACTCGTAAAACTCATTTAGTGTTTATTACCGTCCCATAACATCAAAGCTGATGGGTTCTTATGGGGAATTTGTCAGCTGTTTACGTCGAAGCATACAGTTATATGGATGAAATTACGGGGTGAGAATTCGATAGGGTCGGTACTGATCGATCACATAATACTCTAAAAATGGTCTACTTCACATTATGCCAATTGATTATTGGATACTGTGTAACTGTATGGGGTGGGGCAGCGAAGACTTATCTTCTAAGAGCAGAGAGGGCTCAAAGGGCTTAAAGTTAAGCTAAGGAAACCCTACAAATACCCTACAGCGCAACTTTACGCTGATTGCAAAGTGCTGACGGTTCGGCAGCTCTTCATTCTGCAATCTGTCCTGAGGATACGTGCCCGCTTACCCCCTTCTGATCCAAGTAAGCGTACACACATATGTTCCCCCAGGTGTACAGTACAAAACCACATTTGCAAGACGTCAATACTATGTCTTAAGTCATCATGTTTTTAAAAGAATACAGAAAGAACTAGACATAATAGGCCTAAATAAATTCAATATCAAATCAAAAACTCCTGACTGGCTCATACAGCAGGACTATATTAAAACAGAGTCTATACTACTATCACACATCGCTTGACATAATTAACCACTTCAAGAACTCCCACAAGATCTCATATTCACACACACATACACACACACCCACATACATCGGTACACACTCCTCCCTTCTCACAACACACGCATGTACATACACCTCAACACTCACACATATTTGAATAATATTAATATGCATCAGTAATGGTAGATCAACACACTTTCACTCTTGTAAGTTTTAGTTTTATTAAATTTAAATTTTGGCCGATCACTGTCTCTTAAGATACAGGTTTCTCTCTAGTTTAAGAGACAGGGTTCATTATTTTTGTATGCTTATTCTATTGTATTGATTTGCTCTGAACTGTGTCTGTGTGTATTTATTTATTTTGGATAAATGAACAATAATATAATTACATAAGAATTTATGTTTTTTGTTTGAACCTTTTCCCTGTTCACGTTACTTCAAAGTAGTGACCACGAAAGGTCGAGAACGACCAATTTCTTTTCTGTAATTCGTTTTATTACTTACACTTTTCTCAATTAGAAGTAAGAACTACTCCAATCTATTACTACGTGACGTGGTAGAAACACGTACCTACAGCTAAACGAAAACAAACTGTAGACGGCACAGAACAGTATGTTTTAATCCGAGCAAACTTGAAGATGATGATATCGGATTTGGACCTAAACTAACATCCAAAAGGGACTCCTTCATGTCGTAAGCGGGATCTATTGGATTATGTTAGTGTTAGCATATTTGACTGAACAATTTGTGAATTGAATTTGGCTCGACTAGTGAATGATAACGCAGTTATACTTCAATCAAGAAGGTAACTGATAATCATCGTCAGTTTTAGCATTTTCTAACGCCAGAATTTGTAACCGCCAAAAATCTTGGGTGCAGTTGCATTTATAATTGTATTTCCCAACCTTCAAGTCCTAACATTCAGTTAAAGGTGAATAGAACTAAAACTCCTCAACAATTAAATGCGATGTGAACTAGCCAGAATCGGGTTAATAGACATGAAAGGTGAGCGGCTGACATTTGTTCCAACGATCGTTCGTTCGCGAAGGTCTCAAGGAATATCTCTACCATTTCGACGGTACGGAGAATCGATGTTTATGTCAAAACCGTCAGAATTGCGTGGCTAAATGTTTATTTGGTTTATACATATTCACTTTTATATTCAGATATAGTTTCATCATTCAGCCATTTGGTGGTAGGCGATCGCTGGGTCCAACAAAGATAAACTTGTAATTTTTTTAAGATAGCTTGATGATGATTTAGCAATATGTAGGATTTTTGTTGTCACTAGAGGCAGAACAAAACTTAGAGTTCAAATATTTTTCTCAGTCTGTGGTAAATAGATATGGAGCTAGAAAAGAATCGTTTGACAAATCTGCCTTTAGCGGTGAGCTAAAATGCTGGGTGGAAGGAAACAGATTTAGTCAAGCATCCCAATTTGTTTTAAGACACTTAACTTAGAATGAAAATGTCCAAAAATTACATCTAAATCAACCAGTTTCACCCAGATATAGCTCAAACCTCTAAATCAAACACTCATGATACTGTAAAACCAGTGGTCCCTTATCCACACAATAGTAATTTTCTCTGCGCATGCCTTGACCTACTTGAGGTGAATGAAGTCCCGTGGGAAGCCACTACTTTACTGGATGCCGTGAAAACGCGCGAGCCATCCATCTTACTATCGAGCTCAAGGAATCCTTAATATATTTTTAAAAACTGTTTTTAAAGTAGCCTATTTACTTTATTCACCATTATTATTTAATGGCATAAACACAGAAATTTTATCAACCCTATTAAAAATGAAAACCAAAATTCATTTATTCAAATTAGGCTAAAAATCAGCACTTTTCAAACGTCAAAATTACAAAAGATAGTCCCCCAAAACGCCCGCCCTTCACCACTTTCTAGTGCTATCGCTGAGAAGAAGAAGTGGCGCAACAAACTCCCCAGCAGTACAGCTGTCTGTCCAGTTAGAAAATACTTGATTGTATACAATACTAGGTACCTATGTTAAGTAACTAACATTACAAGACACAGAACATAAAATTAAATTATTTATTAGGTGGTAAATTATTTATAAATTTTTAGGAGTTACCACACTCCGTCAAAAGTCACTGCTATTGTAGCTTAAAACATCGGAGCCATGAACATGCCAAGCTTAAAATTACTGTCTACATGATACATTTAGCAGATTTAGGTGCTAAACAAAACATGGTTCTATTGGCTATCAATTGTCTGTCTACGAAGGTCCTTCAAATCTTCATGCATAATGCCATTATATGCACAAATCACGTACACAAACAATCGGTACTGTAAATATCTTCGATCAAAGCAAATACTCACACGACGCGGGAATTGCACCCGGACGCTCTGTCGACATTCCGGTATTATGGTGTCTCACTGAATGCAGCATGCAGTACTTAGTAATTAAATGTCATCATTAGGGCCAGTGTGTTACTGTGGGTACTTGGGTTTAATCGACATCGGCACACCGTTCCTCGTACTAATATCACTTGAGAGATCCGTTTACAGTTCCATCATGAAACATAACGCTTTCGAAATTAATGCTTTGGCAAACCTAGATATTAGTGTATTTTTATGATAGTATGTTTGTTATCTGGTACTGACGGTATTTTATAGTTAACATTTTGTATCTTACATGCCACTCAACTTGGCATCAAAATTTATCAAAATTCTAATCATTTTGGCAGTAATTTTACTATAACAACAGCTTTGGTAGGAGTATGCTCCACGGTGATAACGTCTTTCAAAACAACACTTCCTTTACTAATAAAGACACGTAATTAAAACTAGCACTTAATACGGATGTAGTTTATACCGGTTCATATCACACAAGAAGATCCAAACAAGCAGTAACGAATTAATACGATGTTATTGAACTTCGCACTAAAAATAATAACTCTACTCGTCAGAATTGGCGCTAAGAGTCCATTGGAACCGTGCCAGTGCCACCTTCAAGCGTTATAGCGCTTCGCACATTTCACGCGACAAATCGAGTGTGAAACGATAGGAAGCTTTAAGCGGCTGGATTGTATGTTTTTGTTTGCAAACTTCTGTCACACGTTCAAGTGTCGCCCGTGACTTGGTTTTTTGGTCTTTGATACAGTGTTTGTAGTTAAGGGTTTTAGTTTTTCAAGCCATTTTCAAGAATAGGCTAGGCAGAAATGCAGGAATAGCCTAAAAAGATGTCACGAAGATCAGCTGCAGTCAGGAGCCGTGCTTGATTAGTGAGGAGGACTAAGGTCGTATCTAAGCAGAGTAAGAGGCTCTCTTCACGTTATAAAGTCGTTGATATATTTCTGTTTAGGAAGTCGGAAGAATACGTCCTGATCGGAAGATCAGGACGTATTTTTCCGACTTCCTATCCTTATCTTCTCTCTTATCCTTATTGCCATATATAAAACGCCATGCACTAACATCACGAATAAAATTTTATGATAGTAATAAGATCCACAAATAGTCATACTTTCATCACAGTAGTCACTTTTCGACGTCTTACTGAAGCCGTACTCCAGCGAGTTCACGTTACTGGGAACATCGCAAGTTATTTTTGATCGCAAACGGAAAGATGAACTATCTGTTTATATCCTTGGGATATGGAATGAATTATTACTTCCTTGAGCAGAATCCCGGAGGGAGATAAAATAATAGGAAATATGGAATCCATACAAATGACAATTCTGTTCTTGAATGGTTTTCTGCAGGTTCTTAATATTTGTGCTAATTTATAAGAGCTAGATTTTTCTTAACTACATTCATGTAGAGGTTCAGGTCAAAACTCGGAAACATTAATCTCATAAAACAGTGCAAAGACTTTAGAGACCGTAATTACCATGCAAAGTGGTTTATCCGTTTCAGAGAAAAGATCTAAAAAGGCGTGATCGCGCTTTGTAGTTAATGATACGATCGTAGATCTTGTCGTAATGATACTGCTTAGAATTCAACTCATACAAAGCATTTGCACGTAACGCGAGGTTATTCTCTTTTTTTGCGCCTTCCAGTCATGTACTCGGCTTTGCTTAAAGAAGTTGGTCATGCGACTTTTATTTAAGTTTTAAATTCGTCTTCTCTATCTTCCTGGTAACCGTTACAAGAAATTGCCATAAGATAACAGCACCCAGGGCCGAAGAATTGGCAATCGCAGTCTTTATTATCTGATAAGTGGACGCTGCTGCTCACCCTCTTTTGACGTTATCTCTAAGTCAGTTTTTACGACACTATCAGTAAGTAGTCCTGCGCAACCATCTTCTAAATTTAAGGCGGCTCTTGCACCAACAATAAGTTTGCGCAAAATATTGTGCAACTAGCTGTTGCCCGCGACTTCGTCTGCGATCCAGATTGAAAAGTAGCCTATGTCCTTCTCCAGATCATGGTCTACCCATGTGTCAAATTTCTTCTCAAATTATGGCGTGACCAAGGGAAATAGGGATTCATTTTTATATTATATACGAGTACTTAGATAGGTATGATTGAATCTACTCGAAAACTTTACTAACTCGCTAAAGCTTTTGTTTAATTATTGCGCAATCTTCAATGTTAACCCTATACAGTCAAAAACATTGCGCAATTCGTGATATTGTGCAATATAATTGATCGTGTAGTGCCCGCCTAAGACAAAGACGAAGACTATAAGACAAGACTTTTGCTACGATCTTATACTCAGTACTACGCAAAGAGATGCCTCAAAGAGATGTCAGCATGAGTGACGGGGCCCAATAGGGCCGAAGCCTGCCAGGGTAGCGGGATCGTCCGAAAGGGTTACCGCTGCCCTGGAACATAAAGGGCTAAGGAAGGAACACGGGTGGGTTTTAGTCAGTAAGAGTCTGACACTCCCTTCTGCTCCACCCAGAGCGGGAGGAGTCATTTGATGATTTCCCATCCTGAAAAAAAAAAAAAAGAAAAAAAAGTACTACGCAATAGTACACATAGCACTACTCGTCTTTCCAATCCTCACTGATCTGACCTCGGCTTTTGATTAGTAGCATCTGGCGACATCCTCGAAAGAGATTAGGTGGCTTATTATTATCCTGACAAAACATGCCACAATGCCACAATAGACTTCCACTAATTACATTCTTACCACGGTCCTATCCTTTAGCCTCCATGTTGAGGTCAGCTTTTAGTCCAGCCAGAGGTAGAATATTTTCTACCAGCCGGGAAGCGAGCTAACAAGATTAAACTACTTAACTAAGCAGTAAAAAAAGAACAGTAGTTGTTTATTACTTGTTTAAAACTAGAGTAAACATTCACAGCTAGTCAAGATAATATTTTTAAGCTCGTAAAGTCGAGTGCTGAAGGCGTGAATTAATTACCTCGAAGTCGTAACTATTTTAAAACTTGAAATCTTTTAATTAGTCGAACGGAACCCTCTTAGTGCAAGAAAGTTGTTAAACCGATCCGTTTCCGTATAGCAGTGGGGTATTTAAGATCTGTAAGTGGAAAAGGAAACTTGTGTTATTGGTTATGATAGTTATGTCTTGGAGGCCTCAATTCTTTATTCTTTTGGGGTATTCCATGGTCTGCGTTGCATTGAAAAGGATGTGTATTTCTTACCAAGGCCTCCAAATGACCCAACATAATATCTCTGTTCGTTTGATATGGACCCTTTCGATTAGGTATTACTGAAAAAACTTTTTCCTTTGCCAATTGGAATAAATACTCACCCGGAAGAAAATTACCTTGACACTTTTCAAAAACTTGGCAATATTTGGGACCCAGCTTATCCCCCAATGAAAAAGCGTGAAGTTACGAGCCAACTTAGGCTATAAACACAGTCTCAATTGCAACAGTTTGGCAACAGTTGATAAAATCGACTGTTCTTTCTCCAAGTTTCCGTGTTAGTTTCTAAGACAAATATTAGTTTAGTGATTCCAGAAAGAAGTGTAAAGTGGAGTTTCTTCTGTGTCTGGCATAAACTGGGTGATATAAAGATTCTGACTTTAAAGCAAACTTATTTTTATAAGCAAAGCCTTTCAGTTACATCTGAATAATGAAAACGTGGTGAAGCGTCCAGTAAAAGCTTTGTAAACATCCATCTTTATTAATTAACAATTTCTACCAGCACTCTACACGGCCAATTCATCCTGTATGATATAAAAAGTTTGGACCAACCAGCAACAGGAGCAACTATTGTAAAATTCCAGAGTTTGATAGATAGTTGGGACAGTTGAAAGTTGTTGTGGTACAGAATATTAATAAATATCAGCCAACATGTCTACCGGCATTTGTTACGTATGACAACTTCGGGACACAGCGGTATTTTAGTTTTGACGAAGGTTTCATTTCGGTCCTGTTTCAATTTCTAACAGTTCCTAGTTGGACCACCAACATTGTTGTTTAGGTAAAAGTTAGTGTGCATAAGCCGGGCACACAGTTGTACCTTCTAACCGATATTATTCGTGAGTTATGTTTTAAACCGACCGACATTTTTCAACGTTTATGTCCACTTTATATTACGCTGTAGCTCCCCTGTTACGACACCCAGGGGAAGAAAGACGATGACCTACTTTGAGCTAAGTGCTACACAGCGTTTGAAACTTATGCATTAGAAAATTCCTTACTCCTATCATGTAGACTTTACATGCATTTAATATCTCCATCATCGGCCATAGCCCTGTTCACTTCATTTAAAAGCGAGATGATACACTTTGAAACCGACTGAACTAGCACAGAGGTATTTAATTAAGCTTCCTGTAAATTTGGGGCAGCATTAACATGGCGCCCCGGGCATGGGATCTATCTTTTGTAGTCTTGTTAGCTTAGGTGAAGCAAATGTGTATTTTGGCCGTACAACAGTGAAAATTGTGCAGGTACAGCATAGAATTTGGTGTTACTGGTATAACTCTTTTCAAAGGGAATTCAGGTTGTAGAATTTAGCGTGTTGTTAAAATGCGGAATATTTTGATGAAAGCTCTCACATAGGAATGCTTGCCGGAAATAATTAAAATTCTCGTTTCTATTTATCAGTACAACAGTAAATAGTAATAACAACAGTAATTTACGATAAATATATTGCGTTAACGAGTTTTAATCAGGAATTTGACTCTACTGATTCATAGAAAATGTTGCAGAAGGCTTTTAATTCGTGGTAGTTTTGAATGACTTTATAGTCATCGAAAAGTTATTTGCCAATATTATAAATCTGCTGAAGCCATCAGAAAGTAATATGCCAAAGGTAATGAAAAAAAAAATATTCAACAATATTTCTGTAATTTACAACAAGGCGTGTGACAGCGAAATGTCCTATATTTAATTAAGCCAAGGAAGCTCTTCGTATTATATTCCTGAATTTCATGAAATCCTCGTCAATTATATTCATCGTTTCATTTTCGTCGTTACCTAGGGATGAAAGGATGAAATGAAATTATAAGAGCTTTCTCAAGGAATATCGGTTTAGACTTGAGCAGGTAAAAATGTAAGGATCAAACGAATCTTCTTCCTTGTAGATACTGAAGAATTCCTCTGAATTCTGTTCAAAGTGAATGTTCCGATTTGAGAATATGTATAAATATGTTGTTATGCTTTGAGAAGAAAACATAGAGGCCTTTGTCAGTGTCTAAAAATAACATTTAATAATTGTGGAATTCTGTTAGACCGTTCTTTGTATATTTTATTATTTTCGTCTTGATATTATTAGGTCAACATTTTTCGGATTAAAAGAAACCAGTCCAATAGTTTCTGAAGTACTTCTTCAAGGGCACATCTTGAGACGTGTGTTAATCTGACGAGTTCAGTGCGCGACCTATTTTTCTATAACTGAGTCAACGTCTAAGAATTCTGTTTCATGTTCATGTGATGTTTATCCTCCAATTGAAGTCCCGCCAATTTAGGGTTAAACGGGCAAATAGTGATGTCACCAGTGAGGCTACATGTGGTGCGTCGCATTGGGACAGTACTTTATTAAGGAAGTGTACTGCTACTATTATTCTTGATGCGAATGAATGTGGAACATTCCTCAATTAGGTAAGCTATTTCCCGAATATATATTTTAAGAGAAATAAAATAGTAATGAGTAATTATAAGTAATAAGTAAGAGAAGAGAAGAGAGAAGTGAGAGAGAGAGAGTAAGAGTGAGTTATAAGTAATTATATTAAATTCATGGAATGAAACCGTTTCTCCTCCAAACATCTCCGAATTTTACTTAGTCTACAATAAATTGCAGGAAATGCCTAATCTGTGACACTTTTTGTTTCATAATAATTTGAATTCATATTCCTCTCGGGGTATCAAACGGGTGAGTCAAAAAGATAAAGCCTTTTGAAATATGCAGGCGGAGATAAAGAGTTGAGTATTTTTCGCAATTTGTTTAACTTTTTTATCTTTTTCGCAATCAATCTTTTATGCTTTTCAATGCTAATTTTAGAACCATTTTAGCTTTTTGTTCTACTTTAACTCCATGTTACGAGTGAAGATGCTCCAGTTTGCAGCTCATTGCATGAATTATGAGAGCAACTGCGAGTTTTGGAATAATCCATCTCTTGCAGGCTTTTACAACTTTCAGAGATTCTCGGAAGTCTTGTTGGAGGTAGTTAGTTTATTATTTACAGTGCGAAGAATAGCTTTATTTATGACTGTGTTACACACAGCAGCAGAACATCCTGGTTTTAAGGTTTCCCACATTTATCATTACTTATCGTTTAGTGTCCTAACATGTATCAATATCAATAAACATTACATGTCCCTCTATGACTCCTTCAGGATAAAAATGATCACTCCTAGAGGATATTGAGCAGTCTTCTTTACCCCGGTTACTATGCAATCACTGGTAGGTAAGTAAGTACTAAAAACTTGATTTTCTTGTCTACTTTTCCTTTCTATTAAAGTCTCTACCGGGCTCTAAAAAATATTATTTTTATTCCCACATTCCTGCACTCGACATACCAGTAAGTAACATTACTAACACATTAACATTCTATTGTTGAGTAATTTATCGATCTACCTACATGAGGTCAATGGCCGCAGATAAGTTTGAACGAGTTAATCTGTGCTCGTAAATCACCTCTATTAGGTAAACATGAGATAAGAAATGCTAAACAAACATGTGAGCTTGTGAAATGGATATTATCTAACAAATATTATGAGGTATTACTCCTTGTTAGTCCAGTCTTCACAAACGAAGCTGCTGAGTGTGGAATCCTGGGGATGAACCTGGGCAGTGGTATTGGGTGTTTCCATTGAAGATTCCTCAGTAGCAATCCGGAGTCTGGGATTGTTGGCGGTTGCGACAATAGGCCCTCCTATAACATGGGATAAAAATATAGTTTGCGAAATATGGATGTACAGACGCCAGCAGGTCAAGCTACCCGAAACTGTCAAATTTTCCCAATCAACCTTGAACCTTAATACTTTGGCGATAAAGTTGAAAATCTATTAAAGAAATCTGACAGATTGTAGTAGCTTGATGTGCTGGCGTCTGTACCAAAGGATTTTGGCTAACCCTTTGAGTATACAGGTAATGATGTTGTGAATTTGGGGTAGTTTGTAAGCTTGCCTGAGTCTGGCTAATTACTAGACCACACACGCACACAAGCTTATAGTCTTAGGTACAGAGTTAGCACAGAGAAATTATACTTAGTTTAGTTACACAAAGCGTTGTGATGTGAATTATATAGTACCCTGTATAATTACGTCGATCCATGTATAATGAATTCCCGACTCACTCACTGGCTAACTCATCAACCTTGGTCTGTAGAGGAATAAGGCCTGATTTTTCGAAATTCCTTTGGTATAGGGAATATAGGGCCGACCAAGTCGCTGGCCAAGTGCTGCTAGAAAAGTGATATAGATACTGTTATCCTTAACATTTTAAACCAATCACTGAACTTTTGGCACTAAAAGCGCGTTTTTCTGGATCGCGAATTCTTTTATTGCCCGAGGACACTACTCATTTGCTCATACATTTTTAATGACTTTTAAATAGCTATTCACAATTCGACCCAAATACTTGGTCCACATTATAAATAGTGAATGTCATTTATAACACAACTTGTCCGTTATAAATATCAACAAAATTTAGCTATCAATCTTCACAATTTAATGGAATGGCGTGTCTTTAATGTCTTGCCGACCTTTTGGTTTTAATTTATTATACTTTTGAAGTCTTTTTCCGTTGAGGTCGGTGTCCAGTCTAACTAGATATGGCTAAATATCAGACCTCTACAAACCAATTAGAAAATAACAGTATTCTAAGGTCAGCTGTCAGCTATGAAAACCAAAACAGGGAGTTTAACTTTGGTCTTTTAGGGCTGACTAAAAATGAGCAGGAATAAAAATAGTCACCACTGATTACCAGTACAGTATTGTCTCTTCATCTCCCTTAATCCATCCAAACGTTATCTTAAAAGATCGCTTTTATCGATAAGACCGCCAATTGTGTCATCCTTTCTAACATTTATACCTGTAATTTCTATGGTGTGTATAATAAAGAACATTCTATCTAGATATATCTATCTCCCATCCATAGCTTGACGGCTGCAGGCGCAGCTTGCGTTTAGAGCAATCCGAGAGGATGATTTGTTAGCTAACGCTAATAAATAAATAGGTATGCGAGTTCATACAATAGCGATTGTGAGTCAGTGATAGTGAGTAATATTGCCCTGCTCCCAAACACTCCCAATACATTCAAGCCCCAGATAACATTTTATCGAAATTAAGTGAAATGAAATTGCAATATTTACTTCGCAACGGAAGCTGCATCCAAAGTCTAGATAATAGATAACTCTCAGCAAACGTACCTAAGTGCAGAGACCACTGCGCCAATTTACACTGTAAAGGTAGCGAGGGGTAGTTTAGTAAGCACTTAACACTTTGAACTTACTTATTGTGCTAACTAGCTTGACTTTACTCTTGCACTAAACATTGCATTAAGCGAGTGCTGGCAGACAGCACTAGCATAAAAGAAGACTTAAATTGTCACCTGGTAACGTTTAAATATAGCATAGCATAATATCACTTCTTTATTTCTCCATAGGATATAATATGCAAATGTATGGTGCACCCAAATTTCACCAGGTAGGGTTTCGACCCATGTAACAGGTTGGCAATAATCGGGCACGAATCCGGTATCAAGCATACTTCAAAGAATTTTCTAATAGAGAATCCAATAACACAGCCTGATCCGGGGTTGATTGCAGGATCCTACGCCGAGGAAACACACTAAAGACCAGCCGAACAAGGCAGTATTTATTAAACTTTCGTTATTCTTTTGTATTATGGGGCAACGTAGCACATATGTCAACTGTGAGCCCAACAACGCAACTCCCATCAAATCTGGGCAATCTCGACATTATGAAGCAGAAATTATAAAAATAGCTGCTTTGGCAACTGTATCAGTTTTTACGGAGTTACTACTTTGGTAAAAAAGGCTGATCCCATTTCAAAGCTCTCCAGCGCATGTGACAGTAAAAATAAAAGAGACTGATAAATACAAAAACTTTTTTTATAACGCAAATATTTATCATAAACCATGACCAAAAAATTCAGAGATAATTTCCATATACAGACCGTCCATATCACTAAAAAACAATACGCCTCCAACGGCTCCAACACTGAGAACAAAAGTAACATAAAATATGATTTGCTCACATTCAAATGGAGTCACGGACAGAAATTAGTTAGAAACAAAAAAATAAACACCAACAAACACGAGTTCAGTATTCCACATTTTATTGTACGAAAGAGAAATATTCAAGCGCAGAACAATGAAATCAGTAGAGAAGTTTCACACAATAACAAAAATATTTCAATTGTTCGTAATATTGCTCTTAACATTGAGAATAATAACAATAGGAAAGCGGTCAGTATTGAAAGCGACAGTCAAAAAGACGTGAAAATGAGAGTCCTGTGAAAAAACACACAATATACATTTATTTAGTGAAAGTGGTTAATAATTAGCGGGTAGGTGAAGATTTTGCGGTCAAACATTGTTCACACAGGGTTTTATCTCGACGATCTGCGAATGAAAAAGCACCAGAGCTGCGGTGTTAGAATCACATTGCATTATTTCGCGATTTTAGATAGCACTGTGTGACAGTTTTAGTAGAGTCGCGATTTACTATAGTGCGTTTATGGAAAGCTGCGTGGTGCAAACGCAGTTTATGCGAGTACACTATAAATACGGTGCGCTTGCGTCGCTCTATTGTTCATTTTGTCAATGAAACACCGTTACGCTACGGTATATGGAGTTGCGAAGGATATAGCGAACGTAGTTTATCAATGAATCGACTCATTCACCGTTGAACCTGTTCTGAACTAGATAATTCGCCATTATGAGTATGAATTCTCTAGCTTCCTTGATGAGATTTTTGATCATCTGGCAAGAGTAGGAAACATCTCATTCTAAAATTTCTGACTATCAACCACTCTCGTATGCTCAGAGAATGCGAACGATGAGGCTGCTAGTGAAACTTTTAAACTGATTAAAACATGTAGCCGAGTAGCAATCTGTGTTGCTAAAATAATTAAGTTACCTAACTGATTACTTTGGCTAAATTAGTATTTAACTAACGCATAACAATTAGCAACAGTTTATTGTACAACTCTGTACTTCCAGTCCCTAATCAAATAGTATATCCGGACGAAATACGAAACTCAACAAAAGTAAATGATAGTTCTACAATAGAATATAAGAAAATTCTTTGTAGACGTAAATTATAAGAGGATGGGAAATCATCAAATGACTCCTCCCGCTCTGGGTGGAGCAGGAGGGAGTGTCAGACTCTTACTGACTAAAACCCACCCGTGTTGCTTCCTTAGCCCTTTATGTTCCAGGGCAGCGGTAACCCTTTCGGACAATCCCGCTACCAAAAAGAAACTGATAATATAGGTGGACTGTATTTTCGAACCCACATGTTGTTCGTCGCCAATCCAGCATCAAACCACTAAGCCACAAGAACTTAGTTTGGAGATTCTGATCCACATTTAAAAGATTTGGCCATACAAAGGGATTTAGTTGATAATTCAAAGGGCCATTTTCTCTTTGAGTCAAAGGATAGGAATTCAGAATAGGTAAAGCCAGAGTACACTCGTAGTAAGCTTATACACGTTAAATTTCACGGATGTCTTGCCCAGATTCTTTGTTTTTGCTAGCCCAAATGTAATCCTTCCATGATATAACAATTTTTACGCAATAGCTTAGTTAGGTATTTTTATCATGTCGGTTCGCTATGCTTTTAGCGGACTTCTAATGTAGATAGTGACGGTACCTACTTTGTTTTCTATAGTATCTTGAACTGTCTGTTAATTAGGCTAAAAGCCTATCTTTATTCTGTTGAAGCTTTATAAAACACAAGTAGGTAATTAAAATTCAACCAACTCGGTTATCGAACAACATAGTTCAAAATGCCTCCACAATATTCCGCTTTACCACCGTCAAATATTTGACCAAACCGTTTTCCACCAGCTGGCACTGTGTCATTAATCGCGAAACACAATTCTTCAAACACACACGAAACACTGTGCCTTACCATCTGTTATGATCTTACCTCAGTGGTCTGCCAAGTGTGAAATGGCAGTGTACCGTTGCGGCAGCAGATGTAACGGTGATAAACGATTAAATAAAAGAAGTCTAAATAACACTATCGCATGTCGGTATTACGGTATAGCGAATTTATAAATCTATTCGCGTTTGCGAGTGAGGGCACACTGAGGGCAGGTTATATTAATTTTAGTTTCTACATATTAGACAGCATTTTGTACAATTTCAGCAGTTCAGATGTTTTAACAAGAAGAGGTCCTTATCCACATGATATACATACTTATTAGGTAAAAAAATCAACGGGTTGCACTCCGGGAGTGCCGGCAGAAGTGAAAACTTGAATATTAACGTTCTGTATTTTTTATATTTTGGAATGCGGTCTACTCTCCCTCCCGAGCTCCGTATTACGAATTTTCGATCAGGTCACGTGTCCTGACGCGAGTTTAACATTTTTTACCCATCACAACAAAAGTGCACAACGCCGCTAAAGAAGTTTTCACTTCAAAAAAATTACAAGGAAGAATTCAAAACCAACAACAAAACAGAAATAATTGTGTCATCAAAATGACAGACCATATAGTTTGCAACAGTATAATGAGACTTGAAAAACTACAAAATACTTTCTAGAGTAAGCAATGGAGTTCACAAAAGAGCATTGTTTAATATCATCGTAAAATTCTATGATATTTTGGAAACATTTTCCGTAGCGCAAGTAATACTAGCATAAAATACGTGGATATACTTTCAAACTGCATGCAACATACTGGGTGTTGCAAAGGTAATGGTGCATAAGTAAAACACGCCCCTTGGAAACCAGCTCGTTCCGTTACTGCAGAGACTTTTAACTAAGTTTGCTGTATTGTCACAAAGGAATATTTTTGACTAGCAGAATCATACTTGCCGAGAGATATTTTCTTCTAGGGAACAACTATATTTTCTTCTAGAGAACTACTATATTTTCTTCTAAAGACTATTTTGGAAGCAACGATTTAACTGGAATGAATTGCACCGATCCCAGCGTGGTTTGACCAGACTCGAATAACCGAGTGAAATCCAAGATTGGCACTAGCCCCTGTAGCCTCATGTTTCATGACGCTACAGAGACCAATGCATATCAAGGAGTAGACCGGGGGGCGCTGCAATGGTAGGGAAGACGTGCCCTTAGGATTTGTAAGCAACGGTTTAACTGGAAGCTAAAAATATTACAGTTAACCACCATTCGAATAATAACTATGGTAATAAATAAGTAGGTAGAAATTAAAAAAAAAAACTTGATACTTAAAGCAAAAGCAGTATGACGTCTTTGTATAGTGATTATGACGCGAAGTGAAATTACGGCCAGCTGTAATTTCCAAACCATATAACTCTAGCCTCGCTGTTATTGCTGAACAATATTTTCACGTCGAGTTATAAGTGTTATGGAGATTTAAAATAAGCTGCTGCATTATGATGAGCATCAGTAATGTAACGTTATCACGGGGTTTCAGAATTTTATATAATTTCGTTACTTTTATCATAGAGGGGATCTAATCTAAATTTGTTTTCATACTTAGTTTGCAAAAAATATAAAGATGTTTGCAAATTAATTTTAATGTCTAGTTTGTTTTCTTTATTTTCAAGATCTATGAGCAGAATTTTTAAAATAAATAAGGTATCCTTAAATGTCAATTGATTACAATCTTTTAATAACAATTGTTTTAATCTCAATTAAAACTGAACAAATCAGTTAAAATGACATAATGTCGTGTGTTTCCGATCAACCCACGCTAGTTACAAGAGTCAACTGAGATGGGTCAATAAGGTGTTCGTAGGTGTTTAGCAAATTATCATCGCGTGCGCAATGTGGCGGATTTAAGATTCACTCATTAACATTACAAGGTCATAGACACCCACTGCTCAATATAGGCGTTTCCGGTCAACAGTTTGTGTTACCGCTAGTACAGGTAGTTACGATGTAAGTAGAGGTAGTTACCGCTAGGGAGGGGCTCGTGGCTAAATAATAACAGCCGCACAGGTCGATCTATCAGGTTAAGCTACGCTTGCCGTGGTTGGTCTGTGGATGGGGGACCATCTTTACATACCGGCTGTCATTCGCGGATCTTTGACAGTCGTTACCGGTTAGAAGTCCGAAAGTCTGTCAACCAGTCTTACCAAGGTGTATCGTATAATCCAGTAACTGGGTTGTGGAAGTCAGGTAGGCAGTCGCTCCATGTAAAATCCTGGTATTCGGCTGCATCCGGTTAGACTGGAACCCACCCCAACATAGTTGGGAAAGGCTAGGCAGATAGTACCTAGAGGTAAATAGTTACTGACTCATGCTTAGTATGGAAACGCTAATTATAATAATGTGCTTATCACTTCCTCATAGATCTTGTATCAAAAGTAACATAAAACCTGGTATAATATAACCCATTAGCCATTAGAATCAATCAGTGTCGAATGAAGAAACTAAAAATTCGTAACGGCTATTACTTAAATGTACAAATCACCAAACAGATTAAGCATAACTGTCTAAATATTTGCACGAATTCGCAATATCTGTTAACTGTTTATTGTAGAATTCATTCAAATTGCCAAAATGGACTAGCTGTGCTAATTAATCCAATCACTTGGAACATACAGCATGATAATATGTATTACATTTAACACTTTAACATTGTTCTACAAGCCAATTCACAGTTTGCAAACCAAAGTGCTAAATACGACTCACAGTCCTCTGTCATCGACAATGTCGGCAAAAAAACAAACTATATTTGGAGTTGAACTTGTGTGGTCGACCGTACCACAAAATACGAAAACACGTGGGCAGGACCAGAATCATGTCCTTTAGTTCCAGCGTAATACAGTGTAGATTCACCACCGGCTTTTTGCCAGATATACATGTACCATGGTCCTCATATGAATAAGGTTTAAAGTGGTTTAAATCTTAGTAGTGTTTATTAACAGCAAGGTATATGTTTTCTGGAATTATGGATGAGTACAAGAGCACGCCTACGAGGTAAAGTCTTGTGAGATGCAAACAATAAAATATTTGTTTACCCTGACGACGTTCTTAGTCGGATGGTAATGGTACACATATTGCGAACAATCCAGTTACGAAACATGGTTTAAGTACGACACGCGCGTATACCGTAACAAGGTTTTACGAGGAAAATATGATACAATTATGTTTTTGTTCAAGGATATTAATGTAGTTTCAATGCATGGTTCTTAGAATAGCCCTTTACTAATGAATTGACAAGTAAATCGTCTAAATAATCACGCTCTACGTTTACTGATTCTTAATTCTTGCAATGTTATTGTAAACCGTCAGTAATAAGAGCACAGGAACATTTCCATTGTTGAACACCGCTTATAATTCCAAACAAACAGAAACTTTACCTCGTACGCTAACAGAAACCAGCTGTTTACTGGTAAACGTATTCAAACCGAGAAACCAAGTTTACATTCATAAAACAACTTGTTAATGAATAACACTAAAGATATAATTAGTAAGCGATTGTGCGGTTTGCCTCATGCGTCCAAATGTGGAGTTACCATGGTTAGCGATAAAACACGTGTTGCTATTGTAGATGTCCAACAAAAACTTGTAACATCTGTCCGTAGAAATGATAATAATTGGACGTAAACATGTTTGGAGAACTGGTGTGAAGACCAGACACGTGCAAGAAATTGCGATTTTTATGGGAGTAACAAAATTGTTAATTA
Organism: Apamea anceps; assembly: GCA_951799955.1. NCBI lineage: Eukaryota > Metazoa > Arthropoda > Insecta > Lepidoptera > Noctuidae > Apamea > Apamea anceps. The sequence continues at coordinate 2,610,805 of OX637504.1, read as the reverse complement.
AAACTGGTTGGGTAATAGTTTTTATGGTGGTGCAACTAGTGACATGGTTTGTTGGCTTTGTGTTCAATTAGAGGAAGATCGTATTTGGTGCATGTTTTATAATTTATAACGAACATGTTCAAATTCTGTTTGCCAAGAACAATATTAATAGCAAGTAATCGTAAGTATCTTTCCTTCTAATAATTCTGGACTAAAATCATTTCCAAGTTCCAGCTTCAAAAATAGAAGAAAGCATAGTAATTATGTTCCGCTTTTTATATTACATATATTTCTACGGTTTTATCTGAGGAAACTTTTTCTATCTCGTAACAATCCATTTCCGATTTTAATTGCCTTTCCGATACGACGTCCTATTCCTCTTACTTCTAGTAGCAAGTGCCAGTAATGGCCGTCTCTTTAAATTTTTATAGAGTCTTAAAAACGTTTCCTGATCTGAACTAATCAGCTTTCAATGAATACTTTAGAATGTTCTACCGACGTAGACGTAAGTATAACAAGAAAAGTTATTTTAAAGGAGAAACTGTAAAGATACGTATACACATAGTAGAATAGATCTGTAATTATAGCCTTTGTGTATTATTCAGATAAAAGTTTTGAAAGGCATCTTGTAATGCATATTACAAATATTAAATTCACAAACATACCAAGTTTGGTAACAGCAGGTACTCCAATTAAATTGTAATAGTACTGGTAATACGTTAAATCGACGGTTCCCAAATCCATCAAATCTGAGGTAAATCAAAACATCATTATAACGAGCGGCAACTACAACCACTTAAAATGGTTATCGTTACAGATAGCTACAACATGCTGTATTGAGATATAATCGTAATAAGTAATCTAAAGCACAAACACAAGAAACTGACAGTACATTCTTTGGACAGCGAATCTTCGTCGAACATAGTCATACAATCGATGAAAAAATGCAAGTTTTCTAAACATCTCATCATAATTAACACTTCACATGATGCGTGAACGTGTAAACTGTAATTTAGTTCATCTCTTTCCAGTAAAAAACAGTACGTGTGTACTGTGTATATAACAGTCAATCAGTGGAAGCAAAAAGTACAAATTGGTTAATAATTCATCACGAAGAGTTCGTTACACCGAATGGCGTAGGTCCCGGATTCAGTGGAAATGTAATGGTATGAAGCTTGAAGGATTCCGCATTATATTGGTATTTTATATTTGGGGCAGATCGCAATGAAACATTTTTAGAACTTAAAATATAATTAGTAAGCTTACAGTTGACTTATTACCTTACAATGCTAGGAGATGATTGGTCAACGATTGATATTCGCTTAGAAGTCTTTGGAACGATCTCCCTTTTCCTTTGTAACATCATAAGTGTCACAAGGACAATTAAAATTGTTTTAGAGAAAAAGTGGAAGGCGAGGATGAGAAAAAGAGAAATCAAACGGAAGCAAGAATAAAGATTACTGAATATTAATTTCGAAAATTGCTTCGGAAAGATCAATCGATGCGATTTCCATAACTTTAAATACGAACAAGAAAGAATAGCATAATATTTAAATTACATTGCAAAATGGTAAACCAAATTGCAGCGATTGCTAATACGTTTATGTAAATACTGTTTTAAATAAAAGCACCCAAAGCTCACGTTAAGATAAGTCTTTATGAAAGGTCGAAGATTACGATAGTACAGATAAACTTACTGGTATTAACCAGTAAGTTTGACCTACATCTTAGCGTTACAGTAGCCCATATATTCTAATTAGCTGCTACGAATTAACTACTTAATAATTTATTACGAAATGAAAACAATGCAGCATACATTGTACGCACGGCTACTCATCAAGCTATACATAACCAGTATAAGCTGACCTTTGATTGTACGAAAAATCTAAACGACGCGAGGTCAGCTATAACTAGAAATGTATAGCTTGATGTGTAGCCGTGTGTACAATGCAGTGTGACTGCAAAGCTAATATTTCCCATTGCTTTGATGGAAAAGAAATAGCTTTTTTTTAGAATATATCTAGACGATCGTTTAACAATCTGTCAGTATCGATAAAATCTTGTAACACGAATGACATGTACCATACAAACAAGCCCTGAAAGGTAATATGCAGTATCTATTTGTTTGTTTTATATATATAACTCAGTTCGTTGTTTGAGATGCCATTATTCTAGTAGGTCCCATGTGATAGGGGAGAATGTATCGTCATTTATCGGACACGGTTCCAATCATGGACATGCAGGTATCTTTTTTTTGTATCGATTTATTACATTTGGAGTAGAATTAGTTTTGGCAGCGGACGTTTTTTTTTTTACCTATGTCTGCTGTGACTGGTAATGTTAATGATGGAATAGACTTAACAGCGAGCAGAGCTCGATTGTAAGCAAATGTCGAAGAGAACGTAAAAAAATGCTTTTCTATTAATAAAGCATAGAGGCTGCTATTCTATAAATGAATGATGGCTGAAAGTTTGTAAAAAAAAACATCCAAAAAAACAGAAATTCACGGAACCCTTCACCTACCAAAAAGCATTGCTATTTTTATTATTTTTCACATTGACACTCGTATCGAACACGCATTATTGATTCGTCAATATCACCCGTTGAAACGGGGACTTTTTAATCAGTTACACAATCTAAAAAATCCCTCTGCAATAAAATTCCATGCTTTTGATCTACATTCGATGTCCACTCTCAGTTTTTAATATTCACATTGTATTTGTCCAGTAGAGGTAAAAAATGTTTGCGATGCTTTGTGAGCGTTATTAACTTGCCTTTATTGTTGTTTCAAATAAAAGCAAAACAAACTCACACGTGGGTTGAAAGAGGATTTTTGCTGTAGACTTGTATGCAAATTTATTATGATTATGTAAATATATTTTCAATGAAAATGTTAGTGAACCTCTTGTTTGAACGAGGCGGTCGGCGTTGGCGCCTGCTCAATAACCATTGTTCAGGGAACAAGCTTGTATTAAAATACCTAGTTAGTCTGTAGTTTGAAAATGTTCGGACGTCCTCCTTTGTTAGTCAGTGCGGTTAGATCAACAAAATGTTTTTCTTCATCTTTCCGTCCTTCGACCACGATCACGATTATGTAAATTTTTTGTTCCCAACCAAATAAAAACTTATATATGTATCAGCAAGGGAATTGAGTTCACTTCAAATCTCCAATATTAAATTCTACAAAAAGTTAGATTTCAGCAAAATGATAAATACAATTTTATTTCAGGCGTCGAACGTTTCTATACAAATCAAAGTCTAACATTTAAACTTCATGTACATAGCTTGCTAGAGTACAATGACAGCAAAGTTAAGTAATGTTGGTCGTGACGTGGCCTTGAATTTTGTCTGGCCATAACATTGTATTACAAACCGGTTTGCGTCGCCGGTGTTATAGTAACCAGTATGTTGTTTATTAACTAATATGTAATTTTATGTGCTCCAATCTAATTAATGTATGACAGGTTGATTATGATGTTGACGATCAAGGTGGCACCAGATCACCAAGCTCTACGCTTGGTGATCTGGTCTGAAACAAAAATTTTACCTGCCTTTACTGCTTATTTGTTACTTATGTAGATGAATAATAGTTGTGCAAGGTTGTTCAGATTTGGGTAAATAAAGACGTTTGTTTTTCAGCAAGAGAAAGATAATGTGGTTTCCGAAAAACGACTAGGTACATGATCATTATGTGAAAACGGATAAAACAATCAGGATTCCAAGGTGCGCTACTGATTAACCCAATATGTTTAGAGAACTTAAAACAGCTGTTGACGTTCTGAGTATAACATGGTGAAGTTGGTGTTGGAAAAAAAAACAACCGACTTCCAAAAACGACACTACAACGTGAAAAATAACTTTGATTTCGGAAGTCGGTGTCGTTGGGTTCGCATTTTCGTTGTTTGCCACCGACTTCCGAAATTAAAGTTATTTTTCACTTTGTAGTGTCGTTTTTGGAAGTCGGTTGTTTTTTTTTGCAAAAAAGTTTTTATATTTCACTTTTGAGTTGTAATTTTTACCAGTCATTTTGGTTTAAACACCAAACTACTAAACCGTTTTTGATGAAATTTCTATGGGACCATTTGGGAAGTATACCCTTTCCAACAAAAACAAGAATTTTTCAAATCGGTTGGCAAGCGACGGAGTTATAACATAAAAAAAAATAAATACAAACATCCGAATTGAGAACCTCCTCCTTTTTTAGAAGTCGGTTAAAAATGTAAGTACGCATGTAATGTCTTGGCGCAAAAGCGTTTTGTTCTTTTGTTCAAAATCTGGATCTAAACAGTGCAGCAGTAAGAGTTCGTTCTATTCCTAGTCGTCACTCAATTTCAACTTTACAGTTCCGCGATACATAATTGGTTCCCGGATTCATGCATGTGAGCGAAATATTACACATTACAGTCGCAATGGAATGTCTTTGAATGTTATAGCTTTCAGAACTCAAAAGGCTTTGATTATGAAAGCTTGCGTAAAGGCACCAATATGCACGGCGATACATTCAATTCAATATTCATGCTTTGATACTGGGTGCAATAAGGAACTTGCTAGACGACTGTTATACCTACTCGTGGGGTTGATATTATATTTAAACTGTAAGTAAGGAAACTTGTAGCTTTCAGTAGATTGAATATTCTTCCAATAGACATAATTTTAACTCAGGCCTCTATTAAGAATGCAAAACTCGTGTCAACAGTACTTACTATGTATATACAAATAAATAAAATTGAAATGTCTGTTTGTAATGTCAAAATAACAGCTTTTTACCAACGGTACTTATAACAAAAACATTTTTTTAAATTTTTGTGTCTTTCTGTCTGTTAGTTCATATCAGCATATCTCCGAAACGGCTGGACCGATTTTGACAGGAATTTCACTGATGACAGATAGCTGATGTTATAGGAGTAATTTAAGTACTTTTATTTCAGAAAAAGAGACACATTATTATTTTTCGACATCTATACGAACCAAGTCGCGGACACATCTATAGGTTCATCCTACCCTTTTTAATTTCGAGATTTTCTTTCATACTGGTGTAATCAAGGCTGAGAAAGTAGATTAAGTACTTTTAGATACTTTACTAGCCTTCATCCGATAGATAATTAAGTATTTTACTGAACTAATTATCGCCTTTCAAGATACGCATAGAACAACTGTTCCGTGAAATTGAAAATTTAATCCCAGATAATCACTGGATCCCTCAGAAAATGATTTTGTATTGAAAGTTAAATTAGGCGAGTAAGCAAAGCATTTACAACTTGAATGGAAGAACTTTAACTGACGTGCAAACGTCAAACAAGAATCTAAATAACTTCAAAAGCACCTTCAAGGGAGTTTACCGAAGTCCTGGAGAATTAATTTCCTTTTAGAATCATTCCTGTCTTCTTATCTGCCTCAACAGAATATCCTGTGATATTCTGTTAAGGCAGATAAAGACTAACCAAATAAGATAAACCAAGATGAACATAAGACATGAAACAAGAAACATGTAACAATAGACTAGATAAGTTGGTTTTTGCTCCTCGAACGAAGGTGAGGGAACAGACATTGATGCAAAACTTTGATACTGGGGACGTTTTAATTTGGTAGGTCTATGTTATGGATTTGGTTTCCGCACTTAGTCCTTCTAGTGGACCATTGTGCGTGGGCCATAGCGGCCGTTGGTGGTTATTCCAATCAGCCGGGAGGTAGGCTGAAGTTCATTAAGCCTCCTGGTCTGTTAAGAACATCTGTGTAAGATCTGGGTGTCCCGACGGTTTCTGACCTAATCTAGGTGACGCCTGTGCACTCAAAGAGCACATACGAAACGGTTTCATCAGCCTCCATGCAAGCCCTTTACAAGGGACTGTCTGTTAAATGCCTATTGTGTGGAAGTGTTTGTTTAGCGAGCCGTGTCCCGTGATGGTCCCACAGGCTTTTAATTCGATAGGAGTTTGATACTCTAACGGCTAGGGCTTTGCAGGTAGGCTGCGCAGGCCGTCAACAAATTAGGTTAGGTAAAGAAACAACTAGCCAAGGTTCATAGGTATAATCTTCTTAGGTTTACAGTAAACAAGTATTAGTAGACTTGGTCGCGGGTAAGGACACACTATCGTTCTGAGCACTAGCACACGTTGAGCAAGTTAAGGAAGGTACCGTCCTTGGTTCTCCGGGATGCAGGAATTCAGGCCCGGGAACAGAACTGCCAGTACGCCTTCAGGAAGCCGGTCAGGCCTCAGTAGGCCGCAGACCGCGGCGCGTCAGCAGGCCGCCGGTAGCGCGCGGATAGGTGTGCGTGCAGCGCACAGTATAGCACACATGCAGTGCGCGGTTCAGCTCCGCGTGCAGCGCGCAGTAGGTAAGCGCACTGTATAGCTACGCATGCGGTGCGCAGTTCAGCAGCGCGTGCAGCGCGCAGTAGGTGAGCTGTTCTGTCCTCACCCTGGACGTAGAATCCGGTATGTGGAACAACCGGTAGGTAGAACCCCTGTATTAGGCGTACCAGTATCATGAGGATCAGGGAATCACTCCTGCTAGCTAAGCAAGCGGATGTTAAAATGCTAGAGTGTTCTTAGGAAATTAGTGTTGTGCCATGATTCTAGTGATGTGACTTACAACTTACTAATTATCAGTCGACTATTTGCCGTTGAGACCTTCACAACGCTACAATGTGATCGACACACTGAAGGCACAAAAAAGATGGAGAATTTCTATTAAAACGCGTGGAAGAACCCAGAACCTAACACATTTTGGTAAAAATCATCGGACTGCCTTTTCCCAACTATGTTGGGATCCTCTTCCAGTGTGATGCAGCTAAATACCAGTATTTTACCTATTTGACCGCCACAACCTAGTTACTGGGTAATACGATACTCTAGGTAAAACTGGTTGTCAGACTTTCGGGCTTCTGACGACTCGTAACGACTGTCAAAGATTGCTTTTGCTTTTCCTATGGTAAATGTGTCTTTGTTGATTCTTCTTACCACGGAAAAAGTGTCAGTGTCATAACATAACGTAACCTGAGAGATACGTATATTTCAAGCATGTTATGCTTTTTAGGAGAAGAGACCGTAACAATTCGCGAATCATATGTTGTTCAACTTACAACCGCACACTGACCTGTAAATTGCAAAAAACGTATGAAAAGTTGAATTTAATTTTCTTGCGATCAAAGAGAGCATTTTCTTATCAAATAAGAATATGTTCTCTTCCGCTCGACATACATCATTCAAAAACAAAGCAAAGTATTTAATTAAAATTAATTGCTACAGCCAAAACATAATTAGATTCCAACTTTATTGTTAGAAGTGACATTTGACATTAATTAGTTATTTGCACGTCAGCCACCGGAGGGTGGAATCGTATCCACCTTCGCTCAGGAGATTAATGATGCAGTGGAATGTTCAATATTAAATCAAAATTGAATGGGGAGAATTCAGCTGGTTCTAGCTCTAATAATAACTGAGAGAAATTGGGCAGTAATCGAAATACCAGGGTGCTCTGATATTTTAGTGAAGATAAAGTACTAGTATAAAAACTACCTGATGGATCTTAAAATACAAATCGGAGCAGTTGTTTCATTAAATTAGTAGAATCTCCTTCGTTATTTGTATGTAATTCTAATAAGTATATTTTTTCTCATTACTTCTTTTCTTCCGCTTTCCTTACTGAATGAATGCTATTCTATTCTGTCCTATAAAAACGGCTAGAGTTTCAGTTTCAAAGGAACTGTGTATTTAAATCCAAGTTTCAAAACAATATATTCCGAACTAAAGCCAAAAGACACAACTGCTATTGGAAAAATGGTATCTAGTTAAAATTTTAAAACAGCTCTCGTGCAAAATTACCTTACTTACATGACCTACTTTTGTATCCAAGTTTTCGAAGTGAATTCCCCTGCTGGCACTCAGCCAAGCGTTTATTTAATTAAAAAATCTGTTTCGTATAGAAGTGTTGGTGTAAAGTAGCCATCTAATGGCAAACTGTAAGGTAACTTCGACACACGTTGGATTTTTAAAGAGAGAATTGTAAACGCAGCTCTAATCCCCATTTCTTGGTAGGTATGTTCATCTCTAGAAGTCTTATTTCTGTCTGCAGCTTTTAAATCCGGTGCGGGTATGTCCGGATTCAACGAATCGAGTATTGGGGAAGTGTTCGACGAAAAATGTGAGGCATTTACTGGCTGTCGCATATCTTCAGGTTTGTGTGAAGAGAAAATATTTTCCGGATCTGAATGTTTGAGTGAATGTGATTTCATTTTATTCTCGGACATATTAGTAATTCATAATATTGGAACTCTGGAATCGGTAAATACATTGCATTTATGCAGCTTTTCCTGTACACATAGCATCAAATTAAGCCACATACTCGTATTAAGTACGTATAACGTATATGTTCATATCATCGGCCGTTTGATCTTCTCTCAGTCGATTGCCTCGCAACATCAATGCACTCAGATACTCTTCCAGATCAACTCAACGTCAGCTTATTGACTCCAAAGGGCACTTGTTGAAAACTTCTCGATTACGTCGAACAATAGTTAAGAACTGAAATTTGTAATCAATTATTACAAAAGATTGATTGGATTTTACAATTATTACAAAAAAGGATTGGCCATTATTAATCTTATAACTAAGCAAGCTTCAGTTTTAATTAATGAGCTAACAAATTACAATTACTAGGCAAATTGATTCAACAAAAACATTCCTATCTAAAAGGATAACTAACTACAAATAAAAACCACATCAGGATAATTTTGCAAAAGAAAATGCCTTACCTTCTTGTCTAGATACAACATTTCATATTTCTAATTGTACAGCTAGACAATTTAATCAAAAGCGAAGTATTCTACCTTGTTATGACATTAATACGGTACTATTGTTTCAGCCCAGTCTATTTGTGAGTGCTCCCGCAGCCGTGGTGCACTCTGGTGCTAAATGTCAAGATCGTGGTCAGATGAAAATTGTACGCAGCCGAGCTCGAGACACTTTCTATTTGTTTTTATTTGGAAAGGTGAAGTGCAAGATGGGTATTATAATTTTTTTGTTAATAGTGATAGAAGTATGAAGAAAAGAACACTGAAAGACGTCTTATTATATGTAGATTTTTAAATATATTAAAATAGCCTTGGTTTAGTTTAGATGTAGATTTTTGAATGTTTAAAAAATAGCCACCTTTAGGCCTGAGGGCTTAGATAAAGTTACATTCTATTAGCGATAACGATGATGGAAAAGTGAAATAAATGGGTTTACTGAAAGGCTTACGAGTATTATATCAATCCTGTTGAAATTTGCTGTAGAAATAATTTATGAAAAGTTTTTAAAGCGATTGTCTCTTGTCTAGGCCCTTTGGGCAATCTAGCCTTGTTGAATACCTAATATTTTTACAACGTATGAGCCATTTTTTATGCCTACATAATTATAGTTTGTGCCAATATGAGATGAAAGAATTCAATCAGTCAAAGCTATTATTGTAGTAATATTGATTGGTAAGGTAGCATTCAATAACAGCTATCAAATGAACCGTTTCCTTCTGAATCATAATATTGAAAGGAAATGGCCAGATAAGCGTGCTATGATAAGCGAATTTTATTAATAATTTATTTTTATTAAAATAAGTGAATGCCAATGATACGGATATTTGTACCAATCATGCATTATTATTGTTTGTTGGCATTGAGTGTTTTAATATGGAAACACTTCATCCGATTATAATGATTCCTGCGTAGCAATTATTTGCTAGTAAAAAATAACATTGATTCGCACCGATCGAGGAAAATCTAAGAATTTATTAACTTCTCGAGTAATTACCTGCTCAAGAAAATAGGTTACCTTCATGATACAACGGACGTAATTGAACTAACTGCTAGGAATTAATCAATCAGTCAACGACTCAACGTCCTAGAAAGTAATTCCATTGTTAGACAAAAAAGCTTTTGCAACTAGAACGGACAAACTAACTAATAAAGGGAAAAATAAACTTACAACTACTCGTCCCACTAGCAAAAAATCAGGATGGAATAAGCCACTAAGCATAATTGGCCCATCGTCAACGTCGAGTGTATTATTCAAATTTTTCAAGGGTGCGCTGGCAAGCTGCCGACACTTATCGGACGATGCCTACTTACTACCGACTGCCGACATAACACCGCCGCAACGAAACGCACTTGCCAAGTTAAATGTCAAGATCGTGATTGCCAAGGATTTTTCGAGGCCAAGCTGTCTAGAGATAAAATTGTCAATGTTACGCTTATTGTTCCATGGATTCGTTTTTGTACATAGTTGCTAATTGCTTTGGAAGACAATGAGAAAGGTACTTCTGATTGTCTTCTCAAACAAATACTCATTGTTTTAAGAGTGCCTATAGACATCCTGATATCTCATCCAATGAACAGGGGATTTATTCTGTGAACTTGGAAACGAGGGCTTAAAGTTTAAACGTACCTATACGTTGGGTTTTAACTCCACATATTGGAATAATCTCGGAAGATTATCTCTGAAATTGAAAATGTTCGAGCGTTTTTTCACCTGAAATAAACTTACATACAGATTCTACTGCAGTAGCTGTAAATATCCAATTCCAACAGAAGTTTTGGGCTTCTTCATAATATGCAAAATAATAAGACTTCGTATCTAAGAGTACTGCAGTGACCCATTTCGCGAGTTGCCCCTTGTTATAACAGCGCAGAAATAAGCAACTGATTCATTTCAGATTTCTCCCAGTCCCAGGTGAGCAAATAGCTTCATCTATTTTATATTGTTGAGCACTGATTGCATTTTCTGACCTACATTTCGCTGGTTGCATTGCTTGAGGCGTTCAATTGTAGCACTTGATGAAGGAAATGGATAAGGACCGAATATACACCAGGGAAGAAAATTTTCACAGAAAGTTTTTGTGCGGTCTCGGTTCAGAATTTGCAGACCTGATATTGAGGTGAAAGTAAGTAGGGGTTTAGTTCAGCAGTGAAGAGTAGAAAATGATAACTGGTGCGGCAGGGTCCGTCGTAGGTTAAACTATGCATTCCGCGGTCGGTTCGTGTATGGGTGGCCGTCTGTCATTCGTAAATCTTTGACAGTCGTTACGGGTACTCAGAAGCCCAAAAGTCTGACAACCAGCCTTACTAAGAGGTACAGTGTTACCCAGTTACTGGGTTGTGGACATCAGATAGGCAGTCGCTCCCTGTTACATACTGGTATTCAGCTGCATGCGGATATACTGGAAGCCGATGTAGTTCAGAAAAGGCTAGGTAGATTGTTTTTTATTGCGATGGCCTAATGACATGGTGTGCTTGATTGAAGAGCCGAAAAAATGCCCGTTTTTTTTTTCAAAACTAAAGACAAGCATCGAATGAAAAATTTATCTAGCTCGAATAGGGTAAGTTGTCCATGACGCAACATCTGCTAACAAAAGACTCCAAGTTGTTCAATAGTCGGACGAGTTAATTCCTGAAATAGTCGTTAAAATAATTCTAATTACTTTTGGAGTTTGTACAATAATACTTTTACATGAACTGTACCAACTTGACAAGCTGATAGCTGTTTTACTTTCATTTCAGAATTAGCATAGAATATTCTAAAGGGTTTTAATAAAAGGTACAGTACTTTAATTACTTTCTTGTTTTAATTTACCCCGGACAAGCGCCCGACGTATTTCAAGACCGCTATTTAGATCATATTTGTAATACTTGGCATAACTCCACGTTATGCGAGATATTAAACTATGCTGTATAATAACAGAATTCCTTTGATTACCAGTGCACAGTTCTGACCTTAATTTGCTTTAGAATATCTTGTAAATGCTTATGCATTTTGCGAATGTAGGACAGCGAACTTAGAGTTGAGGATGCACAAGTTAGCATTCAGTAAAGTGGGAAGACTTAGGAGGAACGGACCCTGGCAGAGGGCCAGGATAGCGTTAGGAAGATGAGGTTTAAGTAGAGCAAAAGTGATGGACAGCGTCCGACGATGATAAATGCTTAAAGGAACTTGGAGAACAACGAGCAATAATTTCGATAATGGTGTTAAGGCGAATAAATCTTTATTTGACAATTGGCATAAGGATATATTTACACGCATCATCGTTTCAATGGTTAATGCTGGATTTCCTTATATGCTCTGCTATATATATATTCCGAAAAACAAAGGGTCAATACTACCTATTGTGTAGGAATGAGGTCATAATTACAAAGGTAAGCAAGAAGATTGCAATAAGTGAGAAGAAACATGCAAAAGAAAAATGGCAAATAGCATCGAGTGCATACTATTTCATTTTTGGAAATTATTGACTTTCCTAGACTATTAGGGGCCTTTAAGTATTTTTTTAGGTTTTTGGTACACAGTCACTTTTAACAGGATGCACTATTGTTTCATTTATATTGTTTTCACTGTTTTCCTACTATATAACTCACAATATTACCAACTCAATGAACATTGCTCTGTTTATAACCGCCCGTGGCTAAATAAAACAGCTTCTGCTGCTGCACAGGTCGATCGATCATTATGTACGCTTGCCGCGGTTGGTCTGTGGATGGGTATATTACATACCGTCCGTGGCTCGGAAAGCGCGTTAAACCGTTGGCTGGGTCCCGGCTGGGATTCGTGGATCTTTGACAGTCGTTACTGGTAATCAGAAGCCCGAAAGTCTGACAACCAGTCTTACCATGGGGTATTACTCAGTAACAGTGTTGTGGAGCTCAGATAGGCAGTCGCTTCGTGTAAAATACTGGTACTCAGCTGCATCCGGTTAGACTGGATGCCAACCCCAACATAGTTGGGAAAAGGCTAGGCAGATGATAATGAGATTGCTTTCAGTTTTCCTACTATACAACTCAGAATGTTATCAACTCTATGAAAACTGCTCTATTTATTACCATTATATAATAACCAGCCTATTTACTTGCCATATCTCACATTATCACATAAAATTGAACACAAATAAGGGAATAAATCACGTAAACATCTCTCTAATTGCCTCTTTATTGATTTCAAATCAGGGTTTCTAAAAATAACCGGTCGTTACTGACAGGTCGGGTTGCTCGTAAATCGTTAACCTAGAAATAAATAGTCTAACTGTGATAGCTAGGTCTTTCGGTCACCTATGCGGTTGACTGTTAGTTGCTAACGATATTTAATGGCATCTATCAGTCTTCGCATTAGTAATGAGAATGCTAGATTAAAGACATTTCTCATGTTGATAGCCTGAATTTCTTGTGCCATATAGGAGCATGTAGGTTGCTGTTTGATTTACATAATATGGTTGCCTTTTTTTAGCAAAGGCACCTACTTTCTTCCCTGTCAAGACTGACACTATTGTCGCAGATCCTGAGGGGCAATTCTCGTAATTTTATGAACGTTCACAGTCTGATTTCAGCCTTAATCTGACAAATCAATGTCAAAAATGTAGACAAATTTGAGGTATCGCTGAGATGAGATTGCGACTAGATTATGTTACGTTTTTAATAACGGCAATAGGCCTTCTAAGGCTTTAACAAATATTTCAATGGCCTCGGTATTTTCAGTTATTGGTCGCAGTAGGCTTCTACTTATTTGTGTTTCGCCAAACTCCTTCAACTTGACGTTTGAGGACTTATTGACATGGCTTTTGCTCTTATTCTACTCCACTTACTTTTCTTCATTATTGTCATCAGGGTGAACCACAGGAGGCTTTCAATTATTCATTCATACTTATTCGATGCGATAAAGAAGACACGTTAGTCCTTTTACAATCTGATATATAATGATTGTTCATTATATATCAGATTGTAACATTCACAGCTGAACTTGAGTTTACCGGCTCCCACTACCTGCTTATTTATGAAGTCTTAAGGGCCTTAAAGGCGTGGGCGAGAGAACGCGCCTTGCGCACCTCACGCCTCAGCCGCCGCGGGAGACGCTCCGGGCGTCGGGAGCCGCGTGACGACTCCCGGCCACCGTAGGCGCGGGCCTGCGGGCGGTGAGTAATGGGTAACTCACCGTCCGATCAGGACCAGGCCCGTGCCGGACGGCGTGTATGTGTTCCACGCGCGCCTCAAAGAGATGTCAGCATGAGTGACGGGGCCCCATAGGGCCGAAGCCTGCCAGGGTAGCGGGATTGTCCGAAAGGGTTACCGCTGCCCTGGAACATAAAGGGCTAAGGAAGGAACACGGGTGGGTTTTAGTCAGTAAGAGTCTGACACTCCCTTCTGCTCCACCCAGAGCGGGAGGGGTCATTTGATGATTTCCCATCCTCAAAAAAAAAAAAAAAAAAAAAAAAAGGGCCTTAAAGGCCCAGTAATAACGGCCGAGACTTACGAGTTGCAGGTCGTAGGTTGGAACCCAGACAAGCGCTTTACTTTGTGTAAATTATTTCATCACTACTGCTCTCAAAAATAGTGAAGGAAAACCAAAACTCCGCCCCTAAGACGATCCACTGACCAAGACGTGTGACATCTACCAACCCGTACTGGGCCCGCGTGGTGGATTTCGGCCCACTCCCTCTTACAGAGAGGAGGCCTGTTTCCCAGCAGTGGGAACGTTATAGATTATGCTAAGGGTCTTTACTAAAATCACCATGCTTCGTAGCATGTTATTCTAGTACTAATAACAACATGCTACGAAGCATGGTGAAAAAGTTACGGCACCTACTAGGCGCAGGAAGGAATTGTTAGTTTTCGAGAAACATTCAATTTGTGAAACAATACAATAAGTTTTGAACTACAAGCTACTCAACAAACAAAACTGTTTCTCTACACGTAATATTACGTGATAATTTATAACCAATAGGTACTACTAAGTACTGTTCATTAAATGATAATAATTCTTTTATTATTATTACTTAAAATGCAATAGGTACCGGTTTACACTACAATAACTACTTAAGAACTTAACCTGCAAACCTTGACATTGACACGAAGTTGCAAAGTTTCTCAACGATTAAACACGAGGAAATCCGCCTTTTAAAAACTGGATGCTAGCAACTAAGGACCGGGTTTGCGTCGATGTCGTAAAAACCGGAGAAAGTATAGCATTCCTATAGTAATATACACACTTACCTACATATAGATGTATTTGTTATCTTTGTATGCTTATTGGATGTGTCGGATTGTTATCAAATTGTGGTCCTTTCGCAGTTTTGATTTCTGAATTTTGTTATTCATTTCGGCGTGCAATGTTGCCGGTACCTATAAGCGTAACGGGATTCCCAGTCTGCAAGGCCTGACAAGCAACACAGGTAGGAACATTAGGCAGGTAAACGGGTATTGATGACAAACTGATCCTATACCGATTTTAGGTTGTCATTTGTTTTGGCGTCACACAAACAGCGGTAGTGGAATTCCGAATTGAAATTCGTAACACTGTGGTTTGGCTGAATGATATACGACTAAGGCCTGGGTAAGACTAGTAGGTACCTACCACACTCTACTCGTGCCAATCGTAAATACAAGCTGCGCATTATTAGGTTATCCAACGTGATTTATCTAAGTATAAACAACTCAGTCGCCTGTAGAGACCGCACGCTAACATGTAAACAATCAATCAGTACTAACCTTCTATGGCCACGACGTGGTCCCTTATCTGCTGAGCCAGCAATGGATCAGGTACCAACTCCACAAGGTCGTATAGAGCGTAGATAGAAGGATGCACGCTTTCAAATCTCTGTATCTCCTGTCGTATGGACAGGGAAGTGTTGAGACACGCCTGGGTATGCTGGCGGCTACACATCGCGCCTCTGTAGCCCAGCATTGGGCCGGGAAACTTTGACTATCACAACACTACACTGGACGATGCATTCTACTAACGCTTGCTGAGCGACCGGTCGCTCATTGCGTTCAAAACTTTATCAAAAATCACTATTCCATTTACAAACGTGCATTCAACAAGCGTAGTACACAATAAACACTGTACACTGTGATTGTATTGGTTATGATTGTGATGTAAATAAAGTAAACAACCAATCAACGCGTGTCGCAATGACAGCGGCGCGAGTCAACCACCTCGGCGGCGGCCATTACCGAACTGTGGCGTTCCGCGTGTGGCCAAAGGGGAGACTTTGTCAAAATATAGGCAAACTCTGTGACAGCGCCATCTGTTGACTACTAGCTGCAACTATTGAGCACAACCGAATGTAATGTAGTATTCTGTAATTATCATAGATGGTGCTGTTCTACATTAGTAGATTTTTTTTTGTTATTTATTTTTACGGTTTATTGAGTTTTATTATCATCTAAGTAAATATTAGACAGTTATAAATTTCAATTTTTTATATAAATATTCAATCGTGATGCATTTATTTTATTTGTTTCTAAATAAAATAAATGCATCACAATTTCGTATATATTTGCTGGTAAGTGACTTACGCATGTGGAATATATTTATGTATTTTTATTTTTTGTTTGTTTCAGTCCCATAGTGACCCAAGAAGATCTACACTATGTGAAACTGTATGTCAACCGAAGACTTATATATTTATTAAACACTTATTGTTTTCTTTTTAAGCTCCTTTGTAGACATTGCCAGAATGGTCAATTCGACTCAATTAATCTTTATTGCGTCAAATTTGGAAAAATTAAATAATAGAATATAACCACATTGACCGCGTCGGTAGCAGTAATTTTCGCAGTGAAAAAAAGTATAAGACGAATATTACTAACAATCGTTTATTTTAACATTAAAATTATAATATGGAGCGTACTTACCAATAGCGTTGCCGCGTTGGCTCCAAACTACACTCCAGTCTTTGCGGAGATTAGCCGGAACACACAGACAGACAAACAACAATTTTAAAATATGTATTTTTTTGTTATAAGTAAGTACCGTATACAGGGTGGCAGGGACATCAACGAGCAAACTCTAACCATGGATTCAGCACATGAGTTTAGACCCCATAGCATCGAAATTTTTCGTCGGTTATTAAAAAAAAATATTGTTGGTCCATACATTTTGACCGCGTAGGTATTGCACTTTTCTATGAACCAGAAGATTTTTATTTGATAACCGACGAAAAATATCGGCGCTATGGGGTCTAAACTCATGTGTTGAATCCATGGTTACAATTTGCTCGTCGATGTGCCTGCCACTCTGTATACATTCATAATTACACATTTAGTAAAAACCTGTTATTTTGACATTACAAACGGATACTTTGATTTTATTTATTTGTTTAGGTATAAATAAATGCTTACTTCCTTGGTCATAACATTTGCAATTTAGTTACTTACATACCTACTCACAAGATGGTATCTTTCTAAAAGCAATGAAATCGTAAAATAAGAGAAAATCATTCAGGTATTGTTTCAGATGCATTGTTTTCTTACATTATTAGATTTAGCGTGAGTCAGTTAGGTAGTTTATTATCACAATGAAGCTGAGCTGCTACGTGCGTTGCGGACGTAACGCGACAATGGCCCTGATTCCCATGTTCACAAACTAAACTAAATTTAAGTTCTGTGCATCTTTTTCTTTATAATTCATTAAGAAAAGGACAGAAGATAAAATATTAGTTTACTCCTGTCAAATTAAGATACTCCATAGACAGATAATACGTGATTAAAAACATGGCTGCTAAAAATACGTCAATTGACGTCACGCGCCGACTAGTTTGACAGGACTAAACTAATATTTATCTTCTGTCCTTTTCTAAATTAAATAGAAAGAAAAAGATGCATTGAACTTAAATTTAGTTTAGTTTGTGAACAAGGGAATCGGCTCCAATATACAACCTTTTTTCAGGCACGTATGTTTTTAGGGAATAACTATAGTTTAAAACGCTTAACTTAGCGAAGATAGCCAAGTAGTCTCTACAGTGGAAGCATATGTTCAGTGCATGCAAATCATCCACGCATGCCAGACTACCTACAGTAGTCTCCAGCTGGATAGGCCTCTAATATTATCTACCAGATCTAATTGCTACCTACCAGATCTTTGTCTGTCGACGAGAAATTATACCTATTTAAAGCTCGGCTTTACTACTGCGTCTTGGATCAAGCAGCGCATAAAACACGAACAAACAAACAAACATACACACATATCGTCGCTTATCTTTCTAACAGACGTGAACAGGCTTAGGGATGCTTTCCCCAGTCCTTTACCTTTCCTTCCTATTTTAAATTTGCCGCCACGCGTACTCATCCAACGCTGTGCGCGGGCCAAAGACAACCCTTTCGCTCCCGCCATCTGGCGGCATAAAGACGCAAAAACGAGTTCGAACGAAACGTAAGACCGGCCGGCAGCAAACCGCGCGCGCGGTGAAAAACCACCAAAATATCGTGAAATACGACTGCTAGTGATACAGTGAGGTGATCTCCTGGCTCCCAGTATCCCGTGAGTACCTGACCTCTTTCAATTTTGTATCCTCTAGCCTGTTTCTGAATAGGAACCTTCAAAAGCGTCCTTGGCGATACGCGATACTCAATCATATTTTTGGTCCATTTCGAGCGCGAATACCTGTAGATTACAGTTTTTTCAGGCATTCACAGGTTCAATTTCAATAGAAAACTCTGAGAATTGCTAAATTTACGCATTTTTAAAGTATTATCCTACAAAATTGTGTTGGTCATACTCGCAGTGTAACCGATGCGGATTCAGAGGTCATCTTAATTAAGTCGGGTTATAGCACAATAATTCACGTAATTTACGGAAATTATTGTTTGTAATCTTATTATCTTTATCTATTCACGTTATTTATACATTAACAAACGTTATTAAATAACTATTTCACCTAAAAGTATTGATTTACACCTAATAAATCTCAACTTAGTGTCGTATTTTCATACCTACATTACTTTTTATAAAAATACAAAATGGAAGAGGGTAAACTTAGACTTCTTCAATCTCAACGCGAATATGTTTATCGTGATATTCAAATCCTTTACGACTTATCCAAAACTATGATTCAAGATCGTTCAAAGGTATCGTCGTTCAAGGCGAGATATACTCGAATACATTCAATTCGCGAAGAATTTATTGAGTTATGTAGTAAAATTCAAACTTTGGAGTTAGCCATGAAACCTGATGCACAAGTGTGTCAAAAGTCTTTGCGTTCGTTTGATGATTTGTACTATGCCGTAATCAGTGCAGCGGCTGACTTGCAGATCGCTGATAAGAGCGGAAACATCGACGGGACGTCGCAGGTGCCCGCGCGGGCGGGTGAGTCCGACTCCATGCAAACGGGACGTAACGTGCGGCTACCTAAACTTGAGTTACCTAAATTTGATAGTAAGATAGAAAACTGGCAAACATTTTATGATATTTACAAAACTTTAATTCACGATAATAATTCGATTTCGCAAATAGAAAAATTTCATTATTTAGCGTCTTGTTTACAAGGCCCGGCTTTGTCTATTATCAAAGGGGTTCCGATGACCGCCGATAATTACGAAGTAGTTTTTAATAGCTTGATCGAGCGTTATCAAAACAAGCGTATTATAGCTTTAACATATCTAGACAAATTCTTTAACCAGCCAGTAATAAAATCGGGTAACTTCCAAGATCTACAAACTTTAACAAACGTAATTTATGAGTCATACCATGCACTCCAAGCTTTAAAAATTGAAAATTTAGGTGATTTTATCTTATTTTGTTTAACGTCACGCGCGCTGGACTCGGACACGCGTAATCGTTTCGAATTTCAGAAAAACATTTCACAAATACCTACCTTTTGTGAATTGTTAAAGTTTCTTCAAGATTATGTTAAAATCTTAGAAACTAGTCATATATCTTCTAAATCTAATATCAATAACAATCCTATCCCCCGTAACCTTGAAGGGAAAAAACCTTCGCCCGCGTCTAGTAGGCAAAATAGCAGCGGATCCAAACGCTCATCTTATCTCGCAAAATCTATCCCACCTGCAAATGTGGCTTGTGCTCATTGCAGTGATGCGCACTCGATTTATCGGTGCCCTACCTTTCAATCCTTAGATTCTCGTGCTAGACTCGCGTTAGTACAAGGTAAAAACAATATGTGTACAAATTGTTTACGGACAAATCACGTCATAGAAAACTGTGTATCTAAAATGTCTTGTACGGTGTGTGGATCACGTCATCATACCCTATTGCATGTTGACCCAGCGTCATCCAGCGCCAGCGCAACCACTGGAGTGAACGTTACGGCTCATTCTCACGCCGCTGTTCCCAACCGCGATATGGTTTTACTAGGAACATGTCAGGCGCGCGCGTTCAACACCGCCGCCGGCACTCAATGTACCGTGCGTGCACTCATAGACAGTGGGGCGCAGGATTGTTTTATAACCGCTGCGTGCGCGCGAACACTCGGGTTAAAACTCCGCCGATGTAATCTTCGCATAGCCGGACTAGGACAAAACTCAGTCACACAAGTAAGGGGGCTGACGGAATGCACTATACGACCTGTACATGGTGATGCTCCACACTTTAATATCAAGCCAGTCGTATTAGATAACATCACTGCTCTAATACCTAGCGTTAAAGTACCATCAGTCGTTCGAGAACGTAGCAACCATCTAGTGTTAGCCGATCGCGACTACGATGTTCCCGCCAAAATCGATTTATTAATTGGGGCGGAGCTATTCCACGAAATCTATGACGGTCGACGTATCAATCTGGGGCCCGGTTTACCTACCGCTCTGCATAGCGTTTTCGGGTGGATTCTGTCAGGGGCAGTAAACTCTAATTCTGCACCTTTAAACACCGCGTGCTCGTTAGTGGCCACCACTTTTAAATTAGATGAGCAAATACAAAAATTTTGGGAAGTGGAGGAACCACCGCGCGCTGTTATCACCGTACCCGAGAATGATACCTGTGAACGCATTTACACTGATTTAACCTATCGCGAACCTGACGGACGATACGTCGTACCTATCCTCTTAAAGGATGGCGATCGTTCTTTGGGTGAATCTTACAATAGTACCTTGTCGCGTTTGACTCATCTTGAAAAGAAACTTAATCGTCAGACTGAACTTAAATCCGATTATGTTAATTTTATGCGCGAGTACGAGAATTTAAACCATATGTATCCCGTACCTAACTCTGCGGTACCTACTCTCAATCGTTATCTTATCCCTCACAGTTGCGTCGTTCGCCCAGAGAGCACGACCACTAAATTGAGAGTAGTTTTCGATGCCAGTTCTAAAACTACTAACGGTCTATCTTTAAATAATATTGTATTCACTGGCCCTAAGCTTCAAGTGGATATTGTAGACATCATAACCGGTTTCAGATTACACACAGTAGTTTTAACTTGTGACATCTCAAAGATGTATAGAGGAATCTTGATTAGACCGGAGGATCGGAACTTTCAACACATACTATGGCGAGAATCTCCTAGTGATCCAGTTAAAGAGTACGAACTTGCGACTGTCACCTACGGAGTTAGTAGTTCGCCTTATCTGGCTATCCGCACCCTCCACCAATTAGCAGCCGATCATGGCGCCGCGTATCCACGCGCAGCTGAAGCTCTTCTTCATGAGACATATGTCGATGATATTACGACCGGCGCGCCCTCTGTACGCGAAGCCATAGAACTAAAAGATCAACTTATCAGTTTATTAGGTTGTGCTCAACTTGAGCTCCGAAAATGGAGTAGCAATTCACAATCCTTACTTGGAACTTTGCCTGTAGATCATTGTCAAACACCTAAACTTTTCTCTGAAGAAAGTGATAAGCCAACGTTAAAAATCTTAGGAGTCCAATATGATCCTGTGAGTGACAATTTCAGTTACTCACAGTCCCCAATCGAGGACAATGAATGTACCAAGCGTTCCATCTTATCTAGCATCGCGCGTATTTTCGATCCTCTTGGGTGGCTCACACCTTTTATCTTAAAAGCCAAATTGCTCCTTCAAGATCTGTGGCGTCTGAACCTTTCATGGGACGAACCTGTGCCCAGAGACATAGCTCTAGAATGGCAGGGTTTTATAGCGGATCTTCATAACTTAAAAACAATAGAAATCCCTCGTAGAATTATACCTTCTCACTCTAAGGAATTTCAACTCATCGGATTTTGTGATGGATCCACTAAAGCCTATGGATGTTGTGTTTATCTTCGTGTCGTTACCTCTCACGACGTACAAGTTTATCTTTTAATTGCTAAGTCCAAAGTAGCACCTCTAAAAGTGTTGACTGTCAACCGCTTAGAGCTTTGCAGTGCTGTATTACTGTCCAAAGTAATAAATCGCATTCATTCTTTGCTTAGTTCAAAAATAATTTTGAATAAATCTATCTTGTTCACAGACAGCTCGACTGTATTGTCATGGTTGAACACTGAACCACATAAGCTTAAGACCTTCGTTGCCCACAGAGTGGTCCTCATTAACGACAGTACTGTGCCAACTGAATGGCGACACGTGTCCACCCATGACAACCCAGCCGACATCTGTAGTCGTGGCTTGTCTTGCTTATCTTTATCTTCTTCTCAAATCTGGTGGTCTGGTCCTCAGTGGCTGTCCAATGAACCCTGCAACTGGCCTGTCTCAGCAGTTGAAGGGTCAGATACCGTGCCAGAACTTAAGCCCGCATCACGCGCATGTCTTACTGGTGTGACACGTGAAGCTGACTTGCTTGAGTCCATCATGGAACGCCACTCCTCTCTTTCCCGAGTGGAAAGAGTGGTTGCATGGATCTACCGTTTCATCAACAACGCGAAAGCTAAACGTTCTGAGCGTAACTTATTCCCTTATCTGACAGCCACTGAACTAGTCCAATCTCTAGATCATTTAACAAGATATGTTCAACATCAAAGTTTTAATGATGTCATATCTTTAATATCATCCAAGAAACCTTTACCCAAACATTTATCTAAACTCTCTCCTTTTCTTGACACTCGCGGAATCTTGCGAGTGGGGGGACGTCTCAAGCACGCGTCATTACCAGATCGCGTCAGACATCCATACCTCTTACCTAAGATTTCTCGATTGAGTACTCTTCTTATTGACCACTATCATACAACTTATCTTCATTGTGGGCCTCGCCTACTCCAATCTTTAATCATGCGTCGATTTTGGATACTCGGCGTTAGAAATCTTATCAGATCGCGTTTATCTAAATGCGTGACCTGTTTTAAAGTCAAACCTATTCCACTTCAACCTTCACAAGGTGATCTTCCATCTTCCCGACTACAACCGGGTCATTGTTTTCAAACAATCGGCATTGACTTTGGAGGTCCTTTTATGATAAAGGAAAGTAGACGTCGTAACGCTAAAACTTACAAAGCGTATCTTTGCCTCATAGTCTGTCACGCGACCAAGGCCGTTCATCTTGAGCTGGTTACTGAGCTCACATCTGAAGCATTCATGGCGGCCTTAGATCGTTTTGAATCGCGGAGAGGACTTTGTCACTCCATAGTCACAGATGGTGGTACTAACTTCGTGGGTGCCAGACGTTACTTGTCGGAAGTTAGCGAAATGCTCAACCGCGAAAGCGGTAGTATTTCCAGTCACCTCGCTTCTCGAGGAATCAAGTGGAAGCTCAATCCTCCTTCCGGTCCTCACTTCGGAGGCATTTTCGAGAGCGGTATAAAATCGACAAAATATCATCTCAAACGTATTATCGGTTCCCAGATTCTTACCTTTGAAGAATTTTATACCATCCTAACGAAGGTGGAAGCCATGTTAAACTCTAGACCCTTAGTGGAAATATCTTCCGATCCCGGCGAGGTTGACGCTCTTACAGCTGGTCACTTCCTCATCGGTCGACCTTTAGTATCTCTGCCTGAACCGAGGTATGCTGAAAACGAGACATTACGTACTCGTTGGCAGCTATTACAGCGCCTATCACAGAGCTTTTGGCGCACTTGGCAAAGGGACTATTTGCATACCTTACAACAGCGAATGAAATGGTTTAAACACGGCAACCGTCACCCAAAACTGAACGATCTTGTAACCATTTATGA
The DNA here is from genome assembly GCA_951799955.1 of Apamea anceps. NCBI lineage: Eukaryota > Metazoa > Arthropoda > Insecta > Lepidoptera > Noctuidae > Apamea > Apamea anceps. The sequence continues at coordinate 2,587,009 of OX637504.1, read as the reverse complement.
ACCTACCTTACCTGCTAACGAATGGAGGTTGGGACGCGTTGTACAGCTCCATCCGGGTAAAGATGACATTACTCGTGTTGTGACAGTCAAAACATTGAAAGGCTTACTTGTAAGACCTGCTGTCAAAATTTGTCCTCTTCCAATCGAACAAAATAATTAACTTATCTACACATATTTCTATACTTACAATTTAACGCACTTATAACATATCAACATTTTCAAGTATTTAGTATTATATCAAATTATGTATTGCATTTAAACTTATTTTGTTTTTATCAGCTTAACTTTAAACTTAACACCTTATCAGCATGATGACAAATGAATCTGCATAGGCCGTAAGTCTCGAACTTCATCTATCTTATCTTATGAAATCCCTGGGTGATTTCAAATGGGGGGATATGAACAGGCTTAGGGATGCTTTCCCCAGTCCTTTACCTTTCCTTCCTATTTTAAATTTGCCGCCACGCGTACTCATCCAACGCTGTGCGCGGGCCAAAGACAACCCTTTCGCTCCCGCCATCTGGCGGCATAAAGACGCAAAAACGAGTTCGAACGAAACGTAAGACCGGCCGGCAGCAAACCGCGCGCGCGGTGAAAAACCACCAAAATATCGTGAAATACGACTGCTAGTGATACAGTGAGGTGATCTCCTGGCTCCCAGTATCCCGTGAGTACCTGACCTCTTTCAATTTTGTATCCTCTAGCCTGTTTCTGAATAGGAACCTTCAAAAGCGTACTTGGCGATACGCGATACTCAATCAAGACGTATCTGTATTTTCGACAAAAATGAGTTATTCATATTAGTTAAAACAATTTTGAAGACGAAACGATCGGTCTAATAAACGTATCTGTATCTTCAAGCGTTACCGAGGAAACACATTTTGTCAGGTAGACGTAAGTAGCTTTTTATACAAATGTTCTTTCTGCTAACCGACGTAAGTACATACGTCTTTTAGTGTGAACTAAAATATCGAATGAATGACTATATTTTTTCACTTACGCCTAAATTTAACCGAACATTTTGAAGATGAAACAGGAGTGCGGGGTGCGTTGAGTCTCATTATTGTCGTGAAGGTAGTACTAGAGAACACCTTCACTCAGATTAGACCGTTAAAAAAATGTACAGAATGTTTATCAGGTCTCTGGAAGGAAATCCATTGAAACCCAGCTTTTCCACCTACAAAAGAGTTTTTACAGGGAAAAATTTTTCTTTCCACCGCCCGAAAAAAGACCAGTGCAGCCTATGTCTGACATATTATAATGGGACCGAAGAGGTGAAAGCTAAACTGCAAGAAAATTTTCAGAAGCACCAATTTGATAAGCTTACTTTTCGCAATACGTGAAAAATGTGTTTAAACGAGGAGAAAGAAAATCCTGGCGTGGTACAATGCGTTACTTTTGATCTTCAACAGGTAATTCAAATACCTATAACAAATGAAAACGCAGTATTTTACAAGAAGCGTTTATCAACGTTTAATTTAACGGTTTATAACTTGCGTACTTTTTGTTTTGATTTTTGATTGTTGCTGTTTTACATGGTATGAAGCTTTAAGTAAAAGAGGAGCATCAGAAATATCGACTGCCTTAAACATTTTTCTCAGAGAAAGCGACAGAAAAGGCTTCAAGCGAATTTATCTCAGATGGTTGCGGAGGCCAAAATCGCAATTCGATTGTGGCTGCTGCATTGATTTATATCCTGACTAATTCTATAAACATTGAAGAAATCTCTTTACGATTTTCAATACCAAACCATGGTCAAAGTGCCGGAGATTATGCTCACAGTGCAATCAGCTATGCTGTCAAAAAAGCTGGAGATGTTTTATACCGGCTCAGCTTATCCCGATAATGAGATTAGCTCGAATAGATCAGCCTTACCGAGTATTTTCCTTCTTACATACTGACTTTCTCGATTAAAAAAAAATGTCTACAGACATTCAATTACTCTCATTGAGAAAAGACGACACAGGAGCTCATGTGAATTAAACCGAAATGACCGAATGTCGCGTTCAAAAGTCTGATGTCTGATCCAATAAAATTTTTCTTCAAAACTTCTCACGATCAGGAATCGTACCGCAGTTTGACTTTAAAAAGACAAAAGATGTTTCCTCTTTACGCTGAAATCCGTCCACTTAATGAATATCCACTCAAAATAGCGACTGAAAAATATGAAGACTTAATGTCTCTAACAAAAGGTGATACAGCTGTTATCAGACATCCCGATTATGTTGAATTCTACAAATCGCTTCCTCATTGATTTATTTATATTGCTCCTACCAAAGACTGAATATTATGGTAGTTTTAATGATTAGATAAGAAATACTTTGTGTTCCTAATTTTGTTTTTGATATGCTTATCTCCTTAAAGTTATTATTTTATAAAGTTCGTATTTAGTATAAGAGCCATAAGTATATAGTTTGTGTAGTATTTAGTTTATCATAATTAGGTACATAACGTTGACTGTGATTTGATTAAGCTATTAAGAATTGCTTTATTTTTGCGACTGATTAGTTTTAATACGTTGGGGTTAACATTACACCTAAATAATTATGAGAATTTAAATTAGAAGAGACTGTTTTTACGAAACTTTAGGATCTCATTTCATATTTTGTATTAATATACGATACTAGGAACTGTTTTTTTAATAAGTACAAAATAATGAGCCATTTTAATAAATAAAAGTTGATTCTGAGGTTTGTGTGTTATTTTACTATACTTTTTTATACAGACGTATCTGAAAACTATATGAAAACCTTTTTTTACAAAGATCTAACAATAGTGACGTATCTGTTTTAAATGCTTATATTTTCTTATCTAACAGTAATATTTACAATTCACATATATATATAGGAAGAATAACCAAATTATAATATAATTCATGCAATTTTATTTTGATCATTCGCTTATTATGAGAGTTACAACTCAACAAATATAGTGCGAAACCGCAAAAAGCTTGTCCTGAAGAGTCACCTCAAAGTTAGTTCCGTCAGTTAGTAAGATAAGCGACGATATATTAGAAAATGAAGAGCTAAGTTATTTTGTCACTAATCTTGTGGACCTCATTGTAGTCTGATTAAGTAAAGTTTATTATTATTAATGCTAAGTAATAGCCGCACTGGTCGATCGATCAGGTTAAGCTACGCTTGCCGCGGTTGGTCCGTGGATGGGTGACCATCTCCGCAAAGTAAGACCCCTGCGTGCCGTGCGGGGATCTTTGACAGTCGTTACGGGTCGTCTGAAGCCCGAAAGTCTTACAAAGGGGTATCGTATTACCCTGTAACTGGGTTGTGGAGGTCAGATAGGCAGTCGCTCCATGTAGAACGGTGGTATTCAGCTGCATCCGGTTAGGCTGGAAGCCGACCCTAAAATAGTTAGGAAAAGGCTAGGCAGATGATGATATGGCCAAAAATAAAATCAGATAGTTACGTACCACTTTTCCATATCCATCAATAACTACAGGTTACGCTAAAGTTTCCGCATACGAACATAACTTGACCATTTCGGTGACTTTGGCTAGTCCACCTTCACTTTCATTTTTAACCAAAAATTCGGACAAAAAACCGGCTCTTTAGTCAACTGAGGCCGCTCGAACTTATCCCGCGGGATGAGTTGACTAAATAATTAATTTTATTATTTTTCCTTTGTCAACTGATCCCACTTTAAAAAATGATTATTTTTTATATATAAATATGTACACACGTGAACAAAATTCTTTGGGGAAAAAATTAAAAATGGCTTGGTTATACTGATATACATATTAAAAAATCACAGTCGTTTGATTAATAAACAGAAACTAAGTGTAAATAAGTAGTGTCAAAATTTGAAGGGGCAGTATTCTAATACCTAACCTAACCTAACGGTATCGGACTTTCGATCAAGAAGTCGCGAGTTCGTTTTCCACTCATTACAAACCCACTCCTAATACAAGCATTTGAACTTTTGAAAAAAAAAAAACATTCTTGATTATTATTTAGGTACAGACGCCAGCAGGTCAAGCTTGAAACTGTCAAATTTTCCCAATCCACCTTGAACCTTTATGGTTAACGATAAAGTTGGAAATCTATTAAAAGTTTTAAAGTTTTACATGGACTGCCTAACTGTGTTTTACATACACCTAGCGCCTTAGCTTTACGCCAGAGACTGCGATTGAAGTGGAAATAGCAACCTGTTATTTTCACATTTGGGAAGTTCCTTCTGATTGCTAGTATAGTTGGAACTTCAAAATCAACTGTGATGCCACCCAGGTAGTTGACTTCTTATTAATTGAAATAACAGCTCGTACGTGGTCATTTTTTTTTGTCAGGTAACAAGGTAAAGAACATTATTGTTCATGTTTGTACGGCCGGAGAACTTTAGGAAGCTGTACCCATATTATCAGCATTTTATATTTTTTAGGTTGAGCCAGACACGAAGAGGATTTTAGTCAACCTGTTGCTTTTTTAAATAACAAAAAATGATGTAAATACACTGGTTTGATTTCACCTAGCTCTACTGCCAAAACTTCAAAACTGGTGCCCATGAATCATTAATAATCATGCGTTATGGTGTTTGCATATCGATATTTCAGTATCGATAGTTAGGGCAAAACCAATAATATAGAAAGTGTCCTCATGTGATTATATTATTATTTATATCAAACCAACTCGCTTTCGTAAATCTAATGTCTAACACTTTTTTCGTGTCTGTACTTGTATCTGTGGGATCAGTTGCCCGATTCAAAACATTCATTAGGTCAACTCATCCCGCGGGACAAGTTCAAGCGGCCTCAGTTGACTAAAGAGCCAAAAAACCATCGAAACCTGTATAGAATAAAATAAATTAAACGCTTTTGGTTAATTAAATTAAAGTCTTGTAATTATTCCATGTTTCATGTTTTAGTAAATAATGCTAGTAAGTAGATAAAATAGTCCAATTTAGAATTATATTTAAGGATGTGTAGATATATGCTGCATCATCGCACTGCTGGGCGAAGGTCTCTCCCCATGACTTCCAGCTCATTCTTACCAGGGCTAAACTGGACCACTGGTTGTTTGTTTTGTCCAGCTCGTCCCGCCATCTTCTTCTCGTGGCACTTTAATGGCGACATTAATTTAACACACGTATGGTTTCCCGTTTTCATTAGAACATATTTTATTTGTTTACCATTTTCTAAAGTAGTATCTTGGAGCAACCTGTACCTACTTAAAGAACTGTCGCGCAGAGGTCATTTGCCGGGGTCACGGATCATAACATCGCATCGATGAAATTAAAATGAACAACGTGCAAAGAGCAGGCGAATTGAACGAAAAAGGAAAAGCCCTATGTCGGCGAGCGGCGCAGGCGGCAGTTTTCAAATTACGAATTATTTTATGTTGTTATAATTTGTTATGATTACTGGCCACTAGCCCTACCCGTGTTTTAAATTAATCTCGCCATTGTAACGGCACGTTGTAGTGGTTTTTCATTAGACGAGAAAATTAAATTCGTACTAAACTAAACAACTCTACCATTTATTTATGCATAGTATATTATGGGCCGTTAATTTCGGATACTAGCACTTGTCTTTCTACCTTATGGTCTGTACATAATCATCACACAAACAGACCATATTTGTGGTACAATCAGTAGGTACTTATTGTACCACAAATATGGTCTGTTTCTAGACTGACTAGATAGATGGTTAAACTACTTAAGACCGAGACTTTATTGTGGATATAAATGTCAGATTGAAGTTTACCCCGTGTTCTAATACAAGCGAATGTCGCGAGAATATACGGACGTCGCGATCCTTAGGCCCTTTGTACACAGCACGGTGATCTTTACGGTACGGGCGGCGGCGTATAAACCACGCCGTAGAATAAACGTGTTTGTGAACCAGCTTCCATAGTGATCCATACAAAACTGATGACCGTGCCTAACACACGGCGAATAAACCGTGGTTTTTAACGCAAGAAAAACGGGTATGTACTAAGGGCCTTACTGTAACATGACAGGACACAGAGATATCCAATATTAATTGTTGTAACTCCTGTACACTTATTTGATTTTGTCACTCATTTGTTCGGAAAACTGGAAGGCACAACGAAGCCTTCGGGTTTGCCGAACAAAATGAATACCAACGACGATCGAGTACTCGCGCGAGATCGCTTATTTTAGGACACGGCTATCATCACCATAGATAATTTAACTAACTCATTATTTTTATAGATTCAGTTTAAGAGTTAAAATAATAGCAGATGCACGAATCTCCCTTGTCGTGTTAGAACCGCTTACGATTTGAACGACGTCATTAAATTTAGTTTAAAAAAAAAGTATCTGTTGAAAATGTTTACAAAAATGGATCAGAAAAAGTACCTGTGAATACACATTTATAGTATCACTTACAGATTGAGTGCTTTAACTTGATTATTTGAACACTATTGAACCCGAAATTCATATTTTAAATCACTGAAGAGGTTTTTCATTTGACAATTGTGGTTTGAATTTTATTACCTCAATTTTCGTCTATGATTTTTCAATTACAATTTACAATGATATTAAATACCGATATTCTTGGCGGCAGGATAGATAGATAGATAGGTTAGGTTATAGTGCTTTCCTGGATAAAATTCTTCTCAAAGAGCTTACACTACTAGGAGTTTACAAGAGTCAGGGCTGGCTCCAAAAACCAACTTTGTCAAGTGGAAGTAATTCAATACATCATGTAACTCTATACACAAATTGTCCAGGTATGCAGATGCTCTAAAAACGTTCATTTGTTCCATTTATCAACAATTTCACTGCATCCTCATTTGCAGCATGTTTTGTTCAAATTATAACACCTACGCGAACGGTGATTGTTGGGGGTCAAGCCGACTAGCTCAATATATTCAAAATATATTCAATTAATGAACTTAGAACTGACCACCAATATAGTCTTTTGACAAAATGAAGACAATTGCGACTGCAGGGTACAGACTGCGGGGTAATTGCGTAACACACTTGCAATGGCAATGCCTTTCATTTTGACAGTTCAACAAAATTCTTGTTGGGTTATTTAGGTTCTTGACAGACGATTTTTTTCAAATATATGAAGCAACGGTCAGATAGGCAGTCGCTCCATGAAAAATACTGGTATTCAGCTGCATCTGGTTAGACTGGAAGCCGACCCCAACATAGTTGGGAAAAGCAGATGATGAGATGATGATGAAGCAATGGATTATCAACTGTCTCCTTCAGTAAGGATGCTGGTCTGTTAAAAGAACCTTCTAACGCCTATTGGGCTGTTAGCTCCGCTACCAACAGTGCGCTTACCTTAACCCTTAAAAACACTTACTTTGTAAAAAACATCACTCGCCCATATTGATACCACTATAATTGATTGCGTACCCAAGCAGGCCACTGTAAACACAACTTGGTTATGGGGGATAATCGATCAACACCACGCCCAGCGTAAACGCTGTGCTCCTGATCAAACTGACCAAGTGGGTCATGATGTGACCTACTTGGTCATGGCTTCATGGCTTGTGTAGAGTGACCCAAATGTCCACTTGGACTTGTGATAAGCTAAGTAAAGATCGACACTAATTCTTGTCCCTAAAGGTTCATTAGAACACCAGCGTCAGACAGCATCTGTCTGGCATTAATGCTGAAATGATCCTTTTTGGCGCAGCCGTGAGGCACACACTATTGCTGTTTGAAACATTATTAAACTTTTTATTTTGTGTTTCACGAACTGTGTCCAAATAAACTTTATTCTTTCTTTCTTGATTCCGCAATTAGTGTAGCACCCTACTGAACCAAGTAATAAAGGGACTGATATGAGAACAAGAAGTATTTATTTGTATTCCCTGTTATCTAGTTCGATATCATAAACGTGTGTTGGAATTTAGTTCACATCCAAAGTATAAATGTGTGCTTTTACCTGTATTTTACAGGAACTGATGAACACTACTGAATGCGCAAAACTCATAGCCAAATTTTGGGTCAATTCAAGTTAATTTGCCATCGACACGCTAAGAAGAACACAGAGAGGGACCGAGTTTATGACCTCAGGCTCGTCAATCAGAATTCCCAGTAGTCTATTCTCTACCTATTCTGAGTCAACCAGAATGAGAATCCAACTAGGTATATGCAGATCGTTAACAAATAATTGTTAAAATCACACCACGGAAACAGCGATTCCTCCAACTATTTAGTATTTACTATAACAATATACTTACATACATATAAGTAAATAGGTACATCTGTAGTACATCTGTGTAAGTAGCGCATTCCTCTTGTTTGTAAACTGATTGTAGTCTCCAGTCTCAAGGTTTAACTGCATTAAGTTACCGCACAGTTATCTCAGGGAATTGACTCAAATAATATAAATACCGGTACAATCTAAGTACTTTTTTTCCGGTCTTTAGGATGAGTATACATTGCATAATCAGCCTGTAATGTTCGCACTGCTGGAACACAGGCCTCCTCCAGGTGAGAGCGGGAGTGGGCTGGAATCTACCATGCGGGTCCAGTGCGGGTTGGTAGACGTCGCATGTCTTCGAATTTTTGACCTAGGACATGCCGGTTTCCTCAGCATGTTTACCTTCACCGTTTTAAGAGCGAGCGAGAGAGTGGTGATGAAATAATTTACACAAAGTAAAGCGCCTGCCTGGGTACGAACCCACGACCTAGAACTCGTAAGTCGCGGCCGTTAGCACTGGGCCACCACTACTGCTAAATCTATAATGCGGGCCGCTAATTGTGTAGCCAGATTTTCATTTGGATCTATTCAAATGAAAGTCTGACTTCCGAATCAGTTTGGGCCCCAAAATCAGTCAATTAACAATCACGACCGCTGCTGGCCCTGCATCTTTTAAGTTGCGCCAATACTCTGCTTCCGGTCTTTGCGATGTACGTACCTATCCGTCTCGCCAGATTTTCGTTTGGACAGAATAATGATGGGCTCGGAAATCAGTTAATCAACCCAGCAATCGCAGTCCACTAAAAGAATGAAAGAAAGAAAATTATTGTTTATTTGGTACATGTCCTCACAATATAAAAACCGGTCAAGTGCGAGTCGGACTCGCGCACCGAGGGCTCCGTACAAATTTGTAGGTATGTAACTAAAAATTTACGGTTTTCGCAAATTTTCCTTTATCTGTGCTATAAGACGTTGCTTCGTACCAAATTTCAAGATTCTGAATTCACGGGAAGTACCCTTTATGTTTTGAATCCCTTGCGAGTGTCGATTTGCGGATATTTGCGGCATAAACGGCTGTATCTTTTGATCGCGTTGGCTTAGAAGTTTGATTTTCTCACAGCTCCAAGGGTCAGTAGACTTGAGTATTTGGTATAAATTCTAGCTTGATACCTCCACGCGTCCTGAGAAAAAGGGTGTTGACAAACAGACAGACGGACGGACAGACAACAAAGTGATCCTATAAGGGTTCCGTTTTTTCCTTTCGAGGTACGGAACCCTAAAAAAAAAAAAATATTCATTAAAAAAAAATGTATAGACATACAGTCTCAAGTTGCTCTACAACACCCGCACCCTATTTGCGTACCTAACACACTTTCAAACACAATCTGAATCATTTTGAAGGATATTGCTAATCCATTGCTTCATATGTTCCAAAAATTTGTCTGCTCAACAACGTAAATAACGCAATGAATGTTGTCGAACTGTCAAAATGAAAGCCATTGCTTCTGTTAATTACCCCACCGCTCCTCCGCCTTCTACACCCAGTCTTTCCCAGCTTCCTTTCTACGTAGCATCCAGAATTCCAGATATAACTCTGCCAGAAGTTCGGTGTCTCTATAAAATATCAAATCATTTTTGCAAGGACAGTTTCAATCAATCATCATTCCGAGAAGAGAACCCCCAATACTTCATTGGTGGTTACAATTTACGAGCGCTTATTGTTGTTCACTTAGTACATACGTCTTTTATCTGTTATTATTTCTGTGGTCTCATTGGTTCTTTAACAGCTATGGTCTTTGCCAGCAATAACAAGTGAAGATCGCAGAATCAGCTCGGAGAAACTTACCATTATAGATTATTAGTCGATAACTACAATTATCTATCTAAGTATCTATACAGGTTCAAATTAAATTAGCTAGCAAAACTCCACAATCATGACGGCTATCGATATCTAAACAAATGATAAAACGAAAAAAAAACTGATTTTCTAAACTCATACTTGAAGTAACTACCTACCTGTGAACGTAATAACCCCCAAAAAACATACCAATTTTTTTTTTGTTTTGTCTTATTCAGATATCGACACTCATCTCATCTGCGAAGTTTCGCTAGCTAATTTAATTTGATCCTGTTGAAATGCTGTTTGTTGGTAAGCGCATCACTGGAGAATGGCTGGACTGATTTTGTTTTTTATTGTTTTGAAATGGTACTGGTGGTGGTGGTGGTTGGTTTGGTAATGGTTTTGTATGGTGTACAATAAAGAGTATTCTATTCTATTCTATTCTATTCTACTCGTTATACTCCGAATAAGGTTCTTAGGAAAAGAAAGATGGGAAAAGCTGGAAACCTTTTTTTCTACGGGGTTTTTGTATGAGTTATTGTTTGGACAGGACAACGTCTGTCGGGTCAGCTAGTACACATAAAACATAATACCAGCAGCAAAGAAGTATACATAAAATATAAATAATAATACCAGCTTATTACTATGCCACTGGAGGGCAAATGCCACTTCTCATAAAGAGAAGACACGAGCATTGTTCACCACGCTTGTCCAAAATAAACCTAAAAACAGAAAGTAATATGAATTTAAAACCTTTGATCTTGCTCGGATTTGAACCCATAACCACGTACAGGAAAGGCGAGTCCAGCCCTAGCAGTCTCGAAATTCATAGCGATCGCTTTACGACCGAATTCGGTTGCAGTCCCGAATTGACAGGTGAAATGTATGCAGTGACAGGACTTTGCGACCGAATAGAATAGAATAGAATAGAATACTCTTTATTGTACACCATACAAATTATAGAACATAAATATATACAATTTTACAAAGGGTGACACAATGGGCGGTCTTAATTCGGTCGTAAAGCGATCGCTATGAATTTGGAGACTGCTGGGGCTGGGCCGACGAGACTGGGCAATCAAGAGAGTATTTACTTTACTATCCACTTTCATAGGCATAAAATAAACAATTGAAATCATACTCCGCAGTCCACATTAGTATACCTATATGCTGCTGGGGAGTTTGTTGCGCCACTTCTTCTTCCCAGCGATAGCACTAGGAAGTGGTGAAGGCGCGTCAGCGGGCGTTTTTGGGGGACTGTCTTTTGTAATTTCGACGTTCGAAAAGTGCTGATTCTCAGCCTAATTTGAATAAATGACTTTTGATTTGAGTATGACAATGACAAGGCCAGTGTAAATCCACATTTTCTAGGAAATATTTTTTCAATACGATTTGTTTATTTACATTCAGGGAACGGAGCCCTTGTGCTCTTACCTAAACACACTTCAGTCATATCTTTATTATGAAAACAGCTCGGAATAAAAACATAAACATTGTACTTAAGTACTAAATCCTAGCCCTGACCGACTTCGTGTAATGTACTAGTTTCTCCCGGTTACGTCTCAGGTTTTAGTCCTAGATCTTTAAGCGTTAGAAAGATCAACTTTTACTGATATATTTATAAACTTGATACGTTTTTAGGTGGTAATGTGGAATGGTATTTTCATTGTATGTTTTATATTTTTACTTTTTTGAATAAACTAGTTATTGATCACGTTGCATATAAACCGTAACCCGTAGATTAAACTATTTAATTTTAGAGGTGGATTTTAAAAACGCCCTTTTTTATAAAAGGACCTCTCTTTGAGTTTTTATCTTGTAATACGACTATATTGCAAACATGTTTGTTTAATGCTCTACAATTTGGTCACATTTTGATTTTATTCCCTCGTTTGAATATTTTTTCGGTGGAGTTTCCAAAAATACTATTTTAGTGCAAGAAAATAATAAAACCATCCCACCCACCTCTATGCTCTGGGGAACTTTTCCTCTAGACATGTTTCTGCCTAGCGGGTTCCGCTGTGTCTTGTCAGCCACGGTGTAGTAATGTTCCACATTCCATGTAGATTTCTGAATGATAAAAGTGTGCTGGCAACAACTTTAGTTTCGTCATCATCTCGTTATCATCCCGCGCATATGAAATTCAATGGAGGGAAATAGGTTGTAATATACCGCTCGTGGGCGATGAACTACTACACTGTCATTATGTAATACCGCAAACTAAGAACATGTTTCTTGTTTGCATAGCTAGAAATGAAAATGGACAGAAAACTTTAATGTCTGCTCCATAAGAAACTTTTTGGTCAGAGTTTATGGGTGCTACTGGCCGAAAATGAAAGAATATTATTGGGTTCTAATTTCAAAATTCAGCCAGTATCAATTTAAATCTATCAACACCGGCCAGCATCAATTCGACTGTCTCTCAACTGCCGAATTCGTTCCATAATCAAATACCTATTATAGTGCCTATTGAATGTAATGTCGACATGTTCATTTTCTAAATAGCAAAACTTCATGTCTATTTCCCAACGTTACACTAACATAATACATATTTTTTTAATCGCATGTCACTTATTGGAACTTTCGTTCTCGATCAGACAACAGTGACAATCGGACTGTCGCATCGAGCGGTCGCGTCGCGCGCGTAGTAAAGTGCTGTGAAGCTGTGATACACATGTAATTGGTAACAACTAACAAGTCGTCATGTCAAAACTCAAGGTAATATTGATAGTAAGCGTGCGAAACTCGCAAAAAACTTAATGATAACAACCTTGGAATATTATCTCGTGTGGATGCATTTTTAATCGTAGATTAAAGTTAATCAAATTGTTTTAGCTGCATTGATTATGTGTGACAGAGGTTTTTTTTTACGGCCAGGATTCGTATATTTTGTTTACAGTGTGTTGACAAATCTATGATGTTTGGTTCTGAAACGTTTGAGAGATAATTTCGGAGTTTTCTCGTTAAAGTTTTCATTGCGCTGTGTATGATTAAAATTGTTTGGAGCTGGCAGGTAAAGTGGGTCTAGTGTTCCCTTTATTTTGTAAGCATGAAAATATGGAAGTAAAATACGTGATAAAAACAGAAAATGCTGTTGTTATATCATGATTAGTTGCTTATGCATTTCAATCGATGATTACTTCTTATCAAACCATATAGATTTCCGTAACTTTTTTTAATAAACAATGCAGGTAATTAGGTGACTCTCTTTTGAATTCTGTAAAACTTCGTCCCACATGGGCCTAATGAACGTCCGAGAAAACAGGATTTCTTTAATTGCTCTCTTAATAACATAGTAAAAGACGCTTTGTAACAAAAACCTAGAAGAATCAAGTTTAAACACCTGGTTTTTGCTTCGCCGTAGTTGGGTAAAAATCAAGAATAACATTTGATAAAACAAAACAAAAACGAACACTATTACGTAACACAAACATACCGACACAACACAAGCCTTTGACCAAAAATAAAAGACATAAGTAGGTACGTATGACACACACAACACATCTTAATTCATTCACCGTTTAGAACGGTTGACGTCCATCGTAGCAATTTATAACGAGACTGGACGTTTACGTGCCTGATAGATAGCGTTTAGGGTCTGTTGACGTTCACCGTAGAGACTGATAAGTGACTTAGATGGACGTTTAAAGGCTTATATTGAACGTGACAGTTATCATATAGCCATAGCTAAACAGTGACAAATTCGTTTCTTTATTTTTCCTTATTAAGCATATTTATGCGATGCATTACCTATTCAAAGTTTATTTTGGGAGTCAGCTTGATAATAAAATTGGTTATTAGTTGTAGGCGAACGTGTTCTGCATATTGGACCATAATGGATCTACCTTCGCATATTTTGGAATTTTGTCTTAGAAATATCAAGTACAATATAATATCAACATACTCGTAATAATCGGATCTAAGTCTATTGTTATTATTTAATTTAAGTATGTCTGGGTCCTATTTTTTTCCCCTTCATGAATATCTCTTCTATTAAATAGTTTGTCTAGAGATTAAATTAGCCATCAAAGTAAATTTTGGGATGAGAACCCTGTGATCCTTCGCAGAGGGTATCCTAGTAAGGACTCCAGTCAAATGATGATATTTTATGCATATTGTTAAATTGATTGATTGATTGATGCTGAGCTGAGGCCCTTTTGGCATTATAATCTTTGTTTTTGTTTTTGTAGTTTTAAGGTGTCATTTTGTGTAATGCCAATAAATGCATTTTTCTTTCTTTCTTTTCTTTGATTATTGTTGTCACTCTTCTTTTTTTTGTCTCTGCATGTATTTTATTTATTTACTAGCTGCGCCCCGCGGTTTCATCCGCATAAGTTTCGATCCCGTGGGGTTATCGGAATATAAAGTATCCTATAATATGTTAATCCTGGTTATAAACCATCTGTGTGCCAAACATCCAAATCCGTTCAGTAGTTTTTGCGTGAAAGAAGAGTAACAAACATCCATCCATCCATCCATACAAACTTTCGCGTTTATAATATTAGTAGGAAGTAGGATTTAGATTTATCAACGTTCGTATACACTACTGGGCCGTAATTCTCTATGACACAATAAACGAAACCGCGCGAAATCAACGCGAGATTGGCGGGATTAGCTATGGAACTGACGTGGTTTCGGTAAGGAATGGTCAATTAGCGCCCAGCAATTACAAGAAACAACTTACAGAAAATAAAGGAGTAAATGTATCAAACAAGTATAGGTAAATACAGCATTTTCTTTATTTTCTTATCATAAATAAAACAGTTAAATAAAACAGAACAGAGAGAGGTACAGCCGTGTCATAGAAAAGAAAAATATAAAACCGATCAAGTGCGAGCCGGACTCGCGTACCGAGGGTTCCGTACAAATTTCTAGGTATGTAACAAAAAATTTACGGTTTTCGCAATTTTTCCTTTATCTGTGCTATAAGACGTTGCTTCGTGCCAAATTTCAAGATTCTGAGTTCACGGGAAGTACTCTGTAGGTTTTGTCTTGATTCCCTTGCGAGTGTCGAAAATTTGCGGCATAAACGGCTGTATCTTTTGATTGCGTTGGCTTAGAAGTGATTTTTTCACAGCTCCAAGGGTCAGTTCTGACCTGAGTATTTGATATAAATTCCAGCTTGATACCTTCACGCGTTCCTGAGAAAAAGGGTCTTGACAGACAGACGGACGGACGGACAACAAAGTCATCCTATAAGGGTTCCGTTTTTTCCTTTCGTGGTACGGAACCCTAAAAATAGAGAAAAGAGGTTGAAACGTATGTGGACCTTTGTGTAGAGAGAGATTTATTAATATTCAAGAGCAGACTGATGCTCTCTTTAAAATAGGAACTAATGGTAATTTTTTTGCAAAATGTGTTTTTTTGATCAATTGTTCTTTTATCTAATGGTCCCTAAAGGTTATTTTTGTAACTAATAGTTAATTATTTGCCCATTAGCAATGATATTATATCATTAGATAAACTAAAAATTGATAAAAACACATTTTGCAAAAAATTTACCATTAGTTACTATTTTTAACAATTGGTTGAGTTTAACTATGGATAAAAAAGCGGCCTAAGTCACACAAGACCATCTTCATCTGCCTAACCTTTTCCCAAATATGTTGGGGTCGTCTGCCAGTCTAACCAGATGCAGCTGAGCACCAGTATTTTACATTGAGCGGCTGCCTATTTGACCTCCACAATTCCGTTACTGGGTAATACGATACCCCTTGGTAAGATTGATTGTCAGACTTTCGGACTTCGCACGAATCGTAACGACTGTCAAAGATTCACGAATGACAGCCGGGACAAACGGCTTAACATGCTTTTCGTGGCACAGAGGGGTCTTGTTACGTAAAGATGATCACCCATCCACGGACCAACCGCGGCAAGCGTAGCTTAACGTGGGAGGTGAGCCACCGTCTGTGGACACCGCATACACACCGGAGGTCAGAGCCTTCGATGAAACTCCACTAGTGGAGGTCGTCCTTGCTGGTGGTCTACTTCAGGAGGTTTAAGTTGTTCATTCCAAAGATCACATCTTTCCGTGGAGGGGTTGCCCTTGGCTGGACCCAATAAAATTATTGCGGCTTTTAAGCCTCTGTAGCACTGAATTAAAATGGGAACTAATTTTTTGAGCTGTTATTTAAATATTCGAGATGTTATTATGATCAGTTGAAAAACATATTGAGCAGTTATTTAAGTTAATGGCGGTTGATTAATTATTGCGATAGTAAAACATAGACAGTAATAAAAAATCAATTAGTCGGTTATTTTATCATACAATGTCAATTTTTACATCGAAACAGCTAGGTTAGGTTAGGTTAGAACTGTGACCACACAACGGACCAGAAACATATTTTTGAATACAAAACCAAACATTTTAAATATAATTATGCCTACACGTAACCGCTCATTCAATAATTTTTACCGTACATTTAATTATTTTCCTGCTCAATTATATATTCACTGATCCATTTCATTATTTTTTATTACTCATTTTTGTTTACTTTACTGCTTAGTTTTAACTGCTGAACTAGTTATTAAACGTGCCATTTATAATTTTTAACTTACCAAAACCGCTATTTACAACTGCCTCTTTAGATCAGTGCCAATTAAAATTGTGCATTGAGTGGCGTGGGTCATCCACAGACGTATTTATATATAACAGATTCTACATATTTGTCGAAATATTACAAAATAGTTCACATTTCACGACAGGTTCTGTTAATTAGAGCACTAAAATTATGAAAAAAATTATTGTAGCCTGTCACTTGTTTTAAACTGCAAAGGATCCGAAAATAGAACGCAAATCTCGACGAATGTTAGACTCTGATTATGCGACGATGCGTCAGTCATTTTGTGTTATTAACCAGTTTATACATGCTAATACTATGGTTTATTTTCTCATTATAATTACATAATAATATAATTGTGGTAAAGATATTATTGTTTGCTTAGACTATTTTTGTACTTGTGTGTTACCTATGTCGTGGTGTGATCTGTGCTTGGAGGAACGAAGCTGTGTATTGGTTCAATGAAAAATGATTTTTACTTCTTTAAGATTTAAACTTTGCTTAGTTTCTTACTCTCAAGTAATTTAATAGGTAAGTAAAGTTTTACTTGTGTTTTGTTTATTAAAACTTTTTGCACAATATGCCTGAGGCATTTTGTACCAGTCAACCTTAGGGTGATGTAAAGACAAAACAAGGCGGGTGGGATAGATAACTTGAAAATAACTATAAATTAACAAAAGTGAATACTAATAGATACATACATACATACATTTAAACAAAATAAACTTTGTAAGGAGGAATAATGTTCGGTAGAGGAGAAAACAAATCCAGCAAATCAGCGCTGGGATGATTCCGCGAACTTTTTACGAGTACATGCCTTCTATATTCGGTGTCTTAGTTTGGGAAATAGGTAAAATTAGAGCCGTTACACTCGCTATTCTTTCTCCAAAAGGCAGGACAGAAGAGTAGGAGATTTTCTTAGTACAATTGGTGATAGGTCATACGTGGTCCCGGAATTAATAACAGGCGCATTTTATATTAATACTAAGTAGCTGCGCCCCGCGATTTCACCCGCATAGGGTTCGATTTCATGAGAATATCGGCATACAAACTATCCTATGTTCTAACCTAGGTCATGGTCTACCCGTGTGGCAAATTTTGTCCAAATCCGTTCAGCTATTTTAACGTGAAAGCGTAACAAACAAACATACAATAAATCAAATCGTTTCCCTTTATTAATTATTAGTTTAGATTTTAGTTTTACATCCAAACGGGCCAGTTCTCCGAGCTAACTGTCTACTCTTTTCTATTCTTCTAAATATGAAATAATGTTTGTTTCTAAAACAAACCATTAACGCATAACATTCGTGGAGGTTGGATAAGAAAGACATGCCGGTTAAAGCTTCTACCGTGCCTATAAAAAGCTGTTCTCGATCAGTTATGATTTTTAATACAATTTCAATTAAATATCGTGCTACTGATTTCTCTTTACACAACTTTGAAATCAATCCCAAGACCACACGTTCTGTAACCACATTAATGTATTTAATTTCGTACAGTATATTTTCTTTTGAATTCTGTTATTACGTGCCCAAGGCGTAAGACCTACTTTAGTTTTAATCAAAATTGGCAGAGGACCCTTAAGTACTCCTTATTTCCTTAACAAAGGAGTTTGGGCAATCTTCTTCTTAACGTGTCGATTACAAAAATATAGTTTTTTTCTTAAATTTGTTTGGGCAATTAACATCTCGGAAAATTACAAACTTTACATATAATTATATAACTAATAATTACATCGTAATAGACTTTACTCAGTATGCAGAGGTTCGTGAAATCCTTCTTGTTCAAGTTTGAACTGAAAGTTTCTATTGAAAACGTAGAACTTTCTCGAAACTAGCATTGGCTTTCAGATTGTTACAACTTTTGTGAGGCTTGAATTCAAGGTTGCGTGAACAGATATTGTTATGGCCGTAGTTATGTTTACGTTTCTGAGTCGTCTATAATGGACCTGTGGAAAGCAGGATAGAATCCTTGAAGGGCAGTGCAGAGACACATAATTAGTCGTTTCAATAAATGATGAGGTAAGGTCGTTTTACCAAAACAAACTTTTAACTAAAACTTACCAATTTATAATTATTATTAGGAGGTGAGAAAGCGACCCTATTTATTATAAAACAATTTTGATATTTTGGACTGTTTTCGACAATTTTCTAAAAGAAAAATCGAATATAACCTACCATTTTCCCGATCAAGCTTAGGACTTCGACCGCTAAGCTTGAAAACAATTCAAAATTTTCAGTTTTTGGCATTTGGAAACTTAAAATCTCACAGACGGTTCGATTTGAAAGAGAATCCTTTTATTTATTGAAAAAATGAATTTACCCATAGAAAGATTTCTAGGTTTTTAAACCATCGCATGTCTCCTTGTAAAAATTTTAATGTAGTAAAACTTCTCTGGAAAAGGTCTAGCATTCCACCGGGACTGTAAGAAGCAGTATTTTTCCATTAAAAACCTTTTAAAAGAAAAGAAAAGAAAATTGCGGTACCGACTTTTAACATTGATATCCTTTTAAAAGTTACTAATATTTTATCTTCACTATCATGATGCAATTCAACAATAGCAATAGTCAGAATCAGCTGAGACTTCCAGGTTTGTAACTTGAGCTAAGAAACAATCTAAGAATGCAATTTATTTTAGCACCATGAACTGAATCACTGCACGTGTCAATAGATATCATTGTAAGAATTAATAATTTCACTATGTTATAATTATAACGTATAATTCACCATTAAATCGATTTATAATTGTATTACATAAAAGAAAATGCTCAATTTACTCATTTAGATTACGATAAAGATTTATTACCTATTTATTTTTTTGACTCGTGTCTCCACAAAATGAGCTTCATTCGTATTTCAAAGTAGCCAGGAAAATTCGAAATCAACACGAAGTGCACGAACTCCCTTATTATTTATAATAAACGCAAAATAAAGTTACGAGTTGGTATATAGCCTTAAGACTACCCATTATAGCTTTTATGATTTTGTTAGATTAAATGTACTTTTTTATTGTTTGTAATTCGTGTGCGTGTCCCAAAGTAAACAATTAAAATATTTATTTCTTTCATTTTCGAGGTTTAATGTTGGAATTTGTGACCAAAACTGTAAACAAACAGCTAGGGGTTATAACGATCGTCAGTTATCGACAATCAGACTGGATTAAACCGTGCAATTGACAGCTTTCATAATGTAACCCCCACGGTTCTGACAATGTAATCCGTTGTCTAATCACATGTCAACATAGATTGGTTGTTGTTATTTTGGTCAACCAAATCGCATGAAATACAGCGGTAGATTTACCAATCAAAGATTCAAAATAATTGGGGATTAATCGTAGATTACTCTCCTCTGTATTGTACTAGGTTCCTAAGTAAGTAGTAGACTTTGGCTGTGGAGTTTGTTGCGCCATTTCTTCTTCCAGCCCAGCCAAAACACTAGGAAATTGTGAACGTCAGGTGTTTTGAGGGACTGTCTAGTAATTTTTGACGTTCAAAAAGTGTTGACTCTCAGCGTAATTTGAATAAATGGTTTTTTTATTTTGACTTCTTTGCTAAAGAACACTGGGTAAAACTAAAAGGTTGAACGGAAACTTTCCATACAACAATTCCCAATGTTGGCTGCCTGTGTCAAGTCTCCTCTTAACTGCCTGAAAAGTTTATTGGTCTTTGTGCTACCAACCAAGCATTTTAACTCAAAATCTTACACGCAAGCGGTGCCACACGTTCAAATGAAATACCATCGAATAACTTCGCATTTGATAACTTCAGAACGGAGTAGAAAATTGTAACCGCAATATTGGGAACACTGCGTTACCGTAATCAAGTACTATTTGTATGGAATTTAGACTAACACATACATATTTATCTTTCCGTGTCATGGCGGCGCTGCTTGCGAAGAATAAACGTCAAAAACCCGTCAATTCCAGTACATTCTAGTTTAGTTCTGTTTTTCGCCACACGCATAGATAAGTAAGTCGTTTGTACACTAGTAGGTATGTATAGATCTAATCTGCATGTAAATACATGTGTGACTATTTGATGTCTCTATTTAATTCTGTTTACAATGCAGCGGGATGGGTTCTTCATGTACTTAGAACTATTGTTGGTTACTGCCAGCTGAAGGTTGGAAGGCCAATAATAATATTTTTTGTTAAACTATGGAATGAAAATAAATGAATTGGTATTGGATAGAGTGAGAGAGACGATGATGGACTGAAAAGTGCTCAACACTTAAGTAAAAATATTAAGGGTTAAGAAAATTCTTAAAAAAAAAATTGTTTGTGTTTGGGCTGCAGGTCATATACAATGTGGACACAACAATACGAATGAAACACTGGCAATATTAATGCATAAAAGTGTTTTTTTTTTAAAAACGTTGCCCCACACTAGGAATTACTTCTGCAGCGTGGGTGCGTTCAAAAAAAATTAAACTCACATACACAAACAGCGAGATCCGGAACAACTACCTGTAGGCAATACAAATATTTGTTCCGTGCGGGAATCGAACCCGCGACACGCAGCGCAGCAGTTGATCGCTCAGCCACTGCGCCAACCGTGTCGTCAAAGTATTGTGAAACTGTCCAATAAATCCTAACATTGAAATAGAAAAAGTGATTTCTTCAAACAAACTAAATAGTAGGTATTGGCGTTCTTTAACTAGATATGAGACCAAACTACTGGATATATTTGAAAAAAAAAATTGTATGCAGACTGGGAACGTCAATAGTTGAGCCATACGAAGTTTAAATGATTGTTGTATCCTCGTTTCCACCTTGTATAAAAGAGCTGACAAAAACGTGGTACTAATATCTTACATTCATCATCAGCCTATAGCAGTCCACTGTTGGACATAGGCCTCTCCTGTTGCACGCCATTCAACTCGATTTTCGGCAATTCTCATCCATCTGCTACCAGCCATCC
The DNA here is from genome assembly GCA_951799955.1 of Apamea anceps. Taxonomy (NCBI): domain Eukaryota; kingdom Metazoa; phylum Arthropoda; class Insecta; order Lepidoptera; family Noctuidae; genus Apamea; species Apamea anceps. The sequence goes on along the minus strand of OX637504.1, from coordinate 2,565,550 downwards.
TGCGAAGATCGTCGCTCCACCTAGCCTGAGGGCGTCCCACCTTACGTACAGACGCCAGCAGGTCAAGCTACCCGAAACTGTTAAATTTTCCCAATCAACCTTGAACTTTAATGCTTTAGTGATAAAGTTGAAAATCTATTAAAGAAATTTGACAGATTGATGTGCTGGCGTCTGTACATACTCGTACTGTATACATTCTTTACGTATATCATATATTATCACAATGTAAAATTACTTATGCTTCTTTTTGCTTTGTCTTAGAATATGCAACTTCAAAGTTAAATATTTAACGAAATACGCTGCTTGCGTCGATAGAGCCTCGTAGTTGACGTTCATAAGAACTTGATTGTTCAATTACGACATTAACTAACTTAATTAGTCACCTCATAAATCAACTCTGAACTTGGGATGTCTACAAATGTGCCAAGAATTGCATTGTTCACAAATGAGATTCTAATCAGCTGCTTGTCATTCTGCACTTCATTAGATTATTTCGAGGAAAATCGTTTGTCGTTGTCCTTTAGTGATGGGCTACCGACCTACTTGTACAACATTGTCACTAACAAAGGCCACACTATGACGACAAAGTACTGGCACGTCATTGTTATACGTGGACTACCTTCGTAGTCCACGTATAACAATGTTCTTAATCGTTCTTAATGCTATGATATAAAGGTGAAAAATGTGTGTAATGGACATACGGTTACTGTACAAGTTTTTTTTTTTTTAAAAAAAAACGTTGCCCCATACTAGGAATTACTCCCGTATCGTGGGTGCGCTTACAAACATTTAAACTCACATAAACAAACAACCAGACCCGGAACCCGGAACCTGTAGGCAATACAAATATTTGTTCCGTGCGGGAATCGAACCTACGACACGCAGCGCAGCAGTCGATCGCACTGCGCCAACCGTGTCGTCAGCACCGTGTGTCGTGTTCCTACATTGTTGTTACTTAAATGATCGATTGAGTTGATTGCCGGGTCGGGCAAAGTGTTATTAGGTTTTTCCAATAGGAATTTCTAAGTAAAAGCCCGGAGTTTAGAAGTTGCGGTGTGATACCCCCGTGCCTCGGAAAGCACGTTAAGCCGTTGGGCCTGCGCCCGATCTCTCTCCGGTCGTATGAAATTGCCGTCCCATCGGACTACGAATGTTTGAGAACACAGAGTGCACCTGTATCTCCGCACATACTAGTGCACTATAATATCGCCCGAGCTGAAGGCTGGTCTTCGCTAAGATTGCTCGCCATCCCGAAAAGATATACGAGTAGTTCTGCTGAGCTAGAGTCACTCGAGACCACTCCAACTCCAAAAAAGCCAAAGGCGTTTTCAGGAATGTTCTGGAATAGGTTATAGTAAGATGAAATCTCCTATAATGACTAGTTTATATTTGCACCTCATTTGTAGATTTCGTCGCGAGAAACTATAGGACTGCTATACCAGTTCCAGCTTAAGCATAGAGATAATGGATAATATGCATCGAATTTTGAAACGAAGAAAGCAGCTAAGTACTCTCTTTGTGTTAGCGATCTCCTACTAATCCTTTATTCATGTTTTTGCAGAACAGTAAAAGAAGAAAAATGTACTACTATTTAGAAAAAAAAGAGATTACCCGTGTCTAGTACCCGTATGTAGAGCCCACGGCATATCAATGACTAACTGCAGCCCGCGGTTTCACCCGTATCAGTCTCGATCCCGTAGGAATATCGGGATAAACAGTACTCTATGTCCTTATCCAGGTTATGGTCTACCTATGTACCAAATTCCATCCAAATCCATGCAGCCATTTAGCGTGAATGCGTAACAAATAAACGTACAAAAAATCGAATCTTTTCTCTTCTTATGTATTTAGTTTAGACAAAGCTCGTCTAAAAAGCCAATTTCAAAAGTGTTGAAGTTTGTGTGGAAGAATTTGAATGCGCGGTCCGATTAACTCGAAACTCAGTGTTTATACTTAAGACCAAAAATAAAGAATAACATGTATCAGGGTTTTTCGAAAATCTACCCCTAACGGGTTGAAAAGGGGTAGTTCATTTTACAGGGGAGGATTATAATGCGTGGCTTGATTAACTCGAAAATTAGTATTAATACTTTTGACGGAAAATAATTAATAATATGTATGTAAAGTTGTCGAAAGTTTACCCCTGACGGGGCAAAAAGGGGTAATTCGATTTTTAAGCGGAGTATTTAAACTGTACGTTACATTTTCACCCCTAAACCACTGAACTTCTGATTTGGCAAAGAGATTGATGGCATCCTGGGGAAGGACATACTTTTTATCCTGGTAGCACGTTCCCGTGGGATGATTCCCAACATCCACGCGGGCGAAGCCGTGGGCGGAAGCTAGTAAGTAATAATATAATAACAAAGTCCTGCTTAAACTAAAAGGGAGAAAACTGAACAGTCGTGAAAATAAGAAAGTTTACCGAGTAACAAAGCGTAAAGCCTTTTACATCGTCCTCGGGCACGATCGAACGCGACCAAGAACCCTGAAAGGCGATTATGCGCTATTTAATGTTAAAAAAACACAATTAAAGGTTAGTTTATTATAATTGCGCGCTGCTTTCATTTCTTTGTTGATTTTGACATTAAAATGGGGTGAAGTCAGGGTATGTTTAGTCTATTAGCGATATGACGTTTATGATACACTGGATTTATGTATCAGTAGCGTGGTTTTCGGGGCGAATAAACTTGGCCTGAGGCCAAAAAAAATATTGATAAGTTTATCATTTACTTGCATAAGCCTAATACATAGAGAGAAGAGAAAATAGGTTAAACAATGAATAACCTAAGTAACTTAGATTCTTTTAATAATTAGACTACATGCTCAATTATGTGAAACTCCTGACACCCGAACTAAGAGCCGACATAGGTACACGGACTGCTCGAGCAGTTAGCGATTGATCAACACAGACGGACCGCTCTTGCACTCATAGTCAGCAGCTTGAAGCTGCCATTGATAACTGCTCGTCATTCAAATCAGGTAACTGCGTGAGAGCAGTCGACAGCTCGAGCAGTCAGTGTATGCCTGGCGACTGCTTGACCGCACGACCGCTCGAAGCAGTTGCAACTGCTCGAGGGGTTTCGTGTATGTGTGTACGTAGAAGAGTCTAGTTCACTATGCAGTCGCAGCTTGAAGCAGTCCATCCTGACTGCTTCAAGCAGTCCGTGTATGTTGGCCCTTACACGTAAGAAAAAATCACCGTGAAAACTTAGGTGAAGCGAGCTTGGAGTGAGCTGTCAATAGCCTCAATCCCTAGATCGGGTGGAATGACAGCTTACTTCACCTAAGTTTTCACGGTGAGATGTTTACAGAATAGATCGTCTGTATCTCAGGTTTCTCCCTGCCAGGCACATTTTAAACCTCACTAATTTGTTTTTAATGTTGGAACCTAGCGGAAAATACAAAAAAAAAAAATACGTACATGGCGGCCGTTGGGTTCGTCTGCGGAACTAAATCTATTTCTGCAGGCAAGGAGGATAAATTAGCCTTTCAAATGGCGGTGAAATTACAACGACATGCTAATGAGACATTTCATATCAGAAAACTTCTCTTTCATCTGAAAACTTCTCGATTTTTGACTTCGTCGACTTATTATGAAACCTTTCAAACGTAAAATATCATCACGCCTGTATACCCCGAAGGGTTAGGCAGTGATGTACCGGTCTAAAGTACACCCACACTTCATCATTTATGATCAAGTCCCATGTAATAGGGGATGAGCCTGTTGCCATCAACTGGGCACCAGTTCAGACTCCGGGTTGCTACTGAGAAATTTCAGATACAAAAATCCAATAACAATTTGCCCGACCCGAGCATAAAACAAAACAGAACAAAACCTTCAATGAGATACATTTTTTTTTTTCAGAAATACTATTATCGCTGTTCATACTGAACTTTATTCAAGGCACACACATTCACGAATGTTCATCAGTAGCCACCGTGAAATACCATACAATAAACGGTGGGCCTGTTCGCTATCCACAAAAACTGATACATGGCCGTTACAAAAAACACTCAGTCGAGATCAACTGTATTAATTGTCACAATCAACGAACGACGCACAATTTTTGAATCGTCAGTACTTCTCCAAACTCACACTTGAATGGGAGGTTATTTATGACCGAGAAACTATGGCTGTATTTGGCGTAGGATCGAATAGCTTGGAATGATGGAGTATGGTTTTCACTTTCCTTTTTTTTGCCCATATCTCATTTTGAATGTGAGCGTTAAAGGCTATAAGAATAGGGGAAGACCAAAGAAACGATGGATGGACTGTGTGAAAGATTGTATGGCTTCGAATGGGGTGGCTACCGAGATGACGACTAATAGAGAAGTGTGGAAGAAAAAGACATGTTGCGCCGATACCAAATAAATTGGGATGAGGGCTGGAGAGTGATGATAACCTGCCAACTCAGTGTCTTCTACTTTAGCTGGTCTTTATCCATGCCCTGTAAGTTCTTAGACGAAAAATGCTGAACCTTCTATTTCTTATTTTAAATGTTGTTTTTTTTATCTTATAGTATGCTGCACTGGTTGACGTCATTCGAAAAACCGTGTCCATAATGGTCTTAGCATTATGCTGAGTGATGGCCGTTTGAGTGGATGTGACGCATATTTTCCCCAACTTGTTATTTTTTTGTGTTTGTGGTCTTTCTCTGCTTGATGTTTACCGCAAATAATTTACGTATTTTCTTACTTTTTTCATTTCTTTTACCTATATATGAAAATTAAAATCATCACACGCTGTGATTCAGACTATCATTCTCCTCTGCCAATGGGAACTGACTAATATTTCTAGCCTAAATCAATCACTCGTGAGTAAGACGTTTGCGATTGATGACTCTTTACGACTTACGACCGATTCAGTAATTGAACTCCACATTTATATAATTTGGACTATTAAAGAATTACTTCGCGAACAGTTTGGTGTGAAACAAATTAGTGTCTTAGACTATAAAAATTCAGTTTGAGTTGAACGAAGCTAAAAATAAAGGTTATTGTGTCATGTTTGTGGGAATTCTAGTTTTGTATGTTTTGTAAAATGATGAACTAATGTTGATAAACTGTTGAAAAGCTCTGAGAATAATGTTCACTAAGGAGAAACTTTAATTACTGATGTTGAATGCTGATTTAGATTAGTTGAACACGAAATTAAGTACAATTTCTGACTACTTACATACATTATTGTCAACCTAAAAAATTTAAAACCTCGAACGGCGCAAATACTCCAATCTTTTTGAACTTTTATATGTTCGACCCGCTTGGGGTTGAGACTCTAGGGTCATGGGGTCCCAGTGCCCACTTAATTTTCCGGGACATTGCCAAGTGGTCGGTCCTGACCAAGAAGGCTGGCCTGTTTTTTGGCCAAAGAATTAACATTACATAGCCATACAACGCGGCAATGCAGCCAGCCTTTTGAGCTCTTTTCCTGTTGAAAACCATGCGGACGAATTTTTTTCTTTACTTTTTTATACATATACTTGTACATATTATTATTTTAAGACTGTTAGCTATTACATTACGTAAATATGTAATGACGATACTTGAATGAGAGCTATTTATTCAAATGACAATAGCTACTTTGAATAAAACATCAAGCTTGCTAAATAAAAGAAACCGTTGATTCAAATTAACTGTACTAACATTGAGCCTGTAGGCCAAAGGAAATTGATCCAATTAGGTTAAAGTAGGTCTAGCCCATCCCAAATGGTCGTCTGGCCGCGAAAAAGTAAGGCCACTTCGTGATTATAGTGTTTTTAAGAGATTTAGGTAGGTATTCCACTATTTATTTATTAAGTTACACCGACATGTCAAACTAAATTATTGTCGAAATGAAGACGTGTCGGAGTGCCGTATTGTCGAAATAAAATCTTGTCGTATTACGGTTTGTCGAAATTCAGTTGGTATGTCCAGAGTTCTGTGTATAATATAACTTAAGTACTATAGTCACAGTGCTACAGTTAACAATAGCCTCGGGCCACACAGTCGCCAATCTGGTACAACTTTTATCAAAGAAGTCATCTCTCTACCGAGTCTGTTTAGTGGTGAGTTTACCCCAATATTTGTCTTGGATGCTTGAGTGCGGGTCTCTATATCATAATCAACCTATAATGTTGCGACACAGGCCCCCTCTCTGTGAGATGGAGTGAGCTGAAATCTACCACGGCCCAGTGCGGGTTGGTAGATGTCACATGTGTTAGAATTTTTGGTTCCCTAGAACCGAAAATTCTCGATGATGATTCTTGATGATTCTGATTCTTCGATGTTTTCCTTCACCGTTTTGAGAGCAGTGGTGATGAAATTAAACAAAGTAAACTGCCTGCCTGGATTCGAGCTCACGAAGTACAACTCGTTAGTCGGGGCCGTTATTACTGGACCACCACTGCTGAAGTCACGTCCTTAGTGTCAAATATTTTCTCACACGATTTGACACGATGTAGTTCTCGTAATCTAAAACGTTGTAAATATTGACGTCCAGTACCACATTTTCTTCGTTCCATTAGACGGGATCTGTTAGCTTTGGCATGAAACTGGCCGCGAGCAACGTCTAACCTATCATGAAGGTTGATTTATTACAGTCCCGGTTACTTTCGAAAGTTCAAGCTAAATCAACTGAGAAACTTAAACATTTAAAATTATTGAGACCTTACATAAGTCAGGTTGTATTAAGCCAGCTAAACTTTTGAACCCAGTAAAGATATACTTGGTCGTAATAGGCAGAAACATCTGTGGGGTAATTGCGTAACAGACTAACAGTAGGAATGGCTTTCATTTTGACAGTTCGACAACATTCATTGCGTTATTTACGTTGTTGAGCAGACAAATTTTCGAATTTATGAAGCTATGGATTAGCACTATCCTTCAATATGATTCAGATTGCGATTGAATGTGTGTTATATATTTTTAAATACGTTGCCCTACACTAGGAATTACTCCTGTATCGTGGATGCATTTACAAACATTTAAACTCACATACACAAACAGCCAGACCCGGAACAACTACCTGTAGGCAATACAAATATTTGTTCCGTGCGGGAATTGAAACACGCAGCGCAGCAGCAGTCGATCGCTCAGCTACTGCGCCAACCGTATCGTCAAATATAATTAGAGTGCTGGTCAAACAGACAGCCTTTTTTTCCAAAACAATACAAGTTTTTTATGAGCATGTTCGCCAGACTATTCCTAACCACTGCTACTCTTGGCCTTCCAAAAAAGAGCACAGTTTGGCGAGTTCTAATAAAATGATTCAACTGCCTTCGGTAGAACCCCAAACGAAATGAATCAGAAGAATTGGCAGAATTAAAGGAAAATAACATCAGTAGAAGAGAGAATATTCATGTCAACACATGTAAACAAATGACAGTTGAAACCATGGTATCCTAATGCCATGCCCAACAGTCTGCCATAACCCATTAATGGTGCCAATTTATGAGCCGAGGATTAGACAAACAAATCATTTATGAGCAGCATTAATCTTTACGCTCCAATGAAAGATATCATCGTAATTACTTGCCTAATGGTCTGTAAAGAGAGGAGTTTTATTAGCGTGGGTGACGAAGACGGATAAAGTCAAGTTATAGCTTCCTCAACGCATACAGCGGTGTTGATTGTGTTGATAATGACGCTGTGATTTAAGCAGCAGTACATCTTTAGCTGAAGGCTGATGAATTACAGAGCACGGTTGTAGACTAGTGTGTATAATGATGGGTGACCATCTTTACCTCGTGAACTCGTGCCTCGGAAAGCACGTTAAGCTGTTCCGGCTGTAATTCGTGGATCTTTGATAGTCGTTACGGGTCGTCAGAAGCCCGAAAGTCTGACAACCAGTTTTACCAAGGGGTATCGTATTATCCAGTAACTGGGTTGTGGAGGTCAGATAGGCAGTCGCTCCATGTAAAATACTGGTATTCAGCTGCTTTCGGTTAGACTAGAAGCAGGCCCCAACACATGTAGTTGGGAAAATCAAAATCAAAATCAACGTTCGAAATTGACGTTCGAAAAGTGCTGATTCTCAGCCTAATTTGAATAAATGACTTTTGATTTTGATTTTGATTTTGAGTGGTCGCAAGCGCTACTGCTGAGCATAAGGTCCTGGGTCCGATTCCTAGGTCGGGTAAAGGGTTTCTATCACGAATTTCTCACCGGAGTATGGATTTATACACGATTGATGGTAATCGATTAGCGGGATTGGAGATTGGCGAGATTAGCTAAGGAATTGACGTGGTTTCGAAGTAAGGAATCGTTAAGTGGTCATAGTTAATTAGGGCCCTGTGGTGATAAAATAATTTACACAAAGTGAAGTGCTTGCTTGGGATCGAACCCACGACCTTTAACTCGTAAGTCGGGGCCATTGCCACCACTACTCTCAATCACACTTTGGAATGGGATTCTATTCTCATTCCAATCTTCCTGCTACCCCACTACGCAGAATTCCTTTGCCCCCAATTTTTATCAATTCACAGGACCAATCCGAATCCTAATCTTAAACAGAACATAGGACCGGTACAGGATATAGATGAACGTGCGTGTCGCAAGCGGCACGCTGTAGGGCCGGGTGCTGTATCGAATTAGGTTCAATTAGACTAGCACGCGAGCTCTTGGTAATCTGTATGCGGTGGCCTAAAATGGCGCTTCGTGAGTCAGCAGTGTTAATTGGAAAATTTTGGTTTGGCACTCTGCTTAGATAGATGCTGTTATTAAAGATGGATTGGCATGCATTCGTCTTTCGTAGATGAAAGGCTCTTCCAATACTTCACCAACGCAAATGCATGTATGTGCAGAATGATGTGTGTAGTGTAACGGTGGAGTTTCTTGCCCATTCTACTCTATGCGAAAACTATTTTTTGGAAGGGGTGACTACGATCAATTCTATTTTATTGTAATTTTTTTCGTCCAAAAGTGCCTTTTATGTGCCTATTTGAAATTAATGATTTGACTTTGACTTTGTGGGTAGTTTAAAATTATTACAATCATTCTTTCAAATGATTGAAATGGTTTTTAACTAGGTATCCATCATTTAACATCAACAAGCAACATTTTTGAAGAAACCAAAATAATGATCATTAGACAGTTATATTTATTTACAATACAAATATATGTATTTTCATTTGTTAGGCACTTAACCAAATTATACAGACTAATTTATTGTTTACTAAAGTAAAACAAGTCAACGTAGGAGTCGCCGAGATAGTTTTCTGATTTTACCGAAGATTTTACTAATACTTGGCAAAAAAAAAACTTTTGACGAACTACAATTATATAACAAAATACGTATAAGAAGTTACACTCATTCAATGCATTCAAAACTCAATTAGCTACATATTTAATTACAAATAAACCGTTCCTAACATCTGAATATATTGGATGATATTGTGCCGTCTGTGACGAACTTTATATAATTTACTAACTGACCCGGCAAAGGTTGTTTTGCCATATAAATTATTTCTAGCTGCCCGGCGCTACTTAGTTCGCGTGGTGTCCTACCCCCTACCCTACCCCTACCCTACTCCTACTCTGCTCCTACACTACTCCTACCCTACTCCTACACTATTCCTACCCTACTCCTACCCTAATAAATATCTTTAAACCTAAAGAAAGTTAGACGCAACTCTAAAGCTAAAAGAGATTTCACTCATAGTATTGATAAAATACTACCTGGAGTCATCAATATCGAAATATAAAACATTTAGATATAGTAGCAACAACAACAAGCAACATTTAGATGTAGTAGTCTTGTTTGCCAACAAGATGTCTTAAAAGACTGCACACTTGGGATAACATACTTTGAGTAAAGCAATATCCAAAGGCAGCCTAACAATGGGAGGGCAAGCCTAACATGTCAAACACATGCATAAACAACAGCTTATGGTTCAAGAACCGATCGCATGTTTGGAAATAAATATGAAAAAAAAAGATATAGTAGCATTTTACAAACACCATTCAAATAATTAGAAACTTTCAACAGTACGTAGTCTTGCATCAGTGTTTTTTTTTGCATATGAAGATTAGAAGGGAAACTACAAAGAATATCTGAGAGGCGTGGCAAGGCATTATGTGTCAATGTCAACGGACTCCACTTTGACTTGAGTCTGCCCGATTTTATCATTTGTTACTACCTACTCGCAATATACCTAACTAAAAGGTGCTAAAAATAAAAGAAACTGGTATAAGCTGATAGCATATTCGTGTAATGGCAGGTAGATACATATAGAGGAAGCAAAATTCAAGGCTCAGTAGGCTTACCAACTTAATTAATTCAAACGAAAAAAAAAGTGTCATGCGTACTGTTCACTGTTACTGTACTCAGGATCTCTAATGGCAGGAAACGGCTGCGCGGCAGGACCAGAAAGAGATGGGGGGATAAGCTGGACGCCTTCTTAAAGGATTGGCCGTGAAAAGTGGAAAGAGGGAAGGGGGAGGCCTTTGCTCTACAATGGGACACCACGGGCTTGTAATAATAATAAAATTACTGTACTTACTTACGTACTGTTAGGGAAACCAATATTCGAGATGCCTGAAACAATTGCCCATTAGATTTGTGTACGCAATCATAAAAAAGCATTCTTCATGGCGTGGCGTGTCGACGGCAGTCTAAATGTACTCGGCCCAAAATTTGGCTTCGAGGTTGGCACCTTTTGTAGCGTCACACGATATTAAGTGTCCCATTGTTTATCGAACAGCACCTCATTTACACTCCAGCACTCTAGTTTAGCATAACCATTTATTTACAGGTGTGACCAAACCCTTACATAATTTGGTTTGGTTTTTTTTACATAAATTAATCATTTCAATTAAGTTATTGAATGATTGATTTACATAGATAGCAATAACTTTACTTTCAATGACTTTAGCTGTTCAAAAGGTGAAAATTGTGAACTTTGAAATTTTTTAACTTTGACAAGTTGTCACATATTGCGATAATTTTCGTTCGAGAAACTAGCAATTACGGCTCATTCACGTAGTTACGTGTGATATAATATAATAAGTAAAAAAACACAGTTAAGTACACAAATTACCACCTTCTCTCTCAAAATTATGTAGATATTGAAAATATACTAAAAAGTATAAAATAAAATAATGCCACTCAGGCCCATTTACACACGCAAACACAAATATACACACACACACACACACACATGCACACACAAACACACCACATTCACACACACACAAACACACATTATGTTCATACAGTCACGCACACTCACGCACGACAGTAAAATTAATTATTTAAAAAATTATTAGCTTAACTTGTAATGGCAGCTCGATCACGGTGGTGACGGAAGTAACTGGTGCTTATAGCACAGGAGTCCTCCTAGTTTAAGCCAGTTGCACTTGTCTAGCATCTTGCCACTAAGTTGCAGTCTAATTTAAGGTACAAAAATTGTATGTAAGTAGGTTTAAGTCCTGAACTAATAAATATTGTTTATAGTGTCGCTGCAACTTTTTGCAGTTGCGTTGTGGTTGCGTTTTCGCTTATACCTAGTTGCGATGAGGTTACGTGGAGGCTAGTGATTGCAGACAGATAGATGGACTCCGACTGTGACAGTGTCAGCGCGTTGTCGTTGCGACGTCGCCTTGATGTGGTCGGTACCGCGCACGCGGTTGATTTTGATGACCAAATGTGGTCCGTGTGGATAGACTATTCATTGTCATACAAATTAGCGCCCATCCACGTGGTGTCGCTGTGGTGTGGTAGTGGTAGTGGTTGTGGTGTGATTGTGGGACACACGACGACCTCGCATTGCATAGGCTTTTCGTTCAATGAGGAGTCAGCTTATACAGGAAATGTATCGCTTGATATGTCGCCGTGCGTTTGTGTGTTATACGCCCTTAAACTGTTATCTTTATCCTACTCTTGACCAGGAAAATAATTGTGCTTACATGCTTATATTAGTTACACAACATTTTATCTACGCGAGCTAGTAATTACAATGCATCATTTTAGCGTTTTCTTGCACGTCACTCCGTGGGAAGAAACCCGATGTTTAAACAAATGTAATGGGACGCGTAAACTGCTCAATCCAGCCGCTTTATTGTGTAAACGACGTTCTTAACGGGTTTGCCTTAAATTAATAATTAATATTAGCTAATGGGTTGGCTAAAAATAGTTAGGAATTAAGTAATTTAGTTGTTGTACAACTAACTTACAAATATGATTCAAGCAAAAGATATAATTATTTTATGTGCATACATACATAATCTCACGGCTACCTCTACCCTATGGGAAAAAGGCCTGAGATTATGCAAAAATTACAGAACTAAATTAGTTAGGGAAACTCCGCGAACGTGATGGGTATCGAAGTGACGATACCCAAAAATGATTTAAAAAAATATATTTGATGGTTATTTTTTTTTACTTGGAGTTGATAAAATCTATATTTTTGTGTTCAGGGAGCCTAAAAAGGCCACTTTGACAGAATCATAATAGGATAACAATATGAATCATATTAAAAATCGTAAAATGGTCACAAACTGACAATTCATAATATGATCTGTGTGCAATTCATATCACATGAAATAACATTTAAACTGTAGAAATAAATCATAAAAAACTGATTTGATTAATAAAAACTATAACGAAAAATTTACCGATAAAATTACGGTTTTTATTTTTTTCATGCGGCAATGTTTACACCAAATATGAAATTAAATTATACGAAAATTAGAGGAATTGCTAATGATCTGCTGGGAATTCAGGAAATGAATAGCTTTTAGAGGTAGGTATTGCTTAAAGTGGCCTTTTTAGGCCTTCTGATATCGACGCTTATCGTGTCCATAAAGTTTACAAAAAACACTTTTAAAAAAAATTACTTTCAAGTAACTACACTTAAGGGCCTAAGATCGATGACTCAAAAAAAAAACACATCGAAACGTTTTTGTTTATTATGAAAATATACCCATATACCCATTACATCTGCGGAGTTTCGCTGACTCATTTAATTTGACTCTGATTGCTAAGCAGAAATACCATTAAAAAATAAAAGCAAAAAGTGAAGCTATTCTTATTATTATATACTAGCTTCACCCCGCGGTTTCACCCACATAAGTTTCGATCCCGTGGGAATATCGGGATAAAAAGTATCTTATGTGTTAACCCTGGTTATAAACTATCTGTGTGCCAAATTTCATTCAAATCCGTTCAGTAGTTTTGGCGTGAAAGAGTAACAAACATCCATCCATCCACACAAACTTTCAAGTTTATAATATTAGTAGGATTGCGTGCATAGGCAATTAATACTCCACGACACTAACATTAGAAATTATCTGATACATTGTATCGATATAAAAGATGGAGGCAATCTTCCCGGAAATGTCGTTTAAGAGGCCAATTATAAGGCAGTGTATCAAGCGCCGCTCGTAAACACTGACCGGATTTTATGTGTCCAGCAAATATATATAATAATATACAGCAATAGCTGTACATAGGTAGATAGAATATACTGTGTTCATCATTTGCCTAGCCTTTTCCCAACTATATTGGGATCAGCTTCTAGTGTAACCGGATGCAGCAGAATACCAGTATTTTACATGGAGCAACTGCCTATCTGACCTCTAGAACCCAGTTGCTAGATAATACGATACACCTTGGTAAAACTGGTTGTCAGACTTTCGGGGTTCTGACTACCCGTAACGACTGTCAAAGATCCACGATCCGGGATCAACGGCAACGAACTTCAACGAACTATTTTCCTAAGGATCTTTGTAATTGGTTACATTTTTTTGCTAATTAGGTCTGTTACCTAGTGGTTTGACATATGTATTTTAAGCTTCGAAACTGACGCTTAAAGGGAAATTTAGTAAACCTCTGTTGAGTAAGTTATCTTGACGGAATGTACAAATGCTCTTTTAATCGAAATATTTTCTTTACTAACTATTGTGACGACGATATTCCCTAAAGTTATTGGTAATTAACATATTTGTAAGATAAGTGGTTGATGGGTATTAACAGGTTTAAAAAGTTTTTTGGTTAAACAGCGCATGGACGGCGTAAACGCTCTTAACGTGCTTTCCGAGGCACGGAGGGGTCTCAAAGGTATGTAAAGATGGTTACCCATCCACAGACCAAGCGCGGCAAGCGTAGCTTAACTTGATAGATCGATCTGTGCGGCTCTTATTATTTACCCACGGGCCCCTCTATAGAATATACTATATTGTACACCAAAATCTAAACACAGCTCAAATTCAATAGGTCCAATAGCGGCCTTATAGCTGATAGTACTATATATCAGGCATCCTTTGGATCATCATCATTCATTCACGGTAGACGTAGCGTTGGAAGGCCTCCCACAACGTGGACCGTTGACCTTGTGAAGGCTGCAGGAATCCGCTGGATGCGGGAAGCACAGAACCGGTCGAAGTGGAGGTGCTTGGGGGAGGCGTATGTCCAGCAGTGAACGTCTTTAGCTGAAACCCTTTGGATGGAGTGAAAGAACTTAAATAAAAAAGGGGCCAACTTGATTAAATATACTTATATGAGGCAGCCGATAGATAACGCAGAGTCAAAACTAATTAATATAGAATCAAACAATTTGATACTGGGCTCGCGTGGCAGATTTCCCACTCCCTCTCAAAGAGAGGAGGCTTGTGTCCCAGCAGTGGGGAAAAAAGAGGCTGATTATGATGATTATGAACAAACAATTTGAATATTATTTTCCTAAAGGATTTAAAGGTCCATTTAAGTCTTTTCGAAACTTTGCCCTATAACTGGTCATTACGGGGTTAAAATCTGTATAAATATGTACTTACAAAAATTGCGGGCAACAGTCAAAGAAGGAGGATTGTCAGTTTTGAATAACGATGGATCGGACACGTTACGAGAACACTATGAAATTACATAAGAAACGGTGCAGGCAATCTGTTACATTGTGTACGTATTCATTTCATGGACTTGAAATTATATAATAGAATCAAACACTTAGGTTTTTATGCTATTTACTCCTAAAGAGCTAGGAGTTACAAGGGTTCGTCGCTAAGTAATAACAGCCGCACGGCTCGGTCGAAGATAAGCTACGCTAGCCGCGGTCGGCTTGTGGATGGGCGATCATACATTACATACAGAGACCTCTCCGTGCCTTGAAAAGAACGTTAACGTTGGTAGTCCCAGGTACCATTCATAGATCTTTGACAGTTCGTACGGGTATTTGAAAGTCCTAAAGTCTGGCAACCAGTCTTACCAAGGGGTTTCGTGGTACTCAGTAACTGAATTGTGAAGGTCAGATAGGCAGTCTCTCCATGAAAAATAGGTACTGGTTTTCAGCTGCACTCGGTAAAACTGGAAACCAACCACAATAAAGTTGGGAAAATTTAGCAGTAAAAACAGGATTTTCACTGCTAAAGAGTTATTTAGGTACAGATGCCAGTAGGTCAAGTTACCCGAAACTGTCAAATTTTCCCAATCAACCTTGAACCTTAAAGCGGTAGTAATAAAGTTGGAAATCTATTAAAGAAATTTGACAGATTGTAGTAGCTTGATGTGCTGGCGTCTGTGCATTCATCTAAGAGAGCATGTCAATACAACCCTAGTTAAAGTCTTACCTTGGACAACGCGGTTGAAAGCTTAAGAAATAAGTGCAAATAAACATTTTAAATGGTAACACGTAGATATTATGGCGCAAAACAGACAAAGAACATGTCTTGGTATCTTTCAACATAAATAATGAACAATTTTCACTTCCATTTTGTTTTTTTATCTTATTTTTATATAGCTATTTAAATAGTAGGGCAGACACGTTCCGAGCTTATGTAAATATTAGTTCGTAAGTATGATTGCTTTCGAGACCAAGTATTGTTAAATAACTGGACAACAAACGATCGGATATTTTTTATAGTTGTCTGTTGAATGTTGTCTCTTGAGAGGTTTTGGAAAAAGAGTACTTTACAATAATCAATAAGTGTATCTAGTTCATGGCGCTAATTATGTAAGGAATGACGATAAGAAATATGGTATGAATACCGAATTGTGGTATGTAATATACTGTAAGATTTCACCTACCAGTGTTTTTTTCTCTGTACATTTATTTACTTAAAGTAAAGAATAAAAATTAAGATGATATGTCTAGACAGTGGAACGGGTGACTACTGAGATGACGGCGGATAGAGATGTACAGACGCCAGCAGGTCAAGCTACCCGAAACTGTCAAATTTTCCCAATCAACCTTGAACCTTAATGCTTTAGAGATAAAGTTGAAAATCTATTAAAGAAAGACAAATTGTAGTAGCTTGATGTGCTGGTGTCTGTACATTCAGGGAAATTCATTGTTAAGCAAATTGACATCCTACGTCAATCCGTGTTATACCCGTGTCATAAAACTGTCAAAGAATGAAACAATGGTTTAGGAATTTCCTTCAAAACCCTCGGATTGTGATGTAAAGTGTGTTAACTGCGTCAATTAGTTTTCATGAGGGCCATATAAAGTTTCTGCATACTTTCATGCTTAAAAGCCGTGACAACCTATCCATAAGATGACATTCCTCAAAGAAAGTAAACCTCGGTAGGTATTCTAAATATAGAGGCAATTGTATGGCGACTGCAGACTAGATCAAGCCACGTGATACTCCAGGCTTTGTGAGCTAAACGCCTGATTGTTGAATATGCATCATACTGGAATATATCTAAAGTAATCGTATGCGGTGTAGGGGTCATCGACAAGCAAAGAGATCATTAAAAAAATAGCTGTTCCATACATTTTGACAGTATCATAGGACAAGGAAAAGAAAAATTGAAAGGAAGGTACAGGATAAAGAAAATTGGAGTAGTATGGTATGGTACCTTTATTCAGTAGTGGGACAAAGTAGGTTTGCAGAAAAGGCACCTATTTCACTTTTGTTCAAATCAAATCGTAGATTTTTGAAGTAAAACTTCTTAGTCGGCGATTTGACAATTGGGCGAGAATTAAGAGTGAAATTTCAAGGACGCGTCACGTTTAGGCAGATTTCGTTACATGAAATAGTGAAGAAAGATATAACTCTCTCTATCTTTCACACGAAATCACTCTTTTATTTTTTATGAAAGTTCACTTCTATGACGATCCCGGACCCGCAATTTTTTTTTCTTATCTTTGAAATGTTTGCTTCGATGTCCCTTAAACCCTGTATGTACCAAACTACCCATATTATACAATACGCGGCCGTTAACATATCACATCAAGATTACAAAAAGTTCAGCTTTGTAGAGCTGTCACTCAGCCTGTGACAGTCTATCTATTTTAAAAACTCAATGTGCCAATTAAATTCCTAGGTCCTGTATACCAGGCTAATTGATTGTATAGAAATTGTAAAATACAAGGTTACAATTGTAAGTAGGTGTCTGTGATTAGCTCCGTTTCAGAAGTTTTTAGTAAAGGCGATCCTTTTTACCCTAGACCTACGATTCTGGAGATAAACACCATAAAATTGTGAAGCAAATAATAACAGTTTTTTTTTCTCTCACAATAGTTTTATAGCACTTCACAGTTTTAAACTACTTGAAGTAGGTTTTAGAAAACACCAGTATTACAGGTTAGAAATTAGGCAAATAATCATGTCTAAATTATATTCCAGCCAAAAAAATGTCTAGATAAGTTACAATACAGTTCTGACTATCCAGCGTAAATAGCGCTTCCGTTTATTTTGTTTCGGACTGACGCACCCCTATCGGTTTAGCTAGAGTACCGGCCGCTGAGTGAATTTACTTGTACCGAGTCGAAGCGAGCACAGATGGCACTAAGTCTAAGCCGAATTTAAACTACTAAGCTAAAGCTGCGCCGTATTCCTGGCAGAGAATGTAGTTATGTAGCTGGGTAGTTTACAAGGGCTCGTTCCAGACTACTAAGGGATTTCTTCTTATGCGATCACTAGAACATTACAAGCACTATTCATTTATGAGCACATCAACTTAGCTTTTCGCAGGCTCGCCGTCCACTGTTTGATATTTGGTGCTCTCAAGTTGCACCACATTTAAATCTGATTATAATTAAGGAATCGGATTGAGAGAGAAAAAAAAATGTAGAAGACTAGGGGAGACTTTTGTCCAGAACAGGGACATACTCATTAAAATTGAAAGTTTATGAAAAGATTTAAATCTGTAGCTAAAACTAGGACGGAAATCTGCAGAATTCAACCCCTAAAGCCTGATAACATTTTGAAGGTAGCTGGAAAACTATACAAAAGAACAGGAACCGTTACAATAGGCTTGAACTTCTCCATAAATAATGAAGAGACGTCTGCACAGACGAGCCAGTCAGCAAAGTTGCTTAGAGTGCGCGGACAAACAAACGGAAGAATCGTCCATTTGTCACTTGTATCGACACTTTTAATGGTCCTTATGATTAATGACGACGATGGTACCTAAGGCTTTTTTCAGTGTAGATAAAATTTGAGGCGTCGCTTAGAAAAGGTCTTTATCTGACTTTATAATATTTATGGCAAACAAGAAATTTTACGAGTACAAAATGATACTACATCATTTTGTACTAATTAATTAATTAATTAGTACAAAATGAATTTTTTATAATCTTTTTTTTCGACATTACGCGTCGGGGATTTGATTTCTGAACAGGGAATTTAATTTAAAGTAAAAAAAGTGTTGATATTGTTTTATTCCCTTTACATGACATTCCGTTTCAAATGATAATTATGATTATTAACCTTGAATTTTGAAAGTGTCACAATCACGTCTTTCAAAAAATATATGTAAAAAAAACTTTTTTGCAAAAAAAAAAACACTTTTTTTCACTTTGTAGTGTCGTTTTTGGAAGTTGGTTGTTTTTTTTTTGCAAAAAAGTATTTATTTTTCATTTTTAAGTTGTAATTTTTACCAGTAATTTTGGTTTAAAAACCAAAATACTGAACCGTTTTTGATGAAATTTCTATGGGACCATTTGGGAAGTATACCCTTTCCAATAAAAAAAGATTTTTTTCAAATCGGTTGGCAAGCGACAGTTATGCGCGAAAAAAACATAAAAAAAACAAACATCCGAATTGAGAACCTCCTCCTTTTTTAGAAGTCAGTTAAAAAAAAAATCACTGATGATTCTAAATTTATTAAAAATAACTAGAATAAAATAGAGAAGAATTTTTATTTAAACGATTATCATTTTTTTAGAGCAATAATGGCCGTTCGTGTATGACATGTCAAACAAAATAAAATAAGTACCTAGTTTTCAGGTAATTTCAATTTTTTTTAAAAACCTCCAAAACCGGGGGTTTTGTTTACAAAAAGAACTTTTGTAGGAATTAATATGATAAGTGTAGTCTATAAAAAACAAAGTTTGACTTTGATGCAGCATGGTACGGGATTCGATACATCCATGAGCATAGTCCTTTCATCCAAATCCGTTCTGCTGTTTTGGCGTGAAAACGTAACAAACAAACAATAAAACTTTCGCATTTATAATATTAGTTAGGATGACACTCGAGGGGCTCATGGCTAAGTAATAACAGCCGCACAGGTTGATCGATCAGACTAAGCTACGCTTGCCACGTTTGGTCCGTGGATGGGTGACCATCTTTACATACCAAGACCCCTTCGTGCCTCGGAAAGTACGTCAAGCCGTTGGTCCCGGCTGTCATTCGTGAATCTTTGACAGTCGTTACGGTTCGTCAGTAGCCCGAAATTCTGACAACCAGTCTTACCTAAGGGTATCGTATTACCCAGGAACTGGGTCCTGGAAGTCAGATAGGCAGTCCCTCTATGTGAAATACTGGTATTCAGTTGGATCCGGTAAGACTAGAAACCGACCCCAACTTAGTTGGGAAAAGGCTAGGTAAGTAGATGGAGTTAGGATGACACTCGGCAATACTATAACTTCCCATTGGTGAAAGAACGTTCGCGATCGAATCAGTAGCTTGGAAGATTACTTACTTACAAGTTTTTCAACTTCTTTTTAATATAAGTATACTCGTACGTAGATTACCTACTGAAATTGACTTAGTATTAGTGAAAGTGAAGCATTAAAGGCAAATATCAATCTTCCCGACATAATTTCCACTTGAGGAACCACAGGAGTTACCTAACAAGATTTATATTAGCACATCCGCGTCCATAATCAACTGAGTATTTAATGATTTCACCTGTACATAATAAATTAAAAGATTCCTTCAATACTTGTTTGAAGAAAATCAATTAAAATCTTTGATGTCTTTGCGTGCATGCGTGTCGACTCTTTATAAAGTTATTTCTAGAGCAGGTTTAACAATAGAGAAGTTGATTTTTTCTTGAATAGAAATTAGTTTTTCTTATCTCTTCATTAGATTTATGTTCGTAATTAACAGGACGTTTATTTGTCAAAGAACAAACGTGTCACTTTATTAAGTTGCAAGTTGTAAGATGTAATTTTTTTTTAATTGGATAAAACACTTTCAATCATAATCGGTATCATTTTGAAGGATATTGCTAATCCATTGCTTTATATGTTCGAAAAATGTATCTGCTCAACATTGTAAATAACGCAATGAATGTTGTTGAACTGTCTAAACGAAAGCCATTGCTACTGTTAGTGTTATGCAATTACCCCGCAGATGGGGAAATCATATTTTTATTTCTTCAGAAAGTTTACAGTCTAATTTATCTATTTGGGTAAATGACATACAATAAACGCTTACATTTGCCATTTTACGCTTTCACAAATTAATGGCTATGTAGGTTCCTACAGTTACAAAACAATAAAGAAATTCTTCTAAAAATCGAAAATGGTTTAGCCTAGAGAAAATTCTAAAGAACAATAACATTGGTTATTCAAAGTCAGAGTCAAAGATTTATTTGCAGATAAATATGGTTACAATAGTTTTTACTATGGAAGTATAATAATAGCTTAACATATTCAATCATAACATAAGACATGCAATTTTTTGGTATAGGCACAGACGCCAGCACATCAACCTACTACAATCTGTCAAATTTCTATAATAGATTTTCAAATTTATCGCTAAAGCATTAAGGTTGAAGGTTGATTGGGAAAATTTGACAGTTTCGGGTAGCTTGACCTGCTGGCGTCTGTACAATTAGATCATTTAGATTTAAATTGAAGCATTTTTTTATAGTATAGAAGGGATTCTCAATATTATATTATATTATTATTAATATTAGAGTTAAGAAAAAATAATTAATAATACCTAATTATGTAGATTACATAATTAGGATTTTTATTTTATTTAATTAACACCTGCAGTGCGATTCTGTAACCATCCCACCGTGAAAACTTAGGTGAAGTGAGCATGGAGTGAGCTGTCATTCCAACTGATGCTTGGGTTTGACACTATCGACAGCTCACTCCATGCTCACTTCACCTAACTTTTCAAGGTGAGATTTTTACAGAATCGATCGGCTGTTATGTTTATTTCTTAAAAACATCTACAGCTTTAATTCGCATTATTCCTATCTTTCTTCATTCCTCAATATTTTTGACTATCCACCAAAAGTTTCAACTCTCACTTTTTATTCTAACAATATTAATAAAAAATATGAAATGACACAAAACGTCCCACTTAACTATTGCTAACGAAAACAGTGAAAAACTCAGTCTATTGTCATGCGCACGTGTTAAGGACGTAGGTGGCCAGTTATCGGCCAGTTGCAATTTTCGCTGACACTAGCTAGGGTAAGACAACCAGTAGTCAGCCTGTTAACGAGAATTTTAACTTTGACGAGTCCACAAGTCCACAAGTCTTGAACTGACAGTTCAAGACTTGTGGATTTAAAAAAAGGAAAAATAGTTTATTTATCTCAGAAACACGTGCATATAAAAATATAGTCTTCAATCGGTCCCTCATTACTGAAGATCGTGTCCACTGGACCCCTTTAAGCGGAAATTCTGCCTCCATCAACTCCGGTCCAAAGTTGCCATCACCCAGCTGAAATAAAAAACGACGAGTTAACTTGAATAATAAAGAAAATAGATATAGCTACTTGTCTAAAAACATCTGACTGTCGTTTACGTCTAAACTGAGACTTCTTATAAAAAAAATTTGCTTCTGGTGACCTTTTTAAATGTCAGTGGCGGTGGTGGTCGAAACAATCGAGAGTAGTTCGGACAGCTCTGCCTAACCCTTCGGGGATAACAGGCGTAATGTTATGTTATTTTAACGAATCGAGTGGTAGTAATTGTGTACAATGTAATATGAAAAGGCTAACTATTGGTGCAGGTCTAGCTACTGGGTGTTTTACCCTATTATGAGCGTGCCAGTGTCACCCACAATGGTGCGCCGGCGCTATTATTGCACAACAACGAGAATTATAATGGTTAGTCCATTAATGGACGCAGGTTGGCTTGGCGATTGTGAATTTAATGCTCTGTAGCTTTTTATAGTTGTCTATACGAGATAATATATAAATTATTAACGTGTAAAAATTTGAAAAAGTGTCATGCATCCTTCGGTTTCTAATTACTTAATAAGAATTAAGCCTATTAATGTTAAAAAAGTTAGTAGTATCTTTAATAAAGCGCCATCTACACTATTATTTACAAACATGTATGAATGTTAGTGTAGCTACTCGACGCCAGGTAGCGCTTATATAAGTTATTGTTGTAAGTTATATAATAATATTATACTTCTTGCTTTAATTATTTAAAAGAATAATTTTCGAAACTTTACTATTCTAGTTCCAGTTGTAGACGATAGATGGCAGTGAACGTTAGCGTTCACTGACAATAGTTTAGTGCGTAAAATAGTTCTTAGGAACTATTTTACGCACTAAACTATCAAACAATCTAATCATCACTAAACTATAAACATCAAACAATAGTTTATTGCATAAACTATTGTCTGTCTCATTTTATTGGTATAGTTTAAAAAAAAGAAAAAACCATCTTAATCTAAGTATTAAAAGTTATTAAAACAACTAAGGCTTTCAAACAACATTCTTTTACCACTTTATCTGTGATAGAATTCCAGTTTGAACTAAACTGAGCTCTATCATCCATTAATGAACCACTTTAAAGTTGTCAAAAAATAAAAGGCCCTTTTTGACATTTGAGAATGCGTTCTTGACACCTGTCAGTTTCATACAAACGAATACGTGTTTTGCGAATTTGATCTTTATTAACTACCTATTAGAACTGTCAATGTCAAAACAGGCCTTTTATTTTTTGACAAAGCTTTAACTCATTAGCAGGCCCCACGCCCCTCAATTAACTATAACGGTACATTAACTTTATTTACGTTACTAACACAGAGTTATTAATAAATTGTGCGACAGGTTCTGATAAGTCGACGAACTTTTGCGGGTCAATGAACTTTGCAAATGGAGTCCGAACTGCCGAAAGACCACGTTGCGAGAATATAAATTCGCACATCTCATCTTTGTATTATAATTATAAATTCTTGAAGAAACATAATAAAATAAAAGTTATAGCATAAGAACCTATTTATAGGGCTTCAATAACTCCCTAAAACAAACTTAATGTGACCTTAGCCCCTTACACATTTTTTTTTTATTTCTTCTTAGTGTATCGATGGCAAAAAGTTCAAACATTTTTGGCCTAATATTTAGCTAAAAAAAAGTTTTAAATACTTTAAGTCGTTAATCATGCTTAGGAGCTTCCTCGTCTTGGCTGTCCCACAAATTTTTGAAGAAACGGGCATTGTGCTGGAGCTTGGGAATGATACATATCTGATGTCTGTTTTCAGCATTGGGCTGCATAAGCTTAGTTGGTTAATAGATAATCAGATGGGTTGATGTCTCTTCTTATTTAGGTATTTGAATCCTACCCCAGCATAGTATAACCAAGAATTTGAAGACATGTGACTTCTACCAACCCACGCATGGTGGATTACGGCCCACTCCTTCTCACCGAGAGGAAACCTGTGACCCAGCAGTGGGAACATTATAGACTGACTAGCTGCGCCCACGGTTTCACCCGCATAAGTTTCGATCCCGTGAGAATATCGGGACAAAAAGTATCCTATATGTTAATCCTGGTCATAAACCATCTGTGTGCCAAATTTCATCCAAATCCGTTCAATAGTTTTTGCGTGAAAGAGAGATCCATTCATCCATCCATACATACAAACTATCACGTTTATAATATTATTAGTAATTAGGATTAAGCCCAACACAGTGAAAATGCTAGGCAGATTATAGACACGTTCAGTCTGCCCCGGTACCTTCTTAATTAATAGGTATTATAATTATCATACTGTAGGTTCAGTAAACACTATTAATACAGAAGCGTGACAATATTTACATAATTATTTTAATTACCGTCAGCTGGGTAAGCATTGTTAAGCTGGGTCAGCATCATAACTATGTGATAATTGAACGTTTAAAGTGTTTTATGGATAAAAACTAAGAAAGTACCGTTTGGTAAGTAAAATCTATCTTAGAAAAATAGTGCTACGAGACTAAATTCATCGAATTGCTGACTGACCGGAGTTCTGCCTATACTATATTTATAGTAACTGTTGTCCGGGACTTCCTCAGCGATCCAGGATGAAAAGTCGCCTATGCCCTTCTCCAGGGCCTGGGACCTGGCGACTACCTACGTAAAATTTAATCCAAACCCGTTCAGCTGTTTTAGCGTGAAAGCGTAACAAACGAACAAAAAAACTAACTTTCACATTTATTATATCACTTAGGACTAGCTGACCGGATAGATGTTGTCCTGTTCCCTAAAACTCGATCGCTGCGCCACCTACCAAGCCCAATTATGTATCTAAACCATTCTGGGACCCACTCAAACACACACGAAAATTTTAATCAAAATCGGTCCAACCGTTTAGGACGAGTTCAGTGACATACACACAGATATATATAAAGATGTAGGTGTAGGGCAAATAAAAATGAGGTTGCATTTAAAATGATAATCAGCAGGCGCATGCGCCTTTCTGAACACTGCCACTCCGTTGTTTTCTTCCAGTAGGTAAGAACAGACACCAGCACATTAAGCTACCCAAAACTGTCAAATATTCCCAATCAACTTTGAATCTAATACTTCAGCGATAAAGTTGAAAATTGTTGTAGCTTGATCTGCTGGCGTCTGTATAAACCGATTTACTCACATTGTTTTTGATGATGTCGAAGCTATCAATGCATAGCAAGAAGGTCTTTTATATATATAAAATACTCGTAGACGCGGACGTAGAAATGCTTGAAGGGGTTCAACCTACCTTAAATGGAAGCTGGAGAGTCATGTTTGCCTATTATATTTATTGATACAAGCTACAACTATGAGTCAAATTTCTTTAATATATTTTCAACTTTACCGCTAAAGCATTAAGGTTCAAGAGTTGATGTGCTGGCGTCTGTACCACGGAGTATCATTCCAATTATTTGCTCATGTTTGTCTGTATCAGTAAGGCGAACTTAAAGTATCCACAACTTCTTGTGGATGCTTTAAGTTCGCCTTCTATTTTATTAGATTATGAATGTCATTACAAAAGTTTTTTGATGCTGTGGTCATGTATTCGTGATTCTTCAAATTGCAAAAAAACAACACGCACAACATTTTTATATCCTAATCTGAACAAGTGTAGGTACACATGTTAATAAGTTTTGTTATAAAACAAATAGGATTCTAAAAATTAACGTGGAAAAATAATTATATTATACACAATTAACACGTTTTGTTTATGGTTGGTGATCATGGTACACACGACGACATATCACGCTATATATTTCCATTTTCCAGTTTGTGCTGACCTCGCATTGTGTAGGCTTTTTTTTTCAATGTGAAATCAGCTTATACTGGAAACGTATAGCTTGATATGCTATTATGCGTATTACTTACTTACTGCACGGTGGAACTTGTTGCTTTGATCAAACGGCTTCTCCTACAAGAAATCAAGTATATCCATTTAAAAATAAAATCTTAAAATTTCCTAATTGATATATTTCTACGCTGAAATAGGTACTGTAAAAAAAAATACATACTTTAGTTACAGAGTTACTCATGAAAGCATTTTTAAAGTATATCTGTTTTCGACGATAAAAACTCATCTGGATATCAAGTACACTACAACGGTATCGAGAAAGTTAAAAATAAGTATCCTTTGAAAAAAGAAGAATGGCAATTTTGGTGACGCTTAATTTCAGAAGCGTTCATGAATGAAATTATTTACAACAGGGCTTCACTTTGTATGCATTTACGCAATCATTAACAATATCGAAACGCAGGATCTGTGAAGGTAGCAATAGTGTTTCCATATTCATCATACCATAATTATAGATTGTAGTTGAAGCTATTACAATCTGTCAAATTTCTTCATTAGATTTTCAACTTTATCGCTAAGGCGTTAAGGTTGATTGGGGACATTTGACAGTCATAAGTCATAAAGTCATTTATTTCAAAACAATATACATTGTGTAGAAATTTTACTAAAGATAAGATGTCATTTAATAATCTATATTGGCCAGAGGCTAGGCATTGCCATACAACGTGGCAATGCCGCCAGTGTCTTGGGTACATTACCAGTCGACAGCGAGGCGGATGAATTTTTCGACGCTATATTTTAGTTTGTAAATAGTTTTAGTTAATTTAGGATATCATTTTGTTATGTTAGTGTTAGCTTGTAAATTGTAATTGGTACCATTATATACTTGTATATAATGTATAGATAGATAAATAAAACGTCACACATTCATCTTACAATTATGTGCTAACATTATTATCTTAACGGTTAAATAACGTGAGTATGTACAATACATAATGTGCTTCATACTTATGTATGTTTCGTTATGTACAGTAATGTGTGTTTCATTCATAACGCTTTGTCAGTGTGGGTGTGTGTTTTTAACAACTTTATGTGTAGTTTTGTTGGACTAAGATCTTCAACCAGCGCGTCCTGCCCGATATGACATGCGGTACCGAAACGTGGACACTGACAGTTGGTCTGGTCCACAAATTGAAGGTCGCTCAGCGGGCTATGGAGCGACCTATGCTCGGAGTTTCTTTGAAGGATAAAATCAGAAATTAAATTATCCGGAAAAGAATCGGAGTTCCCAACATAGCTTGCAGAGTAAGCAAACTGAAGTGACAGTGGGCTGGCCATGTCTGTCGGAGGACTGATGGCCGGTGGAGCAGATGAGTCCTGGAGTGCAGACCGCGTACCGGCAATCGTAGCCCCCCAGCTAGGTGGATCGACGATCTTAAGAAAGTGGCAGATTGGATGCCTAACCTCAATCAGCCTATAATGTTGTCACTGCTGCCTGGGACCACGCGGTTCCAGTGTGGGTTGGTAGATGTCACATGTCTTCGAATTTTTGGTTCAAGGACATGCCGGTTTCCTCACGATGTTTTCCTTCACCGTTTTGCGAGTTCTTCAACTGGAAAAACGTAATAATATTTATTTCTGTAAGTAAATCTTTTAAATCACTTTTATTCGTTAATGTTTTGGTACCTAGTTATAACAAAACTATAAAATAAAAGCGCTAGAGTAAAACCAGAAGTTAATTTACTTTAGTGTTAAGCCTTAGCTCAATGAGTTAATTAGGAACGTCAAAAAACTTGTCTATTCAAAATAGCTAGCAGTTGCTAGGTCCAATTCTAGACAAGCAGGTTCTATTTGCAGAAACATCTGAGAGATGTTAAAATTTACGCTCGCATTCACAGATATCCATCAATGTCAATGTGATTGATGTACGGATGTCAATAAATGTGCACAAATCGTATCGAAATTAGCATCAACCTTTTAATTTGGGGTCAATTTTTTATTTGTGACTTACATATTGAACAAAACTAACTATTTACACTATACAAATAAATGATCAAAAGGACACTTTTTGGTTAAATCTTAGTTTTTTGACAGTTTACACAGAATTGGTTGTAATAATACAAGCTTACAGCTTACCGCTCTTTTCATACACACAAATGCAAACGTTCAACAATCACTAATTTTTAAGGTTCACTTGTTAAAATAATAAACTATTTTTCATTTTTCAAACGTTGCTCACCATCGCACTAATTCCTCACTGCGTGTTGTCTAAGTCAAACCATAATAATAAGATTTTCTTCACAACGATTTCTTCAATCGAAGGTAAATATCAATGTCCAAACTACAGTAACCAGTTATGATCAGCTGCCTAGCCTTTTCCCAGTTAATTTTGGGGTCGGCTTCCAGTCTCACCGGATCCTGCTGAATACCAGTTTTTTACGTGGACTGCCTATCTGACCTCCACAATACAGTTACCGGGTAACACTATCTATACCCCTGGGAAAGACTGTGTGTCAGATTTTCGGGCTTCTGACGACCCGTAACAACTGTCAAAGATCCACGAATGACAGCCGGGACCAACAGAGACACGAAGGGGTCTCTGTATGTAAATATGATCACCCATCCACGGACAGACCGCGGCAGCTGCGAAGTTTAACCTGATCAATCGACACGTGCGACTGTTGTTACTTAGCTACGAGCCCCTCTACTACATTAACCAGTTAATGGTCAACAAACGTTAATAAGCATCTGAAAGTGCGGACGTTAAAGGCACTAAATTATTTATAAAATTCTTCGTCGCAGCTGATAAATTCCTCGTACAAAAACTGACCGTTACGAACTAGTTGAATGGTCCCCTATGTTAATCTACTTGTATAGTGGGTAATGTGCTAGGTGGACTGTTGTAAATTATAATGATGCGCCATGCGTGGGAATCACACGCTGGCAGTGAAGGACGTACGATGTGGACATGTGCGAGTTTACTTCTGCGTGGTATTTGTGTAAGTTACCGGCAAGTAAGTTGGCAAGAGATTTTGTAGTGGGGGAAGTTCGCGCACGCACAATTTCATACATTTTTACGTGCGCGAACTTCCCCCACTACAAAATCTCTTGTCAACTTACGTGCCGGTAACTATAACACACTATCAGTGGTTGAACTGTCAAAATGAAAGCCATTGTCATTTTGACAGTTCAACCACATTCATTGCGTTATTGAGCAGACAAATTTTTCAAACATGTGAAGCAATGGATTAGCGTTACGCAATTAGGGTGCTGTTCTGAAATATTGTCGGAAAACGCCATTGTCATACTCTTATCTGTTTTGTGTGTCTGTATGTCTTCTTCTATACACCGTTAAATTTTGATCGTTTTAATCCTTAAAAGGGGTCATTGTACTCATAATTATGAACAACTTTTACTACGGGACCAACCCTGAAATCGTAAAAAAAAATCAGTTGATCCATACATTATGTCAAGTTATGCGAACATAAATCTATGGATGAACTGATTTTTTTTTACGATTTCATGGTTGGTCCCGTATAAATGATAAATGACCCCTTATAAGGATTAAAACGATCAAAATTTAACGGTGTAAGTATACATCTCTTCAACCTCTCATACCTGTATTCTACATATTTCTAGCACCGTTCACACAGTTCGTTCTGTTCTTCTACATGTATCTTTGGTCTCAAACCACATTTGTACTCGAAACTTTTCTCATACTATAATTATGTTCCCATTTAGACCCTGCATGGATCCAAATGCATCATTTGGGGACATTATATCCTTATTCTCTTCCCCTATTTTCATAAGAGTGGTTGCACCATGTCATATCATTTCCATCATCTTGTCTAACCCACACACATAGCTTTTGATTACATTCAATTACTTTCTCTCAAACATCCCGTTACGTCATCTTTCATACCTCCACACACAAGGCCTCTTTTCCGTCCATCTCTTCACTAGGCCCACACCCGTACCTAACTTTTTTCCCTGATTAACTGCTATCCCATAAACAACAACTATCACAACAATTCCACACTCACATACCACCAGTGTGTCACCCAGCAACTTGGATTGTATAACATCCCCCACTTGCACCGCGTGCACGCTGACGGAGCGCACAGACTATCGCTTCCTCGAGAGCTAGTGCCGAGCGTTTTGTTCACAAAACTGGACGTGTGTCAACATGTGGTGTAGACTGTGACAGTGTTTTTGTTATGAAGTTGGACGTGGAATAGTGCAGTAAGTTTGGTGTAGTTTTCACTGGTCTTTAGGGATAGGGAGAAAACTTCTCTTGATGCAGCTGTGGTTGCGACAAGACTTTTGTCTGTAATGATCTCAATTTCTGCGTTTTTTTTTGTGTTGTTTTCGTTAAGTGTGGTTGAAACTCGATGCGTTAAAATGGGTCTGTTTAATCACCTCAAAAGTTCCGGAAAACAGTTTTGTTCGATTTTTTATTGTTTTCCCTTCTTTCGTACTTCGCACATTGTGAAATTGACCCTGTGTGTGTGTAGGCTATTGTAGTTTTTGTGAATGCACTACATGCAGCATTAATACTTTGCAAGCATTGCATTGGCTTCGAAAGAATTCCGTGGTGCAAAGTTTTTGGTGTCATAACTTTTATGTGTGTCAGGTCACGTACAGTTTGCACTGATAACCCAAGTCTGTTTTCTCTTCAATTGATACCCTAGCTTTTCGTTTGAAACATTGATTAGATTATGTAGATGAGGTTTTAAAATGATTGTTTACTTTGCCAAAGACACACGTATTATCATGTTTATTTTAAAGGTCTAGCGTGCCGGTATTGACTGGTACGTTAAAAAAAATGAACAACAGTACAGTCATCGTTAATCAGATTTCGGCCGAGAATGTCCTTCTGTTTAGCTTGTGACTGTGTACTGACGCGTAGAACAGTTTTAGTGATGCAATAGAAGACGGTTTGCGAATGAGCGCGATCACGTTTATGAAGCAAAGCGAACCCTGACACTGTTTTCTGATGAAGTTTTTTGCATATCAATAAGTACAGTTATAAATAGTATGGATCTATTTATTACCTGATTTCTATTTTGCTAATAGTTCCAATTATTTGTCCACCAACCCGCACTGGGCCGCGTGGTGGAATATTGTCCACTCCCTCTCACAGAGATATTATGGGCCGATTATGGTAATAGTTCCAAATTGGCGCAGTGGTTAAGCGATTGAATGCTGCGCTGCGTGTCGCGGGTTCGATTCCCGCACGGAACAAATATTTGTATGGCCTACAAGTAGTTGTTCCGAGTCTGGCTGTTTGTGTATGTGAGTTTAAATGTTTGTAAACGCACCCATGACACAGGAGAAATTCCTAGAGTGGGGTAACGTTTAAATTATAAAAAAAATGAATACAAAAGCTCCTCGTGTGTCTCTCTGTATTGTTTTTCTCGACTAAGGGCTGATTTTTCCATCGCCAGATAACTTTTATTCGAGGAATAAAATTGACGTTTGACAGTTTTTGTATTCCTCGAATAAAGTTATCTGATGATTAAAAAATCAGCCCTAAAAAAAAGAACCAATTATGATAAAATTGGCAGCAGACGCGTGGCTTAGTGCAACAAAAAAGTCCTAGGTAAAAAAATGAACTGGTCCTAAACCAGAAAAAAACATGTGCTCGGAGACATGGAGCGCTGCTGTAAATTATTTAAAACTAGCTGTTGCCCGCGACTTCGTCTGCCATCTAGGATGAAAAATAGCCTAGGTCCTTCTCCAGGTCACGGTCTACTCATGTACCATTTTTTATCCAAATGTGTTCAGCCGTTTTAGCTTGAAAGCGTAACAAACAAACTCACTTTCGGATAGTTAGAATAATACAGGAGGATTCAGAGAAAGGTAGGTCTGTCCGTTTTTTGCAAACATCACAATTAATTACTGTTTTGACTAACTAATCAGTGCCGTAGCAGCATATCTTCCTCTTTCCGTACCCAAGGCCGTCCGATTTCTGCATTGAGACACATTTCGATTTGTTGTGATTGACATGCGTGCTATTAACAAGGTGAGTAGGTATTTGCTATTATGATAAAAATACCATCACTTGTCTGGTGGAGCAGCTTGCAATGTTGAAATGAATGAACATTTCCTTATTCTTTTTTTAAAATAATAATTACTTATGTAGCACTTTATTTTTACACTAGCAGCGCCCAGCGGTGTCACCCGCATTAGTTTCGATCCCGTGGGAATATCGGGATAAAAGTATTTTATATTTTAATCCTGGTTATAAACCATCTGTGTGCCAAATTTCATCCAAATCCGTTCAGTAGTTTTTGCGTGAAAGAGTAACAAACATCATCTATCCATCCATCCATACAAACTTTCACGCTTATAATATTAAATATTTACGAGCACTTTTTCAGCTAAGTAAGCTCATTTTCAAAACTTGCTTGTAGTATTCCGATATGGCAGCCATCTAACCTCACAAAGAAAAGTTTCCAGTTGTTGGTTTGCATATACTTTTTTTATGGATGTTTTAATGGATTTGGCCATAGTGGCTTTCAATTTCAAATAGCCTTTATTAGCAATATTAAAACTAGTTTTACAATGTTTCTTTTAAATTAAAGGTTTCTAGACATCAGCGGGGTAATTGCATAATACACTATCAGTAGCAAGCTTTCATTTTGATAGTTCAACAACATTCATTGCATTATTTACGTTGTTGAGCAGACACATTTTTCGAACATATGAAGCAATGGATTCGCTATGTTCTGCAAAATGATTCACATTGAGATTGATTGTGTGTTACGCAATGAGGTGTTGGTATATTGGCGTGGCTAGCTGACATATGGCAAGTAATTTAATTTTATCTTCTGTCTTGTAATGTTAATTACTTAACACCTAGTGTTGTATACAATCAAGTATTTTCTAACTGAACAGACAGCTGTTTTGCTGGGGAGTTTGTTGCGCTACTTCTTCCCAGCGATAGCACTAGGAAGTGGTGAAGGGCGGGCGTTTTTGGGGGACTGTCTTTTATAATTTTGACGTTCGAAAAGTGCTGATTCTCAGCCTAATTTGAATAAATGACTTTTGATTTTGATTTAGGGTGCTCCTTCTTCTTAGTGTCGATAGTCAATCTAAATGGACTCGGCCCAAAATTCGGCTACTTGTTAGGCGCCATCACCAGCGTCCATCAGTTCAGGGAATCGTGCAATTCAGAATCGTGCCATCGGTGCTGAAAGCTCCAGATTGCTTTGCTCTTTAGCATCTCCCAGGCTTTTTCATGGATCACGTTCTTGAGTTTTTCTATATACTTACATAGTTGCTTTAACAAACATAACGGGTTCCGTGTAGGAACTCAGGAAATCCCCAACCGTAGGTCTTATGAGTCACTATGCAAATTTAACATTATAATAATCATGTTGGACGTTAAATAAGCCGGTTTAGCAACTTTTTAAACGCAAATCTTTCTGTCGTTATATACAATATAAGTAATATACATATAATCCTACTAATATTATAAACGCGAAGTTTGTATGGATGGGATGGATGTTTGTTACTCTTTCACGCCAAAACTACTGAACGGATTAGGGTGAAATTTGGCACACAGATAGATTATAACCAGGATTAACACATATGATACTTTTTACCTCGAAATTTCCACGGGATTGAAATTTATGCGGGTGAGACCGCGGGGCGCAGCTAGTAAAATAATAAAGCTGAAGAGTTTGTTTGGTTGAACGCGCTGGTCTCTGGAACTACCGGTTGTTTGATAGCCAAATTCTTGAGGAAGGCTTGTGGCTTTAGCAACATACTAGGACCCTAAGGAGCCGAGTAAAAAGGAAAAAAATCAGAACGCGTAAACGAAGTAATAATAATAATATCCCTGGACATTTCACACAATAACATGGGTAGGCGTTAAATGCGACTTTCGGGGGAAAATAACATTTGCCGCAGACGAAGTCGCAGGCAGAAGCTAGTATACAATATAAGAGAATGTTGTTTCTGCATTATTATTATCTAGGTTGGAACGTAGACAGATTTAATTTAATTTAGCATTATTATTTTAGTTCCTAGGTTCCGCGGTCCGGTAATTAAACAAGTTGTAGTAATTAACTTAGTGGTTTTATGATAGTGTATTCTGAACTCGGGACATTTTTAATGGTTTGGTTTAAAAAAAAATGTGTAAAAAAAAAGCTGAGCAATGGTGGTCCAGTCTGCGATTTACTAATTGTGAGTTGTTGTGTCGAGCGTTCGAACCCAAGCAGGCACTTTACTTTGTGTTCATTATTTTATCACCATTGTTTTAGAACCAAAAATTTGATGACATGTGACTTTCGCCAATCCGCACTAGGCCCGCGTGGTGGATTGTGGCCCAGTCCCTCTAACAGAGCGGAGGCCTGTGTCCAAGTAGTGGGAACATTAAAATGCTGATTATCATGTAAAAAAAACCTTAACCAGAACCTTATCGAATAGAAAAATAAATCCATAAGTTTAGGGTACTGAAAAGCCAACCTTTCATCGGTTTTTGATTTTTTTTAATGATTACTGAAGAAGCGGTGTAATTAAGAGTTATTTCAGACTCTAACCCCTTTATTCATTTATTTATTTATTATTAATATTATTATTCATAAACTTTACTTAAAGATAAGCAGTGTAGCGACTGTTTAGCCATACATTTTTGATGTTGAAACGTCACATAACTTTACTCATCGTTTATAAATAAACGCCTTAGGGCTGATTTTTCCAACGCCAGATAATTTTATCCAATTATTAATTTTGAATTTTTGACAGTTCTTCCATACAAAATCTGTCAGAAGTCAATATTATTCCACGAAATAAAATTATCTGTCGATTGAAAAACCAGACCTTAGTTTTTAATTTAATTTTCCAAAGTAAGCTTTAGCAAGAAACGGTTGTGATATTGATATTTAATTATGTATGTAAATTCAATTAAAAATTTAACGTATACTATTTTATTTTATTAAAGTTTAGTATACGTTAGTTAACGTATACTAAACTTTAATAAAACGGTTTTAGCCGATCTTGCGTCTAGAATTTTAATTACGTGTGAAATTTAATTTTTCCATTACGTAAATAAGGTTAATTAGTAAAACCACAAAACGTTCGTGAAAAACAAATGATTCTTTCTGTCTTTCAAAAAAACTAAACTCCATTCCCACACAATTGGCATATATTTTTATAATGAACATACTTGAATAATACCTATTTTGAGAACGTTCTCATATTAGCGTATGCCTTTTGACTCGGCTCGAATGTACTCGCATGTACCGTTGTCAGCTTTGTGTATGTAAACTGTGATGAGTCAACGGTAAACCGCGCGAACGTGCTTAGTGGATGTACTGGCGCGAAGAAAAGCGATTCTAAAATATTTCCTTTCAAAAATATTATTTCTTATTTATAAAGAAAAGAAAGAAAAAAAAATAAACGTTGCTTAGAGTTAAGTAGTGATTAGCGACTGTTTAACCATACATTTTTGACATTTGAACGTCACTTAACTTTAATCATCGTTTATAAATAATCCCCATTATGTATAGGTTGGATAAAATTTGTTGAATTTTTTTGAAACAGCCTACGACTCTTTTGAATTAAAAACAACGACACATTTTTTTCTTCTGCATACCGTGCAATAATTATGTTACTTTATATTTTCAGTCCGATTGCCTAGCTTAGGTTGCCTAGCTTAGGTGTCATAAAACAACTAATTAATTATGCATGCTCTTATATATGCAAATTATAATTTTGATGTGTTCACACAGAATTTTGAGACGGACGTAAATACGTGTTCTTTATCACAATTAAATATTTTTTCCTTATGCAGCAAAAGCGATTGACGTGTTATGTCTATCCTATTTGTGCAAAAACAGCTGATACTGTCTTTATTCACACAACCAAGGAGATGTTTACTTATAGCATTGTGTTTGTATAGGTGTAAGCAAACCCGCGCACTCATGTATGAGTCACAGTAGCGTGTAGCCAAACGACACGTGTTGGAGTCTATTTACAGTCAAGTAATTTACTTGCGATTATCAATGTGAACTGCTGAATATGAACTGGAAAATCCAAGCGTATTCTTGAAAAGCCGCATATCACCGGAGGAACAAAATATTTTTGCAGACGTTCCCAAACAATCTTTGTTTTGACATAATATTTTTGAAGCAGCTTTTTAAACTACGTATCGTTTACCTAGTCTGTTTAACGTTTTCGGGTTAGTTGGTTAATTGCGAATTATGCATGATTATGTCCATTTCAATGTAGTTTTAAAACTAAGGGTTGAATAACTTCTGCTTCAAAACTTAGTTACAAATACAACATATATAACAAAGTACATCAGCTGCTCTTACAATATTGAATGTAGACTAGAACATTTTACTAATAAATTACTAGAGCATATTACCTGAATATAATATTATTACTATTATATATAATATTATTACTATTTAAATAAACTTTTATTCCGCAGGCCTTGTTTAAAAAAGTTTATAATTACATCATTTAGACTTTTTTTTTTAAATATACTCACATAGACGTCCACAAAATTAATTAAAAATGGTATAAAATTTAAAATTTATCTTTGTGACTGTACCGGCAATGACAGTCAAGCTCGCAAGCTGACTTGTCACGAACTCACGACACATAAGTAAATAATACGTAGTCAAAGACTATTAGAGTGTAGAGGCATCTGCAAATATAAAATAACAAGTATTTATATTGATTTTGCCAAAACTTGATATTAGCACTTGTGTTGAGGGCTGTACCGACGTTGACAGTTGAGCTTGCAAGCTATCTTGCACACAAGTAAATATGAGGCAAAGATTATCTTGTAGATGTGAACGAAGCATAATAAGAATTTCGGATTCGTTTTATAGGTGACAACACTAAAATTAATAGGTTATTGGAAAATTATAATAATAAAAATACTATATTGGGCAGTGCAGGAGATAAGCATTGAATTTATAAAATGACAATTTAATTTTATACCGGAAATCATTGTTTGTATTTTATTAATCTCTAAGGAATGGAGGGTATTTAATGACAGTCTCAGTAAACCAAAGTATTGAATATATATTTTTTAACTAATTGTTTTAATTAGAAGATTTAGACTATTATTTATTTATTTACTACATGTAAAACACTGGTTAGTAGGCATATAATATTTACATTACGTACATTTTATTGTATTAATTTATTTTAAAAAGACAATTTCATGATCTAATTGAAGTTAAAAAGATGAACCTTTGCCTTTTCTATAGGGCATTTCAGCTCCTAGATCTTCAGTAGCCAATAATTAAAAAAAAAAAACCATGTAGGTACCTTGCATAGTTGTTACTATACAGCTCGGTGAGAAAAGCAGCCTACCGACATGCGTAAACGCAAGTAAAATCACATCTCCAATCAATGACACTCAATAAAATCTATGGCCGAATCCGATACCCTTTATCGTATTGCGCGTGTGTGGGTGGATAGCGAGGCTGCGCCGGCGCACAGCTCAGTCATCGGCCGGTCGGACGCGGCGACTGGCCGTTCTTTTTTCAAATTCGCCAACCGATTAACGGCATTCTCACATTCGTTCGTATTTATCCAGAAATTATTAATGACGGTTATTTTTGACTGAAGATACAAATAGAAAGAGGTATGTTATTTTTTATTTCTATGAAAACGTAGACTTTTATTCATGTTTTTATGAATTATGAATGGATTAAAATTTTAAATAATACCACGCTTTGTTGATATTCGTCCATAGTTTTGCGATTTTTAATTCCGATGAAGTGAACAGAACATGATTGGCACTCGAACCATTTAAATTAAACAGTCGGTAATGATTCAGTGGTTACAGCGTGTACCCTTATCATTATGGTAATAAAATTATACCTATTGGTGACCGGTTAATTTTTCTGTGAGTACGGTTTCTTTACAGTACATTAAATAATTTCACTGAACTGGCTTTGCATAAATAGTAAAACGTTAAAAAGAAGGTAAATTCATTTTAGTCTCAAAAATGTGAATTCCTGATCTATATCTATCTATCTATCTATATATATATAAAAATCAATTGCTGTTCGTTTGTCTAGCTAAAACTCGAGAACGGCTGGGCCGACTTAGCTGATATTGGTTTTGAAATGTTTGTCGTAGTCCAGGGAAGGTTTAAACGGCGAGAAAATATGGAAAAATTGCGAGGAAGATAGTAAAAACTACAATTTCATTTTCCCATATAAACTGTTCTACCTACTTTCCTGTCAAACATTTGACGATCGTCCCTTCGGTACGGTAGACTCGGGTCCACTCGAATTGAAGCACGTATTAAATTAACGGTTTTAATAGTGTAGGAGTAGGTTAGGAGTAGGGTAGGAGTAGTGTAGGAGTAGGTTAGGAATAGGGTAGGAGTAGGGTAAGAGTAGAGTAAGAGTAGGGTAGGAGTAGGTCAGGAGTAGGGTAGAAGTAGGATAGGAGTAGGGTAGGAGTAGGGTAGGAGTAGGGTAGGAGTAGTGTAGGAGTAGGGTAGGAGTAGGGTAGGAGTAGTGTAGGAGTAGGGTAGAAGTAGGGTAGGAGTAGGGTAGGGGGTAGGACACCACGCGAACGAGGTAGGGCCGGGCAGCTAGAAATAATTTTATATGGCAAAACAAGTTTGCCGGGTCAGCTAGTATCGAATAAAAATATATACTAAGAAATTATTCCTATTGGTGATCGGGTAACTTTTCAGTAAGTACAGTTTCTTTATAATAATATACAGGTAATTAAATAATTTCACTGAGCTGGCTTTTTATAAATAGTAAAATAAAAAATTTAAAAAACCCCCGACACAAAATAATAATATATAAAAATAGTACGAATGTAAAAAGACTAAAAAAATTTTTAAAAAACTATTGAAAAAATAGCCACAAATAGTAGAACAAAAAAGGTATAAACGTGAAACCCTATATAAAGAAAAAAATAACTACGTAAGTACGTATGAAATTTTTTGATTAAATGATGCCCCGTCGGGGGACCACTTTAATTATTAGCCTAACGTTCTGTTAAAGTTTAAAATAGTAGCGAAATGCATTTTAGTCTCAAAATTGTGAATTTCTGCTTTGTATAATTTCTGATTTGTTTTCATACATACATAAACATGGACACAAGAGAAGCTGTGAAAATTCACAGCTTCTTCCCATGGGGATAGGCAGAAACGCCACCGGCTACGATCTTTACATTCTTGTATAGTAAAATACCAACCCGCACTGGGCCGCGTGGTGGATTACGGCCCACTCCCTCCCACAGAGAGGAGGCCTGTGTCCCAGCAGTGGAAACTTTTTAGGCTGATTATGCTTACGCTTCATAATAAAAATAAATATTTTTAATTGTTGCGAATAAACTTTCAATCATGTAAATAACCTATGTTAAGGTTTAAGGATAATGCTGCGATACATTTTATCCAGATTCTTTTATTGTTAACACTCTAAGAATGACAATGTCTTTTTCGCGGCCTCAGATTGAATTGCCCTACAAAAGTATTTTAATTTGTCAACGAAATTGGAAGCGAGTCTATAGGTATATAGGATCCATCTTGTATTTATTGAAGTTTGGAAAAACAACGATGGCCTTAACAGAGGCGCGGCAAGCGGGGGTAAAGTCACAAAATCAAAGACTAGTGCTCTTCGATTTGATGACCCAAGGCCTAACATGTCTTCCACGTGCCTTTCCTTCATCGAACTTGATAGGTCGTCCACAAATGCACAAAATGTAATGCATAATAGTGCAGGTGTTGCATTCTCTAGAGAATGAAATGAATGAATGAATGAAATGAATTATACTAAGCCTGTATAGATAGGGGTTGCTAACTAGCTACGCAAGTACCTACACACGCCATTCTTGGACGAACGTTCAAAATTGTTGTGAAGCATCTGCATGTAGCAGGAGCATGCATGTGCTCATGCAGACAAACACACACACACACTACACAAACACTAGTCGTAACTAGTCAAAAACTACTCCGACACTAGTCGTGACCAGACAAATACTAGTCCGAAACTAGTACAACACTAGCCTAGCACTAGTCGTGACTGCAACACATGCAGCCAAATTCTTCTCTGTGCTAATTAACAGTAAACTATGATAATTAATCCATAATATTGGCACCATTTTTCTAACTATCAGTAGGTACCAACCTCAACGAATAAAAACGTTACCCAACGCAAAACTTTACCGTAGAAAACATAATAATTTAAATTGCGGGTATACTTGTTTACAAATTTCACTCCGCACATAACACTTTGTCACAACACCAATCTATCTCCTCTGTTCAACGTCCGTATGTTACTGCAGGGATCCAGCAGAATACCAGAGTCAGGCATTTGCCTGACACATGCTGAGCTGCACCTTAATTGCGTAACACATGATCTCACGAATCTGAATCATTTTGAAGCAAATTGCTAATCCATTGCTTCATAAGTTCGAAAAATTTGTCTGCTCAACACGTAAATAACGCAATGAATGTTGTTGAACTGTCAAAATGAAACCGATTCCGATTGATCGTGTGTTACGCAATTAGGATGCAGGTCTCCTATTTCTTGCAACCTGGAGACGCACATCGCACTTTGTATATTCGTTATTTTGATTTAAAGTAGTACTGTAGTACTACTACACTTAATTTCTTTACTTGTGTGTTTTCATTTTTTTTTTGTGGTTATGTTGGCACTTTAGTTTTATATATTTATGACTGTAATTTGTTATCATTTAATTGTGTGTTGTGCTGTCTTTTGTGTGCATAAATAAATGCTTTATCTATCTATCTAGGGGCCCGTGGCTAAATAATAACAGCCGCACAGGTCGATCGGTCAGGTTAAGCTACGCTTGCCACGGTTGGTCTGTGGATGGGTGCCCATCTTTACATACCGAGACCCCTCCGTGCCTCGGAAAGCACGTTAAGCCGTTGGTCCCTGCTGTCATTCGTGGATCTTTGACAGTCGTTACGGGTAGTCAAAAGCCCGAAAGTCTGACAATCAGTCTTACCAAGGAGTATCGTATTACCCAGTAACTGGGTTGTGGAGGTCAGATAAGCAGTCGCTCTATGTAAAATACTGGTATTCAGCTGCATCCGGTTAGACTGGAAGCCGACCCCAACCAAGTTTGGAAAAGGCTAGGCAGATGATGATATCTATCTAGTGATAGACAGATAAAGTATTACCCGATTGATGTTTTCGAATGAAATTTAATTTGATAAATTAAATGTTTGTTTTCTATTAATTAAATTAAATTTTATTCAAAAACATCCATCGGTTTCTTATTAAACTTCAACTGTATCCGACGACCCTGGTTACTTATCTCCTTTGGTGACTGTACTTGTTACTCTCTGATATTGCTGCCAGATGTCGATACATTGCATGTTTTTCACGAGCTTTTTGTTATTTATTATGTCTGCAATTCAATATCGCATATTAAAGATAATCATTTCCAGGCATATGGCCACTTTTTGTTTATATAAATTGTACTCAACATACCCTGATATGGAAATTGAAGGTATAAGCTAGATTCGTGCTTGATGCGTTTAAAAAAGATCTAAAGAAATGCTTTTACATCAAAACTTTTCCATCTGCATAATGCTGTTGTAAGATTTTAGTGCAACCAAAAGTTGTTGTGCGTTGCCGTTAAACTTTTTAACCGACTTCTAAAAAAGGAGGAGGTTCTCAATTCGACGGTATGTTTTTTTTTTTTTTTTGTGTGTTTGTTACGCGATTTCTCCGCCAATTGTGGACCGATTTTCAAAATTATTTTTTTGTTCGAAAGGAGATACTTCTGAAGTGGTCCCATAGAAATTTCATCAAAAACGGTTCAGTAGTTTGGTTTTTAAACCTAAATTACTGGTAAAAATTACAACTTAAAAGTGAAAAATAAAAACTTTTTTGCAAAAAAAAAACAACCGACTTCCAAAAACGACACTACAAAGTGAAAAATAACTTTAATTTCGGAAGTCGGTGGCAAACAACGAAAATGCGAACCCGACGACACCGACTTCCGAAATTAAAGTTATTTTTCACTTTGTAGTGTCGTTTTTGGAAGTCGGTTGTTTTGTTATCCCAATAGCAGATTTTTAATATTTTTTTCAAACAAGATAATACTAGTATAAGCTAACACACTTAAAATAATTATATAAAAAATTAAAAGGGGAAAAAAGAAGGGGGATATATAAGGGGGGGGGGGCATTAAATTTATGGCTAATAACGTAGCTACATTATAAATACTACGTCCCTGCTTAGGTAATAGAAATAATAATTGATGACAAAATCAACGTAACATCTAACCAATTTTAATTTAACGGCAACATCGATTTTTAATTCCTACAATGTTCCATTCGATTATATCCAACCAGCGACTGTATCCAACCGATGAATCGATCAACCGTATAATGAATGCAAAAAGTTGCAGTTGTCCGATCCGGTCTTAGGACGTTGCCTTCATCTGATCACATTCCGTTACTTTTTTATTATTTTGAAATTATGCAAGATATGGCGGAGTGTCAGCGACCCTAGTCGGTGGCGCGGTGGTACCAGTTTTGAAGTCCCGTAGCGAAGGGTCTAATGTATTCAGAAGCATGCAGATGATTCGGTGTCTTGTTTTTTAAACTGGATGGGTTGTTTTCGTTTGGGCTTATTCTCTCTTTGCATTTGCCTTGAAAGAGTTCGAATAGACTTGCTCCGATATAAAGTTATGCAGTGCGTTTCTTAATGCAACTAGTACATAGGTTCTCAACTTTATTTTACTTACCATCTGTCGCGAATCCCAAAAAGTTATTGCCACTGTTATATTTAAATGTGTAATCTTATAACAGTCGTAAGATAGGATATATAATATTTTCTCTGGGTCTTCTACTGCCCTCCTGAAAGTCTAAATGCCTACGAGGAAGCGTTATTGCCCACGTTGAGAACCTGTGAACTAGTACATTATATTTTAGTACAAACAGCAAGATCCTAGAATAAAGCTAATACCTAATAAGCAATGTTTGAAAAAATGTTTAATAAACGTTAGCCCAGATTTAGCTGTACTAGGTCATGGATTTGTAAGATTTGACGCTGCAATTAAAATAAAAGTATGTTACAATACAACAAACGGATCAAAATATTACCTAAAGTCTATTCAAACTAATGTTTCATATTGATATTATTTCAAGTAAAACAAATAACAACATTATTTTAATGACAAATAAGTTGATTTCAGAGTGACTAGCACTATTGAAAAAGTTATAAAAATGTTTAGCGTAAATGCCGAATTTTATTCCATTACATTCCATACACATATTTGTTTACATTTTTGGCAAATAAATCGCGAATGGAGCCTACAGGCGTGAACTCGGTCCTACGTGCGACAATACACACAATATGTATGAAAACCGAATTACCACGGTTCTTACAGAAGACAATACTGGTTGAGAAGATGGTTGGGTGTTAAGTCAAGGACGGTTGCGCTCCGCCGCACACCGTTGCTTCTCATGGTGGCCGGATGGTACGAACGTGATCCTACGTCGTTATGTATGGGGATTTCCTGCAGTTTTTGTGGACTAAGTGATCTGTTGTTGAGTGGATAATAGACTGATGCATGTTTATGTATGTGATGAAACAAAATGGATACCTCATCCCTGGTGACGGATGAGGTATCCATTTTGTAATCAGCTGATCGATTCTGTAAAAATGAAAAGTGAAGTGAGCTTTTTTTTTTCTTGATCTTGGCTGGCTCACTCTTGACCTCAATCCAGCCCAGAGACAGGGATGAGATCTACGTTGGAACGAGCTTGCCCAGAAGAAGCCTATTCACTCTCGCCTTGAAGAGATTCGGGTTGTATGAACTCGGGAAGCTGTAAGCTGTCAATTGTGTCAATCCCTAACATTAGCTGTTGGACTGACAGCTCATTCCACGCTCACTTCACCTAAGTTTTCACGGTGAGATGGTTACAGAATTGCACTGCTGGTAATCATAGACATAAGTCATCAAAGACTGGTCTTTGCATCCTAATGCTATATGCATCGGACATGAGTTTTTTACCAAATCCAGTGCAATGGCTCAGTATGCTGCCAAAACATTTTTCTGCATCGGTTAGTATTACATCTTCAGCGAAAAGATATATATCGAAAGGTGTTTAAAAAAAGATGTTTTCTACATAATATATTGTACCATGTGTTTACCACCATCCACCGTATGCATCTACAAATGACATTTAGGCCCTTTGTAGACACGTTTTTCTTGCCGTGAAAAACTACGGTTTATTCGCCGTGTGTAGGCACGGTCGTCAGTGTTGTCTGGATCACTATACAAGCTTGCTGATAGCCACGTTATTTCTACGGCGCGGTATATACGCCGTTTCGCAAAGGAACCGTAACGTGTACAAAGGATCTCAATGAAGTATGAGTTGAAGAAAATCGTTGCAGTTAAAAACAATGAGGTTTCATAACTTTATGTACAATCTCAATGACATTCTCAGCTATTTGCGATTGCGAGGCTATTAAAAATAAATCAGTCGCGCACATACAGGTGATTTGACACTGACAGCTGCATACCTCTTTCAAAGAATTTTGCGATAGTTTTGTTTGCTATTTAACCTTTCTAGTTTTATTACTAGTACTTCTTTCTTACATACATGTTAGACTTTTTAAAATCTTTTTTTAATCAATTTTGTTTCCAATTTTGAGGAGATATCAAGCACCCTTGTTGACTCTGCAAGGTAACCATTTAACAGATTACACTCAATTTTACACATAAGTATTATAGACAGAGAGAACAGTGGTGGCCCAGTGGTAACAGCCCCAGTTTCGAGTTGTTGTTCGTGGGTTCGAACCCAGACAGGCACTTTACTCTGTGAAAATAATTTCATCACCACTGCTCTCAAAATGGCGAAGGAAAACAGCGTTAGGAAACCGGCATGTCCTAGAAACAAAAATTCGAAGACATGTGCGGGTCGGTAGATGTCACCGACCCGCACTGGGCCCGCGTGGTTGAATGCG
The DNA here is from genome assembly GCA_951799955.1 of Apamea anceps. NCBI lineage: Eukaryota > Metazoa > Arthropoda > Insecta > Lepidoptera > Noctuidae > Apamea > Apamea anceps. Next base: position 2,520,968 of record OX637504.1, on the reverse strand, counting down.
GCCCACTCCCTCTCGAAGAGAAGAGACCCAGCAGTGGTGTGATGTGGTGTTCCCAGGGTGGGAACACTATTGGCAGATTATGCAACTATAGAAGTATAGAATTTTCCATCTGATAACACAAACAAAGATTGAAAAGCGTGAACGTGAAATTGTTCCAATGTCGCATATATTTTTTAAATCGCCAATTATGTCTCAAGAGCAGAGAAAGTAGCACTATAATAATAAACTGCCATAAACTCACGTCCAAATCTGAATGTTTCGTAACGTTACTTTAACATTACATGCATGCAATCTGCTGCAGTATTACAAGATCGATAGAGTACAACGAAGATGCAAAGTGATCAGAGCTTTTCTATTTTGTTCATCTTCCAACAAATGATATTCCTTATATCTGTGTTACAAGAAAATAGTTGGTACCGAGAATAGTAGATCGTATAGGTACCATAATATATCCATTTATTTATGCATTTTGTGGTTAAATACCACAGAGTTCGTTAAGCACAATTGCGTCACGCTCATGCAGCGTACGACAGATATACGACGCCGATGGAAGCGTGGCATTTGTAATACACAACGGTGCATCTGCGCATGTGCACATGTTTAAATCAAATTTTCTACTCTTCGTAAACACTACAGTAAAATATCCTGAATTCTCCAAAAATATGTCATATTTACAAGAATGTTGTTTGTTGATCGCGGAGTAGGAGGGCCTACGATTCACCTTTTAGTAGGATAAAGTATTTACTGTACGATCGAAATATATTTCCGTTACAACAACGTGGATGTACTAATAGGTACTCCTCTGCCTAAGCCTTCGGGATTACAGGTGTGAAGTTATGTGCAGTTTCATCAATGTGCTCCGTTGGATTTACGAATCAAGTCTTCGAATTCCAATTTCTAGCAACGGAAAACTAAATAATGCTGTGGTCAGAAAAGCAGTATTAGAAAAGTGTGCGTACATTTTAATAAATCCACCTTTAATTTACTTCCAGACGATGCTAAAAATCGGCGGAGGAGCCTTGCTGATCGCGGCCATTGTGGCGGTCTTCGTGGTCGCAACACAGGGCCGTGATCCTGACCTAGAAGCCTTAGAACATGAGGGTCGAGAGTACATCTTCCAGCTCGACAAGGCCATGGGTATGAGGAAGAATAGGGCCAGTCTCGCCGAGTGGGATTACACGTCCAATATCACGAAAGAGAATGAGGAGAAATGGGTAAGGGAAATATTTGAATTGCATTGAACATGGGTGAGTCTCAGCTGCAAAAAGGTCTGTAGCAACATCAGAAGGGCTATTCTCGTACTGTAAGTACCTTATTTCGGCGACAATCAATGGTAAAAACTTGTCAAAAATGTAGGGAAATTAGAGGTATTTTTGACAAATAGAGACAGATCAAACTGTGAACGTTCTTAAAATTACGGTTTGCCCCTCTTATATGGCCACAGAACAGTCATAACCTTGATCTCATATTTTAAGTGAACATAGACGTTTTATTAGATGTAATCAACAGAGAAATTTATAAGGAAAAAAATAAATAGGCAAATCTCTCCTGACGGACTTGCTAACTTAAATTGTAAAATAATTTTAATAAAACAATATTTATAGTGTATTACATGGAAACTTAATTCTTATGAAAAACCTAACCGAACCTATTTGTATCTCTGTTTTTATTGATATATATAAAGAAAAAAAAAAAAACCTTTGAAAGATCGAATTAAAAAAAACCAAAGTGTGGATCTCTGCCAGCGTCAGCGTCAGCGTCCCTCGACGTACTCGTACTTCAAAACCCGTCAGCCACCAAAGCAAGAATGAACAGGCATCTTCTGGGTTTGCTCGTTCCATAGTAGACTTCATCCATTGGTTTCAAGAGTAACGCGACTATATTTTGTCAACCAATTTTGATAGAAACGTGACTAAAATCCACGTGCTCGAAGTACAGTAATCAATCAAGAATTATAGTTGTAAAAAAATCTAATAATTGCCATTTTACATTCACCGCTACTGAATTTCAATTTAAACTTGATGTTTCATTACCTAGCGTAATTACACAGTTATACGGTTAATAGGACAACATTACTTGTTCAATTTGAAGAACAGTTTTGTTAAATTGTTATTGCATAATAAAATAACCTTCATAAATATTGTTTGCATAAAATAAATAATTTCCACACTTTTGCACTTAGCCGTAGTGCGAACTTGGGCAGGCAGTATAAGCTTATAAAAACTGGAAATAAATCCAGATTCGGCCTTTGTATGTTGAGGTTTAGACTGAGGTCTAAGCATACATATAATTTTTATTTTTTTTATTTAAAAATATAAAAATTAATATTTTTATTAAATAAATAAAATATAATACATACATATAATGTGCGCAATATGGAAGGAGTGATGGGGCTATGGAAATGCTGTTCTTGCACGCTGCGTGAGTGTACCGTGATCCATCGCCACTCGTTCGATGTCCACGCGCATAGGATGGATGAAAAGCAGCACATGAAGTGATTTTTCGCTGCATTAGTGTAATTGCCGTGTGGCGTTCCAGTGTTAGGATAAATAAATAAATACAAATATACACAAAATAAATAATAAAAAAATGATAGTTTTAGGATATGTACTCTTTTTGGGTCTAGAAAATAATGAGTACCTACTACTTAATATAGCTCAGACAAAGAGTGGGATTAGACACTTCTATTTCATTACTCAGAACCACCACTCAGAATTACTTTCAAAACAGTCTCTTAAAAAACTTTCCATGTCATTCCAGATCCAAATCCGCCTAGAGCTGTCGCAACAGGAGAAGCGAGCATGGGAAGAGACGAAAATGTACAGATGGCAGGACTTCCAAGACTTCACTCTTCGGAGGATGTTCAAGAAGTACAGCCAGCTGGGAGTGTCGGCCTTACCTGATGATAAGTACAAGCTGCTGATGAGGTCGGTGTCCGGGATGGAGGCCAACTACGCGACAGCCAAGATTTGTGACTTTAAGGATCCTTCCAAGTGTAATTTGTCTTTGGAACCAGGTGAGGAACGACTAGAAGTAATTAAATGAAATAATCTTTATAATATTTACAATCGTCGTGGGATATTATAAAAATATATAAACAGATTTTGGGATATAAAACAGGTTCTTTTGTTAAATAATTCAGATATTTTTCCTCTTGTCTATTGAGATCTTGGTCTAATTAACATTACTTAATTTCATAAACATTAAAATGGTTATATACTAGTATTCAGCTGCATCCGGTTAGACTGGAAGCCGATCCTAACATAGTTAGGAAAGGCTAGGTAGATGATGATTATATAATATAATAACACAACTAACTGTTGACACTTAATACTAAATTAAATGGCTAACTAACTTTATATACAAATAAATAAATAAATAACTAACGTATATTTCGGGAATGTTTTTGTGTTCAATCATTCCTTTGATTTTGGTTTTTAGGGTTCCGTACCTAAAGGATAAAAATGGGACTCTATTACTAAGACTTTGCTGTCTGTCCGTCCGTCTGTCTGTCACGAGGCTGTACCTCAATAACCGCGATAGCTAGACAGTTGAAATTTTCACAAATTATGTATTTCTGTTACCGCTATAACAACAAATACTAAAAACATAATAAAATAAATATTTAAGGGGGACTCCCATACAACAGACGTGATTTTTATAGATTATGGTACCTTCGAGCGCGAGCCGACTCGCACTTGGCCGCAATTTTTTTCTAATATTCGTTCAAACATTACTAATTTCAGATATCACGGAGCTGTTTGCGAAGAGTCAAGACCCTGATGAGCTGAAGCATCTTTGGGTCGAATGGCACAAACAAGCAGGTGCTAAGGCACGACACAACTTCACTGAATACGTCAAATTGTACAACGAGGCTGCTAAACTTAATGGTGGGAACTTCATTTTGATGATAGAGATCTGTGGGGTAGTTACGTAACACACTATCATTAGCGATGGGTTTCGTTTTGACAGTTCAACAACATTCATTGCGTTATTTACGTTGTTCAGCAGTCACATTTTTGGAACATATGAAACAAAGGATTAGCAATATCCTTCAAAATGATTCAGATGGAGATTGATAGTGTGTTAAGCAATTAGAGTGCTGACAAAGTTAATTCGTCTAAGGGCTGATTGTTCCATCCGCCAGATAACTTTTATTCGAGGAATAAAATTGCATATTTCTTATGTGTGATTATTTCTTAGCAAAATAAAATTTTTACTAAGAAATAATCTCAAAATTATTCATATTCTTTATTATGGATCATAGGTAGGTTAACAATACATACAATGTTCTTAATAAGTTAAAATAGGATCAGCTATGTCCCGCCGCTTAGGCATCCAATAACAATCACATAGTAATTAAGATGAAATAATTTAAGAAGTCAAAAATACACCAATTCCAATAAAATGTCAGAAGTAACTATAGCTATATTTCAATCATTTCAATTTTTCAATTTTTTTTTTCAACTTTATTCCTCGAATATTATAAATAATAATAATAATGATGTCCTAGTTGACAAGAAATCTCGAGAATGTAAGAAAGCTAAAACTCTCAGCTTATTTTTATTTTCTTAGTAAAAACTATGGAGTAGAAATCTATGAGTTCTTCAGGATATTCAGAAAGTGCAGTCTGGTTCTCCAAATATTGATGTCCATCGTTTGGCATTAGAAAAGAAAGAAAGAAAAAAAGTTTATTTGGACACAGTTCGTGAAACACAAAATACAAAATTAATAAAAATAAATAATAATGTTTCAGACAACAATAGTGTGTGCCTCACGGCTGCGCCAAAAAGGTTCATTTCAGCATTAATGCCAGACAGATGCTGTCTGACGCTGGTTTTCTAATGAACCTTTAGGGAAAAGTGATTAGCGGAAAATGGGATAAACCAATCATTGAATTTAATGGAAAAATTTGAACACATGTGACATACTAACCCGCATCGGGCCCGCGCGGCAGATTACAGCCCAATCCCTCTCGAAGTGAGGAGGCCTGTGTCCCAGAAGTGGGTACATTATAGGCTGTTATGTAATGTGAATTTAATGGCGAAAGGCAAAAGCAATGTGTAATAAATTCGATGGAAATATACATACCTAAGTGAATTCTTAGAATTCGCATTATAAAAATTAAGTGTGTAATAATGTCGTAAGGTCAGTGACGTTACAAACCATTTGAAAATTTCGTAGAATTTTGTCAGCCGGATCTATTTAGTTTATCAGTATTTCCTTGTTTATTAATAGTCTTTTAGCGTAACATATGACATTTTTTAAAGCAGCTTTTATCATTTTGACTAATAATCCGTGTCTATACCTATGATAAATTCATCTAAGGGTTGATTTTTCCATCGCTAGATAACTTTTACTAGAGGAATAAAATTGACGTTTGACAGTTTGTGTTTGAAATAACTGTCAAAATTTTAAAATTATTCCTCGAATAAAGTTGTCAGATGATTGAAAAATCTGCCCTAAATCTTGTGCTCTTTCATTATGTTCGTTTTCTAATTCTACTTACAAATTCTTAAAACTATCATCTCGATTCCAGATTTCAAAGACGTGGCTGACTGGTGGCAATCAGAATACGAAGTAGATGACTTCGAACAGCAGCTCGCTAAGCTGTGGGAGGACGTGAAGCCGCTGTACCAGCAGCTACATGCATACGTCAGGAAGAGGCTGCGGGACAAGTATGGAGACCATGTCGTGTCGGCCAAGGGACCCATCCCTGCGCATTTGTTAGGTGAGGATCTGAGTATCTTTGTTGAGTGTGAAGTTAGTGAAGAAGATAGTGGTGGTGATCACGCCATGATGGAAGTTCTATTTTGTTAAACGCAGAAATGTTTCAATCTTTGGTTATTGCGGAATTCCTTGACAGAATGTTTGATTGTTTCTTTCTTATATTTCTATTATCTGCGGTTGTTTTGATTGAACAAATAAATTAATATATTAAGGGTTAATTTTTCCAACGCCAGATAATTTTATTCGAGGAAAAATTTTGAATTTTTGACAGTTCTTCCATATAAAATCTGTCAGACGTCAATTTTATTCCACGAATAAAAAATATCTGTCGATTGAAAAATCATCCCTAAATGGAAAATATAATCCAGGCAAATAAATTAACAGTGTAAATGTTCTCGTAGTAGATACCGTGAGAAAAAGAATGGGAGAAGAGTTCTCTAAATCTTCCAACGGCTTATTTTTCACCAGAATACTAAAACTCCATGTATTAAAATTTCAGGTAACATGTGGGCTCAAACTTGGAGCAACATCGAATCCTTCACACGTCCGTACCCAGACAAGAAAGAAATTGACATCACTCAAACGATGAAAGACCAGAACTTCACCGCATTAAAGATGTTCCAGATGTCAGATGAGTTCTTCAGGTCTTTGAACCTAACAGCGATGCCTGAGAAGTTCTGGAAGAACTCCATCATTGAGAAGCCGAATGACAGAGAGATTGTATGCCATGCATCTGCTTGGGACTTTTATGACGGAGAAGACTTTAGGTAAAAGAGAATATTGACTTAAAAACACAAATAATCTGAATGTAAAATGAAATCAACAGCTAATGTTAAAGCAAGACTAAAATAATATCAACGCTGCTGCTGTCTTTTGTCACTAAACTGGTCTACAGTCGTGTCATCTTGTCACTTTATCTTAAACACTCCACTTTTCTCGGGTATTTCTTACAACAACAGCGGATTCGTATTCGCAGTGTGATCGTTTTCAGGGTCAGTCCGACCTCTGGTAAGAGTTGGGTGGACAAGTGATTCAGATCACCCATTTCAGGATGGATCTATTTTTTTACCACATTGTTTTCATAAATGTACTCAACTGCATAAAATATTTCGCCCAGGAACGATCCATATAACGACCTGCCGATCGATTCTGTAAAAATATCACCGTGAAAAGTTAAGTGAAGTGAGCTTAGAGTGAGCTGTCAATAGTGTCAATCCCTTAGCATTCGTGGGAATGACAGCTCACTCCATGCTCACTTCACCTAAGTATTCACGGTGAGATGGTTCCAGAATCGCACTGCTGTACCTACATCCCAAAAATTCAAAATTTCAACTAATACTATTATTTGGCTTAATTTTGAAGGATCAAACAGTGCACATCAGTTGATAACGAGTACTTTGAAACCACACATCATGAAATGGGACATATCCAATACTTCCTTCAGTATAAACATCAACCATATGTTTTCCGGGATGGAGCTAACCCAGGTAATTAAAATTTCTTATTTGTTGTACCAGGATCAAAATGTGTACATCGATCAACAAAGAGCATTTTAGAACGGTGCACCACGAAATGGGTCATGTGCAATATTACTTGCAGTATAGACATCAACCGTCCCAGTTTCGAGAAGGTGCCAATCCAGGTATTTGCAATTTGGGAATGCATTAACTTTATCATCATTTGGACCTGTAACTTCTTAAATTTATCCGTTACTTGAATGAATGATATATTTACGAGTATTTGCAAGAATATAGGTAGCTAACATAAGTTCTTAAGATTTATGGGTTTCACTATATTCGGCATTTCAGCCGTGCAAATATATAGATTTTACATTTTGGTTGTACTTATAGCACACAGTACACATTTAGTAATTAGCAATAACATAAAAAACTAATAATAATTTGATTGTTTGAATTTGGATCACAATGCAATTAATAAAATATAATTATATTAAAAATAGTGATCAATAATAATGATGTCATGTCAATAAAAAAATGAAAACGTTTCAATATTATTTAAGTAATGTAAATATGTCGATGCCACAATAATAACTAAGTTTATATTGCGCGAAATGACTTCTCACAAACATACTCTATTGTCAATCTTTCTATTTTCGTGTGTCCTCAGCATATGATGTGAATTTACAATGTGTGCTTCTATTGGGTCTTTTCCTCTGTATTGTCGTCATCAGCATTAACTATATTACTGTTACCAGTGTCATTAATCTAATTATTTAAAAAAATCTTAATATTTTTCCCGTTCTCTCTCCATAAACGGTATATTATAAATACAATATAATGTGACAATCTTAGTCTATCGCATTCTCCTCGTCTCTTTCCTTATTTTAACCGTCCTTTTGCTATAGTCCTGTAAACTTTTCCATAGTAACTACTAATTGTTCGGCATATATTTTAGGTTTCCATGAGGCTGTGGGAGACACGATTGCTCTATCAGTGTCTTCGCCTAAACACCTTCGACGAGTTGGTCTAAGTACTGGTGACGCTGAAGATGAACAGACTGAAATCAACCAGCTTTATAAAATGGTGAGATGTGACCTTGTAAAATAATTCTAAGAAGAAATCGGAAATTTGCTTGATGGGAATAGCCCAAGGCCAGTCGATATGGCGACGCTTAGAGGAAGCTTATGTCCAGCAGTCGACATCTTTCGGTCTAAATGCTGATGATGATGATTTTAAGAAGTCTAAATATAGCATTTGTTTAGAACAAACTCAACATAGTGATATCAATTTTATTTGCAAAGACCGTTATATATGTATTTCTATTTATTAATAATTTTATTTCATTAATATTCCAGGGTATAGACAAGATTGTATTCCTCCCATTCGCCTACACCCTGGACATGTTCCGTTACGGCGTGTTCCGTGGGTCTACTCCTCCTGAGGACTACAACTGCCACTACTGGAGGCTCAGGGAAATGCTGCAGGGTGTGGAGCCGCCGATCAACAGGACCGAGGAGGACTTTGATGCGGCTGCCAAGTACCATGTGTCTGCTAATGTAGAATATGCGAGGTGAGGAATATATGTGAAATCTATACATAAAGCTGAAGAGTTTTTTTGTTTGTTTGAACACGCTAATCTCGAGAACCGCCAGTCGGATTTGAAAATTTTTTTTTACATTTGATAGCCCAATTCTTTAGGAAGGCTATAGGTTATCTGATATCAGGACATCTAGGACTCTTAGGAGACGAGCAAAACTAAAAAAACGTAACAAAGAACGCTGAGTGAAAACGAAGTACTAAGGCGGGCAGGCGATGCAATGCGACGCGGTGGATTGGGGAGCAAGAAATTTCACGTGGAAGATGTCGCGGCCAGAAGCTAGTCATTAATATTATTATAAACACCTGCATTAGGTTCGTTCGGTTTTCACCACAGCAAGGAGCAAAGGAAACGTCTCGTAAACCTATGGGCTATAATAGTCTTGCGAAGCTAAACGGAAAGGTGTTATAATATTGCAATAAAGGGCCTCATGATTAAATTATATCCCTGGTTATGATTTTATACTCAATGCAAAGGGCCAGCGACGATGACACGAAGTCGTAACAACTCACAAGAAAACTATAAAACCAACTTAACCAATAGAAACGGTTATACCGTTTATCCACCCCAAAAAATCCACTCTAGTGTCGATACGCGGAAACGCATGTCCGAGAATCCACACTAAGCCTATCCAACTAGGCCTAGGGTGGATTTTCGGACATGAGTTGCGTGCGTGGTGGATTTTTTGCAGTGCGTAAATGGAACAACCCAATAGAAATAGTCTGAATAGAAAACTTCTTAAAGGCCGATTCACACCGGAACGGCAGAAGCCGGCAGCGACGACAGAATGCACCATATGATGTTCATGTCGCCGTGATGAACCACGTTACCTATCACACACGCTTATTTTGGTTTTCTTTTGCGTTTTCTAACAATGCTCTCTTTTTTATTGTATATTCCAGATACTACGTCTCTTTCATAGTGCAGTTCCAGTTCCACCGCGCGCTCTGCCAACTGGCTGGCGAGTACGTGCCTGAGGACCTGAACAAAAAGCTGGTGGACTGCGACATTTACCAGAGCGTTGCCGCTGGAAACGCGTTGTCGTAAGTTATCTCTGATATTTGGTGATGGTTACAAGATGCTTATGGAAAGTTTTTTTTTGTAATTTGTTTCTTAGTTGGGTATTCCACTCTTTGCATTGGTCAGCAAAAAGTTGCTATTTTTGTCATGATGGGTCTGAAGAGATGTGATTAAACGTTCATGAAAAAAAAAACATGATAAATTAAAACTTAAAAATGTAACTAACGGATGAGATTTTAATTTACGTCTTCGTGTTGTTATTTTTACTAAGGGCTGATTTTTCAATCGGAAGAAAATTTTTATTCGTGGAATAAAATTGACATCTAACAGTTTTTGTATGGAAGAATTGTCAAAAACTCAAAATTATTCCTCCGATAATATTATCTGGCGATGGAAAAATTAGCCCTTAGATATATTAAATTAATATTTGTTTTAAAAGTTAAACAATTGAAAGAAATATTTACATAGTAAGTAAGTAAGTAATTTATTTCAAAACAATATAGGTACATTGTGTTGAAAAATAAAAAAAATAACATTAGATATACAATTGCAATTAAAATAAATAATATAAAATAAAATTCATTAAATACATTTAGAGAAGTAAATAAAAACAATAACGGTCAATTAAGAATTCAAGATCATAAATAATAAATGTCAAAATCAATCATAAGTTACAATGTCACATATATATATATTTTCTTTGTTTCTTCTTCTTTTATTTAACTTTCAGTTTTTAACGTTTTAGTTTAACGTTCATGTCGTCATACATTTACATGATAAGTAGATATATGTATTTTATTTTGTTTTAGTATAGTCCATTTATAATAGCATTAGAAAAAGAGGCTCGTAGAAGCAGGAATGCAAAACATTTTATTTCAAAGTTATGATAAAACAATTTTAAGGGAGATGCTTAAATTCTAATTTTCTTGCGTTTTTTGCAATTTGCAGGTCAGTGTAAGGTTGTATCTTAATAAAAATAATATGATGCGCAACAATAAGAAATATGTAGGCATTAATACAATTTTAACCTTAAAAATCATCAATACATCCCTTTAAATTAGAATTGCTCCGAATTCGTCTGATTTCGCGGGCTACTGCAGCGCATCCACCTTAATTAAAATAAAATTCGGTAGAATTATAGTGAAACGAATAACGTTCCAAGTATTGTTCATCCCTGCTTCTCTTAGGTTTTTAGCATTGACACTGTAATTTTAAATTGGAGTTATATAATATAAATAAATGAAAGCCACATAATTTCATAAGATAAATAGTTAAAATGGTTACAATTAAGTGTGACAGCTGCTGTAAAAATAGATCATAATAAATTCGGCGTCTATCATAATGTAACAATGTTTATTGTATTTTTGTTACAAAGTGTGCATTAAAAATAACCTTTTTTAACTTCTTTCTAATGCTATTGTAAATGGACTATAGTTGCAAAAAAAAAAATATCTACTACAATAAGACACTATTCTTTACATTATGTTGATTATTATTACTAAGAAGTAATAACTTCGTTACGTTAATGTCGACCCATGGAACATTTGAAAAACAGATTTTCATACATTCTCTGTAAAAATATATCGTAGCAACCACTATATGGTAGCAACCAGGAAATGACCTGGAAAACATATTAGTGTCACATTGCAAGGCAAAGATCATCCTTCGTTTCACCTATTCTTATCTCTTGGTCCATTTTACTGCAACGTGTAATCGTTTCAAGACAGGTTGAGGTAGTAAACTCACGGAGTAGTCAGTTGAAAAACATAATAATGTGCATTTCTATTGTCCACAGCAACATGCTAAAGATGGGCTCATCGAAGCCTTGGCCTGACGCGATGGAGGCCCTCACTGGCCAGCGACAGATGAAGGCTGATGGCCTCTTGGAGTACTTCAGGCCTCTACAAGAGTGGCTGACGACAGAGAACCAACGTACTGGAGAATACATTGGATGGGAACCTAGTAAAACACGTCAGTATTACTGCATCATTTTCTTGACAATATTACTAGCACGTTGTTAAATTTTGTGACGTCAGTACTTCAGAACTTTTCTCAATTTTTCATTAGTGATTGAGTACGGAGCCGTTTAGGTTTAGTAACAAATTGTAATATTAATTTTGCTGGTAAACCTCATTTCAATATTCTTGGTAAGATAAACAACTAACCCCTTAAAGCAAGGTTTAGTAATGCTGGCGCCAGTCCTCAGGCAAGCCTGCGATGGCCTGGCCCGTGTTGTTTAGATGAGGCCAATGGACTCATTTCATTCCTGTATTATTCTTGTGGTGTGCACACATTTGTGTTTAAAAACAATGAACGGAGGCTTGAAAAATAGGCCAGCGCTGGCTTGTCTTGAAAAACTGTTTATACAAGGCCAATAACAAGCCAACACTGGCTTCGTCTAAACCTAACTTTATTAATAAACGTAGCTTAAAGTTAAGTAGTGATAAGGGACTGTTTAACCATACATTTTTGACGTTTAATTGTCACTTAATTTTAATCATTGTTTATATACAAACCTTACATGTCCAGTTCCAGGCTCCAGCCATATATTATCTGCTCCTTTTACCTTTTGACAATCAAACCACTTCAAGAATTGTGGTAATTACGGTCAACTTCAAAAGTAACTTCGGAACTTCGGTGGCCTAACCCTCGTAAATCCAGTCAGAAACTTTCGTCAAACTGTACTTTTCTAATCGTAAAACTTTTTCTGCTCCTTTCCAGAATACTGCACAGCGGAACAGCGGGCCGCGTTAAGCGCAAAGGAGGTGACGAAACCAGAGGCACTAGAACCGGCAGAGTCGTGACGCGATGAGTACTTACTAAACTTAGTCTAATTTATAGCAGACAAGCAACACAGTATTCATAATAAATGTTTTTTTTTATAAGGAATGTATGGGATTTTATTTTAAAACATAATGTGTGCATCTTCGTAGTGATGGATTTAGAAATGATAAGACTCGCAGGAGAATCAAGGTAATTGAGACAGTCCGAAAGAAAGATTGCTAAAGTTAAGCGGCAGTAGAGGGGCGAATAGCTCATAGGACGAAAAGGTCTGCGACGGGTACACGAGGTGCAATATGCAAGGTGCAATGTGCCCACAAAGTGAACAAACTAGTAAAAGAAGAGAGAATTGCTCTATTTGGGTAGCGGAGTATCCATCGTTTTAGAAACCCTTGGTGGAGGACGCTTGAGTCCAGTATTGGCCGTATTTTGGTTAAAATGATGATGATTATGACCGATTATTCCGTTTATCCACTCCAACAACGCATGTCCGAAAATCCACCCTACGCCTATAAATTCTCCCATTGTGCAACCAATCCATGCGTTTCCGCGTATCCACTTAAGGGTGGATAAACGGAATAACACATTATAAAGATGCATTCTTGCCTGTAGATTTCTATGAGCTCCAGACATTACGGGTCGTCTGAATTCCGAAAATCTGACAACCAGTCTTACCAAGGGATATCGTATGTCCCAGTAACTGGATTATGGAGATCAAATAGGCAGTCGCTTCTTGTAAAATACTGGAACTCGGCTGCATCCGGTTAGACTGGAAGCCGACCCCAACATAGCTGGGAAAAGGCTAGGCAGATGATGACTTGATCCTTTGTGTCCGTTTCAATGGCGCGGCCACGACGTTTTTTTTAAAAAAAAACCATGCCAATATTTTGTAACAATTTGTAAAAGTTGATTCCCAAAACCATAAATTTGTCAAAGCTATGGTTAAAAAGTTATAAGGGTTTGAACGTTATATAGCAACAGCTCAACAAACCCCTGGGGGGTTTGTCATTCTTATGATGGTAGAACAAGATAATGATAAACTCGACGTTTCTTATCGAAACATCGTGTAACGCTAAATAAAATGAAGTGGGTTCTAAGACCGTGCTATGATAACAAATATGATAAGAGATACAACTATCTCAGAATTTGACAAATGTTAGATATAATAGAAGAAGTCATAAGTAATTTGTTTCATAACAATATAGGTACAGTCAGCGTCAATAATATCGGGACGAACAGACTGTTCAAAATGATCTAAGCAACTATGAAAATGAAATAATTAACTCAATGACACAAGAAATGTTTCCGAATGAAGACAGTACACGACAACTGTCATTCTGACAAAAACTTTATCCATTGAGACAAAGTTTAATTTTCTTAGTTGTTGAGATCATTTTGAACAGTCTGTTCGTCCCGATATTTTTGACGCTGACTGTACATTGTGTTGAAAAATTAAAAAATAACAGTAGATATACAATTGCAATTAAAATAAAATTCATTAAATACATTTAGAGAAGTAAATAAAAACAATAATGGTCAATTAAGAATTCAAGATCATAAATAATAAATGTCAAAGTAATAAAATCAATCATATGTTACAATGTCATATGTCATTTAGGAATTCATTGATATTGTAGTCTGTATTGTAGTCACTGGTATTGTAGCCTTTCCCCAATAAATAGATCCTCAATTTGTTTTTAAATAAGTTAACACTGTATATGGTTTCGAATTCTATAGGCAACTTCTTGTATAAAACTACAGACTGATACTTTGGGCTATGTTTGACAACTTTTAATTTGGGTTGAATATGTAGTATATAGAATAGGTAGTATTTGCTTAGAATGTAGGTACATAAAAATAAGTCGTTAAATTATATAATAAGATCCATGTAAATTCTGCCGTAATATAGCATGCAATACAAAGTAGAGGATAGTAAAGATTTTATAAAAAAATATAATTTAAGCAGTCACCACAGTTGTCATAAGCTTGATGATGTTGTAAATGTTGAAACGGTAATAATCGATCCTATTAGTGGTGACTCAACTGTAAGTGATGAACTTAAAATCAAAGAGATTAATGAAATATAGGAACATGTCATACCTTTAACAATTCGGATTTCTTCTAGTTTTGTTATCTAAAACGTCTTATCCGGAGGACCAAAAATTCAACATGTGACGTCTACCAACCCGCATTGGGCCTGTGTGGTAGAATACGGCCCACTCACTCTCACCGAGAGGAGGCCTGTGTCCAAGCAGTGGAAACACTATAGGCTGTTTATGCTTATCTGGAGAAGTACAGACGCCAGCACATCAAGCTACTACAATCTGTCACATTTCTTTAATAGATTTTCAACTTTATCGCTAAAGCATTAAGGTTCAAGGTTGATTGAGAAAATTTGACAGTTTCGGGTAGCTTGACCTGCTGGCGTCTGTACGAAAGCATACATATTTCACTGTGTTTGGCTTATTAAGTGCTCGCCAAAATTCAAGGTAATAATTTTTATAAGGATCCCGTTGTCGCGGATGCAAGTCTCACATTGAAGCAACATGACAATGTCAGGTTCAAGCCTATACCTACAAGTAAACAAACTTGATCAATATTTTTATTCCACACACGTTAAGTTTTAAGGAAAAATCCTAGAGAATGTATTTATGCAAAGCAAACACGTTTGAAGTTGAGCCAATGACAAGTGCACGGGCATGTAGTTGAAGATCAAACTAGTTTGATACTGCTGTGCTGTTTATATTTAAAAGTATATATCTGTATGATGAGAGTTATAAGAGAAAACAAGCTCTTTTAACCTCGTAATGGATAAAAATATACGGTAACCAATATCCAGTTCATTGGTATAAAATATTTGGGATAAGGAAAATGGGTTCGGAATTTCGAATCGATTTAGTCTTTTTTCGCGTCCAAAATAAACCAAACCAGAATATTCTGATAACTGGTAACAATATTAAAATTGAAAACTGGTTTTACACAACCCCTAGCAGGCAAACTGTTTTGATTACAAACAAACGAAACTGGTTAAATCATGTATCAGTAAGATCAATCATACAAAAAGTATCAATAATTCAACTGAGGCAGATTATCATTCTAGGAGTGCCTTAGATAAATACGTATCGCATCGCGTCGCAAGTAGTAGTGTGGATTTGAAAGCAGCTGGAAACAGGCGGTGAGTGTTGTATTTTTTTTATAACTGGTGACAAAAATAATATTCTAAGAACAAGAACTTTGGCGTGAGTATGGTCAGGAAAGATGACGAGAAATGCGAAATACTTTGGGAAATACCTTTTTCCAGAAATGGGGCATATTTTGGTTAGGGCTAGTTTTTGGTAGGTAGTAATCAACATAACATCACGCCTCCCCGAAGAGTTAAGCAGAGATGTACCATAGTAACCCCACATAGATAGTACTCAAGTTTCCGCCAAATATGCTGGGGTCGATCTTTACTCGTACCTATAATACTTTTGGAGGTCGCGTGAGCAAATTCACAGGATTTGACATCTTCATTCCGAAGGTCATCTTTAATGCCAGATACATCACGAAAGTAAGCGGAATAGGAAACCAAGTGGTTCTAGAAACCATAGTCATTGATTGAAGGTTTTCTTTATTTTTTATTTTTATTCAAGAGGAACAACAAACAGCTACAATATAAAACATATAAACAAGAAAAACACAAAATATATAGACAATATTGCAGCCCACAACGCTGTTCACAGATTAACAATAGGATACAATACAGTGAAAACAATCGCTAAGGTTACAAATACAAGTTTTAAAGTTATTAAATTAACTCTCGTATTTAAGATGTCTATAATACATATAATATAAATGATAATATGAATATATAATGTAATGTGTATAAAATAAATGTTTATAATACTCAAAAAATGGCACAATAAAAGAAAAATAAATAATTCTTGAGTTCTTTGGTGCCTAAATTGATTGAGGAAGAGGTCATAGAATAGTATACTCTTTATTTATATTATACTCTTTATTTAACAAGCCCTGAAATCATAAAAAAAAAATCAGTTGATCCATAGATTTATGTTTGCACTAGCTTCTGCCCGCGGCTTCGCCCGCGTGGATGTCGGAAATTATCCCACGGGAACGTGCTAACAGGATAAAACGTACCTATGTGCTTCCCCAGAATACCATCTATCTCGCGGGCCCTTTGTGGCTAATTACAATAGAAAACCAATTGTGTCTCATTAATGGTGATTAAGAGGGTACCTATATGATATCTTTACCTAAGTACCTACCTAATTAAAAAAATAAATAAACTCAATAACAGAAAATAAAATACCTACCTACCTAAATAAACCTATTTATGACGATAACTAATCTAAACTCAATCATCATCTGCCTAGCCTTTTCCCAACTATGTTCAGGGCCGGCTTCCAGTCTAACCGGATGCAGCTGAATACCAGTATTTTGCATGGAGCGACTGCCTATCTGACCTCCACAACCCAGTTATTGGGTAATACGATACCCTTGGTACGACTGGTTGTCAGACTTTCGGGATTCTGACTACCCGTAACGACTGTCAAAGATCCACGAATGGCTTAACGTGCTTTCCGAGGCACGGAGGTGTCTCGGTATGTAAAGATGGTCACCCATCCACAGACCGACCGCGGCAAGCGTAGCTTAACCTGACCGATCGACCTGTGCGGCTGTTATTATTTAGCCACGGGCCCCTCAATCTAAACTCAATAAATAAGCAAAATCTCTAAAAACTAATATCTATACGAATGACTATCCTACCTAACAGTATTATAAAATAACCTACGGTCACTACGTACACTATCAAATATACTACCTATACTTTAAAATTAAAATCTATACCTACGACTTATCTATACATATAATAAAATCGTAGGAAAGTCAAAACTGTACATTGAATATTTTTTTAAAAGAATACTTGGGGCGTGATCTACAATCGATATCGAAGCCAAAAATATAGTTTTTAGAATTTTTGTCTGTTTGTCTGTTTATCTGTTTGTCTGTTTGTCTGTATGTATGTCCGGGATAAACTCAAAAAGTACTGCATGGATTTACTTCAAATTTTGCATGAATATTACTAAGAGGTCGGGTCAACATATAGGCTACATATTATCACGCTATCACCTACGGGAGAGGAGCTGTGAATCTTTATTTTTCTTACGCATTCTGTGACAGCGTGTAATCTAACGACGCATATTTAAATGTTGTTTTTGAGTAAGCCATGCTATTATTTAGCTTTAAACTATAAAAACTACGCCATTTAAGTAACTTGGGCAGAGAAACATATTTAAATGAATGTTAGTAGTATAAAGACAATTTGAAACAGCGCCATCTATGACATTTCATAAAAATCAAATCAAGTTACATGTTAATACTTTTTGGAAATTAATCATTTAAATTTGATCATGTTGGTGAGGTTAGTAGTTAGTTATTCTTAAAATTCATAGATGGCAATGTGCATTTTCTTCATAAAAGTTGTATCGTATAGTTCGTTTTGACAAATTCAAGTTCCAACAAAACCCTCAAAATCTTGAGCAGAGTTGAGAAAGACAATTAAAAAAAAAATGCGGTGTTAAGTATTACAAAAAAGTTATGTTCATTGATGATGATCATCTCTTCATTAATTTCATGTTGTTAGTACAAAATAAACATTGACTGTTAATACTTTTGTTCGCGTTGGGCAAAACCAGGGTAAAATGTTTTTCTTGGATGCTCCTGGTGGAACAGGAAACATATTTGTTACCACTGGCATACTTGCAGAGGTCAGGATGCAAGGCAAAATTGCTATTGCTGTAGCGTCGTCGGGAATCGCTGCCACACTGCTTCCCGGTGGCAAGACAGCACATGCCATGTTTAAAATTCCCATCGATTTAGAGAGCGCCGAAACGCCTGTTTGTGGTGTGTCACGTAACAGCGATAAGGGACACGTGCTCAAGGATTGCTCTCTTATCGTATAGGATGAGTGTACGATGGCCAATAGGAAGGCAGTTGAGGCCGTGGACAGAGCCCTGCAGGACATCCGCAGGAACGAAAATTTGATGGCTGGTGTCACAGTTCTGTTCAGTGGCGATTTCCGGGAAACGCTTCCCGTGGTGACGGGGGGATCGAGGGCTGACGAGGTGAATGCTTCGTTGAAATGATCTTCGTAGTGGTCACGAGTTCGTACGCTGCGCTTGACCATTAATATGAGAGCTCGGCTCGGCGGCAATGCACGTGCTCAAGAATTCTCCGATGTGCTTCTAAGTCTTGGCGAAGGCGACCAGAAGAGAGAGGTGGATAGGTGGTGCTTCCAGATTCTCTCGGTAGAGTGGTATCCAGCTTAGAAAAACTCATTCGCTGTGTGTACGGGGACATCAGTCGTATACCGCACCAGCAGAATTCTTGGGTGTGTGAGCGGGGCATTTTGACGCCCAAAAATGATCAGGCTGCAGCAATTAACGAATGCATTCTCTCGGAAATTGAGGGGAATCAAGTGGTCTACAATTCGATAAACACTGTTGTCGAGCAAGATGACGCCACACATTATCCCGTGGAATTTCTGAACTCCCTGTCAGCAAGTGGACTTCCAGCCCATGCCATCAAGCTGAAGGTCGGTGTCCCGATTATGCTTCTTCGGAACCTATCTCCTCCGAGGTTGTGTAACGGGACCCGCCTTAAAGTCATCTCGCTCCACAGGCACATCATTGCGGCGGAAATTCTTACGGGTTGTGGCGTCGGCGAGGCAGTATTTATGCCACGCATTCCCTTATACCTCATAACTTCCCGTTCCAGTTCAAGCGCGTACAGTTCCCCGTGAGTGTTTGCTTCGCGATGACCATCAATAAGTCGCAGGGGCAGACACTGAGGGCAGCGGGTGTCGACCTCAGGACGAGTTGCTTCTCACACGGGCAACTGTACGTCGCTTGCTCCCGCGTCACCAGTCCTGACTCTCTTTACATTTTGGCTCCTGGCAGCATAACTACCAACGTAGTTTATAGGGAAGTGTTGTAAGGTATAATACCTTTGTAGGTATGTATTTTTTACTCTTTTGTGTCCTGGAATGTATTCCTGCATTATTTTCTCTATTTCCTTCAGTCACATCTTATGACTGAACTCAGCAGGATTCCCATATAACTCTCTTCACTTGCTTCGCTTGCAAAAAAAACTTATATTTTAATGCTATTTTAAAAGTTGTTTACTTATAATGCTATAGCGACACTGGCATCTTACGTATTTTGGTGCTGTAGAGCCTTCACGCAGACGACGTCGCGGGCAGCAGCTAGTATAAAAATAAACCTAAATAACTCTAAAAAGTAAAAGGAATAAAAATGAACTCCACTGCGTGTGACCTAACCTACGACAAACTTATTATTTGCGGTTGGTACAGTAATCGGATCTAGGGATCGAACCGCAAAATTAAGTTTGTTTTTTATTGTATATACTTTTCCGGGATAAAAAGTACCCAGTGTCGTGCCCAGGATATTAAAGAATAATTATACCAAGTTTCATCGTAATCGAACCGGTAGTTTTTGCGTGATGCCTGAACAAACAGACAGACAGACAGACAGACAGACAGACAGACAGACAGACAGACAGACCGACAGACAGACAGACAGACAAAAATTTTTTTAATCACATTTTTGGGTTCGGTGTCGGTCTAGTAACACCCCCTGCCATTTATTTTTTTGATATTTTCAATGTACAGAATTTTCACTTCTACAGATTTATTATAAGTATAGAATAGATATAGATAACTCGACATAATGTATGGATCAACTGATTTTTTTTTTAGGATTTCAGGTTTGGTTCCGAAGTAAAAGTTGTTCATAATGATGAGTACAATGACCCCTTTTAAGGATTAAAACGATCAAAATTTAACGGTGTATACCAAGGAGGCATATAGTGGCAATATAAAAAGTGTTTTTTAATCAATTTAATCACATAGTCAAGATTATCATAAGCCAACATTTAAAATTACGTTTAGTCGACTTTTCATTTGACCAGAGGGCTGGCCTGTTTCTTGGCCAAAGAATTAGCATCGCCATACAACGTGGCAATGCTGCCAGCCTTTTGGGCACTGTTCCTGTTGACAGCGATGTGGACGAAGTTTTTGATGCCCTATGATTCTTTTGCTTATTTTTTTCATTTGTAAGTAGGTATACATATATTATTATATTAAAAGTAGGTTTAATTTAATTCTCTCATCCAAGCCAAATGCGTTACGCCGGATCGGATCAAACCTGCATGCTAACTTTTGTTGAATGTATAATCATGGAATAGGTAATACAATCGCAATATTATTGATATTTCGCTTTCAAGTTATTGTAGATGCAGATCGAGTTATAAGGATGAATCTGACTTGCGTAAGACAATGTTTAGATTTGACATCTTGGAGTCATTTTTTCTCAACATTTATCTAAATCCAGACATATTGCAGTCTTATTTCCCTAATATATAATTATGCCCAAAAATCAAAAGGTTCATCAACCGTATAGTTCGTTCTTCAACGTTAAGCAACGCTTGACGAGGTCGGCCCGTGGATGGCTGGCCATCCATTACATACCAGAACCATCCGTGATTCGGAAAGCACTTTAAGCAGTTGGTCCCGGGTGTCATTTGTAGATCTTTGACAGTCGTTACAGGTCCGAAAGTCTGGCAACTATTCTTACCAAGGGGTATCGTGTTACCCAGTAACTGGGTTGTGGAGGTCCGATAGGCAGTCGCTCCGTGTAAAATACTGGTATTCAGCTGCATCCGGTTAGACTGGAAGTCGACACTAACATAGTTGGGAAAAGGTTAAGCACATGATATGCCCACGATGGTAAATAGAGATTCATAGATGTTTCTTTTCAAAATTACATTTTTGGTATACGACCAGGGCCCGTATTCCCGTAATTTAAAACGTTCAAAATCTAGTCGCAGTCTCATCTCGGCGACAAACAAATGTCAAAAACTTGTCAAAATGTAGGGAAATTAGACGTATTTTTGACAGATTGAGACTGAGATCAGACTGTGAACGTTCTTAAAATTACGAGAATCACCCCGCTGATGTCATGAAGATAAAAGGTGTTACTTTTATTTTCATGGCACACCTACGTGTAAAAGTAGGAATAAACCGAACTGAAAAATAAAGGAGTTTCATTGTGGAAACAAAGAAAAACAACATTTTCCTCATAATACATAAATTTAGTAATTAGTTGAAATTAAAAAGATTGCAGCTGACATCCTTATTATTGTGCGAAGTGTCTTCAAAGTTGATCGTGATACAACATCCCGTTTAGAAAATGAATTTATTTATTAAAATGGTATCGTGAAAAAGGATAATGTGCTTTGTGTTTCGTGCAATAAGAGATACTTTTAAGTAAATGTGTTGCATAGCTTAAAGTTTTTTTGGATATTTTGGTATCGGGGCATGATATTGTCGAAAGAACAAAAGCGTTTACTTGTAAGTATTGTGTATTTTCTGTTATATATAACCCCTTTATTCATATACGTTGCTTAAAGTTAAGTAGTTATTAGCGATTGTTTAACCATACATTTTTGACTTTGATATTTTTGACGTTTAAGCGTCACGTTAGTACTAAGTTATTCTGTGACGTCACTTAACTTTAATCATCGTATGTAAATAAACAGTTCTATAATTTCTGTAGTATGAATTTTGTAGACTATAGAACAATTGAGAATTTTGAGGTTTTATTTAAAAGTTGAAACAATCAGTGCGTATCTCTAGAATTATTTTCTTTGTGTATAAGACAAAATGCTCAACGAATTAGGTCGAAAATGACGCCACACCACGGTCGGACCTACTCTGTTACTTCAAATGTCTCCTTCACATATTATGATTTAAGAGAAGAGTACAAAAAAAACGTATACTGCATGAAATTGTCACAAATATTTGACTTACAATGTTTTGTAACGCTTATGAATACCAAACTAGAATATTTAATAAGACGAATGTCGTCCACTTTATGCACTAACGCACAAGCGGGTATACATTTTTAAGCCCCGAATTTAAAAAGAAAAGTTGACTGTTATTCGATTTTTTCTTTAGATCATGGATTAGACCGACCCAACAGCAAACAATTAGACTCGGAACTACTTGATTCTGACTACAACTTCAAGTAGTTCTTACCCTGATTGTTTGTTTGAAGCACAAATTTACGACAAAAGCTAATTAATATTGATTATTCTCAATTTAATTGTTAGGTATGTATTATTTATTATTATTTAGTTTAGTTGTTAATGATTTATTTTCAATTATTTTTTATTGTTTTTAGAATAGAATAGAATAATTTTTATTGTATGTACACCATACAAATTACAGAACATAAATATATACAATTTTACAAAGGGTGACACAATGGGCGGTCTTATCGCTAAGAGCGATCTTTTAAAGACAACCTTTAGATTTGTGATTTATTGAATTTAGTTGACATTATTGATTGTTATTTTATTGGGACATAAAACAGTTACACGTTACAATTATAGTACTTAAATAATAAACTAGGGTAGTAGAGGTAAACATGTAACCCACGCCAATGTCCGCGGAAGAATCTATTATGGAGAAATAAAACAAAACCACGATGATTTATGATTTATGAAGCTGTCCATTCAGCCACGACTTCACCATCTAGAATGTTAAAGGTACAGTAAACTGTACGTCCAAGGTAATGAAAAATGACTTTGACAGCGTCTCTATGTCGTAGAAGTGAGGGGCAATTTTCGTGGTTCGTTGTCCTGTGGAAGACGGCAGTTAACATGCAGCAGCATACGACACCTGCAGATATTGATTATCACTTGTTTAGGCAGATTCCTAAGCCTGCGCCATTACCCTGCTTAGTCCTATATAAGAGAGCGAGCCTCTTACATTCAGGGTAGCAGCGAACTGCAAACATGAATTCAGCAAATGATTCTAGATCCCCTAGAGCAGAAGTCATAATTAAAACATTTTAACAATCCGTGAAATCTCTTATTGAAATCCCCATTACTGCATTTTGACTCTCGGTCTATAGCGGAACGAGTGGGAAATAAAAAGTTCCAATCGTCACCACTGGGGAGGATCGAAACTTTTTTTCCCATTCGTACCCAGTGAGGACGACGAGGTGGGGACGACCGGGAATAAACAGAAACTATACGTTGGTTACCGAAAAAAAATCTGCTGTTTTATAGAAAAGTGCAATATCTACGCGGTCAGAATGTATGGAACAGCAATTTTTTTTAAAAATAATTGTCGAAAAATTGCAACGGGTTCAGAATCACGTACCTACTGAATCCATCCATCCACCATCACGATGTCTCTACCACCCTGTTCAACATAACCACGCCGGTTTTTCCACGAAAGGTTCGGCAAAGACACTACACATACAAGACCAGCTCTCCATTTCTTAAAATAAGTTTGTGTTGAAGAAACATTGATGGCATGGAATGGAAGGATTGTTCTAGGAGAATTCTAAAGATCTATTTAATAAGCTGACCTCAAACTAATTGCTACTTCAACCAGGGCCCGTATTCCCGTAATTTAAAACGTTCAAAATCTAGTCGCAGTCTCATCTCGGCGACAAACAAATGTCAAAAACTTGTCAAAATGTAGGGAAATTAGACGTATTTTTGACAGATTGAGACTGAGATCAGACTGTGAACGTTCTTAAAATTACGAGAATTACCCCTCTGATTATCTGTGTGAAATCAAGGAAGGAATGTTGAATTACTTTGTACTGTTTTTGCAGTGGCTTTTAATAGGGTTGTTCTTAATTAAGTAGGTAATTCATTATGATACTTGATTGAAAACCTGGCCGGTTCTAGACTTAGTCTTTAGACTATTGAGGCGCGGACATACGTCACTTCATTCAATCTAACTGTCCAGTCTAACTGGATGCAGCTGAATACCAGTTTTTGTCTTGGAGCGACTGCTTATCTGACCTCCACCCCCGATACCCCTTAGTAAAACTGTTTGTCAGATTGGGGTTTTGACTACCCGTAACGACTGTCACAGATCTACGATTGACAGCGGACTAATAGCTTAACGTGCTTTCTGAATCCACGAACCGACCGCGGCAAGCGTAGGTAATATACGGTCGGTTATTATGAAGATTCCACCTATCATTTGTGGTTGATAACCAGTTCGTAAATTGACAAGTCTGCAAACAAATGCTAAGTAAGTTTTTGCTACCTAAGTATACGTTTTGTTTTGCCTTGCATATCTTTATCTCATTTGTGTTGAGGACAACCAGGTTATTCGTATTAGCTCCATCATACTTTTGGCCTTACATGAGAAAACGTTACGCATGTAATTCCTGATGCGGTAGACAGTGGTTTATAGTATCTCGTTACACAGTTTCCTAGTGATGTTGTAACACCCCAGTGGTTGAGGCGAGTCTGTTACCAAATAATGGTTACTAACTGGTTACTAGCTGCTACTAAGACATTCCTTCTTACCGAAAAATCCAATAATACGGGCAGTGTTATTGGGTTTTTCGGTAAGAAATCTGTGAATTGAACCTAGAATCCCCACGCTCATTAGTTGTAACCACTCGACCAATGGAAAGGATGCTAAGTTACTTCAAATTTCATCTCTAATACTATCTGCTTTCTAATCACTCTCACAGTGCTCAGAACGTGCCTCCTTTTCATTATGTCAACAGATTTCTCTAGCTGTTACCATCAGGTAGATTGGTGGAATACAGCGCTGATAGGTATCTCCAGATGCTCGTTTTGGGCTCTAGGTAATACTATATTGTGAAACCCCTGTGCCCCGGAAAGCACGTTAAGCCGTTGGTCCTGCGCCTGATCTCTCTCCGGTCGTGTCGGATTGCCGTCCCATCGGACTATGAAAGTGAGGGAAGAGTGAGTGCACCTGTGTCTACGCACACACTTGTGCACTATTATACGCACTATATGACGGCACGGTTGGCGCAGTGGTTAAGCGATTGACTGCTGCGCTGCGTGTCGCGGGTTCGATTCCCGCACGGAACAAATATTTGTATGACCTACATGTATTTGTTCCGAGTCTGGGTGTTTTTCTATCTATAATAATGTATGTATTTACAAAAAAAAAAATGTATTAGTAGTTTATCAGCCATCTTGTTACCATAACACAAGCATTATGTTGCTTAGCTTGGGACTAGATGGCGCTGTGTGAAATGTCCAGGGATATTAATATTATTATTATATCTCCCGCGTAGATGGCTGGTCTCCGTTGAGATTGGCTGCCGTGACTGAATTTCGGTCTGGAGGACTATTAATACTCATTATCTGCTAGCCTCTTCCCAACTATGTTGGGGTCGGCTTCCAGTCTAGCTGGACGCAGCTGAATATTTTTTTTTTATTTTTTTTTTATGTTTGTTCGCGCATAACTCCGTCGCTTGCCAACCGATTTGAAAAATTCTTTTTTTGTTGGAAAGAGTATACTTCCCAAATGGTCCCATAGAAATTTCATCAAAAACGGTTCAGTAGTTTGGCGATCGTCAAAATTACTGGTAAAAATTACAACTTAAAAGTGAAAAATAATAACTTTTTTTCCAAAAAAATACAACCGACTTCCAAAAACGACACTACAAAGTGAAAAATAACTTTAATTTCGGATGTCGGTGTCGTTGGGTTCGCATTTTCGTTGTTTGCCACCGACATAAGGAGCGACTGCCTATATGACCTCCACAGTCCAGTTACTGGGTAATACGATACCTCTTGGTAAGACTTGGCAACCAGAATTTCGGCCTTCTGACGACCCGTAACGACTATCAAAGATCCCAGAATGACAGCCGGGACCAACAGCTCAACGCTCATCGTGCTCACGTCTGGAGGAATATTAATACTATACTGTAGAATTGTTATTTCTTTCATGGTACATTCAGCCTGAACCATCCACGCGTCTCATTTGTTTCGGCGACAATTTTCTCGTCACACAAAACACAGGTTGAAATCCTAAAAGCATGACACGTTAGTAATTAATTTACATAATAATTGATGTTTTTGAGTATGAACCACTGGTTTTAGTTCGTTGAGAGTTTGAGGTGGTTCTGTGTGTCACAGTGATAAAATCTTCTTTTCTGATGGTTAAAATAAATAGAACTAAAAAAAATAGGAAGATGCCGTGTGGATATTGCAGTCAGACTGCTAAAAAGGTTTTATTTGTAAGTATGAATACTTATTATCAAATAAACATATCGTGAGACGAGTTTAGTCTAGTGATTTTCCTCAAAAACAGTAGATAATGATTGCTAGGAGATAAAGATAGAGATACACAGAACAAAAACTTTTTAGAGCATATTCTAGAACTGCTGTAGCAACATAGATAAAAAATACTGTCCGATCCAGTTTAAGTAGCTGTTATAGATCACTCACATGACAGATAACATATAGATGTGTTAGATAGGGCTGATTATGATGATACTGATCCACTTAACTGGTTGCAAAAACACAGAATTGCGAAATGAAAGAAAAAAAGCGAAGATAAGAAAAATACTATTTGGGAGTATTCAATAATGTACGTGCAGAATAGGGCTGTCCAAAAGCGCGTTGGGTTCGTGATATCGTCAAAGTCGCAGAAACATCTGCTGTGCGACTCTGTAACCATCTCATCGTGAAAACTTAGGTGAAGTGAGCGTGGAGTGAGCTGTCATTCCAACTAATGCTAGGGATTGACCCTATTGACAGCTCACTCTAAGCTCACTTCACCTAAGTTTTCACGGTGAGGTTTTTACAGAATCGATCTGCAGGATGAGGGACGCGTGGAATCGGGATGTATGGCGGAAAAAAGAAAAAGCCTATATCCAGGAGTGGGTGATTGTGGGCTATGATGATGATGAGCAAAATACATACACAACATAACGAAGACAAAACAGTTGCTTAACTTGTATTTTAAATTAGACACTTGTTTCCGCATTCATTTTATGGCTATTATTGGCTAATAATAGCATATACGAATAGACTAGACTTGACCAAGCTTCATTACTTAATTGATTTAATTCAGAGCTAATTGCACTTTAAAGTAAGTCTCCAATCTTCAAATGACTATCAACGATTTATTTATTTATTTAATACTTGAAGCATATAATTTTTTTTTTTAAACGTTGCCCCACACTAGGAATTACTCCTGTATCGTGGATGCGTTTACAAACATTTAAACTCACATACACAAACAGCTAGCCCCGGAACAACTACCTGTAGGCAATACAAATATTTGTTCCGTGCGGGAATTGAACCCGCGACACGCAGCGCAGCAGTCGATTGCTCAGCCACTGCGCCAACCGTGTCGTCAAAATGTACAGAGGTGGACTTAATGCCATAAGCATTTTCTACCAGTCAACCTTTGGGTGATGCAAAGACAAACAGTGGTAAATCAATCATGAAAATTGAGGAATAAATATATTTTTTATTTATCACGCGTCTTCCAAACGTACGTTATCTGAAAAAGGCACAGCTCACAGTAAGCTGTGGATTAGTTCCATCAACGATTACAATACCACAAGTGCAGGCTACACCGAGGTTATAATTATCTTAATATTCTTTTTTCCCATCCGTTCAGCTCAATTTGCCGCCAACAATATTGACTGGATCATTCACCTTTCCATCCTCCTTGACACGTTGTTTTGTCCGAGTTTTTAGACGGAGCCATCAGTATTTAAGTATTTATGCATTGATATGAGATTGTTTTAGTCATTGCCATTTGTGAAACCGTGTGATCTTGTAGGTTGGTCTGATTTTTTGTTTTGTGTTTCATGATTTGTGTTAGCAACTTGGTAGTTATGTATATTTGGATTGAATGGAGCTGCATGTTCTTCTTTTTAATCAGTATTGGCTATTCTAGTTTATAGTTGTCGTTTTTGCGTGAAGTTGTTACTATTCAAGATTTTTAAAGGTGTAACTACATATGTATATTGCGATGCCTCTCAAAACAATCGATTGACCATTAGTTATTTTTTAACGCAATTAAACATAATTCCCACATCATCACATTACATTATGTTTTTACGATGATACAATCTTTTTTAATTAAAAACGCTTCTACCCAAAACTTGCTTATTACCGCCAGCCTGTATTTGTATTTTCAAATTGTCTACAGTTACTTCTTAAATCTTTAGCCAGATGTGGTGCGGCTAATCCGTTACCGAACTTATTTCAGTTAGTAATGAAGATCATCGGTGAGCTCGCCCTGGTGGGCGCCATCGCCTCTGTCTTCATCGTGGCTGCTCGAGGGAGGGCCGTGGAAAGAGCAGCCGAGGAAGCTGCCGGCAGGGACTACATGAGAAAATTGGATGAGCTGATGTCCAAGGCTTTGAATAAAAAGACTATCGCGACGTGGGACTATGAGAGTAACATCACGAAGTATAATGAAGATCGCATGGTAAGTTTCCAGAGAAAAAAAAAAACGAATGGAGGATGTATGTATTTTTAACTATAAATTTTGTCTGTTATCACCACTGAATATTGCCATATTTTATCGGAATCTGGTTTATTCCAAAATCTTGTTTCTTTTTTAAACTTGTTTTTATATTAACCTAATTATCGTTATTTTGACCCCACGAGACACATTTTGGAACAAACAACAAGATTGTTGATCACTGATTCAAAATACCTGGCCGTAGAGACTCAAAATGTTATATTTAAGATAAGAACTGTTTTAGGTACATACAATATAGTTAAGCAATAAATATTGTATATTTATCCTTACTTTTGTTTTGATCTCAGCTCGCAGTTTCATTAGAACTGGCAGAAGAAGAAAAGGAATACTGGAAAGAGACAATGAGCTACCTTTGGCATGAGTATGAAGATACGGACCTGAAGAGAATGTTCCAGAAGTATACCAAGCTTGGTACATCTGCTCTTCCTGAAGACTTGAACGAGAGACTGATCAATGCCATCAATAATATGCAGTCGACGTATGCTAAGGCCACTATCTGTGACTTCAAGGATAGGACTAAGTGTGACCTGCATGTTGAACCAGGCGAGTTTTCGTAGCTTTAGTTTATACGTCCGGATTTAACATCTAGTTGAGGAAAGTTGATATGGAACATAACATCATAAATTATTGATTCAATCAAATCAATCGTTGGTTTGTGTTACTATTGCAAAGTTTATACATAGACTAACTACTTTACTATAGCCTTTAGTAATGAAGGTACTAAAATAATAAAATAATGAATTTCTTAGCTCTTCAATTTCAATAATTATCTATACATATTTTATCTTGTGGAATATGCTTTGTGCAAATTATAGTTCGATGATAAATAATGTTAATATTTACAAATTAATATTACAGAGGTGACAGAGATCTTCGCGAACAGCAATGACCCTGAGGAGCTGAAGTACACCTGGTTAGAGTGGCACAGGGTCGCAGGCACAGCTTCCAAGGGTAACTTCACTGAGTACGTTGCTATGGACAACGAGGCTGCTAAGTTGAATGGTAAGTTTTAGAATATGCACGAATAATTATGCTTTTTAGGAGAAATCTTGATTTCCTCTACTCCTAGAAATAAGTAGAAACAAAGTAAAGATCTTGATGGGCTCTGACCTTGACATAGTACACTAATTTTCCTAGCCATTCTCCTAACGTTTTACTGGCCTAGATGGCGTTCTTAGATATACGTATTTAATCATATCTAATAGGTATTCATAACCACGACATTGTTACTATAGCGGTTAGAACCTGGATGAGGCTAGCACAGGAGCGTGGGGTACAGACGCCAGCGCATCAAGCTAACCGAAACTGTCAAATTTTCTCAATCGACCTTGAACCTAATGCTTTAGCGATAAAGTTGAAAATCTATTAAAGAAATTGGACGAATGCAATAGCTTCATGTACTGCGTCTATACATAAAAGAGAGGCCTACTGGGTCAAGTCGGGCTGTAGATGATTATGATAATGATGATTGATCAATAACGAAACAGATTAGCTTTAACGTGTCGAAAGTTAATTTTTAACTATTTACCAACCCGCACTGGGCCCACGTGGTGTATTACAGCCCACTCCTTTCGAGGAACGGAGGCCTGTAGCCCAACAGTGGGAACATTAAAGGCTGATTATGCTATCAACAAGTAGATTTGAATTGGCCTTTTTATTTTGGTCAAAAATACTGGATTTTACAGTAGATATTGTCATTTTACTGATCAGTGACTTGATCTGTATTTCAGAAAACTGGAGAAAATATTCTATACTTGACCGGGATTACTGATTCTTCCATTGAATCTCTTTAAACCCTTTCCAGGATATGACAGCGTAGCAGAATGGTGGCTGAGCGAGTACGAGTCAGATGACAGTGAGGACCAGTTCGCATCCCTCTGGGCCCAGATCAAGCCTCTGTACCAACAGATACACGCTTACGTTAGGAGGCATCTGAGGCTCAAGTATGGAGAGCATGTGGTGCCGGCCAAAGGACCTATACCTGCGCATTTGTTAGGTGAGGCGAAACATGTTTTTGGAATATGGTTTTAATTCGTTGACACTCACGAATGTTCTTTATGTGCATCAGCCTACACAAATTGAAATAGTAATTAATCCAGAAAGGCTCATAACTTTTATTTTATACCCTTGGCAGTTGGCATATACCTAAATAATATAATTTAGGTGAATGATATCTCTAACGTTGCTAAGCCACCTAGTTACTTAGTTGATTTTTGGTCAACTCATGATATGAACATGAACATGCTATGGATGGATTAATCATATAGTTGCTGTTTTAATCGTCATCATCTCCACTTCAGGTAACATTTGGGCTCAAACTTGGAACAACGTAGAGAAATTCACCAGGCCGTACCCTAATAAGCCTGATATTGACATCACTGCTGCTTTACAAGCCCAGGTAAAAAGATTATAATTTTGTTTTTATAAAAATGCCACATAACCCTTGTAAAAATGACACTTTTAATTTTTTTTTCTTAATTTCTAATAGCTTAATTTTTACAACGGATTTCTTCTTTTTTTACGATAAGTTATTTTTTTAAATCCTTGTTTTTAATATCTCCACGTACTTCGAAACCAAGGCCCTAATGGCCTAATACAATCCTTGGCGGGAATAGAACCTTAATTAAAATACCTTTTAAATGTTCCAGAACTACACAGCCCTGAAGTTCTTCCAAACTGCTGAAGAGTTCTTCACGTCTCTGAGCCTGAGTGCCATGCCAGAGCTGTTCTGGGAGAGGTCGATTATTGAGAAGCCTAATGATGGACGCGACATGGTCTGTCATGCCTCGGCCTGGGACTTCTATGATGGAGAAGATTTTAGGTATGTTTAAAAAAAACTTAGTTCAAACGTACAGAAAAACTCAAAATATTTGAGGAAGTTAGCTCCTTGGAGAAAAACTAATTATTTATAGTAAAAATCATAGTTAAAAATAATTGTAGTAAAATTAATGGTTTTTCCTTGGTTTGGTGTGCAATAGAATAAAAATACAGAGTATTAATTCTATTGTCTATATCGAACACTAACATTTTATAAATATGTTCTTCATCCATCAGGATCAAGCAGTGCACTACAATCACGGCTGACTTCTTCAAGACCACTCATCATGAGATGGGACATATTCAGTATTACCTTCAGTACAAAGATCAGCCCGTCGTTTATAGGGCCGGAGCTAATCCAGGTATGTTAAGTTTTGCAAATAGGTACCACAAAATCTAGAAATATAAATTGTATACGTATATAGTCTATGATTAAGATGTATCTCAGAATTTTAAAATACGAATAATAATGTAGAATTTATTATAAATATTTAGAAATAGATAAGAGGGAACTTTTTCTACTTTCGCTTTTTCTTTTGTCTTGAACTACTCGTAAATGTTAAGTCATTTTAATTTAAATACTTACTCTGTAAATCTTTATGCCCTTACAGGGTTCATGTAGGGTGTCCATGGGTACCCCTTGAATGTAACATCTACTTACTACATGAGTGCAATAAAATATTTGTGTTTCAGTTTTAAAACCAAAATTGGGTTGAAAGCAACAACCAATAGCTAATTAATCAGTGGGAAAATAAAACAAGAAGCAGTAGTACTCGTAGAAATAACCAAATTAACGTCAAGTTCAGTACCAAGCTGTTTACGTGTTAAACTAATCCAGTTGTTTACTTTCTATTCCAGGTTTCCATGAAGCTGTCGGTGACGTCATCTCCCTTTCAGTATCTACACCTAAGCACTTGAGAGTAATGGGTCTGCTAGAAGATGGACCTGATGATATCGAGTCTAACATTAATCAGCTTTATAAAATGGTAAATTCTAATATAGCTCTTCAAACCCATAAACTTGAAAGAAAGAAAATACGTTTATTTGAGAAAAATAAGAAAGGGTTGATCCACGCAAAACGGATATCGCTCAGCGTTATGCTGCGACCGCAAGACAGAACCCCAGCGGTGGTTTTCAGCGACAGCCGGTGCCGACGTAATGACGTCGTCCGGTGCTTGCGCTAGATTTACTTGTCACTATCAAACCAGTAATATATCCATATCCAGGTTAATAGTCGCTTCTTTATATCCACGAGCACGACAGACATTTTCAGTATAGTATTGATCAGTTGGTATGAACAATTTTTACTACGGGACCAACACTGAAATCGTCAAAAAAAATCAGTTTATCCATAGATTTATGTTCGCATAACTCGACATAATGTATGAATCAATTGATTTTTTTTCACGATTTCAGGGTTGGTCCGGTAGTAAAAGTTGTTCATAATGATGAGTACAATGACCCCTTTGAAGGATTAAAACGATCAAAATTTAACGATGTATAGATTTCTCTATATTTATATTTCTTTTCCATTCAATCCAATTTCTTGAATAGTCAACTCACAATTTAATAACATAACAGCATTGCTGCATAAGAGCTGTGTTCGAATTTTTGTGTGCAATAGTATAATCTATCTTTGTTGTCTCCAATTTCAGGGTTTGGAAAAGATAGTCTTCTTACCTTTCGCCTACCTCCTCGACCTGTTCCGTTACGGCGTGTTCCGAGGCACCACCTCCACTGAGGATTACAACTGCCACTACTGGCAACTGAGGGAGGCACTCCAGGGTGTTGAGCCACCGGCGCCCAGGACTGAAGATGACTTCGATCCGACTGCCAAGTACCATATCTCTGCTGATGTGGAGTATATGAGGTGAGGTTCCCTTTGGAATTTTTATTCTTATTAAAGTTGGAGAAACTACTGACTTTCGTATCTAGCGGCTTTGTTACTTGTTTTTTTTAATGGCATTGGTAAATCATAGGCTGAAGGCCCACTTTGTGAGGCTATCGCCGTTTACGCCTATACAGATTAACAGGGACATCGACGAGCCACCGTTTACCATGGATTCAGTTCATAACCCCCCTGCGTCGAAATATTTCATCGGATATTAAAAAAAAAAAAAACTGTTCCATACATTTTGACCGCGTAGGTATTGGACTTAAACGAAACAAATGATTTAATTTTTTCGTAGGAAGGTGGAATTTAGCACATGGTTCTAGAATCATGTGCTGAACTCATGGTTTTAGTCTGCGTGTCGATATCCCCGCCACCCTTTATGTGGGACCTTGCAAAACAAAAGGCTTGCAAATGCGGTGTCAACATTAGAGTTAAAATGACTCATTTTCTTGTAATTTTTCTTCACAATACAATTTGAGCAGCAGTTATTTGGACTTGCTCACAGTAAATAAGATTATTCAATCTAACTTTCCAGGTACTACATCTCATACATCGTCCAGTTCCAATTCCACCGTTCATTGTGCCAGTTAGCCGGCGAGTACAGTGCTGGAGACCAGACCAAGTTACTCTCCAACTGTGACATCTATAAAAGTACTGAAGCTGGAGACGCTTTGGGGTAAGTTGTAATAGTTTTATTGTTCGAATATAGACGTGAAATATTAGATAGTGATGAATGCAGAACCATTCTGCAATGTAATGTACAGACGCCAGCACATTAAGCTACTACAATCTGTATTTCTATAATAGATTTTCAACTTTATCGCGCATTACGATCAAAGTTGATTGGGAACATTTGACAATTTGGGGTAGCTTTTTTTTTTTTTTTTGAGGATGGGAAATCATCAAATGACTCCTCCTGCTCTGGGTGGAGCAGGAGGGAGTGTCAGACTCTTACTGACTAAAACCCACCCGTGTTCCTTCCTTAGCCCTTTATGTTCCAGGGCAGCGGTAACCCTTTCGGACAATCCCGCTACCCTGGCAGGCTTCGGCCCTATGGGGCCCCGTCACTCATGCTGACATCTCTTTGAGGCATTTCGGGTAGCTTGATGTGCTGGCATCTGTACGTCAATGCTATAAGGGTTTTCCTAATCTAATGCTTAGCGGTCAATGGGAAATGTTCCGTTAAGAATATTTGCTACGGTCCATCTTAGACATAATTGGTTGGTTTTCCTTATACGGAAAGAAAAGAATGCGGATTATGGTTTCCCAAAAATCTTTCGGTATCACTCAATCCTAAGAATCAATATCCTAGGGTAGTAAAATTATTCATTCATACTTTCCATTTCATTTGTACGTTCCCTTACAGT
Source organism: Apamea anceps (assembly GCA_951799955.1). Taxonomy (NCBI): domain Eukaryota; kingdom Metazoa; phylum Arthropoda; class Insecta; order Lepidoptera; family Noctuidae; genus Apamea; species Apamea anceps. The sequence goes on along the minus strand of OX637504.1, from coordinate 2,485,918 downwards.
AAAATGCTCCAGATGGGTTCTTCAAGACCCTGGCCTGATGCGATGGAGGTGCTAACTGGCCAGCGGAACATGGACGCCAGCGGAGTTCTGGAGTACTTCGCACCACTGCATGACTGGCTGATAAAAGAGAATGAAAGGACTGGCGAGTTTGTGGGCTGGGAACCTAGTTCTGTCCGTAAGTAATCGTTATTAATAGAGACTGGATTTTATGCAAATGCATATTTTGTCATTTTTTTAGGCTATTGCATATTTTACCTAAAATCTAGAGCATATTCCGGCACGTTTCGACAATTTTGAGTGCATCTAAGTAGAAAAATTAAAAAATGTAATATAATATATGTGTCGCGGCTAACTAGCTTAGCTAGGGAAAGAATATATGGCCCCTGCCTGACCAATGTTTAATATAAGATACACAGATTAGATGGCAGGGGGTGACTTGCACACTCAATAACGGGCCCCCGGAAACTGTCGCTGGCACAAACTGACGTAATGACAAAGGCGCGTCATGTTCTGAGGTGCTCGAGGAGTGGAGACGTATTCCACGGCTTTCAGAACAATTCCAGAGCCCGGAAGATGGTCAAGATCCCTACGAGCACTTACTGGAATACTTCCTTCTCCTGAGCACGTTTGCTCTTGCGAATCTCCACTCAAGCCGGCTAATAAAGGCATGAAAGAGGTGGGAGGTCTGTTCCTCGTCAGAGTTTACTGTAGTCGGCCAATAAAGGCAAGCCAGAGAGGTGAGGAACAAGATTACTCCCGTGAGATAGGGTCCGTGAGGTCGCTACTGCCTAACAGCTCGCCACATGCTGCCCTGCAGGTATCTGTATTACTCTTGGTTTCTTATAATACTCTTTTGGTTTCCAGCATACTGCACAGGTGAACAGCGTTCGGCGATGGAGACTTCCGGCTTCAACAGTAGACTGAAGAAATACGCTTCAATGTAAATGTCGTCTCGAAGGAAACTATTTATTAAATAATACAAATGGTTATTAAGTACGAGTACATATTTTGTTTTATTTAGTCTCGAAGTAGGAATTTTCCGAATAAATCTTCGAAGTTTTTATTCTTAAAATGAATTACTTGAACTATCTGTGTGCCAAATTTCATCTAAATCCGTTCTGTAGTTTATGCGTGAAAGAGTAACAAACATCCATCCATCCATACAAACTTTCGCATCTATAATATTACTAGCAGCGCCCCGCGGTTTCACCCGCATAAGTTTCGATGTCTTTTTCTTCCAAACTTCTCATCGTGTTACAAATAAAACCAAGCTATAGTCCATTTACAATAGCATTAGAAAGAAGTTAAAAAAGGTTATTTTTAATGCACACTTTGTAACAAAAATACAATAAACATTGTTACATTATGATAGGCGCCGAATTTATTATGATCTATTTTTACAGCAGCTGTCACACTTAATTGTAACCATTTTAACTATTTATCTTATGAAATTATGTGGCTTTCATTTATTTATATTATATAACTCCAATTTAAAATTACAGTGTCAATGCTAAAAACCTAAAAGAAGCAGGGATGAACAATACTTGGAACGTTATTCGTTTCACTATAATTCTACCGAATTTTATTTTAATTAAGGTGGATGCGCTGGAGTAGCCCGCGAAATCAGACGAATTCGGAGCAATTCTAATTTAAAGGGATGTATTGATGATTTTTAAGGTTAAAATTGTATTATTGCCTACATATTATTTTTATTAAGATACAACCTTACACTGACCTGCAAATTGCAAGAAACGCAAGAAAATTAGAATTTAAGCATCTCCCTTAAAATTGTTTTATCATAACTTTGAAATAAAATGTTTTGCATTCCTGCTTCTACGAGCCTCTTTTTTCTAATGCTATTATAAATGGAGTATAGGTATAACAAAAACCACCAATGAGCTATTGATTTGTGTCGAAATACTAGACTGCGACAGTATTGGCAATATTTCAGATCTATTCAATAAACACAAGTCATGGTTCTATTGGAACTAAATCCGCTCAATGGCAGGATGTCACACTATACTCGATAGTGGCGTAACGATACAGCCCTGACCTCGTACTGACAAATTTCGCGCTACTGTAAAAGGTTAGTAACATTACTCTATCCCTTTTGGGGATAGTACAGTAGTCATTATCAGTTAAGGAGGTACTCGTACGACCCTCAATCTTAATTCTCTACTACTATACAGATACACACATATTAAAAAATAATATTCCACTGTTAATAGAGTTTGCTATAGGCATGATACCTAGTTTGACGACAATAGTGGTGGTCTTCGGAATCTAAAATCCTGAGAAATTAGAACATGGAGTTTCTGCACGGGACGAGTACTCAACGCAAAAGCTGTGCAACGTAATATAGCTGTGATGAGCTTTACTCTTTGTTATAAGGATTATGAGAAGGACAGCGCGAACGCAGTCCCTCACTACCAAAAATAACGCGTCCGAGTTATCCACATTAGGGATAATCGCAAGGGTCAACCTATCCGCAGTGCAATGGAAAGGCCTCGCCCTGGGGGAACCGCCTACATGATCACGGTTTCCCCTACGCCAGGTAAGTATGATTTTTCCACAAAAATTCGCGAGGGTCGTTCAACGGCGGAGAATCTTGACACCGCGATTCAGAAAACAGGCCAGAATGAACAACGCCATCTAGTTACAAAGTTGGAATTAAACCGAGGAGTTGGGTTGGGGTGACTTGGGGTTGGGGTAAATAAATTATCTATAAGACGCTGTGTCATTACTAAATGCTGTTCATTTGCAATCTTTTTTCCCAAATATTTTACCGTCTGTACTTATGTCCATCCGAAGTGGTATAGCTAGGCTCTAGCTAAATTACACGTGTTTTAACACTGAAACGGAAAATAATCGATCTTCTGTTACACATACAAAAAAAAAATATATATATACTTATATATACTCGTACTTCAAACATTTAAGCAAAATTCTTAATCTTCAAAAGCGTTACAATGATATCAACGTCACACTTACCGTTTATTATGTACGTAATGAGTGTGGGACATCATCAATTGGCAGTATTTTATCATTATTGTTTGCTGCCTGCTAACGCAAGGTGTAAATAAAGTTTTAATTTTAGATGAATTAATGAAAGGGCTGTTCATTTATTACGTAAGAAGGTTTGCAGGGGAGTGGTCAAAAAAATACTAATTTTTCTTACGTGGGTGGGAGGGGTCTAGATTGTTCTTACCTAAGATCACAAAAGTAAGCAAAACTTCTTAAGTAGGGGGAGGGGGGGGGGGGGCAAAAAGTGTTCAAGTAAGTAAGTACATAAGAAAATAAAATGTATCATTTTGTAAATGGCAGGAGACCTGAAGGCCAATTCTCGTAATTTAAAACGTTCAAAATCTAGTCGCAGTCTCATCTCGGCGACAAACAAATGTCAAAAACTTGTCAAAATGTAGGGAAATCAGACATATTTTTGACAGATTGAGACTGAGATCGGACTGTGAACGTTCTTAAAATTACGAGAATTGCCCCTCAGGTGTTCTGGTGGCCGAGAGCTTAGTTTACGAGTAGGCACCAGTCTCCCACAATATTAAAATGTTGACTCTGCGTCTCTGATACCATGTAATGTGTATTTTTTTTTTGTATAAATCTTATCTTATCTATTAGTTAAGTTCCTTCTAATACATAACTTACTCTAGATGTATATTGTTCGGCTTTTAACTAGTTTATCCTTAAATGGATAAAAAATATAACTTAACACGGGCCGAAAGATTGATCGAATCTTTAATCAGTTGGACAACAATAGATTTCAATTAAGTGAACGGTCTACAAAAAATCTTGACATCGCTATGATAATAGATTTGATACTACTAAGAATCTATTAGTTGTATTATAACAATAAAGTCAATTTGTATTAATAGCCACATAAACAACAAAAAAGACCAGGATGACTCTTTGTAAATAGATCACACATCTTGTGTAAGTTACAAGTTGCAGAAAGGATCATATTAACAGAGGATGTCAAAGAAGATGGTTAATGATATTATAACAACATGGAAGGAAATCAAGCAGAACTACTTACGATAACGCATGAAAAGATAATAATCAGAATAGTGATGACAGAATAAATTATGACTTGACAAAAGGAGAATGCGGTAAGTTTTATAATAATCGTGGAGAAATCATCAGAGGGGCAATTCTCGTAATTTTAAGAACGTTTACCAGTCTCAATCTGTCAAAATAATGTACCTCTAATTTCCCTACATTTTTGACGAGTTTTTGACATTGATTGTCGCCGAGATGAGATTGCGACTAGATTTTGAACGTTTTTTATTACGAGAATTGGCGTTCAGAAATTGAAGTTTTGACACCAAGGACATCCAGAGTACAGACATAGATGGCATAAACAGTAATATTCCCCTTTCTGACCCTTCATGTTACAATATCTGGTTCTCCATTCATCAATGGTTCCCACAATATATCACATTTTTTGTCAATGTTGTTTTTTTTTTTGTTCTTCATATTTTTTCCGGTCCACTTGTCAGTTTGTGACAAGGACTTTTAATGTTATTATGTAAATACCTTTTGTTTATAAACTATTGTGGCAGATATTATTATGCAGTGGCGTCACCATCGGTCATTAGTTAAGGTAAATGATTCATAGAAGATGATTCAGATGATCTTGCTTGGCAGTGGTACACACGGCTACACTTCAAGCTATACAAAACCAGTTTGTCTTGGCCTCACTTTGTATGATATTTTCTCACAATGAACGGTCAGCTAATACTGGTTTTGCATAGCTTGATGTGTAGCCGTGTGTACATATAATTTTAAGAATGGTACTAAAAACAAATAATATAACTAAAGAGAGCTAAGAAAGCAGTCGTGGGTCAGCGGTAATGTTCCGGTCGAACGAGTAGTAGGTTGTGGGCACCCAGGCAGGCACTTTACTTTGTCTAAATAATTTTATCACCACTGCTCTCAAAACGGTGAAGGAAAACATCGTGAGGATACCGGCCATGTCCTAGAATCAAAAATTCGAAGACATGTGACATCTACCACCCCGGACTGGGCCCGCGTGGCAGATAATTAGGCCACTCTGTCTCGAAGAGAAGAGGCCTGTGGCCTAGCATTGGGTTTATTAGAGGCCGATTATTATTATGTAAGTGATGGGCAACTTCATATGTGTATCCAGAGCAACATAATGGTTAAGAAGCCCTTATCTAGCCTGGTGAAGCTCTAACTCTGTGTAAACTTGGAAGAGATCTTAATGCAATATGCTGAACTGAGGAAGATATTGAATAAATACTGGAGGTAATGGGTGGTACAAGAAACCAATTAATTGCTGTTGGTAACTATTATATTTATACCTCTATATAAAAATTACTATAGGCAAAAAGATTATCTAACACCAGATACCGTAATAATATCTGAGTTGGTCTTGTTAGACCATAGAAATGATACATTTCTGAAGCAAAAACTCATAATCAGTTTCCTAAAAAAGTGTAAAATATAGGTTGCACTACTACATATTTGGGAAAAAAATAGTCCACCATATTATGTCCCCAATCTTATTCAACGTAGCCTTTGTCTGTATGAACATAGAGTTCATAATAATCTGACTTTTCTTAAGATAATCATTTCATTGCTGACCTTGCAAGGCGTCCGCAGTCAACCCAGAGCCAGTCGTGCGCGTAATGAATATAAAACAATTTTACTATTATAAATAAATGTTTGTCAGAGTAATTTTACGGCAATTTGAGTTTAGACGAGTAAAAAGGTCTTTGGAACGCAGAATTAACCACAGCTCAACATCAGATTTTAAAGGCAGCTTCTTCTGGTTTTGCTAATGAAAGGGTTATGCTGTGATAAGAGATAGACAAGTCGGGGTATAATGAAGTGGTTGGGGTGGTACTGATGTAGGTATTGCTTTGTATCCAGTTGATGAATAAAGCCTACATTGGACAATAATTGACCGTCATAAATATTCTGCAATCGAATAATTCCATAATTTGCTTTTACCATCTTAAAATTACAGAAACCCGAGAACACTTCGACTTTCCCTCATTCACCTTTTAAAATCCGGTACAAGATGTTATGGCTATTTCATATCATTTTAAAGTAATCTATTTCAGTGCAAACGTGCGATGCATACGAAGCATAGGACGGGAGTATCAGGTACCATGATAATGTGAACTTTACTTATGTCAAGGGAACATTTACCAACAATTTTATAGTAAAATTATCCTTGCTTTACCATACTCACCAGCACTTGCAGTAATGTGTCACTTAGTATGGGAGTACATACAGAGTAGGTATATGTCTAACGTACATACGCAGGTACAGAATAATTCCCACGGTAAAACTGGCACAATAGGAAAATTGCGTCGTCGATGCTGTATGTAGCTAGAGCTGTTGATACCGATATTTAATATGGAATGTACTTCTTTGTTTATAAGAAACAATCAGATCGAAAAAGAACATACTATTGTATTTTGGTGATCAGTTTTGTATACTTGCGTATCATATTCATTAATTTAGGAAACAATAAGCATATTGTTTCAGCCAAGATGTAACTTAATCAATTCTAAACTTTACGACAGACGTACTTTCGTTAAGCATTATTCCTTTTTTTGGACATTTCTCTTTTGACAGTTGTTTGACTTCGAAAAACAGGAATAATTCCTGTTTTTTCACGTCACACAACTATCAAACTACGAGTGCAAGCATGCTCAAGCAAGCTAAAGCACGTGCTAAGTCACGTTTATCAATCTCTGCCCGAGTGTCGCTACAAAACCATAGAAAAGTTATTTCATAAAAAATGATCATATAATAGAAAAGTTATGCCCATTTACAGTTACGTATGCTGGATCATTTCTGTGAATAGCAAAATGGCTATATCAATTATATTAAATTAGCAGCTCTATATAGATCCTCATAATTTTCTTCCACACACGTTTAGAATTCCCCTTTGATTTGTGTAGAATACGATGGCATCTTGTTTAAGACATTACGCATGCGCGTGCAGTACCTATGTTATTGTTGTGCAACTGAAACTAACGGAGCTCTAAGGTTCTTCTTATCATAAAGAGTAGATGAACTTTATAAACCAACATGCGTTTCAGTTACATCTCACCTTGGCTTCGATGTTTCTATGGAAATAAGAGTTTTTCTCGAATTTTGTATCGCAATATACTCTGACAACAACGGAACCCTATTAACTAGGTCTCTGGCCGTCCATCCGTGCGTTAATCGTAATAGGTACACGATAGGACAGTTGATTTTTGCAGAGTGTGTATTTTTATTGCCGCTATAACAACAATTAATAACAAAAAATTAATAAACTTAAAAAAAAAAAAATCAACGGGGTCTCCATACAAGGCAAGAAACGTGTTTTTGTTTCGGCTATTTCTGCTATGTGGTATGAACCCACCGTGTGCGATTCCGAATCGCACTTGGTCGGTTTTTTCCGTTGAAAAATAGACTAGCGCGATGATTCACCTGATTAAAATTAAGTCTACTACCGTAGGACACTTGTAAGACCCTTGCCGCTGCCAAGATAGTACCAAAACTATAACTAGTCATTCTACACCAAACCTCAAATATAACGGCGCCTTTACCAAAAGTGGTCATCGTATTACGGCCGAACCCAATAAACTATTCTGCCGTTTTAATTAAAAAGGGCACAACTAACATTTTTCATGAAATTGAGTTATATATATATCCGGAATCAGGAAAAAAGGCCTATCCGGATATATATATAACTCAATTCCATGAAAAATGTCAGTTGTTCCCTTTTTAATTAAAACGGCAGTATTTTCAGCTAAACACAGATCGCTACTGATGGCAGGCAGTATAATCATAACTGCCAGTAGGTATAATATAATCATACACATCGCTACTCATATACATTATTGGGATATAAAACCAGAGATATATAGGTTTTTCTACCTCCAGTATGCCAAAACTGGGGATAGATAGGTAATTGGGTTCTGCCGTTAATGGTTCAACGTAACAGCTTCAATATCATTAGGATGGTGCCGAAATATAGCAGATCGTCGACGTGGTACGACAGCAGCTCCGACTTCATCAGTCGAAGCTCTGCTAGAGTGACAGTCACCAGGCAGTGTCACTCGTATTCGACCTTATCGGTGATTCTAGTAATTTCGTAACAAAACTAGGCGGCGCCATTTACTGCGCCTTCAAATATCATAACCATTTAGTTATAGTTGTGCTATATAGTTCCCAGGACATGCCAGGGGCGCGAGGTGCGCGCACGACCTGTATTCGCCACTACTTCCAGTCGCACAAATGCCGGCTTGCGTGCGCCTCTTCGTCGCCTTAAAGAATTTCTGCAGTTTGGATCTGTTTAGGCTCATGTTACATGACATATTAAAAAAAATAATGTGATACTGTTTTTCCACTTATGCGGCATTATTAACGGCTTTATTTATATTTTTTGTTTACTTTTTATACTTTTACAAAAAATTTTCGTCTTGTTTATTGTTTACAACGCTAGTCTTAATATTTACCAAAATGTCTCATTGTGTATCTGTGGAGAACGTGGTTGATTTCACATTTGTGTTGTGTTTTTGCATCCTATCTTTTTGTAATTCTTAATGTGTAATTGTTTGTTCTCCCGAATAAATAAAATAAAAATAACCAAACCAAAGCATACCCTTTACTACTACAATGACCCATTAAATAACAGCAGGTACCAGAAGATAATAACTATTAGTACTCATTAGGTCACAACTTCCTCCGTTGCGTTATCTATTACTTTCGCTGTCAAGCTTTCCTTGTCACACCTCACTCCTAGGTAATGGGGCCGTCGTATGAATGTTAAGTGTTAGTGCGATGATCTAATTGAACAGGGACTAGTACTGTTTTTAAAGAAAAATGTAGTCGCACATGCGTTGAGTAACAGAATACCTCTTATGTAGGAGGAGACAGCGATTGAGTGACCCTAAACTTCTATGGTCTGAGAATCTTGGTTCATAGGCGTGTATCTGTAAGAACATTACGGAACATTACGATAGCTTTTGTTTATTTTTCTTGTGAGCGCGTCGATAGCTAACTAAATACAGTCGGCCAAGAATTTGGCTATGAATTTGGCACCCTCAGTAGCATCTATCAGTTATACATGTTGATGGATGGAGAGGGAGAGGAAGGCCATAGAAAAGATGGATGGATTGTGTGAGAAATGATATGAAAGAGAAGGGAGTGAATAATAGCGTGACGGTTGACAGGGGAGAATGGAAGAAAAAAACGTGTTGCGCCGACCACAAGTAACATGGGATAAGGGCAGGAAGATGATGAGTAGCGTCTATCAGTTCCCACGTGCAGGCAAGACACGCTAGTGACACGTTTTGTTTATTGTTGAACATATCCTTACTAAACTGTCAATAGATCATCATAGATGATGATTGACGGCACGGTTGGCGCAGTGGTTAAGCGATTGACTGCTGCGCTGCGTGTCGCGGGTTCGATTCCCGCACGGAACAAATATTTGTATGACCTACATGTATTTGTTCCGAGTCTGGGAGTTTTTCTATCTGTAATAGGTATGTATTTACAAAAAAAAATGTATATAAGTAGTTTATCAGCCATCTTGTTACCATTTTTTTTTTTTTTTTTCAGGATGGGAAATCATCAAATGACTCCTCCCGCTCTGGGTGGAGCAGAAGGGAGTGTCAGACTCTTACTGACTAAAACCCACCCGTGTTCCTTCCTTAGCCCTTTATGTTCCAGGGCAGCGGTAACCCTTTCGGACGATCCCGCTACATCTTGTTACCATAACACAAGCATTAGGTTGCTTAGCTTGGGACTAGATAGTGCTGTGTGAAATGTCCAGGGATATTATTATTATTATTATAGATGGTGCAAAGGGGTTTGATCGTAAAGAAGTTGATGATTGAGTCACGTGATCAACTTTAACCATTAATATCTCCGAAACATGACACTTTACGGGGTTTGGTTTTATGTTATCTGTTTGCATTGATGTCAGCTATCGATTTATATAGATCTCATGCGTAGCCGCCATTTTGAAAAAAAAAAATGGCGGACAGTGTAGGTATGCCACGGATCATCAAAGCCCTTTAGGTGATCATTATATCACTATATCGTTTTTCGAAATAATTCATTCAGAGTCTCTGAATGAACTATTTCGAAAAACGATATCGTTAAACGGTAAAACGGAACGGAACGGTTAAACGGTATCGTTTTTCGAAATAATTCATTCAGAGACTCTGAATGAATTATTTCGAAAAACGATATCCCGCGATTAAATCTCTTTCTAATCTCCCATTAACGGAACCCTAAAGAACAGAAATGGTGGCATTTCCTTTACCAGCTTGTGAATATGAGCCACCTGGAGCTGTCACTTGCTTCATCTAGGTCACTCAAATTCCAAGAACGTCAAAATATTCAGATTTCAAAGTTTCTTCGTAATCCTTAATTGTTAAACGATGTTAGGTGCAGTACACACTACACGCCTAACAATTTGCGCAACATATAAGTGTAGCATCATGTTATATAACTAAGAATTCATTACAACTGGGATTTTACGTCCTTTGGGTAATTGTATACGCACCTTAGTAAGTTTCGAAAAACTTGACGAAAAAGGAGTGCTCGATAATGTTTCGGGTGTTGTGTAAACAGGCCTACTGACTACTAGAAAAACTTAGGTAAGTAGCCCAGAGAGTGATTCTACAAATCTTGAGGCATAGGCTTCATCAGTTGGTAAATACCTACATCATTATATTAATTACTCTACTATTTGTCCGCTGTGAAATATTAATCAGTATCTATGAAATGAAATTGATTATTCTGTACATTGGACGCCGACATCACTTTTACACGTCATATTATAAAAAAAATAAGCTAGATGAGATCGGCGCGTTCCTAATCTGACAACTCTGAGAAGAAACTAAGAGGTCACAGTCTGTTTTCTATTCCAGACATAATCTTGGTCAGATCATGTGAATACCATGTAGATTGGTGCATGATGAGCAGTGATAGGAATAGGTAGTGCCTATTGGCCTAAACTTCGAAGAACAGAGACAAGAAACGGAGACTTCCTTAGGACTAAATTTTATCCAGGACATCTGTCCAGAAATTCGGGACAACACTTTTAATAATAATAATTCATTTATTTCAGATAATAATAATCCATACAATACATTAAATTATATTAAAATCAATTGGTACGTAGACCACAGACACTGAAATAGAATTAAAATCAATTTAAACAATACTAACATTACATTAAATTAAATAATTTACAGTAAAATCAAAATCAAAAATTGTGTTAGTATATATATATGACGTACACAATGTATTAGTGAGTGAGTGAAAAATTTAGTCCTACGGAAGTCTCCGTTTCTTGTCTCTGTTCTTCGAAGTTTAGGCAAATAGGCACTACCTATTCCTATCACTGATGATGAGATGTATAGTATATGTACCGTGCTCTTATAAGGTTTTCGTCGTGGCAGGCCGGATCATTATCTTCGTCAATTCTCCTCTTGTTCCGTAATTAAGATCACTGTAATCAATCAAGCCCACCACCATATTTAATCATGCGTCAAATTATATCATTACAAGCGACTTGTTTCTCGCCTGTGATTCTTATAGAAACAATAACCATGTCATCGTCACGCCATGTACTATCACGAATTAATGATACAGTATTGAAAATATTATCAATGCTTTTCAACCACCCTTTATCAATGCTATTCATTCGTCAGGGTCTTAAATATATACAATACTGCAAAGTAGTGCGTTACAAATAACAACATAACATGGATGATGTTTTTCTTTGAGTTGACAATTCAAAATGTTCCCTCTACCTATACAATAATCAGCTTATAACGTTCCCTCTGCTGGGACATAGGCCTCCTCTCTATGAGAGTGTTCTGTAATACACCCCACGGGCCCGGTGCGGGTTGGTGGATATCACATATCTTCGAATTTCCAGTATGACTGACGGGCAACCAGATAACTAATATTGTTCACACATTTCTTTTGCAGACTGTTAGGAACCGTATTTTTGTTTTCCACATAAACAATAAAGTGTGGGCGCAAGTTTTGAAAGATCCAATCAATTCGATAGCAATAGGTAAAGTGTCTACACTGTCTACGTATAGTTTTCGTGAGATAATAGAAAAACTGAGTAATCCACGGACAGTATGGAAAACCACAGCCTAACTAGCATTTAATATAATTAGCATGTGAATTCAACATAAGATGAACGATGACCAGCTTGTCTACAATAGGTACAGTAAATTGTAATGCTGTTATGCATCAATTGTTTATTTAATTTACGAAAAAGGCTCAGAAAATGAGGACTTACGATTAATTAGGCCATAAACTGTCACAGCTTGTAATTAAGTAATCATTTATGTACTAAAATACTTAGCCTAGGTAACATCAGTGTTGTTTCAATAAGGGATGGGTATGGCTATTACAGATGAGTAAGACCCCTGTCCTTCAAACTAGGAAAATTATGTATCTTGAGGGACAGTGTACTTTAATGGGTACTACGAATGATATAATAGAAAAGTAACGCAAATAAATCACTGACTGAAATATCATACAAGAATATCTTTTATCCAATCGTAGAGATCATCCCTTACTGTCCTTACTCAATCCCATGTAACTCCATGCATCAACAGTAAAGCGTAAGATGTGACGCATTATGACCTCAAGTCTATTAGGTACGCAGCAGTACAGGTAGACAAAGCCGATTCACACGGCCCGAGTTCAGAAGCCAGCTCACTGACGGACAGTCGTAAACGCGATACCAAACAAGCACCACGCATCATTGGCTGCTAAGAACCTCGCGAAACTGGGTCAAACGGACCACCTTAACATGGACTATCTACCAAACAAAAACCCCATAATGTGGTTCCAAGTTATTCTGGTGCTTCTTTCGTACTCCTCCTCTGAAGCACAGTTGGATTTGCCACCAATTTCGAGTACGCAGCGGAATTATGGTGGATACGGCTTTTCCAGTACTCAGGGTTCTATCAATTCTCCTGGAAATCAGTTCGATGTGAACAGAAACTTTCAATTCAGTTCTGCAAGACCTGTATTGTCAAGCCAGTCGCCTGGAATATACCCTGTATCTTCTACCCCTTACAGTATAAACCCTGACATAAGTAACAACGGTTACCCTAATACGAATTTCGGGAATAGTCGGAGCCCAAGTTCAACTTCAAGACCTTATGATGATAGGAATCGAGATGACTCAATTGACATAAACAATGATCCGAATTTCAGGAAGAATGATCCTAATTTCGTTCGCAGTGATCCTAATTATGTGGGAGCGAATCCTTATGATTTCAACAGGGGTGTTGATGGCAACAATATAGATGATAGACTGCAGCATGTGAATCTACAACAGATTCGGGATTTCTTGGCTCAAGCAGATGATCAGGCGTCGAAAGAGTGCACTAACAATGTCGCAGCTCAGTGGAACTTTGAGACTGATGTCAACGATGCTACCCAACATGCAGCGGTAAGTTTGTTTTTATTTCTATTAACATATCAATCATTGTTTTAATAGAATTTTTTAAGTCGTCGTTTTTTCTTTCACTAACACTAGCCCGTATTGTCTATATTCCTTTAGCAAATTATTCTTTTACTGTCCTGATTTACTTGTACAGGCCTGATTTTCCAATAGTCAGATATTTCTTATCTAAGGACTAAATATTGCGGGTTGACAGCTTTTGTTTAGAAATGATGTCTATTTATTCTTCAGATATAAGTAATCTGACTGTTGACATTGATATAAAATCTTATTGTGTTGTTTTTTATTTTTATGTACTGTTTGCTCATGTCGCTTGATAAGCACAAACGTGTTTTGGTTCAAATACTGTTTGCATACGCTGGTGGCATAATTTGTATTCAAACCATGTGCTTCAGTTTATTCTATCGAAGTCGATACCTTTCATATAGTATTTTTAAAGCAGCGTATATATCCTTTCTTTTAATTCACAAGTTGAGCTTATTTTATGAATGGATTTCGTCTTTTAATTTTCTTCTCTGTAAAAGAGGTTGTATATCTTAAACAAAACATACTTTACTTTAATGCAATTTAATTATTTAAAACCATCCGGTCTGTGTGCATAAAACATACAAATAAGTACATAATATTTAAACGGTCGTCCGTCCACAATGATTACTGGCAAATGACTCAACTATTTGAGATTGTTATCAAATAAACAATGTGGTACCTACTGCCACGTTAAAATGACATGCAGCATTTTATAATACCTTGGGAACATGTTGTTTCGTTCTTAATTATCGTCTTTAGATGTAGTACCTATACTTAATCATTCCTTGTGTCGTTTTGTTTTCCAAAAGTACGTAAATTGGAAAAATACTTTTGGTACACCTAAGTGCAGTCAGTTGATTGGTTGGTACTCGTAGTTTGTTAAAATAAAGTCTTGTCAGCTCTTAATTACTTATTGACATGGATTTGTAGTTAACGGTTGTGATGTTGCCGTAATCACCAAGTTTGACAAATAGAAACTGATGACTGTGGAGGATGTAGCTAATGATACTTAGGATGTAGCTGGTAGGGTTGATCTATGCTTGACCTGGTATTACACTACAAAGATAAAGCAACACATTATTTTATTCATTAATTGAATGTTTTTTAAATTTGGGCCACATGACAATTGTGGTAAAAACGGTAAATAGTTTTGTGACCTAGTAACCTGCACAAATAAATATAATTTTCTAAAAATCTCAATTAAAGACGTAGAATTTCTTATTTCACACATTCCCATAGGCCTTTATCTAGTGAAAAGTTTCCGGGTAGCGGTTCCCATAGAACAATGTATGTGAGATCTGCAACCACGTTTCTACGGTGTGTTTTCATAGTTTTTATAGAGAGTGCTGTATTGTGTCTGCCTTCAGATCAGCCGTTATTACGTGGTGATTGTTTTGTTCTATGTTATGGGCAGGTTTCTATATGTCATGATTGATTATGATATTGTCTGTATTATCGAAGACTATGCGGTAAGGAAATGGGTCTTTGAAATCACGGGGAATTATGAGAATGTACATATCTTATTGTCTACTGCTAAGCTTGGCACTCGCTCATAGTGCCTGTATTCAGCATTGGTTGATCAATAGTTGCATATACGTGTCAGGTGTCGTTTTTTGTCATGTTTCATCTTTAGATATCTCTGTGTTTCTCTTACGCGATGATATATCAAATGTAGTAGGTACTAAGATTTGAATATGAACTTGTCCAATCACCATCTCATTAGCATTGTCTCAAGTTGACGACTTATGATAGGAATCATAGATGACATTTTAATTTGTACGGCGCTCGAGATTTCTCTGCATAGCGCTATCTCTAACAATAAATTGTAAAATGTAACATACTTTTATGTCAATAAATATTATTATTATTATTTATTATAATATGAGGTTGCTTTCTGACTAAAGCACTATATAATATAATATAATAATAATCTAGCTATAGCTAGGGAAATTTGACCAAGATGGTCTAAATGACCCATTTGTACGGTGATGTAAGTACATCACCATACGACTTGTTGTCTATAAAGTAGAACAGGGTGCGGACGATAGGTAGGATAGGTAGTGTCTGCATCCTGCTCGAATTTATGGACAGTCTTATATGCTGATTCATCGTTGTTATCCACTGCTGCATTAATCTCCGGAATCAAACTTCCAATACCTTTACACGTATTCAGGTACCAAGCTACTTCCATAACAATGTTGTATGATCAAGATCTAATTATTATAGTATTTCTTATGGCACCTGTTCGTGGGAACATTAGGTTATACATGTGGGTCGTGACTAGTTTCGATATATATTTCTGTTTGGACGTTTTTTGCACTAATGACCTTATTATCGACGACATAAGGATAATATGGTGATGACTAAGTGTTTGTTGCTTGATCAGTATTTTTATTGTCTTTTGTTTTTTTAATGACCCTGATACTGCTAGATTGATGGGTCCTGATAGGAGTGTGTTTTGTGTCAGTCTCAGTGGGTTCATATTCAGATACCTTTTTTACTGAAAATCGATAATAATGATTAATTTCTCACTCATAAAGAATTTGAATTCTCAACATCAATTTATGAAGTTTCAGATTAATGTAAATAATAATGTTATCAAGTTCCATAGAGGTCGACTTCTTCTGCTATGACATGTACTGTCTGATCACTGTTAGCTCTACTCTAATAGGTTTGCTGCAATACAGCCAGCTCAATTTTAACCCGAACAAAAGAAACAAATAACATCAAAATCAACAATCTGTTACGATCGACACCCATTGGTTTTAGGCCAGTAATATCCGCTATATTGTGTCAAAACAATGAAGCTATGGTGTCACTATGGTGTCGCTGATCATGGCCACTTTGATTTGTTCTGTAATCTATTGAAATGTCATCCGAATTGTAGAAATGCACCGGATTTCCGCAGGACGAGATTTACAAATAGCTGGGCTTACGTAACTTTATCTTTAGGTTACTGTACCCAGATAGGCAGTCGCTTCATGTAAAATATTGGTATTCAGCTGCACCCGGTGAGACTGGAAACCAACCTCAATAATTATAGTTGGGAAAACGCAGATGATGATGATCTATAGGTTACTGTTGTAATTTAACAGAAAGAAGTAAAAAAACAAAATTAAACAACAAAATCGTAATATTAAAATGGGAATTTGGTCCCACGTGTGATATTTTTTTGTAACCTTTAAAACATATTGTAAGAATTTCCAAACCATTCCCTATTCATTTTTATTGTCATCTATACCATTGTAAATAGAGAGACCAGTAATCGACACGTGTAAACAATAATAATAATAATTAGCACTGGCAATATCTGACCATATAATACTAGGGATAATTGTTATTTGCCAATTATCTATTCCCATTGAAAACTGCGAATGTTATTGAATGGAGGCATTGAGGAACGAAGCCTGCCGGGGTAGCGGGATCGTCCGAAAGGGTTACTGCTGCCCCGGAACATAAAGGGCTAAGGAAGGAACACGGGTGAGTTTTAGTCAGTAAGAGTCTAACACTCCCTTCCGCTCCACCCAGAGCGGGAGGAGTCATTTGATGAATTCCCGTCCTCAAAAAAAAGGCATTGAGAAAATGGCAGAATCTTCTCTGAAGCCTAAAACTTGAATTCATTAAGTACGCATAGCAAAACTTTACTAATAACTTACTTTAAACTTTATTTAACAAACTTTTTTAACTATTACTGCAAAATGTAATTGAATAAGGAAACGTCACTGTCAGTTCGTCTAACAGTCTAATGTCCCATAATTCAACATGTCCATGTTGACTGTTCCATGGTTCCAAATACATTTAAAATAAAGAAAAATGTATTTTTAACCCAGCGAAAAAAAATTGGCCAAGTCTTGTGTAGTTCCAAAATTTTCCTTCTTTTATTAGACATCGGCTGTCACAACCTATAAGCGTATCTTGACCCAAAAGGCTCGTGATAACAGAACAATGAGATAATTCATTACTCCAAGGCTTCTTATTGTGTCCCAGCCATTATAATGATTAAATATGGGTAGAGGAAAACCTTATCGTCGTTTGTAATGGGTTTGTGACCATAATAATTGCATTTGATGATACTTGTGAGGTGGTTTCAAATGGGATATAAATATGTTAGAGGTAACTTTGTTTCCTGCAGGTCAGTTTGGGTTTTTGTGTTCAGATCTTATTTTTGAACTTCATAAGAACTATAACATTTTCATCACGCCTGTTTTCCGCGAAGGGCAAAATTTTGTAAATTATGTTTAAGTCCCAATTGTGTTTATGTGGATCTTTGACAGTCGTTACGGGTAGTCAGAAGCCTGAAAGTCTGACAACCAGTCTTACCAAGAGGTACCGTATTACCCAGTAACTGGGTTGTGGAGGTCAGATAGGCAGTCGCTCCATGTAATAATACTGGTATTCAGCTGCATCCGGTTGGTTCCATAGACTGGAAGCCGACCCCAACATAGTTGGGAAAAGGCTAG
The DNA here is from genome assembly GCA_951799955.1 of Apamea anceps. Classification (NCBI taxonomy): domain Eukaryota; kingdom Metazoa; phylum Arthropoda; class Insecta; order Lepidoptera; family Noctuidae; genus Apamea; species Apamea anceps. The sequence goes on along the minus strand of OX637504.1, from coordinate 2,467,936 downwards.
GGAGATGATGATGATGATGATGTTTAAGTCCCACGTAATAGGGCGCGAATCTAATGCCATCAACCGGACACAATTCGAGAATTTTCTAATGGTAAACCCAATTACACTATACCCGACTCGGGAATGATACCCAGGACCTCATACTCAACCTAATAGCATGTCATTGATTAGAAGGTAAGTTTAACCAATGCAGGTCATGTACAGACGCCAGCAGGTCAAGCTACCCGAAACTGTCAAATTTTCCCAATCAACCTTGAACCTTAATGCTTTAGCGATAAAGTTGAAAATCTATTAAAGAAATTTGACAGATTGTAGTAGCTTGATGTGCTGGCGTCTGTACAAAAACTCTTACATAAGGTTAAAGTTCACTCACAATGATAATTTATTTTGTTAAATTATTTCTGCTTCATTTTTTTCATAATCTAACCCGATTAAGTCAGTCAACGACCAGCCTCTGAAAAACCAACAAAAAATACAACAATAGGTTTTAAACTAAATTTTTTTGATAATTCAATAAATTCTCGAATTATAATAATCAGGTTACGATAAGAATTTCAGGGGAGCCTTGAAAGTTTTTCGTGTAAAAAAAATTCAATTTATTGACAATACAAAATTGACGAAGAAAAAAATTTATATTGTATTCTAATGTGGTGTTGAGAAGCACGTTTTATTCGACAGAAAGGTTTATCAATGCCACGTAGAAAAAAAATCGGGACATGGACTAAGCACTGACTAAAGCATGATAATCTGTAGGACGAAGCTTATGACAAATACTTGTGGTAAGTATATTCCCAGAAAAGAGTAAAAGTTTTCACTAAAGGTAAAAATAAAAAGGTAGCTAAGGGAGGCAGTAGTTACCTACTTGGATACTAGTATCAAAAGAGGGTCTTCCCTCTTTATTATAATCAGCCTATAATGTTCCCACTGCTGGGACACAGGCCTCCTCTCTGTGAGAGGGAGTGGGTCAATCTACCACGCGGTCCCAGTGCGGGTTGTTGGATGTCACATGTCCTCGAATTAGGTTCTAGGACATGCCGGCTTCCTCACAATGTTTTCCTTCACCGTTTTTGAGAGCAGTGTGGTGACGTAATTCGACCTCATGACTCGTAAGTTGGGGCCGACACCACTCGATCACCACTGCTCTCATAACTCTCTACTTTCTTGCCTCTTTGGATACTATAAACTAGTTAATTCCTACAAAGGACAGTTGAAAGGGATGAGTAGTTATTGCCAGAAAGAATTCTGGCAACCTTGTAAAATTTAAATTTATAAGTGCAAGTGAAAACCTGAAACTATGCCATTGCTGATTTAAGGTCCGATTCAATTAACATAGCGCGAATTTGAGTGACACATCGTTTTAACAATACTATGTTAAATTGTTCAACTTATTAACACTGGTATTGCAGGATTTTCATTCATACTCTTATGTTATTCATTAAAGAAATACAAAAATATGGTTGGGCCATATAACTAAATACTTATTCCAGACTGCGCCACAACACCCTGTCCTCCTCAGTCTAGCCCAGCCACCTTCATTAGGTCGTCCATCTATCTGGGAGAGGCCTATGTCCAGCAGTGGACTGCGATAGGCTGAGTTGATTTTTGACATAATCCAGGCATATTTTAGACGTTTAATGAGATAATGTGGAATATTTAAGATGGTTTAGACAAAAATAGGATTCATATTTCATGACGAAATTACTCTATCATTACGCTCTATTTCAATCTACGTTTCTTCCGTACCTCGCTTTATGGTAGGTAGGTAAAAATTATGTCAAATTACATATTTCTGAAAGAATTTGATAACTATCTACCTTCACCTTGACTTGGAATCAGCAGTATTCAGGGTCGAAAAGTATCTACTGACGTCACAATGCTCGTTTTTTTTAATAATCAGAATTTGGTATGACCACGACTGCGTTGTTATGCTCCATTGAACTAAGTACAGATGATAACAAAATATTATTTATTCAACTAGCTTCTGCCCGCGGCTTCGCCCGCGTGGATGTCGAAAATTATCCCACGGGAACGTGCTAACAGGATAAAATGTATGTGCTTCCCGAAGATTCCATCTAGGTATCTCGCGGGCCCTTTGTGGCTAATTACAATAGAAAACCAATTGTGTCTCATTAGTGGTGATTAAGAGGGTACCTATATGATATCTTTACCTAAGTACCTACCTAATTAAAAAAAAAACTCAATAACAGAAAATAAAATACCTACCTACCTAAATAAACCTATTTCTGATGATAACTAATCTAAACTCAATAAATAAGCAAAATCCCTAAAAACTAATATCTATACGAATGACTAATCCTACCTAACCGTATTATAAAATAACCTACGGTCACTACGTACACTATCAAATATACTACCTACCTATACTTTAAAATTAAAATCTATCCCTACGACTTATAAAAATAAACCTAAATAACTCTAAAAACTAAAAGGAATAAAAAGGTCGCATTGAAAAGCACGGTTTAGAATTGCACGTAGCAGTTAAAATAAGAATAAGAACGAACGCTTGCCACTCGACACGTCCGTTCAAATCAAAGTTCAAAAAATGTAATGCCATAGGTAAGGATAAGTACTAACGTAATGCGCGCGCGGCCGCGCGCCACGCGTGTGCTGCGAACGGTGCAAGCCAAATTCAACCTTCAGCACTACATTTAGAGCATAACTTAGGGACACTGTACACGGCTAAGATACTGTGACGTAACCTACGACAAACTTATTATTTGCGGTTGGTACAGTAATCGGGTCTAGGGATCGAACCGCAAAATTAAGTTTGTTTTTTATTGTATATACTTTTCCGGGATAAAAAGTACCCAGTGTTGTGCCCAGGATATTAAAGAATAATTATACCAAGTTTCATCGTAATCGAACCGGTAGTTTTTGCGTGATGCCTGAACAAACCGACAGACAGACAGACAGACAGACAGACAGACAGACAAAAAATTTTTTAATCACATTTTTGGGTTCGGTGTCGGTCTAGTAACACCCCCTGCTATTTATTTTTTTGATATTTTCAATGTACAGAATTTTCACTTCTACAGATTTATTATAAGTATAGATTTGAAATATTTTTGTAAGTTGATCTAGACAACTCGTCTTACCATGGATACCCCTTGGTAAGATTGGTTGCCTTGGTTGTGGTTGGTTTACTGGATAACACCGTGATGTAGGCAAGGTCAGATAAATATCCATGTAAAATACTGGTAGTCAGCTGCATCCGGTAGATTGGAAGCCATCCACAACATAGTTGGGAAAAGGCTAGGCAAGGCTGTTAAATCAGAAAAAGCAAGAAGAAACCTCGGTGTAAAATTTAATGAACTGCATATTTTATGACAGCAAAGTACCTCATCGTTGAGGAATGTAGCATTGTGATACTAACGTGCTGATTCTCAGCCTATTACGATTAAATGACTTTTAAATTGGATACAATTAACAGTGCTTTACTTTCTCCAAATTATTCTGATACATTCAAAGTTCTTCTAGACTCCACCAAGTCAATTGGTGGAGATATCTTTAAAGTTATATTATAGGTTAGGTAACGTAGTTTTTAAGAGATCGCTTTTCGTGGTAAGACCGTCCATTGTGTCACCCTTTGTGAAAATTATACATTTATACAAATACATGAGCTCACGCCTTCTTCACACGAGAAACTACAGAACGCCACTTGCTACGATCTTTACATACTCTTTTTGTTTTATTTATAATGATCTGTAATTATTACAATGTACATAATAAATAGAATTCTATCTATCTATTCTGCTTCATGCAAAACAGTATCAAAATCCACTCGCATACCAATGAGTTTTCTACTTAATAGTACAACCATTTCATACAACCCACACACATAGTTCGCTAATTGATGACAAAAGACGATCCTGACCTTAGAATCCTCACAACCATCTTAACAAAACACACCAGACCACCTTCCCCGAACCTAATCACAGTGATTTAGAGTCTAAAACTCAGTGGAAGGAGTGTAAATCTAAGTTGGTGTTAAAGTGCAAATGGATTGCATAGTGTTGTGCCAAATATTGAAGCAGCTTTGTGCGCGGTAGTACATCTGTTTGTAAACTTGAACTAGTTTGGGTATGAATGAGTTTTTTTGTTGGTTTGGTCTCTTAGCTTTTGTTAGCTTCTTTAGTAGTTGAATTGATTATGATGGATAGTGTAGTGACTTCTTTAAACAGCAACATTTTGGTTATGGTCGTTTGACGTTTAGGAATAATGACAGCTCGTATGGATTCAGTATACCTAAGCATGTAGTTCATCCCATATCTTCTGTTAGACTGTGGCTGTGAGGATAACGATAATAGCTGTGACACTGTAGATATTTGGTTTCAACTCTGAAAAAACTAAAATGGTCATTCATACAGCCTTCTTTGAAGACTAAGGTCACATTTTATCACAATTTAATTGGCTTTAGCTATCGTTTCCTAGACTGCCTACTTAGCGTCCATAATTTTCCGGCGAATGACGTCAACAAAACGTTATTTATGAAAAAAGTTGGTGTGTTTTTGTAGATAGCGTTTTTTGATATCGCAAAGCCATACCCTGCTACCATCACTGATGTCACAGCGTCCGTTATGTGAGCCCACCCATCTTCTAAGAAACCGTAGTTTTAGGGACTCTCAACAAACGGTCATGAGAGACCAAAATCAAAATATTTTATTTCACATAAACCTACATGGGGACTTATGAAACGTCGTTTAGTCCACTCTCGGCCCCTCGATCCCCAATAAATAGTGTTTCCACTGGACCCCTCACTATAGTTTATTCTCGACCCTTGGCGGTCGAGAGTGGATTTTATTTTCTAGTCAAGTGTTAGTTTCCTCTCGACCCCCAAAGTACAGTTACGATGAACACAACACATCTTATAATATATTCTTATTTTCCTACCAATAATCCATCAGAGGTGCACGGTTCCAAATGGTCATTTCCTATGGAGAAGAGCCGGCAAGAAACACCACGGTTTGACCAAAATTTTACGGGATTTTATCAGTGAGCTGTTTAATAGATTGTCACATGCTACCCGTGACATTTCCACTCTAAGCTTACATGACCGCAAATAATCAATTAACCCCATTATATAACTCGAAATAAAACAAAGACGCGATGAAGCTTAACAACGAAGATAAAGTTAAGACCTTACGGTAGCCACTTCAATGCCGTCACAGCATAATGAGGCGCCTATTAATTCTCACACAAGTTAACGTGTGTCCATTGTCAATGATAGAGGACATTCCCATACTGCGGCGTTTCGCAACCAAAACGTGACGATGTCTTCTGGTGATTTTGGTTAAGAAGAAAATCCAGGAAAAGGGGCAACGGAAATGGCAACTGAGTAGCAGATTATTCGGTTGAAATGCTATGGACAGCGGTAGTCTGAAGTCTCAGTAATAAGTAGTCGAATCCCATTTGAAAATACTCGTTTATGTAGAGACGCCAGCACATCAAGCTACCGGAAACTGTAAAATTTTCCCAATCAACCTTGACCTAATACTTTAGCGATAAAGTTGAAAATCTATTAAAGAAATTTGACTGATTGTGATGTTCTGGTGGCTGTACTGTAAATATTCTTATTTTATTTTATTTTTTTGAATGGGCCTGCTTTTAATTCGATCACGCCTGATGGAAAGCGATGGAAGAGTTCTATGATGGAACGAGCGTGCCCGGAAGATGCCTGTTTACTTCTTCTCATCCATCACAAATTGTGCCGAGTGTGTGGTCCAGTGTGTAAGGGAAATGTGAAATAAGAGTTTTCAACATTATGTTGGTAATCTATTTCGAGTAACTAACGAGCTGAGCTATAAATGAGGTCCATTAAAGACAGCGCTAGTCAGATTTTATCAATCCGAGCAGTTCACATCAAGAAATAAGCCCGAATAGATCCAATGTGGTGCAGTACCCAGTTTTAGCAAACACGGGGATGCCAATCAAATGCTCTTGACAACATTACTGCTTTGCCAAATATTAGTAAATTAAATATAAATTTAGGCTCATTTAATGCGCAGTAGTTTTAAATATCACACAGGAAGAAAGTTTGGTTTGAAAACCTATGGGCCTGTTACATGCATTTTTAATGACGTCTGCGAAAAAGATGGAGTTACCAATTCTGGAATCTAAAAACAGCGGGGTAATTCTCGTAATTTTAAGAACGGTCACAGTCTGATCTCAGTCTCAATCTGTCAAAAATACGTCTAATTTCCCTACATTTTGACAAGTTTTTGACATTTGTTTGTCGCCGAGATGAGACTGCGACTAGATTTTGAACGTTTTAAATTACGGGAATACGGGGCCTGATAGGTGACTATATGTTCTTGTTACTGTGTATGTTAATAGGTACAGACTTCTGCATTGTACCTACGAGTACCTACTTTAATACGATTAAGTTAAGATCGTGACAAGGCAAATTGTGCGATAATATGAATGAATAATTAACACATAAACGTAGTCTCAAGTTCAAAACCAGTTTCATACCGTGGGAAACTGAATTTGTTAATACTATTGGTAGCTTTAAGGTAATGTGTAGTTATTTCTTTGAATTGTAGAGTTTTCTCGTAAAATTGGAGTCAAGTTCAACGCGTTTAATATCAGCAATGTCGGAAGCATTATGTTCTAAATAATTGACTGCCCAAATCTTTCGCATAGGTGTTGGAGGCTTGATTATGGTCAAGAGAGGAATCAGCATTCTTCCTTTTTTTTAAATGACTGTCGTAGTTGCGACTTTATCACCTAATTAGCAGTGGTAGCTGGCAGCGCAGAGCATTAGCTATTTTTAGATAAGTGGATGTCTGTTATAAACCAAACAGATTGGTTTTGTCTAATTTTTGGCCAGATCCCAGGTCAAAAGTTTAATTCCAAGCAAAAATGTTTCATCTCATGTCTTTTGTGCTTGGGAAAGGACAATAGCCTGCCTCTCTTAATCACTAAGCAACGTGAGAACGGCTAATGTTCCTACATACATACCTTAAAATTAGCATTTTATATTAATGGAAGTAAAAACATCTTTGTTCAAGTTTTATCTTTCATAAAGCCAAAAAAAAAAATCATTTTAGAAATTCTTCTCAGAACGATGCTTTGGTTAAATCTATAAAAATATCATTATCCCCTGAAGACTTACTGAAAATTGGTTTTTACTAATTATTATTAGAATATCTACTTGACGGGCAATTCTAGTAATTTTAAGAACGTTCAGTCTGATCTGAGTCTCAATCTGTCAAAAATACATGTAATTTCTCTACATTTTTGACATTGATCGTCGCTGAGATGACCATTGACGAATGTGACTAGATTTTGAACGTTTTAACTACGGAAATTGGTGTTTTAATCATTTACTTGGACCAGTCATTTAAATTAAAGACTGCCGCTTCAGAACAGAACTCAGAAATAGTTGAGTGTTGTCCTACGCAAATTGTAACCAGAATAATTATCGAATGTCTGTATACTGCCCAATTAACTCTTGCTGACCACAAAATAAACACCAATATAAATAATCCATTACATTCAAATAAATAATTAAACCACCGAATAATTGCAATTACAAGCAAGATACAACACTTGAACTTGAGTCTAGTAGATTAGATCTCTAAGTAAATCAAGGTCACCTAATGAATCGCTTTGTTAAGGGACTTATGACACTAGTACACTGTAATGCTGCAGACAAGGTCGCGGTATAAACAGAGTTATTAGCACGCAAATTTGCGAAATTTGACGTAAGGTCTTGAACTTGAGGGTCAAATGTCGTCTTGCCCTAGTTGATTTAATAGGTGACTTGGGTCGTGATATTATCTGATATTATGCGATTTACATGCAAACAAACTAAAATACACGCACGACTTTTTATTTAGCTTAGTAGATAGAATTTGCTGGATTATGCTACTCCTTACTTACCAATGAAAATAGCACATATCTATACATATACTTAATAATATTATAAAGAGGAAAGATTTGTATTTTTGTGTGTATGTTTGTAATGAATAAACTCAAAAACTACTGTGCTGATTTCAAAAATTATTTCACCTATGGAAAGCTACATTCACCCTGAGTGACATAGGCTATATTTATTGCTAGAAAAGATTAGGGATCCTTACTAAAATTTAAGTAACGTAATAATTTATATGGCAAAACAACGTTTGCCGGGTCAGCTAGTAGTTATATAATTTGCTGGTCTTTCGAAGCCCCTAACTTCATTCCTATGAATTTAGATTGAAGGCCTAAGGGCCAATAATCTGATTAGAGTGAGAAACTAATCAGATTATTGGCTCTTAGCTTTATAGCCCTTTGTGCCTTTCCTAACTAGTTTAAGAGACTTTGTATGAGGGTGACATGATCAAACCACTATACAGGATAAATTTTTAACAAGTGCGCAAACTGTAACCATGAATTCAGCACATGATTCTAGACTCCCTAACGATCGATTAACAAAAAAAAAAAAACTGTTTCATAGAAAAAAGAGCAATACCGACTCCTAAACCTATTTTTTTTTTATAACCGACGAAAAATTTCAACGCTTGGGGGTTTCGAATCATGTACAGAATTCATAGTAGGTATCAATTTGCGCACTGGTTAAAAAATTATCCTGTATAAGCTAAGATTAAAAAAAACTACTTTTGTCGGTTCATCTACGAGTAGCAACGGGTTTTCTGCTAGTTCTTCCGTGACCTTAAGATTCAGTGGAATTCATTAGTGATTCTCTCTTGGCGAAAATATTGAGAATTCTTTTACTTAAGACCAACATACACCTCCTATCTAAGTATCCATGTAAACAGACTCTTATGTTGTCCGTCCAGACCAAAAAAGTGTGAACAAAATTTTATCCACGGTTTTTAATAACACGATTATTTCGCTTAATTATCTTCTCTAATTACTGTTCTTCCGGGTTTTCAGATTTAATTATGATTATGAATCATACATGATGTTGACCTGATAACATGTTTTGACCCGTGACGGACGTTGAGAATAATTTTTGTGCAAATACAATTTCTCATAAGAAGTTAAATTAAACTACAACAAAAAAAAAACACGATTTCAGAAACTGATTAAAGAGAGACTTCTTTTGCACTGTTTAATATTGTGTATATTTAATACTAGCCGCGCCCCGCGGTTTCACCCCCATAAGTTTCGATTCCGTGAGAGTATCGGGATAAAAAGTACCCTATATGTTAATCCTGGTTATAAACCACATATGTGATAAATTTCGTCGAAATCCGTTCAGGAGTTTTTGCGTGAAAGAGGAACAAACATCCATTCATCCATCTATACAAACTTTCACGTTTATAATATTAATAAGAAGTTGTGGTCTGCGAGGCGAACAATAATAATATATAATATAACTAGCTGCGCCCCGCGGTTTCACCCGCATAAGTTTCGATCCCGTGGGAATATCGGGATAAAAAGTATCCTATGTGTTAATCCTGGTTATAAACTATTTGTGTACCAAATTTCATCCAAATCAGTGCAGTATAGTTTTTGCGTGAAAGAGTAACAAACATCCATCCATCCATCCATCTATACAAACTTTCGCGTTTATAATATTAATAGGATATATTGCCTATGGACCCATTGTCGTTTATTTAAGTACATCAACAGCATATGTACATATAACATTAGCTTATATATACTTCTAATTTTCTTCGTCGAATCGCAGTGAATTTAATATTGCTGGCCCAAATCTTCGCCACTTCCACGACATCTTGGTGGTAGCGCAGAGATTTTTTGGGGCACAGAGGTCAGGATAAGAGGTGGAACATCATTTCCGACACAGCTCCACATCCATACCCTGCTCGGCAGCAGGGTGTGGTATACTTGTGTACCTCAATCGTACGGTTAACATTGAGGTACACAAATACGCAAATTATAGGTGTTTCTAAGACAGGCTATTCGAAGACATGTGACATTTACTAACCCGCACTGGGCCCGCGTGGTAGATTATAGCCCACTCCCTCTCGAAGAGCGGAGGCCTGTGTCCCAGCAGTGGAAACATTATAGGCTGATTATGTATATATGTTATGTAGGTGTTTCTAATGAAAAGATCAGGTGACTATAGCTCATCACACAACATGACAGTCAAGTCAACCAACTTAGAATCAAACCAGTAACATGGTGATTATGTCGCTTTATAACAATAACCATCAATTATTATGATAGCGACATTACCATGATTCATAACACAATCCCATCACGCTATGTCCACTGAGTCACCAAAGTAATGCAACAAAAAATAGGCTACACTTCATTATTGTTTTCTTGTTGTTCGTCATTGTGGGATGACGTCATTATAATTAAGGTTTCATTATTAACGAAGGTAATAAAAAAGTTGTGGGTAATTTTAGGTTATATACAAAAATCAAGTGTGTAATTAACTAAACCATGATTTTATCAGGCTGCAATCGCCTCATGCTAAAAATGGACGATCCAAAGATCACAGAATTTTATTGGTCAGTAAGTAGATGGATCGTGAACTTTGTTGTAATTACCTAGACAATTCAAAGCAATCAGGCAATTTTGATGTAAAAATAAAGCGTATTCTATCTATCTAAGACAACGGTAGGGACATTGGACTTGGTTGGGCCCATTTGAACTAAGAGAAAAATAAATCTCTTGCAGGTACTTCTTGGCAAAAAATTGTATGTAGGTATGTGTATTTTAAAGGGTCTGCAACTCTTTACAATACATATTTAAACGTGGAGCTTAATATGATGTGGTTAAAATTTGATCATTTTGACGCCAATATTTTGATCTGTATATTATTTGATGCCAATATGTAATATGATGTGATTCAAATTTGATCATTTTAACGCCAATATTTTGATCAAGGGTTTGCTCTTAACATAGTTGTTTACGGATGATACGTTCTAGAGAAAAGTTACAAAATTTTTCACTTTGACACACCGTAAAAGGATGCCAGTAGTACACACTTCTGCTCAGAATTCCGCCATTACGCTTCCATGACACCATACAATTAGAGTATTTGTTTTAGATTGAAAAATGAACAGCTTCACAATGTTTTGACAGGTTGTAAGTTAGTATACAATTGCAGCTCATATGGAGATTTTCTTTTTGTTTCATGAACGTAGAAAAGTAAACATGTCACAAGGTCTGCAAATATTTCAACTACTAACGTAGCCAATTGTTTTCACAGGTTTTCTCCATCCATAATTACTTATAATATTACTAGGGGCTGATTTTTCCAAAGCCAGATAATTTTATCAGAGGAACAATTTTGAATTTTTGACAGTTCTTCCATACAAAAACTGTCAAACGTCAATTTTATTCCACGAATAAAAATTATCTGTCGATTCAAAAATCAGCCCTAAGTATACTTTTTAAACCTCTAACTATTGTAATAATCATGTGTTTAAAAAGTTATTAGGGTCTGTTTTTTGCTTCGTGGCTACTATTAGGAAATTGTGGTACTACTTTTTCCTGTTAATCGTTGTTGTCCCTCTGCCGGGAAAATGTCCCCCCATTTTCTTCCAATTCTCTTTGTGCTGTGCCTCCTCGGTTAGGAACGAGTCCAAATCGTCTTGTCTATTTTCTGTAAAATATGATTAAGTTTTTTGAGAAATAAATTTAGTTTACTTTACTATACACCATGTTCTTCACGTTATCCATAAACTTTGGCAAACGCTTCTATAGCTTTTACAAATCAAATCTCACAAAAGAAGTAGTACTTAAAAAGGCTTCGTTACAAAGATATTTGTAATTTAATTTAATGAAAAATTAAACTGTGCAGTAAGAAAGGGTCTTAATTTGGCCTATGTTGCCGCTTAGTGCAATTAAAATGATAAATCTATCAAATTCTTCGGATAAAGAGATACAGAGGCATGCATATTGGGTGATTTACGTCAAGGTATTTAGTTTGTATGAAAATTAACAACAAATAAAAAATAAGAATTCATTAATGTGTCCATAGTGAAAAATGCTTATTTCCATGGTCTGAACATCTGATCGATGTTTATGTAGGTATAGCATCTGGAACACGGTGTACCATAAACACTAAAACCTGTAAAATAACTGGATCTAGTTCTTATACGAGGTCTATTTTGCTAGTTTACTAGAAGATATTTCATGATCATCAACTTATCATACATGCATCATCTAGAGCTGCCGATTTTACATTCCCTTACTTATTCTATTATAGTTGGATGCCCAGCAACGCTACACCCTCTTCCAACGTGGTCTTTGGGAGGCTGCCCAGCAAATTCCGCGGGGAGGCCTCAGAGACTTCGCCACATTCAGGCAGTTGAGGTTGCTGTCCATCATCGGACCAGCTGCCTTGCCGCCTGATCAGCTTGATAGAGTAAGTTTTACTTTACTATGACTATTTTTCCCATGATGACTTTTCAGGTAGTTTCATGAAGTCATAAGGTTATGTCCAGATTTATAACGCAATTTTATTATAATGAGTTAAAAAAAGGTTTTTATAGGTAATGTAAGATGGCCTAACTACTGGGTACCTAGGTACCATTGGAGGACCTATTGTTTTTTGTAGATAGGTTACTACCGGTCTGGATGAACAAATCATACAAAAGTGAAATTACTACATTACTTCCCAGAATTTGATCCTTATTAGGGAAATTATTGAATGGTGTGGTGGTGGTGGTACAGTGTGTTTTTTAAATCAAAATCAACGGGTTCGATTTCTGGCTAGAAATATTGATTTTTCAAAAATCCAATGATGCAGTTTTAGTTCTCATCAAAATCGAGCACGACATCCTTTGAGAACTTTCGCTATTTCTCATAGTTTCGGATTGGGCCAGCCACGCCCACTTGAAAAACTCATATAACAATAGTCTCAAATCTCCCCTTGTTACATGAACAAAACTTAAACTTAACTAGACTAAATTCTTCTGTCGACCACTTAACGAATCACAAGCGTGATTTTGTCATTGTTGTTTATCAATTTCCAGTACAACCGCATAATCAATGACATGCTGGCCGTCTACAACACAGCGGAGATCTGCGCGTACAACGAGCCCTTCAAGTGTGGTCTGCATCTGCAACCTGAGCTCCAGTTCATCATGTCACACTCCAGGGACTGGGACGAGCTGCAGCACATCTGGACCGAGTGGAGGAGGAATACGGGCAGGAGGATCAGGGATCTGTATGAACAGCTAGTGGATTTGACCAATCAGGCGGCGAGGTTGAATAGTAAGTAACCTTATTAACTTAAAAGGTTGCAACGGACGCCATCTTAGTGGATGCGGAGGTGGATAAGAAAACTTATTGAAGAAATAATCGACCTATTAGTAACTAAATCTAGAAGGGGCAAACTAATCAGTTTCGCGCCTTAATCACCTTATAGGCGATTATTTAGTTGTTCGTAATTTAAACCGAGTCAGCAACAGTTGATAGAGATCGTCTAATTTAAAATTGCACGCCCCTCTACTAAAATTTCTATACAAACATTTTAAATGTGTATGCAACAAGCAATGGAGGGGCGTACCATTTTAAATCAGACGATCTCTACTGAGACAGATGGCGGTGGTGACAGTTGGGTCCAATTTTCTTTGTTAGACCTCCGGTTAGGTGCGGATGCGGAGGTACGATTTCTTTCTTAGCGTTTGGAGAATTCTAGAATAACCAAGAACCTATAAATATCAACACTCTGATGCTATTCGTGGATCTTTGACAGTCGTTACGGGTCGTCAGAAGCCCGAATGTCTGACAACCAGTCTTACCAAAGTGTATCGTATTACCCAGTAACTGGGTTGTGGAGGTCAGATTGGCAGTCGTATTCAGCTGCATCCGGTTAGACTGGAAGCCGACCCTAACATAGTTGAGAATAGGCTAGGTAGATGATGATGATGATTATGCTATTCATAACATATATTTTGCTTAACGCCTGTAATGTTTGAGCGACGGGGAATGGTAGCTTGATGGTTCACAGTTGTGCAACGTGCTCTAAGAAAAATAAAAGGCGCTATGTTTATCTGAGTGCTGGGGGCCCAAAAAGGTCACTTTGGCAGAATCCTATTATGACAACAATATGAATCATAAATTAAAAATCGTAAAATGGTCACAAACTGACCATTCATAATATGATCTGTGTGCAATTCATATCACAATGAAATACTTAACATTTAAACTATAGAAATCAAAAATAAAAAACCAATTTGATTAATGAAAACTGTGATGAAAAATTTACCGAAAAACCGGTTTTATTTTATTTCATGCGGCAATGTTTACACCAAATATGAAATGAAATTTTACGAAAATTAGAGGAATTGCTAATGATCTGCTAGGAATTCAGGAAATGAATAGCTTTTAAAGGTATTGCTTAAAGTGGCCTTTTTAGGCCCCCTGTGCGTGCTAAGCTAGCATTGTATGTACTTTTGTGATAGGAAACAGGAAGTTTTTTGAGACATTCAATTTTATCATCAGCTTACTAGTTCGTTTACGATACCATTTTTCATATGCAGATCAATACAATCGGTTTTATTTTTATGCAGTCTCCTAATCTCCTTACAAAGCGTAACCTACATGGTTATTTTGTGTTTTCCAGATTTCACGGACGCCTCTGCCTACTGGATGTTCCCTTATGAGACTACCAACATGAGACAGGAGGTTGATGAAGTTTGGGAACAGGTAACAACCCTTACTTTCTGTTACTGTCTGCCTGCATCATCGCACTGCTGGGCAAAGGCAGAGGCCTTTGCCCAGCAGCCCATGGGGAGAGCCCCATGACTTCCACCTCTTTCGATCCAGGGCTACAGTGGACCACTGATCATTTGTTTCCCCCAGCTCGTCCCGCCATCTTCTACAGGGTCTGCCGCGTAACAACCCTTAACTAATATAAACGCCAATCAATTTATTTCGCAGTTTCTGAAAGGCATGAGCCTTTCAGGAACTGCGATCTTAGCCCTGCGCCGAACTTACCCCAACAGACCTTTCCTATATTATAATACCTACTATTAACGTATTTATAATTATTTTTCTCCAGATCAAGCCCCTATACGAGCTACTCCACGCCTACGTCCGTCGTCGTCTCCGTGAAGCCTATGGTCCTGAACGTATCTCACGCTCGGCCCCCCTACCTGCCCATATCCTTGGTGACATGTGGGGACAGAGCTGGTCGGGCATCGTGCCCGTAACCCTGCCTTACCCAGGCAAGACCCTCGTGGATGTCACGCCGGAGATGGTTCAGCAGGTAAGCTAAAATACGAGGCTGTGATCTCCAGGAATCTTGAACCAGCAGCCTGTCCAACCTGGAATCGACCAAGGTAGCAGTAATTAAGGAAATATTATGTTGTCTGGAAAATTGATTTCATTGAAACAGATGAAAACTTAAGTCAAAGCATTTTCCGTATTTTACTAAGTGCTTGTGCATCACGCGTCGATCCATTACAGGATTAAATCTTTTAATCTAATGTATTTTGTTCCTGCTATGCATAAATACTATAAACTAACATTCAAATTCCATTAGAAATAATATCCCCGGACATAGCATAGTTATAAACAACGTGTAAACGAGACAACACTAGTCTAAATTCAAAATTGTAATTTCCAGAGTTATACTCCTCTCACAATCTTCCAACTGGCCGAAGAGTTCTTCGTGTCAATGAACATGTCAGCGATGCCGCACGACTTCTGGGCACTGAGCGCGCTGCAGCAGCCCACCGACAGGCACATACACTGCCAGCCCTCTGCCTGGGACTTTTGTAATAGACATGATTATAGGTAAGAATGTTACTTTTATTTGTATTACAAGGTCATTGTGATGATTATAAGGATGTAAAATTAGACAGCTTTTTGATGAACCGATGAAGATATTGAATCCCAATCTAAGGATTGGAATTTTATCAGTGATGAACTCAAACTCAAAGCAAATTTCAAATAATCTAATTACAGGCACTTTTAATTTATCAAAGGATCGGTCAGTCAGAAAGATGAAGCTAATAGTTGCCTGTTTCAAAGCGTCGTAGGTAATCATGGAGAAGAACGGGCAAGAAACTCCACGGAAACTCTTTGATGAAAAATAGTATTACCGATTAGCAAACGTCAACTAATTTGTAAATTAATATAATATTGTGGAAACGCTTGTTTTATTACATTTAAGTAGTAGTCAACTGAGGTTCATCCACTAGACTATGCTTGGGTCAAAATTGAAGTAACGATTGAGGTGCTTTTTCTCAGTTTGTTTTATTCGTACTTCGATAAAGATGTCTCAATAGTAACGATGCTGTCCATATTTTTCAGGATCAAGATGTGCACTCACGTGGATATGAAAGACTTGGTTACGGCGCATCACGAGATGGCTCATATCGAGTACTTCCTGGCGTACAAAAACCTGCCCAAGGTGTTCCGTGATGGTGCTAACCCAGGTTAGTGGACTAATGAATTATCAGTTTCTTCTTCTTCTTCTTACAAGTAAGCCGAAATGATTCAAGATTTCCGATTCCTCTGTTAAGCCTGCTAATGTTGACAAAGGATACTTTAAATGTTGATGTATGTAAGGTTCTAGATATGGACGAGAACAAAGTCATAGGGTCTAGAAGTGTGGGACAGGAATAGGATTCGGGAATGCAAATAGTTGTTTTTACTTTTTGGTATTGATATACTATTGGTAGACTGTCGCAAAAATAAGAAAGATGACAATGAGATAACGATTGTGATGCTGCGGATTGTCCAAAATTGACTTGCTGCGAGTTGCTAAATTCAAGTCACAGTGTGTCCGCCATTTAGAAATAATGACGAGGTAGTTTACCAATAACGGTTATTGGTTGAGTTACAAGCAGATTTCTCTATACAAAAAAATAATCATTCGTCATATTTTCCGGTGCAGACGCTATTAGTCAGCGCATGTCAATCAATATGTACGAGTACATTAATCTTAAGTACACTCGAGAGCAATGAATCCGGGTCACTTGAAGAATCCTAAAAATCTCGGAAACTAAAAATGCTAGGTTAATGCAATAAATTGTATTTAATAGACAATGTAATACTCCTTAAATGAAGGTATTAAAACTTCTTAGTTATTGTAAAGTTATATCATAAAAAAATCAAATTTGAAAAAGGGCCACTTTCGAAGATGGAACTACGAAATTACAGCATTTGGTTTTGCTTTTGTTTGTAATCTGTCATTTATGTGGGTACATAAACCATGTTGATAGTGCTCCATATTCATTATTCAAGCTGAAATTATGTCGCTTACGCCTGAAGAATGCACCAGAATACTTACAATGCTGGAAACCGGCCGGAGTCAGCGCGATACAGCCAGGACTGTCGGTGTGTCGCTGTCAACAGTACAAAGAGTTCTCCGACGTTACGAAGAAACTGGTTCTAACCTACGCAGACCAGGAACGGGCAGAACCAGGTGTACCACAGCACGAGAAGACCGATACTTGGTGAACACCATGCCTCGAAATCGCTTTCTCACAGGAACTGAACTCACAAATCAGTTTCGAAGCCTCGGAGAAAGTAACCCAAGTGCATGGACAGTAAGACGTCGGCTTGCTGAATCTAACTTAAAACCCCTTAGACCTGCAAACGGCCCTAAACTGGAGCGTGGGCATCGTATTTCAAGACTAAGATATGCCCAGAGCCACGTAAATTGGAGTATTGAAGATTGGTCAAAAGTTATGTTCTCCGACGAATCAAAATTTATGCTCTACAAGCACGATGGAAGACACAGAGTGTATCGAAGACCAGGGGAAAGATTCAAGCAAGCATGCATCGAAGAAAAAGTAGCCTACGGTGGTGGGTCTGTACTTGTGTGGGCCGGAATTTCTTCTGAAAGTCGCACAGAGCTGGTGATCATAGAAAACGGCTCTTTAACTAGCGTAAGATATGTGGAAGAAATCCTCAATGATCACGTTGGTCCATTTATGGTCAATTTAGGTGAGGATGCTATATTTATGCATGACAATGCCCGACCTCATACAGGTAGGATTGTGAATTACTACCTTCAAGAGATGAACATTACTCGTATGGAGTGGCCAGCGCGCAGCCCGAATATCAACCCGATCGAGCATGCTTGGGACGAGCTAGGCAGATGCGTAAAACAACGAAACCCTCCCCCAATCACGCTTCGTGAGCTCAAAATTGCTCTCACAGAGGAATGGAAGAATATTCCCCAAAATCGTATAAGGAACTTGGTGTACAGCATGCCAAACCGCGTAAACGCAGTAATGGAAGCACGAGGAGGCAATACGAAGTATTAAAATTCAAGAAAATCGTAATAAAGTTCAAAAATTTCATGTTTCCTATTTTTGTTTTAAGGAGAGATCAGCAGTTTTTTTCTTTATGTAATTTTGTGTTAATCAAATGTATGGTGACTCATATTTTTTTTACTTTCATTTAAGGAGTATTACATTGTCTATTAAATACAATTTATTGCATTAACCTATCATTTTTAGTTTCCGAGATTTTTAACATTCTTTAAGTGACCCGGATTCATTGCTCTCGAGTGTATCAGGAAAACTTATGTCTTGTACATGAGTTTGCTTTCTCTTGATGATAGGTAATCTACTGTCGTATCAATATATCATGAAGATGAAAATACGAAAAAACAATTTATCTTAAAGGCTCCTGCAGAGAGGCGCGACACGACGGTGTGATTCTCGTTGAATAATTTCCATAAAGTGTTCACAGAAATTGTTCTATCAGAGTCGCGTCGCGCCTGTCTGCGGGAGCCTTTATAGTTTTTGTCCTAGCATATTTAAAAATTCTATACTTTTGCTAGCTATTGAGCTATGGCCAAATAATTATGATTTGAAAAAGTTTAACATCAGCCCTGCAATTTATATGAACCTGTGTTCTGCAAATTATATGACATGTATCAGTCACGTCCATGCTTGTAAAGTTGTGACTAAGCTATGCTTTATAGTGTAGTAGGCATATTACTTTATTGACCAGCAAAAACATCGAGTAAAATTACACAAAAAATTTAAACAACAACAATCTACCACCATTTAATTCGATCTACCAACATTCTAATACCATAACCCTAAAAAAAACATAGCACACACAAACGCCATTTGTGGATAGATGTGTTCAACTCCAGAGTTGCACAGATCCGTGTTACAAGTGCAGTAGGTGACGAACACGTCGCCATTGCCAGAGACCCGTCGACAGGACTGCCCTTTGATCGCGTCATCAGCTAGGTAGCCGCATTGACGAACCACTCGAACCTTCCCGTAGACTGTGGAAAAGAATTTGTATTAGGAACTGGCAAGCACTTAATAAGGTGCAAGAATAACTCAACCACTATTTCTATAAATTAAATTTAATTTTCCCAAAACGTCAACTTTAAATAAGGTATACCTGACCCAAAGCTTATTCACCAACAGAATGACAGGACAGCTTTAAATGTTGACTGAACATTCTAGTTTTATACCATGAAGTGGCCTCTTATGTACGGTCTTCTATATTTCGCAACCTTCTTGTCTGGCATGGTAACTGATGAATTCTAATATTTACTGGGCCTCTTCCAAAAGTGGGTCTTTTTTAAAAAAAAAGTGATATCAACTAGTGCTTGACTGCGATCCCGCCTGGTGGAAAGCAGTGAGGCAATCGTTGATGGTAAAGCGCACTAATTTATTATGAGCCTATTCAGTCCAGGATTGAAGATACTTAAATTAAAATCGGACGGGAAGGCCACTGCAGGCAAATTGTTCCAGTCCTTTGATGTACGCGGTATAAACGACGAGGCGAACCGCTTCGTCTGGATCGTAGCGGTGTCAACAACGTAAGGGTGGACACTCGCCGTACGACGGGTTGTCCGATGATGGAACAGTGATGGCGGAATTAGGTCATGTAATTCCCGCGCACACTCTCCAGAATGCATCCTATAGAATACCGAAAGGCTGGCTATTCTACGCCTGTGCTCCAGGCTTTGTAGATTGGTCTTAGCCAAATCTGGATCACCAATTAACCACTTTGTACGCCTCTCCACTGAGTACAAAGCTGCTAGATGGCATTTTGCAGCACCAGCCCATATGTGGGTGCAGTACTCCATACACGATCGGACCTGCGCTTTGGATAACGTTAGAAGCTGTCCCGGTGTGAAGTACCGCCGGACCTTTGCAAGAACGCCAAGTTTCCTAGCAGCCATCTTAGCTTTGGACTCAATGAACCACCCAAAGTTTAGGTTTGAGGAAATTTCAACACCCAAGAGCTGAAGGCGGTCGGTGCACTCCTCGGATCTTCCAAGATTTTGTGAAATTAATGTACTTACATATGCTATAAAACTTGAAGAGACTATATAATGGTATGAAAAGTTATAAATACTCACTCTCCATCTTGATAGATCGACAGAAGGTGGGCTCGATTGGATCTAAATGTTCCGGTGGGTCCCTCAAGGAGCAGTTGACGATACCCAGGCTGAAGGAATCGAACTCCACGCCGCAGCGAGGGTCATAGGCACTGTTGCAGTCGTAGCATAGTATTGAAGAGGCTGGAATGAGAAAAGAATTTAGAAGTTTATTTCAAGGGGAACAGCACCATAACTACGTAACATACTATTAATCTCAATCTGAATCTTTTTGAAGAATATTGCTGCCATTGCTTCATATGTTCCAAAAATTTGTCTACTTAACATCGTAAATAACGCAATGAATGTTGTTGAATTGTCAAAATGAAATTCATTGCTACTGACAGTATGTTACGTAATCATCCTGCTGAATGGTTTTAAGAAGATCCAAGGAAGCCTTTCATACAATGAATCGACGTAACTATGTTGCACTACCTAGGCAGAATTATTCATTCATTATACTCCCGTGGTAACATTTTTATGAGAATTCTTTCGGTAATTACAATATTAAGTTACAACCTGAGCTAATAAGTCTTCTCGGAGCCTATTTCAATTTACTTTGAAACCTTGATAAATCTAGGACTTATTCAAGCAATCATCGTTTTACATAAGATACGAAAATAATTGGGCCTTTTGATATTATGAACAATATATTCTACTTTCAGTGGAATTTGAGTCAAGTTCAGCTACTTGCGGTCAGTAATCCAATTTTGTTGTACATTGTACGGTTTCAGGTGTCTTGTGACTGTTGTGACCTACACAGAAATCAATGGATTTGGGACAGGATTTTATGATACGAGAATTAATCTATATGAGCCTTATTGCCGACTTTTTTAGGGTATGAGCGTATGAATAAAATTAAATAAAAAAATGTTGTATAAGACCTCCACTACAACTAACTAGAAGAATAAACTAATAACGGTCTGAAATGTCGCAGGGAGAATAATTGGTTCAAAATAATTTTATGAAGAAGATGAAATGAACCTTTATCCAGTAGTGGACGTAAAATAAACTGATGATTATGATGATGAGAAGGTATTCATTTCTGGATGTCTGATATCACTGGGAGTAGTTGTGTTTTTAAGAAAGAATTGACTAATATATTTCTTTCCATAACTAGGAAATACACCTTATGGCTGTAGTAACCACATTGCACAATAATTCAAGAAAGGTAGACAAATAGTCTGCACTTAGGACTTTGAGAACACCAATAGCTGCTGAGTTGTGGATCTCAGATAAAATTTTGTACAACAAAAGCAATGACTTTTTTAAAATTTACATATGCTAAGGCAGAATGACCTCTAAAGACGCATGTTTAAAAAGTAAAATATTAAAAGAGATGATACTAGCGTAACATTCTAATGTGAAAATAATAACATATGACTTTGCAAATAAAATAAAATAGAAAACAGGGTCACATATATCATATTTTTGCAGGACAAATATACTTAATCAACTCACCATATTGAACACACTGCAACAAACCGACTAACGACACCACAACAGATTTAGGTAAAGACTTCATCACTATACCCTGAGAACTCCGAACACTGGTAATGGTGGAAGGGAACTGAATTACATATCAATGACGACACGTAATTAGATTAGCGCTAGTTGACATGATACCAGTCGACCAAATAATAAAATACTGTTAAATTACTGGAAAGCACGTTAAGCTGTTGGTGCCGGCTGTCATTCGTGGATCTAAATAAAAAAAAAAAACAAAAGTCATTTATTCAAATTAGGCTGAGAATCAGCACTTTTTGAACGTCAAAACTTTTAGATCTTTAATAAATACTTTCAGATCTTTGACAGTCGTTACGGGTAGTCAGAAGCCCGAAAGTCTGACAACCAGTCTTACCAAGGGGTATCGTATTACCCAGTAACTGGTTTGTGGAGGTCAGATAGGCAGTCGCTCCATATAAAATACTGGTACTCAGCTGCATCCGGTTAGACTAGAAGCCGACCCAACATAGTTGGGAAAAGGCTAGGAAGAGGATAATAGACTGGATATCATCTTTAATTATCAGCCTATTTACATCTGTGTCCATAATGAGCATTGCCATAGATTTTAAATAACCGGAGTTCGTATTCTTGCTCAGCGTTTTGGAATTTTTAGGCATTTTTCGTTCTTGACAAACTGAAACAAGGTTTTGAGGCGTTTTGTCTTGATTTGGTAGAAATCTTCTTTTTGGTCTTCTGGGTTCTGTACCAAGAAAGTATCGAAGCAATGCTTTCCAGCTAATCTCTATTGGTGTGAATCACTCAGTATTAATAAATTGGTATACAGCATGCATCTGATACTGTACGTGTATCATCAAATTGAATAGCATTCTCCATGAACGAATAATCAGACATCTCATACATTTGGTCAAGTAGTTATTAAAGTTTTGTCTGGGACAGCGCTCAGTGTTAATAAAATGTACATAAAGCAAAAGTTTCATTTAGTGCTTTTAATTATTGTCTTCACATCGAACCTTCAACAAAGATGTTACACACTATAATTAAATCCCAGCGTTTATCCAACACGAAAACGTTACAGTAGTTAAATAACAAACACGACTGCGTTACATATTACATAATAATTAAATCTAAACTGTAGTTACGATGATACGAAATGTGGCACACGCCATGTTGGGAAATTGTATGAATAGACACAAAATTGTAACACGTACGACATGTTAGCATGGATCTCGAGAAACATAGGACGTGGACACACGACAAGAATGAAGATCAGTTCATTTTCACGTAAATTACCTTTGGTAGTTGTGACTGTATCCAAATATGTCGTCTTCACAAAGCTTTATCATCATCACCAGCCTGTAACTGCTGGACATGTTCCTATTAAATGAAGGCTACGATTTATGACTGGAAATGTATCCTGATCAATTTGATGAAAAAAATAAAACGGTGCGTCCGTTTTATTTTTATTTATTTATCACTTATACAAAAGAATACAGGGTTATTCATATTAAATAGCAACCAAAAACCACTAAGGTTTAAACTTGTGCCATCATGAGTCTATCTCAATATCGAACTATACAATGAACCATTTTATATACATATATGCGTTATTGTCCACACAATTAATAACATCTTTGGAAGAATATCTTTCATAACTTCCCACCTAAGTACGCCGTGCATGAAGAAATAATGGCACTTTCCATTATTTTTGCAGCAGCTAGGTAATTTCCGAGTGGTTCTAAATGTGAATAGTTTCAGGATCTTTTTCCCATTCGGTTACCGGGTACCGGAACAGTGTTTCCTCGCGTATGTAAATGCCAATAATTATTTTAAAAACTTTCTTAACAAAACATCATTAAATGAGAGTGTGAATGTGACTAGCTAGAATATTCTGTAACCGTAACTAATGAATTCCATGTCAACATAAAAACAGAAACACATAATTAAAAGCAATGAGTTGACCATTACAAAAAAACTGCACATTAAAAAGCCGCACGCGGTGTAGGAAATTCACGGAAATTAATACTAACGATTACGGAGCTCTGTTACGCAACTCACGCGCATCACACCGCGTGCGTCCTCTACAACAGATGTATGGTGTATGGAAGTGACGCTTAAGATTTTTTTTTTTTTATTTCTCCTCACAATGACAAGCTTATTCTAGGTGTCACATAATATTTGTTTTTATTTTCTTTAGCAATGTGAGGAGCTGGTGTCTGAGTTAGGCGTAAAATGCCTGTATTACAAATCGCCAGGTCCGCACCCCATGGGAGAACAGAAAGTTTTACTTAAAAAACATGATATTGCAATCTAATGATAGATAAGGAGATTTAAAACAAAAAACTTAAGTTATTATAATTTTGGGGGTAGTAGTTAAAAATATATTTAAACTATAACTATTTATAACTATAACTGTTCCTGTTGACAGCAATGCGGACGAATTTTTTGATGCCCTATGATTCTTTTGCTTATTTTTTCATAATACATACATATACATATTATTATTTTAAATGTTAGCTTATAATTACTATTAATTGGATCCTTTATTGACGAAACACAAAGAGATCTAGACCACCTAAAGATCTAATAAGAAAAGCCTAGGTATGCAGTGAGCGTTTGTCTTTAATCAAAACTTTAAAGTGGTCTCCTACACTACTAGCCATGATGCGTTCTCCATATTTTGGCGTGATAGGGATTTAAAAATATTTTGCTGTTTTTATTTCTAATTTTGGGAATGTTACATATATTTTTCTTGAATGCATGAATGAATGATCTCTTCATTTGCTAATATTTATTATTACACGTGCGTAGGAATTTATCAAACGTCACAATACGACGTTCCGGTCGTGCAAATATTATTATATAAGGTAGCTATTTAACATAAGTCCCTACAATCTTCGTTTTAGTGTCTTCTTTACGTCTAATGTGGTTTATATTATTAACAAAAGTAACTTTAGTTAATATTGTTACTGAAGTCACTTCTAGATTTTTCTGATTCCATGTATCATCAAATACTTTATTTTTTTGTACGTCTATCTGCGCCAGCGCTCATCGGGGTCAAGTTCGAGCTGCGCCAGATTCGTTTCTAAGAAATATGAAATGTCACGGTTCCGTATTTATTATTACTACGATTTTCTCCAGATCAACACTGATTTATATTCAAACAAGGGTGCTTCGTCAATTTTATGCCTTTCAATTAGCAAATTATGGTGGGTAGTAGGCATATCGAATTGATTTATTATTGGGATATAAAATACAGTCCATAAATATCAGATTATTTTTTAACTAAAAAAGTGACACACACTTTTATATTTTACATCTTTCTAATGAAAAATCATAAACTTTCTGTGAACTTTGCTTGATAAATTATAGAATTTTTCAGAAACTTATAACTGTAGGCACTTTTTAATAAAAAACAGACATATTTAACTAAAATACAGGAAACAATTAATACAATTGAATACAGGAAAAAAAAAACATACATAAGTAACATTTTTATGAAAACAGTTAGAAAGTAGAAAGTGTAATGCGAATACTATGTATTTTTATCGTAGTTAACATGAGAATTACACGAGGCATTTTTTTGGCAGGTTCGAGAGTTGAAGCTGTATTTATACGAACATATTTAACAGCTATCAATTTTTATTGCCTAAGATGGCACGTGGTATAAAAACTGGCGAATTATGCTTTAATTACAGTCATCAGTTTCAAATTATGCAAATAAATATAAATAAACATTTATACTAACCGGAACGTGAATCATTTTATAACCAATAAGTTCGTTGGGCAATCTGTCCATTATTTTTGCTAGTATAACCAATGAAGTCATCATAATATTTTCATGATTGGTTTTTTTATCCTAATGCATCTTCGTTGTTCCCTCAATGATAAGGATCGCGACCACATCAAACTCAAACCATTTATTTCAAACTAGCTGACCCGGCAAACGTTGTTTTGCCATATAAATTATTTCTAGCTGCCCGGCGCTACTTCGTTCGCGTGGTGTCCTACCCCCTACCCTACCCCTACCCTACTCCTACCCTACTCCTACATTACTCCTACCCTACTCCTACCCTACTTCTACCCTACTCCTAACCTACTCCTACCCTACTCCTACTCTACTCCTACCCTACTACTAACCTACTTCTACACTACTCCTACCCTACTTCTACCCTACTCCTAACCTACTCCTAACCTACTCCTAACCTACTCCTACACTACTCCTACCCTAATCCTAACCTACTCCTACACTACTCCTACCCTAATCCTAACCTACTCCTACACTACTCCTAACCTACTCCTACACTACTCCTACCCTACTCCTATAAGTAGAACGCTGATTGATTGATCCACCCGAAAAAGCAGCGCCACCTACCGGGTCCAATTATGTATACAAACCTTGTCCTAACAAAAACGAACACAAAAGAATTATCCAATTTGGTGCAGTCGTTCGAAAGTTATGGGCGTACATACATTTCGATGATCCATTTTTATTTATATGTATAGATATAAACCAATTACAGGCACTTTTGAATTGGCAAGACGTCAGTCAGAAAGATGAAGCTAGTTGCCCATTCCAAAGCGTAATAGGTATTGGAGAAGAACAGGCAAGAATCATACGACACGTCTCCTAGTTTTCCTAATTACTTAAATACTCGTTCGTTTACTGGCCCGCATCTTGTAAGATGAATATTATTTTAAAATAAAGAAGGTAAAAACCAGAAAGCATGGTCGCGGGTGAAACCTAGTCACCGATACAACCAATACTGGATTTTATTTCCGCCAGTTAGTTGCGCTCGAGTTTATCAATCGGGAGCAGGTTAACATCCGCGTGTGCGCAGCTTTCACCCGCGCGAGCCGTTTGCATCTCTTTTGTTATTCAAGAAGTTATTGATTCAAAAACTAATCAATAACTTCTTGAATAACAAAGCTTGATTGTGGGATAAATAATTGTATAAATTAAGTTTTTTTTTTAAATTCAGATATTGTTTGTAGTGTCAGGAGCTTTACCAATTTAAAGCTATTTTTTTGGTACATCATCTTTATTTTGCTCAAGATTTTATTTTTATATTAATGTACAGATGCCAGCACATCAAGCTACTATAATCTGTCAAATTTATTTAATAGATTTTCTACTTTATCTCTAAAGCATTAAGGTTCAAGGTTGATTGGGAAAATTTGACAGTTTCGGGTAGCTTGACCTGCTGGCGTCTGTACCTAGTTGTAATCTCTTTTCTCTGAAAACGAGTTCATTCATAGTTCCTTCAATTATTTTCTTCTATACCTACTCTAAGAAGGTACCCAAATATAAAAGAAATTCCAGTTCTTATAGTTCCTGTTTTCTCTCCAATCAAATATCAAAAACTCATTCTGTTTCTAAGTTTACGTCACACCCGCCACAACAATCCAAAAACTCCTTTTTTGGTAAATTTCACCCACAAAAATGCAAAAAGGACATCTTCACTCCATTACCAGATTAGTTACAAAACAGTAGCCACATTACATAACTTCTCTTCATTACCCGCGCAGTCGGAAGTCACCCATATTGGGAGCTGTGCCGCTGTGCGCATGCTGATTGCGCAGATATACAGGCTAGTGCACATTGTTTGTACGCATGCGTGAGATTTTTGCTGTTTTTTATCTTTTTGATGCTGTTGGATAAGTGGTGTTACATATATTTTTGTAGAGACGCTTTCTGTACCATCATAATTAGTCATCTAGAGAGATAAGTACGGTAAAAAAAGTACATCTAAGTACAGCATTGCATCTTGCTTTCTGTTTTTATGATAACTTATGTAAAGAATGTTTGAGGTATAACCGCTACATGAATTTGAAGAATCGACAGTTGGGATAAGGCTAGGTACTTGTTGAACAGCAGGTAACAGTAACTAATGGGGGTGCATGAAAGGAGTCTCCTAGAGTGACGTACCCTCCAACCTTTTGTTACGTCCGGAGTACCCTGGGCAATCGACTTCTGCCGATTGGCTAATCCTTGAACCACGGATATACAAAGAAAAGGAAAGGAAGAAAAAGTATTTATTGGGACTCGCACAGGAAGATCATAAAACTGAACTAAACACAATAAAAAAAAAAAAAACAAATTGCACACACACTAAGAAAAAGAACGAACTAATTTTGATGATGTAGCTTTTTTTTAGGTAGGTACCTACTATTGTAAAACGTCACTGCTAACCCCTTCTTCCATCCATTCGGTATAAACTTACAAAAGAAAGACAATACAATTGTTTTCTTAGCGCGTCGATGGCAAACATAACACAAATAAAAAATAGTTTTCAAATTTGTTTGGCCCAAAATTCTGCAACGCAAATACCGTTCGCCGACCCAGCCAATAGGGCCTTACGTGTGCTGGTGACAGGGCATGCGGCGTCATATGGGAGATGAGCCATTGTCTGAAAATACAATTATTTACGACAAGTTAAAGCCACATAAAAAAATCTGCAAAAAAAAAGTTTTACCACGCTCAATGTAGTGCTTAGTCCTTTGGTCCACCTGACCAAAGGACTAAGTGCGGAAACCAAACCCGTAACATAGAACATAGAAAAAAAGTTTTATCATCTTCATAATCATTTCAGTGGAAAGACGTCCACTGTTGGACATAGGCCTCCTCAAGCACCTCCACTTCGACCGGTTTTGTGTTTGTGTTGTCCAACGGGTTCCTGCGGCTTTCACAAGGTCGTCGGTCCACCAAAAAAGTTTACTCCATTCTAAAAAAAAAAACAAGGAAATAAAAATATAAATGTCAAAGACCATTAAGAACAAGACCATGCATTAGATTTCTCTCGATCAACAGAGTACCTACCTACCTACTTTAACAACAAGGGCCACATCCAGAACAGCATTCCAACTAGTTCCTAGTAACATAGTGACGTAACGTTATTGACACATTAAACGACCATATAAGGTAACAGGAATCTATGATATTTTGCAGGAACTATTCCGGTCTATTTGAGTAACAGTGTCACTTTCTCTTCGAGCTGCTATTTCCTGTATCTGATACTGCAGGTATACCAAAATACTTGGTTTAGTTCGTCATTTTGTTGGTGCATAAATTACTTAAATTGATTACAGATTTTGTGATTTTAGATACACTTAATCCGATTGGGGCTGAGTTAACTAGTAACAAACAAACGATTAACTAAATCATAAATCAATGACGTGAGTGAAAAAGACAAAAATCCAATGCTAGATTTCAGCATTTA
Organism: Apamea anceps; assembly: GCA_951799955.1. Taxonomy (NCBI): domain Eukaryota; kingdom Metazoa; phylum Arthropoda; class Insecta; order Lepidoptera; family Noctuidae; genus Apamea; species Apamea anceps. Next base: position 2,438,983 of record OX637504.1, on the reverse strand, counting down.
GCTCGACAACACTCGGTAATGAATCGGGTGCTGTGCGCAATACGCTTTCGTGCCGAATAGAATATCAATCAATATTATCGAATCATACTATCATCTTCCTAGCCTTTTCTCAACTGTGTTGGGGTAGGCTTCCAGTCTAACCGGACAATAAAAAAAAACATCCAATAAAAAACAATATTATCGAATATTAGTCAATATTATCCACTAAGCGCTGCCTGTTACCCCTCTTTGAGGAGTGGCTAGAGAGGCGTCACGGCGTTCTCACCTACCGCCTGACGCAGGTCCTCTCCGGACACGGATGTTTCGGGAGGTTCCTGCACATCATCAGGCGGGAGGAGACGCCCGGGCGTCACCACTGTCAGGATCGCCCAGAGGACACGGTGGAGTATACGGTGGAGGTCTGCCCCGCTTGGGCAGAGCACCGCCGTGTCCTCATAGAGGCGATCGGCAGCGGCGGTGACCTCTCGCGTCCGGCCCTGGTTCAAGCTATGGTCCGGGGCGAGAGGGAGTGGGAGGCAGTCACCTCCTACTGCGAAGCAGTCATGCTAGCGAAGGATGTGGCGGGGTGGATGAGGGACAAGATCTCACGCCTCAGCCGCCGCGGGAGACGCTCCGGGCGTCGGGAGCCGCGTGACGACTCCCGGCCACCGTAGGCGCGGGCCTGCGGGCGGAGAGTAATGGGTAACTCACCGTCCGATCAGGACCAGGCCCGTGCCGGACGGTGATTATGTGTTCCACGCGCGCCTCAAAGAGATGTCAGATTGTCCGAAAGGGTTACTGCTGCCCTGGAACATAAAGGGCTAAGGAAGGAATACGGTTGGGTTTTAGTCAGTAAGAGTCTGACACTCCCTTCTGCTCCACCCAGAGCGGAAGGAGTCATTTGATGATTTCCCATCCTGAAAAAAAAAAGTGCTGCCTGTTCACAAATACAAATCCAGATAACTGTGCCAGTTTAAACCAAAAAGACGACTGCTTCTTCCGATAGTTATATACGTGCTGTCGGGGACTAGGCAAATTAACTTCGGTAGCCTGTCCTATGGTTGTGAATAGCTACAAAACGGTATTAATACGGCGGTACGCAATAAAGCAAATTCAATCAATGACCATTCTATTCCGAAGGCTATCGCCATTTGTCCTTCTACAGATATGACCAGACCTGCTATTTCTACAAGATAATAAAATCCAAATGTTCCTTTCTCTACTTACAGCTCGTAATTTTAATTACTTGGTCCATACATTTTCAAGTTGCGAGCTTCCATACATTCATTGTTTCGCCACAAACATATTGTTTACGGCCTGGTTGCAGAAACAGTGCGATACTATTGTTTCATTAAGACCTTGTTGCCAAACTTATCAGAAACGTCCAGAACAATCGTTGAATTATATCTTCACGGTGTTGAACGGAGGAAAGTAACGCACTAGTTGGAGAAGTAATTGGGGATTTCTGTGTTAGATTCTGAGGGCTTCTGAAATCTGATTCGATGATTGGTATACCCGAATCGCTTTAACGTGGCAATTGCGGTCATTAACCCAGCTATATTTTCTAATATTCTTTATTGATTTCATAAAGTCCGTTAACGTCCTTTATCTATCGTGATCTTTCACATGTTCCAACAACGAAAAATCATAAATAGTTGATTGTTCTGGTTTCTATGAAGAGATATTAGGCAAGGGGCAATGACCGCTATTGCCACGCTAAAGCTATTCTGTTATAGATGATTTGACCACAAAAATATTTTGGTTAAATAAGTAATAATTAATAATGATGGCTCTGTCCTCTTCGTACGTCAGTCAGCAGTCGGTCCGGTTTTCATACCAGTAGGTATGTACACCGTTAAATTTTTATCGTTTTAATCCTTAAAAGAGGTCATTGTACTCATCATTATGAATAACTTTTACTTCGGGACCAACCCTGAAATCGTGAAAAAAAAATCAGTTGATCCATAGATTTATGTTCGCATAACCCTACATAATGTATGGATCAACAGATTTTTTTTTTCACGATTAATAAGATCAAAATTTAACGGTGTACCTATACTTTAAGTTGTAATAGGACTTGAGATGTTTCGAAGACATTGGTAACAGATACTTGGTATAGACGCCAGCATATCAAGTCTGTCAAATTTCTTTAATAGATTTACAACTTTATCACTAAAGCATTAGGTGCAAAGCTTGGGAAAATTTTACAGTTTCGGGTAGCTTGATGTGCTGGCGTCTGTACACCAAACTTGGAAAGTGGATCAGTTCTAAGCCTTCACGATTGTCAATACTAAAATACTACCTCAGCAGTCAGACCCGCAGTGAATGTTTTAACGTAGGCATGACGTATTCTCTTATGGAATCTGAAACCTTAAGCTGAATACGTGTACTAAACATAACACACACATTTAATATGTCCATGGTAACTTACAACGGTGTTTCTTAGAACTGTTTTTGCTTAACATCATACTTATCACATTTCTTTCCAACAGGTTTCCATGAAGCCATCGGCGAGACAATTGCCCTGTCCGTCTCTTCACCTCGCCACCTCCAAACCCTGGGCTTAGTCCAACGGTCGGTGGACGACACGGCACACGACATCAACTACCTCTTCACCCAGGCGATGGATAAACTGGCCTTCCTACCGTTCGCCCTGGTGATGGACAAGTGGCGTTGGGATGTGTTTACCGGAGACGTCAGGAAAGAGCAGTATAACTGTCACTGGTGGAGACTCAGGTTATTATTGCAGCTTTTAAATTATTATTATATTTTCAGTAAAGGTCACATTGAAGGATGTTAATATAATATTACCAGTTCTTGGTAGGAATTCAAGAGACGAACAGGAGTTGATAAGTCTAGTCAAGTACATAATCGACTACTATACGCCTTTCAATCTACAGTAATCAGGGACTAAAATTGTAGTCTCTTCTTAGTGGATCGCTTACCATAATTGCAGGAACTGCCATGAGTTCTTTCATTTCAATAAGGTCAACTGTAAGACCCATACCAGCAAAATGATCTTTAGGAGACTCTATTTCGACAGTTCACTTAGGCCTTCTGTTCATTATTCATTATATTGTTAGACATAAAATCTTCTTTGTATACGATAGCCAAAACTTGTCAATTTAGAGGTTACGAACCTAAGAACAAAAAGGTACGCAAGAAAAAACTTTCCTGTAAATTAATCGATACTATTTTACAATGCAATCAGATCATAATCTTAATTCCATAACATATAATGAGGTGTAAGATCGTACGCAAGTAACCACTGCTCATCGGCTGCCGAGTTAAGTAACGGTCACCCTCAGCTGGCTATTACAACACTGCAGAATACACTGGTTATCTTGAGTATCTTCATAGAATTAAGTAGTAGGTAGTAAGTAGAAGGCAGAACAGAATTCAGGCGAATTGGTGTATGAGAATGAAGGACGCATAGATAACAAGACTGGAAAAAGTCCAATTATGCAATAGTTGAAGGATTTAAAAGCACTTGTGAATATTGAGAGGTTGGGGCAGAAAGACCAGACCAAAGGGAAGAAATAGAATGAAAAATCTTTATCAAGGTTGTCAATGAGATTTAGTCCAGGAACGGTACTTCTTGTCAACTACATCAGTTTGAAAAAGCTGAGGATAAAACGCAATTTTTTTTGTACTCTGAGATATTGCTTAGCAATAAGAAGGACGTTACTTTGCGACGTTGCGGCTATAATGCTTTATATGTCAAACAATATATATTGGAAACAGAAACTCCCTTCTCTTTGATATATATCAATGCAGGAGCGAGGAGTGAATGATAGCGTGACGGTTGACGGGGACAATGGAAGAAGAAAGTTGTGCCGACCACAAGTAAAATAAAACAAGGGTAGGAAGAAGAAGGTGTTATAGGTATTGGAAACAGATGCTGTACTGATGAAGCTCGCTCAAACGCAACACACGAACAATAACAAAATTAAATCACTTCACACTTACATTATGCAGTACACTTTTTTACTCGCCACTAACTAACTCGCTCATTATCAGTTAGATAATTTAGTAAACGCACGCAACTACATGACATAATGTTAACGCTCCGGCGATCAGTTAGAATATGTGAACACGAGTATATTCTAGGTCAGAATAGTAAATTATCTAGAAGTAGCGTTACTTCATTGGAATCAATCAATGATTTTGACTTTTGTATGTTTATTTTTTTAGATAAGATAAAGAGTTTTGGCAACATATTGATGTCCAAACTGATCAGAGTACTTAATGTACTGTACTGAATGATGGTGTAGAACATTCCGCAGAGGTATTTTTTATTTTAATAGACGTTAACCACAACAGTCTATAGATAAGATTATAATAATATGTCATCAAATAGACGTAGACGGGTGGATTGTGCTTTATTGTTATTTTTCACCAAGTTGACGTTAGTAAATCTTTACTGAGTTGAAGATAGCGCTGCCGTTTGCTAAAGTAATCAGAGATATTAGGTAGGATGATTTCTAAAAATTACTAGGAGCATTGAGAAATGCTCCTAGTAATTGTAAGATGTAGATTATGAGCAAAATAATTAGAGTAATTTATCTGGACATACCTTTAGAAAAAGTGGCTTTATATTTGTCAGCTTTTATAATTAGCTTAAAATCAAAAGTAATCGTAACCTTGATGAAACAACCTGATTTCAAAAGCACTAAAGAGCGTACAGTCAAAAAACAAAAAGCACCATATCAGGTGATTGCTACCGGTTGCAAGAACGCAAATGAAGTGGTCCACGTCGTGATGGGATTGCGGTCGTCCGTCGGCCTTGACTCGGTAACGGGTTCAGATCTCCGACGAAAGCAAGAGTTGTACGAGTGCAGTGTATGAGCGGTAGCGAGAATGATTTTCTTTAGTTTAACTTAGCCCATAAATTCAAACTTGAACTCAAACAATTTATTTCAATTAAACTATTTACAGAAACTTTTAAATTATCAATAGAATTATGAATTAGTCAGAACGTTGAAGCTAGTTACCCCATTACAAAACTTAGATTTCTATGGAGAAGAACTGGCAAGAAAGTCAATATAATACCTACAAATCTTGGGTACATTATTCTTGTTGTTCACATTTCAAGTCCTTCGAAGAACCCTTTTTTTGCGCCACCTCAAAGAATGATTAAAGCTCAAAAAACATTGAAAAGGAATCTCAGAGAAAAGCAAGTAGTCCATCTACAAAAATGTCGGATAGATAGTAAAAGTAGTATATTTTATATTATGCTAAATAAAAATGTAGGAATAAGGACCAATGTGAATTAAATAAATAAAATAAAAATTTTAAAATTGGAACTGACGAAAAATAGGACAGAGAGACAGAACCAACCATGATGCAAACCTTCATTTATTAAGAAATAAATAAAATTATTTTGCCTTGCATGTATTAGGGATAGATCATTTTAGAAAAGAAAATTTATATTCTGATAATTATTTCAGAACGAGAAATACAGCTGTCAAGTAACTTATTTTTTTTTAAATGAGCTTTAGAGCTAAGTTTTATACATCGCTAAAAGTTCAAAGAACCTACAATCCGCTATCTCTCATCACTATGCCCGCTACCTTAATCATACTCACTATGTTACAGAATGCATTTCTGACATTATGTAAGTTCAAAATCTTGTGTGTAACCAATTGGCCTAATTTCTTTTAATAACACACCTATGTCGATATTACACAGTTTCAATGTACCTATGTTACAAATACGTACCTTTAGCAATGTCAAGAATAGGAGACATAACTGATTGAATGGACCAATCAAAATAAATAATAAATTAAGTTTGTCTTTGTAGCGTAATGTTTGACAATGTAATCATAGCCTAATTAGTGATTAACAACATAAATGAACATCACGCCTGTATCCCCCGAAGGGTTAGACAGCGGTGTACCTATACATTCACATTTCGTCAGTTATGTTTAAGTCCCATGTAATAAGGAGCGAGCTCTATTGCCCTCCATCGTGCACAAATCCCGAACCGCTATTGAGAAATTCCTGATAGAAAAACCCAATAGCATTTTGCTAAACCTGGGAATAGAACCCAGGACCTTATACTAGAGGCCCCAACGAGGCAACCATCATCATCTGCCTAGCCTTATCCCGGCTATGTTGGGGTCGGCTTCCAGTCTAACCGGATGCAGCTGGATACCAGTATGCCAGTGACTAGTGTGTATGGTTGCCCCAACGAGGCAACCATAGCATTATTAATGATTAAATTATTAAAAATCTCGAAACGTTTATTACACAACAATAGATCGTAGGGTCAAAGGACCTAGGATAGTGTTAAGCTAGCGGTTTCCTAGAAGAACCGTGGTCATCATATTGTAACGGCCCTCATGAAAATTTATCATTTTAACCAGTATTTGACACGTTATTTGACCGTTCACCTCTCTCTTAAGATATCCAAAGCTTTAAACAATGAAAGACAAAGATAAAATGCTATTGGAAATAGTATTTTCTATTGACGATGGCGCTGATTCCCTTGTTCACAATCTAAATTTAAGTTCAGTGCATCTTTTTCTTTCTATTTCATTAAGAAAAGGACAGAAGATAAATATTAGTTTAGTCCTGTCAAATTAGTCAGCGCCTGACGTAAATTGACGTATTTTTAGTAGCCTTGTTTTAAATCACGTCTAAACTGTCTATGAAGTATCTAAATTTGACAGGACTAAACTAATATTTTATCTTCTGTCCTTTTCTTAATGAAATAGAAAGAAAAAGATGCACTGAACTCAAATTTAGTTTAGTTTGTGAACAAGGGAATCAGCGCCAATGTTATGCATTGGTCTCAGCTTTTCAGATAAAACTAATGTCTACACTTTCTGCAACTTCTTTTCTAATACTTACCCAATTTTTTTCACAGGGAGCAGTACCAAGGCATCAAGCCTCCAGTACTTCGTTCTGAGCTGGACTTCGATCCTGGATCTAAGTACCACATTCCTGCTAACATCCCGTACATAAGGTAAGTCTAGGCTACATAAATAATATTAATAATTCAAGTCGATCTCATCGGTTCTTACTCAACGATGTAATGAAGCAAAAATACCTATTTCATTTGCAATTTATTATGATATATTTTTTTTATTATTAGTATGTTCCTCTCAAACAGATTACCTACCATTTTATCTCTTCACCACCCTTGGTTGACTGCCCAAGACATTAAGTCTTCCTTTGAAAAACATCTATTTGTGTGAGAAAAGTTTAAATAAATAAAGTATGTACTAAGCTACGAAGATTACGTCCATGTAACCAAATTGTTCGGTCCAAACAGTTTGACATCTCTACTGGACATAAACCTTATTAATGACTCATATTTAATCCATAATTCACTATGACCACTTAATGATTCCATACTTTGAAACAACGTCAATTCCTCAGCTATTCCCGTCAGTCTCGCGTTGATTTCGCGTGGTTTCGTTCATTGTGTCATAGAGACAGGCCCCTGTTGTGAAAATCGCGTCATATATAGTAATATAAGACAAGTGTTTCTTACTTCACAAGTAATAAGGAGATTAAGTTAAGAAATGTATCGAGTTACTGCTTATTTTATTGTATTCCGGTTGTATAACGCTTCAGTTATAATATTATCTTGATGGCATTTAGTTTCCAGTGCAACTATCCGTCTTTGCGCGCTTTCATTTGTTTTAAATGTCATTTACGTTTTTATGTTTGTATGTAGGTTTATTAGTTTTGTTCGATAATATTTGTATCGAGTCAGAACTGTATATTGTACAGTTTCAACGGATACGTCGCCTAAAGCTCTAGGTTCGTAGGAAAGCGGTTCCGTTATGTTATAAAGTACGTCGTACGTAAAATCTGTAACTTTCATGAATATTTGTCATTAGGGTATCAAAAAACTCTCCGTATTTAGACCATTGGACAGCCGTTATTATGCCACCGCTCACCGTTTTCTTAAGTCTCTAAAGCTTAATGTACACTTAAATTAAGTTGCATTCAAATTGATACATTGTTGTTATTTTTACTACATTTGTTATTGTGAGTTTTTATAAGAAAAGAGCAAAGCAAATTATTGAAATTGAAACAGAAGCAGCGCAAGTCAATGTTTTAAATAGTGGCCATATTTCAGGATCAACCATCTTAATGTTTTGAGAGCTAAGCAAGAGATCTATGATTTCATGATAATGCATTTAGTATATATCAACCACACTTTCGAAAATATTGTTCGTAAATTCTACTTGACCACTGAGACCAAAATTTTGGAAAACCTCGCAATCCTTTTTGCAAATTCTCCATCTTCGTTGCATAGCGATTTCAAACCATTTATTTCTCTAAACACAAATACTGTGTGTTGCACAATCTATTACACCATTCCTTATAGGGGATAAATGGACAGTCGAGGTTCATTGTGGTGAATGTACCACAAAATCGTGTCACGCTGCCAGTAATTCATGTCCGATACAGTTTGAGACAACTACCGGCGTTCACACGGTGTTGCGTGTCCATTTTAGTTTTATATGCGTAGAGGTATTTGAGACAAGCTTTTGAATATGTTGTTCTAAAGGAAGTAAGTACTTCGTTTAGTGGGAATGAGGACTCTGCTTACGTTACAGTAGTATTAAATATGGATTAGTTTCATGTTTTATGGATGTGGAATTTAACGCTTCTAAAAGATGGAAGGGTTAAAGCTTGGATTTAGAAGGGGAGTCATGTTATTAATTGTGAGCTTTCTTAGTAGTGGTTGCAAATGGATTTAGAGGGGTAAAAGGACCACTTTTACCCCAAAAACCGCTTGCGTATAAGTATACTTCCTTTTAAGGAGATAAGGCTGTATACATAAATAAGTATGGAAGAAAAGGACATGTTGCGCCGACGCGAAATAGATTGAAATAAGGGCAGAAGGTTGATGACTATGAAAAAGACTGCATGTATAGCTGTAGACCATGATGACTCAAGAAATAGTAGAAGAAAGAAAGATAGTAAAATATCGGAAAATTACGAAAAAAAAACATTCAGAAAACATGTAAAACTCACTATGAGAATGATAGTGTGCATAAAGCAGATGGTGGCCCAGTGGTAACGGGCACGACTTACGACTTGAAGGTCGAGAGTTCTAGACCCAGCCAGACGCTTTTTTTTGTGTAAATATCGTGCGAAAACCGGCCTGTCCTAGAACCAAAAATTCGAAGACATGTGACATCTACGAGTACCACCCACACTGGGCCCGACTGGTAGATTATAGCCTGTGTCCCAGCAGTGGGAATATTATAGGCTGATTATGCATTATGCATGAGAATCATAGTAAAACCAATAGAAAGCTCTAGAACAAAATAGATTTTCTTCAAGCTCATTAGCTCTCCGGGGATGAATAAGGCTTATACTAACGTGTTGGCCGATGAAGTTAGTTATGTAAGTGTTGCTCTTGCGCAAGTCAAGCGGTTTCCTTAATGACGAAGCAGTGGTGTGCAGGAAGTTGATGGTTTATACAAGTTTAGCGCGGTTTTTGGGTAGTCGTCAAAACTAATCACATATTTTGGTCGTTGACTTGCGATATACGGAGCTTACCTGGAATGGCGTCTTGGATTTTAGAATGAGAGCTTTGAGCGTTATTTCTTCAGATAATTTTCGTTATTTTATCTGTACTGGCTTGTCTTATGTATAATACGCGACTTCGTCAGCGTGAATTTTCAGGCCCCGATCCACCGCGTCGCATCGCATTGCCCACACGCGCTATTACATCGTTTTCGCTTAACGTTTTTTCTTTTCGCTTGATGATTGATTTTTTCAAATCTTCCAGAGATCAGTTTTATTATATCCCTAGCTGCGCCCCGCGGTTTCACCCGCATAAATCTCGATCATCTAAAAATATCGCGATAAAAAGTATATGTCATGTCCTAATCCAGATCATGGTCTACGTATGTGCCAAATTTCATCTAAATCTATTAAGCCGTTTTAGCGTGAAAGCGTAAAAAACAAACATACAAAAAATCAAATATTTTCTCTTTGTAATAATATTTGTTTAGATTATAGATCTAAGCATAATTCTGTAATCGATTAGAAAATCTGTATATTCTAATTTTGAAACGGTTTACTTCATGTCAAGGTTTAAATGACAAAATTGACATCGACATATATTTTCATCCATTATGTACCTGTTTTGCCCAAGACTTTTAATTATAATTTATGGGGCAATATAATTAATTTTAACGAAACCATCGTAAAATATCTCGCCCTTCCAGAGATATTGTGTCAATATAACAATTTTGATAATTTATAGCTGCAAGGTCTTTCACAGTTATTTTACCTCTGATTTTGAATTACTGTCCAAATCACAGTGAACTTTATTGTCATTCTAATAAGGTTGCTGTTCGATTGCTGCCACTGACAAGTCTGTCAAAATCATTGTGATCTTTATTCTCGTCACAATAAGGTTGCTGTTAGGTTGTTGCTGTCAGAGGTAAAATAATTGTGAACGGACTGTACTATAATTTATCTACAGTAATACATATAAAGAGGTAAAGTTTGTTAGTTTGGTAATCTCTGGAAGTACTGGAAATCGATTTCGAAAATTCTTTAATAGAAAGCTGCACTACTTCTCAGTGTCATGTATAGTATATTAGACTACTACGCGGGCGAATTCGCGGCAGAAGCTGGTAGAAAAAAAAATCACGCAACAACTTGTGAAGTTTCCGATACTCGTGATTATAGGTGCATCGTCATGTACCGTGATAAGCAATTTACTTGCATTAATGTGATTTTTCCGGTCTATGCGTTCATGTGTTGGATTGAAGGACCAAAATGCTGTACACAAAGTCAAGCCAAAACTTATGTATATGTCATGGCTACGTCTTAGAATTGATCATTCCATGAAGGGTTTCGGTCATTTCATGAAAACGTTGTGTTTCATGAAATGGCCAGATAAAATTGACAATATGGTTATTATTGACAATATGGTTTCAAACTCAAACTCAAATCATTTTATTTCAATTAAACCATTTCAGGCACTTTTGAATTGTCAACATTTTAAATAATCGGTCAGTTAGTCAGAAAGTGAAGCTAGTTGCCCATTCCAAAACGTAGATCTCTTTGGAGAAGAACGGGCAAGAAACTCCAAGGGCACTCTTTTAAATCAAGATATTATTACAAAATCCTGGGTACATTATTCTTATTGCTTCTATATGTGAAAACAATGAAAAAAAAAAACAATTTCAAATTAAAAATTAAAAATAAGCCGTTAAGAGATAACCAGTCTCAACCGACCGACGGCGCCCGTTCACGAACATGACGCGTGGATCAGCACCACCCACGTTTAAACGTCAACGTTTAATGATAATATGTCGCGTACGTAAATACAACTTGCATTATGAATAAACAGGAGATTTTATTTCGATGGCCTGCGACCAATGGAGGAAGTAATTTTACTTTCTGTTGCAAAGCTTTTAGCTTAATCATTACAACTTACAACTGAATACATTTACTTAATTAAGTCTACGAAGTCTTCGAAGACCAATGGGAATCGTATTACCAACAAGCTAGTAACTGAGGTTAGATAGGCAGTCGCTTCATGTAAAATACTGATATTGAGCTCCATCCGGTTAGACTGGAAGCCGACCCCAACATAGTTGGGAAAAGGCTAGGCAGATTTATTTTGATATTTTCTTAATACAAGAAAAGACATGTTGAGGTTTTTAGTTTCGTTTTTGGGTTAGCAAGTAATAAAATTTGTTCATGCATGTAACAGACAGTTATTATTGTTCCGAGTCTAGGTGTTTGACCACAGTTATAAGAAATAGTATCTGTCACTCAGGATTTCCATAAGTTAAAGACCAACTCTCTCTCTCTCAAATTCATGAGGTCATTTTTTGAGTTGCAGAATGTTGACCCCACAATGTCAATGTGATTACGATAGAATGTCAGTTACTTCAGATTTCATTTACATAATAATGAATTGGTCAAATCGATTAAAAGTTTGTGTGATTTGATCACTTAGAACTTTATTCATGCGTACACTAGCGAGAAATTTAATCAGCTTACGACCACGTAATGTAACATCACGCTTTGTTTCACCGAAGGGTAGAGCAGAGGTGTACCTACTGTGGTCTTTTAAGAGGAACCGGGACCACCCCTATGTGCGGATGGTGATCACCGGGGTGGTTTTAGTGAGGTAAAAATCCCACACTCCCCGACCTCACTCTCCGGAGGTCGGGTGCCTTTTGAAGGTAAAACAAAAAAAAAAGTCACACCTCTGCTCGACCCGAAGTTGTAAATACACAGGGTAACCTCAAACATCTCTTCCATAGTTAGGTGGGTATCAGTTTTTTATGTCACACAGATGTATTTTGATATCCATGACACAAATAGAAATATTTTTAACAGTACATAACATCACACCTGTAATCCTCAAAGGGTTGTACAGAGGTGTACTCGTACCACCCACATTTCACCAGTTATGTTAAAGTCCCACGTAACAGGAAGCAAGCCTATTGCTATCAACCGGGAACGAATCCAGACTTCAGGCTGCTACTGAGAAATTCCAGATTGAAAAACTCATTAACACTTTGTTCGAACTGGGAATCAAACCCAGGACTTCATGCTCAACAGTAGCGCTTGTGACCACTAGCCCAACGGGGTAGTCACCATACGAATTCTTACAAAATGTTGCTGTTATTATTGTGACTCTACGTCTCAAGGTGTATTGTCATTTGGCACGATATGTATACTTCGAGAGTAACTAGGTTGGGTAGTGAAAGTGGTTTGTCTGCTAAAAAACTTGGTATGAATAATTTAGGATCATGTAGCTTGTATTGGATTTCTTTCGGTGGTGTGATGTCATTGTTCTATCAAAGAAATGCTTGTTTAGAAATGCCCTTTTTGACGAATCTTAATTTTTTTTTAATGAAAAAAAAAATTGTTTTTTATGTATTTTTGAATGGGCCTGGTCTTGTTATTTTGTGTCAATTTGACTTAGGCCTGATTTTTCAATAGTCCGATAACTTTTATTTGTAGAATAAATATTTCGATTTGACAGCTTTTGTATAGAAAATATGTCAAACTGTCATATTTATTTATCAGATAATAGTTATTTGACTATTGAAAAATCAGACCTTAACTTAATAATCTGAATAATAACATAACATGACGCCTCGTTTTCCCGCAGGGGTGGGAAGAGGTATACTTAATAGTACGGCCATATTTCAAGTCCCGTATGTATTAGGGGGTGAGCCTGTTGGTAATAATATTAAGGGCTGATATTTCAATCGACCGATATTTTTTATTCGTGGAATAAAATTTACGTTTGACAGATTTTGTATGGAAGAACTGACAAAAATTCAAAATTATTCTTCGGATAAAATTGTCTGGCGTCGGATAAATCAGCCCTTAGTATAGTACTGGCTAATCTTACGCAAAATTTAATGAGTTCAAGTGAGTTGAAAGAGATGAACTTTGATATTACAATCTGAATGAAGTTCAGTTTCTTCCGGTAAGTTATTATGTAGGTAAGCTTCATACAGGAAAATAATCTTGAGTTGTAATGTAATAATATTAAAACAAGTTACACCTAACGCGTTTCCGGTGTGTCTAGTCATGGCTTTGAAGAGGTTTTTCTCTCTTTCAAGATAATGATAATTATGGAAGCTCATAATTATAATTTTGGTTCAACGTTTTGTTCTCTCCAGATAATAATGAAACAAAAAAATGTAGTATTATTTATATCACTTTTTTAATACTTTCGTTTACTATTTACATCGTCACAGGTACATAGCAGTCACAAAATATTATTTAAAAAAAAAACAATTACTAAACAAGATAACACTTTAAAGCTAAAGAAAAAATAAAGAGATCAGTTCTTTTTAATGGTGGTAGTGCTCCTCATGGCCGCCTTCGTAACCCCCCTCGTGGCCTCCTTCTTGGCCTCCCTCTTGGCCTCCTTCATGACCCCCCTCGAAACCTCCGTAGCCTTCGCCATCACCACCACCCCCACCACCACCACCATGGATTTCTTGATGTGACTCCTCATGGTGCTCATGGTGCTCATGCTGCACAATAGGTACGTGTACCTTCACGGGGTAAGGCACGGGCTTATCAACGTGGTAAGGGACATGCTTCTCAATATGCACCGGGTATGGCCTGTCAACAGGGATCTTCACTGGGTAGGGCACGTTCTTCTCTACTGGGTAGGGGATGACTTTCTCAACTGGATAGGGTACTGGGTAGGGCACCTTAACTGGGTAAGGCACTGGTTTGTCGACGTGCACTGGCACTGGGTTATCTACATGAACCTTGACTGGGTAAGGCACTTCCTTTTCAACTGGGTATGGTACCTTCTTTTCAACGTGAACGGGAACTGGTTTGTCTACGTGTACGGGAACGGGGCGGTCGACGTGCACCGGTACTGGGTAGTGGATAACTTTCTCGACGGGGTATGGTACGTGCACCTTGACTGGTACTTTGACGGGGAACGGCACTTTCTTCTCGACGGGGTAAGGCTGCGGCACGTGCACTTTGACGGGATAAGGCACGTGTTTCTCGACTGGATAAGGGACGTGTTCGTACACATTCACTGGGACGGGGTTGTCGACGTGAACTTTCACGGGAACTGGCACGTGTTTCGTCACAGGGTACGGCTTAGGGATGTATTCGGGTACTTTGATGTATTCCTTGACTGTGTAGTGGACGGTTTTGACGACGGGGTAGGGCTGTGGTACATGCACCTTGACGGGGTAGGGCACTTTCTTCTCCACTGGGTAGGGGATTTGTTTCTCGACGGGGTAGGGGACGGGAACTTTCTTGACCACAGTAATGGTTTTGTGGGAGTGGGTTTCATGTCCACCGTGATGATCCTCGAGGCCACTGGAGTGTCCTTCATCACCACCTCCGATGGAGCCTCCTAGATCATGCCCGAAGGAACCTCCGAAGTCGCCTCCACCGAAGTCTCCATGGTCACCGTAGTACTCGGATAGTCCTCTTTTGTCCTGTCTCTTTGTTTCCTCTGCGGCTTTTGGTTCGGCCTTGGTGTCCTTCTCTGCCTTCTCCTCTGCCGTGGCCAGGCTTAACGCCACGGCCAGGATTAAGGAAGACCTCTGAAAAAAACAAAAATTATCTTGTACTATTTATACTTTAAACTTAAATTATTGCACTAGCAGCAACTGTGTATCTATGAGAATATTTTTTTGGACAAACATTAAACTCTTACTATCTAACTTCAATTATGGGATGAGCAGAAACTGTGTATCTATGTGGATTTCTAAAAAGATTCACTAGAACTAATCTAAAATGACTGACATAAAAAACAGATTTAAAATTACATAGGAAACGCCAAATGAAAAGGGAAATTAACTTATACCAGTGAAACTGACTAACTGGAAGTGAACACAAGAACTTTCCGAGCATTGTGGGACAACGCATAACGACTAGTTATGCGAATAAGGAAATATCTTTACGTAATATTGATCTAGTAATGCGTCATTCACTTCGATAATGTGATTGATTAATAAATCTACGATATATGACCTATCCGGTGAAACAATCGAGATCGATGACATTATAAACAAAGAATCGATTCTATTTTTTTCAAATTGATTGATCTGAATTCCTTTGCCACATTTAAAAAAAAAAGCACAATGACACTTGACATCCGAACTGCACACACATAGAACACTGTCACTACAATTTTTTGAATTTTTACTAACCAGTAGCTTCATTTTCGCTTCGCTTGTTGTTCAGCGAATGTTACGCCGTGAGTGTATTCCTATCACGCCAGTTACCACGTTTTATACCTCATGCAAGTAGTTTCGTATGTACGAATGTTGCAAACACTTTCGCCAGTGTGAGTAACGGCTCGATGTGTGGGTGTTGGTTTTTTTTTAAAGAAGATGGGACGTTGCAGTGCCCTGCTTAGTAACTTTAATTGAATAATTAGACTGATGTCTATTTTGGGGAAAATATGCATGATGTGATTTTTAATTCATTAGAAGCACCAAGTGTGGTTTGTTTAATTGGTTTTATTTTTAAGGAAAGTGCCTTAGTTAACACTCATTTCAATTATTGCAACCGCATTGAACTAATACATGTAAAATAAAATAAAACAAACTTTATTTTTGGTCTGTCTGCTTCGATCAATTTTCTTAAATCGTTCAACTATTAAACTATGGTTTTAAAATAATAATAATATAATCGATATAATCGGAAACGTCTGGCCTGTTTAAATCAAAAAAGTTTTTTGCGTGAATATACATATTGAACAGGCAATTTTAGAACTGTCCAATTCTAATCATTTACTGAAATTAAATAAAAGCCGCCTCTCCATAGTTTTCACTTTTTAATTCTCGATTTATATAAATGGAACTAAAAACACTATCCAGTTTTACGAAAAAAAAACAAGTACAACAGAAGGGAATAAAGAAAAAAAAAAACAATTTCGCATCTACATAGGTACAATTATTACAGGTACAATTATCCAAGAGGACAGTACCCCAACCATTTATGTTGTATACCAGTGTTCATTTGTAAAGTGCAACTGTTTTTATTGTATTACTGCAACACCTTTTAGGCAATAAAGTTTTTATTCTTTTTTATTCCAAAAACAATTTCGCATCTACATAGGTACCATTATTTAAAAACAATTTCGCATCAATAATTGTACCTATGTAGATTCTACATAGGTGCAATTATTCCAAAAACAATTCCATCATGTTACATTTTATAGTCGTTGTTTGTTGATCTTTCAGTCATAAATATTCAGTTTTTTCAATCATCTATGTGCTGGAAAACTTTAAACAGTAACCAAAAAAACAGTAAGGAGAAAACGCCTCCATGGTAACTTTAACACATTCCGGTTCGATCGCAATCTAAGATCAAAATCAATGTTCACTATCCAGATTTATTATAAAGGAACACGAATGAAATCAAGATTGACTGTAATCGGCTTTTCCAACCTTTCCTGAGCCGAAATAACAAAAAAAAAAAAAAACCAAAAAAATAAACAGTAGAAAAAACATGTGTCCATTATTTTATCGCTCTCATAAAACAAAATTATATGATTTTACTAGATTTATTTCCCAGCGGCATTCCTTCCACGCATCCGAACAATCGGAGCATGCCCGCCATAACATAAACCCTGGCAGGTTATAAATTAAGGCTTCAATCACTTCACGCGTGATATCCTTGTGGCAAGTAAACTAACTGCTTTTAAGGCTAATGTACACCGATTATCGCGTTGATCGCTGTTTGATTGTCACTTTTTTTATCGTAGATGTCTAGTAAGGTCAATTATCATAATGGTAAAGCCAGGACTGCTGCATAAGCATAATAATCCTATAATGTTACCACTGCTGGGACACAGGCATCTGCGAGAGGGAATGCAGCTGGAGTATAGTGAACATATCAAGAGATGATCTCTGGATATTATTTCTAAAGATTATTATATCCAGACTCTCTGCCTTGACTGCCTCTTTGGTCTAGTAGTTGCAAGAGCTACTGCTGAGTATGTGGTCCTGGGTTCGATTCCCAGGTCTGGTCAAGTGTTATTTAGTTTTTCTAACAGGAATTTCTCAGAAGCAGCCCGGAGTGTGAATTTATGACTGATTGGGACATGGTTGGTTACATGGGACTTAAACATCATCATCATCATCTGCCTAGCCTTTTCCCAACTATGTTGGGGTCGGCTTCCAGTCTAACCGGATGCAGCTGAATACCAGTATTTTACATGGAGCGACTGCCTATCTGACCTCCACAACCCAGTTACTGGGTAATACGATAACCCCTTGGTAAGATTGGTTGTCAGACTTTCGGGCTTCTGACTACCCGTAACGACTGTCAAAGATCCACGAATGACAGCCGGGACCAACGGCTTAACGTGCTTTCCGAGGCACGGAGGGGTCTCGGTATGTGAAGATGGTCACCCATCCACAGACCAACCGCGGCAAGCGTAGCTTAACCTGACCGATGGACCTGTGCGGCTGTTATTATTTAGCCACGGGCCCCTCTACACGGGACTTAAACATACCTGGTGAAATGTGAGTACACCTCTGTCTTACACCTGTGTATATTCAGCTGACTTTGTCTGGTTCATCATCGAGGATCAAAATGTATGGAGTGGATTTTTGGAAAGGCCTATGTCCAGGAGTAGACTGCTGTAGGCTGCATAATTACAGTCAAAAACTAAATGGTTTGGAACCTATGATTGAGTAGGTATAGCATGTAAAACGATGACTTAGCTGCAAGTAAATGTTAGAACGATTATTCTTTCTTTCTTTTTCTTTTTTCTTTTTCTATTTTCCTTATCTTTTTTCTTTTTAAAAAACTATAAATTTCTCCTGTATCGTGGGTGCGTATACAAACATTTAAACTCACATACACAAACAGCCAGACCCGGAACAACTACTTGTAGGTTATACAAATATTTGTTCCGTGCGGGAATGGAACCCTCGACACGCAGCGCAGCAGTCAATCGCTTAACCACTGCGCCAACCGTGCCGTATTAGATAATCCTGGCTGACCCTGGGTTAATCAGGGTCAAATTATATAATTAAACTAGCAGTGCCACGCGGTTTCACCCGCATAAGTGTCGATCCCGTGGGAATATCGGCATAAAAGTATTGTATGTGTTATTCTAATGTATAAGCTATATTACGGTAAAGTTTCATCACAAACCGTTTTGTCGTTTTTACGTGAAAGAGTAACAAACATCCATCCATCCATCCTCACAAACTTTCGCGTTTATAATATTAGTAAGGTACATACACCATGTAACAGAATCCTTTAGTTACCTACTTGATGTATGCGATAATCCCTAACAATAAGAAGGGCATGTATTTAATCAAACCACAAAAAAACCCATTTTGCTTTCCTAAAAATATTATTGAACACTCTTATATAATGATTGCGCGTCTTTTTGTGAACCTTAAATAATTCCTATTTTGGGTACCTAAAATACTAAATAGCCAAGTACGAGTAACTGCAACAAACTTGGATGTAGCATTCGCTCTGCTCGCACGCGGTTATTCACAGTTCTTACCTAACCTATCCCATTTTTTCAGGGTGCCCTAGCTTAATTACTCAACCAACCATGAGAAAAAGCCAGAAATTTGAAAAAGAGGCTCATTTATTAAGAAATATCTGCATCATTGAGAGCCCAAAAAAAATTTTGAGAAAAAAGTGTTCATCATTAGAAGGTCAATCAGGTTTTTAAAGGATCTGTTAAAATTTCCCATAATAAGGGCACGACTACCAGAAATAAGATAGCCTACATCAAATTTATAGAAACGGCACGGAAATAACAAAAGTATAGATGTAACAGAACTTCACAATAAAGATCTGTAACAGGAAGAATAGTAAAATGGATGACAATAAACTGCCAATACTTATTACAGTTAATCTTATAAGAGCAACATTAACATTCTGATCGCGTCCTTTAAGTTGTCCGTTACGTGCACGACATCTAACGTAAGTATCTAGAAAGAAACAAAGAAAAAGTATTTATTGCAACTCGTAAAGAAAGATCACAAACAAAACTAAATAAAAATAAAAAACTAAATTAAATAAGGAAAAAAAAAGTAATAAAAAGAAAAATGACACAGAAAGTCCTATACGAGGCCAAAAGGTTATCTTAAGTGTTAAGAGAAGGAAGTTTATAAGATCCCATTTTGTTAAGAATTCGGTTGACTTTCGTGTTGGAAAGAGTGCAATAAAACACTTACTGACCGCTCAATATTTTACTACTTTCAGCATAAATCGTTGAAACGAGTAAAGAAGAAATTGTGACTCTTTAACACTTATCTAATCACAAAAATGGTCTAGTACTCGCCACTGGCGTGCGTGTATGACCACATGTATGCACGTAAACTAAGCAAAAGGAGTATGTAAGGATAGTACTAGGAGGCGTTCTATAGCGTCTACCTACCTCCATAGTAAGAACTTGTACACAGGTCTAAAATTCACGCCAAATTTAGAGCTGTGTACAAAAAAAAAAAAACAACAGAAATGTACAAGAGAGATTTTTTGATTGATTGATTTGATACTTCAAGAAGATGAACAGCATCTCTACCTGTAGCCTGTAAAACAACTTAAAAAATTAAGTCAAATCGTTTATTGAGAAAGCTCTTAGCAAAGCCATTTTTTGTATAGGACGCACCTGATTGCACATGAACTGTTTGTTGTCCAGAACAAACGAGAAAAACCAAATTTGTGACTTGGGGCTGATTTTTCAAAGCCGAATAACTTTCGTTCGAGGATTGAAATTGCCGAATGGCAGTTTATGTATGGAAGAACTGTCAAAAATTCAAAATTATTCCTCCGATAGAATTATCTGGGGTTGGAGGAATCTGCTCTTGGACGATGAAGGAGTAATATTACTTTTTTGTATTTATCTGCGGAGGCTTGTAATTAGCAATTTAGTAATATATTACTGTTATTATAATGTTATTAGTCTGTAAGCCTTCCGAAAATAAAGAAAATAAAATAAAATTATTACAAATAGGCACTTTCGAAAGTCAAAAACTACAAAAAATTCAATTGATTCTAGTCGCCCCTTCCAAAAGGTAGTTTCGTATGGAGAAGAATGAGCAAGAAACTCCACCGTTACTCTTTTAAAACGTTTTACAAGATTTTTTATACATTCATTATATAATTATATGTGAAGACGATGCACCTAGAATAACGTTAGTCTACCACAAAAGGTAAAAAGAATTAAAAAGCAATGACAGGATTGACGGCACGACGGCACGGTTTTGACGGCACGGTTGGCGCAGTGGTTAAGCGATTGACTGCTGCGCTGCGTGTCGCGGGTTCGATTCCCGCACGGAACAAATATTTGTATGACCTACATGTATTTGTTCCGAGTCTGGGTGTTTTTCTATCTATAATATGTATGTATTTACAAAAAAAAAATGTATATAAGTAGTTTATCAGCCATCTTGTTACCATAACACAAGCATTAGGTTGCTTAGCTTGGGACTAGATGGCGCTGTGTGAAATGTCCAGGGATATTATTATTATTATTAGGATATTATGTGCTTGGTGCCCACATGTTTAGAAATATTATAAAAGTAGATGATTTTTCTAATAACAAGTGTGTGAGTGACATGAGTCACAGAATGTAAAAATCATATCATCAATCAGTCATAAAAATTAAAAAAATATAATATTTATTAGTCTTCTATGTTTCTCATCTTGGTTGTATCAATTTATCCATAAATGATTATGTCAAAATTGTGAATATTCATTTATTAACGTCATTTTAGAAAATCGCCCTTGACTTGGTTCGCTGTTAGCTAACTTACGCATCATGACCAAAAACAGCATAATAAATATTTGTTTTCTTAATGAATACCTTATTCGTTTTATGGTTTATAATTTGTCCACACTTGCAACTTTTCCTTATAATATTGGTATTGTTTCATAACGACTTGGCATTAACATAATAAAATATTGGAAAATTAAATGTAACGTTAATTAGAACAGTAAAATGATTTACTTAGGGCTGATTTTTTAATCGACCGAGAATTTTTATTTGTGAAATAAAATTGACGTCTGACAGTTTTTGTATGGAAGAACTGTCAAAAATTCAAAATTATTCCTGTCAATCCTTGAATAACACATTTCACTCGTGTTAAACCAGTGATATTTTTTATCAACGACAAATCCTGATTTTTTTGCTGAAAGCTAGAGCCTAACCAAGATAGGCTTTAAAGTCTAAACCACAACATGTACGAGGCCATGACCATAATTATCACATTAATTAATAAGTTACTGAACTTGTTGGAGACCACAGCATGTTGTCATTTAAAATTTTTCCTTTATTGTCAAATTATTACTATTTATACTCACTTAAAAATAATCAATGACTTATATTGGTATTTCAAAGTAATGTGGTCCAAATAATCATCTTCCTGTTCCTATCCCAATGGAGTGGACTTGGAGTTGGTGCCGTACGTCGTTTGTCATCTACATATGCTTATTACCCATTTCCTAGCAATACTATCGTCTTTCACACAATGTATCCATCCTGTTTTTGGTTTTCCTTTTTTCTTACTGCCACCCACATTCTTCGTGGATCTTTAGCAGTCATTATGGGTCGTCAGAAGCCTGAAAGTCGGACAACCAGTCTTACCAAGGGGTATCGTATTACCCAGTAACTGGTTTGTGGAGGTCAGAGAGGCAGTCGCTTTATGTAAAATACTGGTATTCGGCTGCATCCGGTTAGACTGGAAGCTGACCCCAACATAGATGGGTAAAGCTAGGAAGATGATGATTCATATTTAAAATTTTTCTTGACGCAATGCTCCTCATTACTTTGCATCACAAGAAAATTGGCTACACCCCAAAAATTTCGTCCAAAAATCAATTCGATACTAAACAAACCTTTCTAGTAACTTTCTAAGCTTATTCAGTGAGTAGTTTGCCTTGAGATAACCTTCTTAGACTCTGAGCCCTTGACGATTCATGCCTCGTGCTGTAAAGGTCATCGCGGTCAACAACCTGACTTTGTGATAGAATACTATTGTTTGTTTTGATTATTTGTATTAAATTTTTAAATATTAAATTGTTGTATGCAATATTTTGTCTCTTTTTGGGACAGCTTCGGTGTGTGTGATTTACCCTGGGCGAGGAGAACTATTTTTTTTTCCAACATGCGTTTATCATAGTGTGTTGACACTCGATAAAACAAGTTATTTATAGCTTACTCAATAAGATTAACCAATATTATACTCTGCTGTTGAAACATTGAATATCTGTTGGGCTTGTGTTGGCATACTTAATAACAATACCAACGTTATTGTTCCGCTGCAGTCTTAAACAGAGAAGGCACGAGCATTGAACACCACGCTTACTCAAGATTGGTGATTTTAGACCTAAGTATATTAGTTCTGGTTTCCTTACGATGTCAGTCATGTCCTAGATAACTCGGAAAGTATATATAATGAATTGAAAAAGTCGTATTGGTACTTGCCCAGATTTAAACCTTCATGAGACCCGCAAGAGGTCTTGCATGAGTCTCAAGGCATTATCCACTGGGCCATCACGACATGGCATGGCATGGCACGACAATGGGAAACTTAAATTGTATTCTCAGCGCTTCTCCTTCACGTTTAATATGCGCACAGCCAAAGTGTGGAACAAGTGGTCAAGAGCAGGCCCATTTAGCAATAAAAAAAAATCTAGCAAAAAGTTGTAGAACCACGAACATGTAACAACGAGCGTTTCTAAAAAATAAACCATTCACAGAAAATTCTCGGCGTAATAGATACAGTTCTCCGCGACAAATCAATGAGTAATCAAATTAGTAACGCGAATTATTATAAAAACCGTATCAAACATACAGACAGGAAACATTCGAAAGTGGTCCAAATATGGCTTAAATATAATAAATTGCGACCTTGACTGAACTGAACGTTGCTCAATGGAACCAGTTCATTCATAGAAACCATTTATTACCCATTACTTTAATTTGGTTGTAAAAGGAAGGATATCGTTCACTGTGATTGAATTCAGTCGGTCAGGGACGTAGATAGTTCACTTACTTAATACGTACGTTAGATAATCCGAGATGGATGTAGAACAAATCTTTATGCTATAGAGTAGGTAACTATGGTGTAGGTTTATGTTTTTTTTTAAGTTGGTCGACTTGCTTCCATAATGTAGTAGGTACCTAGGTACTTGCAAAAAAGCTTTACAAGTTAAGAAGTAAATTAATGAACATATTAGGTAACAGACTGAACCGTAGAGAAAAATTACTAATTACGATTCAAAAATTCGTATTTGTTTACTTTAATGCCGAAGTAGATTAGCTAGCGAATTCGCTTTTCTGAAAGATTAAGCAGATTTTTAAACGTTTCGATTTATAATAATATTTTATTAAAATAATAATAAGGAGGTTTGTTTCATGGATGGAGCATACGACCTCTTTAATCATTTTTCGTCATGCGCAAACGTAAGCCTCCCCCGAAATAGCTAGGGGACTTACATATATTTAGGGGTGTGTTTATTTTGACTTCTGAACACTATGATATGAATTTACTCATAGAAAAGAAAAGTATGGCATAATAGCATGATTAATTAAATATAGTATGCGGCATAATTTGACACCGTTTTTATTATTTTGAAGAAGACTCCGCCGATACGGAACAACATCGAAAAAAAAAAACCGGCCAAGTGCGAGTCGGACTCGCCCATGAAGGGTTCCGTTACGTTACGATTTATGACGTATTAAAAAAAAACTACTCAGTAGATCTCGTTCAAACCAATTTTCGGTGGAAGTTTATATGGTAATGTACATCATAAATATTTTTTTTAGTTTTATCATTCTCTTATTTTAGAAGTTACAGGGGGACGGGACACACATTTTACCACTTTGGAAGTGTCTCTCGCGCTAACTATTCAGTTTAGAAAAAAATGATATTAGAAACCTCAATATCATTTTTGAAGACCTATCCATAGATACCCCACAAGTATGGGTTTGATGAAAAAAAAATTTTTGAGTTTCAGTTCTAAGTTATTATTTACCCCCAAAATTTATTGTTTTTTTTCTATTTTTGTGTAAAAATCTTAATGCGGTTCACAGAATACATCTACTTACCAAGTTTCAACAGTATAGCTCTTATAGTTTCGGAAAAAAGCGGCTGTGACATACGGACGGACAGACAGACAGACAGACAGACAGACATGACGAATCCAAACGAATAAAAACGCTGAAAACGTTCAAAATCTAGTCGCAGTCTTATCTCAGCGACCAAAATATGTGTGGGGAAATAAGAAGTTATTTTGACAGATTGAGACTGAGATCTTAAAATTGTGAGAATTGTCTCTCAGATAATCTTCAAGATATGTTTTTCAATTGTGCCCTGCTTTCCCATCAAACGCAAGTTGCAATAGGAAACCATACGCGATAGTAATTGGGGGCGATGAGCTTGCAACCCGTCATTATATTTACACTAAGTATTGCGTTACATTGCGATATATTTCCATGTTGATCTAGAAATGGAATAATGTTTCGTTATACGTTGTATCATTTTTTTAACATCGATTACATGTTGCATAAGAGATAAATCTACAGTAGGTACAGGGTGGCAGGGACATCGAATCGCAACCACCTATCATGGATTCAGTACATGATTTTGAACCCCAGCGATGGAATAAAAAAAAGCTGTTTTGACCGCGTAGGTCCGCACTTTTCTATGAACCAACAGATTTTTTTTATAACCTAAGGTAAAAAGTTACGTTAGGGGGTAATATTGTGCTGAATTCATGGTTACAGTTTGCGCGTCATCGCGTCGCTGTCCCTGCCACCCTTTATAGTTTTCACGGTATTAGATCCTGAAGTCGTAGCGGGCTGGTCATGTTTGTCAAAGGACCGATGGTCGGGACGGATGGTCGGCTTGCGGTCTCCACTCCAGGGAGTGGAGACCGCATATCGGCAAGTGTAGTGTGGGGCGCTCCAAAGCATCTAACTTTGGGGCGTCCGACCAGCGGACCGACGACCTTAAAAACGTTGGCTGGGATATACTGGATGTAGGTACAAGACGGAGGACAGACGTGACGCAGCTTGGGAGAGGTTCATGTCCAGTGGACTGCGAGGTGTAGAGTTCATTGATAGATGTCCTAGAAAATGATAGGCCATTTGAGATTACTGGATGCGTGCAGCGAAAAACCGGTGGCGGCACTTGGGGGAGTTTTTATCTGAGATGATGAGTAACAGCTCCCAGTTAATCTAGGCCTCTGTCTATTTGTCCAGTGTCCAATATACGCTTTCGTTAAGTTACATGATCATGTTGAGCCGATTCTGTTACTAAATAATATTCCATCATCGGGAATAGAAAACTTATATTAGACATGTATGTAATAGTAGAGCATGTTCTTTGTGAACGGGCTCGTCTGCGGAAATACCACAAAACCTAGATATTTCTAGCCAAGCAGCATTGTTCGGTTTGAACGGTTCGGAAGGTCACATTGGTTGAAATTGCGAGTGGTAGTATTTAGCAACTAACTTCCTGAACATCTATTGATACATGATAAGATTATGTACGAGGGAGAGCGATACCCAGGATAACACTCTCAATAGCCAGCATTTAATTACCATATTTTTTATTCGTTTTAAACTCACTGACATTTAAATCAATACACTACGTTTAACCATAATCTCAATTAACACTAGTTGCATACAATACACGCAATATAATCCGACATTTCTCAATAAGTACCTACCAGTTTACTTTCCAGCTTGCTTCATTAAATCTCATAACTGCATTGAATAATCTTCAACGGTATTACAGTTTAAAAAAGCTAATAATTATAATTTTATTAATAAGCTCTCATTAGCATACATTGGTGGCCACGAAAACCGGTCATTATAAATTATAATGCATAATATCCGTCAGTTAGTTGCAGGCTAGATGAGGACGTAATAGTCGCGAGTGTACGGTGATGCGTACGCAACGATGAACACTTAGTGGCAGATTTATTGACTCAGCGGGAATGTTATTTTTTTCTTATTTATGGCTGCGCGTTTTATTCTGTTTTGTTTTTGTCTTGTTGGTGTTTAAGTAATAGTGGTACTTATGTGTTAATTAATGGGTTTTAAGACATGTTTATTTCATAATTTTATTGATGTAAGAGCTACGTTAGGCTTAACAAAGTTACAGATAAAATATTTGTATGTGTTATTCAGTTTTGAATAGCCAAAAAGTGTAATTTCTGCAAAATAAAATCGAACAGTTTAATAAATGGACTGCTACATTTAGCAAAACTCATTGCAATTGCAGGTAACGAGTTAATTACCATAGTAATTAACAGCTTTTATAGAATCCGCTATGACAGACAGATTAAGTAACGTAAGCGAAAAGTAGCGTTTCAGCTGTGATGTAAATATATTTAACTTTTACTGAATTTTAATCTAGCTAATTACTTAAGTACCTCTTCATGACTACAACTATGAATACTCATTAAAATTATAATTGTTATGTTATTTTTCGTTATTTCACTGTTGTACATTTTGCATAATTTAGTGATTGCGTTTGTTAGCTAGAAATATGTTATTAAGTAAATTAGTTATTTATTGCTATAGCTATTTAGTGAACTTTTTTATACATGTGATGAGTAATAATGGATTTGGATGAATTTGGATATTAATAATGGATTCTTGTAAATTAAACTCTGCCAGTGCCAATAAAATTAAATAATTTTAATAATCAGCCTGTATTGACCCACTGTAGATGGCCTTCCTTTCCTTTTTCCACTCAACTCAATCCTGAGCCAATATGGACCAATCCCTCATATAGACGTCAAGTTGGTCCCGCCATCTACGCTTGGGTCTTCCGCTATGCCATTGGACGTTTTCAGGGACCCATGCTGTGACGGTCTTAGCCCATAATGCATCCGACATGCGGCAGACGTACCCGGCCCACCCACGAACCACCCATTTGAACTTGAAAATTTCTGAAATTACTTAATAAAATATATAATAAATTAAATATTAATTACACGCAACCACCTTACCATGCTCCCATCGCATTCGCTATTAAGGCCACACTTTTGTCGCCGGCTACACTTGAGTTCATTTTGTTTTCTCCACATGTTTGCAAACACCACAACAAGAATTAAGATCATTGCGTAGTGTGTTTTATGTTTCCTTTGTAATCTTAAACAAAATTTTGTAATTGACATTTTATTATTCGTGGGAAAATAATTTTGGATTGAAGTGTAATCAATGGTCTGAAGAAACTTCAAAATTAAATTGACGTTTGACGAGATTTTAATGGCGTTTGATTATTTGATTGAAGTTAATGATGAAGATAACTGTGTCAGCCATGGCAAAAACAAAAGACGCTTACATTCCAAAGAGGAGATAAGGACACGCTTTATTAGAAGTACAGACGGCAGCACATCAAGCTACTACAATCTGTCAAATTTCTTTAATAGATTATCAACTTTATTGCTAAAGCATTAAGGTTCAAGGTTGATTGGGAAAATTTGTCAGTTTCGGGTAGCTTGACCTGCTGGCGTCTGTACCTACATCATCATCATCATCAGCCTATAGCAGTCCACTGATGGACATAGGCCTCTCCTGTTGCACGCATTCAACTCGATACATAATGTACATAGTTAATAATCAACAAGTGGAACAATGGCAACGTCATGTAAAAAAAAGCGGCCAAGGGCGAGTCGGACTCGCCCATAAAGTGTTCCGTTTTACGATTTATGATAAAAAAAATTACATGGTAATACATCACATATTTGTTTAGTTTTATCATTCTCTCATTTTAGAAGTTACAGGGGGGGGGGACACATTTTACCACTTTGGAAGTGTCTCTCGCGCATGATGAAAAAAAAAAATTGAGTTCTAAGTATGGGGAACCGCCAAAATTTATTGTTGTTTTTTTCTATTTTTGTGTGAAAATCTTAATGCGGTTCACAGAATACATCTACTTACAAGTTTCAACAGTATAGTTCTTATAGTTTCGGAAAAAAGTGGCTGTGACATACGGACGGACAGACAGACAGACAGACAGGCATGACGAATCCTTATGGATTCGTCATGCAAATGGCACGGAACCCTTATGGGTTCCGTGCCATTTGGCTACGGAACCCTAAAAAGGTTTCTAGTGTCCAATTTGTAGGTTATGTCCATGCTGGTTTAGGTCAATGGATTACATGGGAGTTAAAACATAATTGGCGACAGTTGTACTCTTCTTACACCTCTGCTTAACTTGTCGGGGATTACAGGCCTGATGTTATTGTTATGTTATGTTGTTGTTCTAACACAACTGCTACTAATGCATTTTTAAGTTATAATAATATTTTTTTTTTTATTATTAACAAATAAAAAAACACAGACAAAAAACTGGCTTGCTTTCTGAGAGACAGACAGAGAAACACGCGCTCGCCGCACGGCTTACAACTACCTATAGCAAAAAGTGTCGTTACAACTTTTGGTCATAATTTTTTCCGTCTAGCCCCTTTCGCAACGCACGATAAGGAACTTCGTTCCAAAAAAGATTATTAATAAAGATTATTATTTATCAAACTTTTTGTGCTGAGTCATTGCATTGCCAATTCGTAATTAAAATTTCCACCCTCTCTTTCAATATGCATTTTTGAAACAGGTCCAACGACGGCTTAACAGTTTAACTTACACCTTTCCTTCAAAGGCTTTTTTCAACTTCTTCTTCTGCTGCCAATTAAACCGAGCAAGTTCAAACTGTGATGACCAAGCTCCATTATCACTGGTCATTATTGAACAAAATCATATGGGTTAATTAAAGCAGCCTCCTCACGAATTTCACATGAAGATATAAAAGAATGTAGGCCACAGCGATGGCTCTAGTTAACGAAATAGCAATTTGTTTCAACTTGTGCAATTATGATATTTTTTAATAGCCAAACATAATTATTATTTTGTTGCTACAAGCTGCTTGGAGCAAGATTGGTAACAGTGCGTTGCTTGATTTAGACAGCCTATAAAAAATGTCGCTGTCATTGGTAAAAAAATAAACTTAACCTGCATATTTATGCAGATTAAGTCTATTTTTTTAGATGTGTCTTTTTCGACACACGAGTTTTATAACACCGCTCTATGCGGTCTTAGCACATAATTCTTTTGCGTCGTGTCGATGGCACGACAGTGTATTACGTTTTGTCGGCCGAATATTTTTACTCCATGGTATAGTCGGTGGCAGTGCAGTGTTTTTTTTCTTTTGTTGTATATGGCATATCGCTGGTCAACCGAGGAGGTTGTCAGTTGCTTAATCGGGTTTGCCTGTGGATGCCACGATAAATTAAGGCCTCCAGCCAGGACGTAAAAACTAAGCGACTTCACGTTAAGGGCATCCCCTGTGGGGTACATACCTCGGCTTAGAGCGTCGTCGGCAGCACAGAGGTCGTTATGGTTGCGTTTTACTAAAAAATAACAAGTTTGTTTTTCAGTTTATAGTATGCCTTGTGAAACTGTTTTTTTCCATGCCAAGCAGCATTAGTATGTTCTGGTTCGAGGGTATAGGTGACTGTTTCATGGGGCCATGAGAACCCGATCTTTGTGTTGCTTATGTCATAAAAATGTCACAATATCCCATCAAACAGATGGTCCTTTTGTCCTAAACCACTCCGAATTGAAATTCTTCTGACCTATGTACACAGTATAAAGACACACTGAAACTGATGAAAAAGCTTACTATAATACTTAGTTATGTATCATAACATCATCACGTCTTGTTTCCTCGAAGGGTTGGGCAGAGGTACAGTACATTGATAGTTATGTTTAAGTCCCATGTTTTAGGGGGCGAGACTATTGCCATCATCCGAGCACATCCAGTCTCCTGGCTACCACTGAGAAATTGCATATGGAAAACCCCAATAACTCGAATCGAATGCTTGCGACCACTAGAATAACGACGCAGTTAACGAGGTAGTAAAGTATCCTATGTTATTATCCTATGAGCCTTGTAATGTTAATTACTTAACACCTAGTATTGTATACAATCAAGTATCAAGTAATTGCTAACTGAACAGACAGCTGTGCTGCTGGGGAGTTTGTTGCGCCACTTCTTCTTCTCAGTGATAGCACTACCAAGTGGTGAAGGGCGGGCGTTTTTGGGTGACTGTCTTTTGTAATTTTGCCGTTCGAAAAGTGTTGATTCTGAGCCTAGTTCACTTATCCTCCATAGAAAAGGGAGGATCCTCCGACCAGACGGGTGTTGTATCTGGCGGGCAACTGCCCAACAACTGATGTCGGGAAGTTTGTATGTATGCTAATTGCACGGTAAACTCTGCTTGCGAGATGCAGGATTTGCGTGACGTCAGTATGACGCGTTGTTCGCATGTGGCGTTGTAGATACCGCCACAATCTTCTCCAGAATTCAACAGGCCAATTCCCTTTATTAAAAACGTTCAAAATCTAGTCGCAATCTCATCTCATCGACAATCAATGTCAAAAACTTGTCAAAAATGTAGGGAAGTTAGAGGTATTTTTGACAGATTGAGACAGATCAGACTGCAAACGTTCTTTAAATTACAAGAATACGAGAATTGCCCCTCTGGACATACGTATGTACCTGAACAAAATCAATAAACAACACCACCTATCTATTTGACCCGGTTGACATCACCGAAGATCAATCAGTAAGACAAAACGCTCACGATCTGTTTACCCCGTGATTAGACTCGAGATAGGCACGTGTTTGTGTTCTGTAACCATCTAGAATGTTCTCTCGAATGCGGAACAGCGTTGTGCAAGCTCACTTACTTTATTACGGTCGGGTGTGGCGCTAGTGGTGACGAGAGGTGTGTACGTTCACATGATTTGCCTATAGGATTCGGCTATTTCTTTGAAAAATTGTTAAACAGTGACTCACGAGAAGAATTATACAGGCTGGCAGGGACATCAACGCGCAAACTGTAACCATGAGTTCAGCACTTGATTCTGAACCTCTTTTCTATTGGTTTTTAATAAAAAAAATGCTGTTCGGTACATTTTGACCGCGTAGCTACACCTATTGCACTTTTATGAAACAGGATATATATATTTTTTTAATAAAGTGGAAAAATATGGGGGAAACTTTTGCCCAGCAGTGGGACAATATAGGTTAAAGGAAAAAAAATTGGTCGCGCGTAGGTTCAAACCCAGACAGGCGTGTAAATTATATAATCACCACTGCTCTTAAAATGGTGTAGGAAAACATCGTGAGGAAACCGGCATGTCCTAGAACCAAAAATTCCAAGATATGTGACATCCACCAACCCGCACTGGGCCTGCGTGGTAGATTACGGCCCACTCCCGCTCACAGAGAGAAAGTGTCCCAGCATTGGGAACAGTATAGGCTGATTATGCATTCAATCCTCTGCTAAACATGGTGTTTATGATAACTTTCTGACAAATTATTGTAGATTTGACTCATGCCCATATACTAACAATTAGACAATCATGGTCGTTTTGCCAACCCTCCGGATCACATTATCATTGTCATAATGCCACTGCCGCTACGGCTATGGAAAAAAAAAAATGAGATGGAAAAAAAGCGCAAAACAAACGGTGTCAAGTCCATTTTATTTGATTAAATTTAAACCTACCTACACAAGCAAACGTTGTTTTCGTGTCGGTTTTCATTAGGAAATTAAACATGGTAATTGGCAATTTTGTAAATAGATTAGTTCATCAACCTAGCATTAAAAATTGCACATTTAACTTTCTTCATTACATTAAACATGATTAATTTATCTTGATTTTTAGAAACCAAATGGTCTTGAAGAAAACATCTTCCAATATTTGGTTGCCTGGCCAACCGCACTGAAACAAAATTTTGTAACATGCAGTTCAAAATTTTGTTTTAGTGCGGCTAGTGGATGAGCTCAGGTACGGTTGGGTCAATTGCCGTTGAAATCAATGCTCTGAGTGGTCAAAAAATGACATACTTTAGTAACTGCAACCGCAGATGCGTTTTTTGAAAGCGCATATTCGACTCTTTTCTCTCATGCATGACACATATGTTGTAGTTCATGTCAAGGTTTTATATATTGATGTCATTTTGCATTTTGCTCGGAAAAAATTGCACTTTTTCAAAGCATAAAAGTAGCCCAGTGGTAACTGCCGCGACTACTCGTACGTACCTAGGTTCAAACTTCAAACCCAGACAGGCGCTTGTCTTTGTGTAAATTATTTTATCACCGCTGTTCTCAAAACGGGGAAGGAAAACATCGTGAGGAAACCGGCATGTCCCAGGACCAAAAATTCTAAGACATGTGACATCCGCCAATCCACACTGGAAACGTGTGGTGGATTACGGTCCACTTTCTCTCACCAAGAGGAGGCTTGTATTCCAGCAGTGAGAAAATTATAAGCTGATTATGTATGTCATGTAAAGTATAAAAATCAACTGAACTTGTAGATCCTCCCGAGTACTAAATAATAAAAAAACCGACCAAGTTCGAGTCGGACTTGCGCACGAAGGGTTACGTACCATTATCTATAAAAATAAATCATGAGTTGATTGAATGAAAGGTATACGATTTATGACGTATTAAAAAAAAAACTACTTACTAGATCTCGTTCAAACCAATTTTCGGTGGAAGTTTACATGGTAATGTAAATCATATATTTTTTTTAGTTTTATCATTCTCTTATTTCAGAAGTTACAGGGGGCGGACACACATTTTACCACTTTGGAAGGGTCTTTCGCGCAAACTGTTCAGTTTAGAAACAAATGATATTAGAAACCTCAATATCATTTTTGAAGACCTATCCATAAATACCCCACACGTATGGGTTTGATGAAATTTTTTTTTTAGTTTCAGTTCCAAGTATGGGGAACCTCCAAAATTTGTCGTTTTTTTTCCATTTTAGTGTGAAAATCTTAATGCAGTTTACAGAATACATCTATTTACCAAGTTTCAACAGTATAGCTCTTATAGTTTCGGAAAAAAAGTGGCTGTGACATACGGACGGACAGACAGACAGACAGACAGACATGACGAATCTATAAGGGTTCCGTTTTTTTGCCATTTGGCAACGGAACCCTAAAAACGTCCCTATATTGTTGTTTCCTCTTAAAATGGGACAGAAAAAAATTAGACTTGGTATCTCATTTTGTTTCTGTCCCATTGGAATATCTTTTAACTAACATGAAAAGTAAAAAATACAGTCTTCAAGTCATCGTCTAATTCTCGCAGTCACTGCAACCATACCCAGCCCTAAGGCCACAACAGCCGCGAAGGCAAATCGCTAATGCGCTATTAACATTAAAATTTATGAAATCGGTGCGCCATCAGCGTTTACTTTACGATATGGCTTCGGAAGGATTGTGAACACGTTTCCACGAGGCACGGAGCTCAGTCAGCAGTATTGATTCCAATCAATATTGAATGGGAGACTATAGCGTCCGTTGCTACTTTTTCCGTATATTATTAAACCAGTGGAACTCTAACAGCGTCTGGGTTCCCTTCAACATTTAACTCGTCTCCCTTCAAAGCAAGAGTGAACAGGCATCTTCTGGGCACGCTCGTTCCATCATAGACCTCATTCGTAGCTTTCTATCAGGCGTGATCGAGGTCAAGATCAGGCCCATTCGGCAACAAAAAAAATTAAAAAATACTTAATCCATACAAACTTTAATACCCTGGCATATAACGGCTAGGTACCCTAATTATCCTATTTATTAATATTTTGTAACTGTATTTATGCCTTTGTCATGAAGTAATCAGCGCTGTGGCTCAGTCGTACATAGGGTCACAGCATAATGCTGAGGCGCTATGTAAGACAAGTCTTCGCGCTAGCGATGGCCGTTTTGCGTGTATGTGACGCATTTTTTCTCCAACTTGTTCTTTTTTGTGTATTTTCTTTCTATGACAACACGGCCTTAATATTATTAAAAAAAAAAAACAACAGAAAAAGAATCTATAATATAATATAATAATATAATATCCCTGGACATTTCACAGCGCCATCTAGTCCCAAGCTAAGCAACCTAATGCTTGTGTTATGGTAACAAGATGGTTGATAAACTACATTTATACATTTTTTTTTTTTTTTTTTTGTAAATACATACATATTATAGATAGAAATCTATCAACAAAAGGAACAGGGTTGAAAGTTCCTCATCCTCCATTGAATAGGGAGGATCCTCCGACCGATGCGTAGTTCACATGCGGCGTTATACTCGTAGATGCCGCCACTGTTCTATCTTCAATACCTACTAGTTACCAGGGGGGCAATTTTCGTAATTTTAAGAACGTTCACAGTCTGATCTCAGTCTCAATTTGTCAAAAATACCTCTAATTTCCCTACATTTTGACAGGCTTTTGACATTTGTTTGCCGTCGAGATGAGACTGCGACTAGATTTAGAACGTTTTAAATTACGAGAATTGGCCTTCAGATGTCTGCCAATCAATTAATCAATCATTCATGGAGCTAGTTTATGGGTGACATAACAACATCACGCCCGTGATCCCCGACGGGTCAGGCAGAGGTGTACCTTCGTAAACTTATATTTCGCCAGTTATGTTCATATGCAATAGGGGGCGAGCCTGTGGCGGCTTCTACACCGCCACATGCGAACTAAGCGTCACACTGACGTCACGCAAAAATCTTGTATAGCGCAAGTAAAGTTTACGGCGCAACTAGCATGTATACAACGTCCCGACATCAATCATCGAGCAGTTGCCCACCAGACACGACACCCGTCTGGTCGAAGGATCCTCCCTTTTCTATGGATGATGAATGAATTTTATATCCAGTTCCTCACACCTCTATAAGCCTGTTACAAATCCAAACTCCAGACTGCTACCAAGAAATTCCTGATGAAAAAAGCCAAAAAACACTTTGCCCGACCTGGGAGTCGAACCCCAGAGCTCATGATCAGCAGTATAGTGCTTGCGTCCGCTAAACTAACAAGCCAGTATTGGCTGCTGGTTTATTTGTATATAAATAAGACGAATGAGGCTAACTAGGTTTTACTAGTACAGACTCTTGGAGCATTTACACACTAAAAGAGGATTGACAAGAGTTAGTTCATCGAAAGTATTGCATGTTAAGTATGTTTAAGTAACAATCGTAAAGTTATAGAAATGGGCTAATGAAGCTATAAATCTTTCATATTATTGTATTTAGTACCAGTTTGTTTTAGTTACGTATTACTGCCTTAATAAAGCGTTTGAAATTATATTTGAACTATCTAGCTACCTAGCTAGGAGAACAGTAGTTCACCCCTACAAATATTTGTTAGTATAAGTTCTACGCTTACTTAATAACTTTAATATGTGTACGTACCACAAATACCCTTTAATGCAATGAATATTTTTATTATTATATTAAATAAGTACCCTATGTCCTAATCCAGGTCGTGGTCTACCCATCCAAATCCGTTAAGCTGTTTTAGCGTTAAAGCGTAACAAACAAACATACAAAAAATTAAATCTTTTCTCTATATAATATAAAGTTTAGATGTAGGAATTAATACAACCAATAGTACACTATACATAGGTTTCACTTTTGAGATAAGTATAAAAAAATATCATCATTAGTAAAGGACTGAAATAATTAATGGAAAAATATGTTTGTAGACACCTATTTTATTTTAAAGAGTTCATATAGCCAGTCTAATTTGGTTCAAAAATATATTTTAATAAAAGCTATATTTGTAAAACAAACAATGCTAACTTCACACACTTGTCATATTTTCTTCATATCAATGATGTTGACATAATCATATCACTATATAACCGATCGTGATCATCATCAAACATTAGCGTCACTAAGCTCCCTGCCTCTGCTCACCCACTAACGAGAAGCGAACAAATAATAACACACACACATAACTAGCGGCAAACATTATCGAATATGAAAAACGTGTACATCTCGACTGATACAACGTAACGTTTAGTGATGGGTGCGATGCGATGAAAAGATATCGAGTATCGATAAACGAAAATGATTTAAAATTAATCACTAGATTGGTGTTATGAAAAAAATGGTTTGGAATTCGCTAAATGCTTTGCAGAATTTATAATTGAAGGATTAGGAATACAAAATTATCTGTATCTGCAACAAATAAGTCTAATTATTACAACTAGGTTTAGTAATGATTTCTCTATATTAATTATTCATTGATTAGCAAACACTATAATCAAATACAATAAACACATCTACTTTACGAGTTAACTGTTTCTCAAACAAGTTTACGTAACAAGGTCTGATGAAAGTTATAATCCATTCGTATTATTAATTACTCCAAGCTGTCGTAACTAGCCCTATATCAGGTAGAACCAATGGTTATTAATCTGGGCGGTCATTGCTATATCTTTTCATTGAGCCTTTATTTCTATTCGACACGATTTTCTAACGCTGAAGGACAATAGAAAGCTTTAAGTGGGCATTTACGTTATTGTGAAACAGTATTAATGCGTCTGTACTGAAAGAACATAGGTTTATGCAAGCAAAGTAATGAATACAATAAATAACAGTAGGAATATACCTACATATATATTTTTTTTGTTTATTTAAACAAGTTCCAAACATAAACGTACTGCATCAACTTGCTACGTGCAAACCACTTCTCTCAGTATCAATTTCCAACAAAATATCGCAATACAGAGCAAACAACGCTTAAGTAATCCAATTACTGAGCTATGCATTCTTATCAAGATAAATTATTTTATCGATTAAGTAACAACACTAGTGGTTACATAAGCTGTGTGATCGCGGCCAGTGCTCACTCTTCCGTTTAATTTAATTGCACTAGCTTGGTACCGTGAAGAGGAAAATTTTAAAGAAAACTGTTGTAATTTTTGTAAATACCTAGAAAGGAAAGAAAGACATAAATAAAGAATAACGTTTATTTGGATCTAACTAACCTAACCTAACACAAATAACAAAATAAAAAAGTGACAATAATGTTTTAACAACAATAGTGTGTGCCTCACTGCTACACTAAAAAGGTTCATTTTAGCATTAATTCCAGACAGTTTTTGTAATAAATATGGTGGTTCGATTGATAGTTCGATATTCTAAAGAATGTTAGGAATTTCAAAATCTTAATTGTTTTAAACTTGATTATGTAACTAACTTCGACATATTTTCCAACATTTATTATTCCAGACTTGTGTTATTTTTTTTACATTTGAACAAACAAAACAAATATAATTTAGGCTTAATCTAAAATGTTTACATAACTGAATATAGTATTCATGCAGTTATCTAACTCACACAAAGATTCGCATTTATGCAATATTCTGTCAAAGGACATTAAGTAAATAATTATAATTTCAAATGATTATGTTCATATTCATCAAATTGGATAAAGCGTTAACATTAATGGGGTCCCTACGTTCCCAGAAAACAAGTTCTTGATATTTGCATTTTTTAAATTAATGAGACTAATATGAAACAACTGTCATGCGGCTATACATGGGCAACATTCCAATAAGTGTTAATGAAATTATCTACTCATTAAAATTAAAGATACTAGATTTATTCATTGATTCACATTTTTCAGAACAATTTATTCAAACCCAAAGAACTGAAATGAATGACACTGAAAATAAATAGATATTTATGTTATTTATTTACTCTACGAGTGTACTCTGCCTTGCGCTGACTCCCGCGCACAACCACAACATATCGCGCGCGCGCGCAACACGCTTCCCCATTTTTTATCGATCATTGTACGACACGATGACAGTTCACATCTATCGATAATAATCACCGTGTTTTTATGACGTGTCACAACACTATTTCCGGACTTGTTCCCCTACCTTATCTTTCCAGGTTATTTTGATTTATTCTTCATCTGATTTATTAGGCTAATATTTGTGTTGCGTATTACACAGTGATTAGTGTTTCGATATCTTATTTGAAATTCAACCTGTAAATCTTCTATCTGTCACTTGTTATTGAACGCTTCAATTAAAAGTCAAAGGAGATTGCCATAATCACCACGTTTGTCAGAGATAAATGATTGCAATACAGCATTTCAGCATTGCAGATGGAAGCTACGCTGCGGTTAATCTTCTTACCGTAACCCCTTAGGTAGGGTACTGTTCAAACTGAATCCATCGCGGTATTCAGGATACGACAGCGTGTTGATTGTTTTAGGGCGAATTTCACCAAACTTTTATCCCTAGAATAAGACTTATCCTAGGAAAATATTTTTTTAATTTTTGACAGTTTTTCCATACTAGAACTGTCAGACTTCAATTTTATTCCATGGATAAAAGTTAACTGACTGGTAAATCAACCCTTAATGATTAAGAAGTCAAGCGACTATTCACATTAGTTTAAACACTTTCCCGCTTTTAAATAGGACGCGGCCTTAGTTGACTAACGATTTCGTCCCGCATCTCGCGCGGGATTCGCCTCAATATAGTCAGAGCTTGAGTTGCCGTTTACAACATCTTTGAGTAGTAGATGAAAAGCCTTTTCTTTACTGAAGAAAATGTGACGCAACTCAACATGACAAATAAATAACGATGTGTCGCTTGTTTGATAGACGTGCCATCGGGAAGCATCGTAGTCATTCTCAAGTTTTTATATCTTCTCCATACTTAGGCACTAATTGATCTCATTTATGCCACGAATGGCACCTTTTCTTAACACTGTGCATACAGGTAAACAAAAACATAAATTGTACTCAAACACGCATGTTCATCTTCATTAAAAATTTAATCTCAATTACATCAACACGAAATCATAAGCCTAGTTAGCCAAAATGCAATTAAATAATCAGAACCAAAGCATTAATTAGGTATTTTTTAACAGCGGGATGTTATTAGAATAAATTCTAAGTAACTGTTACAAAATAACTGTTATTAAATGTTATGTACATGCATCTAATAAATGTTATGTACCTACATGCATCTAATAAATGCAATGTTTTAAGTGGGTTATTAAGACAATGTTTGAATTGTTTATTTTATACCTACTTTAAATTTTAGATACGCATATTACTTTTATAACTCCTTGTAAAATATATAATATGCGTGAGGAGGGAGGAAACGTATGTGACTAAAAGAGTGATGAATATAAATGTTAATGGATGAAGAGGGGCTTGTAGCTAAGTAATAACAGCTGCACGGGTTGATCTACCAGGTTAAGCTACGCTTGCCGCAGTCAGTCCATGGATGGATGACCATCTTTACATACTGAGATCTCTCCGTGCCTCGGAAAGCACGTTAAGCTGTTGGTCCCGGCTGTTATTCTTGGATCTTTGACAGTCCTTACGGGTCGTCAGAAGCCCGATAGTCTGACAACCAGTCTTACCAAGGGGTATCGTGTTACCCTGTTACTGGGTTCTGAAGGTCAGATAGGCAGTCAAGTTCAAGTAAAATACTTGCATTCAGCCGCATCTGGTTAGAGTGGAAGCCGACCCCAACATAGTTAGTAGGCAGATTGATTGATTGTGAAATAGGATGAGGAAGAAGGATACACATGTGATGAAAAGAGTGATGAATATAAATGATAATGGATGGAGAGGGAGAGAAAAGCCAAAGAAAAGATGGACGAATTTTGTGAGGAATGTCATAAAAGAGAAGGGAGTGAATTATAGCATGACGGTTGACAGGGAAGAATGGAAGAAGAAAACATGTAGTGCCGACCCCAAGTAATATGGGACAAGGACAGGAAGATAATGATTCTTGCGTAATAGTTTGTTTCTTCATCTTTTCTATATCGGTCGCAAAGCAAGAATGTCTGTGTTTCTGTTTGAAGGGCAGAGGTGGAGAAATAACATGCATATTTATGAGACTACCCATCTTTGTCTCTGAATGACACGTCTATGGGACTGTGACTAAATAGATGGTGCTGGAAATAGATGAAGGTTAGCGTTTTTACGTCAGATAGGCCACTAGCCATTTCCGCTGTGTACAACGTATGAATTATTATGGATATAAAAGTAGAACATAGGGTGACACAATGGGCTGTCTTATAGCCTAAGGTCTTACCAATAGCAACCACCATATTTTAATGGCCGAAGATACAAGATATTTTTTTTTCTTACCTCCGGTCTCTAACTAATCGATTTTTCAAACTCAAAGCATTTATTTCAAATAAACTAATTCCAGGCGCTTTTGAATTTCAAAGGTGTCGGTCAGTAAGAAATATGAATCTAGTTGCCCATTCCAAAGCGTAGAAGGTGCCTATGGAGAAGAACATGCAAGAAACTCCACGGACACTCCTTTTAATCATAAAATTTTTACAAGATTAATTAATAGATGTGATAATGCTTGACGTCTACATGTTTCAAGCTTCACACTTCATTTATCAGTTACCAGATTAGCATAACTGAGGATAATATAAGGCGTTATTTCATTTAAATTACTTCAGCTATGCAACTTTACTGGTTATCAGAGTTGTGTAATGACAAAACGTCCAACTTCCTGGGTATTAGTTGCAAATCATAGTGTAGGTTGAGCTTGAATAATTTAGCTATTGACAGGCTTAGTTAGGTACCTTCCGAATTATGTAAAGGAATAGTGATTTTGTTGTAAAGGTTTGTTACGTTACCAAGTTAGCATAAATGGTGTTATCGTCATAATTTTGTGACCCGGAAGCCTTTGTAGCCCCTTAGGGTCCAGGATGGCAAAAATTTGTTAAACCACAATCTTGGTGCCTGTTCTGAATTTTTTAAAGACACCAATTTTTTATTTTTTAATATGTAATAACAAAAGTAAGTAACCCTATTAATCAGAATCGCAAGAATAAGAAGATTTGGAAGATTAAAACCTGAACTTCTGCCGACTCCTATTTAATTTATTTTATAAGGTCTACCAACAATTGTTCACACTGGATACAGCAACTTAACTAACTTCATTCTTAAAATTAAATTACAGCGCAACAATTACTTATAGGTAAGCACCACATGC
Source organism: Apamea anceps (assembly GCA_951799955.1). Taxonomy (NCBI): domain Eukaryota; kingdom Metazoa; phylum Arthropoda; class Insecta; order Lepidoptera; family Noctuidae; genus Apamea; species Apamea anceps. Next base: position 2,397,702 of record OX637504.1, on the reverse strand, counting down.
ACAAAACAACAAATTCGAAAAATTTGCTAACTACGTAATAATAATAATTATAATTAATAATAATAATTAGCTAAGTACAAAGTGCAAATATTCAATGAAATAAAATTAAAATTGGAAATAGTGAAACACAGAATTATGATAAAATTGATAAAAAATATATAAAAATTGATTAATTTTTGATTCTATTCTATTCTAACAAGCATGATTGTAGTAATAATCAGTTGTGCTAGAATGATGCGTTACGTAAAGTATTTTGTACGCGAGTGATTACCCTCGCCAATACATCGTGACGCCCCGCTTGTTAAACAGTGTACCATGTTATAATAAACTGCTGGCTTATTTATTGATATAAAACTGGTTTTCAGAAGAAATGACTATTTGTTGGCAATATTCTTCTGTCGTGATGACGGAACGTTTAATTTTTTTAGCCCCACATACCGTTAGCTATGGGACACCTCCTTATTGCAAGTTTATTTTACAGCATGGAGTTTATTCTCTGAACATCATGTGGAAATTCGAATGGTGTCGAGGAGTGAATCCGAAATGTAATGAAAACAAATGAGTTCCAATTTTGGGCGGTCGCTTGAGTGAGGTTCAAAGTAAACTTTACAAAGTATTAGTTCTATTGAGCTTTGTTCCGAATACAGATAGACGGGACATCGACGGGCAACCTGTCACCTTGGGTTCATACTACATGATTCTGGAATAATACCTACGTAGTTAAAAAAAAAAAAATTCTGTTCCATACATACAATTTTGACCGCGTAGGTATTGCATTTTTCTATGAAACAGCTGTTTTCTTTTCTGATAACTGACAGAAAATATGTAGGCTAGGGGTCTAGAATTCATGGTTACAGTTTGCGCGCCAATGTCCCAGCGTCACCCTGTATATTCCGGGCGGCATTACCTGGTTAATCTGAAAGCCCATTCCTACAAATTTGGCAGAAAGTTTCTTTGATTGAAGGTGTTTTTATATAAACTTGCTTTACTCAACATTCTCATCTTTTGCGTTCCCAATATTGAAACTATAAAATTTTATTCGATGAAACTGTTACGATGTCTGTAGTTATTCTAATCACGTATTTTGCTTTTCTTTCAGGTAAGTCGGCTGTTATTCGGTTATTTTCCGGGAAATGGTGCAACGGTAAGTAAGTAAGCTATATGTTTATATCAGAGCAGTTGATGTTTTCAGGTATTAAAGTGCAATCACCTTCTATTTTATATAATAAATGGAAATATTGAACTGTACTTGATAAAATTGACGGATTTGATTTTTTAAAATTATGTTATTATCTATACGTATAGATTTCAGAAATACGAAAACCCACCATTAATCACAGCACACTACCGCCACTAATAAGCGGTCGAACACCGAACTACTTCGTTTTTGAACGGACTATTGAAAGAATTAAAAATATACTTCCTTTCACTTTCGTTTTTTCTAGCGGTCACTCACTTAGCAGTGCAGGGGCGATTCTATAGATGGCGCTGTAGTTCCTGCCTCGACCAACTGAATTTAAATTGCATTATTTTTTTAACGTATGCGCGTTAAAAATGTAACTTTTACTAATACGTGAAAGGAGCACTAGATGTCTCAGAATTCGATTTCACGAGGCATTCATTTAAGTTAGAAACAGCGATAAAATTCTTGTCTAGAAAGACTTTTGGAAGTTTGAACTTAAAAATTTGGTCGGAAAAATGCGTTATTTAAAATTATTAGCAATAGAATGGCCTCCTTAATGACAGGCTCACCCTGCTTCGATAGTATGTAATAATAATTGGCTTATGTTTAACTTACCACCAGATATCTATATATATAAAATTCAAAGTCCTGACTGACTGACTGACTGATAGATCAACGCACAGCCTAAACCGCTGGTCCTAGAGTCATGAAATTTCGAGGGTGTGTTCTTCGTGAAGAGAAGGCATCCACTAAGAAAGGATTTTTCGAAATTCCACCCCTAAGAGGGTGAAAAGGGGGGAATTCCTTTGTATGAAAAATCTTATTCCTTGAGTTAATAAACTTGAAACTTGGCACGAATACTTATCTAAATAAATTATGAAGATTGCCAGTTTTTTTTTCTTCTAAACTACCCCCTAATAAGGGATTGGGGGTTTCAAAGTTTGTATGGAAGAATTTTAGCGCGCAGTCCGATTTACTCGAAACTCAGTATTTATACCTAATCTTGAAAGTAAAGAATAATGTGTATCAGGGTTTTTTGAAAATCTACCCCTGATGGGCTGAAATGGGGTAGTCAATTTTTCAGGGGAGGATTTTACTGCATGGCTTAATTAACTCGAAAATTAGTATAAATAATCTTTGAGTCAAGTTATGAATACATCTCAAACGATTTTTTTTAAATGGAATTTAAAAAAAAATCGTGCCCCCTGTGGGGGTGAAAAGCGGGGATACAGTTTATATGAAAAATCTTCTTCATTAGGTTAATAAACTTGAAACTTTTCAAGAATACTCGCCTAAGTAAGTAATAAAGTTTATCATTATAAGTTTTTCAAAACTACCCCTCAAAGGGGGATATAGGGGTGTGGAAGTTTGTGTGGAATAATTTGAATGAGCGGTCCGATTAACTCGAAACTCAGTGCTTATACTTAAGACCAAAAATAAAGAGTAACATACATCAGGGTTTTTCGAAAATCTACCCCTAACGGGTTGAAAAGGGGTAGTTAATTTTACAAGGGAGGATTATAATGCGTGGCTTGATTAACTCGTAAATTGGTGTAAATAATCTTTGAATCAAGTTATGAATAATCCCAAACGATTTTTCAAAATTCCATCCCTGTGGGGGTGAAAAGCGGCGGATACAGTTTATATGGAAAATCTTATTAATTTAGTTAATAAACTTGAAACTTGTAATTAATAATAAGTATGTAAAGTTGTCGAAAATTTACCACTGACGGGACAAAAAGGGGGAATTCAGTTTTTAAGGGGAGGATTTGAACTTGAAACCGTATGTTACATTTTCACGCCTAAACCACTGAACTTCTGATTTGGCATAGAGATAGATGGCATCCTGGGGAAGCACATACATTTTATCCTGTAAGCATTTTCCCGTGGGATAATTTCCGACATCCACGCGGGCGAAGCCGCGGGCAGAAGCTAGTAGTAACATATAACAGACAAAAATAGTAAATGATCACCAAAATTAAACCCGCATTTTAATGTAAACTTATAACCAAAGTGTTAACATCTCGCTATTCTATTTAAGTAAAATGGCTCCAAATAAATCATTTTCTGTTCTCGACAGCCTGCAAAAAGTAATCTCTTTCGTCGTTTCTGGCACTCGTCGGCCGCCGTCGCGACACCGCTCGCTTCGCTCGCTCAGCTCGTGCGTAGGAGGTCACAGTTTTAACCTAACCTAACCATTTTTTTTTCAATTACCCTTGTCTATAGTTTGCAGCAAGCCGGAGACATAACTTAATATGGCATCATAATACTTTATTTGGTAATAAACCTACATTTTATGGCAATCATAGTGGTTTATTTAGGCAGAAATATCGCATTAATTTGCTCGCTAAGATTTAGTGATCATTTACTACATTTGGTGTTCGAATACAATTTGAAGTGCAAGAACTAAGGGTATCAAAGCATTTTATGGTGAACATTATATTTAACCCCATAATAATTATGTATTTCATAAATCAGTTGCATTCTTCGGTGGCATTACATAAACAGTCTACCATTATAATACACGGTCATTGTATAGGTTTTATAGCCCAATAATTATTATCAATTTCAAAGGAATTCCCATCAAGTATCAAGGCCACGTCCGAGTTGTATTGAAAGCAAGAGTATCTATCTACCTAACGCCACAACGCAACAGTGCAAATTTCAAAACTTACCGAGAATGAGCGAAAATTCATTTTCGCACCAAATATTTCACTTAAACTAAGCCTTTTATACCTCGTTTTAAGGTTTTGTTTAAAAACACATTTACCTATGCAAATATTTTACAATATTCAAGAGCTTACCTTACTGACTCACGACTTTACCAAACAAAAAGCTCAAAAATTACAGGACAACATTTAAAAAAAAAAATTTAAGTATGTACTATAAAATATAGTACATGTAAATCTAACTGGTTTCCTTCCTCTAAGAAAGAAAAATATTTTATTTGGGACACAGGAAATGAAATCAGTAAAAAAGGACCATTTAACACTAACAAAATTAACATTTTTGTTTTGAAATTGACAAAACGAAAATAATGAATAATACCATCTATGAAATATTCAAATTATCTTACAGCACATTGCCAATACTTTGAAATACTTGCTTTCCTATCTGAGAATTCAATTAAAACAGCTGTCATACGAAAACGAATACTCATTAACCTGTACAAATTATACGAATCAAGCAAAGGAAATAAGTTGTTGAGGTGTTCAGGTGACAGCAACCTGCCACTTATCACGGTACCCATTGCAATACTTAGCTCTAAAATTAACACATTGTTGCTTAATGTTTACTCAAGAATATTCTACACTTTCATGGACTCAAGATTAATAAATAGATTATCGTTAGCCTTTATCCAGACATGTGTCCACATGCTGAAAGGTATAATTTTACATTGAGCGCCTGCCATAATATAATGACTCATGCCCGTTTTCACAAATACTAAAGGCGACACCTAAAGCTTAAATAAAAGCTCGCTGTTGGATTTTCAACTTCTTTTCTGAGCCGAGCGTTGAAAATCCAGCAACGCGCTTTTACTTAGGTATTTACTTAAGTGTCGTCTAGTGTTAAAAACGGGCATTATACTCGTAGTTATACGCGCCTGCCATTTTCGTTGAGAATATGCCAGTTGCCAGTACAGTTGTCTGGTACGGCTGTCTTGTTTTGAACATCTGATGTAATTGTTTTTAACGGTCCTGTTTATCGTGTTCTTAAAAGAACATTGAAAATCGTCAGTTCGCGTCAATTTTAGCAGATAAGAGGCATTTGACATAGCTTATACCTATTCTTATTAAGACAAGTCATCGGTCAATGTGGCCATACGAGAGCCAAGGCGACACTGTCCTAGACCAGAAAATTTGGCATTTGTATGTTTATTCAAAAAACGGGTACTTTAAACAATCACAAATAAGGCTTAAACAATCCCAATCAAACATTATATCACCGATCGCATTACACACCCAATCCTTCGTTACATAAACTTGAAACCAATACTAACTGTACCAGTGTAATATTTCATTTGATCCACCGGCCACATATCACGTAGCTTAGCAGGTTTTTCCTCAAAAACCCGACCGTGCCCACTCGTGCGCGTCGGATCCGTTGCGCGCGCGTTCCGTTATGACATAACTTTCGCCGTCGTTTCGTGTCGTCTCATTCAGTCTGTCGTGACGTGATCTTGACCTTGAAGATGGGTACTACTCTCGCTTTTGTTTGAAGAGGTAAAAGTGTGAATGGGTTCTGTTTTTAGGTTCGTCTTTTGTTTTTAATGTTTGGTGTTTTGTTTGTGAGACAATAGGGTTGTAACTTTATTTGTTTGGATTGTAATTCCTGACTATGAAATAAATAACCTAACATTACGCCTGTAATCTCCGAGTGGTTAGGCAGAAGTATACCTATAGTACAGTGTGCACTATACACCCACATTTAGCCAGTTATATTATATTTAAGTCCCACGTCATATGGGGCGAGTCTATTGCCATCAACCGGGCAAAAATCTGGCTTCCGGACTGCTACTGGGAAATTCCTGGTGGAAAAAAAGAATAACACTTAACCCGACCCGGGAATCGAACCCAGATCCTCGTGCTCAGCAGTTGCGCTTGCGCCCACTAGGCCAACGAGATATAATAGTCGGCTTTATTAGGTAATATATGTAAAACTTTTCTTATTTCCTTTCAACTTGATAACATACTGCTTCATGATTGCATTCTCACGCGTTGAAGTCTTTCCTTCGCGACATATTCGCTAAACATGTAAACAAATATGGTTTTATGGAAAAATAATTTTAATTCCTACACAATAAAGTTTAGTTTACGCTACAACTTCAAACATTTTTATAACCTTTTCAATATGCTAGTCACTCTCAAATCAACTTAATTCTCGTTAAAATAAAGTTGATATTTGTTTAACTTGAAAAAACGTCAATTTGAAACAAATAAAATTTGAATATAGGTTTAATATAATAATAATAATAATTTTTCTTTATTCAAGCTACAAAGACTCACTTGTTCGTAAAACTTACGACTATGTTAGTAAAACACAGACACTATAAAATTAACGGTCACCGTTGCGACATCCCATGAGAGACGGCACAACAGTGACCCACGTACACACAGTCTAGGCGACTCGCAATCATGCTTAGGACACTGTTGAAGCCGCCCCACACCCTGCGCACCAGGGAAGCGCACCTTTTACGTATTGTTGCGAAAAAACAATCTACATGCGCATCTGCGAATATCCCTGACGCACTACAGAAACGGGGCAGCCCCACCAGCATCCTAATAGTAGTATTAATGTAATCAATGGAACTCTTCTAATCTAATCAAAGCTCTTTTGTTTGTCACACGTCATAGTTTTTATATCTGGCTAGCAATAAAATTCGCAAGGTTCTTAATCATAACTTAATTTGTAATCAGCGGATCTATTCTGTAAATAATATATCACCGTGAAAACTTAGGTGAAGTAACCTTGAAGTGAGCTGTCAATAGTGTCACTAGGCACTAGGAATTGTCATAAGGTGGAATGACAGCTCACTTCACCTAAGTTTTCACGGTTTGATTTTTACAGAACAGCACCGTAGTTATCAACTACTTACGTCGATTCTTCCATTCTAAGCGAAGAATCCCATTTTTTTTGTCAACAAGTAAACTAATACAATTTAACTTCACCGGTGTATTAAATTTACAATTCATAAATTAATAATATCAATTACAAAGCATACAATAACAAATCGGAGCTTATGGTTAAATTATAATATTTGTTCTGTTCAAATGTGTAAAGTAATGCTATAAGTAATTAACAATCATGTTATGCATATAATATTTTGGTTAATAATATAACATCGCACCTTTCATTCCCGAAGGGTTAGGCAGTTGTGCATCACACCCACACAGTTGTGTACACCCACATTTCGCCGGTTATGTTTGAGTCCCATGTAATACGGGTGAGCTATGAGCTGGACACCTTGGTCCTTGGCAGCTCTAGACAGAGAGAGGTGGAAACAAAGTAGGGAGGCCTTTGCCCAGCAGTGGGAAACTTTTTTCTGCTTGAAATTTCAGGTGGAAAAACCCAATAATACTTTGCCCGACCCAGGAGTCGAACCCAGAATCTCATGCTCAGGAGTAGTGCTAACGACTACTAAAACAACGAGGCAATAGGCAGCGAGCCTGGAGCTTTATTTATTTTGTTATTACTAGTTTTCAATTTAACATAACCTCTGTTTCAAGTCATAATTGAGTAATTTTCATATTAGTACAGTAATGGATAACCATTAGTGTACTAATATGAAAATTACTCACCTTACTACCATACCATTACAGTTATAGGTACTACAGGCAGGTATAAAAAATTATTGTCCATTCATATCCTATCGTTAATTATTAGAGTAGTTCAGTATATATATGTATATACATAGTAAGTTTGCGAGGTTTGCGTGGATGTGACGCATATGTTTCTCCAACTTGTTCTTTTGTGTATTTGTGTTCTTTCTCTGCGTCATGTTTACTGCAAATAAAGGTGTTTTTTTTTCTTCACTTTCTTAGTTGAATTATAAACTAGGAATGAGTAAACTGTGGTGAATGGGTTCTAGTAAAAGATGAAGCAATTTTAGTATCAAGGAGAGGTGACTGGCAATCACTTGCACTTTCAATCTTATATTCTTATCGTTATTCCTTCATTCATTTATCTTACGTAGGAATAATAATAATAATAATATCCCTGGACATTTCACACAGCGCCATCTAGTCCCAAGCTAAGCAAGCTAATGCTTGTGTTATGGTAACAAGATGGCTGATAAACTACTTATATACATTTTTTTTTTGTAAATACATACATATTATAGATAGAAAAACACCCAGACTCAGAACAAATACATGTAGGTCATACAAATATTTGTTCCGTGCGGGAATCGAACCCGCGACACGCAGCGCAGCAGTCAATCGCTTAACCACTGCGCCAACCGTGCCGTAATGCAGTTGTTGTTCTCGTACAGTGTAGTTGTGCTACAGTATTCTTACAAAAACATGTGAAATTGAAATGTTTACTTCGTATAATTATTCAAAGCAGTTTAAAAATGACTGGTTACGAGTAAGAACCAAAGTCAGCCAAACACTTTTCCACTTCTAACTGTTTAATCTGAAAAGATTGAGAATTGCCATGTTCTACTTTTTGCTCATTTAACAACTATATACAGACTCCAAATATGAGGAACAGTTCCACAAGATATTCCCATTACCACCTCATTAGGAATATTAGTACTAATATCAAGTTCTTTACAAAGAATACTGTACCACATTCCTCTGTGTTATCTTATATGGCATTTAAAGGAAAGTCAAACACATAACATAGAAATTATGATTAGGTAACGAATAGATTCATAAGAAGCTACCTAGTCGATCTATAAAATATCTAGAAATACTTGTATTGGTAGTAAGGTTTCAGACAACTAGAATGCAAGGAATGCTGGTTAGCAACAGCTTAATTGTATATCGGTAAAGGAGGGTTTAGATTAGAGTTTGTCACGGTTAGTTGACTTAAGACGAGGCACAGGTACATAAGTCAATGTTCAAAAACACAATGGTATTGTGCTTTTTCGTCGAGATCGTTCGTTGTTAAATTTTCAAAGATCTTACAAAAGTCTGTATCAATCTTTAAATTGATGACATTTCCAAATGGCGTGTTTTAAAACAACATGCCATTGCGTTTTACTTTTGTAAATAGTGTTGTTTTCCTTTCATACAATTGTTACATTATGCTGCGCTGGCCCCAAATAAATTGGTATAAGGCAAGAAAATGACCTTTCAAAATCATATTTTTTTGGTTCTAAACTTAATAAAGGCTTTAACTTAAAACGAGGCTACCTTGTATAGCCTCGTTTTAAGCTAAAAATTGTTCACTCCAGTGTACAATAGCTCTATATTGGAAGGAGTCACACATGATTGCAGATGTGTGACGGCTAGTAAGTGCATTGGCACACAGTCCAATAATGCTGGGTTATCTGATTGTCTGTGCACAACCAGTTTATGTTGTGTTTCATAATCGTCTGGCCGCAACCGATATTAGAACAGTTATGTTCTGAATTTTTAATGAGTTTGAAAAGGTAGACTTTTGAATGTTTTGGTTTTGAATAAACTTGTTGGCATTTCATCACCTAGCTGGACCACCCAAACTTACCTACATAGAATTCAAAAAGGTGATTTAGTAATAATGAAACTTTATTCTAGTACATACAAAATACATTCGAGTAAGTTATGTAGTAGAGCTTATGTTAATTGTAAACCTAAAACGTCCAATGCTGAACATAAGGCTTTCTACCACTATTATATGGATGTAGGAGAATATCGTCGCTATTACCAAAATTGGTGACGGTTAGCAAACACAGTTTGTCGTTAATTTTTAAATTAAATATTGCCGTAACAGGTAATTGTATCTAAGACCTTCAGTGTGTGGGTTGTATGAGTATTACTACAAATTCCTTTAACTAATTATTGGTTGTTGTTGGTTGGCGTAATAGTTCGTACGAGTAGTTCTTTATAGGGGTTCAGTAGAAAGTGAAATGAAAACACTACAGTTGGAAACCTATATCCAAAAGAGCCTTTTTTTAGGATAGTTCATATTATCCTTAAGGATATTGCTATATATGTAGGTCCTACAAGTAACTGTCCAGAGAGAGAGAAAGTTAATTAATATGTAATCATCGTCGGAATGTGACCATTCTTTTCACCAGTTGATTCTTATACACATCATCAATATCAGTATCCTCATATCCTTACTCATGTATACATATACTTAGATTGCAAAACTGTAAATCAAATCGTTTTTTTTAAATAAGCTTTGTCAAGGTGAGTATGTTTTATTCCAAAACATTTCGGAAACGTAGTCTTACCTTGGTTTTTTATTTTATTATCTAATCTAGAACGTTTGATGACTTTGCCTCTGAAGGTTAGTGAACTGAAGGAGTACGCATTCCAAAAATCTGACTTTGGCATGGTCTTCACATTTTGAATACATAATGTCACCCTCAGAATCATGTTAAGCAGGGTACTCTACCCCTGCCCTTAGTTGATGTACAAGAATTAATCATGTCCAGAGAAGAGGCAGCGGCGACCTGTTTGTTGCTCATATGTTTCTTAGATAACTGTGTTGGTGGCAGTAGAAGTTACAATTATGTAGGTATTATCGTTTTGAAGAAAAAAAAAACGTTCACCGTTCTGCGAAATATAATTAAATTTGGTCGTTACGGTATTAAATCAGTCAAAAATGTGTAGATGGTGGTGGTGATGGTGGTGTCTGGGTGGTGGTAGTGGTTTGACAGTTTCGTTGAATGATCTTTTTGCCTACCTCAAAATATACCACACAAGGTGTGGACTGTTGACATTATGAAAAGGCTAAGGTCAATAACCCCACCAGCCAAAAACATAATATGCATATATGCAGTCGTGCATTTTTCGTACAAGTTATTACACCAGACTTTAACTGTTTTACTTGTATTGTTTCGGAACCTACTGGACATCTTATATTTGTTTTAATACAACGTGGGTATACGCACGGCTACACATCAAGCTATACATAACCAGTATAAGCTGACTTCTGATTGTACGAAAAACCTATACAATGCGAGGTCAGCTAAAACTGGATATGTATAGCTTGATGTGTAGCCGTGTGTACTACTAACAGGTGCACTCCTGCCTAGCCCTTCAGATAATACAAGTGTGATGCTGTCTTAATACGTCCGGTGCACTCTAGCTCTCTGCTACCAATATTGACTCCTCCAAAACCATGTTTTGACCAGAACATAAATGGAGAAATGTGGCTAGGTTGTTTCTTGCAATGTTTTCAAAACTATCTCTACTTTTCGCACTTCTGCGGTGTACATCTCTTCCTGTTTCTTGTTGGCGTTACTTCCACAAACTGTCATTTCATGTGCTCTCTCTCTCTCGTTCTTTATTCTCTTCTTCATGATCCTCTTGCCCCTATCTAAATTTATTTGGTGATTTTATAGCATGTCTTCTTTTTCATTCATCTCTACTTCAGTAGTCACTCGCTTTCTAATCACACCATCTTTCACTGTCTTTTTCTATTCCTTCTTTGATTTGATTCCTTTCCAATTCTTCAAGCTCATAAACAAACAGACATAATTCAGAATAATGTCTATCAATAAGGATGTGTAATATGTCAAAACGTTAAATGTCAGGTAATGATTAATATTGTTGCCTCACTCGATCAGCGGGTATTCATCATTTCTTTGATATCAGAAAAAGAGTTAATAAAATCTTATAAAGGTGCTGTAATTGTAACTGCTTATTGAAAGATCAAACTAACGTAAATTTTGGTAACAGGTTGATGATTGTATATTCTATTCTTTACTAAGCAAAGCCAACAATTCTGCTAATGTCTAAAGTGAATTGGCAAAACAAGAATGCATTAGGATATTAAAAAAAAAATTAGAGCAATATAAAATGTTCGATGTTTCGAGTTGGACTTAATGTTAACTACACTGTGGAGTTAGTACTAGAGTGAAACAAACAAAAAATTTACAATTACTACAATAATTATCAAAATGACAGTTAAAATGTTCATGATTATTATGACAATTGATTGTGCACGGTTTCAATAAAGATACAAAAGTTACTTAACAATATCGAAGAACGTATCGTTAAGCATAAACTGATGGCATTTTATAAGTTCATACTGTTATTCTTACACACGATTCACTAGCTGGCTCTATTTCAAACTTTTAGTACTATTATCGATGTTAATATGGGCGACGATATTTAGCTATGAAGATTTACCTACTGATTAGTTCAAAAGAGCTTTGACATTGCTTTTACATAATTATGTTGATGAAATAAAACAGTGATAGTCCAAAAAATACGAGAGTGAAGATGCGACGAATCTTACTTACTTTTGAACAGTACGATTGGAAAATGATTACAATACATACATACTAGCTGTGCCACGCGGTTTCACCCGCATACGATTCGATCCCGTGTGAATATCGGGATAAAAAGTATCCTACATGTTAATCCTGTGTGCCAAATTTCATCCAAATCCGTTCAGTAGTTTTTGCGTGAAAGAGAAACAAACATCCATCCATCCATCCATACAAACTTTTAAGTTATATTAGTAGGATAATATTATGTGCCTGATGTGTTTGTGATGTTTTCGAAACAATGTAAATATTTTAAAACATTTCGATTCTACATTATCAAATCTACTCCGATGGCTAATATTTAGAAAATTATTCGATAACGAAGTGCAGTAGCAATGCATAACTATTTATATTAATTGTTAAGTTGCATAAAATTTAATACATTGACATGAATGTAATCGACTAGATATTCGAAATGTCAATCAAAGAATTCATTTAGTTTTGTTATTAATTTAGTTATTCTAATTATAATAATAATAATAATATCCCTGGACAATTCACACAGCGCCATCAAGTCCCAAGCTAAGCAACCTAATGCTTGTGTTATGGTAACAAGATGGCTGATAAACTACTTATATACATTTTTTTTTGTAAATACATACATATTATAGATAGAAAAACACCCAGACTCGGAACAAATACATGTAGGACTTACAAATATTTGTTCTGTGCGGGAATCGAACCCGCGACACGCAGCGCAGCAGTCCGATCGCTCAGCCACTACGCTAACCGTGTTGTCGAATTGATCTTATAATTTATTTATTCACTACACACACTCTACTTCAATTACAAATGCATTTATTATAGTCCATAACGGATCTGAAATTAAGTGTATTAATAAATATTTGATCTACGTAATAAAAAAAATATTATTATGTCTTTATTAGTATCTGGTGGGCGATAATTTCAGGGTTACGGCCAATATAATAATTTATTCATAATTAATTATTCATATATTCTGTTTAAAAAGGCGAATTAAATAATATCGCTCATGAAAACTAAAACACATCCTTTTTGATACTATTATTTTCTAGACTTATGGCTCAGGTGACATTGGCTTTGACAGATGATTTGTTTTTAAAAGGATATTGGGCACTTACATGTTCAGTGGTTTAAATTATCCGAATTCCAATTCCCGTAATCAAAAACGTTCAAAACCTAGTCGCAATCTCATCTCAGCGACAGTCAATGTGAAAACATTTGTCAAAAATATAGGGACATTAGAGGTTTTTTTGATAGTTGAGACTAAGATGAACGTTCTTAAAATTACGAGAATTGCCACTCTAGCGTTAGCCTTCGTCGTATACTTATGTTGGTAAAGTTCTAGAGAATGCAGTAGTAAGTCATCCGTGCTAGGATCGACGGTCACCTATACATATAGGTACACTATCTTTACATTATTATAAATTAGAAGAAGGGGTTCTCAGGGATTCACAAGGCGTCATCGAGATATTCATTATTTTAATTTATTTATGTTATGTTATCTATCTGTTGTTTTAATGTAAAATGTTTTTTTTTCTTGTTATTACTGTCACATACGAATGACAAAATATAATTTTAATTATGACTAAGTATCCATTTTAGCTTTATAATAATGCTTTTAAAATTTATTGCTTTATATATGTAAAACCAAAAATGGCGCATGTAGTGTTAACCTGTAAGTAGTGGTTGGACATACGTAATGATAAAGAATTTATTGTAAATGTTTTGTGTCAACAATTGTTGGCTAACATAAATAAATAAAACCATGTCGCCGATAACATTTCCTTACGTTAAAGACTTCCTGTCAATTTCATCTCAGTGCATAAGCCGCTTAACATAGTTTTAAATACAGTGAAAATGCACACTGTGCCGTCAAGTTGCATTATGTCTCACGCAAGTGCGAATAAGTACATAACGAGTCAATTATTCTACTTAAATTACTTCTACGTGGGTGGGATGAGAAATATTTCGCATTACACACAGTCTCCCATTTCACCATCACATTTAAAGTTTTTAATACCATTTAACCATATTTATACCATTATACCGCAATGCTAATTGAACTCCAATTATTTCACAAAAACATCATAAAATACTTTTATTGATACCAATGGAATGGTTTTCGAACATTTAAAAACAAAGCTTACGTAAAATGAGGCTTATATTTTCGCAATGCCCGGCAAGCGTACATTGTCGCAGTAATGTTGACAGTAAACAACCACCGCATGTAATCACATTTTGCAATACTTAATGTTCATAAAACATGCGTTGTAAATCAAGTACCTAACACTGATTTTGAAAGATCAGCGTTAAGTCAGTAATCAATCGGTAATTTGACAAGTGGATGCTCAACGAATTGGTAATTTTATGCAATGGATTTATGACCATAGAGAGAGATGCTACTGCGACTGAAACAGGTTTCTGTGTTATTGATTGCTGTGCGCTAATAAATAGTAATAGAACATTGTAGTTAATTGTAATCGTGTGAGATTACGCTCGCGTAATATCGCGGCGAATTACGCAAAACAAAGATCGCGTACTGCGTGTATATTGTCAGGAGTGAAAATGTACCAGGTTTCGTAACACGCGTAACTAGCGGCTGTCCGCTTGCGATGCTTCTATCTGGGTCATATTATTTCGCATTTCGTAAAACTTACTTACAGACCCATAACGTTACACCCAATTACACAGGGACAATGGGCGAATTAAAACAACGGACATAATTATCATAATTGGCGTGGCCATTTATTTTCACAGTCAGTTCGTTCATCCAAAATTAAAGGGAAATTCAAAAACATCATTTTTCCGTCTTACAATAACAGGTACATAAACTCAAACGTAACTTCAACCGATTAAAAAAAAATAACAAAAAAGTAGACTAATAGAGTATTTAGTTCAGTGCGCTTGATCGCGGGTCGTGGAATACGAGTTCCTTGGATCTGGTAACACGACCACTATCCATTGCCGGGGTATTTCACGTCCCCCGTTCGTATTAGTGCTAAGCTTATATTTATGTATCACATTCAGACGTAGCTGCTCCCTGCAGCCTTAGTAGCTATCATGATGGCCATATCCGTGGCCGTGTCCGTGACCGATAACAACGGGGACTGGTACCTTCACTGGGTAAGGCACGGGCTTCTCGATGTGGACTGGCACGTGTTTCTCGATGTGGACGGGGTAGGGCCTGTCGACGGGGACCTTGACGGGGTAGGGCACATTCTTCTCTACTGGGTATGGGACGAGTTTCTCAACGGGGTAGGGCGCTGGGTAGGGAACCTTGACGGGGTAGGGCACGGGTTTCTCAACGTGCACGGGGTAAGGCCTATCGACGGGAACCTTGACGGGGTAGGGGACAGGCTTCTCTACGGGGTAGGGTACGGCCTTCTCAACTGGGTAAGGCACAGGCTTGGGGATATGCACGGGGTAAGGCCTGTCGACGGGAACCTTGACGGGGTAGGGCACTTCCTTGTACACGGGGTAGGGTTGGGGCACATGTACGGGGACCTTTACGGGGTAAGGTACCTTCTTCTCAACTGGGTAAGGAGCGGGAACATGAACCTTGACAGGGACGTGGATCTTCTTCTCAACGGGGTAGGGCTGAGGTACGTATACCTTGACGGGGTAGGGCCTGTCTACGGGCACATGGACGGGGTATGGCACCTTCTTTTCAACTGGGTAGGGTTGGGGCACATGCACTGGTACCTTCACGATCTCCTTGACAGTGTAAGGGACGTGTTTGACGACAGGGTAGGGTTGGGGAACGTGCACCTTGACGGGGTAGGGCACTTTCTTCTCCACTGGGTAAGGGATGTGCTTCTCTACGGGGTAGGGGACAGGGACGTTCTTGACCACAGTGACGGTTTTGTGGGAGTGGGTGTCATGACCACCGTAACCACCGCCAAAGCCGCCATCGTAACCACCACCGAAACCACCGCCGAATCCTCCGTGACCACCACCGTGTCCATAGCCGAGTCCGATGTCGAACACTCCCCTCTTCTCGTGCTTCTTGTCGTCCGCCGCAGCTTCCTTGTTATCGGTCACTGCCACTTCTTTTTCTGCTTCCTTGGCTTCTTCGGCGTAAGCGAAGGCCAAGAGAGCCACCAGACTGGCGGCCACGAGCTGTTAACAAAAAGTAAAAGATTAGTATCAAAAACTGGAACGAATGTGATTGTAAGAATAGAATCGAAAGTTATTATCGCAGTTGTTGACTAATTATCTGGCGCAAATATGCTCCGAGGCTCGTTGTTTTAATGAGTGGTCGAGTTAACATCGGCACAGACAACTACACACTGAGTACGCAATTTCCTTGTTGCGTAAAATTATAAAAGTGGGACAAGGGGGTTTTGCATATCCAGTCACTGTCACAGCCCTACGGGTTTTTAATTATTATTTGCACTGTCACTTAATTATTTTTGTTATTTTGAGTATTATAAAGTTCGAACACACCATGTGCCTCATGATGCTGCACTAGTAGGTTGCACTGAAGTCAGCGAAGTCCTGAATGCGAATGATGCGTGATCGTTCGTAGCTTCGCTATATATATGCGGTAAGAGCGGCCGAGCGAAGAAAAAAAATGGCGGCACTCTATAGGACCATGTTACACTTTCGCTTTTGAGGGGGTTCGGAATCGAGCGAGCCGAAATGCTCTATATCTGTCTACACCGAGATTCGTGGCGACCGGTTCGCTAGCAATGATATAATTTAAATATAATTAACGTAATCACCTAATGGCAATCTGTGAATGCTTTTCCTTTGTAAGGCCTCAAGGTTGCTGTGTTCATGTTGGGCTTGTATGTTGCAGTTTAGTGGGTACGTAGTCGGCTGTTCTATACGTTTTTCGTCTGATAGAACTTGATATTGAATGTTGTCCTTGGACTTTTCGTGAATAATTTTTGTATTTATAAATAAGGTGAATATTCTAATCATTATTTTAATTAAGTGCATTGGGTGTTTAGTTGGTAATTTAATTTAGATAATAACATGTGAGGTAAATGTAAAAGTTTCAAGAGGGCGTAATTACGAAAGATAATGATCATTCTAACACATTCTGTTTATTTGCTAAAATATTTCACCGACTAATTGGCGTACGTTGGATTGCTTTGGAAATGTAGTCTTAGTAACTAATTACGATTACTGAAATATAAAAGCTTACACTGGAATTTCTAAACCTAACGACTTCAGTCTCATTTTAACATCGAAATAATGTATGGATAGTCAATAATTTTGACACGAAGAGGTTCATGTTAGTAAAAGTCCTTGAAGACATTCAATTAGAGGTGAAGCGCAGAATTGAGACATCCGTAAGTAAATAAAAGAATGGCCACAAACTGCATGCACAATATTATGCTAAATTGATTTTTTGGGATATACCCTTTACGTAATTTGAGGCCTTAAATTGCAGATTGAGTGAATCATAGGGTTGCAAGTAGGTTACCCTAAAGCTTACAACAGATTATGCAAAATTTCATTGTTTGCGTTGCTTCTTGAAAGTCTCCGTTTGAATCCATGGGATATCGCCAATAAAAATATTTTTTATCATCATTCTCTGGCCCTTATTCAATTTTTTTTTTGGTGTCGGTGCTTCTTGTCTTCTTCTTTCATATTTCCCTGTTAGCCGTCATTTCGGTAGTCCCTCCCTTCTAGCCATCTTATCTTTCACATAGTCCATCTGTCACTTCCTTGATATTCCCCTCTTACAGCCATCCACATGCTTAGTCAAAATTTTCCTCACGACATTTTCCTCATTCCTCTGCATCACTTAACATAAAAAAGATTATTCAAGAAATAAATAAAGACTAGTGAGATGACTATGGTTGTAAGTTTCTGAAAAATCGATACTTTTTCTAATGTCTCGTGACTAAGAAAATAAATGTCCGTTTCATGTTTGCGCACGCAAAACATGCGTATCAGTTACATACAACAAAATTACAGTTACATTAGCATATATTTGCAGTTTCGTGTTATCATTACAGGATTTCGGCTTTCGGCTATTTCATTGAAGAGCGTTTCTATGACGCTAATAAGCTAAGCAACTCAGTACTTGTAATAATGACTTAATCAGCTTTAGTAATTAAAGTATGTTTTGATAGAAGAATATTATGTAATTGACACATCCCAAAAACATAGAATCTTTTATAAAGACACGGACAAAAGAAGACAAAGATTAATTCTGTAATTGGATGACAAGTGAGAGACAGAGAGAGAAGAGAAGAAGTAGATAAACGCTGATACATTGATGAAGGATAGAGGAAAATAGAAGAAAAGAAGAAGGGAGTAAAACCAGTCAGATAAAAATAGGATAGGCAGGAGATTGATGAATTGAAGGAAATGGTGGTTGGTTCAACTGATGTTTAATCGTACCCTCTGTTAAAACCTAAACATCTGATAGGGCACGCTCTAGTTGGACGTGACCCACAAGGATTACTAGCAAGAGACTTTCAACTTTAACTCGGTGACGGGCGTAATTTAATGAAATGTAGGGTACGTCCTTGATGAAGGAATAGCGCTTAGCATTAAATCATCTATGATGAGCTTGCGGGATAATTACGTAACACACTATCAGTCAGCAATCTGTTTCATTTTGATGGTTCAACAATATTCATTGCGTTATTTGAGCAGACCTTTTATCAAACATTTTTAACCAATTGATTAGCAATATCGTTCAAAATGATTCAGATTGTTATAGGAAGTGTGCTACGCAATTAGGGTGCAGTTTATTCTATAGATATACTAAATCGGGAAAGGCCGTTCTAAAATTTCCTAGATTGAGATTTTGACTTGTCTGCTTCTATAAATAATCAAGGAGAATCTATTAAACCTTCAGCTTATAATCATTTAATGCTAGAATGTAGTGTGCCGTCTATTTCTTCGTCTCTTGCTTTTTGTATATCTTTTGTTTTTTTCAGAGTTATTACGTTCAAGCCTTTATGCAATGCTTCGTCTTATTCTTGATCTGTCACATGCCTAATATGTTATTACGCCACGTCGTCAATATTAACCACTAAACAAACTGATAATTTACTCATACACTTACTACAACAAGAGCTTTGGCACGTTAACCAGATGCTAAGTAAGTAAATGAGTAATAGCTTTCTTGGAGTCGTTCGCAACATCGGACAGTTTAGTGACAGCAACACGGATTATAGAATTTAGGGAGACGTGTCGTCAGTTCTATTACCATGACTGTCAAATGCTGATCATTGGTCCCTCTCATAATCCAATTGGCTGTATATCAGCACCCTAATTGCATGACATACATTCAATCATAATCTAAATTTTTTGAAGGATATTGATTGCTAATCCATCGCTTCATATGTTCGAAAAATTTGTCTGCTCAACAGAATAAATAACGCAATCAATTTTGTTGAACTATTAAAGCTTAAGAAGGTGGCGTCGATGTCACGCAGAGTGGGAGGAAACACCTACAGTATCCTGAGGGTGTTTGCTGAAAGGCTGGATGGGCCTACCACGGGTAGGTTTATCAAGCTTCATGTATTACATGGGGCGTGGTAAAGCTATCTGTGGTTGTTACATTATCACCATATTCTTTTTGTTTCCAAGGTATTATACTAACATAGTTTATAAGATAATTTTAGACACTAACACAATGTGGGCCTATGTAGTCTGTAAATAAAAGATTTTTTTTTAATTTATTAAAATGAAAGCCATTGCTACCGTAAGTGTGTTTAACCATTACCCCGCCGAGGGCCCATATATAGTTTACAAAACGTTTCGTATTTCCACAACGACTTTCAACAGGATTGACAGTAGTTTAATTATTGCCAATCCAATACATTTTGAACTTTTCTGTCATGGTTACTGCTACATAAGCATAAGCAGTAATCCCACTGCTGGGAAGCAGGCCTCTTCTCTTCGAGAGGGACTGGCACGCGGGCCCTGTATGAATTGGTAGATGTCACAAGTCATCGAATTTTTGGTTCTAGTACCCTCATGATGTTTTCTCTCACTGTTTTGAGAGCAGTGATGATGAATTGTTAATACTACAACGCTAGATATTTAGATGATAGCAATTTGTAACACTGCTTCATTTTGTCAATCGTGCTAATAATGTCCATAAGAAATATTTTAATATTCGTACAGAACGGCCTAACGTTCATAAGCTTTTTAAAAGTGTCATCTTAGTTGGAATGGATACAAAATCCGGAGACTGAGGTGCTTGTGTCCACCTATATGACAAACAGTGAACTGTATTAGTAGGTATTATTTTACTAGATTATTATAATTATTTGCATAAAGTAGATACTATGTTCCATTGTCACTTGTCTGTCACGTCTTAAATCTATGTTTACAACGGGTGAAATGATAGTGTCTACGGGTACTCGGGTGCTTGCTTAGACGCACATCGCAGCCTACGCTTGTAACAAGTTTCATTTACAAGCCACTTGTGCGGTATGATAAACAAATGCATCTCTATATTTTAATTAGTTCCATTCCTAGATTTATAGGGTTTCGTATTTGGATAGTGAATTTGGTGTGTAATTAATTACGTTACCTACATTGGGTAAGATAGTTTTAGTTAATTTATTAGCTGCTCGTTGATTGTGTACTACTACTACTGTTTCAGATTTCAGTTACGTAAATATGGAATTAATTACTTCTAAATATTTTTCTAACTCTTTCGTACTTACCTACCTCTCAAAATGTCCCAATGATATCTGTGTTTTGTGCTGAAATTGATTACATATTTTCAGCAACTGGATGTTGGACCTGATTTAACGATAATTTATAATGCAAAGGTTTAACCTCGTGATGCACTTATAGCATATTACATAATATACACAACAGACAGATAAGAAAGACCCTGATCTTCTACTAAATCTCTAGACTTGTTTTTTTCGGAAAATTTAAGAAGGAATTTTATGTCAAGGTGGACTGCAGTTATGGTTTTAGACATTTTCGTTAAATAAATGTGAGACAAATGTGGGCTGGTGGTGCATTAGCATATGTAATATTCGGTTAAAGTCTAGGTGCTGACATTGAAAGTGTAATTTATTTGTTATTAGATCCAATCCAATTAACACCAGGTCAGTGTAGTCGAAATCTGCTGATTATAAAGAAAATAATTTGAAGTCTTCATCGGTTAGGATTGACAAAATAAGCCCTGTAACAACATCCTTCAATTGACTGTTAATATCATAGAATTGGTTTATATTATAGAGCAGTGGTGGTTCAGTGAGGTTAGGTTGTAGGTTCGAACCAGATAGGCGATTTACTGTGTATACATTATTTCATAACCGGTGCCAGTTCTTTTATTTATTTATTTTATTTATTGGTCTATCTACAATTGTTACACTGTTTATCCATAAAGTACAAGCAGTACGAGTATACATGTATAGTATATATGATGTGATAGACACAGCATGCAAAAACAAAATTATAACATCAATAAAATTGTAATAATTGTGCAGAAATAACGCTTACAGCACTAGTGGGTAGTTATGGAAAACATGACAAGGAAAAAAAAATTCTCTAGTTCTCTCAAGACGGTGAAGGAAAACATCGTGAGGAAACCGGCATGTCCTAGAACCAAAAAATTTGAAGACATATGACATTTACCAACCCGCAATGTCGGGCCCATTGTGGTGAATTACGGCTCACTCTCACTCACCGAGAGCAGAGGGGCAATTCTCGTAATTTTAAGAACGTTCACAGTCTGATCTCAGTCACAATCTGTCAAAAAATATTTCTAATTTCAGTACACTTTGACAAGTTTTTGACATTTGTTTGTCGCTGAGATGAGACTGCGACTAGATTTTGAACGTTTTAAGTTACGAAAATTGACCTTCAGGCCTGTGTTCCATGCAGTAGGAACATTATAGGCTGATTATGTACATAATCAGCCAGTCTCCAATATGCAGAAAATATGCCCGTATATGCAAAAGAAATCACGAAAATAAAAGCCTACTCATCTAAAGTGCTACGCCACTTCAAATTGGTATGGCAAAGCCTCCACGTACGGCGATACTATTGAACGTCCGGTACATCTTAGGCAGTCAGTCATCACCCTAGCCAAAAACAAATGAACACGATTATTTTGTTATATTTTTCATTTATTTCTATCCTTGCAAGGTAAAAATATGCATAATTTATTTGGGGGATTAACGATGACACATTTGCAAAAATGACAAAATCATAATGGTTCACAAAATGGTTACGAAACAAAATTCTTTTTAGGAGTGCAGAAATCAGAAATGATTCATGTCCCAATGACATCTTGTCAACCTAATCACTTTAAGCATAATATTTATCGTAAATATAATTTTCACGAAATATTTTAGTATGTATAAATAACTATAAATTATTTCGATTTTGACGTTTAGTCTGACCTTTGCATGCTTGATAATTGTTTCTGATATTTTTGAATTAGTGTGTGAATTTGGAAAATCCTTTGTTTTATGAACGGAAGTTATTTTTATCGCATAGCTTACATACGTTTGAATGTTTTATCTTTCCATCTTGTTCCTGCGATGGTATCTGTTTTAGGATCTTCAGAAATGTGATATTGAATGAAGGCGTCGACTTTTGTTTCGTGTACCTACGTTGATGCAAGTTTTATTTAAAACTGACGCCATATTTAAGTTTGTTGTACTATAATGTAGTTTTAGTTAGGTTAGGATATTATATTTTTATTTTAATAGTTTGTTAGTTTATTTATATCTTAAGAAATAGGTATCTATCGTAAGAAATAAAATGTATTTGATTTTGAACTTAAAATATTATGGTTCTGGCTGTTCCATAAGACTTTTTTAAAACATTATCTTCCCTTTGGGCTGCGGTCGGGTAAACAGGAATTATCAATAGGTAGAGAAGCAATGTTCGATGAATTGTACTCCTGATACCCTATTATGTACTAATAACTATTAATAAACGAATGAGCTTTGCGTTCTCTTAATAGACATGAAGATTAAAGATTGTCTTTAATTACAATATTATAAAGTTCAATAAACTGGCGTGCAAAATAAGGGTACATCCCGCACAGCCTTCAAAACAAATACACATACATAGATTATGCCCATTAATCAACTATATTATTACAGAACTGCAGTCAAATTGCATCATTTTTTATTGAGGATGCTATTAATTTAAATCAACTCAAGGCAACTCGATTCAAGTTTCTCTATATGATACGTCGAGTTCTATCAGTGGTTTTATTCATATTATGACAACAATAAAAGCCTGTTAACGTTCTTATAATAGTTTTATTGAAGAGTATTAAAAAAAAGTTAGTATAAAGCTTGCAATAACAGAATAGCGATTTGATCTGTAGCATAAGTTCAGCCTAAAACGTTTCCGCTGCTTGGGCACAAG
Source organism: Apamea anceps (assembly GCA_951799955.1). Taxonomy (NCBI): domain Eukaryota; kingdom Metazoa; phylum Arthropoda; class Insecta; order Lepidoptera; family Noctuidae; genus Apamea; species Apamea anceps. The sequence continues at coordinate 2,374,279 of OX637504.1, read as the reverse complement.
CCTCTCTGTGAGAGGGATTGGGATGTAATCCACCACGTGGGCCCAGTGCGGGTTTGCAGATGTCACATGTCTACGAATTTTTGGTTCTAGGACATGCTGGTTTCCTCACGATGCTTTCCTTTACAGTTTTGAGAGTAGCTGTGATGATTTCATGACAGGTGCTCTCAAAAATTACACTCATTACTCAAAATTATACAAAAAAAGCGCCTGTCTAGGTTCGAACCTACGACTCGTAACCACTGGTCCACCTCTGCTTTCCGCACTGCTCTCTATATTATTATTATACATGATGATCAAACACGGCGCAATCCTTTAGTAACTCGTAGGTACCACGCGTTCTTCGCAAGACCAGAGACGTGACAATCAATGACTCCGTTACCGATATGTGTCAAACGTCACACTGTAAAGGTACGCGCCCTTTTACTGACGCTACATGTCGTCATTCATTATAACCAGTCAGGTCTTGGCTTCTTGTGTTATGTAACATGACCTGAGTCACCTGTAGACAGTAGTGAGCGAGTTATATTATCATTATACCTATAAAATAACCGGTTTACGTGGTGTATAATTTTATATAGTCTTAGTCGGACGCCTCAGCTGTCCGATCCTTGTGAAACTAGTTTGAAACGATGGACCTGAAGTAGGTTGCTTCAGGTCAGGTCATGTGGAAATTACAGCTTGACTTAAAAGATTTTCAAGCGTGCTGAAGTGTCCGCAGTAACTTTAGGTGTCGCTTTCCACATAGCCACATGAATAATTAGTATGTTGGTCTATATCCTCTGGATATAATATTAAGGAGCTGTCCAGAAGGATAATTTTTGCATTAGCAAAAGTTGTACATTTTTACAACATTTTTGTAGAACATTTTTGTAAGAGTATAGACGCGAGGAGTAGTGGCCCAGTCGTAACTGCCAAGACTTACGAGTCGTGGGGTCGTAACTTCGAACCCAGATAGTCTTGAAACGGTTGAAGGAGAACATCGATAGGAAACTGGCATGTCCTAGAACCCAATGTCCTAGAACCAAAAATTCGAAGACATTTGACATCTACCAACCCGCACCGCATTACTACCTACGCATACTACGCCTACTCCCTCTCACCGGTACTCCTCTCACCGAGAGGAGGCCTGTGTCCCAGCAATGGGAACCATATAGGCTGATTATTTTTGACGCCTCACTTTTATACGGGTCAATCGTTTAGCATCATACAACCACATATTGCTGCATCATAAGTGAATGCTTTATACACGAACACCAAAACAACACCTTTTTTTATAAAATAACAGCAAGAAAAGATACTATCTTTTTACATTGTCTACGCTAAAACTTAACTTGTAAGTTCACGGTCACAGCACCTAGCGACGAGGGTAAACCCAACAGAAAATAATTACACGCCAAATAAAGAGCTGCTTTATGTATGTCCGACTAATTTCTAGAAAAAACCTCTTTAAATACGAGTAAATGTAATCAGGAAATTGCATGCCAACTACCGGTATCTTTATTTTTAGGTAAACAAATACTTAAATAGTACTTTTTTGTCAGGGTTAGATTTCTTTAAAATACACTAATAATAAAGCTGTAGAGTTCATTTGTTTGTTGGTTTGAACATGCTAATCTCTGGAACTGCCAGGCTAATTTGAAAACTTCTTTTTTTTTGCCTTTGATAGCCCAATTCTTAATATCTATATTTGACATCATGTTAGGACCTGTAGTAACCGAGGAAAAAAAAAAGTCCGAAATAACGCTAAGCGAGAACGTAGTAATAGCGCGGGCGATGCGATGGGATGGGTCGAGGGAACAAGAAACACGCGGTCGAAGAAGCTTTAAGTAATAAATGTGTAAGGTAAAAAAGTACTAGTTGCGCCCCGTGGTTTTACACGCATAAGTTCCGATCCCGTAGGAATATCGGCATAAAAATATCCTATATGTTAATCCTGGTTATAAACCATATGTGTGCCAAATTTCATCCAAATTCGTTTAACAGTTTTTGCGTCAAAGAGTAACAAACATCCATCCGTCCATACAAACTTTCACGTTTATAATATTAGTAGGATATGATGCGTTTAATATCACGTTTCCTTAAATGCGAAGGATCTTAAAGAATATCAAGATAAACAACTTCATTACAATTCTAACGCATAAATAGGAAGATTTGGTAAAGCTTAAGCGCCTTAATCCTACTATAGTAATATTATAAACGTGAACGTTTGTATGGATGGATGGATGGATGTTTGTTACTCTTTCACGCAAAAACTTCTGAACAGATTTTGATGAAATTTGGCACACAGAACGTTTATAACCAGGATTAACATAAGATACTTTTTATCCCGATATTCCCACGGGATCGAAACTTAGGCGGGTGAAACCGCGGGGCGCAGCTAGTATAAGATAAAACGAGCTTCTGCCCTCGGATTCACCCGCGTGATTGTCGGAAATTATCCCACGGCAACGTGGTACCTGGACAAAAGTAGCCTTTGTACTTCCCCAGGATGCCATCTATCTCCTTAATTTTATCGAAATCCATGCAGTAGCAGTAGCCTAGGCTTAGGTGAAAAGGTAACAGAGACAGAGTCAGTTTATAACATTAGTATGGATAGCATTTTTTTAAATCAGGGATTACATTTCCTGAAATATTGTCACTGTCGTAAATGAATATAAATTTCTCCTTGTAGCATAACAATAATAACAGCACGGCGAGTGCGTCGTGGGACTGTCGATCGTTTGCTCTATTATCGATAGGCCGCGATAAAGGTTTCGTAATAGGCTCGCAAGTTTCGCATTAGGCGTGAACGTCGCGACGTTTTAACGAGCGTTTTGATACGCCATGGGCGATCTAAAAATGGATAATCAGTAAAAAGCACATGATTCTCGTGTGATTATTTCTGTCAGCTTTTTTAATTTTTTTTATTAGTCTACACTGTTGCTAAGCAGTGGGACAGTGTAGGCCTCACAAAAATTCTTTCAGGCAGCAGACAGCTAAGGTTTAAATAAATATTCGTGGTTTGTGACTCAATTATTGCAATAAATAAAATAATGAACAACGAAATCAACCGATTTTTGACTGATGCCACAAGCTGATGAGAAAAGATGCCACAGGACCTAGGCCTCTCTGATTTTGCTTTTAAGTCGTGGATGCGCAATTTATTATTTTATTAATTCGATTTTTTTAGATACAACTTAACAATATGTAACATCACGTTTGTAATCCCCAAAGGATTAGGCAGATGTGTACATATAGTAACAACTTCAATAAAACAACAACAAATATTATATAATAGCACATGCTCTCTAAGATCTAATGTTTATGTCATAAATAGTCCACGCTCTATATACATAACTTTATTCCACATACATATGTATTTAACGCGTCTTCAAACGCGTGATTAGCCTTAATTTGTCGGTTTGTTTGCGCGTAATATTCTGAACAGCTAGGCGGACTCATCTAACATTGAATAGTAATGCCTATGACTTGATTATGCTGCAATTTGGTTCAATTAACAGCATTTACGTGATTCTATTTAAGTAATAGTATACTTTGTTGTTGTTATTTAGTTACTGCTGTGGATTTTTTCATCTCTTTTTCCATGTTGTACAACCATTATGAGTTGGTGCCATAAAAGCACCTACTTCTGGATCTGACAAAATTACATTTGCAGTAGTTTAAGGCCTACGATTCAGGATTCTGTTATGTAACTAGCTTTCTATCCCATATCCCCAATGTGGTTTGAGGCCTCATGTCGTCATACGAAGTTGCTTCTAGTCAAAGGCATTTTTGATTATTAAATCAAAGAACAACACTGTTTATCGAAACTTACATTGATGACATAACTAGATACAAGAATCCGCCTGACTAGCATGCTGATTAAGACATTGCTACCAAGGTCTTTCGTTGAAGAAAGGATACATTAGAAAGATCTAGTTGGTCGTAGTTTATTAGCTTTGTGTAAGTACTGTAAGTGGGTAGTGGGGGTGTTGTGATGTCAAACTCTTTGTGATAACACTCCCACGGGGTTTACCTTCTTCTTTCCGTGTAGATGGTAGACTTCATTTTCATTTTTATATTGTTTGAGACCCGCTGAGTAATTGCGTAATACATTAACAGTAGCAATAACTTTCATTTTGACACTTCAACAACATTCATTGCGTTATTTACGTTGTTGATTGAAATTGAAATTTTTCGATCATATGAATCAATGAATAAGTAATATTCGTAATAATCATTCAGATTGTAATTAAAAGTGTGTTACGCACTTAGGGTGCCACGTCGATTGCGGTATCGGTGGCGTTTTTCTAAATATCCTTAATCAAGGGTTCGGGACTCGATCTCATATTCGCCGTTCTATTCTTGGATTGGAATGCATCTTCATATTCCAAACATCAGTTTTGTAGTGTACGATTTATTGCAGATATGATAGCAGTTAAAAGTATCTCAAATGATAATAAGCACATTATTTAAATGTGTGTGAACTATTCCTGTACTGTATGGTGTCATTATGCTCTCAAAATGGGCAGTTACAGGGTTCCCATGGCTAATATTCGTTTAACAGATAAGAATTTATAGTTGCATAGTTCTATTATTTCGGAAGTGTTTTGTTTATCTACTAGTAGATATGTATGTATTATTTTTGGAAGCTCAGAGACTTTATAATTACGTCCTTAGTTATTTCTTGGATATTATGGAGTCATAATACACCTTGTATTATGACTCCATAATATCTTCTGTTTCATAGAAAAGTGCAATACCTACGCGGTCAAAATGAAGCAAAATTGAACAGCATTTTTTTTTTAATAACCGATGCTATGGGGTCTAAACTCATGTGCTGAATCTATGGTTACAGTTTGCGCATCGATGTCCCTGCCACCCTGTATTTGTATATCAGATGAATTTCTAGCTTCAAGAATATAACAGAATATTCTTTATTATGTCCAACATAAATATTACAGAATGTAAATGTAGAAATTTTACAGGGCGTGACACAATGGGCGATCTTATCGCTAAAAGCGATATTTTAAAGACAACCTTTGGATGGGTTTAGAGAGAAGGGAGAGACAGTAATGCAGGTAGTCTGTGGTGTACCATTTACATTATATACAATAAGTATCTGTAGTTTCGGGTTGAAGTAATAAGTGCGCAGATGGAGGTGCACTCCCTCTTCCCCCACTCTCATAGTCCATTGGGACGGCAATCCGCAACAACCGGAGAGAGATCAGCAGGCGCAGGACCATCGTCTTGGCGTGCTTTCCGAGTCACGGGGGTATCACACCGCCGACTTCCGAACTCCGGGCTGTTACTAAGAAATGGATTCCTTAGTAACAGGATTGTAGTAGGGTACACTTGTAAAATTGCTTTATGCAATCATCAAGCCACTGACATTATCATTGTTCAAAAGATATTATTTTTTCTCTTAAAGGTCAGTCAATTCTTCAACAGGTCATTAGCAAATTGAATACGAGACAGTTACATTTTAACCGTTCATTGTGTATCATTATTACTCGCCAGACACTTGCAATTACAACATGGTAAATGAGTGAATCAAAACGCTGCGTTCCAACCGCAGCGTTTTCTCTCACCAGTGCGGCAACACCTTAGATCCGAGCGATTCTTAAGTGTTATTTCGCAAACGTTTCCCACCGAACGGTTTTCGTGAAGCGATTGTCATGCCAAGGTCCTTATTGTTCTTTTAAATTGTCTTATTTTTATTAGGATTATGCTGTTTAATTATATTGAGATCAGTTGCGATATGTTGCTACATGTTGAGTATATAATGTACTTACTAGTACATTGATGCTTGAGTATGTTATTTGCTGCTTGCAACCAGACCACGGTCAGTCGACGGTATTGTAAGTACTTCTATGATGCATGAGGTGGCTGTCGTGGCTAAATAATAACAGCCGCACGGGTCAGTCGAAGGTTAAGTTACGCTTGCCACGGTCGGTTCGTGGATGGGTGATTATTTACTACTCGGTAGCATGTTAAGACGAATGACAGTCGTTACAGGTAGTCGAATGCCCAAAAGTCTGACAACCTGTCTTAGTAAAATTATGTATCCGTAGGTTCGGCATATTAAAATAGTTCCACTCACTTTAAGAGTCTGGCAATTTATCTAAAAAAAATAATTGTCGCTACTTATAATATTTAATAAAAATTTGTCGTAACTATGCAAAAAAGCACGCAAGCTGCTTCTGTAAGCGACATTACATAATGCTTGTATTCCCTAAAGGGTTACTCAGAAGCGTATCCACATTATATTCACATTAAAATTATTCCTTAGGTAATATTAAACCACCTGCAGTTTGGTAGACTACCATCTTCAGCATTTTATTCAGCCGTATTCGGCATGACGAGGCTTTTCACTGACAGGTCATTGGCTGTCACAATTACCAGCTACTGAGCACGTACTACCTACATATTATCCTGGGTTACAATAATGATATCAATAGTCACTTGACGGCGGCAATTTGTTCATAATGATAATAACTTTGTTATTCTTGCCTTTGCGAGCTTGTTATCAATTATTGATATCAATGACCGGACCTAAAATGACGTCCTACTTAAAAAAATATCCGCAATAGATTTTACCCCGAAGTTGCTCCAACTCTTCTCGAGTTATTTCACTGATCGTTTTCAATATGTCGAAATCTTTGGACATAAATCTGCTCCATATTTAACTTGTTCTGGTGTAAGCCAGGGTAGCACCCTGGGGCCTACGCAATTTATTGTAATGGCTAATGACTTCCCCAAGGTCATCAGAACGGCGCGATGTCTCATGTTTGCGGATGACCTGAAGATATTCTTGGGTATTAATAGCGAGCATGACTGTGAGGCACTGCAGAGGGACATGGATGTGGTAGTAAAATGGAGTGAAACCAATCACTTAGAATTTAACACTTCTAAGTGCAAAACTATTTCTTTTACCCGTACGCATGCGCCCATCCAAAATAACTACCACATATCGGGGGTCCTTCTGGAGCGCGTCTCCAAAATAAAAGATCTTGGACTGTACGCGAATATGACCTTTAATCAGCACATTAATAATATCTGTGGCAAAGCCTTCAATCACATGGTTTTGTTATACGACAGGCGAGTAGGTTTAAAGACAGGAATGTTATTCTCACTCTTTATTATTCTTTTGTACGTAGTAAACTTGAATACAATGCGCTGGTACGGAATCCACACGAGCAAAAATACAAGCTCATGATAGAACGGGTCCAACGAAAATTTGCTCGCTACCTATATAAAAAAATATATGGTATTATCCCTATTTGTATCCATCTCTGTTTGTTGCGGGAATTGTAGGAGTCAACACGTTGGAACTGAGATGTAAGTGTGCGCTGTTGATGCACTACTACTTATAGCTCAATAATACTCGTAAGTTCGATGACGCGACTACACTAGCTCGCTGTTCATTGTTTGCTCCGGATCGGCTAGGCGGCTGCGGATGTAATTATTATCAAAATATTATCAATGACTTTTACTTGAAACGATACAGTTTTTTCGTGTTCTTTAGTGTTATACAACTACTTGTTTTTTAATACCAGAATTTCTATTTCTTGGTAGAGGCCTATTTTGTCCAATAGCAGTATTTCGATATCTAGGGTGTAGCTTTTTTTTTTCAATACCAGAATTTCTATATCTTCGTTGTAGCCTTGGTTGTTTAATACCATAATTTATATATTTTGTTTGAGGCCTATTTTGTCCAATACCAGAATTGCGATATCTTGGTTGAGGCCTATTTTGTCCAATACCAGAATTTATATATCTTGATTGCGGGCTATATTTTCTAAAACCAGAATGTTGATATCTTGGCTGAGGCCTATATTGCCTAATACCCGAAGGTCGATATCTTGGTTGAGGCCTATATTGTCCATTATCTGAATGTCGATATCTTGGTTGAGGCCTATTTGGTTTTACACCAGTATATCGATATGTTGGTTGAGGACTATATTGCCCAATATCAAAATGTCCATATCTTGGTTGAGGCCTGTATTGTCCAATACCTGAATGTTGATATGTTGGTTGAGGCCTATATTGGCCAATACCAAAATTTTGATATCCTGTTAGAGGCCTATTTTGTTCAATAAATGAATTGTGATATTTCGATTGAAGCCTATTTTGTTCAATAAAATAATTTCTCTGCTGAACACCGTGTTTTTCACCACCGTAATTCTGAATCTCTTCGGGACTTGGATCACCCAATTTAAATAGGAACTTAAACTCTAAGCCTTTTCCTGAAACAATACAAAATTAATAAGATCTAGGTATAAAATAATAAGACTAGTACGAGTTTGCTAAAACTAACTTTATTACTAACTTTTAATGAAAGAATAAACTAAATATAAACAATTAGTATTGTTTCCCTTATTTCCGCATAAAGTTAAGGAGACACTAGACTGCGGTTAATCGATGTCGACCAGAAAATTTTGTTCATCTCAAAACATAGTCGATGGTCGATCGATGAACATGATTCGCAGGGTAATGGCGTAACACACGAACAGTAGCAACGGTTTTCATTTTGACAGTTCAACAGCAGTCATTGCGTTCTTTACGTTACTGAGCAGACAAACTGTTTGAACATATAACGCAATGGATTGGCAACATCCTTCAAAATTATTCAGTTCGTGATTGAAATTGTGTTACGCAATTAGGGTGCCAGCGGCCGTGCACCACACTGGACCAATCTAAACGGTCGATGGCACCGCAATCTAGTTGCACCTTTAGTTGTTTTGTCTTCAAGCAACAGCGTAGCACTGACAACTCCCGTAGAGACAGTAACAGCCCGAACCGAATTCTTCTATGCATATCAGATCAGTGGAACATTCTGGAAACGAGACAAAACTATACTGACTATCTACTTCTTCGTATAAAATCCCCTACACCAGGATTATAGCCTTTCTAAAAAGTATCAAAATCGTTTCATGGATTCAAGCATTTCACAATCAGCCTATAATGTTCCCACTACTGGGACACAGGTTTCCTCTCAGTGAGAGAGAGTGGGCCGTAATCCATCACGCGGGCCCAGTGTGGGTTGGTGGCTCAAGTAAGCAAGGTATTCTGCTAATTTAACCTTATTTAAAGAAAAGCAACGGCACGCAGTCGCGGAAGGTAGAGGTTACGAATTGTCAAAAACATTCCATTCCCGAATGCCACGTTATATCATGCACTATGCAAATAAAAATTGTCCCATGGTATATATGTAGTGTTTTATCATTTCTTTCCGCGACTGTACTAATTTAAACAATCAAATATTATATTATCCAGAATTATAAATACCTGGCACATGTCTCAAATAATAAAAGTGATATGCAGACGTAAATTCCATCACTAATAAAAAAGTAAAAAACAGTGCCACTCTTGGAAACCCCATGATTTCAGGCAAATATGCGGTGGCGTATATTTTCGCCTATATTTATGTACTTTAGTACACGTGTAATGTATAACAGTAATCGATTACATTAAACTCTTGTTTATTATGTTCACTTCCGTAACTAACTAAATACACTAATTCAAACAATGTTTATAATAACCTGTATATTTTTCAGGTGATTTTATTTAGCAAATCAAATTATTCTTCGAGATATTTACGAAACGGCTTACCGTTTCATAAATATCTTGAAAAATAAATTGATGGTACAAAACGAATAAATAAAGCAAGACATAATTCCATTTTCAGGTAGGTAATACAGCTGCCATATGTTATTATTTAAAAAAATAATAGCTAGAAAAACCGGCCAAGTGCGAGTCGGACTCGCCCATGAAGGGTTCCGTTACGTTACGATTTATGACGTATTAAAAAAAAACTACTCACTAGATCTCGTTCAAACCAATTTTCGGTGGAAGTTTATATGGTAATGTACATCATATATTTTTTTTAGTTTTATCATTCTCTTATTTTAGAAGTTACAGGGGGGGGACACACATTTTATCACTTTGGAAGTGTCTCTCGCGCAAACTATTCAGTTTAGAAAAAAATGATATTAGAAACCTCAATATCATTTTTGAAGACCTATCCATAGATACCCCATACGTATGGGTTTGATGAAAAAAAAAAATTTGAGTTTCAGTTCTAAGTATGGGGACCCCCAAAATTTATTGTTTTTTTTCTATTTTTGTGTGAAAATCTTAATGCGGTTCACAGAATACATCTACTTACCAAGTTTCAACAGTATAGCTCTTATAGTTTCGGAAAAAAGCGGCTGTGACATACGGACGGACAGACAGACAGACAGACAGACAGACATGACGAATCCATAAGGGTTCCGTTGCCATTTGGCTACGGAGCCCTAAAAACTACGTCATTAACACAATCATAATTCGTAGTCCACGTCGTAGCCTTGCTACGCGGCGTAGTAGATTGCCAATTCGATAAAATTGATTCCTTTGGATTACTATTTGTGAGTAATAACTGTATGATAACATCACCGTAGCAAAGTCTTGCTGCGTAGCAGATTCTTTCATATAGATACAGACGCCAGCACATCAAGCTACTCTGTCAAATTTCTTTAATAGATTTTCAACTTTGTCGCTAAAGCATTAAGGTTCAAGGTTGATTGGGAAAATTTGACAGTTTCGGGTAGCTTGACCTGCTGGCGTCTGTACTTTAATATTGGTTAGTTTCTTAATGACGAATACTTACAGAAAATATCAACCTTCTCTTGTAAGATTAATCATTTATTTTTGTTTTATGATCAATGTTACTGTTACCATATTATCAAAGGTTGCATATGATTGCCATTATTTAAGAAGTTAAGGTCGCATTTTGGTTTGTTTTTGTGACTGCATGTTTCTTCTAAGCTGCGCAACGGACTTTGGTGCAGTTTCCACCACTAGCATGTAAAGAATTTACTTCGGAACCGGCATATAATAAAGAAAATCGACATTTTGTCAACTCGTAAAAAACACGCGAAACAGGGGCAAGCGGGGGCGCTAGTAATTAATATTAAAACCCCGTTTTGCAAGGAAGGGAAGGTAAGTTCTCGTTTTTAACATCGTATGAAAGTAGATTTCGTAAATGGCATTGGCATCTACATTTCATATTATACAAACCAAAGATTTATGTCCCAGTGTATAATGTTCATTTCAAATTATATGCCGTTTGACCCGACACGTATGCGCTTGTGCAAGTTATACCCAATTTCACATTTATAATGTAACTGGTGTGTTTACGTTTGTATATTTTATTATAACTCATGTCACCGTTATGTTCAATGTTTCGTAGATCCAGTGGTTGCAAGGGCGACTGCTGACTGCAAGGTCTTTCGTTTGAAACTGGGTTGGTCAAAAATTCACAGTAGAAGCGGAGAGCCTGAATTTGCCCCGCTAATAGCACATTTTGGCGCTCGAATGACTTTTCCAGGATAAGGCGTTGTTGATAAACATTTGTGGAATTGTTTTGTGAAATGTCACTTGATATATTGTATTACAAAAATAAGATGGCGGTGGTAGTTCCGATTTTGGCCACGCATCAAAATAGCAGTATAACGCTATATCTACCTCTACTCCTTTTGGAAATAGATCCAGTGAGAAAATTGCGTACACAATAACAGTAGCAATGTCTTTCTTTTTGACAGTTCAACAACATCCATTTCGTTATTTACGTTCTTGAGCAGACACATTTATCGAACATATGAAGCAGTGGATTAGCAATATCCTTCAAAATGATTCAGTAATTGAAAGTGTGTTTCGCAATTAGGGTGCTGGTTTTATGTTATTTTATAATAAATTTATCATTCCTCATATTAGCGTCTCAATTCAGGTGATTCATTCGACATTTAATTTGCTTAGAATATATTTCAATTCAGTTCCTCAATGTGCGTTGCAAGCCTCGTGAAAGGCATTAATCTGTTACTATTTAGTACAGTATATTCTAAAGCCTGCATACCTCACATTGTTACAATTATAGCATTGAGAATGTTTAACTATATTTGTTCCCACGGAACAATTAATTTATTCCAACAAATCTATTTGAGACTGTGCCCGCGGCTTCTTTCGGGTGCATATTGGATTTCATGGTTTTTTTTTTTTGCGCGCGAAACTAATTCTTTTTCTACAATATAAGTACCTAAGTTACTCCTTATAACACCAGCTATCTGCCAGTGAAAGTCCTGTCAAAATCACCCCAGCCGTTTCGGAGGTTAGCCGAAACAAACAGACAGACGGACAGACAGACAAACATTTAAAACAATTTTTTTTTATGTATTTGTATATATGGTACTTCCATATACACTTTCATAATATGCATTTAGTAAAAACTGTTATTTTGACATTACATACAGACACTTTTATTTGTATAGATAAAAACTTTTTTTTGACATTACAAACAGACACTTCAATTTTATTAATAATGTGTAGATGTATTTGATTTATGATAACGGTGGCGAAGCTTCTATTTCAAAATCCGATCAAAAAATTAACTAGATAACATGTTAAATTTGACATTAAAATCTAATTATAAGAAAGATCTAGATTAATTAGCATTTTATGATGTGCAAACGATAGATTGATTTCATTTTTGAATTTACATATCTGATTAAAAGTTACGATTATCTATGACAGTAATTATAGGCTATATAAAATCACGTTAGGACCGTTAGGAGTTGAGCAAAAAGAAAAAAAGTCAGAAAGACTGCTAAGCGAAAACGAAGTATGTAAGAGTAGAGTGCAGGCTGGCGATGCGATGCGATGAGGTGGGCCGGGGGAACAAGAAATTTGACGCGGACGAAATCGCCGACAGAAACTACTAAATAATAATCATAAATAATTAATCATTCAGCTAGATAGCCCAAAGAACACAATTAGGAAAATTATTTTTTCTCTCTTACTCGCAAACGTCAGACCAACCTTTCCGTGCCTCGGAAAGCACGTTAAGCCGTTGGTCCCGGCTGTCATTCGGGGATCTTTGACAGTCATTACAGGTCTTTAGAAGCCCGAAAGGCTGACAACCAGTCTTACCAAGGGGTATCGTATTACCTAGTAATTGGGTTGTGGAGGTCAGATAGGCAGTCGCTTCAAACTCAAACTCAAACTCAAATCATTTAATTCAACTAAACCAATTACAGGTACTTTTGAATTGTCAAAGGGTCGGTCAGTCAGAAAGATGAAGCTAGTTGCCCATTCCAAAGCGTAGGTACCTATGGAGAAGAACGGGCAAGAAACTCCATGGACACTCTTTTAAATCATAAAATTGTTACAAAATATTTGATTACATCATTCGTGTTGAAATTAACCATGTGAGAACGATGTAGAAATACGTGCACGTTAAAAGCGTCCGTTATAAAAAAACAAAAACAATTCAGAAATTAAAAATTAAAATAAGCCGAGGCAGCTAAGAGATGACCAGTCCCTACTGGCGGCGCCCGTTCACGAACATGACGTATGGATCAGCACCATTCAGCTCAACCATTTTGGAGGGAACTTAATGATCCAACACACACGCCACCACCAGCGAGACATTTGAGTGAGCATGACATACTCACAGCTGCCAGGGCACATTCAAGTCAATGAAAGACGTACCCAGTAAATGGTAGCTTTATAGAAAGTACATAGTGCTCACACGTGTGCTATGCAATTATACAATTCTAAGCAATTGAGTTTATACAATGCAAAGATAGTTTTTCTTTTCCAATGTTCAGCAGCTCCAACAATGTTTCCGAATGCTAATTAGTTTATGCGCCTCTGTGGAGCAGGACCAGCATTGAGCCAAGCATTTTTGTCAGCGATGTAATCTCCTAACTTATAGTATGCTTGGCTACATAGTGTGCGTTTAATACAAGATTTAAATTTCGTTTCATTCAGTTGGAGTATGTGGGGAGGAATTTTATTGTAACATTTTAAACAGTACCCCATGAAGGATGAGTCTACTTTAGCCAGTCTGAAACCTGTTTGAACTAATTGGTCCCTATTTCTAGTCCTATAGTTGTGTCTTTCACCTCTTTTATTGAAAAGATTTAAATTTTTTCTTACGTACATGATGTTTTCATAGATGTATTGACAAGGTACCGTCATGATGTTAATATCTTTAAACAGTTCCCTTAAAGAATCGCGCCTGCGGAGGCCATATATTGCTCTGATGGCTCTTTTCTGCAGAATAAAAATGGACTCGATATCTGCAGCCCGTCCCCATAGTAAAATACCGTAAGACATGATACTATGAAAGTAACTGAAATAGACTAGCCTCGCGGTATCTACATTAGTAAATTGACGGATTTTTCTTACAGCATAAGCTGCTGAACTTAGCCGTCCTGCAAAATACTGGTACTTCGTGTAAAATACTGGTACTCAGCTGCATCCGGTTAGACTGGAAGCCGAACCCAACATAGTTGGGACAAGGCTCGGCAGATGAGGAAACGTCAGACCAAACCATTTGCATTTTGATAGCAACTCTTTGCAATAAACAACTAACAAGACTTCTGAGTTATGCAGCTTCAATTAATGCCTTCTCATGATCAATTACTCCACAAAATAATACGTAGTCTGTATACATTTCCTAACGTTACCTTCGCGTTGAGAAAAATGCCGTGACGCAATGTCGCAGCAAGATGTCCACATTACGTATGTGGAGCAAAACGTACGGACGTCCAGCTGTAGCAGGTCTGTGTTGCAAGGTATAAGAGGAAGCAGTAAAGGTACATAACCCTCAATAGGCGTGACACCTCCTGATGGCCTTCACAAAGCGACATTAGAATAGAATAGTTTTATTTTTAACCGACTTCTAAAAAAGGAGGAGGTTCTCAATTCGACGGTATGTTTTTTTTTTTTGTGTGTGTTTGTTACGCGATTTCTCGACCGATTGTGGACCGATTTTCAAAATTCTTTTTTTGTTCGAAAGGAGATACTTCTGAAGTGGTCCCATAGAAATTTTATCAAAAACGGTTCAGTAGTTTGGTTTTTAAACCTAAATTACTCGTAAAAATTACAACTTAAAAGTGAAAAATAAAAACTTTTTTGCAAAAAAAAACAACCGACTTCCAAAAACGACACTACAAAGTGAAAAATAACTTTAATTTCGGAAGTCGGTGGCAAACAACGAAAATGCGAACCCGACGACACCGACTTCCGAAATTAAAGTTATTTTTCACTTTGTAGTGTCGTTTTTGGCAGTCGGTTGTTTTTTTTTGCAAAAAAGTTTTTTATACACCTTGGATTCAAGATTAATGTAGACATTTTACATAAGGTGACACAGTGGGCGAACACAGTGGGGCGTTCTATCACTGATAACGACGATGGAAAAGTCAAAAATGTATGAGATTGATCGATTGACATAAGCTTCTGAAAAAGTTATGGCAATTTTGTTGAAAATCGTTGTAGGAATAGGGAACGCTTTGTGATTACCATTAATTGTCTAGGCCCCAAGGAGTATTCATAGAAGGCAACCACAAATTGAGTTTAGGAGATACAAATGAATTATCAGTATCATTCCTCGCTATTGGGCCACAATTGCAGTAGACCGGAAAAGGGGAAGGAAGGCTTTTGCCCTGCATTGTTTTTCTTACCTCTCGATTTATTTATTCATTTATCGCTAGAGTTGCCAGATACGAAATACAGTTGACAGAATATCGCTAGAGTTGCCAGATACGAAATACAATTGACAGAACATGTATAACTGTTACGGCAAGAGTATTAATGATCAAGGAACTCAAGTTCTTAGAATTCCTTAATCACTTGCCAACCAATATACACAAGCAAGCATACACTTCCCAAGCAACACACACACACACACACACACTTAGATACACTTGTTAACAAGTCAACCTAATTTTCACAAACAAACCGGTACAGTAGCAGCAGTACAGTAACAGTCCTCAATAAAGCTTCATGCATGCTCCTAAAATCCATCCATTTTACAGCAACAGAAAAACACACATACCTACCTATGTGTATTTTAGTAATAATAATAATATCCCTGGACATTTCACACAGCGCCATCTAGTCCCAAGCTAAGCAACCTAATGCTTGTGTTATGGTAACAAGATGACTGATAAACTACATATATACATTTTTTTTTTTTTTTTTGTAAATACATACATATTATAGATAGAACACAGACTCGGAACAAATACATGTAGGTCATACAAATATTTGTTCCGTGCAGGAATCGAACCCGCAACACGCAGCGCAGCAGTCAATCGCTTAACCACTGCGCCAACCGTGCCGTCAATTTTCCTTCTTTACGTTAGAAAACTATCTGTATTTCATTGTAAAATCGCTACTAACTTCTTACTTACACCATATACCCGCTCATAAACGCAAGCCTTACAATAATTTGATACTGAATCATTATAATTACGAAAGTCATTATGCCCCACATAGCATAGAGGGCGTTACGTGCGCTTATACAAAATTATTATTTCTATTTTATTTTTGAACTTACGAGTAATTAGTATACACCTTGTTGTACTGCTAGAAAAATTTAATTGTTATTTTGAATGGAGATTGTATTCGGTTAGTTTGGCAGTCACTCTTAATCATTTTGTAACTTTAAAATGCATACATTCATACGAGCTCACTGACTGTCAGCAGTGAGCTGGTATGCAGCTGCTGACAGGAGTTTCTTAACTGTGCACATTCGGTAAAATGTAAAAAGTCGAAACCCGAAAGTTTGACAACCAGTCTTACCAAGCGGCATCGTATTACCCAGTTGAGTTTAAGTTTGACTGGATTGTGGAGGTAAGGTAGGCAGTCGCGTCATGTAACATACTGGTATTCAGCTCTCGGTAAGACTGGAAGCCGACC
Source organism: Apamea anceps (assembly GCA_951799955.1). Classification (NCBI taxonomy): domain Eukaryota; kingdom Metazoa; phylum Arthropoda; class Insecta; order Lepidoptera; family Noctuidae; genus Apamea; species Apamea anceps. The sequence goes on along the minus strand of OX637504.1, from coordinate 2,357,551 downwards.
CGAACATAATTGTGAAAAGGCTAGGCAGATTGATTGAGTTGGTAAGACATAGGAGATTTCAATTTAGAACCTGCTTCACTTTTGAAAAGGAGATGTGTAACTGACCTTTACTATCAAGTTGTGTATTGCGTAAAAGTCTTCAATGCGTTCAAGTTTTATTATCGTCTAGCTTTTGCCTGCGGCTTCGCCCGTGTTTATGTCGGAAACATCCCAGGGAAACATATAACCGGGATTAAAAGTACCCTGTATTAATCCGGGTTATAAACTACTAGCTGCGCCCCGCGGTTTCACCCGCATAAGTTTCGATCCTGTGAGAATATCTGGATAAAAGGTATCCTATATGTTAATCAACCAGGATTAACATATAGGATACCTATAATAAACCATCTGTGTGTCAAATTTCATCCAAATCCGTTCAGAAGTTTTCGCGTGAAAGAGTAACAAACAAACATCCATCCATCCATCCATACAAACTTTCACGTTTATAATATTATACGTTTATATCACGTTTATAATAAAAATATAAATATAATAGTACGATCTTGAAGGCACGGTTGGTGCAGTGGTTAAGTGATTGACTGCTGCGCTGCGTGTCGCGGGTTCGATTCCCACACGGAACAAATATTTGTATGGCCTACAAGTAGTTGTTCCGGGTCTGGCTGTTTGTGTGTGTAAGTTTAAATGTTTGTAAACGCACCCACGATACAGGAGAAAATCCTAGTGCGGGGCAACGTTTTTTAAATAAAACAAAAAAATTGTGTGTAAAATTGCATCCAAATATATTCGACAAAACGAGAACAGTTGTGGCCCAGTGGTAACATCCCCGATTTATGAGTTGTAGGTCGTGGGTTCGAACCCGGCCAGCCAAGCGCTTTTCTTTGTGTAAATAATTTAATTACCACTGCCCTCAAAAACGGTGAAGGAAAAAATGTAGCATCTATCAACCCGCACTGGGCCTGCTTGGTGGTTTACGGCCGTCTCCCTCCCACAGAGAGGAAGCCTGTGTCCCAGCAGTGGGAACATTTAAAGGCTGATTACGGACAAACATGCTTTGTTACTATTTTTTCATATGTATAGAAGATATAGATATAAAAGGAAACATTTCATAATTCTAGGCATTTAGATACTATTGGCATTTTGTACATTTTGAAAGTGATTAGATTAACGTTGACCTCAGGATTTTCTCAAAGACGAAGATTACTCAGTAAAAGTGCAACTCACTGATAAAACCGCAAACTTACTTTATCAGAAGTTGCAACACTTATTTAATACAAAAAATATATGTATATTGAAGACACTTTTAAACTCGATGACATATTGCAGCATGACCGAATGCATTCATCAATGCAAAATGACATTTCACGAAAAAACCAGTCCATTATTTGCCGTGCAGTCACCAACAGCAGCGGCTTATTAGCGGATTTGCATCAATTTACTCGCCCGAAACGTGTGAATCGTCACTTTTCATTTTTTTTTTTTCTTTGGGACGAAGCACAAAGTTATTTTATTTGAGGGTGAGTGGACAGCTCCAGAAATATGTATTAGGCAATTGGACACATGTGACGGTTCCTAAATTACCCTAGGCTGCCTTTTTTTTTTGTTTTTCCTAATTATAGAGTTAAGATCGGCTTTCTCCTGTAGAAAAGGGAACACGTCCGTTAACTCACAGAAGTGATAAGAGTTAAATATTATTAATCGTGTACTTTTTCATAAAATTGTGTGCAGTGGTAGTGTCGCTCATTCATGGAATAAATTAGTAAGTCACGCATCTCTGAATGTCTGACATAAGTATCTTCAGAAGCGGCACGGTCATTAGCAAGCGCACGATTTGTTCATTCAAGATATTAACCTTTATGACGTCACTGACATTGCCTGACCTTCGTCTGATAACGGTATCAGTGTGATTACCTCATTCGCTTGTTGCAAATTTTCTGTGAAAGGGCTGTGAATACTACTGCCATTCTTCTCGGGTAAAGTTTGTTCGGCTTTTTTCTCAGAGTACTCGAAACGCCGACCTCATCTATGTTCTTCTTAAAAAATATGGTTGACGTGTAGTGTTTGTACAAACCTACTCATCAATTTAGCCTATCGCAGTCCACTGCTGGACATAGGCCTTTCCCAGGCTGCGCCACAACACCCTGTCCTCCGCCTTCCGCATCCAGTCTGTCCCAGCCACCTTCTTAAGGTCGTCTGTCCATGTAGCTCGAGGGCCCGAAAAGGACCGGAGTTACCGACATAGCTTGTAGAGTAAGCAAGTTGAAGTGGCAATGGGCTGACGAGTCCTGAAGTGGAGACCACTAATCGGCAAGCGTAGTGTAGGACAAAACTACTTACAGAAATAAAATCAATAATCAATTATAGTCGGTGGTAAGCACTTTTCTTTTGGTAAAACGTATTCCCGTTTGCCAACATGTTACATTACAAAATACTGTCATACAGATTACAATACTTACCTATGTCAGGTCATTGTTCTGTAAATGTTATTTTATTTTACAATGACTAGACCAAAGTAACCCAGTTCATGACATTTGCAACTTGCTGCAAACAATGAGCAATTTATCCTATGTATTCTTTCACGTAAAATAGAAATATTGCCAAATTATAGCTCCAAAATGTCCAAACACTTTGAAATGTTGCTCCTCTATCAAATTCACAAACCAGCCTTCTTTTTGTAATAGTTCAGATGAATTCTGAACTATTACAAAAAAAAGGTACACAATAAATTTAAAATGATTTTATTTCTGTAAGTAGGTAGGACGTGTAAACACTTTTACACGTCAACGTACATTATTTTAACAACTGGATGAGGTTACCGTTTCCTGTCAGACAACTCTGAGAAAAAGGCCGAAACAAATTCACGGGTCACACTTCTTTTAAAGACCAGACATAATCTTTGTCAGATCATCTCATTAATTCTTGCAAAAATATAGTGTTGAATCATCTATCAAGATAGGTATCATATATGTGAAAAATCATTATTACGATAAGCTAGAAAACTTTCGACTAAAATTTTATGGTCTATGCAATATGATCTATGTTACATGTCATGTATAGGTATTACGCATGCTTCCTACGGAATGTGCATGCGATCTTAAAGGTTCCCGCAGACAGGCGCGACGCGACGGTGTGACGCGATTCTGGTACAACAAATTCCATGGAGTTTTCATAGAAATTGTTCTACTAGAGTCACATCGCGCTGTCGCGTCTCGACTGTCTCCGGAGCCTTTAACAAAAATTATTACACGATCAGTAATCAAAAAAAAAAAAAAGGAATTTCTGTTAACCGTCATAAATTCCATAATAAATAAATTGCACAGCAAGATGAAAGTCGTAAGTGCGTAACCGATTTGACAATCTCCATTAAGTACCAAAAAAACCGCACATCCAAGTATGTAGGCGGTAATTCGTCGAGTCGGGCAAAAAGCGTACATTAAGATAATAACCCTCATTGTGCAAGCGCAAGTAAGTCAATGAGCGACATTTTAAAAGGGTATTTTTTCAAATTTCACGCCAAAACGAGGAGCAATGATACGGTTAACATCTGTCTTTTAATTATCATTGCAATCTGAACCTTATCCCTTCAATATAAGAGTTACGTGATGTGTTATCGTGAAATGCAAGTTTTGGCGTAAGCATGCGAATTGGGTTAGGTGTGCAATATATCTGCATAATCATACTGTTATGCATGTTTCAACTTTTTAGTACTTTTTTTTCATGGTCAGTGTATTGAAATGGATTACATAAGGATTACATGAAGTTTGTATTGTTACACTTAGTAATATCACTTCTAGTTTTATCTACTACTCAAAATAATTAATTATCTAAGGGTGAGTTGCATCAAAAGCTCCGCTATAGTTACGTCAAAGGTAATTTTAATTTTAACAATAAGTATGACCATAGAATCTAACTATCTGTTGTTGCACCATCATGTAAAATATAAAAAGTTAAAGTTAAAAGGGTGACAAGTGATAAGACGTCTTATTTCCCCAAAATGTTCGTGGGTAATTTTTTTGACAGGAACAACACTTCAAGCTTGTTGTCATCACACTTTCAAAAATAACCAAGAACAAACTTATTTTCATTAAACGCAACGTGTTTTCAAATATGAAAACATATAAGTCACAGTCTGAGGTGGTGACCAAAACTGTTTTTATTAAGTAATAAAATAAATAATAGTAATATTATCATCCATATTCATAATATATATATATTTTTTGTTAGCCTATGCTGTGCCACTGCTGGGCAAAGGCCTCCCTCAAATCTTTCCAGGAACTCTTTTCGTTAAAGTTGGGTAATTTTTTTGACAAGGTCAACACTTCAAGCTTGTTGTCATCACGCTTTCTTTTGTTGGCTCTAGTGATGTTACTCAGTCATAAATGGACTCGATGTCTCGATTATGTAATTCGAAAACTCAATTCAAGTTGGTTGTTGCTTCGTACGTTTGAAACGCACACAAAAAAAACTTCAAGAAAAGAATTGTAGCAATATCCAAAATACAGTAACCGTTCTGTATTGGTACATCGGTGTGACATTCGACTAAGATTGTCTTTGTTCGACTTTGTAAAAAGCGTTATGTCCTACTCAGATTCCACTGATTATCAGGTTGGTCTGATAATCAATGACGATTTTAATTCGATTCGATTCGATTCGATTTTTCGATTTGACAGAACATGTATTTCACAGAACATGTATTTTCTCTTATTAAAACTCTGTGACTCTGTACATCACAGTATTTTGACGGTTTATTACACGAAATATATCTATTCCTACGTTTATTATCGAAGAATGACAGTTAACTAGTGCGGCAGTGTTGGTGATATTTATCTAATCGAGTGGCACCTCGAGAGAAAATGGACTTTTAAGTACTCGAGTAACGAGGTAAAAAAAATCGAGCCGCATCACTATCTGACACTGTCAGAAAGACAAGACGTGTCAAGTGACTATAAAATTCATTATATTTTTCCGTTTCTTTCGAATTGCATGAAATTGATATTTCTGTTTTCCTGTATGTAATTGAAGGATTCCGTTATTGGAAGATACATTACAGCATAAGAGCATTTACTCCAGAAGGATGTTGTGTTAATTTTATTGTTCAGCAAGATTTCAACGCAATGTGCGAAGACATTGCCCGAGACTGCTGCAGATGTGCCGATTGTTCTATGTCGATTTTCACAACAAACGCATACTGTGCCTGATGATTGTGGGAAAGAACATTATTTTGCAGTGGATTCCAGCACACCAAAAAGAACAATAATAATATTAGTTAGAATACGTTTATATCGATCGATAACATTAATTTCTAACAGCAAGCTGCTCTTGCTGGATAACTGTTTGGTGGGCAGACGTTGGTACTGTTGGCTGTAGTGCACATGTAATGTGGAGTGTGCGGTATTTAAGTTTTTATCGGTGGAGCGACCTGCATCTTCTTTAGATGAAATATTACCTACTTCTAACTCGTCTGGCGTTGAAATTAATATAAGTACTTACAGTAATAAAAATGCTTTGTTATATATACTATGTGATGTTTGATTTTAGACCATTAAAAACACCCTTTAATCGCTGAGCACTGGCGGCTCCGTTGTAACAGCTGCGACTTACAGCTTGAAGATCGTAGGTTCAAACCCAGAGAGGCACTTTACTTTGTGTAAATTGTTTCATCACCATTACTCTCAAAACGGTTAAGTAAAACATTGTGAGGAAACCGGCGTGTCCTAGAGCTAAAAATCGAGACCATGTGATATCTACCAACCCGCAGTGGGCCCGCGTGGTGGATTGATTACGTTGCGGCCAGTGGGCCGCAATGTAATCCACCACGCGGGCCCAGTGCGGCCCACTGCTGTGACACAGGCTTCTTCTCGATGGGCGGTAGTGCCCTCCCACAGCCACTGCCTGTGTCACAGCAGTGGAAACAATAAAGGCTGATTGTGCTTATGGAACAAATATGATCATTGCACTGAGGTGTTAATAGCAACGTAGAAGTTACTAGATTACAAATCTTTGCAGAAACACCAAAAAAAAACAAGCATGGGACAACATTGAAAAGGAATTCAATGCCAAACTCCAAAAAAATGGTGACACAAACCGTAACTATAGCCCTTAACCGCCCGAAGTTGGGCGATTAATGTTATAGTTATTTGTGACGTTTTTTTGACAATTGTGACAATTGTCAAAATAATGCAACCCGAATTTCGCTTAACCGGAGATTTGACGGCTGCCAAAGCAATGATTATCGTTATAATTGCTTGTTATGGTTATTTATGACGTCATTATAACAATTGTCAAAATGATGCAACCTGAATTTCGCTTAATCGGAGTTTTGAAGGCTGTCAAAACATTGGTTATGGCTATAGTTAGTTGATGCAACTCACTCTAAGTATAACTAATCTATATACTATACTTTGTTTGTTTGAACGCGATAATCTCTGGAACTTCCAGTCGGATTTGAAAAACTCTTTTCTCTTTTTCACTACGGTAATATGGTCAACCTTATTTTAAAACCTTACTATAAAACAGAATATATAGGCTGTTTTGTTGGAAAGCCAAAGAATTAAAACAAAAAGAAAATATTAAAGGCACGATTATTTTGACAGAAAATGGTCAGTAAAGAAAAAAAAAGCATGCAATAAATAATCAAAAAGTCTACATTACACAATACGAGGTTTATTTATTTAAGAAAAGCACAGCCAAATCACGTACATTAAACTTATGCTAGAATAATCTTAATAACTAAAGGACATGACAATTACGGCGTACATAGCATTGATTATACAATATCTTGCTGAATTGAAATTATATTAAGCTAAAATAAAACTGATATAAACTAAAACAGCCTAAAGTAATTAGGATGGTTAATAAACATGAGGTTTCGTTCTTCGTCCTAAGTCGAAATTAGGCAGATTTTCTCAGATTGGCTATAGGCATACAGTACCACAATTTATCGTAAATTCATTCATATTATGCAAACTGCTTAATTTTTCATACTGCAAACTCATTTAGTACGACTTAATGCCGGTTTCACGCGAAACTTATGTAAATCCTGTTCATAAATTAATTAAAACAATAACATTACCATAAGCAATCTGGTGTGAATGCGTTTATCGTCTGTCTGAGGCCTTTTCCTCTTAAATGGCGCTACACATTCGAGCTGACTATTTAGTATAGTGATTTACTTAATAGCGGAATAGGGCTGCCAATTTTGAAAGTCCTGTACAAGTTGAGTTTTGTTGTTCACAAATAAGAGTTATTCAGAGTGTCTTACGAATAATGCTTACAAATTCTAGGATAACTGTAGAATCTCCTATTATTTGAATTTTGGGAGGTGGCTAGTATCGCATCATAATAATATTTTTATTTATTTACGTTTCCCACGATTTTGACGATATTATAAACCCAACGCGCTTTTGGACGGCCCTGGTTTCTTTGGCCAAACTTTGCCCACCACTCGGTCACAGCTTTTGAGAGATGCACAGAACCGGGAAGTATGGCAGAATAAAGGGTATGCCTAAACCCAGTGTGCTACTGGGTTTAGGTTACAACAGTAAGCAAGCATCAACTTTGTACGTATATTTCTGGTCTTTTCATCTTGTGTGTATACATACATTGTTAAATAAAGAAATAAGAGTGTAATAAATATTCCCTCTCCCCTAGAGGAGGCCTGTGTCCCAGAAGTGGGAACATTGTAGGCTGATTATGAATAAATATTGAGTAAAAAGGTGCCCTCGAGGTTTGCCAGAGGGCTATAGAACGGAGTATTCTGGGTATGCAACCAACAGACCGGGTAGGAATACGACCATCCGTTCCATAACAATAATAACTGATGTCACTTGGAAAGCTGCCACGCTAAAATGGAATTGGGCTGGACACATCTGCCGCAAGTCAGACGACCAATGGGCCAAACTTACGACCCAATGGGTCCCTCTTAATGGCAAGCGACATCGCGGCAGACCCAGACGGAGATGGCGGGATGAGCTGGACTCCTTCAACAAGAACTGGTCCTTAGCAGCTTTAAACAGAGAGAAGTGGAAAGAGAGTGGGAGGCTTTTGCCCAGCAGTGGGACATCACAGGCTTTTAATAATAATTTAATATAAAAAGGTGCTGCTTCTTAAAATACCATGATCCCCAGCCTTTTTATCCAGGAAGCAGTGGGATTAAGGACAAAGTAATATACCATTAATTTTTGCCATTTCCATTGTTTTTTTTTACATGCCAGCCCTATAGATAATGAATGAATCACATGTTAGTATTACATGTTAAGGCTACTGTTTGCATATTAATCGGACTTTAAATGCCGAAGAATTAGTGTATCCGTTTGATCACCATAATAATTAACATCTTCGTGTGAGTCATTAATTGTATCTTCTGTTCGCATGGATAGAAATACTTAACCTTTATTGGATCTAATTTTATAATAAATCTTTAATTTATTGATTTGTTTTTTTTGTAAAGTGCATAATTATTACATTTTGACCTGGATCGAGTAATCGATTTGCTCACTCGTACGCAAAATACACGCTGCGACGTGGAGTTGTGTACCCCAGCCCGTATTACCCCCTATAATATTGTTGCGATAATATAGCACATCTTTGTAATTCTGCTTTGTTTTGTCATTTTGCATACTTAATGCTGGGGAGTGTGTTGTGCCACTTCTTCTCCCCAGCGAAAGCACTAAGTGAAGTGAAGGAAGTGATGAAGGGCGGGCGTTTTGTGGGACTGTCGTTTGTAATTTCGTTTTTCGAAAAGTGCTGATTCTCAGCTTCTCTCTCTATATCTACTTTAAATAAATGACTTTTGATTTTGATTCTAACCATATAATACATATATTTTTTTTTTTGTTTTCAATATTGAACAGCTCCACGCCATCTTTACTTCAATATCATCATAATCAGCCTTTAATATTCCCACTGCTGGGACACAGGCCTCCTCTTTTCCAGAGAAAGTGGGTTATAATCTACCACGCGGGCCCAATGCGGGTTGGTAGATGTCACATATCTTCGAATTTTTGGTTCTAAGATATGCCGGTTTGCTCGAGACGTTTTTCTGAGCAGTGGTGATATTTACACCAGGTATATTTTCTTAGTTCAAATAAATTCTAAGTAGAACATTAAAACACTACCCTAATCTTAAGCTAGTTTAATTATAACCGAGAAATCCAAACCGTAAATCAGTTCCGCGATAGATCTTGTAAGTTATAGATTTCCTACCATTTACAGGAAACCTAAAGCACTATTGTTATATTTCACACCAGAACTCAGAAGCAATGGAAATTATTACATAAGAAACTAATTATTACATAAGAACTATCTTAAAGTTCTCACTGACAAGGCACAGGGAAGTCTGTGTAAAGCCTATAGCGATGACTTTGCAGTTCAATATATTTTATTAATTAAAACTTTATGCACAATTTAAAATGACTGTACAAAGGCGGCCTTGCCTTAATGCTTTAGGCATTATAAACCAGTCTACTAAATGGCAGATGCAACATTATAGAAAATTAGTTTGAAAAATATATAAATAAAATACTAGAATAAATAAATATTAAATGATAAATGATATTCATTTATGTAAATTGGTTCAAAAAACACTTTTTAACGTCAAAAATAAATGATGTTTTTAAAACTAGATGAGTTTGGTGTTTGCTAACTGACTACTTTGAGAAGAAATACTAAAACAAACTCATAGGTCACAGTCTCTTTTAAAATCCAGACATAATCTTGGTCAGGCTGTAGAAGAACCATGTAGGCTAATGTCTGAGATGATCTTTTGAGGAAAGAACCATTCAGATTTGGGTGGACCTGTCCAGTGAGTGCAAACATTTGTCAGTAGTCGTGTAGCTCAACTCAGAACTTAATGAGCTCAGCGACTCGACGAACAATATCAAAGAAATTATATTAATACATTTATGGTCAGACAATAGGTAAAGTAGTACCATTATTAATTTATATGATTGACAGACAACGTTCAATACCTTGTCGGTCGTAAATATAGCACTAAAGTTTTAAGAGCGGTGGCCGTCATAACTATTATTATAGTCGAAAATCTGTCATTTGCACCAGTATTTGACATTAAGGTGTCATTAAACGCTCTGTATTTGCTTTACTGTACTTGCTTTAGCTGTTAACAGTGGCAATCCCTTACATCACGTGGAATGACAGCTCACTTCACCTAAGTTTTCACTGTGATTTTCTTACAGAATAGCAATGCTGTTCCAAGCTGTTCCAAGATGAAAATATTATTATAATAATTATCATGTGTAGGTTCTGTCTTAGTTTATCAAATCAACAGCTTACATGCTTGCCTTGCTCCTTAAGGCAAGGATGCTTCCGTTGGGCCTGCGGGCGGTGAGTAATGGGTAACTCACCGTCCGATCAGGACCAGGCCCGTGCCGGACGGCGTGTTGTGTTCCACGCGCGCCTCAAAGAGATATCAGCATGAGTGACGGGGCCCCATAGGGCCGAAGCCTGCCAGGGTAGCGGGATTGTCCGAAAGGGTTACCGCTGCCCTGGAACATAAAGGGCTAAGGAAGGAACACGGGTGGGTTTTAGTCAGTAAGAGTCTGACACTCCCTTCTGCTCCACCCAGAGCGGGAGGAGTCATTTGATGATTTCCCATCCTCAAAAAAAAAAAAAAAAGGATGCTTCCGTTAGGTTAGGTTGATCTGTACATATGTACATATACATAAATATGATTCGCGGCCGTAACAAATACTTATTTAAAGAATTATAATTACAAAATTCATCAATACATCTCTTTAAGTTCATCATAACTATTTCATGAAATCATTTGAGGCCAATTCTACTCATAATTTAAGGAGTCGTATTGCTGTTTCTAATGATTATAATTCTGTAAAGCCATATTTCTTACGGTCGCGAATCAGATTTTAATCAACAGACAAGCTGACTTTTGCGGGTTACATTAGCGCATCCCTTGAGATAAGGGAAAAGTTTCTTAGGATAAGTGGACTGGTATTGTTGTAGTCTCGAATGGACAACACGCAGAAAACAAGGGCTATGATCAGTGGGTGTTCCTAGCTTTTTCCTTACAGTTAGCCAATCAAGTGCTGGCCTTATTATTATTATTGCTGGATCATACAAAGGGTGAGCAGTGGTGGCCAGTTGTAACGGCCGCGACTTAGGGGTTGTAAGTCGTAGGAACCCAAACAGGCATTTCAGTTTGTGTAAATTATTTCATCACTATTGCTCTGAAAACGGTAGAAGAAAACATCATGAGCAAACTAACTTGTGCTAGAACCAAAAATCCGAAGATATGTGACATCCACCAACCCGCACTGGGCCCGCGTGGTGGATTACGGCCCAGTCAAAATTATAGGGTGATTATGCTATACATAAGGGAAGTTTGATATAACACTATCTTACCTTCTCTACATTTTAGTATATAGAGAGGAACGAAGGCGTGTGTGCATACTTTCTAAATGTTCCGGTTGAAATAAAGTTTTAAATTAATAATGTAACCGCAAAGCCGCTTACGACTTCAAGGGATTATGTTTAGCTCTTTAAATTGTTAATTTTGATATAATTTTTGTTCGATTGGTTTATATTTTGTGATTTATAGCCAAATTGATGAAAATAATTAAATCATCAATTTTGACGAAATTAATTAATTTAATCTATTCAGTTATCTGTTAAGTCTTGAGATTTGGATTAAGTCGTAATCCAAATCTCAAGAGTATTAAGTGTCGTCTTAAAAAATATTGTATTAAGTTTGGAAGCTGTAATAAAAAAATATTCCGCAGTTCCAACGTTATTATGTAATCATTTTTAATTCAAATTATTTTTCTAAAAGAAAAATGTTCAAATAATTCCATTTTTTTTCAGTCACCAACATCGTACCAAATAAAATGACTCACTCTAGAAATTAGACAAAATTGCAGTGCAGGCGATGAGAGAATGAGTTCTTGACACCTGTCAGTCTAATACAAACAAACAAATACGTGTTCCGCGAATTTGATCTTTATTAACTACTACAATTGTCACACTGACAGATGTCAGGAACGCATTCTCTCGACGGCTGGACTGTGATGAATCTTTTATCCTATCACTTTACTTTTCAATCAACACCGGTTACCTATAAGAATATTTGCAACATAAACCTTCTAGTAAAAAAAAACCAGTTAATGTCTCAACATCAACAACAAAATGAAAAAAAATTAAGTCATACATTTTTTGTTTCAAGATGTCGTAACTGCTTGCGTCAAGCGGCCGTTATTATAATGTATCAAGTGTTAAGCACACACATTAATAAATTATTGCACACACACACATTTTTGGTTTGCACAACTGTACACTCACGTGCAAAAAGATGTAATTATACTTCTTAATAAAATTTATCAAACATTTTCTGCCAAAGTATTACTTGAAATTGTGAGGTGTACTGACATTATCTTTGGAGAAGTCATTCTATTATAAATTGAATCGTAATATTTCACACATAAAATCATAACTTTATCCCCCGAAGGGCTAACCCTTCGGGGATAAAGTTATAATTTCAAAGATATACAGGGTTATTTTTCAAAAACCAGCCAAATTTAAGGATAAAGTACAGACCATCAAACTGAACAACTTTCTCCATGGGACAAATAGCGTAATCGCGAAAATTTTATCAACTGTCCCATAGAAAACTTCAATACCTACCTACTCGACCTAAATGTATGGGACGGCTGAATTTTTATTCGCCTTTATAACCCTGTATACTACACCAGTTAAACATTTCTCCAGCTAAGTCACATTCCAACTAATTTTAACTAATTGATTTAACTCTACACCCTATATTAATTAACCCGAAGTAAAGTTGACTCAAAAGTCATGTAAAGTTGTGTCAAACTTACTAAACAGAAAAAAATTTGGTTAAACTCATGTTAATTCCAGAGGGGCAATCTAATCTCAGTCTCAGTTTGTCAAAAATACCTCTGATTTCCATACATTTTTTGACAAGTTTTTGACATTGATTGTCGCTGCGATAAGATTGCGACTAGATTTTGAACGTTTTTAATTACAGTGAATTGGTCTGCAGGTATGTATATTCCCCAAAACGACGAGTCTTTACGAGCAAAAGCTTAAATTTTCCCAATTACATATATACAAAAACACACGCTTTCTGCCCATGGAGGTACGCAGAAACTACCGAAAGCCACCTGCTACGATTCTAACAGATTCTTTTAGCTTCATAATTTCTCTAATTGTACACATATTTTCGTACGCGACTGTACAAGTAGTGATAAATTATATAGGTATACCAACATTTTTGCTTTTATTTTGTCTGTGACGCCTTTCACGTTAGCATGTGGGTAATGGTGAAGACAGAAGTTTAATTCACGCTCAGTAGGCTGTCCGTGAGTGATGAATATTTAAATATAGTATTATGTTAACTAGCGGATGCTGATGACTTTGATTGTTTAGCAAGTAGAACATTAAGCTCTACAACTAAAGCTTTTTCTTGACGAAAACGTGACTTGAATGATTTCAAATTAGCTGGGAAAAAGATCTGCTTACTTAGTAAATCTAAATCTATATAAACATCACGGTCCTAATTCGCTATGACCAGTCAATGATTCCTTACTTCGAAACCACGTCAATTGCTTAGCTAATCACGCCAACTTCGCGTTCATTTCGCGCGGTTTTGTTCATTATGTCATAGAGAACACTTTATCTACTTACCTCATCATCATCTGCCTAGCCCTTTCCCAACTATGTTAGGGTCGGCTTCCAGTTTAACCGGATGCAGCTGAATACCAGCATTTTACATGGAGCGACTACCTATCTGACCTCCACAACCCAGTGACTGGGTAATACGATATCACTTGGTAATACTGGTTGTCAGACTTTCGGGCTACTGACGACCCATAACGACTGTCAAAGATCCACGAATGACAGCCGGGACCAACGGCTTAACGTGCTTTCCGAGGCACGGAGGAGTCTTGGTTGGTGAAAATGGTCACATCCACGGACCAACCGCGGCAAGCGTAGCATAGCGTACTTTATCTACTTACCTCTATGGTGCACTATAGCCATAACTTATTAGTCGAAGCTTGTAAGAAATCAAAGTACAAAACATAAAAAGCCATGACATTAACATGTGGATTGGTGTCTGAAATGATCGTTTAAGGAAAGAACCACATAGATTAAGAGTGAGTTGCATCAACTAACTATAGCCATAACCAATGTTTTGACAGCCTTCAAAACTCCGATTAAGCGAAATTCAGGTTGCATCATTTTGACAATTGTTATAATGACGTCATAAATAACCATAACAAGCAATTATAACGATAATCATTGCTTTGGCAGCCGTCAAATCTCCGGTTAAGAGAAATTCGGGTTGCATCATTTTGACAATTGTCACAATTGTCAAAAAAACGTCACAAATAACTATAACATTAATCGCCCAACTTCGGGCGGTTAAGGGCTATAGTTACGGTTTGTGTCACCATTTTTTTGGAGTTTGGTATTGAATTCCTTTTCAGTGTTGTCCCATGCTTGTTTTTTTTTTGGTGTTTTGTGCTAGTCTCGTCTGTTCTTTGCACAACAAAAATGTGTTTTTCTGCAAAGATTTGTAATCTAGTAACTTCTACGTTGTTAAAATTAACACCTCAGTGCAATTATCATATTTGTTCCATAAGCACAATCAGCCTTTATTGTTTCCACTGCTGTGATACAGGCAGTGGCTGTGGGAGGGCACTCCCGCCCATCGAGAAGAAGCCTGTGTCGCAGCAGTGGACCGCACTGGGCCCGCGTGGTGGATTACATTGCGGCCCACTGGCCGCAACGTAATCCACCACGCGGGCCCAGTGCGGGTTGGTAGATATCACATGTCTTCGATTTTTAGCTCTAGGACACGCCGGTTTCCTTACAATGTTTTCCTTAACCGTTTTGAGAGCAATGGTGATGAAACAATTTACACAAAGTAAAGTGCCTCTCTGGGTTTGAACCTACGATCTACAAGCTGTAAGTCGCAGCTGTTACAACGAAGCCGCCAGTGCTCAGCGATAAATAGTAGGATTAAAGGGTGTTTTGAATTGTCTAAAATCAAACATCACTTTATATTTGCATAAAGCATTTTTATTGCTGTAATTACTTATATTAATTTTAGATGCAGGTCGCTCCACCGATAAAAACTTAAATACCGCACGCTCCACGTTATATGTGCACTACAGCCAATAGTACCAACGTCTGCCCACCAAACAGTTATCCAGCAAGCAGCTTGCTGTTAGAAATTGATGTTATCGATCGATATAAACGTATTGTAACTAATATTATTATCTTTTTGGTGTGCTGGAATCCACTGCAAAATAATGTTCTTTCCCGCAGTCATCAGGCACAGTATGCGTTTGTTGTGAAAATCGACATAGAACAATCGGCACATCTGCAGCAGTCTCGGGCAATGTCTTCGCACATTGCGTTGAAATCTTACTGAACAATAAAATTAACACAACATCCTTCTGGAGTAAATGCTCTAATGCTGTAATGCATCTTCCAATAACGCAATCCTTCAATTACATACAAGAAAACAGAAATATCAATTTCATGTAATTCGAAAGAAACGGAAAAATAAAATGAATTTTATTGTCACTTGACGCGTCTTGTCTTTCTGACAGTGTCAGATAGTGATGCGGCTCGATTTTATTTACCTCGTTACTCGAGTAAATAAAAGTCCATTTTCTCTCGAGGCGCCACTCGGTGTAGTCGCGATTAGATAAATATCACCAACACTGCCACACTAGTTGTTAATGATCATGCAGAATCAAAAGCCGCTCATAAGTTCAATATAATGTGTTTTTATCAAAAGGTTTTTGCAAGATGTAACTAGATGGCGTTGACGTCAAATTAGAACTCGCAAGCGTTGTGTGACAACGATTTGGTTGGGTTCATCTGAATTTCAGCAAATATATTATCAGCTATAGAACAGTATACAGTTTGGTTGTTTCATTCAGACCTTCAACCCTACTAGTATACACATAAGGTCAAAATTTAAGTACTGAGTACCATACCAGGTGTTCGGTATTTAACACTAGTTAACTGTCATTCTTCGATAATAAACGTAGGAATAGATATATTTCGTGTAATAAACCGTCAAAATACTGTGATGTACAGAGTCACAGAGTTTTAATAAGAGAAAAGACATGTTCTGTGGGTTAGTGCTGTCAGTTGATAAAGTGTAATATTTTGTCATTAAAATCGTCATTGATTATCAGATCAACCTGATAATCAGTGGAATCTGAGTAGGACATAACGCTTTTTACAAAGTCGAACAGAGACAATCTTAGCCGAATGTCACACCGATGTACCAATACAGAACGGTTACTGTATTTTGGATATTGCTACGATTCTTTTCTTGAAGTTTTTTTTGTGTGCGTTTCAAACGTACGAAGCAACAACCAACTTGAATTGAGTTTTCGAATTACATAATCGAGACATTGAGTCCATTTATGACTGAGTAACATCACTAGAGCCAACAAAAGAAATCGTGATGACAACAAGCTTGAAGTGTTGCCCTTGTCAAAAAAATTACCCAACTTTAACGAAAAGAGTTCCTGGAAGGATTTGAGGGAGGCCTTTGCCCAACAGTGGGACGGCATAGGCTAACAAAAAAAAAAAAATATTATGAATATGGATACTAATATTACTATTATTTATTTTATTACTTAATAAAAACAGTTTTGGTCACCACCTCAGACTGTGACTTATATGGTTTCATATTTGAAAACACGTTGCGTTTAATGGAAATAAGTTTGATCTTGGTTATTTTTGAAAGTGTGATGACAACAAGCTTGAAGTGTTGTTCCTGTCAAAAAAATTACCCACGAACATTTTGGGGAAATAAGACGTCTTATCACTTGTAACCCTTTTAACTTTAACTTTTTATATTTTACATGATGGTGCAACAACGGATAGTTAGATTCTATGATCATACTTATTGTTAAAATTAAAATTAACTTTGACGTAACTATAGCGGAGCTTTTGATGCAACTCACCCTAAGTGGACCAGTCCAATCAGTGCACGCATTTGTTAGTCATTAGTAGTTTGATTGTTTATTATGTGGAAAAAAATTGTTTCAACAACCTAAAACTAATATTAAATATTGGTAAACACAAATTTTGTGTTACTTAACATCATGCCAGTATTCCCCCAAGGGTTAGGCAGATGTGTATATATAGTACACCTACAGATGTGTATCTATAATACACCTACAGATGTATATCTATAGTACACTTACAGATGTGTATCTCTAATACACCTACAAATGTGTAACTATAGTACACCTACAGATGTGTATCTATAGTACACCTACAGATGTATATCT
This sequence comes from Apamea anceps, assembly GCA_951799955.1. Classification (NCBI taxonomy): domain Eukaryota; kingdom Metazoa; phylum Arthropoda; class Insecta; order Lepidoptera; family Noctuidae; genus Apamea; species Apamea anceps. The sequence goes on along the minus strand of OX637504.1, from coordinate 2,340,239 downwards.
ATAGTACACTTACAGATGTGTATCTATAGTACACCTACAGATGTATATCTATAGTACACTTACAGATGTGTATCTATAGTACACCTACAGATGTATATCTATAGTACCTACACTTACAGATGTGTATCTATAGTACACCTACAATTCGCCAGTTATGTATAAATGTCTAATTGTTTTTTTTTTCTTATGATATAAACTAGTGCTTGACTGCGATCCCGCCTGATGGAAAGCAGTGAGGCAATCGTTGATGGTAAAGCGCACTAATTTATTATGAGCCTATTCACTTTGTCCTTGAAGACACTTAAATTATAATCGGACGGGAAGACCGCTGCAGGCAAATTGTTCCAGTCCTTCGAAGTACGCGGTATAAACGACGAGGCGAAACGCTTCGTCCGGATCGTAGTGGTGTCAACAACGTAAGGGTGGACACTCGCCGTACGACGGGTTGTCCGATGATGGAACGGCGATGGCGGAATTAACCTATTCTCTAAAAGTAAAAATGTTCTATAAGTTATGTATGTATGGCTCAATAGTTTACTTATAATAATCAAAGTTATATCTTCGAGTGCTCGCATATTAGGGTAGACACAAGAACGTGCATAGGAGATCGCTTTTAGAGTTCTACGTGCGAAATAATGATAAAGGTTGTCGCGATTGTGTACAATTTCTTCAAAAAATAATTCCTAGTTTTAAAACCACACCATTCGTGGCTCAGGAGACAAGAGTATTCCGATGATAAAATATGTAATAAACAAGAGTGCTACGCGCTACGAGGCTACGCGACTACGAACTTCTTCTCTTCTCGTAGCACTACAAATTTTTATAAATAGATTTTTTTTATAATCCTGTCAGTTAGGTGGTAGCGAGACTGACTGCCCAGGATGCGCTAAACGTTATGTATATCACCCCTTACGGAGACTTTGTTTGCAAACCTACGATACGAAATAATAATAAAATGTTTGTTATACGGAACCTGTAAGCCAATTGCAAACGTAAATAACATACTTTTTGAGGGCTGATTTTGCAATAGTCAGATAACTTTTATCTGAAGATTAAATTAACAGTTTGTCATATTTCCTACGAAAGTTGTCAAGCCGCCATATTAATTCCACAAAAAAAGTTATAGATCTAAACATTGATAAATTGGCCCCGAAAGGACTATTTTAAATTCCATAGTAGCTCTAATCTTGCTTATGCCAATTATAATTACTATCCGACCGTTACGCCCTCTGCCGTTGTCGTCAAGAACTATTAAATTGTGTAGAAACACAGTCATCTATACTTTCTAAACCTCGAGCTGCCGTTAACTTGATATGAATTTAATGTTTACAAGCACTTTTTGTAGATGGCGCTGTGTATAGAATGTTACTGTTAAAGCGGTTAGAGGATAGGCAGAACAGTTGGTGAATAAACTAAAGGGACTTTTGAATTGAAAATAGCAATGAATTTAAAAAAGCAAGATAATTGTAAATATAACTAACATCATGCACGCTTGTTTTCTCCGAAGTTGTAGGCTAGAAAATATTTTAATTAATTATTATGATGTGTATTGTTGTGTGTGTGTGTGTGTGTGTATAATTTTTGTGCTGCTAAGAGGTTTCTAGACATTAGGTAACAGCCCTTGGGGGAAGTAAGATTGGGCGACGATACTCTCAATCTAAGATCAACTTGATCATTTTCATTACATTTTGAATTAAGAATTTGAGATAATTTTCAAGTTATGGAACAACAAACTGAATGTCATACTTAACAAAGCTCAAATTCCAGTGCAACAAAAACTCATTAGGACCTTTTTGTTACAAATGGTCACTCAAAACTCAACTTAGAATACATTTTACTAAAGTTGATAACTGATTAAGTGGCGATGGAATGTAAATTATCTGAGATTATGAACAGTGCTATATAATAGTAAGGACTATTTCGTTTTAGAATTAGATTGGTGGGCGACGATTTGAAACTTCTAATACTCGAATATTTTTTTGACATGAGTGGCTCGCCCCACGGTTTGATTAAGGGTAAAGCTACGCTTGCCGCAGTCGATTCGTAGATGGCTGACCATCCATTACATTATCGAGAACCCTCTATACCTCGGAATGCACGTTAAGCCGTTGGTCCCGTCTGTCATTCGTAGATCTTTGACAGTCGTTACGGGTCGTCAGAAAGCCAAAAGTCTGACAACCAGTCTTACCAAGAGGTACCGTGCTACCCAGTTACTTAGTTTTAGAGGTCAGATAGGCAGTCGCTCCATGTAAAATATTGGTATTCAGCTGCATCCGGTTAGACTGGGAGGCGACCCCAACATAGATGGGAAATAAAAAGTTTTATTGACATGTCTTTACAAAAGTTTTTAACACATAAACTCTTATTTTATTACTCAAGTTCACAAAAATACTCTTCACTAGTTCTTTCGCAAAATCCTTCAATCAGCTCTCCTGCTCCAGTTTCATCAGTCAACATAAAACCGTCTGTGTTTACTTTATCACATTGCACTACCGACCTCTTTCGCAATGAAAACAACGAATTAAAGCTTTTCCCATGTAACTTGCAAATACCCTACACTGGCGGACAATGCGAGGTATACACTATAATTTTTGCACACTACCAATTACGGTTGCATTCTGTCAAATCATTGGGCAATGTGGTTTGCGGCTGATTCCAGTTTGATACGAGTAATTAAAGTTACTTTTCATTTCCTTGTTTGCAGTCATTTGTAGATAAGTCAACAGTTTGTAGAAATTGGATTATAATTTGTTTTGTGGTCTTGTTATTACAAAATAGACTGAGCTAAATAAGGTGAGGTGGGTAATTAAGTGCTAACCTAATAAAGGAAATGAGCTAATAGTACCTTTTTCTATTAATCTTAAGTAAATGGAGAAAGTAAACAAAAAGGTGGATATGAATAAATTCTTTATAGATTCAAATTATGAGAACAATCTGCTTATAATGTTCCTACTGCTGGGACACAGGGCTCCTCTCTTCAAGAGGGGTTATAATCTACCAAATGTCTTCGAATTTTTTGTTCTAGGACATCCCGGTATCCTCACGATGTTTTCGTTCACCGTCTTGAGAGCAGTGGCAAAATTATTAACAATTGCATAATGATTATCCTTCGCTAATCGAGATATCCAATTAAAAGCCTAATTAATATTCAAACGTAATTATCAAAATATTTTTTTACTCTATTGTGTGCACGTTTTTTCTTCCTCGTGTGCTCACGACTGCGTGTGAGCACGTAAATAACAATGGGACAAAGAATGCTTTGTGCCGTGTAGCAACATTTTAATACATATGTACATACACACGAACATGTGAGCAGAAGTTAGATGTGCAATGGCTGAGAAACTGTGTAATTTGTGTGACTTAACACTTCTTATATTGTTGTCTCCATCGATAAGGAATTACGCGGATGATAAAAAAGGGTGTGTACTTGTGACCAGTTGATATAAGTGAAATCTTACGACTGGAGCCGAGTATACGCGATTTAGCGCCGAGTGTATCCGATTTACCGTCACCGACTGACAGGAGCCGAGTATACCCAATTCAGCGTCACCAACCTGGTGATAGTTCAGTTTCCTTCACTGTTCAGAAAGACTACAAAATGCGCCTAAAGAAGATTTTGTCTAGTGATGATCAGATTCTGAAAAGAGGACTAAAAACCGTTGGACCGATTTGGCTATTTTCTGTTTTAAAATCTTCGTAATACTCCCAGAAAAGGTTCCCAGAAAATTATCAAATTCGAGAAAAAGTGAATGTCTTTCGTTTTAAGGGATTTGTCTTTATTGGGACAGGATAACGTCTGTCGGGTCAGCTAGTGTGTAATAAATTAAAATACCACAACGATTACGATTAAAATACCACCACATTTCATCCAATATGACTAACCAACATAATTTCCATAAGACAAACATGCACTTGACCGAATTAAAGAAGCGTGTCAAAATCTTAGAAGTACATACAATACAAGGTCAGTAAATAATATAAAATGGACGGCTTACTTCACTTTTGTTAGCCTTAACCATCTTACGTAAAAGCGATTCTCACGTAACGAACGGCCACGATGACTGGCGACTTGAGATCAAATAATAAAAAAGCGGCCAAGTGCGAGTCGGACTCGCCCATGAAGGGTTCCGTTGAAAACCAATTTTAGGTGGAAGTTTACATGGTAATGTACATCATATATTTTTTTTTTGTTTTATCATTCTCTTATTTTAGAAGTTACAGGGGGGAGGGGACACACAATTTATCACTTTGGAAGTGTCTCTCGCGCAAACTGTTCAGCTTAGGAAAAAATGATATTAGAAACCTCAATATAATTTTTGAAGACCTATCCATAGATACCCCACACGTATGGGTTTGGTGAAAAAAAAAAATGTTGAGTTTCAGTTCTAAGTATGAGGAACCCCCAAAATTTATTGTTTTTTTTTTCTATTTTTTGTGTGAAAATCTTAATGCGGTCCACAGAATACGTTTACTTACAAGTTTCAACAGTATAGTTCTTATAGTTTTGGAAAAAAAGTGGCTGTGACATACGGACGGACAGACAGACAGACAGACATGACGAATCTATAAGGGTTCCGTTTTTTGCCATTTGGCTACGGAACCCTAAAAAGAAGATACTTAAAAAGAACATGAAGAAGAACAGGAAGAGATTTCTTATGAAATAAGCATCACCTCTGTAACTATCTTTTCTGTTCTGTTTTTTCTTGTCACATATACATGTGTGTACATAATTAATGGTTAAATAAATAAAATAAATGACACTGCCTCGTTGGGCTAGTGGTTGCAAACGCTACTGCTGAGCACGAGGTCTTGAGTTCGATTTACAGGTCAGGCCAGGGAATTTCTCAGTAGCAGCCCTCGGCAATAGACTCGCCCCCTATTTTTTTTTACTAGCGAAATTTGAGTGTACTATACGTATACCTCTGCTCAACCCTTCGGAGAAACAAGGCGTGATGTTATGTTAAAAAGAACATGTAATATCCTTAACTATATTCACAATGCCAAGTCTCAGATAAAGTTGTCATTATCTATGTGTTATTAAATACTACGTGTTATTACTCGTAAATAATGTAACATTATAGTGATTTATGTTTCTGTGGAGGGCAGTGGTGGCCCAGTGGAAACGACCATGACTTACGGGTTGTAGGTCGTAGGTTCGAACCCAGGCAAGCACTTTACTTTGTGTAAATTATTTCATCACCACTGCTCTCAAAACGGTGAAGGAAAACATAGTGAGGAAACCGGCATGTCCAAGAACCATGAATTCGAAGACAAGTGACATCCATCAACCCGTACTAGGCCTGCGTGGTGGATTATAGCCCACTCCCTCCCACTGAGAAGACGCCTGTGTCCCAGCAGTGGGAACATGATTGTGCTTGATGTTACTGTAATCTTGCTCTCACTTCAGATTGTAATCTAGCGAGAGAACTACTTTAAGTATCTTCTGAAAATTTTGTTTGATTATTTTTTATGTTTGTAGGGTTGCTTTATACATACAATACTGTTTCATGAATGTTGCTACTTACGCTAAGTTTTTGTGTCTCAGTATGACTGACAGAAAGTTTCACTTTTGTTTATTCTTGAAAAATAATAATAATAATATCCCTGGACATTTCACACGGCGCCATCTAGTCCCAAGCTAAGCAACCTAATGCTTGTGTAATGGTAACAAGATGGCTGATAAACTACTTATATACATTTTTTTTTGTAAATACATACATATTATAAATAGAAAACCACCCAGACTCGGAACAAATACATGTAGGACTTACAAATATTACGTAAAACAAACGGCTATGTACATGTTAAGGATTTTATAGACTGTAATCCTAAATTTCATCTTGAATAATATAAATAATATTAAAATGCACTCGGGTACTTGCATCTCAATCACATGTCACAATCAATGTTGTTGAACTGTCAAAAGGAATACCATTGCTACTGTTTGAACACAATTACCCCACTGAACTTCACGTAATGTAGTCGTTAGTGATTTAAATAATATTAAAATACACTCGAGTACCTGACTGGCCTTTGCCATTCTAAATATATAGTTTTTGCTACAAAAAATCTCAAGTCCACATCTACCGCGTTCGTTAAATTATAATAGCCGCCATTCTTGCAAATAAAGTAAAATATTATTATAGAATCGAGAGGCAGTCAGTGAAGGTCAGCCTTTATGATTGTTTAGCTACAGCTCACACTGCGTTTGTTCATTTCCTCAATCGATTGGCTATTTCCTTTAAAAAAAATAAAATGGCCTGTGATTTTGGAGGTCGAATTCGTTTTATTTTTTAAGATAGTGTAAACCATTGGTGGCCATTGTTTTTTTAAACTAACCACAAGGTTTTTTTTTAATGTGTTTATGCAATTATTTATTTACTAATTAAAGGTAACTATACTAACTAAAAAAACTATATAAATTTTAAGAAATCAAAGTTAAACGTTTTTTAATAAAAAAAAAAATTGTGGCCATTTTGAAATGACTGAATATTTACTGTGTAATTCGAGATCTCTTTTCTTTGTCTGTCTGTAGGTAGCACGGTTGGTTCTTAGGTAATTCAAAAAAAGGAAATAATTATTAATTATTTAATTTTTTCATACTTTTTTACATTCATCTTAACCTAAAATGGTAACCTTTATATCACTACGTACACGTACGCTCATACATGCAAGACATGTTTACATATAAATATACAAAAATGAAGTGTTTTCTTTTTGCTGGTGTCCCGGCCATTACTAGGCGAGATTATAAATAATATTTCAATGATCGCTTGGCGGATGAAAACTTTTTATATTAAAGCTAGTATTATTCTAATGGCTGTAGTAGGAGCCTCCAAAGCTCAAGTGGCTGGACTGGTCGTGGTCGTGCTCATTGACCAAGACGGGGACCTTGACGGGGACAGGGTAGGGCCTCTCAACAGCCACAGGGATGTGCTTCTCGACATGGACGGGGTACGGCCTGTCGACGGGCACTTTGACGGGGTAGGGCACGGGCTTCTCTACTGGGTAAGGGACGTGCTTGTAGACGGGGTAAGGCTCTGGCACGGGCACCTTCACGGGGACAGGGTAAGGCCTGTCTACATTGACGGGGTAAGGCCTGTCGACGGGGACGTGGACGGGCACTGGCACTGGCTTCTCAACGGGGTATGCGACCGGGACGTGCTTCTCAACGGGGTACGGAGCAGGTACGTGTACGGGGTAGGGCCTGTCAACGGGCACCTTGACGGGGACACCAACGTGTTTGATCACGGGGTAAGGCTGGGGAACGGGAACCTTAACTTCAACCGGGTATGGCACGTGTTTCTCCACGGGGTAGGGTTGGGGCACTGGCACCTTGACGGGGTAAGGAATGTGTTTCTCAACGGGGTAGGGCTGAGGGACGAGGACCTTCACGGGGTAGGGCCTGTCGACGGGAACGTGGACGGGGTAAGGTACCTTCTTCTCAACCGGGTAAGGCGCGGGCACATGGACTGGGACTTTGACGTACTCCTTCACGTGAACAGGCACGTGTTTGACGACCTCGTAGGGCTGTGGTACGGGCACTTTCACGGGGTAAGGCACGGGCCTATCCACGGCGTATGGGACGTGTTTCTCGACGGGCACGGCGTAGGGGACGCCTTTCACGAGGGTGATGGTCCTCGTGGTGTCGGAGTGGGTGTGTTGTCCGATATCGTAGGATCCGTAGCCGTTGTAGGCGCGGTCATCGACAAAGTTGTATGCTCCACCGAGTCCGTGGCCGCTGCCGATGTAGCCGACATCTAGCCCGTGGATGCCGTATCCATAGCCGAGGTTCAAGAGTCCACGTTTGTCCAATTTCTTGTCCAATGTTTCCGCTTTCTTTTCTGTCGTCTTCTTCTCGCTGGCAGCTGCGGCTGCTACCAGCAGGAAAACTAAGCAGAACTGGAACAAAGAAGAACAATTGTTAAGATTTTGTACACCAAGTTTCTTTTGCCTATTGTTATGCGTAGAGTTTTTACCCGTAGACCGCAAGTAAGTGGTGCGTACATGCGAATGGCACGCGCGACAAGGCAACAAACAATGTCATCAATCAATTGGATCTTTATCCTACAATTAGTCGTTATGTAATAATTGTTCCGTAATTATTATGCCAATGTATTATCGTATTAAAACGTCAATTAGCGACTGCACTGCCTACTCAACTGTGGAGAGGAATTTGATGAAAAACAGAGGAAACGGTTGTGGTCTAAAAATATCAATGTTGGAGAAAATATGCGTATAATGGAAACATTGGGACAAATAATTAGTACGGGCACGCATTTATTAGCATATATTTTTTTTAATTTATAGCCGATATATAAAATTGCACTTAAATTGAAATTACTGTTCATGGTGATTATGAGGAAAATTCCGATTCACTTTTATCCGGGACGAATCAAATTTGTTTGAAATTTGAACTAGATTATCTATTTCAATGTTAACAATCTTATACAATTAACATTACTATTGTCATACTAAATTAATAAAATCTAGAATACTGAACTCAAATATCAGTTTTTTAAAGTAATTTTTACACTATACGCTACTGTAAGAACTAGTTTACAAAATAATAGCTGCATAAAAAGCCTATTAAATCAACTAAGTTACTTAATGCTGTACAACGGGTCCAAATAATGCCTTATTAATTCATAATTGTCGTAATCGAACTAGAAGCATCGATGCAAATCGTGTCAATTCACGTTGTTATATAACGAGAGTTTAACGTATCGTTGACGAACGTTAAATATTCACTACAATATTGCAAATAGATATAGTTTATCAAGGTTGTGCAACCGTTCTTGCAACCAGGTGACATGGAAATGACTATCATCAATAACTTGTATTGCGATATCTGCGAGTATGTAGTTGGTTATTTATGTCTATTCTATAGTCCCATAAAAGTCTAAAGAACTATTAAAAGTACTCGTAACACATACCATAAATAATTCTCTTGTTAAAATCATTATCCTTAGGCACGCGCATGATTATGCCATACAAATTAATTTACAAAAGTAATACTATTCACACTCATTACATAAGTAAACTTTCGAACAAGTGAACAAAGCTTTAATCTAAGGTTTACTAAACCATTCAATTAAGGTCGTGATTATATTACTTAACGAAACATGTGGTTTGCAGCCGTTGTTTGGATGATTTGCAAAATACCCGGACAATATCAAGATTGATGAGACATCAACGTCACCCAGATTTTATTTTCCGATCGTTAAATGCGTAATTAAAAGTTACGTAGCAACGATGACCTTGTGAATTTAAATCAAAATCTGCAAAGTCACTGGCTGGTGTTGCAAATAGCTGAGTAAAGCTCAAGAATTGAAAACTCAATACAAATAAGTTTAATAGATACTATGCGTGTAATTTTCAGAGAACATGACAATGTCTGGCCTTCACAAGTCTAAGAAAACCAGATTTGTTGAAACTGTTTACATTGCCGTCTATGCTTCCAATCACTTACTTACAGCACCTACACATTTCCCGTCTAACAATCTAATTCCCAACAAAAAACACAAATAAACCAAGAAGTTGAGTAATATTGCACTAAGCCCGTACATCTATTTGCAATAGTCATTTAAATAATATCACGCTAGATACCAAACGGCTCGGTAACCGCTCTATAATCGTCGGTCACAAATCGCTAAGTTAAACCTCTGTGGTGCAATCCGGCTTGCACCCAAGATTCTTTGTTCAAAATTTTCCCAGCATTTTTGTTTTTCTTTGTGCAATTTTCGTTTCAGGGAGTTTAAACAAAAATAGGTCAAATCTGACTTTGCATTGTTTTGAAATTTGAATTGTAACGAATTTTCTAGAGACATTCATAAAAATTGCATTATGCATAGATTGCAAATATTAATAAAAATTTGCAATCTATGCATAATATAATTCATAAAAATTGCATTATGCATAGATTGAAATTGCAATTGCATTATGATAGTTTAGGTTTTATTTTGCTCAAAGAACGATGGTTACTGAGTACTTAGTACAAAGTATTGTACAAAGATTAACTGCCTACGTTTACGACGCTTTAAGCCTCAGTTAAATACAACTATTTTCCTTAAGTTTACTGTTCCAATACAAACTATGTGCATTATTCAGTGCCATATATTTTGTGTAACGAATACCTTAACTAGCAGATCTATTTACTTACACATCTACTATTACAAAACCCGAGCACTTGTCGAGAACGTATCATTACTACGAAATAATCCGCAACGTACACGAATGCGTCATTGTACGTAACTGTCTGATTAAATCTTTCTTTATTCGAAAAAGTATCACGAACACTGTAACCGCAGTTTGGAACGCATCTCTGTGACGTCATCTGACAGCTTCATACACTTGCAAGATCGTAAAAATGACCTCTTTGGCACGTGGTAGCAGTAAAACATTATTTGTATGTAAACGGCACGTTTTATGACATATTAGATTTATTTTTTGTATTTAAATTTACATTTGAGTAATACGCGGCATAGATTCTGACAGGTGTGTAATGAATTCTTTCGCCATTATGAGTCAAAATGTTTCTAAGATCGTTATCTAAGATTAGATTAAGATATGATAAAACGGCAGAATATTTGAACAGAAGCAATCGATATTTGCGTAATATTCGATTCTCAATACCAAAACAATAGTTGAAAATTGGATCGCAAACATTTTCATTTGCATTGTTTTGACAGAAAAGATGCTAATCAGTAGAAAGAGAACGAGGTCGGTCGGCGATTGGGTTGCCTCGGCTAGTGTCTCGTGGGATAATGTTACTTCTATGGTGGTTTCGTAACTTAGGAAATGGGTCGCAGATACTTACCTAACTGCAACTTTTGCGATATGTTAATTTGTGGTGTTCTGAAGTTTTATAAACAATGCACTTACTATTATGGTTTAAGCGTAATTTTTAGTTTCCTATTTTCTATTAAAATGATTATTATTATTTTTTTTGGTTTATCTTTTAACACTCATACATACATAATCTCACGCTTTTTTCCCATGGGACCGAAACTACAGAACTCCGGGTCACTCGTTTTATCTTTTAATTTACTTTTTACTCTCGATCTTTCTTCTGGGTTTAGAGCTGTTTCAAACCAAGTAGTAGCAATAGTAAACGAGGTACTTACAGACACATGCCTTGTATCATATCTTGCGTCAATATAATACCAAGAAATATGGCTTCCAAACATGGCCAAAGATCGCAAGCTGCGGATCACTAATACAGAAAATGTGCCAGTTTTACTTTTCTTATGTAACGGTTGTAAACATTGACCTGGGGATTATGACATGGACTTGTGCACATCTTTACATTAATTCAACTTGCGAGATAATACGCTGATGGGCAGCGCGTGTGGTGAAGAAAATGTACGGTTTAGAAATGTGGACGGTGACGCTGAATTAAACTGGCGAACAAGAATACTGCAGGTGAGGAAAAAGAATACATGTGCCTATTCATTTTTCTCGTGCCTATTTATTTTTCTGCTCTAGTCTAGTAATACAATAAAGAATCATTAGAAAATATGAGGCACACTATATTCTGGAATTTCTTTTGGATTTTAAAGCATCAGAACTACATTAATATAACGTGCTTTTTTAAAAACTCAATAGAACAAAATTTTTAATATCCATCATTACAATTTTCGCATCGCATTTACGCATCGCTCAAACCATCGATTCTGGTATGTTTACAAACAAAAATAGATCTAAGAACTTGCCAGTTTAGGACTAATAACATAAACCTTATAAGGCAAACCGGGTTATATAGGAAACTAATAAATATTGTCGGCTTTGCAATTCTGTTGGCGCTTGCCTTTGAATAAGTTATTTCACTACGTACTCTGAAACTGAGCCTATAAATATGCTCTCTGTTCTAGCAGTAATTAAAAGTTGCTTGTTTGCCAAGATTTTATTAAATCGAAACTAGATTAGACAATCGGTCATATCTATGTGTCTTTTAATAGAATTCTTTTAAGGCTATCGAATAAAAAAGCTTTGTGGAAAAGCGTTCAAAGTTTTATAAAAACAAAATTACATCCAAGAACGGCACCGGCTAAAAAAAATTACTGTCTGTTTTCATAAATCGCAAACAGAATTTGTTTTTTATCGCAAATAGTTGAAAGTTTAATAAATGCAGAGTTTATGTGATGCTATCTTAAGTGTTACAATTAACATTGAAACGTTGTATTTAGCAGTCAATCTCTGAATGTGAACTACTAACAAGTCTGTTGCGTTTTCTCACGGGTCGATTTACAAAACTATTGTTGCGTAAAATTTTCTCACTGCTTATTATAACTGGTGTCATGTTCCCTTCATAACTTTATTTAACAATCTGTTGTTCTTTTTATCAGATTTATTATTAAAGAAACTTCTATTTTCCTTAAAATTTTCCTTTTTCTTTTAATTATTTCGTAAAAATCCTTCTGTTAATTTTCCTGCCGTTCCGTTTCTCTCATTACGTCTTGTTTATTTTTCTGCCTAGTTATTTCCTTGGGTGCCTTTATGCAATTCACGCATTAACTGGGCGTTGCATTGACGTATGCCTTCCTGAGCTCTCTTCCTAGTTAAACTGGACTGAAACCTGTTAGTCTTGATCGAGAGTGAATTCGCTATTGTGATGTAATATGCCATGAGATTACTCATCAGCAATGCAAGCAATGATTTAGACTTAAACTTAAAGTTTGACGTTTTGTTTCATTACCAGTAGGCCATTTGAAGTCTTTTGTATTATTGTGAGTTTCAATGATGCAAAAATAATTATTTTAGATTGAAATCTTTTTGAATTAGGCTGCTGAATGTTGCAGTAAATTAGTATTATCCGGTTTTATTCTACATGAAAATGATTATTATTATCTACATTTTTTTCCGATGATAACTGTTGTAATTGTCCGTTAACGTTTCGTAGTACTCTTATTATTGATGAATTGGTATTAAAATTAATAGCAAAATGCTGACTTCAAAAAAGTGTGTCACATCCCGTTTTGCACACGGAAATTCTGGTGATATATGAAGTAGAACCTGTTTCACCATTGTCCAAACAAAAATTAATTTGAACATTAATTCGGAGATTAAGAAAAATCACTTTATTTTAAACGTAGATTGTAGTAAACAATGGTATAACAGGCCCTACACATCACTGTTTCACAAAGCACGGGACACACTGTATCACTTTTTTGAAGTCATCACTCGCACTACACTGCACTTCACACACTCACCGCTGTTTTCATAATGCCTCTTCAACGGTGGTTGGTGTCGGGAATCGAACTGGATACTGTGTTGAGTGTGTTGTGTGTTTTTATAGGTGGTTATTTGGCGATACTTTCGCCATTGCCCCCCTAGCGGGAATAGGCTGTTTTGTGTACGAGTCCTTCGTATTCGGCTAGCCGTCGGACAGAAGACAGACGCGCCGCGCGTTCGGATTAAAAAAAAATAATTCAAATAATTCTTCGCTCTAATTACTCCATTTTTTTCGATTCAATAACAGTCAATGCTTTTTTGAGATGCAATAATAATCGTTCCGTGTGTTCATGCGCTGAATTTCGGATTTTAGATCACTGCATATTTTAGTTACGTGTATTTTGCAATTGCGTATCTTGAAGTAAATATTAGTGTTTCCGCTTGATATTTAATACTGGTCGGCATCCTGTACAAAGATTACAGCTTCGTCCGTAATAATTGTAGTTTGCGTATGTCGGTAATAGTCTAGATCGTAAATTATTTCGATGTCTAACTGTTTACGAGGAATGATATTAGTTCATATCCTTTTGTTTGTTCTACTTTTTGGTTGATTAGGTCAACAAAGTGGGCGATGTCAAATAAACAATGTATGAGATATAAGATTTAGGGGATATTGTGTGAAAATGCATGTTTGTTATGAAAAAGAAGTCAAAATGTTTCGAAATGCATTTTTGGGTTTTGGTGACGTCATTTGTTTAGAAATACAGAGAGATACATAGCTCGGTCTATAATCTAACAGATTCAAACAAGAACATCATTGTTTCTTTCGACCATATATGGCCGAAGTCCTTCATACTTTGTTATTGATATACTTAGTTACTAAGTTCGATTCCCGGGTAAGTCATTTTTCATTTTTGCATCGATCTATACAAATACAAACCCAGAAAGGTCTATGTATCCCTTGTTACGTGGTAAACTTAATGAAATCAATTAGAATACAGTTTTATAGGAGATAAGTTAAAACAAGTTCTGAAATGATTGCCTTCGATTAAAAGATAGAGAAGGCAATTAAATGATTATGCAATGATTTAATCAATGTTGTTAAGTCTTTCGTTCGAGATGTGGTTTAACTTCGACTCAGTGTTTTGATTAACCGGTAAACATCAACCTTCATAGAGGTGCTATATACAGGAGGAAGTTTGACCTCTTAGAGCTGATTTGTCAATAGTCAGATAAGTTTTATCTGAAGAATAATTATATACAAGATATGGCAGCTTGACATAAACTCAAACTCAAATCATTTATTTCAATTAAACCATTTCAGGCACTTTTGAATTGTCAAAATTAAATAGCCGGTCAGTTAGTCAGAAAGTTGAAGCTAGTGGCCCATTCCAAAACGTAGATCTCTAACGTAGATCTCTCTCTCATAATAACAACTACAATGAATATAGAAAATATTATTTTCTATATAAAAGCTGTCAAACCGCAATATTTATTCCTCAGATAAAAGTTATTGAATATTAAAACATCAGGCCTTTGTGGATAGACAAGATGAATCCATAGGTTGACAAAAAGTGACTGAACCCGGATTCTGTAAGCATCGTATAAACTATAAACTAACATCATTCTTCAAAAGGATAATACTTTTAGTACATCCTCATTCCTCCAGTTTTCTACGTTCTAAATCCTGTAGACATGTTCTAGGGCACCCTTAGCCTTCCAATGAATCTTTCCAAACTTAATGATTTAACCTTCACGACTTTTCTCCTTTTAAGGGGTAGGTAGAATCTCTACTTTAGTGCGCCTAGTAACCTTTTATCATAAACATAACATAACATCTGTAATACCCGAAGGATTAGGCAGAGGTAACTTTTTATCAAGTCAACATTTTAGCATGCGTTATGAAAAACTGGGTGACCAAGATCATAAGTTAGAAATAGGTACCGGTAAAACGGGGTTAATGTAATATAGTTAATAAGGGATGCAGGGGTGAATCGGGACGAAACTTTAAAATGGATTTAAACTTTAAAATAATATAGTTTGGTGCTAACAAGAACACTTAATCTTTAATTAAAAAATAGTAAACACATTAGAATCTTTTCTGGCAATCAACTATATTATTTCAAATTTAAAATCAATTTTAGTTTCGTCCCGATTCACCCCGTTTTACGGTACCTCCTGTCAACTTAATATAATTTGGTTACGTTTCTCTAGGTATTTGTGTAACAATAAAAGTAATAAGTAAAAAAAAAAAGTAAGGGGTAGGTAGGTACCTAATTAATACAGCTGTCTCTAAGTACGTTATATCTATTATGACAGGTCCGTTGACATAATTATGCGTAAATAGGTACCTATTTACTAGATATTATGGTTCAACCATGACCTGGATCGAATACTGATTCATTTATTGTGATTTCTTATATCATTATATGTATATCAGTTGTTTTATAGGCCTTTGGCTTTATTGCGTTTAAAAGGGCATTTATCTGTGCGTGTGCGCTTCAAAATAATGTAATAATATAATGTTGATTTAATGTACTTAGGTTCAATTAAATAATTGATTTACAATGTAATGTATTGTTTACTTAAGGGGAAAGCGACAGGATAAATATGTTTTTTTTTTCAACAATTGAATGTCTTTTTCATAAAATATCAATTAATAGGGTTATATGATTTTAGATGGTTGTATTGATGATTTTAAGTACTATAATTGTGTAAATATATGCTAGTTACGGTCGCGAATCATGGTTTTCGTTTCACCTACAAGCTGACATTGACCTGCAAATTGCAAAAAACCCTTAGCACATCCCCCTTAAGTAGACGAGTCTAGTTTAACATGATCAGCCTATAATGTTCCCACTGCTGGGACACAGGCCTCCTCTCTGTGAGAAGGAGTAGGCTGTAATTCACCACGCGGGCCCAGTGCAGGTTATTAGATGTCACATGTCTTCGATTTTTTGGTGCTAGGACATGCCGGTTTCCTCACGATTATATTTATAATTTAATATACATAGATTCAAATAAAAAATAAAAATGACAATGTTGTGTATTGTTTACTTAAGTACCTAGGTGAATAGGCTTTTTTACGTGATCTTTATCTACCTTCTTTTGTCTTTAATCCCGATGTAGGTAATATCGTAGGTTGAATCTGCTGTCAAACCTAGGTAGGTATACCTTGCTGTTACGATTGGTTGAGTTATCTCAATCGATGATAGGTATAAGCATTGTCTTGTCATAGAATGGACCTCAGATATAATTATCCAGGCTTTTGAATTTGAAATAGTTAGATACCAGGATGTTGACAGTATCTGAATTAGTTAGGTTAGTTATTAGGAAGGGCGGGCGTTTTTGGGGGACTGTCTTTTGTAATTTTGACGTTCGAAAAGTGCTAATTCTCAGCCTAATTTGAATAAATGACTTTTGATTTTGATTTTTTTTTTTTGAGTGCCAGAGTTGTAAATCAGCATTCATACTTAATTTTTTTTTTGGATTTTTTTATCTGGAATTTCTCAGAAGCTTCCTGGAGTCTGGATTTGTGCCCAGTTGATGGCAATAGGTTCGCCTCCGTGACTTGAACATAACTGGCAAATTGTGGGTGTACTCTAGTTACACCTCTTTTTAACCCCTCGTGGGATACGGGCGTGATGTCATGTTATTTATTTATTTATTAAATAGGCATCTACATAATTAATTAAATAATTGACCAGTTTTAGAGTACCTACTGATAAAATCTGACTTAAGAAACTTCCGTCGCGAACCAAGGGACCCGACCTGTGTCTGACCATAAAAATTAAAAACGTGAAACATCATTTCATTAACTTTAATGACGAATTATATAATGAAAATGTACCTAGAGTTTTTATGTATTTATATTTACATTTGCCATAAAATAATATTTACAGTACATAAAATAGGAAAGCTTAATGCACTTGATTTACGCAATAGTACATGATTATATTCACATTGACTTATGACCCGAGACCATAGTCTGTGAATGTTCTTGGTTTTCTACAACACCATAAGTACACGTGTAGGTTATAAACATGGAATCTCAAGTTGGGTTGAAGTTTATGACCTGCACTCTAAACATAGGCTAGGTCTTGAAAATGGGCACTAAGAGAGTACCTACAATAAATAAAAATAAATAAAAAATCCATTTCTTTCATGTTCTCCCATATTACAATCACAAGTTACGAAACACGGGATAAATACAAATCCCAAATTAAAAATAAATACAATGTCAAATGAAAATAAGCAAGTCAATGTCAAATAAAAATAAAAATTAATCGGAAATTAATAATATAAAATACAAATAAAATTAAAGTTTAGGGGTTTAAATAAGAAGAGCCAAATCTGTTTTTTCAAGTGTTTCTTAAAAAATGAATTGTTTTCAACCATCACCTCACAACGACATAGGCCTCTCTAGGTCGATTGTCTTAGGGATTTAAAAAAATATTTTATATTACTTAAGTCTTGTATAGTGGAATAAATAACAGTTCCAATACTGTAAAAAAACTAGGCTACGTATTTTTCAGTAGATACTTGTATTGAAAAATGCATATACTGGTTTTCAGTGTTAAGCCTAACTGCCAAAGTTAATAATAGTGTTACATATGTTACGTCAATCGATAAATCGATATAATGCGACTTAATGAGGTGACCGTACCGTACCTACTTATTCGTTAATTATACAAGCTAATGACGCAGTACTCGCGAGAACTCAATTAAACTATATTAAATCATAAAATAATATGCGATAATTATACAGGAAACTTTTTTTTTATCGAGTACTTAACATTGAAAAGGTATCGAGTCCTTGCTTGTACAAAAATGTGATAAAAAGCGCCACCCACGCGGAAATAAAAAACGATTTTCATACCGATTGTTAACTTTATCGATTTTTATTACCGATTTTTTGTAATCGATTACCTTGTTGGTTTAGTGGTTGCATGCGCTACTGTTGAGTACGAGATCCTAGGTTGAATCCCAGGTCAGGCAAATTCCTGCCAGGGTAGCGGGATCGTCCGAAAGGGTTACCGCTACCCTGGTACATAAAGGGCTAAGGAAGGAACACGGGTGGGTTTTAGCCAGTAAGAGTCTGACACTCCCTTCCGCTCCACCCAGAGCGGGAGGGATCATTTGATGATTTCCCATCCTCAAAAAAAGAAAGCAAAGTATTATTGGATTTTTCTAACTGGATATTCTCAGTAGCAGCCCGGAGTCCAGGTGAGTGCCCGCTTGGTGGCAGTAGGCTCGCCCCCTGACTGGTGAAATGTGGGTGTACGGGTGCACCTTCGAGAAACATGGCGTGTGGCGTTATGATTTTTGTAATCGATTCATAAAATTGTATAACAGGATATCTTGCTGTTGAGTCATAAATACCGGAATCCAAATGCTATTTTCTTTAAGGATATTTGCTAATAACATTTTAGGTATAAGCCGGATGTTAGGTCAAAATAAATCATAATCTAATAGTTGATGTGCCAATTTGATCAAATTAAGTTGTTAAACAATGTTGGTAATGCTATATTTCGTTGTGATATGACGTATTTGGGTTGGCACCTTAATAAATCATAAGTAGTTGAGGAATCAAATAAACTTGACTGCTGAGGTTATTTCGATTATAATTATGTTATAGTAATTACTTAGTTTCTACAACCTAGGCCTGTGCTAGCGTTGCTAAGTCGTTTTATAACGTTATAACGTACCTATGCAAATAAATCATAAGCATCGTAGATCGTAGTATATAAATCTTATTTGAAAACTTCTGTCTACGTGGAAATTTTATGTAAAACTCGCGACTAGCTTCTTAAATTATTATGTCACATTGTCAGCATATTATTGATGTTTACCAAAAGCATGTATCCATGGTCTAGATCTCAATTTTATGTTTTAATCATTCAACAGAGTTCTGCCGTTCTATTCTGTAAAAATCTCACGGTGAAACCTTAGGTGAAATGAGCTGTCATTCCACCTCATGCTTGGGATTGACACTATTGACAGCTACCCACTACACTATACCTAAGTTTTCACGGTGAGATTTTTACAGAATAGGTCGGCTGTTCATTGATTGAGCTACGTTAAATTCACCATCAGTTTACCGCAACCACAATCAATTCTACTAAAGAAATATCTTTTTACATAAACGTTAACGCCTGATACACGCTAGGCCACACAATCTCAATTTCAGTTTCGATATTTTCTTGAGAATTTTTTTTGAAAGTTTTAATATATCTATACGATGAAGTGACATACTACAATACAATCATCGCTTCTAAACCAAAACTTTCTTAAGTATCTGCAACGCCATTCTCGTTATTTTATGTACGTTCACAGTCTGATCTCGGTCACAATCTGTCAAAAATACTTCTAATGTCCCTACATTTTGACAAGTATTCGACATTTGGCTGTCGCCGAGACGAGACTGCGACTAGATTTTGAACGTTTTAAATTACGAGAATTGCCCCTCTGCTGTTCATATTATTACAATACATTAATTTATTTCAGGTAAATAAATTCATAGTACACGTATAACATCAAATCAAACAAAAGTCAAATTAAATAAAATCAATACAAATCAAATTAGAAGGAAACAGAATAAATCAAATTAAATGAAATCAAATTAAAACAAATAATCAATATTATTGTTTACCTTAAAATATACACCTCAAGAATTTGTTAATGTTGTTGTAAACAATAGCGTATAAGGAAGTAAATTTCCAGTTTATCGTAATCAGCTCCGAATCTTGACCCAGAATTGAAGTCGTGGTCGTTTTGATTCAGTTTTTGACCTTTAAAACACTGCCAATGTTTCCAGTCACTTCCTTTTTTAATAGTAATAATAATAAGTGCATTATTATTACTATCAAAGGTAAATTGAAATCGTGTGTAGCCCTTAGATGTATAAAAGTGTTAGAGGCTAAATTGGCTACGTGCTCGTATTTATATATCATCAAAACTTTATTAGGAAATATAATAATATATTTATAGGTAATCATTTGTTTCTTGACATTGATTGCCTATGTGGTTTCTGTCAAAATGACCTCGGTTTTAATATTGGTGGAAATATTTTATCTCTATGAAATATAATTTTAAGGGTTCGTACTTCAAACACCAAACGGCACCCTAATTGCGTAAGACACTATTAATCAGAATCTGAATCATTTGAAAGGATATTCCTAATCCATTGCTTCTTAAGTTCAAAAAATTTGTCTGGCCAACAACGTAAACAACGTAATGAATGTTGTTG
This sequence comes from Apamea anceps, assembly GCA_951799955.1. Taxonomy (NCBI): domain Eukaryota; kingdom Metazoa; phylum Arthropoda; class Insecta; order Lepidoptera; family Noctuidae; genus Apamea; species Apamea anceps. The sequence continues at coordinate 2,319,817 of OX637504.1, read as the reverse complement.
AGTTGTCAAAATGAAAGCTATTGCTACTTTTAGTGTGTTACTTATTTGCCCCGTGGGTAAAGGGAGGCTTATGTCCAGCAGTGGAAGTCTTTCGGCTGAAATGAGATGATGCAAAGAGTGCCAGTAGGACCCTATCACTAGTCAATCAATCAATCGTAGTATTAGTGACTCCACTGTCCGTCCTTCCGACCGTTATAGGTAGACACTTAAAAGATCACAGAGTCGGTGCTATTATAGCCGATATAACAACAAATAATAAAAATAAAATAAAGTTAAAAGGTTAAATAATATGTACGGTGGTTCAGAGATCTTTTAGGAGAGGTGAAGCATTGGATTACCCGCTTCTAGCAATAAGTAATTTAACAAAAGGTGAATGGATAGCTTAGCAACACAAAGTAAACAATATCAGCACCCAAAAAAAATCGTATGCAATTAATTCTAAACACGGTTTCAGATCGTTCCGCTCTCGTTGAGTGGATAAAAATCAATCGATTTGCATGCCACACAGTATACATTCAGGTACATAAATAAGTATCTATAATTATACTGAATATTGGAAAGGCTTAAGTCGATCAAGCGTGCCGTACAATCTTATCGTAGGCTTGGAGCCTGGGTGAACTTTTAGGACTTCATAAAATTATTTATCTCGGCACCTACCATTAAAATTAAAAAAGTGTGAATTAGTATAAAAAAATGCATTCATAAAATATCATAAGTCAAGTTATTAAGTTAAATTCGCAAAACTAATTTTAAAGATGTATTTCCTAGGAAATGACATCAGAAATTTTATTTGTATCATAAATTAAAGTAGTTACCACTCTTGAACTTAAAACCTATTTACATAAACAGATAACTTTAAATTAAAACATTTATTAATTAAATGTTAATTTAGTAATAATGATTATCGGATCGTCTCTCTCTCGTATTTTGTAAATGTCAAGATACACGAAGATATAGGTTATAACAATTAATTTATATGATTCTTTATGTTGCACATTATTTTGCGCGTTAGATTTTATTATTTGTTAATTGAAGCAGCACATAAAGCTTTATTGATTAAATTATGATATTAGACATTAAATACACATCTAAGTGAATAAAAATACATATTTAAGTAATTAAATAAAAAAATAAACACACTACACAACGGAGCTATCCATTAGAAGGCTCATGTGTATTAGGATTCTAAACTGAAACCTGCCTCAATGAACATAGTAAGTAGTACATAAATTTCCATAACATAGCTATCTAATACCAACAAAAATCAATGATGTAAAATTCTGCAACTACAGCTCTGTGTCTATTCGCCGACCGGTTCCGGTGTCCGGCGACCTTGAACTCGAACGAATTCACCCTAAATCTGGTGCATTGAACGAGTCGCCGAACCAAATGAAACAACATTGATTCTTTGTTTATGTTCTTTATTTATTGTGAGTCGTTGCTATGTACTTTATTGTCATGTTAGGTAGTGTATTGTTCTTGTATTTAAGGAGATATAATAGAGTGCATGTAATGTTTATATAGGTAATAAGCTCAATATAAGGGGTTTGTTGAAGGAGCTGTGTGGGTCGATTGATCAGGTTAAGCTACGCTGGCCGCGGTTAGTCCGTGGATGGGTGACCATCTTTACATATCACCTCTCCGTGCCTCGGAAAGCACGTTAAGCCGTTGGTCCTAACTGTCATTAGTGGGTCTTTGACAGTCGTTACGGGTCGTCAGAAGCCCGAAAGTCTGACAACTAGTCTTACTAAGGGGTATTACCTAGTAATTGGGTTGTGGAGGTCAGATAGGCAGTCGCTCCATGTAAAATACTGGTATTCAGCTAGATCCGGTTTGCAAGCCCCATAGGAATATGACTGTCATCCGGAAATTATGACCCTTTTACAAGAACGAGTACCTTTCTACCAGGATCAGTCATATTAATGAATTATCATGTTTTGTAAAAAGATGAACAGTTTACTACAGAAAACAGGAGGTTGCTTTCTAGGAGAGAATTATAGAAATATACATGTATTCACTGTACATAGCACACAAGTCCATACAAGGTGATATAGGTATGTAGGTTGCTTTGAAAACGTTTCAAGTATTTCAGCACACCTCACCTTCTACCAAATTAAGCTCTTTTTTTAAAGAAACATATGCTCTATTTCTTTCACTAATCAGTTCACAAATTATCATATATCGGGGTCATACATTCGATATGACAGCATTAGTATTAAGTTCTCTGTAAATTAGTTTACTTGACATTCACCCAATTTCTGTAAGGTCAGGTTTTAAGCGTGAATTATGGACTGTCCAATCCAAATATTGCAATAGATCAACAGATAATTTGCTTTGTATAATGCAAGGTGGAAATGACAATCCTACTATCCTACCACCATATTATTATTTATTATATATATTATATTAAATATTATAATTATAATATTAATATTTTATTTTATATATAATATTATAAACGTGAAAGTTTGTATGGATGGATGAATGGATGTTTGTTACTCTTTCACGCAAAAACCACTGAACGGATTTGGATGAAATTTGGCACACAGATGGTTTATAACCAGTATTAACATATAGGGTACTTTTTATTCCGATATTCTTATGGGATCGAAACTTATGCGGGTGAAACCGCGGGACGCAACTAGTATAACAATAAATTAAACTTAGAAGATCTAATGATGTTCCCAGTCTGCATAAAAAATTATATCTTCATGTAAAGGCTTCTCAAGGCCTTATGACCAGAGGGGCAATTCTCGTAATTTTAAGAACGTTCACAGTCTGATCTCAGTCTCAACCTGTCAAAAAATACTGCTAATTTCCCTACATTTTGACTTTTTGACATTTGTTTGTCGCCGAAATGAGACTGCGACTAGATGTTGAACGTTTTAAATTACGAGAATTGGCTTTCTGATCAACAACAGAATATGCGTTTCTTATATGGAAGTTAAAATAAAATTAATAAAAATTAAAGGGAGACCCCCTTTAATTTTTATTATTTGTTGTTATAGTGGCAATAGAAATACATACTCTGTGAAAATTTCAACTGTCTGCCTATTACGGTTCATGAGATACAGCCCGCTGTCGATCAGACGGACGGACGGACAGCGGAGGCTTAGTAAAAGGGTTCCGTTGGCAGCATTTTGGCACAAAACCCTATGGGCCTTATCATACTAGCAGATGGCGAGCGTCCTCAAAGCGAATCGGGCGCGCAACACGCTGCGCATGCGCAGCGAATTTGTTGCGGACGGCAACGAATTCGATGCTTTTGTTTTCGTCTCCGGCGTCTTCGAAATAACAAAGCGAACAGCAGTGTCTCCTCGTCGGAATTCATTTTGTTACTGAGTGTATTGTACGTCGTTAACTTGTTACAAACACGCGACGAAAACGTTGCGAATTTGCCACGCGTCCGCGATGTCTTCGCTGTGCAGCCGCGGCGTGTTCGCGACGCATTCGCTGCGCGCCCGCCCCGTCCCGCAGCCGCTCGCAAATCGCTATTGTGATAAGGCCCTTAAAATGCTTAACGTTCCTAACTCCAAAGAAGGGTGACGATTTACGAATATCTCTCATTAGTATAATAAACTAATAAAGTTTACATCAATGAGTCACTCCGCAAAGACATTTGAATCCGCTCTTACCCAACACCACTTCCTACAAAATGGGGCTAAATATGTTCACACACATCTCAATCACGCACAGCTTCCAACAAAATTATACTACTTCCCGTCAATTTATTAGTAACCTTTAAAGTGGCTTTGGGTTAAACCTCGTATCATGGTAAGGCAACGTTGCGCAATATTGTTGCAGCAACATGTTTTTGTATGGTTGGAAACGTGTCGCTTGTAAGACTGTGTGTACCCTATAATCCCCAAAGGGTTAGGCAGGGTAGTACATCCACATTTCGCCAGTTATGATAAAGACCCATGAAATACGGGGTGAACTGATTGCAATCAACAGGCACAAATCTGGACTCCTGCTCTGGCTGCTGCTGAGAAATGCTTGATAGAAAAACCAAACATTACTTGGCCAGATGTGGAAATCGAACCCAGGTCCTCATGCTCGGCAGTGCGTGCAAATACTAGACCAACGAGGCATCCCTGGCGTGTGTTCATTGTACAGACGCCAGCAGGTCTAGCTACCCGAAACTGTCAAATTTTCCCAATCAACCTTGAACCTTAATGCTTTAGTGATAAAGTTGAAAATCTATTAAAAAAAATTGACAGATTGTAGTAGCTTGATGTGCTGGCGTCTGTACACTAAAGTTGTGCAACATTGTTACTGCAACACGTTTTTGTGTTGCTGCATCCAAAATTATGCTAATAATACGTTATTGGCTCTCTGCGTACAGTATGCAACATGTATCGCGTAACAAAAATCTTGTTGCAGCAACATTGCTACGTAGCATTTGTTTACTACAATTATTAAATACAGGGCCTGTGAACCAAAGATTATAAAGGTTACATTCAAGTTCAAGATGTAATCGGTTCACCTTGAGATTTGCTCTTAATATAAGTTCAAATGTCATTGTTTGGTTGAACTAAGTGGTGAACTTTGTTGACCTATTAACTTGTGGTTAAGGTGAGCGGGACTTTATTATTAGAAATATCTAATAGTTTATTAGCATTATTTTGACTGCCTCTTTGGTTTAGTGGTTACAAACGCTACTGCTGATCATGATGTTCTGGGTTCCATTCCCAGATCGGGCTGCAAAGTGTTAATGGGTTTTCCCCCCATCATAATCCTTATAGTCAGACTATAATGTTCCCACTGTTGGGCCTCCTCACTTTGAGAGGGAGAGGGCTGTAATCTACCACGCGGGTCCAGTGCGGGTTGATAGGTCACATGTCTTCGAGTTTTTTGTTCTAGGTCATGCTGGTTTCCTTCACCGTTTTGAGAGCAGTGGTGATGAAATTATTGACACAAAGTAAAACGCCTGTCTGTGTTCGAGCCCACGGCCTACAACTCGTAAGTGGGGGCCGTTACCACTGGGTCACCATTGCTCTGGCGAAATGTGGGTTAAATTTTTCGCTTTTGATTAGGTTTGTCTTCAGACGTTTCACTTTGAGTGGAAGATGCCGAATGTTGGGCAAAGAACCGAAAAGTGAAGCGTCTAATATTGGTTTCAGCATTACACAAATACTAGGTAGTATTAGGTACAATGCAATGCACACGTTCACCTTGCACCAACACTATTAATTATAAATGGTTCCTCATCTTAACAAAAGAGAACCACAAAGCATAAATTGAATTAGTTTTAAAACAATTAGCTAAGCACTGCGCTCAAAACTAGGTCACTCACCCTCACACGCTACGCCACACGACTCTTTATGCAAACTATGCCTACTCTTCACTCCATGAAAAGCACATTTTAAACGGACGGACCGGGATCAAAAGTACCCCTTGTGTTAATTCAGGTTATTAACTATCTATGTGCAAATTCTCATCCAAATCCGTTCAGTGGTTTTTGCACAAATCCGGAGCAAACTGACAAAAATTCTAAAAACTATATTTTCTTCACCAGACTCGTTCGCAAACCTCGTAGCGATTACTTTTTTTCCTAAATATTCAATGTAGGTACAGTTTTGTCTTCGTTACTACTTTATTATAGATGGTACAAGTTGTATGTCATGGGTTCGAACCCAGACAGGCGCTTTTCTTTGTGTCAATTATTTAATCACTACTACTCTCAAAGCGGTGAAGGAAAACATCGTGAGGAAACCGGCATGTCCTAGAACCAAAAATTCGAAGACGTGTGACATCTACCAACCCGCACTGGGCCCGCGTGGTGGATTACGGCCCACTCCCTCTCGCCGAGAGGAGGCCTCTGTCCCAGCAGTGGGAACAATAAAGGCTGATTATTTTATGTAGTTAGTTTTGGATGTATTCAGCACTGGGTTAGTTGCAGACGTTACGTGGAGCAATGGTCAAAAACCACAGCTCAGAATCTTACATTGACGGGGTAAGCCCAGAAAGAGAAAGAAAGATGAGCTGGACTCTTTTTTAAATCATCATCATCTGCCTAGCCTTTTCCCAACTATGTTGGGGTCGGCTTCCAGTCTAACCGGATGCAGCTGAATACCAGTATTTTACATGGAGCGACTGCCTATCTGACCTCCACAACCCAGTTACTGGGTAATACGATACCCCTTGGTAAGACTGGTTGTCAGACTTTCGGGCTTCTGACTACCCGTAACGACTGTCAAAGATCCACGAATGACAGCCGGGACCAACGGCTTAACGTGCTTTCCGAGGCACGGAGGTGTCTCGGTATGTAAAGATGGTCACCCATCCACAGACCAACCGCGGCAAGCGTAGCTTAACCTGACCGATCGACCTGTGCGGCTGTTATTATTTAGCCACGGGCCCCTCTGGACTCTTTTTTAAATGAGTTAAAAAAATATTGAAAGCTTTAGTCTGCAACAAGTGGCATTCCACCTTTCCCAGTCTATTGCGATTTGTACTCAAATAAAGGCCTCATCAGGCCTTCGCCCTGTATTGGGACGGCGGCATGCCTCGAGTTTCTTGATGCTTCTATTCCATACAGCCATTCTTTTTGATTAAGCTGCACGTGTAACCTTGTATAAGAACCTGAGATGGTCCAATTTTTTTGGATTTTTAATGAAGTTTGAAGAATAAATAGTAATAGTTAGATAGGAAACGACGAACTCATCTAGTTTAAAAAAAATATGATTGACGTGTAAAAGTGCTTACAGAAAATAATGTTAATTTATTTATTGTTATCATGTAATGTTAATTCTTTGACCTTGTAAAGAACCGGAGATGGTTCAATTTAATGTTTTTTTTTTTTAATGGAGTTTGAAACAAAACAGCACTTTTATTTTGTAGTTTTTCCGAGGTCTGGGAACGATTGACGACTAATGCCGAAAGTAGGTATTTTTTTTTTACATTTTTGTTATTAATCTGTTTGTCTGTTTGTATGTTCCAGCATCACGCAAAAGCTACCGGATAGATTTTTTTCATGGTTCGGTGACTGTTAATGAGAAATCCCATGTGTTTACAATCTACTGTTATATTATTTTAGTGATAGCCCTTCGTCAGGAATAATCTGAAAGAAAGCATCAGTCAGTGTATCAGTGTTGTGCCATTAGGTAGTACATACAGGAACATAGGCGTTCATTCATTCACTAATAACGAAAAACTTTGCAAGCAATAAATAATAATACAGTGAAAGTAAAAAGTTTATTGTTACAAGAATCATTCACAAGAATTTGGTACATAGATACAATGGCAATGTTCTAGTTTAAGGCCCTAGTTTGTAAATATTTATGTAAATCAATTATTTTAATAAAACAATTTCAGTTTCAATGTGAAATTGCTACTGAAGTGTGTCGACCTCAGGACGAGCTGCTTCTCACATGGACAACTGTACGTCGCTTGCTCCCGTGTCACCAGTCCCCTGTTCATATTTTGACTGCTGAGACCAAAAATACAAACGTAGTAGACAGGAAAGTTTTCTAAAAATGTGGCTGTTATTTTAGTATAGTAGTGTCTTACGACTTCTAAGCGAATGAAGTCGCGAGCAGAGGCTAGTTAAATAATAAAATTGTGGTTTCAGCTCCGGTCAAAAGGTTGGATGGAAACTTGTTGGATTATAATTAGATAAATGTAATAAATGACTAAATTAATAGTGATACTCGTACATATGTTATCCGAATATATTATTTACTAGCTGCGCCCTGCGGTTTCACCCGCATAACTTTCGATCCCGTGGGAATATCGGAATAAAAAGTATCCTATATGTTAATCCTTGGTAAAAACCATCTGTGTGCCAAATTTCATTCAAATCCGTTCAGAAGTTTTTGCGTGAAAGAGTAACAAACATCCATCCATCCATACAAACTTTCAAGTTTATAATATTAGTAGGAGAGGATTTCTTAATTGATAATAAAATGCAATAAAAAACCCCACCTTTAGCATGAAAATATTTTGAAATTGGACAATCTTCATTGGTACCCTAACAAATACAAACTACAGATGATAAAGCAAAAAAAAAACCGCCGGACTAATATCAGCCCATTTCAAATTGTCCGATCAATCATGCTAGCAACAAAAGCAATCAATATGGGAAAATCTGCATTATATGAACAACAAAGAAAATTGGAGCCATTGTTTTTATGGAACCTTCACAAACTGGGCCAGAGCGTTCCCAGATTAATATGCAAAAACTTATGTGATATGAATTTTTAGGGCTTTATTTTGAATATACCAAAAAGTCTATAGTCTACTACTTTTTCTTCGTGTTTCTGGCACTACTGTATTTTAAATGTTGTTTTCCCAAAACTTTGCCATTTCCATGGCGTTGTCGGTGGCAGGGCAGAGGTAACTTTGACAGCATGTTTTCGAAGGTTTGTGGAGGAGGTGGAGCATGGTTTGTGACATAGCTCCACAATCACACCCTACTGCCGTCCCGTCAAAGTAGCCCCAGTTTAACAGTTTGGACTTACATCTTCCCACTTCTTGTGTCCGGAAACGGTCGGTTCAGAGTCTACTACTGAAAATGGCATACTTCTTAAGTCCTCTTTTTATTCATACTAATTCTGTAGTTAGTAGAGACTTACCAAGTAGTTCGTTGCCCATATCTCAGTTTCTTTGGGGTGGGCGCAGCATGTCTTCTGCCATATCATCTTTCACACAGCTGCTTATTCGGTAGTGTCCATAGGAAAAACCACACTGAAGGGAACCTCAAACAGTTATGTACTGCTGCCCAATTTCCCATTCCCTTCATTTTCAACTTTTACAAAATAAATACCATGGAATTATAAAGGCACCAAAAATAACAATAATAAGGGAGAGAAGAGGGGAGAGGAAATGTAAAAACAAATAAAAATATTGATTGAATAAATTATCTCACCAATTATTTTGCTAACATTGATGTATCATGACCTCCATGTGCGGCTACATCACTCAACATCACATCAACTGCATGTTTATCATTTCATAACGACCTGTATCCATTTAATGATCTAACCGTATCAAATGATTATCATCTATCATATTTCGAACGAAATCGAGAGCTTTTCGAAATACTACGTAATTTGTAATGCTATTTCGAAGGTCCCCAATTTGGAGTGATTAATTCATTATAATACGTTTGTTGTGTTCGTGATGTCATGAAGGGCAGTGAGTGGAAATAATTAAGATGAAAATAATAAACAACTGTCGTTACCTACTGTTGAAAAATGGAGCAAGTTTCGCGTTGGTGTGCTTTTATGTAACCTAACTTTATAGTGTGGCTATGATATTGTTAATGACGTAAAATGTATCTTGATTTTTTCGCGGGTTAACTGCTATACAGATGTGTATTGCGATATTTGCACCAATTACAGTCTCATTTTATGTCCAGGAAAATCACTGTTTATTCTAAGGTTGTCTGGAAGAGATCGCAGAAAGCGATTAGTCGCCCATTGTATATTTTGTAGTGTTTGATGTATTTTTTATGTTATGTATTTTTGTGGTGTACAATAAAGTAGGTACCTATATATATAAATAAACTAGCGGACCCGGCAGACGTCGTCATGCCCGGTTGAGTTATCATATACCGACAGCAGCGCCACCTACCGGGTTCAATTGTGTTTTCAAACCATCCAGGAACCCGTTCAAATATACACACAAAATTTCATCCAAATCGGCCCAGCCGTTCTCGAGTTTTAGCGAGACAAACGAACAGCAATTGATTTTTATAAATAAAAAAATAATGATTCCTCAATGTTCATGATTGCTCCTACCACAGTTTGTCTCTGCATCACCCAAAGATTGACTGGTAGAGAATGCCTATGGCATTAAGTCCGCCTCTGTACATTTGTATGCTGGAAGTGGTAAATAAATCTATCTATATACTTATAATAAATCTGTAGAAGTGAAAATTCTGTACATTGAAAATATCAAAAAAATAAATGGCAGGGGGTGTTACTAGACCGACACCGAACCCAAAAATGTGATTAAAAAAATTTTTGTCTGTCTGTCTGTCGGTCTGTCTGTCTGTCTGTCTGTCTGTCTGTTTGTTCAGGCATCACGCAAAAACTACCGGTTCGATTACGTTGAAACTTGGTATAATTATTCTTTAATATCCTGGGCACCACACTGGGTACTTTTTATCCCGGAAAAGTATATACAATAAAAAACAAACTTAATTTTGCGGTTCGATCCCTAGACCCGATTACTGCACCAACCGCAAATAATAAGTTTGTTGTAGGTTAAGTCACCCGCAATGGAGTTCATTTTTATTCCTTTTAGTTTTTAGAGTTATTTAGGTTTATTTTTATATAAGTCGTAGGTAGGTATAGATTTTAATTTTAAAGTATAGGTAGTATATTTAATAGTGTACGTAGTGACCGTAGGTTATTTTATAATACTGTTAGGTAGGATTAGTCATTCGTATAGATATTAGTTTTTATTGAGTTTAGATTAATTATCATCAGAAATAGGTTTATTTAGGTAGGTAGGTATTTAATTTTCTGTTATTGAGTTTTTTTTTTTAATTAGGTAGGTACTTAGGTAAAGATATCATATATAGGTACCCTCTTAATCACCACTAATGAGACACAATTGGTTTTCTATTGTAATTAGCCACAAAGGGCCTGCGAGATGGATGGCATTCTGGGGAAGCACATAGGTACATTTTATCCTGTTAGCACGTTCCCGTGGGATAATTTCCGACATCCACGCGGGCGAAGCCGCGGGCAGAAGCTAGTGGATAATAAATCCACAAACACAACTACTACTACTTGATAACAACAAACCAATAACATAACACCGTGAAAGCAAGACTTTCGCAATACGGTACTGACCTCTACAACCTTCGCAATGTCTTAGATGAGAACCCGAGCTGAGGTGAGATTGAAGCCCGTAAAACCAGATATTATGCGCAATGTCATGAATGAAGAGGTGCTAGTGAACTTGAAAGTGCGACCTATGGTACTGATGATAGGAAACTGGGTTATGAAGAAGACATTGTGGGTAGTGGTTTATTTTTAATGAAAATTAAAAAAAAAAAACAAACATCTACTGATATCTTACAAGTAGTCAGATAGGAAACGACCTCATCTAGTTTTTAAAATATGATTGACGTGTAAAAGATTTTATAATAAAAACCTACGTACAGAAATAAAATCTATTATCATTTAACCCATAAATGAGTCCTGTGTAACATAGTTCATTAGTCACAGCAATTTGAGAGACCGAGCATTTGTAATATTTAGGGCACCCGAACCCCCGCTAATATTGAAAAGTTCTTCAACTTCTTATAAAAAAATGCAAGCTTATACTTACCCGAATTCAAAGTAGAATCAGTTCAAATTCTGTTGATCTAGATTCTAGATTTAAAAACAAGAACACACAAATAGGAATTTTGGTCCGGTTGGTTTACCTCATCCGACCAAATAACTCTTAAAGGTCACAGACGAACCCACACGAAACGAAACAAAAACATTGAATAATAAGCATTATATATATTGTCAATTAGGTGACGTTGCTTGATTTTAATAAAACACGTGATTTCTATCTAATTAGAAAAATAATATAATGCTTATTTATGAAGCAGCTTCTTTAATAAATTTGCATTACTTTTAATTGGACAATCATGAGACCAGTTTTATTTATATGTATTTAATCGATCGAATATTTGAATATAATGAATCGCGTCTTTTTGTGAACTTCAAATACTTCCTATTTTGGAATCCAAAAATACTAATTCGCCAAGTAACTGCGATCAACTTGGATGTAGGTAATTTGCATTTGCGACTTATTTGCCAATAATATAAATAAATATGAGTTTGTGGAAAAATAACTTTAATTCCTATACATATAATAAAGTTCAATTTACGCTAAAATTTCAAACATTTTTATAACTTTTTCAATAATGCTAGTCACTCTGAAATCAACTTAATAACCATTAAAATAAAGTTGGGAATCGTCATAAAATAACATCAATTTGAAATATAAATTTGAATAGACAAAAATCTACGTACGAGCGGAGCGTGTGTACGAATGATGAAGATGTAGCTCGGCTTGCGCGCGGTTGGTGACAGTTCTAAACTAACCTAACCCATTTGATCGGAGTATTGTAACTTAGTTACTGCGACTAACTATGAGAAAAGACCATAGAATCATTTATTTTAATGTGCATCATGAGAAGGTCAATTTTTTTTTGAGGATTATGTAAAATATTTCCGGGTTTTATTTAAAATCCTGTCGATTCTATAACCTTGTCTAAATTTAGTAAGTATGCACATTGTACAGTTTCATACTTTGGAAATGTCAAAACCGTCTGTTGTTGTTGCTACGCTGTGTTCACCAATATAGTTCGTAAAACCTGTCACTATTTTAATTGAGGTCACTTATAACTCAGGAAAAAGGGAAAACGGTAACAAGTATGACAAGTCTGTTGTGATGTTGTTTTTTTTTTTCGAATAAGAAATGGATTAGTCATATCTAACAGGTATAATCGAAAAATTATGTATGTAGATGACTCGATTAACAGTGGCCAAGGGCGTGGTTTCGTGTGGTAAAGGTCACTGGTTTGATCCCCAATAGAACAAATTTTATTATTATTATTATATAGCACCGAACTTACCCCAACATACCCTATGTTGGGGTAAGTTCGGTGCTAGGATAAGACCGTACAAATTAAATTCTGCACTATTCTATTCTGCCAGAATAAAATGGCACAGATCACAATGTTGTCACCATTAAAAAATATTGCCAAATTAGTCGGGAATATAATTCGTAGATTCGTCGAGCATGTCGGGGTAATCCCAGTGTCGAACTTACCCCGACATGTTGTACCTACCTAACTACCTACTGTGACCGTGTACGGTCTTACTCATTAAAACAATGAACTTTTGTCTTAAACGTAGTTAGGTAGGTACTTGTAGGTACAGATCAGACATTTGATAAAACTCGAAGAGACAGCGACGTTGACGATGATATTAATCTTGCACTATTTTAATGTATGTACTTTTATTGTTACAGGTAAGCAGCAACATCTTTTATCTTCCAGCAACATAAACATGGGTATGGTAAATTTTCATGACACTAAAAATAATCACTAACGTACTGTATAAAACAATATAAATGTAATAGAAAACAAAGCGCTTTACTGTCTGTCTGTGTGACCGCTGAGTTCTTTCAAACTATGCAATGGATTTCGATACGGTTCCACCGTCATTTAGAGCATTTATTCCGGGAGGAGATATCTCGATGTTTTGACATGCCCATATAGACAAGACATGCCATAACCCCCTGAGGGTTATTGAGTAATAAAAAATTTTACAGAAAGCAAAAAAAAAATGTTCGAGCTTTTGAAATGGATATCGCCGTAAAAATTGATCCAAAATAATGTTTATTAATTAGGATACATTATATTAAGACCGGTGAACGTAAGGTAGGACGCCCTCAGGCTAGGTGGAGCGACGATCGATCTTCGCAGGATGGCTGGTAGCAGCTGGATGAGAGTTGTCGAAAATCGAGTTGAAAGGCTTGAAATAGGAGAGGCCTTTGTCCAGCAGAGGACTGCTATAGGCTGATGATGATGATATTAAGACCAAAGGTACTTTTGAAACTCAGGAATTGTAGTTTTCTTGAAACTCTCGCCTATAAAAGAAATATTTTCTTAACAACAAACGATTAGTCACAAGTACAAATCCAGCGCAATAAGAAATAATAAATGACGCTATTAACCGAGGTCAGATAACGGTATAAATCTACAACTGAAAGGTTGTAAATTCACAGGTAGACAAGAGAAGGGTTCCGGGTAAATTTTTACTCACAAAAAAGGTCTTTTATCCTGAAAGTAACACAAATATACGGTAATATGTCAGTGTAGAAGAAAACCAATAAACTGACCGTTTCGAAGGAGCGTTTACGAGCTTACATGACAAATACTAAGGAGGGTTTCACCACAGAAAAAATATTTTATTCTATTTGTATACCTACTTATAGTTTACGTGCTGAACCCGAGGATCGGACACAGGACCCCAGTCCTGTGTCCGATCGGGTACTCGGTACTCGGGTCGGGTAAAGTGTTATTGGGTTTCATATTGGGAAGTTCCTCTGTAACAGCCCGGTAGGGTTTTTGCACGGTCAATAGGAAAATGCCTTAGGCCACTGTTACAGGGCATTTAAACCTAACAGCGAAATGTGACGGTAATATGTACACCCTTTGTGGAAAAGGTACCTTCATGCGTTATGTATAATTATATTACTTATATCCTGCAATACAGATTTTCCGTGGTTTTTCAATAAGCGTAATTTTGTCTTCAGTCCATTCACCATCCTATCTAACTATCTTGAAAGGCAGGCGAGCATGCACTAGTATAAATGGCCTACAATTGACGTCAGCAATTATATATAATAAAGTTCACCCATACATGGTAAATCTCAAGGTAGTAAATAATTTTCCGCATTCAGTTAATTTATCATAATTTTTCACACATGCTTGCAACATTCTTTGTATTTATTCATGTATTTAGATTAACTGACGTATTAATCGTGTCCATATGTTTTAATGTACACTATCAACTGGTCGTAAATGACTACGTTATTAACGTCAACATAACAACTATTTAAACAATCTAACAATTTCCTAGGACAATGCAGGCTGTGGCTGCTCTAAATTACCTAACCACGATTACGAAACAGTCTCCCTGAAGGGCCGCTGTAACAAAGGCATTCAAAATGATCATTATTTCAAATTCACAGTCCCTTAGTCACCTCTTACGACACCATGAAAGGGTCCTTTCCGCTTGTGCCCGTAACCGAGAACCACTGAGCAAGGTAAGCAGGCTACTTGTCCAAATTCCTTGTGGTTTACAAACATGGCAACTTTTTGTTGGGAGACTGTTGCGCGACTGCACCGTGCGATTATAGTTCAGTAAAATATGGTTTTGGGTTATCCAAAATTTCTATGAAAGCAACTACCTAAATACTTTTCTAAATAAAAAAAAAAAACGCATGTAATTTAAGAGAACAAAGGCCTGAAAATGCTTTTATTTTTACTGGACTAAAATGAAACTGTGATACTGACCCAAGTCAGTTAAAACATGCCAAAACCACAACTTAGCCACACTGGGCAAAATGTCTGAAAACCAATTATTGACTTTTATTTGTTTTTTATGGTAAAGAAACATGCTTTAACGAGGCAAAAGGAATATATAATCATAGCAAGTGCCGTTCTATAGCTTCTGCCTACATCCCCATGGGAAAAAGGCGTGAGCTTATGAATGTGCTTACACTATAATAGACCAGGAGGCCTATTTGATGAAACCCACAAAACTCCTACAATTTGACAACGTTGCAAATTTTTTCATACATTTGGGCTTTATTTAACCATCTGTCGTTAAAATGCGTCATGTTTTTTTTTTTACAAATTTCTGTGACTCATTATCAGTTATATTAAATTGGGTCCTGATTGTGTCGCGACAGTGTCTCAGCAAAAAGTTGCCAAGTCTAAAGGCCCAAAGGCCGTGCGACCTGGCTTACTACATAACCCAGTTCATTGCGAGTATATGCCATCGGCTGATATCGCAATGCATCCGGTCAAACGTCCTTCATTCACACCATACTTTTACTAGTCCTACGATTTCTGAATTAAACTTTACTACACGTAGGTACAGGTACATGTCTACCTGGTAATATTTCGTTGCGTAGTTTTGCTGGTGAACAGATTTAATCGGGTAATTTTAAAATATTTTAAAGGCCATCTAATTGAGGGGCTAACTTTTCAACGTCTGTTTGGTAAACTTTCATAGAAATCCAAGACACTGTTGAATTACTGTGAAGGATAACTTCGTGAGAAAATCTAGATTTAGTGGTAAATCTAGATTTCGTTTTATGAATTTGACAATGATGCAATAGTGACCGATTTGATCACTATCCACTATCACGCACTGGGCCCGCGTGGTGGATTACCACTCCCTCTCACAGAGAGAAGTGTTGTATCCCACTAGTTGGAACATTATGATCGTTTTGTATGGGACAATGACAGCCTAGGATGTATTTGGCTTAGATCAGAAGCGGTGCTCTTTTATTCAAGTTTGTCGTGAATGAAAACTGATGGATTTTATACAGCCTGTAACATCTTTCGTAACCAAAATGTTGATAACGATCACAAAACATACATTACCACCTGGTAGAGCATAATATTGAAACTCAGCTCAGATCTGTTTGTACTTACTCCGCAGATTTGGTAATATTCGCAGTGGTATTATAGCCTACATAAATCATGATTAACTACTTGATTCCTTCTGATTGGTTTACTCGCGTTTATTAATTCGTAGGAGGTCGTAGGTATATTTGCACATCCTAAATCGAAAAATGAAACCTACAAGACTTCAAAACTATACATTTTCTTCGGCCTGTCATTAGCCAGTAATTCGTTATGATGGATGTCTGCTCTCTATTTTTGTACATAGTCATAGTCAGCCTATAATGTTCCCACTGCTGGGTATCAGGCCTTGTCTCTTCGAGAGGGAGTGGGCCTTAATCTACCACGCGGGCCCAGTGCAGGTTGGTAGATGTCACATGTCTTCGATTTTTTGGTAGCATGCCATTTTCCTCTCCATAGTGTTGAGTCTATTTTTGAGGGGCCCGTGGCTAAATAATAACAGCCGCACAGGTCGATCGGTCAGGTTAAGCTACGCTTGCCGCGGTTGGTCTGTGGATGGGTGACCATCTTTACATACCGAGACCCCTCCGTGCCTCGGAAAGCACGTTAAGCAATGGCTTAACGTGCTTCGTGCTAACGAATGACAGTCGTTACGGGTAGTCAGAAGCCCGAAAGTCTGACAACCAGTCTTACCAAGGGGTATCGTATTACCCAGTAACTGGGTTGTGAAGGTCAGATAGGCAGTCGCTCCATGTAAAATGCTGGTATTCAGCTGCATCCGGTTAGACTGGAAGCCGACCTCAACATAGTTGGGTAAAGGCTAGGCAGATGATGATGATGAGTGTTGAGTCTATTTTTGATACCTTCAGCCCCTCACCTCCGTATTCCATTTATCATCTTTGATATATCTGGCTATTCAGTTCCTTGTACTTCAAAGTAAACGGATCTTTCTAAAACTGTCGCTCTTGCTTCACGCAGCTGTGTTACTCGCCATCATGGCAGTTCTCGGCACCCTGCGGTGATCGAAAAAGATAACTGCTTATAATCAGAATTTCCCTTGTCGACACAAAATCGCCAGTGTTACTAATGTCGCAATGGTCAGGTATTTTAACGCGCAGTTTCCTTCTCCCGAGCCGTGTTCCGCTTGCGACATGACGTTGCGTATAGCAGGGATTAGTCGCACGCGCCACTGCGACGCGATTATCAGTCGTGATGACATACTGGTTATTATGGGGTTTGATTTGATTTTAGAATTGATGGGTTAGTGGCATAAATACAGCCACAGCAGAGATCTAAATTACAAGTTTGGGACTCTTGTTGGTGAAACTTCTCAAATGTTTAAACTACTACTATTGTTAAGTTAACTGCTTCTTCTTTTCATATGTATAACTATTTTTTGTATTTTTCTGTAAATTATTTGTTCATTATCTAATTTCGGTTCAAAAACGAAAGATTTTTTCCTTAACTTGTCCAAAGTAAACCCTGCTTTAGTATTTCTAATGCATTACTTTACTAACAACATAATTACTATAGATCTTTGATCTGAAATAAAATATTTATTATTATTAAACTTTTTCTGGTCGTTTTTCCCAATGTTATCCACTCAACCATCCCATCAATCATGATCGTATCTTTTACGTTACCAGTCAACAGTTAATCTAAATAAAATACAACAACCAAGCACCTGAAAATGCATGTCTAAATGTAAAAAATAGGTAGTGTGTTAGCACGCAGTTTGTCGAGGCGGAGAGAGGCGATCGCGCGCCCTTCAAACGAGTCCGGCTGCCAGTTCCGGTAGCTGCAACCGACAGGAGCCGAGAAGGCAGTGGATACGGCATTGATATGCTACAAATGCTTGATACTAAAAATACCAAAAAACTAAGTAAAATAACCGAGAATGGGTAGGAAGTGGCAAGTAATAGACTCTGACAAGACAACTCATCTGCGATGCCACTGGTGTAGTAGATGCCATTCGGTGCTGGCTATCGGTCAGCTTGATGGCCAACCAATACCCAAAAAAAACAATAAAGGGTTGCACTCCGGGAGTGCCGGCAGAAGTGAATATTAACGTTGTGTTGTGTTGTCAACTCTCCCTCCGTCTTACGAATTTTCGATCGGGTCACGTGTCCTGACGCGAGTTTAACATTTTTTACCCATCACAACAAAATTGCACAACGCCGCTAAAGAAGTTTTCACTTCAAAAACCCTTTGTCTATTAATGGGAACCATAAATAGGGTCAAAAGTAATAGAACAGTCATCTGTCACTATTTTTAGTATCCACAGCTCAAAGGACCAATCTTGACTGATTGGTCCTTGGATCCGTTTTATAAGATGTGTCTTTTGTAGATATTATTTAAGGATCTGCAAACTTTAATAGGTGCAGTCGAAGGTCTAAACTCAGATATAGAGTTCCATGGGCATGTTGCAACTGTTGCAAGTACGGCATTCGTCACTAAATCCACACATGCATGCGATTATGACACAACAATACTTTGTCAGCAACGTGTTCATGCTTTGACTACTCCAACCAGTAAGTTAGCCTTCGTACATCGCATCAAGTATGACACATTGCAACAACATGCAATAATTAAAACTTCATTCACATATAGATCACAAGATACGGCCAGGATAAGACAATCACGTAACATTAATCACGAGCGAACTAAAAGGAAGTCGAGATCTGTTTGTTTGTTTAAGAGTGCAAGAGTAGGTACTTAGGTAGCTTAGCAGGGTCCTTAAATACAGAAATGTCGTATTCTACGTTTATGATACAAAACAGCGGTAGGTTAGGGTGCTGTTTTTTTTTCAATACAATTTTATTCCATCACTAGCTGCACCCCGCGGTTTTACCCGCATAAGTTTCGATCAAGTGGAAAAATCGGGACAAAAAGTAATCTTTGTGTTAATCCTTATAAACTATCTGTGTACCAAATTTCATCCAAATCCGTTTAGCAGTTTTTACGTGAAGAGTAACAAACATCCATCCATCCATCCATCCATCCGTTCATCCATCCATCCATCCATCCATCCATACATACATAGATATTAGTAGGATTAATAGGATCATCATCATTTCAACCGAAAGACGTCCACTGCTGGTTTAGGCCTGCGCACCGCCACAGATTTTTTTAAAATTCTTCTGGAGAAAGCAACAAGTTATCTTCTTGATAATTTAACTGCGTTGCTTTTTCGACACCTCCGAGAAAATGGCGTTAAAATAATGACGTGTAAAAGTGTCTTAAAAGATCTACTTACATAAATAAACATTTCATTCATTACATTTCTCTTCCCGTTATTTATTTATTGTACACCAGGAAATACATAACAAAAATATATACAATTTTTAATACAAAACATACAATGGGCAGCCTTATCGCTTCCTGGAATCTCTTCCAGGCAAGCCTACGCACTAAGCGCTTCTCAACATCATTCTGATGCGCACAGCTAAGGAGTGGAATTGTCTACCAGCGTCTGCATTCCCGAGTTCATACAACCCGAATCTCTTCAAGGCGAGAGTGAATAGGCTTCTTCTGGGCAAGCTCGTTCCACCGTAGATCTCATCTCTGCCTCTGGGCTGGATTGAGGTCAAGAGTGAGCCTATTGTCAATAAAAAAAAACCCTGTTAAAATTACATGTGCGTACCTTTTTACACAAAATAAACATACCATCACGCCTTTTTCCCCGAAGGGTAAGGCAGACGTGTAACATAGACTTGTAGACTTGTAATCCAGTGTGCCAAACTGAGAGCATACACCTAAATTCTTTACCACCGCCAATTGTTGTTGTCCTACTTCTTTGCAAGGTTTGAGGCCCTACGCATTTTTTAATTTATGTCTAATTAATCAACAAATAATAATTAACAAGTGCGTATAATTAGTTCTACATACATTAATGTGTTTGTCCTCGCGTGATGGCTGAACGGATATATTCGCGAAACATTCTGATCTATAGATAATTTATATCCGCTGCGTGTAAGATGAAAGATATTGAAATTAAATTAGGTTACATTGGATTTTGGTACAGGGTCATATAAAAATCAAGTAAGTTTTAAGTTAGGTACTTGTGGTTTTAATTAAACTTGTCAACCTTTATTCTATAAATAGGTAGGTGCAGGGTCGCAGGGACATCGACGCGCAAACTGTAACCATGAATTCAGCACATGTTTCTAGACCTCTCAACGTAGAAATTTTTGGTCTATTATCAAAAAAATAAAACCTGCTGTTTCGTTAAAAAGTGCTTGATAACCTACGGTCAAAATGTATGGGAACATCTAATTTTGTTTTTTATAACCTGCGAAAAATTTCAACACCGGGAATGATATACTTCAGAATCATATACTGAATCCATGGTAACGCTGTGTAATGCAAAATAATAATGCATCTTGTTTTGAGTTTCACGATATGCAATTATAATTTTTTGGATCACTATTATTAGAGGAGAAGGTAAGCACATGTTGCTCAATAGTAACTCAGAGTCTGGATTTGTAGGTGGGGGGAGCCTGTTACTACATACTGGACTTAAACATAACGGCGGTTAAAAATGTCGACGACACGGTTGGCTCAGAGGCTGAGCGTTGTATTGCCTACAGGTAGTTGTTCCAGGTCTGGCTGCTTGTGTATGTGAGTTTAAATGTTTGTAAACGCACCCAGGATACAGGAGTAATTCCTAGTGTGGGGCAATGTTTTTATAAAAAAAAAAAAAAACAACTGGCGAAATGTAGGTGTACTATTAGGTACCTACATCTCTGCCTAACCCTTCGAGATATAAAGGCGTGATGTTATGTTATGTGTGGGTGGGCGAGAGGTTCTCATAGAACTGACCACTCCGATGACAATCAGGGAAGCAGCGGTCGCTTCCCAGTTCTTAAAAATGAAGTTGGTACGTCATCAAAATTAATGAGGCAATGATTAGTTTCATTATAATCGTTATTGCGATGTTCTTATACAGCAGTACTCAGTCGCATTTACAGGCTAAAACGGAAACTAAACATTTAGAAGGAAAATCTGAAGGCCAATTTCCGTAATTAAAAACTTTCAAAATCATATCCAATCTCATCTCAGCAACAATCAATTTTAAAAAGTTACAAAAATTGTAGGGAAATTAAAGGTATTTTTGACAGTTTGGGACTAAGATCCGACCGAGAACGTTCTTAAAATTACAAGAATTGCCCCTCTGATTGACAGAATAGGTGATCGATTATTCGGACCTTCACAAACCTATCTGTGGTAACTCCAATAACACAACTATGTAATCAAAAGGATACTTAAGTGAATGAAAGTGCATTAAAAGATAATGTCAATGACCTCATAAACCGTGGTATATGTCAACGATCAAGGCTGACACGCCCGCAAATGTCATACAGTGCGCTTTGCCTCAAATGTACAAGGTTGTAGGTTTAAGCCCTATAAGCATTGTCAACGTGGGTTATACTCGTAACTTATTTACTCGTAGGTACAGTTTACGTCTTTATCTTAAAACTTACTTTGTTCCGGCAACGAATGGAGTGAGCTGGGCAGTCGTGGATCCTACGGCAAGAGAGAGTTCACTTCTTTTAATAGGATGACACTGTTGTCACCACACATTTCAAGAGGATTGATGATCGAAAGAAGAGTTACAAGTGGCTAAGATGCCTTTACTTATTCTATGATCATAGCATCTCCTTGAAGGAAGTAACCTGTAACCTTCCGTGGTCCTCTTGGAAGTCTCTGAACCGTCACCGAACACAAGTGGGAAGATGTAAGTCTAACCTGTTAAAGTGGGGCTACGTTGACGGAACGGTAGGAAGTAAGGTGCGATTGTGGAGCTATGTCACAAACCTACTAACTCGCCCTCTGTGTCCCAAAACATGCAGTAAAAGTGACTTCTGTGCTGCCACCGACAATGCCGTGGAAGTGGCAAAGTTTTGGAAAAATAAAATTTAAAATACAGTCGTGTCAGCGACACGAAGAAGCTTATCATAACCGCTACGTTGCCTAATTTCCTTAAAGAAACTCTGGATCGTATGGTTTTTCTTACTATTTTACCAAAAAGACAAAATAAGATTCTTATGTGTATTTGTCTGCTAGGCAGCAGACAAAAATACTGACATAATTTAATTCAGAAATATTAGCATAAATAAATGCCTAAAAAATAACTTAATAACAAGCCGCGTTTGTATGACATGTCACATCAGGAAATTCAAATGAGATTTTCTTCTCAACTTTAATAACACTTGACTGAACCCACCTTACGCAAATAGCTTGAGTTCCGCATTTTGATTGGCTCTCGCAAACATCATTACTACCTACGTAATACTCACTTCAAGTTACGCAGAAATAATAATGATAAGTAAACGGTTCAAACACTCCTTAGTGTGTCGGTGGCAAACTATACTATAGAGCGATCCAGAAATTGGCTACGAGTTTGGCAGTTTCAGTTCACTCACAACCTGACTTAAAACTAGTTAAAAGAAAAATTAAAATCGTCTACTTTTACAATGTTTGTAAATATGTGAGCACCATGTACCTATCACATAATGAATTTATATGTCATGGTATCATTAATCCATTTGAATTATTTTACCTAATTGTGGTATAGTAATTTTAATTTAGGTGCATCGTCTTCACATATAATGTAATACTACCACTTGGAAGGGGCGACTAGAATCAATTATATTTTATTGTAATTTTTGACGTTCCTAAGTGCCTTTTATGTGCCTATTTGAAATGAATGCTTTGACTTGAATTTGATGGCAATCTATATAGAGTCGGTCCAGAATTTGGCTACGAATTTGGCAGCTTCAGTCCATCAATTCCTCACTGACACGATATTAAGTGCCCCATTGTTTATGGAACAGCACCACATTTACACTCCAGGTTGGAGTCATCTGTGAATCTCCACCTGGACAGGTGTTTCTTACTTCGGCCAATACTGTAAACATTCGATAGCTAATCCGCGGATTAACCATCAAAGATTTGACATGAAATAATAAAGATATCGATCATTTCTTACAAAACAAACCGCAACATGCCAGCTTTATAGATTAGGGTAATTTACGACACTGACCGGTTATTACTGGCAATAATTAATCAGATTCCACCCGCAATATTTATATGCGTGCAATCTAGGCAAACTACAAAATAGACGTGGCGTGAATATACTAATAAATTATTGATATTAATTGGTGGTTGTGTTAAATTTAACATATTCCTTATGTAATCGATAAATCATTTCTCCATGCATATATCGCAAGAAGCTGGCAGTATCATCTCAACGGTAATATTTTCATATTATTTGTTTTTATTTCTTTTTTGTATATTCATGTATTTATTTATATTTATTTATGCTTATATTTATATGTTTTTATAATTAGGAATGACATAGTCCGTAGAGCCCTTATATCGGCAAATGTCCCCTGCGTGCTTGAGCCTACAGGTCTTAGCAGGTGTGATGGTAAGGGGCCGGATGGGCTGACTCTAGTGCCATGGAAGAACGGGAAGTGCCTGATCTGGGAAGCAACTTGCGTCGTCGCTGCCAGTCACCTGAATCGCACCACGCACACTGCCTCTGTCGCAGCTGAAGATGCCTGCTCTGTAAAAAGGCTCAAGTACGTTTCCTTGGAGCAGCCTTACTATTTTGTGCCGGTAGCTGTGGAGACCCTGGGTAGTTGGAGTAGGGCAGCGAAGGTTTTTGTGGCGGAATTGGGCCGTAAGCTCAGGGAGGCAACCGGTGACTCCCGCTCTGGCTCGTTCTTGGTGCAAAGGTTGGCCATCGCTATTCAGCGAGGCAATGCGGCGAGTGTTATGGGCACCTTTGCGCCGGGAACAATCAGGGGCGGGTTGTTTTGTGACCTTTGACTGTGTATTTATTTAATTTACACTATCGTTTTATGTTTATGAATTTATATGTAGTAGTCATTATAAATATTTAAACATTATGAAAATGTGAAATGTCCAGGGATATTATTATATTATATATTATGGAACACAAATAAAATAAAATAAAAAAATTAGGTATATAATATATTTATTGTTTTAGTAGGTTTATGCGTATCTTTATATTTAAAATATTTATTCCTCAATTTTCATGATTACAACTACCAGTATTTGTCTCTGTATCACCCAAAGGTTGACAGGTAGAGAATGACTTTGGTCTAATTATAATTATTATCAGTTCAGTTAGGAAATGCAGGCACCATCTTGTTTTAAAATATTGACCAACAAAATATTGAGATGTATATCTGTCGTTAGATCTATGTACTTTCAGAAATAAACATTAAATTACATTACTTATTGAGCATGAGGATTGAGGAGGAGACAAAGTGTTATTGAGTTTTTCCTTCAAGAATTTCTCAGTAGCTGCCTGGAGTCTTTATGGAGTCTGGAGGATTTATGCCCGGTTGATGACAATAGGAAATAGAAACCATTTAAAGATAAAAAAAAGATTAAAAAAAAATTCAATCTTACACATATTTCACAAACATACAAGTATTACCATGAAGTTCTAACCAACAGAAAGCTTAGACTGATTTAACAGCGGGTCCCAAACTAAGCACAGCCTGTATCTTGGTGACCCAAACACTACACAAAGTTACTAATTGAATCAGTTCTGCTAGCGCTATTTACTTGGTTATACGTATAATGTAGGTCGCCCCCTAAAGTTTGAGTCCCTAACTTAAACATAATTGGCGAAATGTGGGTGTACAATAGGTACCCCACTGCCTAACCGCGGAAAAACAAGCGTGATGTTATTTATGTTAATGAATTATTTTGCGATATAGGTCAGGATGGCAAGAAGCGGAATATTGGTCTGTCTAACTAACAACGTGTTTTCGCATGCGTACATTTTAAATTATATTTGATTGTAACATTTTCGATGATTTTATGGACTCGAGTGTTTCTTTAAACCCGATTCAGATAAACTAGTTTTTCTAGGCCAAACTAGATCGTTTGTATGTTACATTATGATCAGCCTTCTAACTAAAAATCTATAATATTAAGTATAGTATTGCAACAATGAAAATCTGAATAGCTTTTCACAAATGTTAATCAAAATAAATGACTAAACTATGCAAATATATTAAAATCATCATTAAAATTCCATTTAAAATCTAAATAATTTAAATATTTTGTAAACAAATGCAGGCCAAAATACGTTGTAATGCAAATAAGAGTCATGTTAAGGCTCCCGCAGACAGGCTCGTCGTGACAGCGCGACGCGACTCTAGTAGAAAAAATACTATGAACACTTCATGGAAAATATTCTATCAGAATCGCGTATCACCGTCGCGTCGCGCCTGTTTGCGAGAGCCTTTACAAAGAAATGTATTGCAAAATGTTATATAAGATGGTAAACAAAGTTGAATCATTGCCAGGATACGTAATTTATTAGAGATTTAGTGTAGGTAAATAAATTGGTACTCTAATGACCTGCCTCCAGCAAAGAACGCATGCTAAGCGACAAATTAGTGCAATGCAATGCAGTAGATATTTAGACGATTCACTTTAATTGTCAATGTATGTCCATATTTAATTTCATGTCCTGACAAACATGGTTTTTTATCAGCATTTATTATTCCTTCTCGTTCTTTTAAGTATTATCTTCTTCTTAGCGTGTGGCAATCTATACAGGGTCAAATTAAATTAGCTAGCGAAACTTCACGGATTCGATGAGTATCGCCGAATTTCGTTTTCGGCCAAAAATTTAAATCCATTTTCAGCCCATCTTGCTCTGGGAAGACGGCCTAAAACCGGTCGTTTGGCAGCGCCTCGTTACGCAGTTAACAGTAATGTTACTTGGCATTGCATAAAAAACGAAGACACTAAATTGACACTTTTGCTACGTTTAAGGAAAGTGTAATATTAACACTGACAAATTGTCGGCCGTGTTTGAGATCAGTGTGTCATTTGTTGTTGTTTCGCCATCTTTTTGGTGGATCTTGATGATATTTTGGCAAGTGCGATATGGTGCTCTTGTGTCACTTTAAGTTGAAAAAAGTAATAATGTAGATGACATCTTAGTTATAAATGCAGTCAAAGTCAAATCATTTATTTCAAATAGGCCATTTATTTCAAGTAGTTAAAAGACACTTTTGAACGTGAACATTTACTAGAAAATAGAATTTATTCTAGGCGCCCTTTTTTTTACCTCAAAAGGTGAATAGGCAAGAAACTCCACAGTAACTCTTTTAGCATATTTTATAAGATTTTGTATGCATTAACTATAATTATTGTGAAGACAATGTCCCGATGTGTTAAAGAATGAAGGAGTGTAGAGGGCTAAGATTTGAAACCTGAACCTGACTTTTTAGGGCAAAATCATAGTACCTAGTCCGTAGTTTTAAACAAAGGGAGTCTTAATTATAAGTTAGCGTTAAAGAAAAGTCAGAACTGTCCCATTCCATCAAAGTATCTGCTACAACATAAAAGTCACTACATTGACTAATTCCATGAGATGCATAAATAAGACTACACCGGACTGTTCAAATATTTATTTTAAATCAAGCTTACGGTTTCTAGCACACAAACGTGTGTGGCTATGCGTCAGCTCCAATAACCAGGTCGCCAAATTGCCAAAAAAACACATACAAAAATTAAGCAATGTCTTAAGAACTACTACAGAATCAAAGTCAAAGTTTTCTCACATCTTTAACCTAGGTGTCAAAATAGACGTATGTTGTGTTACGTAAACGGATCGTAAATCATTTAAAGCCTTGAACTAATTAACTTCGATTTTTTCTAAAGTAATGTGGATGATTTCTGAAGTGTGTTTGATTTTTATTTCCTTTAATCAACTTGGCCCATCACATTCCACTTCTAGTCATAATAATATATGTAGATCCCTACAACGCCTATGCTCTGTTCCAAAAGTATCTGATTAAAATGTAAACAAATGGATTAGAAAACCTGTGCACGCATGAATTTTAGTAATATAATTTATTTATTTAATTTTTTGTTTTTATAATAATGTTTTTCAAACAATAATTGTTGGAAAAAGTGGTGAGATATAAAGTTGAAACCTTCTAAATATAGATGAATGTGTTACTAATTCCATTTAGTAAGCGAATGCATAAGAATTTAACCTGAAAAAGTGAACAGGGTTTGTTTACACTTTCACCAGCTATTACGGAACAGATATTAGTTACCAGCCTTCTGCATTCAGCCTTTTAAGGACGTCACATTTTTTCATTAATATAAATTAATATGTTTTGGGGGGCCTAGTGACCCATAACACAGGTATTTTATGCCCATTTTGAGCACCAGTCTCTCACAACATTTGTGATGAGAAATAAATAAATGAATTATCTAGCTGGGGGAGACAGATTAATGTTCATTATTTTCTAGCCATGGCTCTTAATGTTTTCCTTCTCTCATGTCATTACGAACTATAAAAAAATGTCCAGCCATTGCGATATAACTCCTCGATAATTCTCATATATCACCATTTATGGGACTTTAAGGAATCCCACCTATAAGTGGTTTATTATGAGCAGACATCATTGAATCGACTTGCAACATCTTGGGTTTTGGGGTTGTTGACCGCATCTCGGATATCGCACTTATCAAGGTATAATGGTCAATTGAAGACGGCTACGCGAAGAATATAAGGTCAACGAACTAGGTACCTATATGTCTGAGAGCAATACGATCATTTATTTCACTTACCTATGTAATAAATATTGTGCCAATAGCGCCAAAATTCTTCAAACTCTTATATGAATAAAAAAAAGAAGAAAACAACGTAATTATGATTTATAGTGTCGGAGAAGTGTTATTTATTCAATGTATTTAGTATTTATGTACACACAGAAAAATAAATAGGGATATGACACAATTATAATTTGAGTACAACAGTACCTTTGTAGGTACTGCTTTTTTCTTAAGAAACTTCTTCCACCAGACCTGCAAGAGGAGAAGTAAAAAAGAAATGTAGACAAAAGTGTGCCAGAACAAGAAGAGAAAAAAATGAATGTGTGAAGTCTAAAACTAAAAATATTAAATATACGAGTATAATGCAAAAAAACCGGCCAAGTGCGTGTCGGACTCGCCCATGAAGGGTTCCGTTACGTTACGATTTATGACGTATTAAAAAAAAACTACTCACTAGATCTCGTTCAAACCAATTTTCGGTGGAAGTTTATATGGTAATGTACATCATATTTTTTTTTTAGTTTTATCATTCTCTTATTTTAGAAGTTACAGGGGGGACACACACATTTTACCACTTTGGAAGTGTCTCTCGCGCAAACTATTCAGTTTAGAAAAAAATGATGAATGAGTATGGGGACCCCCAAAATTTATTGTTTTTTTTTCTATTTTTGTGTGAAAATCTTAATGCGGTTCACAGAATACATCTACTTACCAAGTTTCAACAGTATAGCTCTTATAGTTTCGGAAAAAAGCGGCTGTGACATACGGACGGACAGACAGACAGACAGACATGACGAATCCATAAGGGTTCCGTTGCCATTTGGCTACGGAACCCTAAAAATTGAAGATTTTCTTATGGAATTTCTCAGTGGCACCCCAGAGTCTGGATTTGCGTTCAACTGATAGCATATACTTAAACATAATTAGCGAAATGCACTAGACATACCTA
The DNA here is from genome assembly GCA_951799955.1 of Apamea anceps. Lineage (NCBI taxonomy): Eukaryota > Metazoa > Arthropoda > Insecta > Lepidoptera > Noctuidae > Apamea > Apamea anceps. Next base: position 2,291,120 of record OX637504.1, on the reverse strand, counting down.
ACCCTTCGGGAATTACAGGCGCGATGAACATTTGAACAAAAAAAAAATGCTCCCAATTGTTACTTACTCTTACTAACAAATGATTTAATATTTTAAATTATATTAAATGAAATCAAGACCAAAGAACTGTAAGTATGTAAGTAGTGCATTAATTTCCTGATATTGCAACTGAAAGAAACGTAGTCTAAATAAAAATAGTTGGATTTCAATACGAAGAATTGTTAAGAAACAGCCCGACGTGTGCAATAACTTATTGTAACTGCTTTTGATTCACATCTATCTAGACCGCCAAGTTTGAGTAATACCTACATATAATTATCATATATGTACATAATATCATCACGCATGTATTCCACAAAGAGATCCGCAGAGGTGTGCTAAGTGCACCTACATGATAAAAGGGGTGAGATTTTGTCAATAACAAGACCAAAATACAAAATTTTCCTAGTGGATTATTTTTATAACATTGCTCGACTCAGGTATCGGGTCTGGGAATACACGATGAGTAGTTGCTCTAGCGACCACTGTGCCAACAAGCCTGTAGATACAGTACTGCTCATGTACAGACGCCAGCATATCAAGCTGCTACAATCTGTCAGATTTCTTTAATACATTTTCAACTTTATCGCTACAGCATTAAGGTTCAGGGTTGATTGGGAAAATTTGACAGTTTCGGGTAGCTTGACCTGCTGGCGTCTGTACATACGTACAAAGGTATGCGTGTACTATGTATCTTCTTTACATAATTATAAAACAAAGTCTCTTTTCGTGTCTGTGTAACCGCTTAGGACGGTTTTCACCATCGTTGCCTTTGCATCAAAGTTATTCCGAAAGGTTTCATAATTTCAGCCGAAAAACGGCCATCTGCTGGACATAGGCCTCCCCAAACACCGCCACTTCGACCGCTTCTATGCTTCCATCGCATCCAGCGGATTCCTGCGGCCTTTACTAGGTCAGTAGTGCACTTTGTGGAAGGTTTATGTGTATAATACAACAAAATGTAACTTAGAAATAGCAAAGAAATCTCCATGTTTCGAAATATCGCTACATCAGTAGATTGCACCCGTGCGAAGCAAGGGTCACTACGTAGTAAAATAACGTAAAATTAAGCCTTTTGTAATATCTTGTTATACAATTTCACTGACCTTGCACACATACTATTTCGTCTTTGTACTTATTACTAAATCACAAAGAATGATGTCGTACGCAGTTATTTTTTTATAAAAACTATTGCCACACGATGACGATTCGATTTTGTTTTTGTACCTGACCGCGTTGACTGTTAATCTATACTTATAATAAATCTGTAGAAGTGAAAATTCTGTACATTGAAAATATCAAAAAAATAAATGGCAGGGGGTGTTACTAGACCGACACCGAACCCAAAAATGTGATTAAAAAAATTTTTGTCTGTCTGTCTGTCTGTCGGTCTGTCTGTCTGTCTGTCTGTCTGTCTGTCTGTTTGTTCAGGCATCACGCAAAAACTACCGGTTCGATTACGATGAAACTTGGTATAATTATTCTTTAATATCCTGGGCACCACACTGGGTACTTTTTATCCCGGAAAAGTATATACAATAAAAAACAAACTTAATTTTGCGGTTCTATCCCTAGATCCGATTACTGTACCAACCGCAAATAATAAGTTTGGTCACACGCAGTGGAGTTCATTTTTATTCCTTTTACTTTTTAGAGTTATTTAGGTTTATTTTTATATAAGTCGTAGGTATAGATTTTAATTTTAAAGTATAGGTAGTATATTTGATAGTGTACGTAGTGACCGTAGGTTATTTTATAATACTGTTAGGTAGGATAGAATAACAGCCGCACAGGTCGATCGGTCAGGTTAAGCTACGCTTGCCGCGGTCGGTCTGTGGATGGGTGACCATCTTTACATACCAAGACACCTCCGTGCCTCGGAAAGCACGTTAAGCCGTTGGTCCCGGCTGTCATTCGTGGATCTTTGACAGTCGTTACGGGTAGTCAGAAGCCCGAAAGTCTGACAACCAGTCGTACCAAGGGTATCGTATTACCCAATAACTGGGTTGTGGAGGTCAGATAGGCAGTCGCTCCATGTAAAATACTGGTATTCAGCTGCATCCGGTTAGACTGGAAGCCGGCCCTGAACATAGTTGGGAAAAGGCTAGGCAGATGATGATTGAGTTTAGATTAGTTATCGTCATAAAAAGGTTTATTTAGGTAGGTAGGTATTTTATTTTCTGTTATTGAGTTTATTTATTTTTTTAATTAGGTAGGTACTTAGGTAAAGATATCATATAGGTACCCTCTTAATCACCATTAATGAGACACAATTGGTTTTCTATTGTAATTAGCCACAAAGGGCCCGCGAGATAGATGGCATCCTGGTGCACATACATTTTATCCTGTTAGCACGTTCCCGTGGGATAATTTCCGACATCCACGCGGGCGAAGCCGCGGGCAGAAGCTAGTTTTAAAATATATGTAGTTTTCATTACAAGATTTTTTTTCTGTTTATAATATTGTTGCATTAACATTATAAAGTAAAACGCTATGACTTAATTCATTGACATGGATAATTTAATGTGTGACTTAAATGCGAATTGTGCTTAAAATTAGGTTAATTTTGTCATAAAGTTTGTTATACAAAAGTCGCGTTATTTTGTGATAATTTTAATTTTCTCGCTTGGCTCCACCGTTTTTGTGTTTAACTATATCAAAAGCGTCTATTTGATACCTAATACAACAATTAATCTGCTGGATGAGAGTTGCCAAAAATCGAGTGGAGGCGCACAATAGGAGAGGCCTATGTCCAGCAGTGGACTGCAATAGGCTGATGATGACGATGACAACAATTAATTGTGTTTAAGCGCATCAAAAGCGTATATTTGTTACCTAATACAACAACAAATTTGTTGATTAATTTTTTTTAAATTGATTTTTTTAAACTCATACTCTGTCACGAAAACGTGCACTTTTGATCTTGTTTCTCTCCCGAAAGGTTATAAATTATATTGCAGCATTTACTGCAGTAAAGTTTTGCTATAACACCTGCCGGAAAATCGTAATACAAGACCCGGGTAGTAATCAAAGTAATAAATATTGATTTAACGACGATAAAAGCCAATATAAGTAGGTATTTTTATCGTTCTGTTAATTTGAACTTTATTTTTATGATACTGAAAACTAGATTTGGCCTCAGAAATATTTTACAATCCGATACTGCCTCTTTGGAGTTCGAGAATATCATTTGAAATTTTTCGGCAGTTAATAGTATAGCTGTAATAAATAGCTGTTTGCATTATGACCGCGTAGGTATTGTACTTTTCTATGAAACAGCACATTTCTTTTTACATAACCCACGAAAAATTTTTACGCTAGAGGGTCTATTATCATGTGTTGACATGGTGACAGTTTGTGCGTCGATGTCCCTGCCACCCTGGTTCAAGCCATGGTCCGGGGCGAGAAGGAGTGGGAGGCAGTCACCTCCTTCTGCGAAGCAGTCATGCTAGCGAAGGAGGTGGCGGGGTGGGAGACGCTCCAGGCGTCGGGGGCCGCGTGACGACTCCCGGCTACCGTAGGCGCGGGCCTGCGGGCGGAGAGTAATGGGTAGCTCACCGTCCGATCAGGACCAGGCCCATGCCAGACGGCGCGTATGTGCTCCACGCGCGCCTCAAAGAGATGTCAGCATAAATGAAGGGGCCCGATAGGGCCGAGACTTGCCAGGGTAGCGGGATCGTTCGAAAGGGTTACCGCTGCCCTGGAACATAAAGGGCTAAGGAAGGAACACGGGTGGGCTTTAGTCAGTAAGAGTCTGACACTCCCTTCCGCTCCACCCAGAGCGGGAGGGGTCAATTGATGATTTCCCAACAGCAAAAAAAACCCTGTATTTTTATTTTTCCTGTATTTTTCTTTGACCTTATCGAAATAAAAATATGATTACATTGAAAGAAGACCAGGCCCAAAAAACCGCTCCTCATAACTTAAAGAAAATAACCTTTTAAGATGTTATTAAAAATTTTGCTGCCACCCAAAAAGATCCACATTGCGCATTATTGCCTTAATGACCATTGTTAAAAGACATCTTCTATCCTTGTCTGATACATGAAGAAGGGTTGTTTATCTCTTTCTGGCGTAGAACCTTTTGATCGGCAAAGCTTCGGCCCTTAACGAGCGTGTTTGCGAAAGGCAAGGACAGTCGTCCTGAGTATTTAATAATGTACCATTATTACGGTTATTGTCTGTTTATGTTATTATTGTTGTAATAATATAATACATCGTTCACGGTTTGGTCGTTAGGGAGTAGACAGATAAGGAGCCTGAAGCAATATTATATGAAATTTGGGTAGGTCCATAATTGGAGCAGTATTTTATGTATATTACCTAAGTGGCAAGATTGTAATTTAAAGATACTTAACTAGTTTCTGCCTCGTTGTACTAGTGGTCGCAAGCGCTACTGCTGAGTCAAGGTCCTGGGGTCTATTCCCGGGTCGGGCAGTGTTATTGGGTTTTTCATCTGGAATTTCTCAGAAGCAGCTCGGAGTCTGGATTTGTATCTGGTTGATGGCAATAGGCTCGCAGCTTACTACATGGGACTTAAAAATAACTAGCGAAATGTGGATGTACTTTAGAGAACCTACACCCGTACCCTACCCTTTGAGGATAGCGTGATGTTACGTTAACTAGTTTCTTCAACTTTCTGTGGTCGTTAATCTAGTATCAAAATGCGACTAAGGGATTTTTAAAGACGCCAAAATTTGCTTTTGTTGGCAGCTCTTGGCAACTTAGTGATGAATCATGAACGTAAGTGAAATCCGCACCAAATCTTGCTCCCGATGACCAAATCACTTGAAGTCCATGCTGTACTGCAACAGCCTAAAGCATACAAACACAAGCCCGCAGTATTACGCGGCATCTCGCGATGATTGCACAACGCGAGTTTTCCGACATTCATGACGCAACGTTTTTTACTGCTCACTGCTGAGCCTGTTGTGAAGCAAGTGGGGTTGAATGACGTTCGGAGATACATTGCGGAAGATGCTGCGTAGAGGGTTATGGCATGTAATAATCATAATCATCCTATAATGGTCCCACTGCTGGGACACAGGCCTCCTCTCATCGAGAGGATGTGGGCTGTAATCTATCGCGCGGGCCCAGTGCGGGTTGGTAGATGTCATATGTCTTCGAATGTTTGCTTCACCGTTTTGAGAGCAGTGGTGATAAAATTATTTACACAAAGTAAACCGCCTGCCTGGGTTCGAACCCACGACACACGAACATTACATGAAATAGTGTATCGGAGATGCCTGTACTAATGAAAAAATCATTGTATCACAGACACCAGCGCCTTTCACACTAGCTTACATTAAAAGCTAAGGTAGTAGTATCACATACAATCAGTGATGGGCTATTAGAAGTTTTAAAAGACCGTAACGATAAAAGATCTACATCATATAAGGTCCCGTTAAAATAGGTGGACAAACTTTTAGAAATCATTCAGACCACCAAAATAAGGACAATGGTAAAAAAAATATATAAGAAAAACGCATTAGATACTTACAATTAAAATTATCAGCTAACAAAAATACACTTATAAATGTTGGTTACCCAATACATAAACACATCCCTCCATTGTCTTTAAAATTGTGATGCGAGCATGCGCGCAGCGGGGTGCGAGTGCAAGTACCTATATACCCATAATGGATGGGTGTGTTTATTCTAGAATGTCAGCTATTTGTTATTTTAGGTCAAAATAAAATTATTTTAATCAGTGTTTTTTTTTGCTTATCTTTGTTTAGACGTACTGAGCGCTGTGGTAAAATTTGTCCATCTATTTTAATTGGACCCTGTATATGATAAAAGGTCAGATCAGTGTCTGTTGTTTATCCCCTTGGCAAGTATTAATTCTAATTCGGAATATTTCAACTCGTGTTGGTGAAAAAAACTAAAAGCTATATGTGAGCTATCAATATAATTAGGTCACCAGAAGAAGAGATGACGATGGGATGACAGGCAGGTTATCCTAGAACAATAGAAAAAGATATCAGCACTATGTAGTGTGATGTGGGAGGTAGTGTGATGAGTTTAGTGTAGGGACTAGAAAATAGTACAAAGTTAAAATTATTACGTTTTTTCTAAGCGCCTATTCTACCTCTTTTTACATCAACGTGCCTATTCTATCAGACTATCACTGTTTTTTGAAACAAAAGCCCTATCTAATCTAAGTAGCCTGTATTGTCCCACAGCTGGGCGAAGCTCTCTCTCTGATGGGAAATCATCAAATGACTCCTCCCGCTCCCGTGGAGCATGGAGGGAGTGTCAGAGTCTTACTGACTAAAACCCACCCGTGTTCCTTCCTTAGCCCTTTATTTTCCAGGGCAGCGGTAACCCCTTTCGGACGATCCCGCTACCCAGCTCTCTCTCTCCCTTTTCAATACAATCCTGCCTAAAAAAAAAAAAACCTTCCAGAAATTATTTGAAAACTCATTCAAAGTTCGCTTGAATGGTCGAATGCAACCAGAGATATTCTACTGACAACCTCTATAACATAAGGTCGACTTTTGCAGACAACCTTTACAGTAGGCAGATCATAAAATAAATTACAAAACAAAGTAACAAATTACGCACATCCCCTCTAGGTACAATCGACACACATAATTATAGGGTAGTCGTAAATTTCGCTAATACCCGCATGTCACAATCTTGTAGTAACATCTTAAAATTGTGCGTTAGTTCAACAAGATCCAGTTTCATCTCAAGGCCGCTTCAAATATCGGCTGGTGAAATTTTTATACTCACACAAAGTACAGGTGACAAAAGAGATTAGTAACCAGTAGCTGTCAGTAGCAATAGAGCTATTTGTGGAGGATTCCGTCCAGGGAATTACCTACTACCACCAAACGTGCTGCAGTTTCTTACGACAGCGGTGGCTGCAGTAACGGCTGTCAAGTAAATGATACCAGCTGGGTTTGACTTTACGGTATCAAAAACGCTCTCTAGGGAACATGAACTTATTTTCATGAAGAACGTTTTAGTGACGTCATTCGCCGGTAAATTGTGGACGCTATGTGGCAGCCACCGTTCTTTTAAAAAACCATAGCTTTACGGATGGAACGCTGTGTGAGGTTGTGTAATTGCACAAATGAATTATTTAGCCTTGTCTGCAGGATGACTACCTATCTTACAGACCAGCGATGCGATTGGTGTTATACAAAGATATCCATAGCCATCGTTGACCACATAGAATCAGGTGCATTTTGCAATATTGGTATATAAGTTAAATTTTTAACATGACAATAACCCCCCTCGCTCATTGTGTGACCATACTTAAACATGATTTGTTTTCCACTTAGGTTTCATAATTAAATATTCTTAACATTTTTAATATTTGTCATCATTTTTATCCTTTGTAAAATAAATTACGCACACGAATAAAATTCATTCAGCGTACAAAGTTGTTTACAAGATAGATCTGGTTACCTTTCTTTTTGCCGACTGTACCTACTATATACTATCGTGTAATATTATTATGTATGTATGTTAATAAGTAATTGAGATGATCTTGATTGCCTCAGTTTGGTTAATTATAATCAATCTTGCGTAAGTGGTTAATTAATCTAATTTGAAAGTAGTTGCTAACTGCAACACGGAGTCTCTCTGTAATTTATTACTGTTTTAGCCAACATTTTAACAACCGATGTAATTTGAGCCTCTCTTGACTCAATATGTATAACATTTATATCCTAACTGCCCCGTTGGCCTAGTGGTCGCAAGCGCTACTGATGAGCACGAGGTCCTGGGTTCGATTCCCAGGTTGAGTAAAATGTTATTGGATTTTTTTATAAAGAACTTTTGAGTAGCAACCCGCAGTCCAGACTTGTACCAGTTTACGGCTCGCCCGTTTTTACATGGGCCTTAAACATAACTGGCGAAATGTGGGTATACTATCTTTATGCTGATGGTGATCACCGTTGTGGTTTGAGTGAGGTAAAAATCCCACACACCCCGACCTCACTACCCGCAGGTCGGGTGCCTTTTGAAGTTTTCCCCCCGAAAACAAAAAAAAAACAAGGTACAGCCATAGAAATGTAAAAACTTATGTCTATGGCTACAGTTCTGCCTAACCCTTCGTGTATAACAGGCGTTTTGTTATGTTTAATACTCGCTGCTGACTCAAACCTTATCTAAAAATCATAAACAAGGAATCTATTGAATAATAAGCACTCATAAATATTGATTAAGAAGTTGAACAGCTAAAAAGGGAAAATTTTAATACATTTTCCTGTATTTTCTCCAGTATTTTATATGTAAACTAGTGTTAGTATCCAACTTACTATCTGCTAGCGACTAGTAAACAATTTTTTTGTAAAGCCTATTTGTAAATGATTTGCATGCGACATCCAAATCTATCGGTTCTTAGAAAAGTTGCGTAGAAATGTGTTTACAGTCTTGATTGCGTTATTGGTCTCAATTTGTCTTAAAAAAGCTAAAACTAGGTAACGCCATTCAAGGATAACTGATGAAGTAAACATAGATTATTATTTATACCGTTAAGGCTCATATCGAGGACAAAAAGGCTTGGGATTAAGCTGCTTCCAATTTTTACATATTGAATGTTTTTATTTTTTTGTTTTGTTTTTATATACACTTTGACATTAATGAATTTCATCTATGACATTTGCTTACTTTGTAAAGTATTCTATTATTTTAATTATTGTGAATGTGAAGACTATGTGGGTCATTTTATGTTTTATTTTTCTCTCTGTTCTGTTAGTTTTTGTCATGGTCTGGCAGTTTGAGTAATTAATGTGGCCTACCCAAATGTCCTATCTTTGGTATTGTTCGTCGAATCGTTGAGCTCCTTAAGTTTTGAGTTGAGCTGCACGACTTATGACATATGCGTGCACTGACTGAACAGGTCCTCTCAATCTGTGTCAAAATCAAAATCAAAAGTCATTTATTCAAATTAGGCTGAGAATCAGCACTTTTCGAACGTCAAAATTACAAAAGACAGTCCCCCAAAAACGCCCGCACTTCGCCACTTCCTAGTGCTATCGCTGGGAAGAAGAAGTGGCGGAACAAACTCCCCAGCAGCACAGCTGTCTGTTCAGTTAGAATATAGTTAGTTGCATGTATACAATACTAGGAACCTATGTTCAGTAATGAACATTACAAGAAGCTTAAATTATTTGCCATATTATGTCAGCTAGCCACGTCAATATACCAACAAATATAATAAAAACTATACGTACTCAAGCTAAAAAATAATTAATAAAAATAAAAATAAAATAAAAATAAAAACTCACTACCTAAATAAAAGCCTCCAGGCACAAAGGGCGTGACAGCTTACACATTTATGCATTGCTGGGTTCGTCACCTAGCTGTCACTTGCAGTCACAGATGATAAACTAGGACCATCGATGTGAAATGTGTGGTTCTTTCCTCAAAAGACCATCTCAGACATCGACCTACATGGTCTTCATATGATCTGACCAAGATTATGTCTGGACTTTAAAAGAGACTGTGACGTCTGAGTTTGTTTCGGCTTTTCTTCTCAGACTAGTCAGATAGGAAACGCCGACTTCATCTAGTTTTAAAATTTGATTGACGTGTAAAAGTGTTTGTACAAACCTACTTACAAAATAAAATCATTTATCATTATCATTAGCGCAAATTATCTTACAGCCAGATGGAAAAAGTAATAGAAAGTGAATTAACATCATCATCACCCTCATCACAGGCAGCCTTGTTCCATCTACCTGTTCTACCTATACTCAGCGTATAGGCAGAGCAGGTGGCTCTTGTGATACAGGAGCTAGGGACACATAGATGTTTGTGACTTTGGAGTGTTCAGAAACGATTAATATGTAGTTAAATAATTATTAGGTCTTTTTTTCCAAGGAAGAAAATTGCACACAATACCGAGTAGTAGCTAAACTGGATTAGATGGAGAGGGTTCATGATTGCGGACATTTAACAGCATGAGCTATTTAAAATAGCGCATAGTCAATGTAGCACGCAGATCCGTACTGATGGCTTCCACGCAATTGTGTGGAAGAAAATAGCGTCTGTGGCAGCTAGAACCCGGGCCAGTGGCAACAGCATTCTAAAAACAGTGACTGAGAATATGTTTTCCTCTTTTATGAGGCACTTTGTGGAGAAGGTGGAGAAACTGGGTTCGTCTTCTTTACAAGGTGACTCATACCCAAATTGTTATTTTATTTTATGTATATACTAACGCTAGGTATAAGGACCTTTACTAACACTACGGATCTCTGTCATCCGATTATCTTGAAATAAATAATAATAATAATGATTGACCAGCGTAGAAACTGACGAAACCAAAGATAAAATGACAGATTTCTATGGCGCGATGTCAAAAATTAAGAAAAGTAATATGTCAATTTGTATAGAAAGAGATATATTGGTTTTTCGTAGAGTAGACATGGAAATAGTCATGCTACGAGTACAGAGGTACTTATAGAAGGTTTTACAAGTGGGCTTCTTTAAACGGGCGATTGTGAAGAAAATTCTTTATTTATTCTTTCTTGGCAACCGATGCCCGCATTATATTGTGATTGAATACCACTGACCATCCTCTTGACACGCTTGTTAAACCAATTAACATAACCAACGCCAGTTAAATGCAAATACACTGCTTACTAACAGATCAGCTGATTACCCAAGTTATTTCGTAACGACACATCTGCCAGCCTCATTAAATCTTCTCGATCTGTCAAAGACTAACTACCTATATTGACCTACACGCAATCACGCATGATTATTCTTATTTAAATGTATAGTTACGATACGTTTTGCGTAATTCATAATCTGTAAACAAAATACACTGCCGAGCAATGAAAAAGTTCCATCCACAAAATGCCGACAAACACCTTAATATCTTCTAAGACAAATAATTTAAAATTTGAACACAATATTTACGTTTTTAGTTGGTAATATTCTGATGCGCTGTTAAATGTACTTCAATATTGCAGACGGCGTCATTAAGCTAGCCTTTCCCGTTTAAGAGTAATTTGGTGCTATGTCACGGGAACTTTTTCATTGCTTGCGAGTGTATTTGTAATTTGGTATGAGCGGTGTATATCGTAAAAGGCGACTACGTCTCTACAGCAGCAGCAGCAGTGTTCTGTAGTTTTTGCCTAACCCCATGGGAAAAAGGCGAGAGTATATGTTCGTAGGATGAAATTCTGAAAGAAAATAACAGAAGATCAAAGTTTCCAAAGCTTTTAACTTCGGTTATCCCATATAATATATGTGACGGGGAAGGAACAGCAATGTTATTTTTGGGCAAGCCTTCCTCCTCGTACAATCTTCAGAAAACAGGAAATAATACCACGAACTGATCGCGTTGATTTTCTTTTATTATTTCACAAACTTTATAAATTACGATAATCACAAATATCCGCGATGGAAAAGGATGGAGGTTGTGAGGTTATCCGCTCATGCGGAGAGGCTCAAGGGACAGTGATTGTCAGGCATTCGGCCAAGGAACGTACCCTTGGCCGAATGCCTGACAATCACTCTCCCTTATTAAAATGACATTAATTGACAGTGATAACTGACAGACAAGTGGAATAACCTGACATTACTTGACAGTGACAACTGACAGACAGATAGAATAACCTCACTACCGCCATCTTGTAACGAATGTTAGAACTTTCTTAATCCATGGCCTCCTGCTGCGACATATGAGAGACATATAAAGCATGACTGGGGTGAAATTAGCCTTTATTCTCCGGGAACCTCACAGTGCCCCTTTGTCTTAAGGTTATAATCTATCAAAATAAAAAAAAAAACAAAAGTTCTTTATTCAAATTAGGCTGAGAATCAGCACTTTTCGAACGTCAAAATTACAAAAGACAGTCCCCCAAAAACGCCCGCCCTTCACCACTTCCTAGTGCTATCGCTGGGAAGAAGAAGTGGCGGAACAAACTCTCCGGCAGCACAGCTGTCTGTTTAGTTAGAATATAGTTGCATGTATACAATACTAGGAACCTATGTTCAGTGATGAACATTACAAGAAGCTTCAATTATTTGCCATATGTCAGCTAGCCACGCCAATATACCAACAAATATAATAAAAACTATACGTACTCAAGCTAAAAAATAATTAATTAAAATAAAAATAAAAACTCGCTACCTAAATAAAAGCCTCCAGGCATAAAGGGCGTGACAGCTTACATATTTATGCATTGCTAGGTTCGTCACATAGCTGTCACTTGCAGTCACAGATGATGAACTAGGTATCATCATCATCATTATCATTTCAATCACACACTTCTAGGCATTGGCCTCTTCTTTCTTCTGCCATACTGCCCGGTCCCGTATGTCCCTCATCCAGGTGTTTCCCTATAAATAATCTATCAGTTGTACAGAATCTAGCTTTCTCATATTCACGCCGCTGTCCCTGTTTTTTCTGGCTATCTTATATCTTTGCAATATCACCGGTCCGTTCTACTAAAACTTCTCTGGTCTGTTCCAAGGGTGCATGCTCTTGTTGCATATAACGTAAAGTCAAGGAAATCATTTGTCTAGCAAATCAACTACCAACTTATATTGTCCGTATATTCAAATCATAACTGTCATTCTTTGACGGTTGTATGAAATGTGTATAACACGGCAAATTGACGTAGATCATAAATCTTAACAATTTATCTCTCTGATATTTACTGTATATGATAACAGCCGCACGTTAAACTGTGCTTGCCGCGGTCGGTTCGTGGATGGGTGAACATCCATTACATATCAAGACCCCTCCGTGCCTCGGAAAGCACATTAAGCCGTTGGTCGCGGCTATCATTCGTAGATATTAGACAGTTGTAAGGAGTAATCAGAAGTCTGACAAGCAGTCTTACCAAGAGGTATTGTAGTACCAGTATTATCAAGGGGTAATTTGTTACCCAGTAACTGGGTCGTTTAGGAAAGATAGGCAGTCGCTTCATGTAAAATACTGGTATTCAGTTGCATCCGGTTAGACTGGAAGCCGACCCCAACACAGTTGGGAAAAGGCTAAACAGGTTGATTTGCTATATATATATGTACATTAAAAAGCCATGAAGACACTCAAACAGGATCTAATAAAACAGCGAGCTATTCTAAGAATCTCCACTAACGTCAACCTGTCCCATTGGCCGGTTTCCCTCGTAGTTCAGCTCAAGTTTGTGTGTAAACGCTTCCCTATTACATAATAATACTGCGACCAACATGTTTCAATGGTGGATGTTTGTGGAGAGCCGTGTTTGTAAGTGTGCAATATAGTATGAGCAGAAGGTTTACTTCTGGCTGCACTTCTTTTGTTTTTTTATTAGCAATTTATGTCTCACCACTGGGCAAAGGCATTCTCTTTCCACCTCCCTCTGTCCAGAGCTGCGAAGGACCAATCTTTATTAAGGGAGTTCAACTCGTCAACTTCTTTAGTTGCACCTTTCAATTAGTTATCACTAAAGTCATCGTCATCTGTGATTGCATAATGCGATATTAAAGTTGACCAAAGATTTCTCCATTGATCTCTTCTTACAGCACATGTTGTTTTGTGTATATCTTCTGTTGGAACTGTCGGACTGTGTGCCTTGCAAAAGTACCTTCAACACCTGGTTTGGTTTTTTCTGCCACCTCCTGTTCTAAGTTATCTTTGTTCTCATCATTATCATTAAACTCAACGCTTGTATTGATTTGATCATCGTCATTCATTTCATGATAAGTCCATGGATGAGCCTTTACAAAATACCAAAATTAGATTATATTGACGTCTCTAACAAGCAATCTACAATCATTATCAAGTCAATTCATATAAATAATAGATAGTTCTTCAGTCTTCTTCACCTTCTACATCAATTTTGCAGTATGAAGTAATGTTTGTGCTCGGATCCTGTACAACCACATATTCTGCTGACATCCCAACAAATCAAATGGACGTAACAGTTAATTGGCTCTGTTCGAGGTGCTGCAGTTTTTGTGCGCGGCTCGGTTTGGTATCAGGAAACCATTTACATTAGGATTTAATAGAGACGATTGAAGATAGCATAGAATGTACCTACTTGGTTCTATTGGAATCTACATTGATATTATCCTAATAATAAACTATTTACAATAGATAGTAAATTAAAAGTACTAACTATATAAATAATTACAAAAACAAAACGATATTTAGGCGTCGAAGTACTCATCCGCGTTGCTGTCATCCGGAAACGTGCCCCGAAGACTGCCAGCATTGCCACGTTGAATGGCAATGCTAATACTTTGGCCGAAGTACGACCCAGCCCTCTGGTCACGTGAAGTATCGATCAGCCGGGAACAAATTCATTCTAATAATATAGATAATAATATGATGATCCTAGCACATAATGGTGTCTAAGAACCAAGCAACTTAGAAAGTACGTATAACTTTGAAAAATAGTACTTGCTGCGTTTAAACGCCCAAATATACAAAATATGGATGACGAACGAGTCGTGTCTAGTCTTTATTTATAGAACCTGAATCGCAAACTATATATCATCATGCCAACTGTCAAATAATCTGCAATACGATGACTTACAAATTGCTCAAGCAGCACCAAATACGTTCCTCATAACTACGTAATCGGCATTACACATAATTTTGACACTTACAAGTTTATACATCACTTTGATGACAGCCAGAAGTCTGCTCACCCAAAAAAGTGTTGAGGCGTGAATGCCTGTTCAGTATGTTCGTCAACCACATTCTGAAGTGTTGTTCAGTGGTTCCGATACAGTAGCCGTGGAGTAAGTGTAATATACTTAATTTATTACTGTAATGCGCTTCAGCGCACCTAATGGAAATGAATCGGTGGAGGTTTGGGGCAATTGTAAGCGGTTTTTATGGAATAATATAAACGGCATAGCAACTGACTCATCGGAAAACTGTAACGACAAATAGCTAATGGAGAAGGGATTATTCTAGGACCTGAAACCATTTGGCCAGGCCTTACACGGAATCATCAAACCATGTGGAGTAAAATGAGATAAGAAATTCTCTCCATAATCCTGAATTTTAGATTCAGTTTAGTCGCTAGGAGCAATGTTGCATTTGCATCATGCTTTGCTATTTGTGGACTGTGGATATACTTAGGCAATTTCTTCACTCCGATTGCATAACATACTTTCTGTCACAATCCGAAGGATTTGGAAATCAATTCCTAATCCATTACTTCATGTGTTTGAAAAATCCGCCTGCCCGACAACGTAAATAGCGTAATTAATGTTGTCAAAATTAAAATCATTGCAATTATTATTGTTAGTATGTTATGCAATCACCTCAGTTCTTGTCTTCCAGTTCTTGAATATAGACGTGACTAAACAGTACTGCGCACTGATGGTCCAGTGGTAACAGCCGCGACTTGCGAGTTGTAGGTCGTAGGTGCGACCCGGACAAGCGCTTTACTTTGTGTAAATTATTTCATCACCACAGCTCTCAAAACGGTGAAGGAAAACATCCTGAGGAAACCGGCATGTATAAGAACCAAAAATTCGAAGACATGTGACATCTACCAACCCGCACTGGGCCCACGTGGTGCATTAAAACCCACTCCCTCTCACAGACAGGAGGCCTGTGTCCCAGCAGTGGGAATATTACAAGCTGATTGTGTTAAACAGTACTTAGATATATTCAATTGATGCATCACCTTAGCTTATAGTATCGCTGCAACTAACACCACTTCCCACGTTACATCATAAAGCCTATTACACACTATCAATAACTCTTGGCTATCATTACCAAGGAGTTGAATAATTTCCACTGATTGATGGTGTACCTCCTATGCAGTAACAACTGTTACAAAATATTTGAGTTTCCTTCGTAAACTGACGGATACATAGGATTTATAGACTTCAATACTTGGAACGGAAATCATTTATAGCTGATTGAGATATGTACATATTTAATCCTTTTATAGGTCAACGCGAATCTTCCTTATTGGAGAGTTACATAAAATTACGATTATGTTAATTTATTTTTATGAAAATTATACGGCGTGGGATTACCTGAACGTGGGCGACCCCTGAGTTGACATTTTACGTCAGATATTAAAGAAAAATCAGCTACAGCAGCAAGTACAATAAAAATGTGGTTAAAATTTATGGAGCAGCTAATTTTTTTTAAATATCTGACGTAAAATGTCAACTCAGGGGTTCGGAATGATGCACTGAATCCATGGTAACAGATTCCGAGTCGATGTCCCTGCCACCCTGTATGTTTTAGAAAGAGACCGTCACACGGGTTAAAGAGAAGATTTTTTTCTAATTAAACAGTCGTCATCAAAAGTTATTTATTCAAACTATGCTGAGAATCAGCATTTGTTGAAGTTTTGAACGTCAAATTTACATGAGAAAGTTCCCTAAAACGCCCGCCTTTCTCCATTTCCTAGTAGGTACTTTAGCTGGGAAGAAGACGTGGCGCAACATTTTATCATTTCCAACGCGGCGATATTGTCGTGGACGTCAACATCCACGGCATGGCATCACAATAACACAGAAAAGTAATATGTATGCAAATATATGAACACGCTTTTTTCCATCCACAATAACATAACATTTTATGGACGTGGACACCCACGATAATATCGTCACGGTAGAAATTATAAAAGCGTACAATAGCTCAATAATAATTAGGATTTACCGCTATGTGTAAAAACTAAACAATGCAACTTTAACTTACATTCAATCAGACATTACCTTATTTCACATTGATTACACTTTAGGAACGTTTCCAATGAAGTAAGGAGTAGAACCACTGGTTTTATTTTACCTGTATCCTTATAATTATTCGCCATTATTTCTCACCTTGGGGCCTAAAATGTTGCTGCAAGGCATTTTTTAGTTTCATTCTTATGACAACGCAATAAAGTATGTGGTTGAATTGTTTGTAATTAGTGTAATTACGTCTTTGTTTTAATTTTAAATTCGTTAGTTTTAGGAAATAATAATGCTAATGATTGTATTAATTTGTGTATATTCGGTGGTAAAATAATATTAGTGAATGTATTTTCTTTTTTTTGTGTTTCGTTATTTCACGCAACTAATTATTTTCACTGGGAACTAAAATAAATGACTAACTATACAAATAAATAATAATAATAATATAATAATATCCCTGGACATTTCACACAGCGCCATCTAGTCCCAAGCTAAGCAACCTAATGCTTGTGTTATGGTAACAAGATGGCTGATAAACTACTTAGATACACTTTTTTTTTTGTAAATACATACATATTATAGATAGATAAACACCCAGACTCGGAACAAATACATGCAGGACTAACAAATATTTGTTCTGTACGGGAATCGAACCCGCGACACGCAGCGCAGCAGTCCGATCGCTCAGCCACTGTGCGCTAACCGTGTTGTCGTTGTGTGTGTTGTCAAATACAAAAGCAAAAGGACACTTAAGGGTTGCTAGAGTGAATGAAGATGCTATTTTACCAAAGTCTATCTATAGATACCTTTTATCCGCGGAATAAAATTGACGTATGGCAGTTCTAGAATGGAACACCTGTCAAAAATTCAAAATTTATTCTCAAGATAAGACTTATTCTAGGTATAAAAGTTTGGTGAAATTCGCCCTTAGGCGTCGAAGTACTCGTCCGCCGCATCGCTGTCATCCGTCATTGTGATATATTATTGTATGTATATTGATTTCTGAGACTCACCAGGACCAGTGACAGTCATTCTTTCTCAATGCGATGAGATGTGTACATAATTATCTATGTACGAGTACATCACACAATATCGGATATTCTTGCATAAAATAGTAGGTTAATCTATCTGGGGTAAGATCTAAAAATAAAGGAATACTGTATTTCTTTGGACTTTTCATTTAAATGTTCATCATGTGCATCATGTGTGTGTGTGTGTGTGTGTTGCTTAGCTTGGGACTAGATGGCGCTGTGTGAAATGTCCAGGGATATTATTATTATTATTTGCATTGCGTATTCGTAAATATTTCCGTTGGATATTAATTTACGTATTTAAGTATGAGTGGTAACAAATCGACAGTGATAGCGCCATTATGCCGTAGCGGTAAGGGTTATTCTCAGAGTGAAAAAGTGACCAAGATTATGTCTGGACTTTAAAAGAGACTGTAAGAGACCTCTGAGTTTTTTTTGGGTCTTTCTTCTCAGTGTGATGACGGCACGGTTGGCGCAGTGGTTAAGCGATTGACTGCTGCGCTGCGTGTCGCGGGTTCGATTCCCGCACGGAACAAATATTTGTATGGCCTACAAGTATTTGTTCCGGGTCTGGCTGTTTGTGTATGTGAGTTTAAATATTTGTAAACGCACCCACGATACAGGAGAAATTCCTAGTGTGGGGCAACGTTTTATCAAAAAAAAAGAGTGGTCAGATAGGAAGCACCGAACTCATCATATCCTACGTTTTAACGTAAGATATTTTTGACGTGTACAAGTGTTTTTTTTTGCACCTATTCACAGAAATAAATATCATTTCATTTCATTTAATCATTTCAATCCATTACCACTGATGCGCGGATGCCTATTAATGTGGCCAGTAACGTCAAGAAAGTCAACAAAAGGAAATGGTTTATTAAGCCTCTCGAGACGACACCGGTATCAATCAAGTTGTCAACCGCCATTATTATCAGACACCCGCGTGAACCCACATCATTCACATTTCGATCAATCGCTTTATTTAAATGAAATACCTAAAGTTTTATGTCCAATTGATTGATTTCCACTTAAACGGATATCAACTTTATGCTAGTGTTAATCAAGTGGTTTTCAGAATGACAGAATGACATGAATGTTTCCAAAAATACATATTTGTTTACATGTTTGGAAACTCAATCGCAAACGCAGTCTACCTACTGTTGAGAGTTCTCACTATGTATAGAAAAAAAGTAGCGGTTAATGGTTGAAACAGTAATTATATACAGACATTCATCATATAACGCGTTAATGAGCGTGAACAGTTCATAAAATTGCTTCATTTGCGTGCGATTACGATGGACTCATGTATAGTTCTTATGACCTGTTGAGTAGTGATACTTAATGTTATCTGCAAAATCAAAATGCTTTGTTAAGTTAATAACCTAAGTAATTTGAAAATTAGATTGTATAAGTGTCTTGTAGTAATATAAGACTGGCTATGGGTAGACTAGGTATTTTAACAATTTTTTTTGTGTTTTTTTTTGTGTTTTGATCATCCCTCTTTTTTTAAACCGACTACACAAAAGGAGGAGATACTATGTTCATCTGTATGTATTTTTTATGTATGTATGTTCGTCGATATTTTCATCAATTGTTAACGATTCTGTATTTTTTTCATTCGGTAGAGGAAGATCACGCGGTTGTCCTACATAATATTATATGAATTTAATTAAGTCTGCTTACTTAGTTTTTTAATTAGCTTCAATAATACGTATTTAATCAACTTTGTGCATATTGATGTTGTTATAAAACTTCCTGTCACTGTTGTTTACATATTTTTGTGGGTAGGAACGACGACTAAAAAGTGAAAAACGAAACTTTTTACAAAAAGTCACTTGTTTTTTTTAATTTTTTTTTTTTATTAAACCAAAAGCAACGTTTTCATCGTCTCTCAAAAACAGTTGAGATGTGACATTATAATGATTCAATATCTAAATTGTATCACGTCGAACATTTCATTACGAGCCAGCCACGATACGACACTTAATATTATTATTATTACAATCACGTCAAGCATCATTTTACTCACCACCGATGCTCCTATTACAAAAACACGCGATCTAACTGCCATAGCGTTTCGAAACAATCCTGTCATGCAAACTGGGCCAATTTCTTAACACACTAGTCGCACGCACTTATTGAACCAGAGAAATGACTTCGCTAATTAAGTGTAAAACAGTGAGCACACTAGTAACAACAAAAGGCTTGTCTATCATAGACAAAGCAAACACCGTTCTGTCAAAACTGACTTCTCAGTCATCATCGTCAAGCTTAAAAAAATAGCGTACCGTCGAGAGAATGCGTTCCTGACCGGTCAGTGCGCCAATTGTAGTAGCTAATAAGGATCAAATCAAATCATTTATTCAAACTAGGCTGAGAATCAACACTTTTCGAACTTGAAAATTACAAAAGACAGTCACCCAAAAACGCCCGCCCTTCACCACTTCCTAGTGCTATCGCTGGAAAGAAGAAGTGGTGCAACAAACTCCCCAGCGGCACAGCTGTCTGTTCAGTTAGAACATCAAATTCGCAAAACACGTAAGTATTCGTTTGTATGAAACTGACAGGTCTGACAGTTCAGGACTGTTTCAAGAACGCATTTTCTCGTCGGCCGCGCTGATGTACTGCTGGACAACTAGCGATTTTGTAAAACAGCGGATTCTACAATCCCTGCGACATACAGTCACGAGCACCAATTTGTCAACACTTGGCAACTTTCAATTTCGATTTTTTCGTGAACTATCGAATGCAACGTTGTAATACGACAGATTACATAAACCTACGGGTTCGAAAATGCTATGTTAGTAACAACATAAAATTTCATTCAAAAATAAAGGAATAAATCGCGTTTGAATAAAGCCGAGTGTATACAAACTTTTGCTCGTGACTGTACACACCATCATTGTCTCCATCAAGCGTCAGTCTGTCTAATAGACAATCCTGACTCTGCACACAGCCTTATTTTTAGCCTTATTTTTACAGCTATTAGTTTTATTGAACTGATTCGGAAGACAGGTTTAGTTTAGTATGTAATTTTAATGATTGACACCTTTTTTATGTTACTTTTTAGTTTTAACAACCTGTCGATACAAAGTAGTGTTTAATCGGACTGGTTATTGGTAATAATTTCTTATTAGGGTACCGCGTTGTTATCACCTGCAATTAGTTTCATATCTAACTGCTCTCACAAGAGTCTATCTTGGTAAATGTATTTGCAATAAAATTTTATGTGTGTGTGTATTTTAAGCGGATTTGTAACTTAGCTAATTTGATACGTAAACAAGCTTCTGCCTGAGACTTCGTCCGCGGATTTTTTTTTGTTCTCCCGAACCACCCTGTCGCATCGTACCGCCTGCCCGCCTATTTTATTTGTAGTTATAGTAGTTTGCAGAAGTGGAAACTACTTCTGGACATTACCAGCAGACAGCACCCTAATTGCGTAACACACTCTAAATTTCAATCTGAATCATTTTGAAGAATATTGCTAATCCGTTGCTTCATATTTTCCAGAAATGTGTCTGCTCAACAACGTAAATAACGCAATGAATGTCGTTGAACTGTCAAAATTAAAGCCATTTCTTAGTGTGTTATGCAACTACCCCACAGCTCTCACACAACGGACAATGCATGCTATTTGCAAGGTTCACTAAGTTTAAAATCGCACGTAACTTACTCTGCAACAACTGCACGACAGTGCATCGTTATTGCAAAACAGTCGCTCATTTGTGGCACTGACAACTTCCCATACAACTTTACTCATTGACCTTTGTTAACCGCAGTTGTGGTCATCAAATGAACAGCCTGACTGACTAGAAAATACACACATACATAACATCACGGCTGTTATCCCCGAAGGGTTAGGCAGACGTACAGACGCCAGCACATCAAGCTACTACAGTCTGTCAAAGGGCAATGCTCATGGATGTATGGAATCCCGTACCATGCTGCATCAAAGTCAAACTTTGTTTTTTATAGACTACTTTTAACATTATTAATTCCTACAAAAGTTTTTTTTGTAAACAAAGCCCGGGTTTCGAAGATTTTCAAAAAAATCGAAATAATCCGACTTTATTTTGTTTGACATGTCATACACGAACGGCCATTATTGCTCTAAAAAAGGAAGCACAGAACCAATTCTGTAAATTTCTAATGTTAAAAACCAATAACACATTACCCGACTTGGAAACCAAACCCAGGACATCATGCTCAGCCATATCACTTGCGATCCATAGACCAGTGAAAATACAGTTACTACTTAAATGCATTTTACAGTTCTTATGCAACCGCTGTTTGTAAACATAGCCCTTGAACCAGTCTAAGGTTACAAAAAAACTTGACATGCAACATGGTCGTAAATTTTGATTATGAGTGGTCGAAGGCTAGATTAAGCAATCTGTCATAGTAATAAGTAATAATTTACATAAATTAGGAGGCCACAACCCAACTAAGTAATTTATGTTTTTATAACATCGCCTGTTATGTTCAAGTTCCACGTTATAGGGGGCGAGCTGGCTGGTATCAACCAGGCACATAATATGTAGGCTCCGGGTTGCTACTGAGAAATTCCAAATGAAAAACAACACCCAATAACATTTTGCGCGGCCTGAGAATCGAACCCAGGACGTCATGCTCGACAGTAGCGCTTGCAACCACTAGCTCAACGAGGTAGTCAATAAATTAAAACCTGTTTTTTCTGTCAAAATAGGCTACCACCACTTTTAATTTTGATGTTGGTCTGCCAGTTTCAGTACTTTATACGGCTCATGAGCAGTTTACCAAATTATCAATTCACCAGATTCTTAACCCACCAGATTATCAATTAACCTGTTTCTCAACTACCCGATTCTTTACTCACCAGATTCTCAATTCACGAAATGTTGTACAGTTAGGAAACAAATTGTTTACGATTTGCAATAGGTACGGTCAGCAACAAAAGTCGGTTAACACTTTAGTTGTTTAAATCTTAATTAGTGAGCAAAGTATTCTTAAAAAACATATAGTAATAGAATATTTAAGAATAATTAACTCTTTGCTATTACATGAAATAAAGAACACCAATGTATCACATCATTTTGTCTCAATTTAGATGATTTGTAAAAGTAACAGTGTTAATTGACTTTTGTTGCTGACTGTACGTACAGAAATGCCGCAGTGTGAGCGAACGGATAGTCTATTAGTTACCTACATATTCTTTTTTTTTTTATTGATTGGCCTACCCAAATGTCCTTTCTTCGGTATTATTCGTCGAGTCGTTGCGCTCCTCGAGTTCTGCGTCGAGCTTCACGATTACTGACGAATGCTTCTACTGACTGGACTGGTCCACTCAAATATGTGTGGTGCTTTCCTCAGAAGAACATTTCAGACATCAGTTTACATAAAAAAATGATTGACGTATGTTTGTACAAACCTACTTACAGAAAATGAATCATTTATCATTTAACATGGTCTGACCAAGATTATGTCTGAACTTTAAAAGAGACTGTGACCTCTGGGTTTGTTACGTCCTTTCTTTTCAGAGTAGTCAGATAGGAAACGCCGACTTCACCTAGCAAATGTTTTTAATTTTTTTTTTTTATATGACGTATCGTGACGTGTTGACATGTTGCACCGATTCAAATAAATTGGAATAAGGGTAGGAGACTGATGATATGATATTATGTGTAAAAGTGATTCTGATATCCTATCTACAGAATAAACGATTTCATTTCATTTCGATGGGTATCGTATAAATCTTCTTCTTGCATACTCAAAAAAAGCACTTGTGAACTTTTACGATCAACTCAGCCTATCGGAGTCCACAGCTGGAAATAGGCCTCTCCCAAACTGCTCCACAACACCCGTCCTCCGCCTTCCGCATCCAGTCTACCCCAGCTACCTTCTTTAGGTCGTCCGTACATCTAGCTGGGGGGAATCCCACACTACGCTTGCCAATACGTGGTCTCCATTTTAACTTTTACAATGCAAATCGTAATATTTAACTTTATCGATAACAATCAGTAAGTTATAGAAACTGGTCATTACGAGTCAAAACTACATGTTCTACAATCTAAATTCTAGATGAGGCTCTATAAATAGCCCTTCTCACTACATTTTAATTACCTAACAAAACTGACCCATTTACCGGTTGCCACAGATCGAGACAAACCAATCATTTCTATCTCTCGACTTCCTTTAACCGCTGTATTTAAACGATCGCTAACTTGTCGTTAACGTATTAATTCACTGAACCGACATTTTATCAACGTAAATTAGCATAACTTGCGTAATGTGCTGAATTCCCATGAGAATATTAGATGTTTGAATGCGATAAGCTGTCATAATGATCACGGAATCAAATTGTGTGTCAGGTATTATTGACACGCGTTTGCATACATCTAGTTTCGTTTACCTCGCTTTAAATGGCGCAGTTTGCCACTGTATCAGGGCTGGTCAAAATATCAGGATAACTACTAAACTTCGTCATATGTGTAAGCTTGTAAATCTCCATTGCTTGACCTGAGACTGGCTAAGAACAAGAAACTTCCAAAATCATCACGAATCTTGTTAGACTCATTGTTGATGTTTTTTTTTTTTTGTTGCAAACACTCAAGAGGACTGGTTCTGGACCTTCCAATTGTCCTTTTAGCTCACCAATATTCTGTTCTGAGTTTTTCTGTCTCTCAAAATCTGATTGCCTTTGGATAAAACCATGATACAAATCCTTCACATGCTTTTTCCGTTCGATGAAAAATCTATCAGGAACATTAAACAAATACCTATCCCATAAAGTTGCATAATCAGCCTATTATGTAGGAACATAATAGGCTGATTATGCAACTTTATGGGATAGGTATTTGTAAAAGAGGAGGCCTTGTGCCTCAGCAGTAGGAACTGCTGAGGCACAAGGCCTCCTCTTTTCGAGAGGGAGTGGGCCGTAATCAACTACGCTGGCCGTGCGGGTTGGTAGATGTCACATTTCTTCGAATGTTTCGTTCTAGGACATGCCGGTTTCCTCCCATATAGTTGACTAAACCACTTTTTCTTTTGTTTACAGATACTTCGTGAGCACAGTTCTACAGTTTCAGATTTACCGGGCAGTATGCGAACGGACCGGTCAGTTCATACCCGGAGACCCATCACGACCTCTTCACAAATGTGACTTCTACAGGAATCCTGAGGCTGGAAAGATTCTGACGTGAGTAACTTTTCTTGATAATTTTTTGATTGAGTCAGTGGAGAAACTTATAGATGGCGTGCATGATGTAAAGGCGCAACTTCTAAAATATACAGGGTCAAATTAAGTTAGCTAGCGAAACTCAGCAGATGTTATGGGTAAGTATTGATATCTAAACACAATAAAATAAAAAATATTTGATGAATTTTTATTTGTTTGAATTATGAGTTGAAAAATAAGTTTATTTTTGTTTTGTCGTGTTACCCTTCACATTAGAGAAGTGTATACAAAAAAAAAAACTGAAGTTTAATTTAAACTGATATTTAAAAAGCTGTCGTTGATCCCAAAAATAAAATTCATCAAATTAATTTATTTTTTGCTATATCATGTTCAGATATCGACACCCATCACGTCTGCGAAGTTTCGCTAGCTAATTTAATTTGACCCTCTAGAAGGAGCGCAATCGTGTCAACAAACGTAGATAATTTAGTTTCGTAGAAAAGCATCTGTGGGGACTTGTTCAATCAGAAACCAAGGTCAGATATCCTGCAGGAGAGTAGGTATAGTCCCGCAAGTTTAATCTATTTCCCGAGGTCGTTTCGAAAAAGCAAGCACCATTCTTGTTTCTTCCATAAATCCAACTGAAAGGAATACTATCTCCAGTCCATCAACAACATCTGAATGATCAAGAATCATCATTTGAAGAATCATCATCATCATTATGATCATTCTCCTGTCCTCATCCCAATTTAGTTGTGGTCAGTGCAACATATCTTTTTCTTCCAAACTTCTCTATTAGTCGTCATCTCGGTAGTCACCCCTTTTGTAACCATATCATCATTCACACAAACCATCCGTCGTTTCTTTACCTATCGCCACCTCTATCGCTAAAACCTATATCTGACCATTTCGAAAACAAAATCCCGTGCACATGATGATCACAGCTGCGTCCGTAAATAAAACAAAAGAGGATCCTTTTTAGGTCGACTAATAATATGTGCTGCAAGCAGGAATAGTCCTCACGGTGGTCAGATATAGATTTTGGCGATAGTACGAGTACATAGAACCTAATTTAACATTCGTTTTCACCCTGTAGCTAATCTCTAAAATCTCCAAGATTCTAAATCCGACACCAATAGATAACCAACTCAATAAAAAGCGATAGTGATCAGTTATATGTATAATAACGTAAATTTTACATAAATCGTAGATATAATCTTAGAGCGTGAAGCCGAGCGGCCTTGACCGTAACTGTTGCATTTGAATTATATAAATATATACGCTGTGGTCTACCGTTGTGAGACTAGTTGAATTTAGCGGATATGGCTGTAATTTTGTCTCTTTGCCTTATACACGAAGTTCAATCTACCTAGCCTTTTCCAACTATGTTGGGCTCGAGGTCGGCTTCCGATCTAACCAGATGCAGCTGGATACCAGTATTTTACATGGAGCGACTGCCTATCTTACCTCCACAACCCAGTTACTGGGTAATACGATAGCCCTTGGTAAGACTGGTTGTCAGACTTTCCGGCTTCTGACGACCCGTAACGACGGCCAAAGATTCGGGAATGACAGCCTCATACACGAGGTTACGGGTTTAAATCTGGGCAAATACAGAATTATGTGACTTTGTCAATTCAGATGTACTTTCTGAGTTTACCTTGGATATACTTACATCGGAAAGAAAATATCAAAAGGAACCCTGGACTTGTTGGTGCCGGCTGTCATTCGTAGATTCGTTGGTTGATTGGGAAAATTTGACAGTTTCGGGTAGCTTGGTGTGCTGGCGTCTGTACTTACTTCATGCAACAATATTACTTGTGTAAGTACAGTCACGAGCACCAATATGTCAACACTTGGCAACTTTCAATTGCGATTTTTTCGCTTTTCTTTTCGATTTTTATTGAAATATGACACATTACATAAACCTTTGGGTTCGAAAATGCCATGTTCCTAACAACATAAAATTTCATTAAAAAGTAAAGGAGTAAATCGCTTTAAAGGAGTAAAGCCGAGTGTATATATACTTTTGCTCGTGACTGTACACGTACAGCTACTTTTTCTGCAACGTACAGACACACTGACGTAGACACATTATTCCATTATTATTAAGTTTTGTTTTTCTTTTGTTTTGTTATTACCTTTTTGACCATGGTAGCTTTTATAGTTCATTTAAAACACTCCTATCCGATATACAAAGTATTGATCAGATTATTAGTATTAAAACATTCGTTTTTTTACGAGGGAATTAATACATTTTATTTCGTTAATTACCTAATTCTGGATGATGTTATAGGCTTTTAACCGGTTCTTTTATTTGACTAAAAAATATTATTGTAAACACATCTTAAATTTTCGAGAAAATGTTAATTACCTTGAATTTATAATGTGATTATGACACTAGCAGTAACATGACATGTCCTTGGTGACAAGTTGCAACATTAAAAAATATGTGACAGAAAAATGCATTTTAATTTCAACATTTAATTTATTCACATCACTAATTACACGCACTTGTTTCAATGTAATACCGCCCCTATTCCTTCGAAATACAGTCTACATTACTTAGTAATATCATTCCCAAAATAGAACATAGATCCGATCTAATTTCAACTGTACCACTTTCACGCAGAGTTGAATTTCATTCGGGTGAAATTATCCCAAAAAAGAATCAATTCTCAAAGTAATGTAAACTCTATTTCAAAAATATAGAGCAGAAATTCCTTTGACTAGTGGGTATAAAAATAAAGCATGGTGCAGACAATTGCGCGTCTCCGCACGGATGTGGCCACTTGACGCTATGGATGCGGGTTGCATTATTAAATTTTATTCGTTAATATTGTTACATTGTTGAATTTAGTTTTGAAGCTAGTGATAAATTGTACCCTTGGGCATTAAAAATCTTCCTTCCATTATTTATAATCACATTAAGGACAGATTTAGACATTAGCTATTGTTCATATTGGATTAAAACCGGGACTTTCCATTGTATATCACACTAGAAAAGTATTATTTATATTTAGCCCATGTTACCCCACTGCTGCACAATTCCTTCCTTGTTCTTCTCCACTCCTCTCTTTCTCTACACCAGAAAAGTAGAATGATATCTAAGAAACCTAGAATTAATGACAATAATCATTACATTGTAGTTGGGATTTTGCTAACTATTAATTCTTAACAATTTTGTAAACTCTGGCTTGATTCCAGAAGCCTGCCATAATATGGCAGTCCCTTCCTCTGTCTCTAAGGCCAGCCACCAGACTAGGCCGCCAGACTAGTGAAGAGTCATGATCAATAGACTAATTCTTCTCCAGGGACAACATAATATGCAAATACAATATCAATCTGCCGATCTTTTTCCCAACTATGTTTGGGTCAGCTTCCAGTCTAATCGGATGCAGCTGAAAACCAGTATTTTATATGGAGCGACGCTTATCTTGCCGTCACAACCCAGTTACTGAGTCACACGATACTGACTAAGACTAAAACTGCTTGTCAGACTTTTGGGCTTGTGGCTACCTGTAACGACTGTCACACATTTACGAATGGCAGTCAGGACTAATGACTTTACGTCGTTTCCGAGGCACGGAGGGGTGTCAATATGTAAATCATGCAAATACATTAGACATATAGGTACTTAAAATTGTACAATTTCCTACTGACAAACTAATTAAGGTCATCACATAGCTCACTAAATGCAGATCAAAATGACATTTCATCCTTCCATTTGGTTAAAATTCCATCCTATGTGTGTTTCAAGTAAATATTTAATTGCATTTTTTGTCTTGTCAACTATGTACATTGCAAGTTAAGTACTTACCTCTGTAGTTAAGGTTACTGTTGACAAACTTTATGTGAAGCATATACTTTTAGAAATATAAATAAGATCTTATGCAACAGTGATGTGTGTCTTTGTGTATTTAATTTCATCAGCACTGGTCTCAAAACGGTGAAGGAAAAATCGTGAGGAAACCGGCATGTCGTAGAACCAAAAATTCGAAGTTATGTGACATCCACCAACTATAGATTCTGGCCCAGTCCCTCTCACAGAGACGCGGCCTGTGTTCCAGCAGTGGTTGCAACACTTATAGGTTTATTATGAATCAGTGGTGTAGTAGGCACAAAATGGATTACAAAATGCAACAGCATAGCTACTGTAAAACCCAAAACTGAATTGAGGCAATGCTGATAAAGGCCATGGGAGAACATTATATTCATACTTGATAATAATAATCTGCTTAGGATTAGAAACAGATGGACTCGTGAACGAGACCCGCACATACCAGGGTAGCATGGCACCAAAAGGAGGAGTTCTATATTCGCAGTGTGTTGAGCAAGAACAAGGCTCCCAATGATAATGATGAGTGAAAAAAGTCTGAGAAAGATTAATTCATTTTATAACCGTTTGCACTTCTCTATTTCATTATATTTTCGAAATAGGTATTTAATCAACTTGTCATTGATTACCGAATTGCAAATCATGTGATATTTGATACTCAAGAGCATCTAGATCTAGATTGTTTACGAAACAACGAGTTAAAATGTTGAAATTCTAAACGAAACGCTAATTAAGATAAGGCTAGCGTTTGATTTTGAAACTGATTAATTTTTTAATTGCTGATATAAACTTTATTTGTTATTTGTGATGTTTTTCAGAAAGGTCAGATGTGTAGTACCCGCAACAGACATGAGTGTATGACCATATGTCATACACTCATACGACGCTAAAGGAGTATGTAACGATCGTAGCTGGTGGCGTTCTGTAGTTAACCTAACCTGTAGTTAATCTAACTTCAGTTTATTCAGATGATTTACTCTTATAGGTTTTGACCTATATAGCTTGAGACAATTTTATACTGACTATAACTTATTTTTTTCTGAAGATAGATAGTTAAATGGCGCTTGTAGAAACAATTTAATAATAAGTCAAACTCGAAATTCTTGCAGACTCAAACTCGAACTCGTCAATCAAAATGTGAGTGTACTTACACCTCTGCCTAACCCTGCGATGATTGGCGTGATGTTATGTTTGCCAAAATTTAAACTAGGTGGGATATATAAAAATTCAAATTCAGTCGTGGTTTTACTTAGCACCTTACAGTTATAAAGTCTTGGTAAATCTCATTTCTGAAATCAACTGGTGCATCGACCAGTTTACCAACTGGACCCGAAGTAAGTACAACGACTGTTGTAACATTGTTACCTCCTACTGTGCTGTGGTAGCCTGGTACATTTAGCAGCCTAGTTACAGCAAGCGTAACGCGTTCGCAAGCACGCGGTCCATCCTTATTGTTGTTACAATGTTTACATAATGACCACAAACGCAATCTTTCGTACCCGTATGCGTTTTGGGACGAGGAAAAAACAGCCAGGTCATCATTATCTGCCTAGCCTTTTCCCATCTATGTTGGAGTCGGCTTCCAGTCTATCCGGATGCATCTGAATACCAGTATTTTACATGGAGCGACTGCCTATCTGACCTCCACAGCCCAGTTACTGGGTAATACTGAGTATAAGATTTTTAACATTCTTAGGTCCATTCCTGTACAATAGATTAAATAGAAAACTAAGTATCTATAAACTAAATTACTATAGCTATAAAAAAATATACTTAATTATTTACTAACCATCGATTATGCACAGACAGAAGACCTACTTATTGTCTGCAAATAAAACTACTAACATGCTATTTTACTTTTATTTACCCAAGTTCTTACGTTATATTCATTGTTAATTTATTTAATTAAATATTTATGCACTTTCTAGCCTGAAGCACCGGTTCAACCTAGTTCAGGCAACTGTGCGCTATTTTTAATTATTAAGGTATTAAATGTAAATATATATTCCCTTTTTATAAATAAACGATTATTATTATTTTTAATACGAAGCCCCTTGGCTGGTTGTCAGACTTTCGGGCTTCTGACGACCCGTAACGACTGTCAAATATCCACGAATGATAACCGGGACCAACGGCTTAGCGTGCTTTCCGAGGCACGGAGGGGTCTTGGTATGTAAAGATGGTCATTGGTCACCCATCTACGGAACAACCGCGGCAAGCGTAGCTTAACCTCATCGATCGACCCGTGCGGCTGTTATTACTCAGCCACAAGCCCATCAAAAAACAGCCAAGTAACCGCTAAAAACTCGAACAGTTACAAAATTACAGGAATTAACAAATAACTTCAATGATTTGGCTATTTGAAGACTATTAATCAAAAAGCCTCCTGATGCCGTGTTCCGAGCCCAAAGCTACGCTTACGCTCTGGCAGAATCCCAAATTGCTGTATTTAGGTGTGCCCGTTGCCATAACATCAATTAGGCTTTACCTTGATCATTAAATTTCCTGGCCATGGTCATTTATCAAGCTCTATAAACAGCCGGACTTATTCAATCAGATGAAAATTCTTTCAAATCAAAATCGTTTATTTGTGATACATGGGTTACAATTACATGCAGGTGTTCATTACATTAATTAAAAACTTATAAAGTTCATACCACGATCAGCCACTAGGGCATACAAATGATTAAAGAATTTAATACAATAAAAATATGATTCTAAGATTCGAAACATTTGACATAAATTGCATTTCAGATTAAGTATAAAATTAGACAGACACAATACAAAATAGATTTTCGTCATGCAGACATGAAACACTTAAAATTTTCAAGTCAATAAAAAAAATTCAGCAACGGAGTAATAAGTTTTTTCAGTAAGAAATTTGAACAATTTATTTTTAAAAACATGGATATTGCTACATTCTTTTATGTCATTCGGAATTTTATTGTAGATCTTTGTGGCCATAGCAAACACACTTTTCTGCTATCATTGTCCTTTCGACGGATCCATTCTCCTTATGCCTTGCAAAATAAAACGTCTCGACCTCCGGCAGATTATCCGATTGTCGTTGATTGTACAGACGCCAGCACATCAAGTTACTACAATCTGTCAAATTTCTTTAATAGATTTTCAACTTTATCGCTAGAGCATTAAGGTTCAAATGTGTAATAGGGGTGGGGCGAGCCTATCGCCATCAACCGGACACAAATTCAGTATTCCGGCTGCTACTGAAGAAATCTTTATGGAAAAATCCAACAAAATTTTGGACCCGACCTGGGAATCGAACCCTAGATCTCATGTTCAGCAGTGGCGCGTATTTCCTTCTCCAATTAGACTTAAATATTCATCCCAATTGCAAGACTAAAACAGCAATACAAAAGCTTAGAACATTACGTTCCGTACCTACCTACATAAAACATAATAAATACGCCAGCGTACAATTCACGCTGATATAAAATCCAATTGTAATCCAAAATCGTGACTTCGCCGGTGCCCTAATTACCATTACACGGAGATATAGGAAGCCTGGGCATATGGGTCGGAGCGGTTGCGAAAATCACGCTGGACATAAGTATTGGGTGCCTAAAATGTATACTCGACCTACTTTAAAATTACATACCTCAGTGGGGTAATTGCGTGACACATTGTTAGTGTCAATCAATGGCTATCATTTTGACAGTTCAACAACTTTTATTGCGTTATTTATGGCGCTGAGCGGACAATTTTTTCAAACATATGAAGCAATGGATTAGCAACATCCTTCAAAATGATTTAGATTGTGATTTATAGTGTGTCACGCAATTAGGGTGCTGCCGATGTATTCTGTAAAAATCTCACCGTGAAAACTTAGGTGAAGTGAGCTGTCAATTCCTAGCATCAGCCGATCGATTCTGTAAAAATCTCACCGTGTAAAGTTAGGTGAAGTGAGCTTAGAGTGAGCTACAATAGTGTCAATCCTTAGCATTGTTTGGAATGACTGCTCACTCCACGCTCACTTCACCTAAGTTTTCACGGTGAGAAGGTTACATAATCGCACTATAGCCGATTGATTCTTTAAAAATTTCACCGTGAAAAGTTAGGTGAAGTGAGCCTAGAGTGAGCTGTCAAAGGTGTCAATCCCTAACATTAGTTGGAATAACAGCTCACTCCACACTCACTTCACCTAAGTGTTCACGGTGAGATGGTTACAGAATCGCACTGCTGGTGGAATGACAGCTCATTTCAAGCTCACTTCACCTAAGTTTTTACGGTGAGATTTTTACTGAACAGGCTGGCAGGGCAGGTCACACAGCTTGAAGCTTGAAAACAAGGTCATTTAGGGCAAATAATTTGAACAATTACATTAAGGTGTATCTTTATCCATGTGGATGGTAAAGATCTAACACGAGAAGAGAAAGACCAAGGAAACGATACTTATACGAATAGTGTGAAAATGTTTTGAAGCAGTAGTCAATAGGAATTGCTTAGAGATTTTATAATGAAATAAATACCAATCATTGACTAACCAGTAAGTGCATTAATAATAAGGCAAAAACGATGCTGTTCATTTTTGCCCTGTTTTTCAAACACCAGATGTTAAATATTTAAATTGCAATACTGTGTAGCTGGTAATGTCCTAGTGATTCGGGGAATGGGGTGTATTATTCAAACAAATGTGCTCTGTTTATCACGAGGCCTAGCTACTTTATCATGAATAATGTGGAGATGGGCTCTGTAGGCCTATGATTAATGCTATACATAGAAACTGATTAATTAAATGTATATATACAGAATATATTTGAGAGAACAAAACATCTGTAAACACAATAAATGTCTTCTAACGAGAGACCCACAGAATTAAAATAAACACTTCAGCTTTCTTATAGTCATCACTCTCCTGCCCTTATCCCAATTTATTTGGGGTCAGTGTAACATGCCTTTTCTCCCACACTTCTCTATCAGTCGTCATCTCGGTAGTCACCCCCTTTTTAACCATATCACCATTCACACAGTCCATCCATCGTTTCTTTGGTCTTCCCTCACTCTTATAGCCATCGACATATATACTCAAAACTTTCCTCACGACATTTTACTCATTCTTCCGTATCACATGCTCATAATGACTTTCTTAATGAATTATCTACAGCCTTGAGCAAGCGTGATGATCTATATTTCTCTGTAAGAGAAAAGGCCTTGCTGGGGAAGGCCTCAGTGGTGTGTGTCACACCGCATAAAAGTCTGTTAATGTTACCTGAATAAGCAGCATTTTAGTCCTCAGTCCGCATAGTATACATTTTATCTCATAGACTGGACACTTATGTAACCGCATGCAGATTCAAATCAGTTTTATAGTAGTTGTTACTATTGCGCTGTGAGAATCTTATTGAATCATGCTGTACCTGGCTGTAGTGGAGTTAGGTAATTTAGGCTAAGCTACTTTCACTAAAGCTTGGAATTTGATGGGTGTTCAGCTTTGTAAAAGATTTTATTTGTCTATCATGTCCAAGTGTTAATTTTTCTATCGCGTAGTCATTTAGATACTGATGGCCTGTTTAACTACTTCCGGATGAGTTTCGGGTAACTTATATGCCACATAATCACCCCGGATAAGTCCCGGTTAACTTATCTGGCAGATAAACTTATACAAATTTATGTTTCAATTGAATTTTGAATAATGTCCAACTCTATGAAACTGACCCCTTTTAACCTTTCCAGAAAATAGATAGATGCTTCTCGACGAAAAACCTTTTTAGGAATTAAAACAGTATCAATCTTATTCATAGTCCCATAAGAATTAGATTCTGTTTATTGCCTCCGCAATGATTAATCACTTTGAAAAACATCGCCCAGATCGAACGACGTTTTTGCGAAAATGGTTTTAGCATTTCGAAAAAATCGAGTCCCTCATTTTTCAGTCGGTTGCAAACTCCTTGGCTGTGGTTGAGTTTTTAGAAGATTTTATATTTTTTATTTGAATGTCATTCTTTTCTTTATTCATTGCTTCTTCTTGTATGTGTCAATAGGATTGATTTGTGTATCCAATTTGTGTAATATATTTCTTTTTTATCACTAAAATCCTTTTATCACACTGAGATCTAGTTTTATTTCATTCAACCAACCACTAAGACGTGTCAATCCCTTAAAAGTATACTGTCCTTCAAGATACAGGATTTTCCTAGTTTGAAGGGCAGGTGTTTTCTCGTCTGTAATAGCCACACCCATCCCTTATTGAAATAACACTGATGTTACCTAGTCTAAGTATTTTAGTAAAATAAATAGTTACTAACTTACTTACTAATAGGATACAGTTAACTTTCTTCGCCTTCACAGTCCTCTGTTATTCTTACAGCAATTTCTTATTTTAAAATTACATCTATACGCAATGCATATTAATCTGAGTCATAAAATCATCTTTAAGCAATAATAATATATGCAAATATATTATTAAAGCTTTATTAAGAGTTTTAAAGCAATAAAACTGACATAAAGATACCTCGACTGTCTTGCAAGATCTCGATATCTCGAGGTAAGTATGAAGGCTGTAACCAAATATGGTTCAAAGATAGCGAGTGGACACCAGCTGCTTCACCTATCAGTGTACACTGCCTTCCTCAATTATCAATCCAGGTTTCTAAGCCGAGCATCAACTATAGTGACAACGAGGTTTTGTAAGAAATTACATTTCCAAAATGGTTCCCTATCCATTTGCATAAAATTTTAAGACCTAATATAACTTGGCATACTTTTGTTTGTTCTAATTATATTTTAGCATAAATTATTTACGCATAACAGCTTACGCATAATTTTTCTAATCATAATAATGATTAAGCATAAAATTCTAAAGCATACATTTTTTAAGCATAACTTTATTAAGCATAACAATAATAATAAGGCGTAGTCGACGGGTCCCCGCTTCGCGGGGCCCCTATTTCTGTCTGTGGGGTTTAAAGGAACCTAACACGAAGGGGATGACGGGGGCTCAAGTGAGCGAGCGGAGCGAGCGAACGAGCCCCCGTCATCCCCTTCGAACCTAACCTGTCCGAGTCGGGGTGCCCCAATTCCCGAGCTCGCTTCGCTCGCTCTTGCATCCTAAGTTCTCATTCCCTTTTTACTAAATCGAAATGTGTTAGACCTTGGGGCACCCCGACTCTTGGAAAAAGTGATTCAGAATCGAGTGAAAATCAATACGTAAAAATAACTCAAATTTGTTTCCGTTATTTCTATTAATTGGGTCTACCCTTTATAGCAGAACTTTTTATGTCATAATATTGT
This sequence comes from Apamea anceps, assembly GCA_951799955.1. Lineage (NCBI taxonomy): Eukaryota > Metazoa > Arthropoda > Insecta > Lepidoptera > Noctuidae > Apamea > Apamea anceps. The sequence goes on along the minus strand of OX637504.1, from coordinate 2,255,200 downwards.
TTTGCATAACAGCGGATAGCATAAACTTCATTTCACAGAAAATCGTTTGGCAGACACTCATTTATCATACATTCAAAACTCATAATTTTACAAGTCAGAATCATCTTTTGGCATAAATTTCATATCCATAATAATTAAAAAGTAGAACCATCATATCGCAGAAAGTTCACAATCAGAATTGTCTTTTGGCATACATTTCATATGGATAGTCATTAAAAGGCAGAACTATCATACCTCAGAAAGTTTAGAGTTAGAATCATCTTTTGGCATACTCGTACATTTCATATCCATAATAATTACAGAAAATTCATTCATTCATTCATTCACCATGCATGCAGCAAGCATGCAGCATGCAAACAAGCATACACCATGCATGCAAGCAAGCATGCAGCATGCAAGCGAGCATGCAAACATGCAAACAAGCATACACCATGCATGCAGCATGTAAGCAAGCATGCAGCATGCAAGCGAACATGTAAACAAACACACACCATGCATGCAGCAAGCATGCAGCATGCAAACAAGCATGCAACATGCAGCAGGCATGGTTTCTGTCACGGCTCTGGCGCTGCGGGTCTCCGGCGGTCCCACGCGAGGTTATCGTCGCAGATGGTTTTAAGGGTTCCCTATCCATTTGCATAAAATTTTAAGACCTAATATAACTTGGCATACTTTTGTTTGTCTTAATTATATTTTCGCATAAATTATTTACGCATAACAGCTTACGCATAATTTCTCATAAAAAATGATTAAGCTCAAAAATGTTCAAATGATTAAGCATAACATTCTAAAGCATACATTTTTTAAGCATAACATTGTAAAGCATAACTTTATTAAGCATAACAATAATAATAAGGCGTAGTCGACGGAGCTCCGCTTCGCGGGGCCCCTATTTCTGTCTGCAGGGTTTAAAGTAACCTAACACGAAGGGGATGACGGGGGCTCGTTCGCTCGCTCCGCTCGCTCACTTGAGCCCCCGTCATCCCCTTCGAACCTAACCTGTCCGAGTCGGGGTGCCCCAATTCCCGAGCTCGCTTCGCTCGCTCTTGCATCCTAAGTTCTCATTGCCTTTTTACTAAATCGAGATGTGTTAGACCTTGGGGCACCCCGACTCTTGGAAAAAGTGATTCAGAATCAAGTGAAAATAAATACGTAAAATAACTCAAAGTTTCCGTTATTTCTATTAATTGTATACCTAAATATTACTATGCTAATAATCATTAGGCCTAGTAACGTTATGCGAATTAAATTTATGCCAAAACCTGCCCCTCAGCTCGCGGGCCGCCTCGCTCCTCCGCGCCTACGCGGGCTTCAATTACACTCTAGGGGTAGGGCAGACAAAACTACGTGGAGTCGGTTTCGCAGCGATTCTTTTCCGTCACTAACTATTGTAGCACAACATATTATTGACTTTTCACGACAGTATTTTAATTTAATTTAATTTAATTAAAGTAAAAAATGCTATTGTATTGAAATGGCAATATGCCTAATAAAATTATTCCAAACGAAATTCTGCCATCTTCATAGTATGCAAAGTGAGGGATCCCTTCTTTTCGCATAATATTCGTTGTCCTAATATACTTTGGCATAACGATTTTGGCATAATTTGTTTTGCCATAATAATACTTTGCCATATTTTTTTTTGGCATACAGTTTATGTTGGCATAATTATCTTGAAGGCTAATTTGTTTTGGCATAAATTTATTTCGCATAACGTTACTAGGCCTAATGATTATTAGCATAATAATATTTAGGCATAACTACAATTAATAGAAATAACGGAAACAAATTTGAGTTATTTTTACGCATTTTTTTCACTCGATTCTGAATCACTTATTCCAAGAGTCGGGGTGCCCCAAGGTCTATCTGGATTTAGTAAAAAGGCAATGAGAACTTAGGATGCAAGAGCGAGCGAAGCGAGCTCGGGAATTGGGGCACCCCGACTCGGACAGGTTAGGTTCGAAGGGGATGACGGGGGCTCAAGTGAGCGAGCGGAGCGAGCGAACGAGCCCCCGTCATCCCCTTCGTGTTAGGTTCCTTTAAACCCTGCAGACAGAAATAGGGGCCCCGCGAAGCGGGGCTCCGTCGACTACGCCTTATTATTATTATGATGCCTAATAAAGTTATGCTTTAGAATGTTATGCTTAATAAAGTTATGCTTTAGAATGTTATGCTTAAAAAATGTATGCTTTAGAATTTTATGCTTAATCATTATTATGATTAGAAAAATTATGCGTAAGCTGTTATGCGTAAACAATTTATGTGAAAATATAATTAGGACAAACAAAAGTATGTCAAGTTATATTAGGTCTTAAAATTTTATGCAAATGGATAGGGAACCGCAAAGTGAACGTTATGCTTAACGAAATTATGCGAAATTTTAACTTTGCCAAAGGTAGTTATGCCAAATAAAATTCTGCTATCTTAAAAGTATGCCATTGTAAATTCGGACATATAAAAATTCGGCCAAACAATAGTTATATTAAATGATTTTTATGCCTTAAAAATATTCGTTTAAAGAAGATTATGCCAAGTGTGTTATGCCAAATAAATTTCGGAGCATCAAGATTCTGCCAGATAGAGGGAACCCCTATTAATTGTATGTCTAAATATTATTATGCTAATAATCATTAGGCCTAGTAACGTTATGCGAATTAAATTTATGCCAAAACAAATAAGCCTTCAAGATCATTATGCCAACATAAACTGTATGCCAAAAAAAAAAATATGGCAAAGTATTATTATGGCAAAACAAATTATGCCAAAATCGTTATGCTAAAGTATATTAGGAAAAAGAATATTATGCGAAAAGAAGGGATCCCTTCTAAAATGTGCGTTAAGCGCTTATCACACTACCCAATCGGTAGGGTCCCTGTCTCCTAGGTAGTAGTGGTCCTAGGTAGAGTGTAATAACAGATAGAGAGATAGGCTCTACTGCTGGGTCGATTGGTGTTCCTGACCGCACTTGCTCACCTTATCAATAGGACGCTGCCGATTGGGTAGTGTAATAAGTGTTTCAGAAATAAATAGTACCAGCTTATTAGTGTCCACTGTGGGGTAAAGTCCGATCAATGCTCGTGTCTTTTCATACAGATAAGACACGAGCATTGATCGCCACGCTTGCTCAAGACAGTTTGGTGATTACAGACTTATGTATATTGACTATAAGTTCAGGTTTTACACCACCACGACACGCCACCACGTTTACGTGCATGTAAAAATATCGTGGTGATATTTTATCGCGCAAAGGATTCTCAACTCTGGGTGTCGAGCCGAGCATTGAGAATCCAAGAGAGCGCATTCCAGCGCGTCATTTTCGCGATTTTCAACTTTCGGCGCTAAGAAAGCGTTGGAAATATAGTGCGCGAAAAAAATATCCGAGGGAAAAACGCGTGCGTTAAATCTGGCCTTAGTTTTTCTACCCACCCCAAAAACGTTAAAAAAGAGATCAAAAATTATTTTAAAGCCATTTTTTCACTTTTTTTGTACACGCACAATAATATAACACTACTTATTAAAACATCATTAATATAAACTAAGTAAAAAGAATCGTATTATTGAAGCTAACTCAAAAACTACACAAGAAAATTCACCTTTCAAACAACAAAAAAAAAAAACAAAATCAAAATCGGTTCATCCGTTCAGGAGCTACGATGCCACAGACAGACATACACACACACACACAAACAGAGAGAGAGAGAGAGAGACGTCAAACTTATAACACCCCGTCGTTTTTGCGTCGGGGGTTAAAAAGTTAATAAAATTTATATGGGACCACCCCTGAGGCATACCTTATCCATTAAAAAAAGAATTTTGCAAATAAATCGGCTTATAAATAACAGAGTTATGAAGTAACAAAAATATTCAACCGAATTGAGAACCTCCTCCGTTTTATGAAGTCGACTAAAAAAATAACCAGGAAAGTCCCAATTAGTCCACATACCCACAAATGCCGGAAAGGTCCAGTGCATACATAATCTGAATGTAGGAAGCCTTACTCCATTACACAATTTGGTTTGGTAGCCCTAGTTCCACATTGTCTTGGCGTGGAGAATTATATAACTCGGTTCCTGGTCTCGTGTTACCTACAATTGACACCCTACCTGAATTAAGGTTGTTATGTGAGTCAGGCAGGCATAAGTAAACCGATATCGTAGGTTACAGAGTCTTATGGTTCTCGTTTTGTTTGTGATGTAATCCCTTAAATTTGAATAGGTGCTCTAATTACAGTTTTTGAAGACAAATGCCTCTTTTTGTTGAGTACTTTTACCATTGAAAAGGTATCGAGTCCTTACTTGTGCTAAAATGTGATAAAAATCGCCACTCACGCGGATATAAACATCGATTCTCACACCGATTGTTTATCATCGAACTTTGTAATCGACTGCCTTGTAGATCTAGTAGTCGCCAGTGCTACTTCGGAGCAGGAGGTCTTGAGTTCGATTCCCAGGTCGGGCTAAAGTGTTATTAGGTTTTTCTATCTAGAATTTCTCTCCAGCAATCTGGATTCTTGCCGGGTTGATGGCAATAGGCTCGCCCCCCATTACATGGGACATAAACATAACTGGCGAAATGTCGGTGTAGTACCTACTATATATACTCCTCTGCTCAATCCTTCCGGGAAACAAAGCCTGATGTTAAATTATGTTATCTCCAAAAACTAATAGTGGTTTTCACTTGTACATATGTACAAGTGAAAAAAACAGAATCATAGGGCATCAAAAAATTCGTCCGCATCGCTGTCAACAGGAACAGTGCCCAAAAGGCTGGCAGCATTACCACGTTGTACGGCGATGCTAATTCTTTGGCCAAGAAACAGGCCAGCCCTCTGGTCATGTGAAGAGTCGACTAACCGCTTGGCGATATCTCGAAACACCAAGTGGGCACTCGGACCCCATGGCCCTAGTGTTTCAACCCCAAACGGCTCGAAGATATAACTCCCAATCAGGCTGGAATATTTTCGCCGTTTGAGGTTTTCTGCACCAGCAGCAGCCGCTCCAGCAATAGCCATAATTATTTTGAATTGACGATCTGAGAATGTTTTTGTCTTAGTCGGTTACTTCGATGCTGACTTTTTTTAACCGACTTCTAAAAAAGGAGGAGGTTCTCAATTCGGATGTTTGTATTTTTTTTTTTTTGCTTTTCAGTTTTTTCGGCGGTTCAATTTTTTGTTAAAAAGATTTTATTTTTCACGGCATAACTAAGAAACATTGTAATGAAAAAAAAAACGGTTGATGGTTTCTTGTATTGTTTTTCCCTTTTTCGAAATCTGTGGCTGCTGAGACCACACAAACTGCACAAAGCTTTCCATCAATACTAAAAATATCCCCATTGATTCCAGACGCATCATGGAGCGAGGATCCTCCGTGCCTTGGACTCAGGTTCTTCAAGAGTCGATCGGTGAAGGCAGACTGAACGGAGAAGCACTCAGGGACTACTTCAGACCTTTGGAAGACTGGCTCAGGAGTGAGAACTTGAGGACCGGAGAATATCTGGGATGGAGTTACGATGGAGATTATTGTAAATTCAGGTAAGATGAGAATCAGAATTTTTTTATTTGTCAGAATCAGAATTTTATTTGTCAAACATAGGTACATTGGGTTCTTGCATTACATATTTATATAGGTCGCCATGTTTTGCCATTACAGCATACAAATATATACCTATATTACCTACCTACCTACCTATATAAAATACCTATCTTTCCTGAATACTAACCCGTTTAAACGGTTATATTAATAAAATTTTGTAAGTTTTGTAGTATGTGTGTGTGTAAGAATAAACCATAGAAATTATAATAAAAATAGTAGATTAAATTTTCAGTTGATTAGTTGATTGTTGAAGAATAAAAATATAATGTACTATTTTTACTATAATTTCTATAGTTTTCACATCTGAATACGGCCGATGTTTACTTTGGCTAAGTAACTCAAGAGAAACAGAAACAATTTTGATCCTTTTACCATATATCGATTGCTCAATCGAACTTGATAATAGATAATTGAAAATTTAAATCTTCAAAAACTTAATGCAGTTAAGGATGATCTATATGGAGAAATTTCTTTATTAAACCTACTTAGAATGAGTTATGTACTTCTAAGGATTTTACTGAACTATCAACTGCACAAAAATGGCAGCAAGTGTTTAATAAGAGCAATGATAATTTTTTAAAGTTGTTTATAGTCATTTCATTTTTATTATCTATTCCCGCCACGTCAGCATTCACAGAGAGAGTTTTTATGTGACGAATAGCAAATGCCGAGACGTAAGAAATAAAGCGTCTCTGAATTTGATTAAAAACGAATTAGTTATTTATTTTAATTTAAATATTGACTGTAAAGATGCTGTGCAATTGTTTAGTAGAGATACTAATTTAATACAAATCGCAAAAAGTAATAAAAAAAATATATTTAAACATAATAATAATTTAAGAATAAATTGTACTTTATTTTAATACTGTATACTTTTTTTTCCTACCTATAATAACCAATGTACAGACGCCAGCAGGTCAAGCTACCCGAAACTGTCAAATTTTCCCAATCAACCTTGAACCTTAATACTTTGGCGATAAAGTTGAAAATCTATTAAAGAAATCTGACTGATTGTAGTAGCTTGATGTGCTGGCGTCTGTACTTTATCTGCAAAAAAAAAAGGTGGCAACCCTGCCTATGATCTTCAAATATAGGTCTATAATAATAATCGTGAAGGAATCTAAAGAAAACTCTCTTCAGATTTTACCATTATGAAAATCACTCAGAAAATGTTTCCTCTTTTTTCAGTATCGAGACAGCAGGCCTCCAAGTATACGGTGGTTTCTACAACGCAGCCGATCGCCATTATGACGTCACCAGTTTCGTCACTATCTTACTAGCATCTGTACTTACCACTGTACTTACTATGCGTTGGCGGTAAAGATATAGGCACTCGTAACTTTATGGCATCCATTTAAGTATTAAAATAACATCATTTTAATAGTTCGTGTTAGACAATCTGTACGGTGTAAATTATGCAAAAAATGCCTTAAAGACACTAATTAGGGTTGATTTTACCAAAGTCAGATATCTTTTATCCGTGGATTAAAATTGACGTCTGACAGTTCTAGTATGGAAAAACTGTCAAAAATTCAAAATTTTGTCTTAGGGTACGATTTATTCTAGATATATAAAAGTTTAGTGAAATTCGCCCTTAAGCGATTTAGCTATCAAAAACTTTTAAAAATTGCTTTTGCTTTTTTTTGTTTTTTTTTTTATCAACTTTCTCGTTTTCAGTTAGGTACCATTAGGTTTATTTTTTATTGTTAATAAGTATTTTATACATGTGTCTAATAATATTTTAAATTAACTTTAATTAAAATTAAATCTTTCTCTCTCAGGGTTTTCATAATTAAAGATTTATACTTACACATAATTAGTTTTAAGCCTAGATATTAAGGAATTTATATATTTTTGTAAATAGCATTAAACTAACTTGAGATTTTAGTGTGTTATTGTGATATAAAATAAAACAAAAATAGTTCTTAATTTCGTTTTTTTTTTTCGATCAATCAACTCAGCCTATCGCGACGACGATGAGACGAGTCCTGGGGGTCTACTCCGAAGTAGTATCGACCGAATGTTCGGCCGTTTCCTGCTACGAAGTTACTATTTGGTTCGGTCGGTTACGATCCTACACTCCTACACTCTTTCGAATATTGACTATGGTCCCGACCCAACTGAGCCGATCCGAACTTTTTTCGCATTTTTCAATAATATTAGGTTCGGTCATGTGTCGGCCCGATCCGAACATTCGCCCTTTGCACTTCGGAGTAGGCCCCCTTGAGTGGAGACCGCACTCCAGGCTCGTCCGGACTCGTCTGCTCCACCGGCCATCGGACCTTCCGCATCCAGCCTGTCCCAGCCATCGTTTTTAGGTCATCTATCCATCTAGCTGCGGCGTCCCTACTACGCCAATACGCCGCTTTTTTTTCTTACGAGTATCAAGTTCATCTTAAAGTAGTATTACGTCCTCAACGTACCTACTAAAAGACCACAAAGGTACAACCTTTGCAAAATATACTACTAAAGATTCCTAATAACCAGAAACCACCACCTGAATTCCCCGAGGGAACAGCCAGAGGTGTAATAGAGTACAACTGCCACGAACATAATTAATCAGCCTATGTACCAGAGTATCAGAAAACTATAGGTAATAAAAGAAATGAAGATAGCAATTAGACTTTACCACGGCATGCGGGCTCAGCACCAAAGATTATGTCATTAATTGAGTCTACATATTATATGGACCCACCAATTTGTCTGACCCTCCGATTTAATGACTTATTTATGAGTTCCAATTGAGATCAAGCCCTTAGATAAAGTCTCGAATTAACTATCATATTTAAAAATACAGTATATGCAACTGCCCTGTTGGTCTCGTGGTTGCAAGCTTGACTGCTGTGCGTGGGGTCCCGGGTCGGACAAACTGTTATTGTTCAGGAATTTCTTAATAATAATCCGGAGTTTGGAAGTTGGCGGTTAAATACCCTATGCCCCTGATCTCTCCCCGGGCGTGTCGGATTGGGTTATTATTATTTATTTTTATTGCATAACTGTGTACTTACATGAGTATCGTGATTTATTTTAAACATTTTCTCTTTATTTATAAACGTTGCTTGAAGTTAAGTTAGATATAAATATTATTTAAAGGAATGGCAATAAAATTACATTAATTTTTCCCAAAAATCTCATGCAGATTATTAAAACTAGTTTCAACCAATCAAATGGCTTTAAACGAGTGAGTTTTGAGTGAGGTTCTGCGATACGGGCCTTAATTTCTTAAGTTACTCATAATTTTGATTTTCATATTATATAATAGCTAAGTACAACCTGGTAAAGTGGGGCTACCTCGACGGAATGGCATGTTACAAAGTGTGCTCCACCTCCTATCCCAAAAGTTGCAGTCAAAATGACCTCTGCGCTACCACCGACGAAGCCGTGGAACTGGCGAACTTCTGGGGCAACAGACGGAAGAAGACAAGTACAACAAGGAGTTCTCTTTTGACCCATTTACCACCAAAGCCCATTCTGCACGCACTCAGCTGAATGCCAACTTTTTCAACAGCGCGTAGTGTTTTATTTTTTAGTTAAATTTTTCCCCATTTCACTAATGCCTAAGATGGCGTCTGAATGTATTTGTTACTTATTACTTAATTTAATTTATTTTATTTGTATTTTTATCGTGCTTGCTACTTAGTTGTTAGTGATCCTAAGATTTCTACTACCTTCTCTGTGTGTACTCGTGAGAACCTGTAATTGGCTCTGTGTCGCTTATACAATTGTTATTAATTTGGTTTAGCTGTTGGTTCTCCTACTTATAAATAATTAATAAATAAACATCACAACTCGACTACTGTGTAAAGAAAGACTACTATGATTTCCAGTATTAACTTATTTATTTTGAAATTAGACCGGTAGTATTGACTATCTACCCTAGTATCCTTTTCTGCACTGTCTGTCGCTACGCCATCTGGCTATTTCAGGTTTCCATTTTAGTACAGACGCCAGCAGGTCAAGCTATCCGAAACTGTCAAATTTTCCCAATCAACCTTGAACCTTAATGCTTTAGCGATAAAGTTGAAAATCTATTAAAGAAATTTGACAGATTGTAGTAGCTTGATGTGCTGGCGTCTGTACATTTAATTTCAGCCTGCAGTTCATTGGTATTACGGCAAAAGCCAGGACAATCCCATTTTAGCTAGACAGCCTTTAAAGCAATGTAGGTCACAGCTTTTGGATTTAAAACTAAAGTAGGTATTTCTTTTGTCACTTTTAGCACTGCACAAAAATAAACTTAAAAGCTAGCCGTGTTCGAGGTAAATACCATCACGTCTTACAAGACAAAGATGGGTCTGGAGAATTTTATTATTAAGATAAAAGTACGATATTTCAAAAATTCCATTCGAAAAGAAACCTGAGAACCAGAATCAGCAGAGCATTTTACAACAACATTTAGTAAACCGAAGCATTTATTTCCTTGAAATCCCTTTGAACTTCAAACGTGTTTGTATACATAAACTACACGTAGTTTTTCATGAACTCCGCCGATTCACAAACACGGGATCTTGCCAAAATAAACCATTTAGTGTCTTAATCAGTCGGTACCGTGTACCTTTTGAGAAGAAAATTTGTACTATTGCATTCGAAGCGGACCAATGTGTTCAGCAGTGCGGGGTAGTTGCGTAGGACACTAACAGTAGCAATGGCTTTAATTTTGACAACCACATTCATTGCGTTATTTACGTTGCTGAACAGACAAATTTTTCGAACACATGAAGCAATGGATTAGAATATCCTTCAAAATGATTCAGATTGTGATCGACTCGAAGGACCAATAATAATTGAATTAGAGAGTACAAAGGATCGTTGCTGTAGAGAACCCACAGAATACCCACTTACTAGGTAATAGAATATTATCTGGTACACCTCTGCCTAACCCTTCGGGGAACACATGGTACAGAATATTGCCAGAGAATACTGAAAGAAAAATGCAAAAAACACTAATATCATTTAACCTTAATTAATTAATAAGTTGGTAGGTACAACAACTTTGTCACAACAAAAAGTTGGTATGTATGCCTGCATGTCTTGTTGGGCAGATATGTTGCATCATATATATTATTCAGGTGTTTATAGGGCAACGGTTCTTTATTATTGGAAGCCTCCGCAAGTTCATAATAAATTAATAATTAGTCACAGTAGCGGTCACTTTGTATTTTCAACACGTGAGCGAGCCCCGCCTTTTCCATTAAAGTGAATTCGACGAAGCCTCTTCAAATTTCTTGGCGCCTAGTACCTCTGATTGAATTTCAATTCAATACATTCTGAAGAAAATTCTTGAACCATGGTTTTTCTGTGTTATCTGTGGTTGGAGAATTGTATTATTATTAAAGTTTTTTTCCTACTTGATATTTATAAGCAGATAGACTGGAAAGCTCAGAAGAAATAATGTGTGTAGGTCTTTTGAACTAGCATTTATAAAAAATTGTTGCATCAAGCAATGCCCCTGCACAACAAACAAGCTGGAGCCACGAATATTTTATGTCGATAACCATGTTCGCCGACTGACAGGCGCCCACGGTTAATCTCTTTCCATTTCTGGAACCCTGGTACTAGTGGTCCTATTAGTATTGATCAATTTCTGGTAAACCACTTCCACAGGTTGCTTGACTGTCTTGTAATGCAGATTGTTGATTACGGATATTTTACTGTTGAAGTGAAAACTTCTTTAGCGGCGTTGTGCACATTTTTTGTGATGGGTAAAAAATGTTAAACTCGCATCAGGACACGTGACCTGATCGAAAATTCGTAAGACGGAGCTCTTTTTTTTCTTACATGTTGTTTTCTATGGTTATGTATTTGACATTGGTATTATCTATTTGATTTCTGGAAATAATTATAAATAAAGGAGTACATTGTGAATCCTACGTCACTAAAAGGTTATTGACTTGTTTCGTTGATAACATTATTACTGTTGCTTACAGTTGATTGCCGTGACGGGAAAGACCACTCGTCCACTAAAAGTTGGCACATTTTACTGTCATTCTTGATTACTGATAGCCTGGTAGTTCTGATACCGATAGAACGAACTAATACCCTGTTACTTCACAATTCTTTATGAGACACAATGTAAATTATGTTTTCGGAATATCAATATAATAATAAATTATTTTAATTTTTGCAGTGGAAAAAAATCACTTTACCGCAGTAGGTAGGTAATTAGATTAAGAATAGTACCTACTAACAAAAGTTTCGTAGCGGGACAAAACTTCATCAAAATAAAATTATTATCAGTAGAAACGTTCTACAAATCATGCATAGTAAGCAAAACAATGCACCTCATCTACAGGCCCCCTGCTGATTCCATTAGCCATGGAGCCGCGCTATGCAACCTCCGTCGTTGTGGCGCCCGAGTTACAATAGAATCACTTCTTATAATTCTTGGTCACCTAGTACTTCAGAAATTGCTTCAATATTGTGGTCTAGTGACGTAACTTTCCACTATTTACATCTTCTACGTGTCTTGGCTGCCTGGTAGTTATTATACCATATGAATAGTTTTGTAGTTTGTGTTGTTGTATTTTTTTTTTTTATATCTTTTTGAATAACCGGCCGACTCGACTCCTTAACAATTTAAAAGTGCCTGAAACTGGTTTATTTGAAAATAAAAGTTTTAGTTTATTATACCCACCGAACATGTTGTCTTTGGTACAAATAAAATAATAGCTTTTTGATTGACTACGTGCCTACTACCTACAGCATTTTCTTAAAATACCAAAACTATTCGCAAAGCCATTTTAATCATTTCTGAATAATTTATTAGTAAGGCAGATTCAACAATCAGTTCCAAAAGCTTGCAAAACACACACAGTGGTTCTGAAACGCGCCTTTAATATCTCTTTAACAAATAAACATTGCATCCCCTAGCGAACAGTCTCCTGCTGATAACATTAGCGTGTCAACACTTGAAGATATAGGGGCGGCGGCGCGGCGGAAGCCCCGCCACTGTGACGCCGACTTTACCCACGATCAGCATCGTCTCTTTCGTTTTGTGGGAGCCTGGTACATTTTTGTTGTTAAATATGCTGCTTAGGCGATACTTAAGGCGTTCGGGTGAATCAATCAGCTGTTTTGTTTTTGAGATCTTAATAATGACGGATGCAAAATTATAGTACCTACTTATAACTTTTGTTGTAAAATTAATTAAATGCCTTTTTTAATTTTTTGTTACATATTTTTTAAAATTATTTATTCTCTTTAACAAAATTCTTTAGATGACTTTTAGGACCGTAGGGATATGAACCAATTATCCCAGGTAGGTAATGCTTTTATTACTTCTTCCATAGGTATCCGTGCTTCTTTCTTAATTTATTACTTAGGTACTTTAATCCCAACTGCCGGGAAGTTAGACTAAGAATGTCACTCGCTATTTATGTTCCCCTAATAGAAAGTTGACTGGATGCAATCTCGCGAGAGGAATAATCTGTAGTTTTCGTAAACAACTGGATCCCAACCCCGAGCCCGCCAATAAGACGCCGATCTTATTTATCAAACTCAGGAAGAATGTAAGAAATGGGTGCAACTTAATCTTCAGTTACGTGTAGGTATTTCTTGCACGTTGACTTTAAGTAATTGGATGTGATTAAGATTTTGATATATTTAGAAGAATAAAGTAGGTAAATAATATACCTACTCTGAAGAATAATGTTTTAGTAGAAGTGCATCCAACAATAATGAATATTTAAGTACCTAAATCTAAACACAAACTGCTACCTTTTTGATATTAACTGTTTATAGCCAATAACGGCTGGTGAATAGGAATTAAGTTTGATAAACCATTAGAGGCATATTGTAGGCAATGAACAATAAAGCAGTGCATGCTTAGTCAGCCTATAATATTCCCACTGCTGGGACACAGGCCTCCTCTCCTCGAGAGGGAGTGGGCTGTGATCTACCACACGGACCCAGTGCGGGTTGGTGAGATGTCTTCGAATTATTTGGTTCTAGGACAGTTCGGTTTCCTCACGATGTTTGGGAGCAATGTTGATGAAATTATTTACACAAAGTAAAGCGCCTGTCTGGGTTCGAATTCGAACCCACGACCTACATTTCGTAAGTCGTGCCATCACCGCTCTATCATAAAAACAGTGCGTCAAAGATCCTTCTTTTCTACGTGGCGGTAGAATCCGTAGAACTCTGGAAGTTATTGAACGGAAATTCACGTTGGCAAACAAAATTGAAGGATATTGACAATTGTAAAAGTAGGAACTAAAATACAAAGTCATGATTTCATATTGACTTCTGCTGGCTACGAAAGTAACCAATATAAAAAGAAATGCCACATTGATCACGCTTGGTCGTATTGAATCTGGAAACCAAACAACTTGACTTCGTTTCGTCAAATTATGTTCACTTTTGAAGTTACCTATGTGCAGCAGTTAAGGTACTGGCGCCGATTCCCTTGTTCACAAATTAAACTCAGTGCATCTTAAGAAAAGGACAGAAGATAAATATTAATTTAGTCCTGTCAAATTAGTCAGAGCCTGGCGTAAATTGACGTATTTTTAGTATTAGTAGCCATGTTTTTAATCACGTCTAAACTTGCTATGGAGTATCTAAATTTGACAGGACTAAACTAATATTTATCTTCTGTCCTTTTCTTAATGAAATAGAAAAAGATGCACTGAACTTACATTTAGTTTAGTTTGTGAACAAGGGAATCGACGCCACTGTGTTTCTTTGTAGACTTTAAATTACAATCGACAATTTGGTAGCTTATAACTTTTGTTTACCTATGTTGAATATTAATTGCGATCTAGGGGGGAAGAAGGGGAACACATTGTGAATATCCACATAACATGCATTTCCGTTTGACTGAATCAAACAGAGGCCAGACACAAAATATCCTTTAGTTAAACTTAATTCAGCTCAAAAGACCAATAATGGGTTGCGTTATCGTCGCTGAACATTCGAAAATTTAAATCTCCTGACAATGTCACCACCCTGAATTTATTTAAAGAACAACCCCAATATTCATATCCTAAACAAGCAAACCGTAAAATTGCCCAATTTGTTCTAAAATTGGTGTAAAATCCCGTTTGAAGTAAACAACCCTTACTTATCGATATTTTTATCTAAACAAGTCCCATCTGTCCCGTATCCCAGTCGCGTCCTAACTGTATCGCGCGTCACATGTGCTTCGCGCTCCGTTACTCTTCTGATCGCCTGGTACATTTGTGAACTTGTGTGTGTTAGTTTCATGTGGTTTTGGGCTATTTTCTGTGAGTACACAATAAAACTATAATTGAAATTCTATTGAAAAATGACGGTTAATTAAGTTTAATATGTTTGTAGTTTTTTTTAATAATATAAGCTAACATTTAAAACTATAATATGTACATGTGAAAAAATAAGCAAAAAAATCATAGGGCATCAAAAAAATTCGTCCGCATCGCTGTCAAGAGGAACAGTGCCCAAAAGGCTGGCAGCATTGCCACTTATATCATTAAAAAAAACTACAAATTAACAAAAAAAAAAAAATATTAAGGTTGGCCAAAAACTATTTTAAGTTTATTATGTGATTTTATTATTTTAAATACTGGTATTCAGCTGCATCCGGTTAGACTGGAAGCCGACCCCAACATAGTTGGGAAAAGGCTAGGCAGATGATGATGATGATATGTGATTTTATTAATTATCTGATGGACGAGACATTATCTCAGAATTTGTGAACACACTATACTAGTCCGTATGCACTATAGATGCAAGATTCAACCTGACAACGTGAAGTAACAACGTTTTAGATATTATTGATTTGAGTAAATAATTTTACTTTTTAATATTTGACAATTAATTTACATTAGATTAGAACTGTCGTGATCAAAAACTGCCCCTATGCGTTCAAACATAAAAAAACAACTTAATAAAACTCAAACATGAACAATGCATATGTAAATGACAAAGAAGTTAAAATTCTTTCCCGTTCGTGATATACTCTAATGGTTATGAACTTACCACGATAATTTTTATACCCGCTCTGAGTGGACAAGTGTATGCTTTAGTCATTAAGCCAATTAATCTTCAGTTCAGTACGCTGCTGACCCAAATAACATCTGCTTTGTGTATTAAATTCAAAGCTTTTTGTTAAGTATTTAGAACACTGTATTTTTCTATAGATCAGGTCTGGACACCATTAAAAGTAGCGAATTAATTTGACGCTTTAGTTAAATAAGGCAGATATGGAAACTGATTTCTCGATGTATTTGTCTTATCTCTGACTTTATCCTAAAGTGTCCTAAAACAATATCAACTCTCATTATCTTCGCCAATACTGACTGAAACGGTTTTCAGCGTTGCAGATAACAATCCCGACAAAGTTTTATTAAAGGGCCAGTTTAGGATTGTCTGAACTTTCGGTGAAGAGTTCTTGGAAGTTAGAAATTAGACGTGGAATTGATCACATTGTCATTATCTTTCATTTCAGACCATGTATAATTATTATCTTTGCTGTTGTGATATTCATTAAAATAGTTAGCGTCCTTAATGGTCATCCCATTCTCTTTATAACTTTTTTGCCTAGACTTCAAGTTTAAAAAGAAGCGATTTCGTATCATATAGTTGGTGGATGTCAGTAAATACCAGAATCTTGCACACGGTCCTAGTTAACATTCACCCCTATAATTACATTCCCTTGCCAAGTAATCAATTATACTTATTGAACAGTTAATAATGAGGGTAGTCGATGCATTAAAACGCTACGTAACTTTGTTAACATAGCGTTACCCTTCAGGGGGGTCCTTACAAAGGGGTGAGCAGAAGTAACCATTTAATATGATTACATAATTGCCATGGCAACGCATGGGAACGTTGTAGTCAGTCAGACACTCAGACCCTAAATTACAAGGAACAAAAAAAATTTTTTTTTTCTTACCAAGGTGTATCGTTTTACCCAGTTACTGGGTTGCGGAGGTCAGATAGGCAGTTGCTCCATGTAAAATACTGGTATTCAGCTGCATCCGGTAAGACTGGAAGCCGACCCCAACATAGTTGGGAAAACACTAGGCAGATGATGATGCAAAAATAATTTGGCGATGTACCAAAAGACAACGTTTTTGTCAACCATATTAGGAGTAAATCAATAATTTTATATTGTAGCTGTCTCTTCGGTCCAATGGACGCATGCGCAACTACTGAGCGTGAGGTCCTGAGTTCGATTCCCGGGTCGGGCAAAGTGTTGTTGGTTTTTCTATCCATTTTTTTGGAGCCCGGTGTCTGGTTTTGGGAAATAGGGTGGCGTTGTTACCTGAAACATAAAAATAACTGGAAAAAGTGGGTATACTATACGCACACCTCTGCCTAACCCTTCGGGGGATACAAGCGTGACGTTATGTTATATTAGAGATCCTGCAGCCCATCCTATGTATATCAATCCTTTGATCAATAAGGTATTATGTCATCTCTGGCGGAAACCAAACTCAATGGAACTCAGAACATGTTGAACAAAATAATATAACCGCACACAACTGCGCAATTTGTGCACCTATCTAAATAGTCCACATCCTTTACGATAGGAATACTGCTGTATGTACACAATTAACTAATGATTTCGTTGCACTTCTGGCTAGAAATTATAATAAAAGATAATATGTGTGTTTAGTGGATTAGTTTCGTTTTGTCGTGCTAGCTTGAACACTTTAACATAAAGAAAGAAAGAAAATTTTCTTATTTGGGACACGCACAAGAAATACAAACAGTAAAAAAGGAACATTCAAAAGACTAACGAAATTACTTAAAAAATTACCAAAACAAGAACAAAAGACCCGTGGGAGTCCAAAAAGGCCTTTCTCAGTATAAACGAATAGTACGTACAACTGCAATGAGATAAATGTGCATAAACACCACATGATCACATAGGGAATGGCAAAGCAACCTGATGAAAAATTAATTTTTACAGATAAAGTGCATTCGTGTACATTTTATGAAAGGTTAACGGCTCAATAAACAGTTTCGAACAAAGACTTTACTAATTCTATCCTCATTATTCCCCTTGGACCGGAAGACCCCAATAACGCAGTGTTTTCAACCTGGCATAGCAATAACACATAAAATTTTACGTTCAATCAATCAGCTGCTAACAATAAATATCTATAATATTTTGTCAGCGAACACTTACTGTAACTATTTGATGGACCCCTCGGTCCAAACAATCTTCATCCGGTAGTCAAACGCGGTGCTCATGAAATAAACGGGTACCCCTTCACTCCCAGTCCCAGTTAATCTCGTTGTATAGGCTACCAGTAAATGTGGTAATGTAGTATTGTATTCATTCACACATGCTTCGGCTTGCCTCTTTATCTAAAGCGGCATCAATCTGCCAAGCCTTGTCCCAACTATGTTGGGGTTCAGGCTAACCGGTTGCAGCTGAATACCAGTATTTTACATTGAGCGACTGCCTATCCGACCGCCACATGCCAGTTACTGGGTAATACGATACCCCTTAGTGAGACTGGTTGTCAGACTTTTGACCTTCTGACTACTCGTAACGACTGTCAAAGATCTACGAATGACAACCGGGACCAACGGCTTAACGTGGTTTCCGAGCCACGGAGGGGTCGATATATAATGGATGGTCCTATCCACGAACCGACGTACTTAAGTTAAAACTATCTATTATTTACCCACGAGCCCCTAAATCATCTTCTATCATCTAAAGCGACATGATGCTCCTAAATAAAAGAACTTCTGCTTAAATGACCAATGTTTTAACCTATTCATAATTGGCGCTCCGAAAATTGTTCCTTTCCGAGATTGCTACTATTCCGTCCCACAGACGACAAATTAAAAAAAAAATCTTCAGACGATTATATATTATTGTTATTAAAATATAATCTTGGTGTGATGTCCCACTGCTGGGCAAAGGCCTCCCTACTCCCTTTCCACTTCTCTCTGTTTAAAGCTGCTAAGGACCAGTTCTTGTTGAAGGAGTCCAGCTCATCCCGCCATCCAAGATTACAGGTTTTAAATAGGTATTTTCGATTTTGAGCGAACTTTGGTTATTCCAATCCTGCTGACTTATCTTTACCAATCTCATAAAATTTCAAAACCCCTCAGAAACAATGACTGATACCAAGCTACCATTATATTACAAGCAGCAAAGCAAAATTTTCGGTCAGAGCTCACAGTAATTCAACACAAATGTCTTGAAATACCACTCGACACTTGTTAGCATCTCTATCAATTTAACAAATCAAGTTAAGTTGGGTAGCTGGCTTTCATTCACAATTCAGAAAGAGGTCGACGGCACTATTGATAAAGCAGTTGTGACGCGCCAATCGACGCATCCTGCCCAATTGCGTGCACGCATGCGAAACGACGCGGCCGCGTGCGTACACACACATAAATGAGACGTGTAGGACTAGAATTTACTGTGTAGGAGAAGTGTTAAAAGATGGGGTGGAACTATGGGTGGACACGACCATAAAATGATGTCTAGAAAAGATCAAACTGCCGTTCTTGCTGTTTTTAAATATGCTCGAGGAATGTTTGTGTGTGTGGTCTATACGATATCCTGTTAGATGTTGATGAAGATTATATGCTAGCTTTGTTCTTTTAGAAAACAAATAAACAATCAAGAGTACAGTTTTTCAAGTGAGTTCATTATCCCAATGAATACAAAATGAAGAAAGAAAAACGTTTCGTTAATAAACGTTGAATTCGAATTAACATGCAGCAATGGTGTCCCGTGCACATGTAGCTCAAAAAATAGCTGGTAGTCCATAAAAATGAAATAAGAAAGAAACATTATGATGACATCCATGTAGAGATAATGAAAGAATGTGTGAATGAACGATACATACGCACAATGTGCAATCAATTAGTACAGCCGTGTGAGTTGAAAGTATTTCAAGTTCAATATTTCTACTATTTGAGAATCAAGTTATCGTATTTTGTAACGGTTGCATTCCTACAAACAAACAGCTCTTTTATATCTAATAGCTCTGGCACACACCACCTATGTATGTTTCATTGCTTGCTTGCAAACGTTTAAAAACACTCTGGTGCTTACTTAAACAGCATTGGATGCTGAACGGAGGACAACAGTTGCTAAAATGTATTTTATGAATGAAGTAATTAATTGGACATTGAACTTTGACTTTTCGTCGTTGTGAAATGGAATCTGTTTTTGTCTGAAGTTACGCCACCATATTGCTTATTACTGGCGTAAAAAGCTCACATTGACCCCTTTTTAAACCGTTTCAAATACAAGTTTATAAAAAAATCTCACTCAGTTGCATGTAAATGAGATATTTTATTTGATAACTTACTTCATTAGACAACACGTAAAAAGACGCCAGTCATTTTTTTCTATGGTATTATACAGGGTTATTTTTCAAAGACCAGCCAAATTTAAGAATGTGGTACAGACCATCAAACTGAACAACTTTCTCTATAGGACCAACATCGTAATCGCGAATAAAAATTCAGCCGTCCCATACATTTAGGTCGAGTACAAGTATTGAAGTTTTCTATGGGACAGTTGATAAAATTTTCGCGATTACGCTATTTGTCCCATGGAGAAAGTTGTTCAGTTTGATGGTCTGTACCACATCCTTTTTGGCTGGTCTTTGAAAAATAACCCTGTATATGTAATATAATATTCCCTTGTGTGGATGTATAGGAAAGCGGCGGCTATATGGAACAAAGGCAGCATCTATTTCTATGGACATTAAAAAAAAAATTGTGGAAATAATATTCCTTTCATGAGGAAATCACTCTTTATCCATTATAATCATTCTTTAGAAATAGAATACTCAGATTTCTTTAGAAAATGTCTTGTTAGATGCTCACAATGGTAGGTTGGAATCTTGTTCAATTATGTGAAGTGTAAAGGTCGCCCAGTCATTCGTAATTGTAACCTATGTTTTGTCATTATCTCTGTATTTCAATCAACCACGCAGATTTCACTCAGTCTATCGCAGTCAATTGCTGGACATACCTAACCCTTGCGCAGCTACGCCACCACACCCGGTTCACCACCTTCTGCAATCAGTCTGTACCAGCCACTGTTTTAAGGTTACCGGTCCATCTAACTGGGGGATGTCTCACGCTTCGCTTGCCGATACGCGGTCTCTACTAAGACTAATCTGCTCCAGCGGCTGTCGGTCCTCCGACAAACGAGCCACTGCTACTTCAGATTGCTATTTTGGTGACAAAGCTTGCTTGAGGTTCCAGTTTTTTTCCGGATACTCTTATCTCATATTTGTGCATTTGTTCTGTCTTAAATATTTTTTTTATTTGTAATCTATAATTTAAGTGCTGAATATGTGTCTCCAGTTATATTGTGAATAGTGAGACTGTCTCATTGCTCCCTATTTCTCATTTTGTAAAGTATTACAAACGATTATGACGTTTTATCATTGGATCCACATGACATACAACCACACTGATCAACGTCCCGTATTACGACACGTTCCCAGTATCACACAGTTATTGCTACAATTAATTCAGCTGCCTTCCTCCCCCGACGGACGGTTAGTTGACCCGACGCCCTGCCATTCGGTCACGCGTTGGACAAATTATTGTCCGGCTAATAGAAAGTGAAGATGCATCACATAGAAAGGAATTCTTTTTTTCTCTGCATTGTTGAGAGGGAAACGGTTCTTAATAAAGGTCTGGTTGGTTTGTGTCGTTGTGTAGGTTTGGTGTTAGGGGTTAATAAGAGAATGTGGCTATTGATAATTTTGCAAAATTAAGAACTCTTGTTATACACAGACAGTCTGACGGTTAAAAAGCTACAATAATAATAGTCCTCCAGACCCAATTTTGGCCATTGCAGCCAATCTCAACGGAGACTGACTGTTCGCAGACAGGTGCACTCACTCTTCCCTCACTCTCATAGTCCGATGGGACGGCAATCCGACACGACCGGAGAGAGATCAGGCGCAGGACCAACGACACAAAAAAGCTACAATATTCACATGTTTAAAATAGTTTGGCAGTCCCACTGCTTTTAATTTCGTTAAGTTTTGTGTCCCAAAATTTTTCTATCGGGTATTTCTTGCCAATCTTTCGAAACGAACCTTCTTGGAATATTAATTTTAAATTACTCATTGACCGACAGGAACCCATAACCACTGGAACATGACCGGACGACATTAGGACCATGGATCGGAGACAGTGCTAAAATGTGGGTGCTAATAGACAAAGTGCTAAGGACTATAAATACTAAAGCATGGTGTGTCGTGGTAGTGTGTGCTGTGGTCATCGTCATGGAAACTGCAGCCCTCAACGGAGATAACGTCTGCATGGTGAAACAGAAGTAAGTGGACTTTTTACTGTCGGTGCCTTCATTGACGCGGGCTATTTTACCGCATTGGGGGTTGCGGTAATGTAGCCCGTGATATTTGATTTTTCCTACGTTTTAGCGTACGTTTTTAATCATTAAAGTCATCAATACAACTCTCTTAGTTCAAACTGCCCTATTAAATGAGCCAACTACCACCCAACTCATGCCAATTTTAACATGAGTTGTATTGATGATTCTAATGAATTTAATTCTGTAAATACATATCTATTGGTCTTTTCTTTCTTTCTGCGAATGATATTTTGATCAACATACAAACATACAACCTGACCTGCAGAAGCTCCAGTCAAGACGTCTGAAAATCAAAATAAGACTGGTTACTAGACTAAACTGCCTATACCTGTAGGTCTGGTAACCAGTCATATTTTGAAATTATCTGTGGCAATAGTGCCATCATTCACTGTCTTCTTTTTTGGGGACTTAAACAATACTGGCGAGATGTGGGTGTATTATAATGAAATGAAATTAAATAATTTATTTGCTATGAATGTAGGTAAAAAGTATGGTGTTAAGTAAGAGAAGGATCCAGTACATTCTACCGTGAGGCATGCAAACTTTTTTTATAGTAGAATTAATTATGAAATAATCTTAAAAAATTAAATATTTAATGAGTATCAAATTATTAAAATAGTCAATTAAATATAAATCATTCATTGTAAGTTCATTGAGTGGTAAACAATGTCAATAGTAAGTTAATAATTAGTCAATATTACAATGTCAATAATTAGTCAATATTACAATGTCAATAATAAGTTAATAATTAGTCAATAATAAGTTAATAATCAATCAAAACAGCAATGAAATTTGAAAATTAAAATCGCAAAGAAAATCATTGTTTATAATGAATCATAATTATTTGTCATTCAAAAATTCATCAACTGTATAGTAACATTTTTCAAGTAGCAATTTATTTAATTTCCTTTTAAATATTTGTATTGTGCAATTTTTTATAGCATCAGGTATTTTATTGTATATCGCCGGTCCCATATACATAATATCCTTTTTCAGCAGTGCTGTTTTAAATTTGCCTGTATGTAAAAGATATACACCTCTGTTTAGCCCTTACAGGCGTGATTTTATGTTATGTTATGTGTATTAGCATCCACCGGTTTCAAATTGGGTAGGCAGGAAAAACATAGTAATATTATTATAGGCAAGAAAATGTTACGTTTCCCTTTATCTAATGTAGACAAAATAAATATTGGAAGTAAGACGCCCACTCCTACACTGAAAATAGAAATGATCTTATATTAATATTGTTCCCATGAGACGAAAATAAATACAGAATCAATCTATTATATTTATACTAGTCTATTCTAATAATACATCTAAACCTTACCTACTTCGTTTTCGCTTAGCATTCTTTCTAATTTTTTGTCTTTTTACTTGGCTCCTAAGGGTCGAAGTGTAATGTAAAATGTCTATAACCTTCCGCAGGGATTGAACTATCAAAATGTCAAAATAATTTTACAATTCCAGTGATTGCACGTTCAAACCAACAAAGGCTGCCATCAGACGGACTGCATCGCAGCAACCGCACGCAGTCGATATATTCAACTGCATGCAGTTTATCTGCAGTCGGATCTGACTTTCCGCAGTTAACGCCACGCATCTTGCCGAGGAGCTCAGTGTAAGATTTGACGTCGAAATGAAAGCACAGACTTTACTTCTCTTACTGTATGCGGTTAGCGATGGACAGCGTGCGTCAACACTACACGACTGTAGCCGACCGCGTAAAGTTGTAGTCACGACTGTATGTAGTAAATATTGACTTCACACGACTGCAGCCGACCGCGTGAAGTTGATATCATGACTGAACGAAGTCGAACGTACAACTGCATGCAGTTGAATATATCGACTGCACGCGGTTGTTGCGATGCAGTCCGTCTGATGGCAGCCAAACTCTTCAGCTTTATTAGTACCTTGTTTAGATTAAAATTAAAATGTGCAAATAGGATCGACTTTAACCAAAAGTCTAATAATCGAGAGTAATAATAAGTAGTAGCACTTCAAATTGTTCCTAAACATTGAATTGTGTTACAAAATTGTAAATAATTCTGGTCCTTTCACTCTCGTTCGGGCCTCGGGGTCCTTAGATACTTACGTTCTACATAGACAGCTTTATCTAATGCTTTTCAACATTATATCCTTCAGCATTCACTTCTCGTAAACAAAGAAATAGTGCTGCAGTAGCGGAATATTAACATCTTGTTATTATTGTATCAAGGATGGCAATAAGGCGCTAGTCATTAAAAAAAAGCAATGCTTTAGATGTTTTTATTGTTACATTTCAGCTAATGTGCGCTTCCCAAAAACATACACAAACACACTGAAAACTTAACTGTGAAAAAAATCGTTTGGCTTGATATGGGCATGTGATGAGGAGAGAGGAAACGCATGTGACTAAAAGAGTGATGAATATAAATGTTGATGGCTGGAGAGGGAGAGGAAGGCCAACGAAAAGATGGATGCAATCCGTCCATCTCCCCTGCAAAAGAAGGAAAATAAAGAAATTTATTTTCCTTCTTTCGCCCCTGTGATGAATTATAATTATGAAAGAAACTGTAGTGAATGATAGCGTGACGGTTGACAGGGGAGATTGGAAGAAGAAAATATTATAAAGAGGTACAAATTGTGAGTTTGTATGTAGGGGGTAATCTTTGGAACTACTGATTCGATTCCCAAAATTCTTTCACTAATGGGAAGCTACAGTATCACTGAGTGCCATATTTTATGTTGAGACAAGAAATTTCACATGGACAAAATCGCAGGCAGAAGCTAGTAAATTATAAACAAATAACCTTGAACGGTCCTAAGTAAACATGCGTCTGCTCTAGTATCTGAGAACCCTATTCCACAGAGGCGTTACTAATCCTGATAGCTTTAATTAATTACCACTTTCTACGTAGGTAACCCGTTTATAGGGAACTTTGGGGAGGTGCTGCGGTAAAACGGGTTGAAAGTGCTCTTAAGAAATTAAATTTGAGAACAGTTACATTAATATGGGCTTCCGACTTAGCGGTACCTTCTATAAAATTACACCTGCTACTAAAGTTATTAGTTAGGCAGGATGTAGGTACGAGTAATTCCACAAAAACAAGTAAAGCGCCGTGTGCCTTGAAACCATGTTAGTTGATACTTACATTTTTTCAAATTGTGCTGCAATTCATTCAAGAGCTGCTGCATTCATTCTGGAAATCATTGTTCATTGATATCCGTCCATATCCGTATTTGAAAGGTCACTTTTAGCGATAAGACCACCCATTGAGTCACCATAATGTAAAATTTCTACATTTATATCTGTGTAATATACATATAATATGGTGTGTATAATTAAGAGTATTCTATTCTATTCCATGACCCCATAAAAAAGGACACCCCATGGAGAAAAGATTTCATGGTTTAGAACTATGCCGCGGTAAAGAGGATCCAGTCAGCAATTTTTGCAAATTGGCTAACAGCCCAGGATGGCACATGCCTAAGTATCGCACATTTGCACTCAATGAAAGTGTCCTTCTGCCATCGCGGTAGGCAAGATACAGATGGTACTGTGGTCTATGTAAAGATGAATCTAGCTTGTTGATAGGTAATTCGTGATTTGATTGTGTTCGAATCTCTGTTTACGAACTTTAATTTATTTATCCATGATGAAGTTCTCTTCTTACACAGGGAAGGAAGTCAAGCATTGATCACAAAGTTTTGTCTTTGCGTACCTATTAATAATAATCATAACTGCCCGGGCTAAAATCGTCGCCAATAAGCCTGATATAGTAGTGATAGATCGACTAGCGCACCGCGAAATGATCTTTGCTGTTAAAAATAAAAATCTCGACCTAGCACACGATTTTTAAATATTTTTATTTTAAGAAATTGTTATATTCTAAAACTGACAACGAAAACATGAAACCGACATAATTTCCAGATGGTACAATCCAATTTGTTTATTATTGTATACAACTACATTACACTAGTGTTGGTTCAGCAGATTTTGGTAATAATTAATAACAATATCAGGATTATCAACAATACAATAAACAACATGCTCTGAAGGCACGATCACGACTAAGCTCTAATGATTGATAACAATATTTTACATCCACAGATACAACATAACGAAGAGGGTAAAGTACCGGGCGCCAATGTCGGTCAGGACTTACGAGTGGTGCTTCTCCATGCCGCCGAGGTGCTCCAAGTGGAATACAGAGATGAGGGACTTAACCAGGCTTGAGGTATGTTCTAATTACATCTATTTAAACAAGTGTGAAGTCATTTGCATCTACAATACTTGAAGAGACTGACAAAGTAGGTCCCATGTACAGACGCCAGCACATCAAGCTACCCGAAACTGTCAATTTTTTCCAATCAACTTTGAAGCTTATGATTTTGCGATAAAGTTGAAAATCTACTAAAGAAATTTGACAGATTGTAGTAGCTTGATGTGCTGGCGTCTGTACATTTAAGGTAAGTTTTTTTTTATAAAATATTACGTACGATTTTAAATAAACGTCCATCTTTCCTTGACTCAAAGTAATCTTAAAGATAATAAAGAGAATACCAAGAGGATGTGCAGCAGCTTCTTATATCATAATATGAAGGATTTCATTCTGCAAGAATATGGGGACTTTTCCAAATGTCTAAGAACAAATATAAAGAAGCCAAGAAATATGTAGTGTTAGGTTTTGTTATTTTAATAAAACTATTTCATGCAATGTGATGTATCTAGTTGTTTTTTAATGTAATTTCCTTTTGTATTCGATTATTTGTAATTGACTTATTGTAATGACAACACCAAGTTAGGGATTTGGTGTGATTCTTTTTTGAAAAAGGTTGTCAAAAAATTAATGGCGGGAGATTTGTTTTTTGGGAAGATTTTGTTTTGTTGATGGTTAATGCGTCGAGGTTAGACGCACATTAATTGGTCTTTTTTTACATTGCTGGTCTCAATTTGCATATGAGTTATAAAAGTGGTCACATTGTAGAACCGAAATAATAAATACTTATACTGAAGTGAGGCAGTTTTATTACAGTAGGGACTTAGTATTTAAATAATGAAGGCAACAAGAGCTAGGGCGTCACGTCAATTAAATTTAAATATTCCTATGACTTAATGAGAAAAATATACAGTTTAGATGTCAACAACTTATTACCTAGGGCTATCCTTGAGAAAAACTAGATCGACTGTGAAGTGACTGTCCCTACTAGCCTTAATTATATCATTGCATTCGTATTACACACACACTACACTTTGTATCTTCAGACAGATCTTTTGAATTTGTATATTATTCATGAATAAAGATTGGCTGGAAGTAACATAAATAATAAATCTAAGCTGATCTTAAAAACTACATTCTGTAATGAAACTGCGCTAAGGGTTTTTGTTAGACCCTAAAATGTAGCTATCCCTTGATTCACCATCCGTTAGTGCACAGTTACAGTGACAGTGCATAGTAATCACTCCTGTGGTCCTATTTCACAGCCTTTGACCTGATGGCCAATTCTCGGAATTTTTAAGAACGATCCCAGTCTCATCTCAGTCACAATCTGTCAATAACGCCTCTAAATTAACAACATAACATTTTTGACATGTTTTTGACATTTGTTTGTCACCAGGATGAGACTTCGACTAGATTTTGAACGTTTTAAATTACGAGATTTGGCCTTCTGGTGTTTGTCAGATTTAATCCTCAGATTTGTCTCCTGATAAAGCTAACGATAAATCATTACGTGTATTACCAAGTGTACCAACAATCATTATATTTACACGATCGTGGATCATGCTATGGCTTATTCTAATGAGGTCCCTTTCTTAAAGTTGCTTCAAGTTCATGTTTTGTTTATTCATCTTACTTGAACGGTTGATCACTTACAAGGTGACAAGCTTAAAATAAGTTTTATAACAAATACATTAATCTGTAAAAATATATTAGGATAGCGCACGTCACGAGACAACATCATCCTCCAGTTTTCTTAGAAAAATGGCTCATTTTCTTTCACCCAAGCTTTGAATATCACACACACACTCACTACGTACCCACACACCCATACACCCACACCCTCACTCACAAACCCACACCCACACATACTCACCCAAACCCACACCCTACCTTGCTGTCTAATTGATTAAATATTTGCTTTGTATTTTCCTTGTTTTACATTATTATTTTTTTTTATCGTTATTTTTTTTTCTTTCATCACACTATCATTATCATCTGTTAGTAGACGTGATACAAACGTCTTGTGTGACTTGTCCGTGTAGTATGGAGGCCTGGAGACCTATAACACAGGTATTCCTAGTACAGGCTCCAGTCTCCACAACATCAATGTATTTTTGTATACACAACTATGTATTGTACTAACGTTTCATTGTGTGGTGGAGAAAATAAACGTTTTTATTATTATATCATATTGAAAATTCACCTTTCCTGAATTGCAGCCCAAGTTATAATAGCTTGTATTTATGAAGACAGAAAATTTCTGCTGTTTATCTTTTTGTCAGAATCTGCTTGACTTACTGCTGCAATCTTCTTGACCTCGGTCAAGAAATACAAACATCTCGATGTTTGTATTTCTGTAAAGAAAAGCATAACTATTCACAACCATTCGCTACGAGTCCGTACCGAATCGAACGTCAATCAATGCTATCGAAGGACTCTTCTACATGCTATCCACAAATCCGAAACCCGACAATATTGACAGATTGAACCAAATAAACGACCACTATTCTTCCGATGGTTATTTAGAGTCGGGGTTTAAGCAAACAGGTAACCGAAAATGAGTTATCTAAGACTCAGAAGCCTATCGAATGGTTGTAAATAGCTTTTTGGAAGCCGGGTACTACCCCGACATTGATGAAGATGCGAATGTTATAATGTTACAGACAGAAGAAAGGATGGCGGAGGTAGCGGTATGCTGTCCAGGGTACAAGATGAGGGATGTCTCCTGCGTCCCTATCTGCCCATTGGGGAAGACAGGCCCAGGATGCTCGGAAGGTAAGTTATCGTAGGTCAAAGAATATGTTTCTTTTAAAATAGGTTAAAAAATAATTATTATGATACGTAGAGCATAGTTATTATATGTTTGAATTGTTGATTTTGCTATGATCTATGCATGATTTAATATAATCAACATGCTGAATCGTATTTCAGACTGCCCGGACAACAAATGGGGTCCGAACTGTATCAACGAATGTAAACGTTGTAAGAAGGGTTTCTGCTCACCCGTCACGGGTGAATGCGAGTGCTTGGACGGATGGCAAGGTGAGAGGTGGGTGGCCACTTTGATATGCCTAGATTTAGTATTCATTTAAGCCAAGAACTAGACCATAGAGACTATAAAATAGCTCAACACTTTTTTTTACCAAAATAATGAGAATAATGTTGAACTTTGTTAGGTTTGCTTAAAAGCAAGCGTGTATTCAAAATTATTTTTACTATAAAGCTATTGTTATATTCAAAATATTATTTATTAAATACATTCATATCAAATAAATTACCTATTACCTATGGTTCTTAGTTCAAATACTCCTTGGTTGCAATTCTTCAGAAAGTTATTGTATAATATGTATAAACGTATTTTCTATTTTATTTTACAGTTGTGATGCAAGCATGCCACCAACGACAACTACACCTTCGTTAGAAGAACTACTAACATCATTGACTACTAAACATACAACTCCTGCTACACCTAAAGTAACACCTCCCAGTACTACAATAACGACCCCTAGTACTACAGTAGCGACTCCTAGAACTATAGTAACTACGCCTAGAACTACAGTAACAACTCCTAGAACTACAGAAACTACGCCTAGTACTACAGTAACAACTCCTACAATTACAGTAACTACGCCTAGAACTACAGTTACGACGGCTAAAACTACAGTTACAACGCCTGGAACTACAGTTATAATTCCTATCGTGATAGTTACAACTTCTACTACTGCTGCCACCACTCCTACAACTACAACAGCTCCAACAACTACAGAAACACCTACGACTAAAGTCACAACAACAGTTGCTACTAGTCCATCAACCAAATCTTTTATGAATACCAATACTATGTCAAGTATCACTAAAATCCTTACTGCGGATAATCAGGAGAAAACTGAAGAAATGATACCTATTCTCACTTCTGTAAAAATACCAAAAATAGTTAAAATGTATGATAATACAACTTTTGTCACGACAAATATTTCAAAAGTCACCAGAACTACTACTGAATCAGTAACACAAAAGCTCAACATTGATGAAATATTGAATAGAACGGAAACTTTGGAAACTCCTACTGAACCTGTTATAGTTATAAAGACTGTTCCTACCGTTAACATACAACAGAAACCTTCTGAAGTTGTAACTACGACTGAGATGTTCACCACTATAACAACTCCTATGGAAACAATATTAAAAACAGAGACTACGAAGAAAGAAACCACTATTAGAATACTTCCAACTACAGTAAAATTTAAACCAAAGGAAATATGGATAAGGCCAGCACAAAAAGGTGAATCCCCTATAGTAGAAACAAAGATTAAAACTACTCATGAATTTCCAAGGTACAGAAGTGCTAATAACAAAGATAACAAAGAATTGACACCAACTGTTACAACACCAAAAACGATTATTGTGTCTATAATCCCTACATCAGTGTCTTATTCAACATTCAAAAAGATTGCTTTAACTTCATCATTCATGTCGGCAAAGAACAGTTCGACAGCTCAGTCGTATAATAAAACTGAGAATGAATTCACAAAACCAATGCTGACTGAAACTTCGACACAACCGGTTAAGTTGAGTCCGTTATCAAGAAAAGACTTATTGGCTACCTCCTACTTTATAAATAAAACACTAGTACCGAGCACTTCTGTAACTCCAAAACCAACAACTTCTTCAACTAAATTGACTACTTTAGCAACGAGAACTTCGGAAGTTACTAAGACTATGCCTCGTATTAATAGAACTAACAGCATGACGACTGATATTAACAAGAATGTTTCTACTTCTATAACAACTACTTCTTCTACAACAAGAACTACGCTGAAACAGAATGATTTACTTACGACTCCTACTACTAAATCTATAAAAAATTCAAGTGCAACACAGTCCTCAACGGAGCAAACAACAAAGCACTTGATAAAATATGTGATTCCTAAAAAAGTGAACGTTGCACCTGTAACAAAAACGTATAATAAACCAACTAACCCAACAGTGGTAGTTGACAAAGAGTTTAAAAAGGCTAACGTTACTAAAAGTCTTGCTAAGGTTACAACAGATGGACCGACGGATGATGAAGAATTTCATATTTTGACAGAGCCCGAACATATAACTGCCGTTATGGGGGAGAAAGGAACTGAGAGGTCGTCAGTAGACTTGGTATCGGTGATAAGTATAGCAGGAGGCGTGATGATGGCAGTCATCACCGTAGCAGTGGTGATTGTGATGATAGAGAGGTGCAAGAAGCCGAGGTACGACGACGCGAGGAAGATCAATGATATTAGAATGCAAGTTATGATTGATAATAATGATGTTCCGCCGCCGTATGTGAGAAGCATTTTCCACACACCATTACCCGGTAAGTTTCAGCGTCTCGGTAATAATTACCCACTATTTTGAGTCACTAAATAGGTAGGTACCGAACACCGACAGCATTTACAGAAAAGCTATGTAGGCCAAAGCCAAGCTAATTTGAATTTGAAAGAAAGAAAGAAAAATATTTTATTTAGGAAACACAAGCAATAAAAAAATT
Organism: Apamea anceps; assembly: GCA_951799955.1. Taxonomy (NCBI): domain Eukaryota; kingdom Metazoa; phylum Arthropoda; class Insecta; order Lepidoptera; family Noctuidae; genus Apamea; species Apamea anceps. Next base: position 2,223,565 of record OX637504.1, on the reverse strand, counting down.
AAAAAAAAAACATTTAAAACTAACAAATGAAATCTGAGCCTAAAATACTAGGTACCATAGGAACAACTATAGTAATTATTTAATTCATTTGTTAGGCAACCGGTCTTAGATTCATCGTTCAAAACTATTATTTGCTAAGATCAGTAATTATACTTAACACAATATTGATGTAACATGATCGTTAACACCGTCTAAGTCTATAAATTGAAAACTAAAATTATTCGTGAAGCCCTTCTCTCAGAAATTGTTCCAATCTAATAAGCTCTGAAACTTTGAATGTCCTTTGGGGCAAAACTAACAAAACACTCGCTACTTGAAACTCGAATGAAATTTTACCTTTTTAGCCAGGGGGCCTAAAAAGGCCACTTTAAGCAATACCTCTAAAAGCTATTCATTTCCTGAATTCCCAGCAGATCATTAGCAATTCCTCTAATTTTCGTAAACATTTCATATTTGGTGTAAACATTGCCGCATGAAAAAAATAAAAACCGTAATTTTATCGGTAAATTTTTCATTAAGTACCTACAGGTTTTGTTCAACAAATTGGTTTTTAATTTTTTAGTTCTACAGTTCAAATGTCATTTAATTGTGATATGAATTGCACACAGATCATATTACGAATTGTCAGTTTGTGACCATTTTACGATTTTTAATATGATTTATATTGTTATCATATTATAATTCTGCCAGAATGACCTTTTTAGTCCCCCAGTACTCAGCCACAGTGCATTTCACATTCACTTTAAGTTTTGGGTACCTACGAAATGAATGATTTATTATTATTATTTATTTATGATGTCCTTTTTATGATAACCAGTGATCGGAGTAGGTAGATTGATTTTTGGTACTTGTATCATAGATGTTCACAGAAAGAAGAACATGGATAAGTCATTTTCCCGGAAAGTAATTCCGGTGTTTCCGGATCCAGTTAAATATTGTTAATGTTGGTAGTGATATTATTAGTACTCAATTCATTTAAAGGAACGAGTGAGCTACATGGTATCGTCGTCGGGCGTACGCATTGTTTTGATAACCGGCTAGTGCACCACCCATGATCCTTTGCTCTGATTGGTCGTTGGGTTGTGTCAAATCGTGACTGGATAATGTTTAAAAAAATTATGAACAATATAATATTGCTCATTTTAATACAATTCCTACCTAAGTTCCGTTTTTTTTTTAATAATCAAATAATTCCGAAAATCCGGAGGAATGTCCATATTAATATATACGTTTCGGATCAATGACCCCAATTCAATCTACCTACTCCGATCTCTGATGATAACTAATAATTGAACTACAATTTGGATGGATTCGCACTATATTGTGCATCGTCTCTACATTATTTAAATCATTCTTAGGAACGTATACCGTATTTTCGTAAGTATTGTCATCGGCCCATTAGCTCAGTTGGTTAGAGCGTCGTGCTAATAACGCGAAGGTCGCGGGTTCGATCCCCTCATGGGCCACGAAATCTTTTTTTTTTTAATAATTTGTTTTGTTTTTTTCTAGATCCGCCTACTTCGGAAAAGTGTCATTACCAACCAATATCAACATTGGATCGTAATCTTAAACAATTTATGAGGCCTGTCGTGGTCCAAACTATTTCCCCTATTATGCTGGAAAATTTCAGAGGTAAAGACAGAATAAAATAGTTCGTTTCTTTATAAATATGGGTTTACTTATTCTAAATAATTTGTTTATTATTTCAGGTATTTTAGAATGTCATTACGATCATTTACCAAGAAGAAGCAATGATTGTGGAACAATACAAACTCGTTCCTCTATAGCGCCATCTATAAGCGACTGCAGTGAACTACGTCAACTTCGAGCTAGCGTAACTGAGTCCACGATCGAAGCATTGAAGTGCGAAGCCAAACTTGACGTAATAGATAATACAACATCAGAACCGCTATACGCTGAAATTCCTTGCTGGAGGCCACCTTCTGAACATGCTATTGAAATCATGAACCTTAATGGGGAAGCAGTAACTGAATTATGACCGCGATGTTTAGATCAAAGTATTAGGTTCGCCAGTAGTTCTAAATTGTTATAATAGATGGCGTTGTATGAAAGTTTGGGTTAAAACTACCAAAGATTTTTGTGTGAATTATTATTTTTATGTATTAATGAATGTATTAGGAACATAATTAAATAAAGTTAAAATTAGGTTCTGTTGTTTTTTTCTATATTTTCGTAGAGGGAAAATAAACAGACTATGGAAGTTGTTGTGAGCCAAATGCTGAAACCAGCACCCTAATTGCGTAACACACAATCAATCGGAATCCGAATCATTTTGAAGCAAATTGCTAATCCATTGCTTCATAAGTTCGAATAATTTGTCTGCTTAACACGTAAATAACGCAATGAATGTTGTTGAACTGTCAAAATGAAACCGATTCCGATTAATCATGTGTTTACGCAATTAGGGTGCAGTAGCTGTTTCGTGGAACCCGTTTAATAAAGAGATAAACGTTATCAGGGTTAAAGTGCGTGGGTATTACTGTTATCAATTATTGACATCCTATGTTTCGTGTTGGGACAGATTTCGCAAAACACGAATTAATTATTTAATTAGCTTTATAGCTATTTATTAAATAGGTTACAGCTGCCCATTGTAGCCAGAAGCCAGAAACTAGGAAGGAAGCCAGCCAGGGGAATGTCTGTCATTAATTTTGCGTTTTTACTACCTTTTAGAAAAGGCGATGCATCAGGATGATGTTTGTATTTTCTAGAATTTTGAAAACCTAATAGGTATAATTATGTAGGTACATATCCAACTGTATGGTAATCTAACCAAATCTTACATTATTTTTAATTAAGACGGTTTACAACAATAACAAAAAATAAAGAGATATTTTGAAACACATGATGATGACACATACCTACAAACATTATGTGACACAGACCCACATGAAACCCCACTATTTAACACGTTTGCCTTACCCGGGTATCAAATACAGAACCACGTTCAGCAGTCGCACAGCCGCACTCCTAACAACTGGACCAACAAGGCTACTATCTCTAATAAGATGACTCCTATATTCGTTGAAGACTTACGATTGGTATTATAAACCTACCTAGTGATCTTAGTATATACATACATACAATACATTCACGCCTTCTTCCCATAGGGGTAGGCAGAAATTACAGAACCCTACTTACCTGCTACGATCCTTATTCCATAGTCCTTTTGCTTCGTACAGGTTCGTACATCAGCAATTCAGCACTCTAATTGCGTAATACACCTTCAATTACTTATAATCTGCGTCATTTTGAAGAACATTGCTTCATATGTTTGAAAAATTTGTCTGCTCAACAACGTAAATCATCATCAGCCTAGCCTTTTCCCAACTATGTTGGGATCAGTTTCCAGGCTAACCGGATACCTACAGCTGAATACCAGTATTTTACATGGAACGACTGCCTATATTCTGACCTCTATAGGGTTGTGGAGGTCAGAATATAGGCAGTCGCTACCCGTTGGTAAGATTGGTTGTCAGACTGGCTTCTGACGACCCGTAACGACTGTCAAACATCCACGAATGACATCCAGGACCAACGGCGTAACGTGCTTTCCGAGGTACAGCAGAGGGGTCTTGGCATGTAAAGATGGTCACCCATCCACGGACCCACCGCGGCAAGTGTAGCTTAACCTGAACGATCGACCCGTGTGGCTATTATTAGTCACAAGTCCCAACGTAAATAACGTAATGGAATGTTCATCTGTCGGGCGGGCGACTGTACCTAAGAAGGACGATTTGCTGTACCAGAGTTCTTTAGTAAGTCCAGATTTGGTACACCAGAAACTGCAATGACCCTTTGACTTATTTAAAAGGTACTTACTTTCCCGACTGATAAGATGTTAATGTTTTCTTTCGCTTCGTAGAAATAATTTTTAATTAAGTGTAATCATTTTTGTGTCAGTAAATAATATATACGTGACGTAGGTAAATAATAATTGTAAGTTTAGTCGACCTCGTAAATGCTTTATCATTTTTGGCAACATCATCATCATCTACCTAGGCACCATCGGCTTCCAGTCTAATCGGATGCAGCTAACAGTACTTTACATGGAGCGACTGTCTATCTGACCTCCACAAACCAGTTACTGGGTTGCACGATACCTATCTGTCTCATAGAAAAATAAACATTGTCGTGCAAGTCACTTTCAAGCTTAAGGGTGGTAAAGCAATGACTTTATCAACCTTTCCCAAGGTTCACTATACCCACCTAGCTACCGACATAACTGGCAGAGTAAGCAAGCTGATTTGGCAGTGGGCTGGCCATGTTTGTCGAAAGACCGATGGCCGGTGGAGCAGACGAGTCCTGGATTGGAAACCGCTTATCGGCAAGCGTAGTGTGGGATGCCCCCCTGCTAGATGGATGGACGACCTTAAAAGGCTGGGATAGACTGGTCATGTCTTAACTGCCATATTATTTATATTTTAAATTGTTTCTTTTTTACATTGTTCTCACATATAGAGCAGCAATAAGAATAATGTACCCAGGATGTTGTAATAATATCTTGATTTAAAAGAGTGTCCGTGGAGTTTCTTACCCGTTCTTCTCCATAGAGACGTTTTGGAATGGGCAACTAGCTTCAACTTTCTGACTAACTGACCGACTATTTAATTTTGACAATTCAAAAGTGCCTGTAAATGGTTGAATTGAAATAAATGATTTGAGATAGACTGGATGCGGAAGGCGGAGGACAAGGTGTTGTGTCGAAGCCTGGGAGAGGCCATTGTCCAGACTGCGATATGTTGAGTTGATTGTCTATATCTACTTAAGTAGGTCATCATCTGCCTAGCCATTTTCCAACTATATTGGGGTCGGCTTCCAGTCTAACCGGATACAGCTGAATACCAGTATTTCACATGGAGTGACTGCCTATCTGACCTCCACAACCCAGTTACTGGGTAATACCCCCTTGGTAAGACTGATCGTCAGACTTTCGGGCTTCTGAGGACCCGTAACGACTACCAAAGATCCACGAATGACAGCCGGGACCAATGGCTTAACGTGCTGTCCGAGGCACAGAGGGGTCTTAGTATGTGAAGATGGTCATACATCCACGGATCAACCGCAGGAGCGCGGCAAGAGTAGCTTAACCTGATCGATCGACCCGTGCGGTTGTTATTACTTAGCCACAAGCCCCTCTCCTAAGTATGTATCTGTGCGAAAGACGCTGTGTTATTGCTAGTAGGTAGGGAAGGCCCATGTTAATGACCAGCACCCTAATTGCGTAACACACGATCAATCGGAAGCTGAATCATTTGGAAGCAAATTGATAATCCATTGCTTCATAAGTTCGAATTTGTCTGCTCAACACGAAAATAACGCAATGAATGTTGTTGAACTGTCAGAATGAAACCGATTCCGATTGATCGTGTGTTACACAATTCGTGTACTGGATTGCAACAGATCATGAAACTAAATTGGTAACAAAGTGATAGTTATAAATACCTAGACATGATTATTGACTGTATTTTCATTGAATAGTTTAAATCAAAACAACAAGATAAGAGAACCCGAGATCTTGACCGAAGCCTTGTCCAGTGTTACTGTTATTATCAAATTAAAAGTGAAAAATAAAAACTTTTTTGAAAAAACAACAACCGACTTCCAAAAACGACACTACAAAGTGAAAAATAACTTAATTTCGGAAGTCGGTGGCAAACAACACAAATGCGAACCCAACGACACCGACTACCGAAATTAAAGTTATTTTTCACTTTGTAGTGTCGTTTTTGAATGTCGGCTGTTTTTATTTTTCACTTTTAAGTTCTAATTTTTACCAGTAATTTTGGTTTAAAAACCAAACTACTGAACCGTTTTTGATGAAATTTCTATGGGACCATTTGGGAAGTATACCCTTTCCAACAAAAGAATTTTTCAAATCGGTTGGCAAGCGACGGAGTTATGCGCGAACAAACATAAAAAAAAAATACAAACATCCGAATTGAGAACCTCCTCCTTTTTTAGAAGTCGGTTAATAACTTTTGCCCGCTTTCGCCCGCGTATAGTTCGGAAATTATCCCACGGAGACGTCTCACTGGGATAAAACAGACGCATGTCTAACCTGACCCAGGTTATGGTATACCTGTGTGCCTTTCATCGAAGTTCGTGAAAAGGTAACAGACTAACACACAGAGTTACTTTTTGCATTTATATATTACTCGCTGCGCCCCACCGTTTCACCCGCATACGTTTCGATCCCGTGTGAATATTAGGATAAAAGGTATCATATATGTTAATCCTGCTTATAAACCATCTATGTGCCAAATTTCATCTAAATCCGTTCAATAGTTTTTGCGTGAATGAGCAGCAAACATCCATCCATCCATCCATCCATACAAACTTTCACGTTTTTAATATTAGTAGGATTAGAATGGAAGTAGGTATGTCTTATAAGTATAGGTATGGATTGGATCATATATGACGTACGGGTGGTACGGGATTGGATCTATTTATATCTATGTACATCGATAGGCACTTAGATAAATAATTTAAAGTACATTCGTACATAGTTAAAGTGTAGGTAGGCAGGGACTCATATTACCTACTAGCTGCTGCCCGCGACGATAATGAAAATTCCACGGGATAATATTTGGCGTCATCTTGCTCGACAACAGTGTTTATCGAGGTGTAGACCACTTCATTCCCCTCAATTTTCGAGAGAATGCATTCGTTAATTGCTGCAGCCTGATCATTTTTGGGCGTCAAAATGGCCCGCTCATACACCCAAGAATTCTGCTGGTGCGGTATACGACTGATGTCCCCGTACACATAGCGAATGAGTTCTTCTAAGCTGGATACCACTCTATCGAGAGACTCTGGAAGCACCACCTGTCCACCTCTCTCTTCTGGTAGAGTGCCTACGCCAAGATTTAGAAGGATATCGGAGAATTCTTGAGCACGTGCATTGCCGACGAGCCGAGCTCTCATATTAATGGTCAAGCGCAGCATACGAACTCGTGACCACAACAAAGATCGTTTCAACGAAGCATTCACCTCGTCAGCCCTCGATCCCCGCGTCACCACGGGAAGCGTTTGCCCGAAATCGCCACTGAACAGAACTGTGACACCACCCATCAAATGTTCGTTCCTGCGGATGTCCTGCAAGGTTCTGTCCACGGCCTCAACTGCCTTCCTATTGGCCATCGTACACTCATCCCATACGATCAGATCAAATCCTTGAGCACGTGTCCTTTATCGCTGTTACGTGACACAGCACAAAAAGACGTTTCGGCGCTCTCTAAATCGATGGGAATTTTAAACATGGCATGTGCTGTCTTGCCACCCGGAAGCAGTGTGGCAGCGATTCCCGACGACGCTACAACAATAGCAATTTTGCCTTGCCTCCTGACCTCTGCAAGTATGCCAGTGGTAACAAATGTTTTTCCTGTTCTACCAGGAGCATCCAAGAAAAACATTTTACCCTGGTTTTGCCCAACGCGAACAAAAGTATTAACATTCAATGTTTATTTTGTACTAACAACATGAAATTGATGAAGAAATGATCATCATCAATGAACATAACTTTTTTGTAATACTAAATATTAGTTTAGTCCTGTCAAATCAAGATAGTCCATAGACAGTTTACATATGATTAAAAACATGGCTACTAAAAATACGTTAATTTACGTTAGGTGTTGACTAAACTAATATTTATGTTCTGTCCTTTTCTTAATGAAATACAAAGAAAAAGATGCGATAAACTTAAATTTAGTTTAGTTTGTGAACGAGGGAAGCGGTGCCATTGTTTCCTATTTGACCAAAAGGCACTGCTTCCCATCCACAGAGTACATTTCGCATCGGTCCATAATTTGAAAGAGGCGACCTTTTATGCCCCCAGCTAGATGGACCGACGACCTTAAGAAGGTGGCTGGTACAGACTGGATGCGGAAGGTGGAGGACAGGGCGTTGTGGCGCAGCCTGGAAAAGGCTTATGTTCCTCTTTTATCTGGTCTGTGCTTATGTCCAGCAGTGGACTGCAATGGGCTGAATTGATTAATTGATTGACCTTTTTGTGTAGTGTAAATCCTGGATGAGACTCGCACAGACCAGGGAAGCATGGCACAAAAGGGAGGAGGCCTATGTGGGTGGTGGGTGGAGACTGCCAGTGATGATGAAATCCTACGGTCAATAATATCCGTCGGTAAAGACAAGTAGTTATATACCATAGAAATGTATAATATATCTATGGTAGGTATATACCTACTTATTAAGCCAAACTCTTCATTGGAAGCTCATTATTCTATGAATCACGGTTAACAATAAATAAAAAGAATAATAAGAATAATTTTGTTGAACAGAAAATAAAAAATGTTCATCTACCTATTCAAAAAATATCATAGTTTTCCTTATAGACAGCTGAGGGAATTGGTAGACTGGTCAAATTCTTCGAAACCAACATGACACTTGGCTACTAACATTATTATTTTGTTTTATATTCATTAAAATATTGCAAAACATATGCATTATCTCATCGTTTCCGACGAACGACGATATCTACTAAATTGGGGTTCAGTGCAGAAATATTGAATCTGTGCAGTTAGGACTTTTACTGTCGATAGTTCGAGTAGCTTGTGGCTAAGTAATAACAGCCGCACGGGTCGATCGATCAGGTTAAGCTATGCTTTCCGCGGTTGGTCCGAGGCTGGGTGACCATTTACACAAAACAAGACCCCTCCATGCCTCGGAAAGCACGGCAAGCCGTTGGTCCCGGCTGTTATTCGTGGATCTTTGGCAGTCGTTAAGGGTCCTCAAAAGTCCGAGTCTGATAACCAGTCTTACCAAGGGGTATCGTATTACCCAGTAACTGCGTTGTGGAGGTCAGTTATGCAGTCGCTTCATGTAAAATACTGGTATTCACCTGCATCCGTTTAGGCTGGAAGCCGACCCCAACATAGCTGGGAAAAGACTAGGCAGATGATGAGCTCGAGTAGTTCCTTCCTTAGTGAAAATGTATTTTTTTATTGAACTGTGCATTAACTTGGATGCATAGTGTGTAATGTTGTGCATATTTTCTCAATAATCCATACTAATATTTTAAATTCGAAAGTAACCCTTTCTGTATGTTACCTTTTCACGCCTAAACCACTGAACGGATTTCGATAAAAATTTGGCAAGAAGATAGATGGCATCCTGGGGAAGGATATCAGTCTACTTTATAGTTATTGACCCGTTAGCACGTTCCCGTGGGATAATCTCCGACATCCACGCTGTAGTGAAATACCATTATTTTAAATGGAGTGAATGAATTATTGATTTTCCGAGCGGTTACTCGTATGATAGTGACTTCAACTTAACGCAAGAATTGAATACCCACTGCCCCAGCAAGGTGATTGCGTAACATGCTATCAGAAGCAATGGGTTTCATCTTGACAGTTCAATATCAGCCATTGCGTTATTTACGTTGTTTAGCAGACAAATTATTCGAACATATAAAGCAATGGACTACCAATATCCTTCACACACTTTCATTGTTTCTTTTATTGTGTTTTTACGCAATTACAGTACTTTTTTTTTTTTTTGAGGATGGTAAATCATCAAATGACTCCTCCCGCTCTGGGTGGAGCAGGAGGGAGTGTCAGACTCTTACTGACTAAAACCCACCCGTGTTCCTTCCTTAGCCCTTTATGTTCCAGGGCAGCGGTAACCCTTTCGGACGATCCCGCTACCCGCAATTACAGTGCTGTAGTGCTATTCAGTAAAATCTTACCGTGGAAATTTATATGAGGTGAGCGTGAAATGAGCAGTTATTTCACCTGAAGCTAGGGATTAACACTACTGACAGCCCACTTCACTTATGTTTTATTTTTATTTTTACAGAATATATCGGCTGAAGAGCTATCAGTCAAAACAAAACTTTATGCAGAACCCAAAGCTATAAACCCATTCTCGCCTACATATCCTAGTATAGCAGTGTGTGCTAATTTTGGCGGCAGTGTGCCATGAAGACCAGTGGGACAAACAAGTGAGATACGCCGGTAAGTCAAGTTCGTTATGTCATACTTTAGTTTATTCTATTCTCGTCTTAGGTATGTACTGAACAAAGAGATAGCGTGTCATTGCGGGTCGAATTTGCATGCGATATGTGATTTTTACTTGAATATTTTGTATGTATTTTTGCTGGTGATATCCTATCCTACTTCCTACTAATATTATACAGTAACTTAACTAAATACAACTAACTAGCTTAACTTGAAAGGCATAAAAAAAACAGAACCGACTTCCAAAAACGACACTACAAAGAGAAAAATAACTTTAATTTCGGAAGTCGGTGTCGTTGGGTTCACATTTTTGTTGTTTGCCACCGACTTCCGAAATTAAAGTTATTTTTCTCTTTGTAGTGTCGTTTTTGGAAGTCGGTTCTGTTTTTTTGCAAAAAAGTTTTTTATTTTTCACTTTTAAGTTGTAATTTTGGTTTAATAAAAACCAAACTACTGAACCGTTTTTGATGAAATTTCTATGGGACCATTTGGGAAGTATACCCTTTCCAACAAAAAAAGGATTTTTCAAATCGGTTGGCAAGCGACGGAGTTATGCGCGAACAAACATAAAAAAAAAAAAAAAAAAAAAAAATACAAACATCCGAATTGAGAACCTCCTCCTTTTTTAGAAGTAGGTTAAAAATAGTAAGTAATGGTTAAATTTTTGCAAAATGTGTTTTTTGATCAATTTTTAGTTTGTCTAATGATATAACATCATTGCTAATGGTCAAACTACATATTAATTAAAAAAACAACCATTAGATAAAGTTAGCTCATGTCACACAGTTTAAAGTTTAACTTTTCAGATTTTGTTTTATTAAATTCTTGTATCATTGTACAGGCGTAATTCTTACTGTTTTGGAAATCTTATTTTATCATCTGAATCAGAATTTATGTGATTTTTTTTTGTGTTATAATTATGTTTTTTTTTATGTGTAGCCTTGTGTCACTTAGTCAATTTTTCCTTTCAAGCATCGATATTAATTATTATGTTGACGCCCTGTAAGTTGTAACATTGTGTAAGTTGAAAAACCTTGAGATTTTGCATGCTATGTTTTATCCTAGCTGGACATGTTTGTGCCATAACAATTATATTTAACAACATAGTATATCATGTCATTGTAATAGGTCAATAAATATTTATTCTTATTCTTCTATCATTGTATTTTTTTTTGTTTTTATTATTATTTTAAATCATTAACCGATTTTAACAAAAGACAGACTCTTTATTCATTTACTTACCTACATATTTTTTTTTTTAAATAAAATCTCACTTATGACACAATTTGTTTTAGTTAAATGGAAGTATTAGTTAAAGTTCATCATAAACCCCCTTATATAAAAACGTTGCTTAAAAATAAGAGACATTTCTGGTTAAAGACATTTAATTCTCATAAAGAAATTTACATTTCACTTACATATGAGAACAAATTTAAGTATATAAAACTAATCATTGTCCTTCGACACTCGGACTTACAATTAGCCAGACGTATTTGACTATATAACGGGTTTTTTTTATATCCCATAACTCTAAAAAAATCTGGTGTTCCCTACATTTTGACGAGTTATACAAACATAAATGTAGGAAACAGCGAACAGCTGATTTTTTTTTCCAGCTTTCATGTTTGTTCCCATAGTAAAAGTTGTTCACAATGACACGTTGTATATTATATTAGTTTTACAAATTATTTAGGTTCGTGGGTACTCCCAAAAATCCAACACTGTGCCACTATGCGTAACTACCCTGCCTTGACATAAAGAGTGCGATCGCGCTGTCACAAAGCAAATACATCAGTCAGTGATTTAAACGTCACATTTAAACGTCAAAACGTGTAAGGTTAAGCAGACGCTAATCAGTACTTAACTTTAAGCAACGTTTTTAGATAAGGACATTGTAAAATTACGCTGTAAGTAACATTATCTATTTAATCTTGCATTTCAGGTTAAAATGCGTCTGTTAATACTAGCGCTAGTAGTGCTATGCGCAAGCGCCACCCCTCAGTATACGAAGACTGCAGCGGGTGTTAAGGGTGGATACAGTGGTCGCGGGTACCAGTACCAGGGTGGAGAGAATCTAGTCCAGTGAGTGTTTTAAAGACCTAGGATCATTCCATCATCATCATTATCCTCAGCCTTACTCTGTCCACCCGCGGGATAATTGCGTAACACACTAACAGTAGGAATGACTTTTATTTTGACAGTTCAACAACATGCATTGCGTTATTTACGTTGTTGAGCAGACAAATTTTTCGAATATATGAAGCAATGGATTAGCAATATCCTTCATAATGATTAAGATTGTGATTTAGGACCTATCCTTGTGCCAATTTCCACGCTTCTGTGGCAGTATCATCTTGTTGTGATGGCAACAATATCGTCTGGTCATATTGCCGCCTGACGACCGATACATTTACAGATTGCAATAAATTGTAATTAGCGTATGGATGATTTTGAGAACATTCCTCTAAGCTTGAATCTCACGGTAACTGCACAGGGTGGCAGGGACATCGACGCCCAAACTGTAACCAAGAATTCAGCACACAATTCTATATCCCCTAGCATAGAATTTTTACGTCAGCTATCAAAAAAAAAAACTTGAGAGGTGTCAAGGGACACCCGGATGGAACACGTGCACGCCGCACGGCTTACAACTATAGCAAAAAGTGTCGTTACAACTTTTGGACTCTTTTTCCGTCTAGCCCCCTTTCGCAACCGCGATAAGGAACTTAGTACCAAAAAAATGCTGTTTCATACAAAAGTGCAATAGGTACCTACGCGGTCAAAATGTGTGCCTAATTTATTTTTTAACTACCCACCAAAAATTTCAACGCAGATTATAAACATGTACTAAAAGAACAGAACGTTTTTACGAGAATTGGCCTTCTGGCAATTCTCGTAATTTTAAGAACGTTCACAGAACGTTCTCAATCTGTCAAAAATACCTTTAATTTCCCTACATTTTGACAAGTTTTTTACATATGCTTGTCGCTGAGATGAGACTGCGACTAGATTTTGAACAATTGAGGCCAATTCTCGTAATTTAAAACGTCGATATAGGTCAGAGGTACCTTAAACTAGTTGCAAGGTCCTTGCCATCCTGTATATTAGCTTCACTTGAAAACCATAGATACTTCCCTACTTTAGGCTTTCGTAAACTCACTTGTATTTACATAGTATACTTATTAGTTATTCTGTGCTATGACATCAAGTTTTCGATTGCCAGCGTTATAAATTGACGTAAAAAACATGTCCCTTTAAAAAACAAAACGTCAACTTAATCTTTTCCCAAGTATTATTCCGTGGCCCAAACTAGTTTAAGGTACCTATGACCTATATCGACATTTGAGTAGGTACACGTAAGTGAATAGGTAGGTGGCACTTCCTCAAGTGACGTAACCTCTTGTAAATATATTTTAGTGATCACTCACAGCACAGCCTATTAGATCATAGATAAAATCACAACAATGCCGTTCATCGTTCAGGAGACGTACGAGTACCTATAAGTCTTGAGCAAAAAAGGTGGTAGGTAGGTACAGTCACCAAAGGAGATAAGTATCCAGGGTCGTCGGATATAGTTGAAGTTTAATAAGAAACCGATGGATGTTTTCAAATGAAATTTAATTTGTTAATTTAAAAAAAATATATTAATTTGGAAATTTAAAAAAAAATGCATATTTTTATTCGAAAACTTCCATTGGTTTCTCACAAAACTTCAACTATATCCGACGACCCTGGTTACTTATCTCCTTTGGTGACCGTACACTCTCAAGGTGGTTCTGTAAAATCTGTTCTAGAAATTTTTGGACATTTCATTGTAGTTCACTATATTTAGGGATCAGCACCCTAATTGCGAATTACAACGGTGAAGAAAAATCATCGTGAAGAAACCGGCATGTCCGTGAACCAAAAATTCGAAGACATGTGACATTTACCAACCCGCACTGAGGCCGCGTGGTGCATTACGGCCCACTCCCTCTCACACAGAGAAGGCCTGTGTCTCAGTAGTGGGAACATTATAGGCATATGACCCTAATTGCGCACAATTTGTATCATTTTAGAGGATATTGCTGATCCATTACGTCATATGTTCGAAAAATTTGTCTGATCAACAACGTAAAAAACGCAATGAATGTTGTTGAACTGTCAAAATGAAAGCCATTCCTACTGTTCGTTGAACTAGAAGACATAATTTTTGGTAGTGCCGTTGCATTATTACTTCAGGCTTGTTTCCTAGAAAAATGAAAACTCTCGCGTGTATCACTCGATTATTTTTCTGCTCAAGTCGAGGTCTGGAATACCGTTTCCCACTTGGGACGGATGGCCAGTGAAGACTTATGACTGACAATACAAAGGACGGCCATCACAAGCATGAGATTGAATTCTCCAATAGTCGCACAATGAACTATGAGGATAAACTTTGCTTCGAATAACACGATATTTTATGCATAAGACATACGTTGTCATTCATGGTCTTACACATAGTAATGACATAGAAACACAGGGATCTAACAAAACCTTTTTGTCCATATTGTGATAGTTATTTGTCTTGAAGTGTATTTTCATATCCGTTTTCTTCAATGTTCACAGTAGTTATTACAACAATAGTTCCCAATACCAAGGCTACGGAGGGTATGCAGCGAGGACCAATCAAACGGAGACGATCAACTATGAAAAGGGCGTCTGTTATATTGAAGTTCCGTAAGTAACATTTTACTATGCCTTAAATTCTTCTCTTTTATTAGTATGAATAGTTATATGTATGAATAGTATATGAATAGTTCTAAATCTAATATATTTTCAAGACCAGGCAGTGTCTCATCCCCAATTTGATGTTGCTTACAAAATAACGTTGTTCACTTTTTACAGAACAGCCAGCCTGGTCAGGGATCCTGCCCATGTTCCTACTGGCAACGGAGTAAGTATTCTCTAAAACGGTATTTTTAAATTAATTGCAAGTCTCATCGGTATACCGTAAGTTTCGTGTGGCTAGGTTTACTGTCAATATCTTGACCCCTCTTTCCCTCTTCTTCTTTGTAGGACCTCCGGTTGCTCCATAGTCAACAAAGCATAAAGTAGGTCATAAGTTCCGGTAACCACTTTCAATTCAAGTAACATAAAGGAAAAACCTTGTGTTTTATTCATCGTTAAGACCATATCCATTTGAGACAACGGCACTGTTAGATCAAATGCCTAGAGCTCCACTAAACATAACAATGTATTTACAATGTACAAAATCCCCAGTCTCGTCCAGACTTGAGCCGCATCAGAAGCTGCTGCAGCGGATACATCAGGAACATACACAACTACAGAATCTGCGACCCAGTATGTACCAACGAGTGCATCAATGGACTCTGCAGTGCACCCAACATGTGCACCTGTTTCCCTGACCATGTCAAGAACCTGGCTGGTATTTGTATACCAACTTGTCCGATTGGGTGCCAAAATGGACAATGTTCCGGAGGCGAATGTATTTGCAAGGATGGCTACAGACTGGATCCAGAAAGCAAATTCTGTGTTCCGTATTGTCGGGAACAGTGCGGTGGTGCGGGACGAGGTAAGGATAGTTTTTTGTTTTACTTCAAATAAAGGATTCATGGAGCGACATCTATTGATGATGGCAGTAATTATCGATGTGACATATAGAGGGCGATGGTAATAAGATTAAGGGCTGATTTTTCCATCGCCAGATAAACTTTTATTCAAATTGTCAAACGTCAATTTTATTCCTCGAATATAAAGTTATCTGGCGATGGAAAAATCAGCCCTATAATTCAAAGTGATCACTATCCAGACGTCTCGCTGAACCTTGAACCTATTGTTTGGATTGGTATTATTAATTGATTCCACTTTAGCAGTCAAGCTTTGACTTATTCATTTTGATTTATGTTGTCTGTGTTTTTATATATATTTGAAATAAAAAAAAAGGTTCCAAAGGTTCTCCTTAGCTGCCATTCAGAATCAGAATTTATTTATTCTTACGAATGCAATTTTCTACCATAACATAAAATGGTGTGCTTACAAATAATTATCCAATTGTTTTTCTTAACTAAGCATTAGCAGCCTCCCCTCATTTACTCAAAAACTCCTCACCTTTCAGGTAACTGCACAGCCCCAAACACGTGTCAATGCAACAATGGATGGAAATCAACTCCCGAAGGTTCATGTAAACCATCCTGTGATCGTTGCAAGGATGGCGAATGTGTGGGTCCTAACCAATGCCGCTGTTCTTACGGGTTCTCGAAGAATCAGTACGGAGACTGTATCCCACAGTGCTCGATGTAAGTTGCTTAAAAATCCTTTTAGGCCCAGTGGCCTAAAAGGATTTTTAAATTTTTTTTTTTTTTTTAAATAAACTTTTGTTAGAGCTTATGCAAGGCCAGTGCCTTGCATAAGCTCTAACAAAAGTTTATTTTAGTTAGTGAACAAAAAAAATTGATAAAATCGTTAAAGGTACCAAGTAATAAACATAGCGTGGCGGCATCTACATCGCCACATGCTAACTACGCATCATACTGACGTCACGCAAAATCCTGCATCGCGCAAGCAGAGTTTGCCGCGTAACATGAGTGACATGCATTTTATTTCATGAGTCCTAAGGTTTCAAAATTTATAATTCGCTATGTTATTTACTCCTGTTTAACAGAGCACCTGCCATCTTATCTCTTCACCACTCTTAGTTGACTGGTAAAGAATTCGTAAGGCATTAATTCCTTAGGCTTAGGCTTTAGGCTTAGGCTTTAGGCTTTTATACTTTATTTATGTGCCAGGAATTTAAATAAATTCATCCGTTAATAACAATGTGCCTTCTAGGTATGTACATAGGTAATCAGCCTATAATGTTCCCACTGCTGGAACACAGGCCTCCTCTCTGTGAGAAGGAGTGGGCTATAATCCACCACGCGGGCCCAGTGCAGGTTGGTGGATGTCACATGTCTTCGAATTTGAGGTTCTTGGACATGCCGGTTTCCTCACGATGTTTTCCTTTACCGTTTTGAGAGCAGTGATGATGAAATAATTTACACAAAGCAAAGTGCCTGCCTGGGTTCGAACTCACGACCTACAACTCGTAAATCGGGTCCATTACCACTGGGCCGCCACTGCTCCCCTATAGGTATATTATAGTATAGTAAGTTAGTACTTCTGCACTCAATTAATCTTAATATTTATTTTCCAGTCCTTGCACGCCGCCAAGCCGCTGCATAGCTCCGAATGTGTGCAACAACCCTTCAAACCCCTCAAACCCTTCCACCACTACAACTTACTCCCCCTACGGTCAACATCCCAATCATAACAACCAAATTCCAAATGGAGTCCCCTATGGTCAGCAGCCCCAATATCCTAACTACCCTGGCAGTCAACCATCGAACTACCCTGGCAGTCAACCATCGAACTATCCTGGCAACCAGCCATCTAATATCCCTGGTCATCCACAACAGAACTTCCCAGGCTATCAACGACCTGCCAATCAACAATCTTACTACCCAGGTAGTCCACCAAACAATTACCCTGGTAGCCCACAGTCAAATAACACTGGCAGCCCGCAGTCAAACTACCCTGGAAGTCCCCAATATATATATCCAGGATATCCCAATCCTAATACTCCAGGAAGTCAAAATCAGTACCCTGGTTATCAACCAACTAACAGCACTGGAAATCCACAAAATATCCATCCTGGATCACTACCACCTAACTACCCAGGTAATCAATACAACTCGAGCAACCAACACCCTTCTAACTCCAGTCCAAGACCGCAATTAACTCCAGATGGTCAACTTATTTACGCCCATATTCCTGCTGGCCAGCCATCTCTGTACCCTGATAGTCAACATCTTGGCCCGAACCAACGTCCCAATTCAGGCAACCTTTCCCCCAATTCGAGTCAGCCTTTGCCAAATGGTGGAGCGTCCTATTCCAGTAGTCAATATTACCCTGGCAACCAATATTACCCGGACCAGCAGCATCCCAATCCCAACCCTGGTTACCAACCTGTTCACCGGCCGAACGACGCTGAACCTCTGTACCCGAACAGCCAATACTACCCGGGTCAGCAAAACTATCCCTATAACCAGAATACTTATCCGAATCAACCGAGCCAGCCTCACAATCCTTCGCACACTTCGGGGTCGGAATACCAGCATATTTACCCAGACATCCAAATGTCAGCAGTGGAACTGTTGTGTTCAGTACCCTGCATTAATGGAACGTGTGTTGGAAGAGATATGTGTGCCTGTAATACGGGATACGAGCCCATTGCTGGGGACACATCTAGGTATAGTACCTATTTAATGTTTTTTTTTACACTCTTTGGAGTGTTGTATGTGCTAATTGCGTAACACACATAAAATGACAATTGATCGCAATTCCTTTCATTTTGACAGTTAAGCCACGTTCATTGCGTTATTTACTTTGTTGAGCAGACGGATTTTTCAAACCTATAAAGCAATGGATTAGAAATTTCATTCAAAATCCGTGGTTTGTGATTGAAACAGTGTTACGCAATTAGTAGAAATGGTTTTCATTTTGACATTTCAACAACATTCATTGCGTTATTTACGTTGTCAAGCAGCTAAATTTTTCGAACATATGAAGCAATGGATTAGCGATATCCTTAAAAAATAATTCATATTATGATTGATGGTGTGTTCCGCAGTTAGGGTGCTGGCCCACTCAGCAGTCGTTTTCGACCACGAGACCCAGGCAATCAATTTCTAATTACCTACTCAACTTCTTTCCCAGGTGCGAGCCCCACTGCTCGGGCTGTTCGAACGGAGTCTGTGTGTCTCCCTACGTGTGTCACTGTAACCCTGGCTACTTCAAAGATTTCAGTGTCAAAGGCAGGTCTTCATGTGTGCGCCGCATAAGGCGGTCAGTACACACGGCGGAGCCCGTCAATGTCGCTGATCTACTTGTGTTTGAAATACCTGATGATTATATTAATTAATTATTAAAGTATATATATATACATATTATTAAAGTTGAATAAGTTACGCGGTGTCCTGCGTGAGCGACGAATACGACGCGACGCGACGCCACACGATGCGACGTAATGCGACGCGATGTTACACGCGACAAATGTACTACGTGATTTTGGTCATTACTTCTCGAATCATGGAGAAGTACAGTACAATTTTGCTCGTAGTTCGTGGTGACGCGTCTGGTCGCCCTCAAAACAAGTACGCGTTACGTCGCATCTCGCCGCAGACTGTCATATAGGCCGCAAGCAGGGTATGCCGTTGAGTTGATCGCGTTCGTCGCGTTTGCAGCGTCGCGTCGCGTCATATTCGTCGCTCATGCAGGACACCGCGTTAAATTGCTGAATAAAAAATGTTTTTTTTTTGCCATAATATAATTCATTTTTTTACCTGGACGCGTACCGCGAGGGCTGGTTCGAGTTGCGCGGGGAAAGATTTCCTGGAAAGATTTGGGGGAGGCTTTTACCCAGCAATGGGACACCACAGGCTAAAAAATAACAGTAATTCAGATCAAACTCGATTCAAGGAGATTTGGATTGACGGTTTTACGTTTACCATAAGGCATCGTGTTACGCAGTATCTAACTGGGTTGTGTTAGTTCTTCTGGTTCTTATAGGCAGTCGCTGCATGTAAAATACTGGTATGTAGCAGCATCCAGTGAGATTGGAAGCCGACCCCAACATAGTTGAGAAAAGTCTAGGCAGGTGATGACGACGCGTAGCTGCAGGTAAATGTCGCGTAATATCACATTATGATTCGTGAGTATCCCGAATACTTTAAATCTCAAACGACTATCCAAAAACATTGAATTTTGATTGCTTCTTTCATTTATCCTTATTCATGACAGCTAAAACTCCTACTTCCTACTACCCTACTTAATATTATAAACGCGAAAATTTGTGAGGATGGATGGCTGTTTGTTACTCTCACGCAAAAACTCCTGAACGGATTTTGATGAAATTTAGCACACAGATAGTTTATAACCAGGATTAAGACATAGGAGGAGGGAGGATAGGAGACTTTTTATCCCAATATTTCCACGAGATCGAAACTTATGCGGGTGAAACCGCGGGGCGCAGCTAGTAATTTGAAGTGAGCTCTATCAAAATATTTTATTTCAGATAAACCTACATGGGCACGTATGAAACGTCAGAAGTTCACGGTCCCTATTGGTTGTTTCCTATGAAGAGCCAGCAAGAAACTCCACGGTCCAGCTGTCAGTGTTGTCAAACTCTAGCATTAGGTGGAATGACAGCTCACGAGACTTTGCAGAATACATCGGCTGTAGTTTCTGCCCCCGCTCATGGGATGGCGTGAGTTTATGAAAATTTAATTAATATAAATAGACTAGCTTCTGCCCGCGACTTCGTCCGCGTGACGACCCGTCCCGTCGCATCGCATCGCCTGCCCGCGCTATCACTTCGTTGTCACTTAGCGTTTTTCTAATTTTTTTTCGTTTTGCTCGGCTCCTAAGGGTTGTAGCGTGATGTTAAATAACTTACAGCCTTCCTCAAGAATTGAGCTATCAAATTAAAAAATAATTTTTCATATCCGCCTGGTAGTTCCAGAGATTAGCGCGTTCAAACAAATGAAAATAATAAACTCTTCAGTTTTATATTAGTACTAGCTACGCCCCGCGGTTTCACCCGCATAAGTTTCGATCCCGTGGGAATATCGGGATAAAAATTATTCTATATGGTAATCCTGGTTGTTACGGTCGACCGGGGTACGTCCAGTACCTACGGCCGTCCTGGGACAGTCTCCCACGTAATGACGTATGCTTCTTGTTCCGCTGGTGACATACGTCCCACGCACCCCTGAATGCGTAGTGTGGTACAACCTACTAGGGCGGGCTTCTGGCGACGGGCGGAGACGGGCAGCGAGGAGGCGGAGAAATAAAAGAAGAATTCTTGATGATTTGCTTGCAGATTTCGGCTTCTTGTTTTCTTGTGTTGCCTCTTCGACGGCTGAGCTGCGACTGACTTGCGGTCCAAAACCGCGCTCTATTTATACTCGGTTCTCGTTACCTTAACGGGGACCGTGTATTTTGAGCCCTTTTTTGTGTTTATTTTCACTTAGCCGAAATCTGTCAAGCCCCCTTTTTATTTAATTTTCCTTATTAATTTCGTACAATTTTCATATATGTTGTTCCTTACAAAGTCCTTAATCTAATTACGCTTAAATATTTAACATAATTATAAACAATAAAAAGTTTCTAGAACATAATATTGCAAAAAAGGTGAGTTGGCACATTTTCATTATCGAAAATCCCTTATAACTCCTAAACTACTGGTCCGATTTTCACAACTCAAACGGATTTATACGTTTTACATCGAGACCTATCCTTTTAAACAAAAATTATCAAATTCTAATAACAAACAAAAAAGTGAGTTTTCAAGTTACGTAAATATGCTTGAACAAAACTACACTTACTAAAATCCTTTCAAAAAACAGTCTTACTGGTTTTAAATACAAAAACTAATAACAATTATAAGCTTACATTCTAATTAGAAGTATAAAAACATCAAATAATCTCAAAGGTTTCTAATTAGTTAAGTGAAATCATTACTTTTCACGTTTTCTTCGTAGCGGTCCCGTCACTACTTGCGCCCTGGTGCCCAGATAGGGTCTCGTCGCCGACATTCTCCCCCTCGTGCGCAGCACCGTCCTCCTGGCTCGGCGAGGCTCCCGGCACCAACAGCACCACTCTCGAACTGGGTCTTCGCAGCACTCCACCTCGTGTCTCGATGTCGACGATTCTGGTCCGCCCGTCTGGTCCTGGATACACTTGTTGAATTCTGCCGCGCGGCCAGGTGCATCTCGGTAGGCTGTGGTCGACTATCAGGACGACGTCTCCGACGTGTAGATCCGTGGCGCTGCTTCTTCCCGTCGTCTTCCTCGGCAGTAGAGTGGGCAGGTATTCTCGCAGCCAGCGTTGCCAGAAGTGGTCGGCAAGTCGCTGCGTTGTCTTCCAGGTGTGCCTGCCCACGAGCTCGTGGTCTTCGAAGCTGCCGATTCTCGTCGCGCCGCAGGATCGCCCGATGAGGAAGTGATTTGGAGTGAGTGCTTCCTCTTCAAGGTTCTCGGAGAGGTGGGTGAGAGGCCGAGAGTTTACTATGTGTTCAGCCTCTAATAGGAGGGTGTGTAGGACCTCCTCTCGTGGATGTTTTTCGTTGAGCGTGGCGTTCAGTGCGGTTTTTATTGATCGCACCAAACGCTCCCATGCGCCTCCCATGTTGGGCGCACCAGGAGGGATGAACGTCCATCGCACGCCGATCTTCTCTGCTTCTGAGGTGAGGTCTTCCTTTTTCATGTTGTCCAATGCTTCCTTAAGTTCTTTACATGCGCCGACGAAGTTGGTCCCGTTATCGGAGTAGATGGTCTTCGGCATTCCTCTTCTTGCGGCGAATCGTCGTAGTGCCATGATCATGCTGTCGGTGGAGAGAGAAGGAGTGAGCTCAATGTGCACAGCTCTCGTAGTCAAACATGTGAATAGAGCACCCCATCTTTTCTCTTGACGTCTTGCTACGGTGATGATCATCGGGCCGAAGTAGTCGATGCCGGTGCACGTAAAGGGAGGGTTATTGTGCATCAATCTCTCCTTGGGTAAGTTGCCTGTTGGTAGTTCTTGGGGTCTTGCTTTCTTCGTTTTGCACCACTGACATTGATGCTGTACCGACTTGATTGCTGACCTCAACCCCAGTACCCAGAAGCGTTGCCTTATTTCGTTCATCACTGTCGCGTGGTTTCCGTGGTTGAAACGGCGGTGGAATTCTTCGAGGATAAGTCGCGTTATCTTTTCCTTGCTGTCGAGTACAATGGGACGCTTGTAGTCTCTGGTCACACCCTGTATTGCGTCGATCCTTCCTTTCAAGCGCAGGAGACCTTCTTCTAGTATCACGTCGAGCTTCTTCAACTTGCTACTTCCTTCTAGTGGCTTCCCTTGTTCCAGACGTTTGATGTCTTCTCTGAAGCTTCTCTCTTGACTTCCTTTTAGTAGCAGGGTTTCAGCTTGCTCTAGTAGGTCTGTGCTTAACGGTACGTAGTTCCTCTCTATCTTCTTTCTTGAAGACTGTGGTCGTTTCTCGACTGTCTTCTTCTTTGTTCCTTTCGTCCTTTTCCAGGTGGGATCTTCTTTACTGACGTTAACCCTTTCTTTCGTTCTGCAGAGTTGTATGAACTGCAGTACTCTGGCTGTGGCTCGCCAAAGTCTCTTCCATGACGAAAACCTCTCAGGATCTGGTGATGGGTAAGTGATGCTCGCCGTTACTGCGACGTCTGTTGTCTTCTCTTCGCCGGTGGTTTCCTTTTTGAATGTTCTTGCTTCAGGCCAGTAGGTTTCTTCTCTTCTTAAGAATTCTGGGCCAGTGTACCATCGGTGGTTGTGATTGAAGTTCTCTGGTACGTCGCGTGTCGAGTCATCTGCCGGGTTTTGCGCTGTAGGCACCCATCTCCAATCTTGAGGCTTAGTCAGATCTTCTATTTCGGCCAAACGATGAGCCACGAACGTTTTGAAAGTTCTTGGGTCCGTCTTGATCCAGGAGAGCACGATGCTGGAGTCCGTCCAGAATGTCTTCTTCACAATCTTCAGATCCATTTCTTCTTCTACTGCATGAGCTAGTCTGCTTCCAAGGAGGGCCGCCTGTAGCTCCAGTCTTGGGATTGATACCGGCTTCAATGGCGTGACTCGTACTTTTGCCGCCACCAAGCTGACGTGGTATGTTCCGTTCGTATCTTCTGTTCTCCAGTAGACCGTGGCTGCGTACGCTGTTTCGCTCGCATCTGTGAACGTGTGCAGCTCCCCCTCGGTGCGATGTGGCGCCAGGCATCTCGGGATCTGAAGGTCCTGTAGTAGCTTCATCTTTTCCAGATATAATTTCCATGCCTCGTGTTCTCTTTCTTCGATTTCTTCATCCCAACCGACGCCGCTTCGCCATATGTTCTGAAGCAGCTTCTTTCCTTGGACGAGGACCGGTGATGCTAATCCCAGTGGATCGAAGGTTGACATTACTGCGCTAGTGACCTCTCTCTTCGTAGGCACCTTGAAACCCTTGGCTATTTCTTCTGGAGTGTTTCGGAGGTTTGCTCTGAAGCCGATGGAGTCCCTTTCTGTGAACCAGCGTAGTCCTAGTGTCTTTTCTTCCTTTTCACCAAGGTCCACTTCTGTCTTCTTGGTTGTCTCAGTTTTCACGCCTTGCAGCAGCTCAGGTTGGTTTGATGCCCATCCTCTGAGTTCGAAGCCCGCCCTTTTGTGTATGAAGTCCACTTGCGCTATTATTTTTCTGAAGTCTTCTGCTGAATGGAAGCTGTGCAAGTAGTCGTCCATGTAGTGGTTCAGCTCGACTGCCCTTGTAGCCTCTGGATACTGTTCCTTGTAGTCCGCTGCGTTTCGGTTCTTCACGTAGATAGCTGTGCTCGGAGATGATGTCGCGCCGAAGATGACTGATGTCATCCTATACTTCTTCGGTGGTGTGTCACGATGATCTCCACGCCACAGGAACCTCAGGCTGTTTCTGTCTTCTGGCCTGATGCGGACTTGTAGAAACATTTCCTTAATGTCGGCTGCCACTGCTAAGGGTCCCTGTCGAAACCTCAGTAGTACACCGAAGAGCGATTGTAGTAGATCTGGTCCAGGCAGTAGAGCGTCGTTGAGGCTTCTTCCCTTTGACTTGGCTGCAGCGTCGAATACTATCCTTATCTTCTTTTTTAGTGGATGAACCACGGAGAAATGGGGGAGGTACCATAATTTCTTAGAGTCTTCTTGGCCATCAGGTGCTTCTTCTGCATATTTGTTGTCGATTAGATGCTGGATCTGCTTGCCGTATTCTGCCTTCAATTGAGGATCCTTGTCTATCTTCTTCTCGATGTTGATCAATCGGTTCTTGGCAGACGTGTAGCTCTCTGGCATCTGTTCTTGTTCGTTCTTCCATAGAAGTCCAGCTTCGAATCGACCGTCTTCAAGTCTTCTGCAGGTTTTTTCTAGGATGGTGAGTGCTCTTCCTTCTGAATCTGTAGTAGGTCTTCTCGGTTGCACACCAAGTGCTTCGATCGCGAAGTGATCCTTGATGGCTTGATGCATCTCTTCTTCTGGCGTGCTGACATGTAAGCATGTGTTCAGGAAGTGTACTGGTTTTGCACCTCCGATGTCTGACCCGTGAAGCACCCATCCAAGTCCTGTTCTTGAAGCAACTGGTTCTCCTGGTTTTCCCTTCTTCACTTCTTGAGTCACAATTAGCTCCCAATTGTCTTGACCGATGAGCAGTTGTGGTGACTCCCCTTCGTAATATAGAGAGTCGGCGATCTTCTTCAAGTGTTGACAGTTTTGAATCTTTTTCTTGTCTAGGAACTGCGGTGCAAGCTTCAAGTCGTCGATGGTGCGGACTCTCTTCAGCGTCTTCTTGACTTCTTGATGAACTCCTTTTACTGTAAGGTCCAGTATCTGAGAATCCTTCTTCCTTATCAGCCTGCCTCCCACTGTTTCGATGACCAGTTCCTCCTTGTTTCCTTGAGCGCCGACTTCTTGTGCCACCTTCTCATCCAGGAGTGACACCGTTGACCCTTCATCCATAAGGGCTAGTATTCTCTTTGATCCTTTTGACCCGAAGACTTCTACCGGAACTATCTTCAGGTATGCTCTTGCATTGTTGACTGCATTCACTGATGCCGTGACGCTTTTCTCCTCCTGTGGTGTCTCATTTTTCTTTCCCTCCGAGGTCTTTTCTTCTGACTCGACGTGCAGCAGATGATGATGCCACCTCTTGCATTCCTTGCATGGTGGTTTTCTGCAGCTCTCCTTCCTGTGTTTCCCTTGAAGACATTTGAAGCAGACACGATTCCTCTTGACTATCGCCCACCGATCTTGCACCGACGTCTTCTGGAACTTCTGACACTCGACGAGATAATGTTCACCCTCACACATAGGGCAAGTCTTGTCTTGTTGTCTTGAATCCTTTTCTTTAGAGTTCTTTTCCTTTGTCGAATGCGTTGCTTGACGATTGGTCTTCTTGAACCCGCCTTTTTCTTCTGACATTGCGAAGGCTCCACATTTGTCCGCTTCTGTGTTCAGGAACCTGGATACTAGCGTTAGGTTGGAGAAGTCTCCTTCTTCTGATGCTGCAGTGAAGTCATACCATCGGAACTTGAGAACCGTCGGCATCTTTTCTGTGATTTGTTTCACCATCTCCGGTGAGTGCAGGTACTGTGGCTTCTTAAGTCCTTTTATTGCTGCTACGCTGTTGCTGATCTGGCTCGCGAAGATGCAAATGTCCCTTGGGTTTTCTGAGATCTTCGGTAGCGCCTTGACCTTCTCCAGTTCTGCCAACACCAGCGCATCAGGTCTTCCGTATCTTCTTTTGAGGGCTTGCATTACTTCTAATGGAGAGGCTTCGGAGTATAACAGGCTCTTGATAGCTTCTCTTGCGCTGCCCTTCAGTGCTCTTCTCAAACGTGCCATATTCTGGACCTCGTTGAACATCGGTGCTGTATCTTCATAGACAACCTTGAAGGCCAACCACTCGCTGCTGTTGCCGTCGAAGAAAGGTAACTCGTGGATGTAGCTTGGCTGTGCTGCTGGTCCTCCTCTTGTGGAAAAGGCTTCCTTCAATGCAGTCGCCAGTGCTTGAACCTCGATCGTAGCTCCTTTCGTTGAAGAGTTCTCTTCAGGCTTCGCCTTCTGTGGCTCTTCTGGGATGCGTTGACCTCGTTGCTCTGGTTGTTCCTTGTTGCCATCTCCTAGTACTGATGACTCGATCCAGTTCTGCACCTGTGCTGTTCTTTCTTCCTGGTCTTCATCATCAACCACGGAGTCCTCATCTTCATATTGTGCCATCTCAAGTCTGACACGGGCTAGCTTCGCCGCAGCCTGTGCTTGCTTCAGCTCCAGACGTGCTAATTCTTCTCTGGCTTCCAGCTCGCGTCTTCTGGCAGAGGAGCTCGTGGTCTTCGTAGACCTGGCACGACGACTGACCCCCTTCGGCTTCAGGGTCGCGGCTGAACCGCGAGCGTCCTTTTCCGGGGCATCTTCTGGGGTCTTCTTAGTCGTCTCCTTCTGTTTTGCATCTTCCTTCTTCTGTTCACTCTTCTTGGATGATGCCGTGGTCACAGTTTCAACCGTTGTCTCCGTTGTCGTGGTCCCTTCCGTTGTCGTTGTACCCGAAGAAGTGTTCGTGCCTGATGACGTTGTAGTTCCAGATGATGCTGACGCTGACGCAGACGTGACCCCTTCTGACCCTGACGCTTCTACTGTCGCGTCCACATTGGTAGGACGGG
The DNA here is from genome assembly GCA_951799955.1 of Apamea anceps. Taxonomy (NCBI): domain Eukaryota; kingdom Metazoa; phylum Arthropoda; class Insecta; order Lepidoptera; family Noctuidae; genus Apamea; species Apamea anceps. The sequence goes on along the minus strand of OX637504.1, from coordinate 2,196,327 downwards.
ACGGGGGGCGTGAGGGGGCATCCTTCTGTGACCTGGTTACTGGCATCTTGCAGTCTTCTTGTCTTCTGGCTTCTTCTGGATTCTTCTTGCAGGGATCCGGCGCTCGAAGGACCAATTGTTACGGTCGACCGGGGTACGTCCAGTACCTACGGCCGTCCTGGGACAGTCTCCCACGTAATGACGTATGCTTCTTGTTCCGCTGGTGACATACGTCCCACGCACCCCTGAATGCGTAGTGTGGTACAACCTACTAGGGCGGGCTTCTGGCGACGGGCGGAGACGGGCAGCGAGGAGGCGGAGAAATAAAAGAAGAATTCTTGATGATTTGCTTGCAGATTTCGGCTTCTTGTTTTCTTGTGTTGCCTCTTCGACGGCTGAGCTGCGACTGACTTGCGGTCCAAAACCGCGCTCTATTTATACTCGGTTCTCGTTACCTTAACGGGGACCGTGTATTTTGAGCCCTTTTTTGTGTTTATTTTCACTTAGCCGAAATCTGTCAAGCCCCCTTTTTATTTAATTTTCCTTATTAATTTCGTACAATTTTCATATATGTTGTTCCTTACAAAGTCCTTAATCTAATTACGCTTAAATATTTAACATAATTATAAACAATAAAAAGTTTCTAGAACATAATATTGCAAAAAAGGTGAGTTGGCACATTTTCATTATCGAAAATCCCTTATAACTCCTAAACTACTGGTCCGATTTTCACAACTCAAACGGATTTATACGTTTTACATCGAGACCTATCCTTTTAAACAAAAATTATCAAATTCTAATAACAAACAAAAAAGTGAGTTTTCAAGTTACGTAAATATGCTTGAACAAAACTACACTTACTAAAATCCTTTCAAAAAACAGTCTTACTGGTTTTAAATACAAAAACTAATAACAATTATAAGCTTACATTCTAATTAGAAGTATAAAAACATCAAATAATCTCAAAGGTTTCTAATTAGTTAAGTGAAATCATTACTTTTCACGTTTTCTTCGTAGCGGTCCCGTCACTACTTGCGCCCTGAGGTGCCCAGATAGGGTCTCGTCGCCGACACTGGTTATAAACTATCTGTGTGCCTAATTTCATCCAAATCCGTTCAGTAGTTTTTGCGTGAAAGAGTAACAAATATCCAGCCATCCATACAAACTTTCACGTGTATATTATTAGTAGGATATGATACTCGTATCTCAAGATGTTGATTGAAATCAAGTGATGTAAAGGGCAAGATCGATATTGAGAAGGAGCGCAGGACGCTGTCTGTCCGGTGTAATATGTACCTATGTTGGCTCGCTGATTCGCGCGACGTATTTATTAGACCATTAAAAACATGTATATCAGAACGTTCGGCCAGTCGAGATTGGGAGCTGGCTGCTACTCCAGTTTTTAGTGACGATTATGTGACGATTGTGTGATATACATTTAAAAACGACTGAAAACATGCCTGAGAAAATAAAGTCATTATTTAAGGCATGTTGGTCGTTTTACACGTGCAGCCTGTGAACGAACTTTTCGAACTAGGAAAGCGATAGCACTAGGAAGTGGCGTAGGGCGGGCGTTTTTGGGGGACTGTCTTTTGTAATTTTGACGTTCGAAAAGTGCTGATTCTCAGCCTAATTTGAATAAATGACTTTTGATTTTGATTTTGAACGGGCGACCAGCGGGGAGCCTGCCATCGACCAGGCACAAATCCAGATCCCGGGCTGCTACTGAGAAAATCCCAGATGGAAAAAATACCCAATACTTAACACTTTGCCCGACCCGAGAATCGAACCCAGGACCTCATGCTCAGCAGTAGCGCTTACGACCAATAGACAAGAGTAGCGAATGGTGCAGCGGCCGGAAGCGTTACATCCCAGTTGGTCGCAGTTACTAGGCTATAAGTATTTTTAGGACACCAAAAGAGAAATGTTCACAAAAAGAGGCGCGATCATTGTATTAGAGTGGTCAATAATATTTTTAATCGTACAAAATTGGAATTATTAGAGGTTCGAATACATGCCTTAATTATGTTAATTGAGAATATTGTCCCACGCCCAGACACCCACCGCACGCTACGAGTATGAACAAGAAGAGAGCTGACAGTAAAACTTTCATTTTGAGGCTCTATCTGATTTGGGCTGATTTTTCCAACGCCAGATAACTTTATCGGGGGATTAATTTTGAATTTTCGACAGTTCTTCCATACAAAAACTATCAGACGTAAATTTTATTCAACGAATAAAAATTATCGGTCGATTGAAAAATCAGCCCTTAATTACCTAAGTACAAAAAAATTAAACACATTAAAGCAAATCGTAATATATATATTTTCTAATATATAGTGATTGTAAAAAAAAATATGTAAAGTTAGCCTAAAATTCGGCGTAAATTCCCGGGATAATTTAGAAAGACATACAAAAACCTAATTACTTAATCTATCTATCACTATTAAAATATCATTATCTAATGAAATCGAATCAAAATCGTTTATTTGCACAAAATGTGGTAGGTACAAAAGATGTTAAGTGTATAAAATTGTTTGTAGTGCAAAGACACATTCCGCTATGTAATGATTGCATGCAAATATTTAATACCGTAATTAATATATTTAATATAATAAGAAGTAGGTATTTAGTAACATACAGTAATATACTAATAACGTAGTTAACTCAGGGCTAATTTTTCAATCATCTGATTAACTTTATTCGAAGAAAAATTTTGAAATTGTGACAGTTAAGTATTTCATACAAAAATTGTCAAACGTCAATTTTATTCCTCGAATAAAAGTTATCTAGCGATGGAAAAATCAGCCCTAAATCAACAAAAGAACATTAATAATCAAAAAAATATTACAATGCATTTCTGAAGGTAGGATCATAATAATATAGACTTACTCTTAACAGACTTGTCTGTTTTGTATGATTATGTTACACTTTTGACATTTGAGTGATCAGACGCAATTCAAAGAAAGCAAACAAAAATCTTTTTCCCTTTGTCGGTCACGGTTACCTTGAGCAAAAGTTACAATGGCTATAAAGGTTACCGTAGCCTACAGAGTACTAAGTACATAAGGCAAAACAAATCCTCAGTAGACCAAAACACAAACATTTCCAGGAAAACCAAGAACAACACGCATTTTCATCTTCTTCCGGGTCACTCGGCGCACGTGCAGCTTCCGACTTTTCCATATCTACGGCTTCAACTGCAGGTTCATCTACATAGCCACGGTCCACTTGTTTTGGAACTCCGAGTATAGAATTCTGAGTAGTTATCACTCCAGCTTCGTCCATTGTACTTTGAGATATGGATATATATTTGAAATGTAAAAAAAATGTGGGTACACACGTAACTTCGGCTGTGCTAAATTGTGAATTGATTTATAACTTGTTGATTCAGGAAAAAGAGATGGGCATTATTTGATATTGACTCAGTACACCACACATTTCCTTATCATACGGAAACAAGCCGGAAAAGTGAATATAAATGAGTAACTATTTGGTAACCTATGACTACAGCGCATGGTATAAACAGATACTTTTTATTATATCTTGCTACATTTTTCTGTTCGCCCGTAGCAATATCAATTTTTGTGTCAGTAGGTCCTTCTTGGTATATTATATCTCGTATAACTCCAGCTTCGTCCACTACAAATACCTTTCTTGGATACATATTAGGATTTAAAAACACGTATTATCACACTCACTTTTACACCCTGTGCGTGTTTTTAAACTTTTAAATATACTATTATATTCCTTAGAAGCGAAAACGGACAGATTTTGAATTTTTAGTATCGTCATACCGTCATACGGCTGACATCCTTTTTTGTCTCGTCTAATTTATCTTGTCATTGAACTGCTAGTGATTGACATAAAAAATATCGACTATTTGTACAAGGAGTGTATAATACTACTTTATTGAAAACAATAAACAATTTAATGTATTTTTATTTGTTATACTGACAATAATCGCGTTTTTCGGCTAGGATTTTCAAGATGCTGTTGAAGCTAACCCGCGTTCTACATAATAGAGATGCGGTCGTTTTTCCTTATTAAATAACGTCGTAGGTCTATGTATAAAATGGGGACTCCTCAAGTTTTCAAATATTATACTGCTATAACATTGAATTTGTTACGACTTATAACGAATCCTTTAAAAAAGAGCACGGCATGACGTGGATTCGAATCAACGTATTGCCCAATGTCGCCTTTCGGGTTCGAATGTGAAAAGGAAAACTGTTTCTGGGAATTGAATCTCTTAATCATAGCCGCTTCCAGCGATCTTAAAACCCCCGAGCTAACTAGACTTCTAGTGTATCGTTACCTACTAGGCGAAAACTCATTATATTTTTTTTTTTGTCAAAATACTAATAGCTTTGCCGAATTTGAAGATGTGTGTACCTATATTCAAATTTTATTTATGTTTCAAATTGACGTTATTTCAAGTTAAACAAATATCAACTTTATTTAAATGGTAATTAAGTTGATTTCAGGGTGACTAGCACTATTGAAAAAGTTACAAAAACGTTTGAAGCTGTAGCATAAACAACTTTATTAAAGTTATTTTACCATAAACTCATATTTGTTTACATTTTTGGCGAATATGTCGCGATATTATATTACATTATATTACCTTATTTTGGTAATGTTTATCGCAACAAAACCGAGCGCTGATCCGGATAATTGGGGAATGGATAGTCGACTTTCTTTCTCCTTTTATTTTTAAAAGCATTATTTTTAAGACTGGAGAAATGAAGATTACCATAAACGTCTACAGGTACATGGAAAAAAACTTATGACGGATATCCACGCAAAACAGAAATATAGCTCAGACCACTGCTGAAATTATGGGAACGTCGGAACTAAGAATAAGAACATTTGTTAAACATTACCATGAAATCTTTACCTAAACCACACGTGAAGCCTGCGCAAAAGAAAACGAAATTTTGACGATTTTATACTTACTGGCATACGACGTAAGATACACCAATTTTTTTAAATTGGAAACTGCCCACCATCAGGAAGGTAATGACTGCCGTCAACGGGCAGATCAACAATTTTGAACATCATGAAAAAACTGAACTTTGAACACCAAAAGAGGTACCGCAGAAGTGTCTTGTTGGACAGACCAGATTTTCAAATATGGCGAAAGGAATATTTGATGAGGATTGCACACTACTGGAAAAAAAACATTTATTATTTAGACGAGACTTGGGTCAACGAAGGTCACACATGTAACTACGTCTGGAGTGATACAGACAAAGCTCCAAAGATGCATTTTTATGAGGCCTTTCAACGGGGCGTAAAAACCCAAGTAACAAAAGCAAACGTCTTATTGTAACCCATATTGGGAACGAAAATGACTTTGTAGAAGGCCCCTCCTTCTACAAAGCCATTTTCGTTCCCAATTCCCAAAGTTAGTCTTTGAAAGAAAGAAGTGTGATGGGGTATCATGGCTATCACGGTGAAATGAACGCTCACAATTTTGAGAAGTAGTTCGAAGGTAATTTAAATAAGCTGCAACCTGGGTCCGTTATTGTCATGGACAACGCTCCATACCATTCGCGCCTTGTAGCACGAGTGCACAATATGGCCTGGAGGAAGGCCGACATCCAAGCCTGGCTGCGTGAAAAGCAAATCCTCTACGAGGAACATGAAATAAAAGCGCAGCTCTTGTCAAAATTTGATAAAGGCTTTAATGCTAAATATGTGAACCAATTGGCCGAATCCAAAGGAAAGGCCTTCCTCCTTATCATTGTGACTTAAAGTTGTCAAAAAATAAAAGGCCCGTTTTGACATTGACAGTTCTAGTAGTAAATAAAGATAAATTCGCAAAACACGTATTCGTTTGTATAAAACTCACAGATGTCAACTACGAATCCTCAAATGTCAAAACGGGCCTTTTATTTTTGGACAACTTTAAATCCTATCGAATTGATATGGGCACAAATGAAGAGCTATGTCGGGAGGCATAATAAAACATTTAAAATGTCTGAAGTCAAAAAATTACTTCTAGAAAGTATAGCGCGAATTGGAGCCGAACAGTGGTCGAAATGCGTAAAGAATATCTTAACAGTCGAGGAAGAAATGAAAAATATTGATGGAATCCTCGACAAGGCCACTGATACAACCCCTTTTATAATTCACGTTGGAGATTCAGACAGTAGCGGCAGCTCAAGCGACAACAGTGACGGAGATGAATCAAATAAAGAGAATTAGCCAACCGGGAACCTCTTCGGGATAACTGAAGATTGTATGTATTTATATGTATGGACGAAGCTATGACGATAACCGGCAATATATTGTGCAGGACGGTATGTTTGACATCTGAGGTATGCAGACGTCTATACAAAATTTATCAATATTTCGATTACAGTTTGTAACCACGTGTTTTGCAACCAGTGCAAAATATAATTGTATTTATAATCAAATTATTTACCTCGAATTTACTTACGAAGATATTTCTCAATATAAAAAAATACCTACTGATGAAACACTACTAAAAAAAATCGTAACATCGATAGCACCAAAACTTAACATTCATACCACCACATCACTAAATCATAGACAATTTCGAGCGGCCATTGTTGTTTACATCTTTTGCAAATTTTGAAACGACGCCGGATTGTAATAGGTAATAGGTACAGCGGGCTGGTATCCGCAACTCCACGACAATGCGCGTATTTCGCTCAGTGAGCGAAAAAAAAACACTTTTTTTTCGTTCACTGACTTCGCTACTTTGGTAACAATACAATTATTAAGTATAATGATTTGAAAATACATGTTTATTTAATTTGTTGAAAGGAAAACTTTGATTAATAAAAATTTTGTTTTGTTTTGACACAATATTTCCTCTTACACACAACCCCAAATTAGAACTAAACTAGATTTACGGTTTTACGGTTAAAGATATTTACTTTCATAAAATAATTACAATTCGCTTATAGAGAAAACATAAATAGGTTTAGAACAATGTTATCTGCCAGTAAGCGTAGATTAAAACAAAAATGTATCTTAAAACTAACATTACAATAAAACTTCGACATAACATACAGACGCCAGCACATCAAGCTACTACAATCTGTCAAATTTATTTAATAGATTTTCAACTTTATCGCTGAAGCATTAAGGTTCAAAGTTGATTGGGAAAATTTGACAGTTTCGGGTAGGTTGACCTGCTGGCGTCTGTACAGACGCCAGCAGGTCAAGCTACCCGAAATTTGACAGATTGTAGTAGCTTGATGTGCTGGCGTCCGTACATCGTTTTAGCATAACAAGTACAAAATAAATAAATCAGAAGAGGGTAGGTTACACACAAGAAACAACATAATTTTGAGCGATGAGGGTAGGGTGCAATTTAACAGTCTGATTTATGGCGATTTATTAGTAAGTATATGTAGGTAGTAAGTACTTAGCTACATTATTATATACTCTTTCTTTTTAGTTTATTTTTTTATGTTTTGTGTTGTGGGTAGTTTTAAGTATTACTAACACTAAAGTTGTCAAAAAATAAAAGGCCCGTTTTGACATTTGAGAATGCGTTCATGACACCTGTCAGTTTCATACAAACGAATACGTGTTTTGCGAATTTGATCTTTATTAACTACTAGAATTGTCAATGTCTAAACGGGCCTTTTATTTTTTGACAAATTTAATCGTATCTTTGCCTTTCAATGATTTATCTAGTCACTAATGGGTACCTACTCATCACGTATCACTAATCTCATTAAAATACTACCAACAGGTGATAATTTCAGAGACATTATGAATCCGCTCGAGGAGTCAACTGCAGCTTTTCCAACAATTGTTCCGCACATTTGCACTTTGATCTTGTTGTCAATCGGAGTGTCTTCACTTGCCGCCACAAATTTGATGACTTTAAACACGCATTAAGTTCGTCAGCTACAGTTGATCGAAGAATAACTGGACGAGTCTGACGGAAATCGCCGGACAACAGGATCATGGCGCCAACAAAAATATTTTGGCTGTCACGAAGATCGTTTAAAGTTCTCTCCAGCGCCTCCAGTGACCTCTTGTGGGCCATCGTTCATTCTTCCCAAACTATCAATTTGCATACTTGTAGAATCTTCGCCATTGCGCTGTTTCTGGCGATGTTGCAAGCTGGTGTCTCATTGATAAGCCTGTTCAGTGGCAATTTCAAGAGCGTGTTTCTTATCAACAGGTTATAGAGCTCCATCTAATAGGTTTTAGAATATCTCACTCAATTCTGAGTAGTGATCACGTCTATTGTATTTGAGTCATAGGTACCTACATTATACTCACACAATTTTGACTGTGATGTGCAGTGATTTGATTTGTTTAAACAGGTATTATTTTTTCAAAATCATGAATATGATTATGAACATACCAAAAGAGATGAAAAACAAACAAATTCTGATAGCAATATGTGCAAAGAGAGTACACAAACATTCACACAAACAGTCACTGCAACTAAACTCCGCTTCTCTATTAACAATATTGATAGTGGTTTCTCGTCTTAGGTGAACTATAGTTTCACGAGTGACTCCAGCTTCGTCCACTTGCAAGATCGTTCTTGGAGGCAAATTATTATCCATTTTTATTTAATTCAATAAACCCTTTTACTTCGACTGAGACACAATATGGTAATGATTTGAAACTACATGGATGATCTAGGAAAACTAGGCATATTGTACTTATTAGCTGTTTTGACGTAATACTTCTTTTTACGGCAGTGATATGTACCGCAAAATATCATAGGTATGTGTCAGATGTACCTACTGTGGGCGCAGAATTGAGATACGGGTAAACTAGACAAATAACTCCGTATTAGAACGTCCATACTGGTCATTGCTAAAGTCATAGTCTAACACCACAGAACTAATACTCTGAACTTAAAAACGGAAACACTGCAGTTCCTAGGCCAGCATGTGTCGCGACCACGATTCAACGGTCACTGTTGCACCAAGGTCCTGCATAGCAGATCCAGATCCAGATATTGAACCAACATCCATATGTGCATATCTATGTATCATGTTAAAAAAAAAATACATAAATGCATCTTTATCTTTTTTTTATCTTTAAGACACTTATCATCAGTGTAGCCCTTGCTCTTGTAGGTACTAGGAGTTCCTGTATCACAAGAGCCAGACCTCTCAATTTACAGGGAAAATAATAAAGAATCGGGATAGAAAAAAAGGAAGCCCCTCAGAGAGAGAGGTGGCCTGTATCCTACGTTAAAGTTATGGTATAAATTACGTTACATTTCATCGGTTGCACACACTATTTAGTAGTAGTTCTACTAGTTTGTGCCACAAGCAACTTATACAGAGTCAACTCCGTCAACGGTCAACTTCTGAATATCCTTTATAATATAATATGCCCACTAAGAATCAGAAATCATTTATTTTCTTCTTCGTATTTCCTTTTCATTTCCTGCTCCACGATCAATTCCTCCTGGTTCGTATGAGTCCGGCTTCTTCCATCATTGAGCCGAAAGACCTAAACTGCTGGACATAGGCCTCCCCCAACATCCACTACGTACAGACGCCAGCAGGTCAAGCTACCCGAAACTGTAAAATTTTCCCAATCAACCTTGAACCTTAATGCTTTAATGATAAAGTTAAAAATCTATTTAAAAAAACTGACAGATTGTAGTAGCTTGATGTGCTGGCGTCTGCGCAAAAGTGATGCTTATTTCTAAAAAAAAATCTGTCAGCATACCATTATTTTAACTAATCTGTATCCGACGACACGCACTCTATCAAATTATCATTTTATCGATAAACATGCAAAAACAAACTTAAACTCACGTTTTTATTTCGAACGTTTTGACAGAAACAAAAAAATAATGTGTGAAATCGTAGAGTTTTCAAAAAACCTACATTTTTAAAACTCTACAATTCCACACGTTACTAGTCTACTTATACAACGCAACATACATCTAATATGACAGAATGCAGAAGCACAACTCGCCAGCGTACAACAATCTTCAGTTTCCGCTGCTGCTGCTTCTGATCCAGTATAATAATCCATATCATCTTCTGAAACTTTTCTTATGACTCCAGCTTGGTCCACGACATATATCATCCTGTCCGCTATTTTGAAGTAAACTGTTGTCTATGGAATTAACCCTTCGTTCATGGAATTAACACTTCGTTCAATGAATTAACCCTTCGTTCATGGAATTAACAATTCGTTCATGGAATTAACCCTTCGTTCATGGAATTAACACTTCGTTCATGGAATTAACGCTTCGTTCACGGAATTAACACTTCTTTCAAGGAATTATCAATGGAATTAAACCGTTATAGTAGCCAAGTTAAGCCGAGTCACAATGGTAATTGTCTTGTGTCTTTATAATTGCAGAAAATTAATGGTTAAGCTGCAACCGCAACCGCAACAATCACTGATTTGAAAATAAATGGCATTTTTGTGTAATGCAATCCCAAACCAAAATGCATTATCAAATCCCTTTAATATTAATCTAATCTATTTTTATCTATCGACCATTATTTGTACGATAAGATATTTAATCGGAATTTGGATTGACATTATATTGCTATATAATCCCATTGATTGATATGTCATGAAATAGTCGTTCGATAGGATTATAAAATATGAATTGAGAGGGTTGGATGATTTTAATTATTATAATTCTGTAAATACATACCTACTTGTTACGTTCGCGAATCATATTTTGTTCAACGGGGCAATTCTCGTAATTTTAAGAACTTCACAGTCTGCTTTCAATCTAAATCTGTCAAAAATACTTTAATTTTCCTACATTTTTGACATGTTATTGAAATTGATTGTCGCTGACACGAGATTGCGACCAGGGACTAAACGAGTTTTCTACAACTCTTAATATCTAATGAACGTAGGTACGTATAGGTTACGTACGTACTAGGAATTCTTTATTATTTATTTTAGAATCATTCTTAATTGAAATCTAATCTAGGAGTAGGAACTCTTCCTTTTTAAAGGTATGGCCGACTCGTCGGTCTTTATGGAATGGACTGGTGGATGAGTCGGCCCATCCCCAACAGGAATGTAATTAAGTAGGTTGAGTATTAGAGAGAGAGAGAATATTATTTAAAAATAAAACAGATTTCCATGTTGAGTCATCCTACAACAGGATAGAAAAACAACAAACATTACAAGGGACTTAGTTAGGTGCCTATACCATGTACATAGGTTTATCCATATAGGTTACCTAAGTTATTGAATGTTTTCATAGATAACCATTAAATCACAAAATAAATGTTTTGAACTTTGACACGTGGTAATTTAACAGTATCATCTTTAAAGCTGAGCTTACACGAACAATATTTTCAACAATTATTCTTCTTCTTTTCACTGCTGGAACACAGGCCTCCTCTCTGTGAGAGAAAGCGAGCCATAATCCACCACGCGGGCCCAGTGCGGATTGGTAGATGTAACATGTCATTGAGTTTTTGGTTCTAAGACATGCCGGTTTCCTCACGATGTTTTTCTTCATCGTTTTGAGAGCAGTGGTGATGAAATAATTCATTCAAAATAAAGCGCCTGTCAGTGTTCGAACCTACGACCTACAACTCGTAGTTCGCAGCTGTTACCACTGGACCACTCATAGATATCGTGGGACCACTACTGCTCTCTTATTTGATAGCAAAAGTATAAATATTTTACTATGTTAGCGGCAGTGGCGTGTTTGAGGACTCCAACAATTATTGCTGCCAGTAGTTGCTTCATGGACCTTGATCTCGCCTGAGGGAAGGCGCCGGATAAGGTCTACGATGCAACGAGCGTGGGCGGAGGATACCTGTTCACTCTTACTTTGAAGGCTGAAAGGTTCTAGGTTTTAGAGAATACAACCGCAAGAATGTTTGTTGTTAGCATTGCAGTAAACTGCTTCATATTGCAGTCATATTTTGCTCAGGAGGATTTTTGTAGACAAGCTGCCATGTAAGCTCACATGTATTTATTTGTTTTGGCCGTGAACGCACTGCATACGGATATCGGAACTGCATCGTTTTTGTGACGGCATCGTGCATCGGCACGCAGTTCACAAAATCACACTGAATACAAGGTCAAATGAAATTAGGTAGCGAAAATTCGCAGACGTGATAGGTTTCGATACCTAAAAATGATATTGTGATGATTATTTTTTTGGGGTCAACGACCGGTAGCGTAGGTAGTTATTTGAAATACCTATCTAAATGTAAATTTCACAGACGGTGATGGTATCCATATCTAAACTATGATAAAACAAAAAATACATATTTTCTGAACTCAAAATAACTGCACTACCGGATTAGGTCGTAGACCCCCAAAAAAATCATCATTACTTACCTTATTTAAGTGATATCCATCACGTCTGTGGAATTTCGCTTGCTGATTTAATTACTTAGACTGGGTCAAATTGAAAATAAATTAAAATAAAAACATCTATCAATGACACAAAAGTATATTAACTAAGCATAAAGTAATACAAGATAAAAGAGAATGACAGACAAGAGAACAATCACAACAATACAGGCAATGTCCGACGCAGTCACCGCAACAGATCTTCTCACCTTCATCATCTAAATCACTCGATTTGATTGAAATTTCCTTCACTTCCAATTTATCAGAGTCATTAATCGAATCTTTATCTTCCACTGGTTTTGAATCTCCATCTAATGGGTGTTTGGTATATCCCACTGAATTCTGTGTAGTTATGATTCGTGCTTCTTCCATCCTACTTCGAGAATTTTCACCTTAAATTGTGCCAGCTCAGAACTTAGCTACAACTTCGCGAGGTCAGTAGCGTCCATGAGATGTGTTTATTAGGTAGGTACTATTAATTTGTAATTAAATAACCAGGTTGGTACCTCTACTAATTTGGTATGTGCGAAGTACCTAATGTAAACGTTGAAAGTAAATAACACTATGCAGTTGTTTCTACACACATACGGGGAAAAAGTCAGACAAAAACAATAGACGTAATGATTCGTTTGTTTGTTATACGTCTCGCGTCGCACACGCCAGTGAACGTACTAAATCAAGTTGAGGTCATCCGAGTTGGGGCCTTATTGTCTATGACACAATGCACAAAACCGCGCGAAATGAACGCCAGATTGGCGGGAATAGCTAAGGAATTGACGTGGTTCCGATTAAGGAATCGTTATGAGGCCATATTGAATTAGGGCCCTGATGGGTCGCCCGTTCATTTAAACCCATAGGTAAGGTGCCTAGCACTCATACACACGCAAATACCTATGGATACAATTTACTTTTAAAAACAATAGGCGCAGGCGCAAATATTAATAATTCAATTCAATTTTTATTCAGTAACAATTCACATTGCGTTCGAATATAATCAAACATGAAACATTAACATTACCAACATTATTGGATGTAGGTACAAATATATAAGAATACATGCAATTCAATTTAAATTAGTAAATATTATATTATAAAAAAAAATACGAACAAAAAATAATAACCTTATGTCAATCAATTAATAGCATAAACGAAAACCATAATCAAAAAATAATATAAAACAGTTGCAGAATCTGTACAGACGCCAGCACATCAAGCTACCCGAAACTTTCTCCCAATCAACCTTGAACCTAATGCTTTAGCGATAAAGTTGAAAATCTATTAACTAATATGGCGTTTGTACGTTACAAACACTCTCACATATGATGCGTTCTTACTTGGCTCTACCGTCAATGTTGCTAGTTGTTTAAAAGCTGCGACAATTTTGCTACTTTCGTAAGTCCTACCCACAAAAGAAATAATAAACAAATTGAAAAATAATTTTATTGTACTTATTAATCACGGAAATATTCATACTACTTATTTATATTCATAATTCGTTATTTTTGTGCTGTTTTTTCCTTTTCATTAATTGCTGAAATCTGTATATCCTCAAATGGGCGCGGTCCATTACAGTCTACAGGATCACCTAAAAATAATAAATATTTCCAGTAATAGGTAAATAAATTATAATATTATGTATATTCCGTATAATTATCTTATTAAAATAAGTACCTATTCGTATTAAGTATAATAGTACTTCTTACTCATGTAAAATTAATTTGTATCGCCTAAACAGTAAAATATGAACTGTTTTTTATTAGTCTGCTACTATTAGCTATTAGTCCAGTTATCCAGTAGGTACTTGTTTTTGAGAAACAGGAAATATTAGGACTAGTAATTTTTACACTAGTAACTGATAACTAATATAAGTACTAGTAAAATAATAGTTTCGAAAAATAGGGAAAAAGAACACCCCCGATAATAATAATAATATCCCTGGACATTTCACACAGCGCCATCTAGTCCCAAGCTAAGCAAACTAATGCTTGTGTTATGGTAACAAGATGGCTGATAAACTACTTATATACATTTTTTTTTTGTAAATACATACATATTATAGATAGAAAAACACCCAGACTCGGAACAAATACATGTAGGTCATACAAATATTTGTTCCGTGCGGGAATGGAACCCGCGACACGCAGCGCAGCAGTCAATCGCTTAACCACTGCGTCAACCGTGCCGTCAAATGATTCTTATTCTTATCTGGCAAAAAGTTTGTTTTGTCAAGCAAAACAACCAACTAGTTCACATTAGTCCTGGATTGCAAGAGCTGGAAGTCATGGGGCCTTTGCCCAACACTGGGATGATATAGGCTAAAGTAAACAGATCTTTGCTAAAATAAAAAAATACCACCTTACCTTCTACAACATAACTTCTGCCTTTAAAGAAAATTATAGTTGGTGCCCAACGCCAAACTAGTAGCATAATGACTGCAGCCGATACTATGACCAATATTGGGATGAAAATTGACACCCAATGTTGCTGTAACCTGGAAGACAAAATAACAATTAATTACAACACGATTGTATTCCCCGAAGAGATAAGCAGAAGTCAGTAGGGTTGAAAGGAGACCGAATGTGAGGAGAATACATCACTTTTAAGCAGGCTTGATAAAGCAAAACAGTTTGTATTCAGTTGCATCTGGTAAGACTGAAAGCTGACCCCAGCATAGTTCGGAAAATGCTTGGCAGATGATGATGAGTTTAAGACGTAGATACAGAAAATTATTTAGATAGGTACTATTTACATCAGAATCTAGCAGAGCTACATTCTACACTGTAGATTGGCGAAAAGTGGATATACTATAGAGTCTACAGTACACGGTATTGTCACAACTTTAGTCACAAATTGAAACTTTAGTAAGACTGAGATTCTAACTGTCAAGTAGACAAATAGACCTTGCTGTTTCAAGACGTGGAAGATCCACTAACCCTAGACCCACATTTCGCCTGTTGGGTGTACAGATAGTGCCATTGACGAAGACGCACCCCACATTTTTCCTAATCGTTCGTCCCAGTTATAGCCACAAGCGCTATACTCACGGACATCTATGGCTATACTATTGCCACTAATACTCGGTTCCTACAAAACAAAAACGAATAGAAAGAAAAAGAAAAAGCATTTATTTGCGGCAAACATGACGCAAAAAAAAGGACATAAACACAAAAAATAACAAGTTGGGGGTAAACATGCGTCACATTCACGCAAAACGGCCATCGCTCAGCATAATGCACCGAATCGAATCGATGAATTGTTTTGCTTACCAATAGCAGCATTTTTTATTGCCAAACTGGGCCAATAAATAGATTCGTAAGCTACTTGTGATAGCTACTTCGATATGGGAGGGTCTACTATGCTAAGCATGAGGTCCTTGATTCATAATTGGTAAAGATACAAGATTCTTAATTTTAACCAATAACGGTCCGTAAATTACAGGAATCGGCCATAATCGAACAAGAAAGCTTATAATTTGACTTACTAGTCGCATGGCCAAGATAAACAGAGAACTAAAGACCCACCCACCCTTTCAGGCAACCTACACTACTTAAGAATTCACTTACCATGACATACTTTTCCTCGCTTCAGTATTTATTGTGTCATCAGAGTGTGTACTTGTATTATTAGGACTTTTCACTGATCCCGTAACCGTAGTTGTATCATAAGAACGTGTGCTTTTATTAAAAGGATGATTCACAGATTTGGTACTTGTATCATGAGAGCGTGTATTTATATCAAAATCATTATTTATTGATTTCGTATTTATGTCATCTGTAGTGCTGGGTCCATATGACCCCATTATATCAGTGTTTGTGTCATCGGGGTGTGTACTTCTGTGAAAAGGACTCGTTATTGATTCCGTTTTTGTGTCATCTAAATGAGTACTTTTACTCGTGACATGTTTTTTTGGCTCGAAGTGCGAATTCATAAATAGGTCATAAAAATAATCATCATACGAAAGTTCGTCATCCAATATGTCGTACTTGTAGTCGTTCCTCTTATCCGGTAATTGCCGGGTGGTTCTAAGGATTTCTATGGGCAGACATTTGTTTGGAGCAACACAATCTTCATATTCTTTGCAAAGAGCACAAGTTGGTATACATACTGGCGCATGGGGGTCAGGAAGTATATTAAATAATAAAAAACCCGTATCAATATGGTATCCAGGAAAGCAACTGCATTTTTGAGGGGCTATACAAGTTCCGTTGCCACACGGAGGTACGCATTCCGGCTCACAGATACCGCTCTTCGATTTTCTGTACGAATCTTTACATACGCAACTCTCAGGAGCAATACAAGTTCCGTTATCACAAGGTTCCGAACACATTGGTTCACAATGTTTATTTGGAACATCTTGACCCTCTTGAATATGCCACCCAGAATTGCAGCGGCATGTTTCGGGTGCGGTGCAGAACCCATTGTCGCAACCGTTAGAACAATACGGCTCACAAAAATTCTCCTTAGATTTTCTGAAGCCGGAGAGGCATTCGCATGTTTCTGGAGCTACACAGGTGCCATTGTGGCATGGTTCAGTACAAACAGGCTGGCAGGTGGTGTTTAAAAGCGTGTATCCGAAGTCACATCGGCATGTGTCCGGCGCTACGCAAGCGCCGTGGTCACAGCCTTTCTGACACGAAGGCAAACAGTTGTGACTGTCTTTAGGATCGGGAATGTAGCCCGTGTCACAAGCACATTCTGCAGGAGCTCTGCAGTGCCCATTCTTACAAGCTGGCATGCAGATTGGCTCGCATACAATGTCGCTGAAATTATAAATTATCATAAGGGAAGAAAAGAAAGAAAGTCGTTTGAAAGTCTCACACTTGTAGCAAGTTTTCCACAACAATTCAATTTAGCTGACTGCCTGACTTAACACTGGCTGAGTTTTATTTGGACATAATGCGGTAAGTAGCTATGTACCTGTCATTGGATGAGTCATCTGTCCTCATGTAGCCGCTGCAGCAGTATTTGATAGTCTTCCATTCGCTTTTCTGAAACATCAAAAAAGTAGTTATCTATCTGATCTGCAATTCAATCTACAATTTTTGTGGAAGGCTATAGGTTATATAACATCACCCTTAGCCGAGCAAAAAGAAAAAAGTCAGAAAGAACGCTAAGCGAAAACGAAGTAGGTATACATAGTTTGACCGAAACTGCTGTACCGCGCCTTAGGAATGCGCGGCGAGGCGAAGGGCGGGACTCCGCGCGCCGTGAGCGATGACGAATGAGCGGCCTGCACTGGCCCCCCGTCTCGCCGCGCACATACCGAAGGCGCGGTACAGCGGTTTTGGGCAAACTATAACAGCTGGGACAGGTAATGCAATATGCAATGCGACGGTGTGGGTCGGAGAATAAGAAATTTCACGCGGATGAAGTCGCAAATTCTTGGAAAGTGAACCTATGTAATTCGCGATTAATTTGCCAAACATGTAAACAAATATGAGTTATTGGAAAAATTACTTTAACTCCTACTCAATAAAGTGCAGTTTACGATACAACTTCAAACATTTTTAAGACTTTTTAAATAATTCTTGTCACTCTGAAATCAACTTAATTACAACTTAAATAAAGTTGATATTTGTGTAACTTGAAATAACATAAATTGGAAATGTAAATTTGAATAGACCTTAGGTACTTACAGGAACATATCTGCGATTTACAGAAGTGGCCCACCGTGTTTTAATACACCCATAATAACACTGACCATGGTAGGTCGCAATGTACGCAGTACTGAAGGTTACCTCTACCATAATCGTTACACTGAAAAAAGAAAGGAAATAAACACAAGTTTTATATACCTACACTAACTATTTACACCTAAGTACTAAAATAAATAAATGACTAAGGGCTGATTTTTTCCTGATTTGAAAGGGTTACCGCTGCCCTGGAACATAAAGGGCTAAGGAAGGAACACGGGTGGGTTTTAGTCAGTAAGAGTCTGACACTCCCTCCTGCTCCACCCAGAGCGGGAGGAGTCATTTGATGATTTCCCATACTCAAAAAAAAAAAGGGCTGATTTCACCAAACTCAGATAATATTTATCCGTGGAATGAAATTGACGTCTGACAGTTCTAGTATGGGAAAACTGTCAAAAATTGAAAAATAAATGTATTCTCAGGATAAAACTTATTCTAGGTATAAAAGTTAGATGGAAATGGCCCTTACTAACTAAATACATATATATATACAAATGAAAACAAAAGGACACTACTTTTTTTTTTCTCTATATTTTATAAGTGGAGACCTGTGGCTTTCAGACTTATGTAGGTACATACAGACGCCAGCAAGTCAAGCTACCCGAAACTGTCAAATTTTCTTAATCAACCTTGAACCTTAATGCTTCAGATATTTAATATATAATTCTGATAAAGTTGAAAATCTATCAAAGAAAGACAGATTGTAGTAGCTTGATGTGCTGGCGTCTGTACTGTCCCTTGATCTGATTGTTTAAGCTGTATGTCTCCCATGTTATTTAAATAAGTAAATATAATATTGTACAGACGCCAGCAGGTCAAGCTACCCGAAACTGTCAAATTTTCCCAATCAAACTTAAACCGTAATGCTTTACTGATAAAGTTGAAAATCTATTAAAGAAATCTGACAGATAGTAGTAGCTTGATGTGCTGGCGTCTGTACCTATGTAGGTAGGTAAAGTCGACCTCGTCGACAGTGGATAGATAATATAGGTATCTACTAAAGTTGTCAAAAAATAAAAGGCCCGTTTTGACATTTGAGAATGCGTTCTTGACACCGGTCAGTTTCATACAAACGAATACGTTTTTTGCGAATTTGATCTTTATTAACTACTAGAACTGTCAATGTCTAAACGGGCCTTTTATTTTTTGACAACTTTAATTACTACTACTAGGTACCTAAGTTTGACAACAATTCCCACGAAATTAAAACTTCATCAAGGCTGAAACGAAATTACTATACCTACCCCTGACAGTTAAGATAGTTTCAAACATGGTTGATCACAAGGGACTTATGGACGATAAACCAGATACCACCTTGGGACTGCTGGTCGCCCTCCCAGAAATTTTCCGGATTTTAGGATTATCGAGACCTCCCCCTCTCTTCGGACTTCAGATAATCTAACTATACCCCATCGTAACCTGCTCAATTAATCCTCAAGTTCTGTGATCTTCGGTCTGGAGTGTACGTACGCGTGTTGTATGTTGCCAGCACTTCGATTCTGTAACCATCTCACCGTGAAAACTTAGGTGAATTGAGCGTGGAGTGAGCTGTCGTTCCAACTAATGCTAAGGATTGACACTATTGACAGCTCACTCTAAGCTCACTTCACCTCCACCCACCACCATTTTTAGCACCACCGTAGCCAAGGGTAGGCGGGCCGCCGCTAGGGGCCGGCCATTTGTTCCATGTGCTTGCCATTTGGAACGAGGAGGTTGCCATAATCGCCACCCTTGGCAGGCGGGTTGGCGACCGCAGTATGCTTACAAATACGACACCCACGGGAAATAGGGTGGGGCTATTCGTTAAGTCCGGCAACACGCGAAACACTAACTCAATCACTAGTTTAAGTCTACTTAATAGGTACCTACTATTATATTCATCATAAGCAAAGACTTACGCCTCAATTCGCTCACAAATCTTTGCATCCACTCCAGTTGAGAAGTAAGCGATAGCACAAAAGTAAACCACAAACCACTTTTTCATCATTTTTATCGTCTAAACGTTTAATTATTTAATTATAGGTTCAGGCACTGTGAACTATAATTTATTTATAACTGACCATAATTTATTATGAACAAACAAATAGATAGGTATAGGATGCAAACGTAGGGTGACAAGTTTTACGTAGGTGCTAGGTAGGTACACTGAACATATTATTATTACCTAATCATTTTATTTCAGAATAAATAAATTAACATTCCATACATTTTTAGTAAATAATACTTAAGTATAACTATGTTAGTAAAATGAAATTATTCATAATTTATTAATTACTAGCTGCGCCCCGCGGTTTCACCCGCATAAGTTTCGATCGTGGGAATATCGGGATAAAAAGTATCCTATGTGTTAATCCTGGTTAAAAACTATCTGTGTGCCAAATTTTATCCAAATCTGTGTAGTAGATTTGCGTAAAAGAGTACTCGTAACAAACATCCATCCATACAAACTTTCGCGTTCATAATGTTAGTAGGATTTACAATTGCGCTATTTAAGATAATAAAGAGCACCTATAGATCCGTGCACGGTATTCCAGTGCCTCAACCGGGCAATCCACCCTTCCCAATATGATGTTCAGAATGCTGTTGGTGCTGCCCAGCACGCGGTGCATTAGGGGAGCCGCTCTCTTCCGTGCAAACGCCCTAACGCAGTCCGTGCTGGCCTTAGCAAACGTACCTGATGCACTGCAAAAACAAGGCAACCCTAACAGCATCCTAAAACCATTATTGTACAGGACCCGTAGGGCATTGAAAGATCTACGCGTATAAGCTGCAGGTATAAAATGTCTGGCAGTATGCCTTAAAAAGAGACATTTTGACCTCTTTTTTACACGGTGCAAACCTGCGCGCCAGCATATTGCATCTCACTGCCAATGCCCTACGTTCCCGTTCAATATTAGAGTCATCTGAGAGGTTCTCGGTGACCAGTGACCCAGGATGGCAACCCCCTCCAAGTCTGACCGGTGGAACGGTTTTTGAACTCTCATTTCCCTCAAGAGGCCAACATAGGTATGAGGAAAGCCTTGAAGACTTACTTAATCCAGAACGTCCTACCATAACAGTCAAGCACTGGTCACAGTAGTCGCAAACATCACACTCATAGTACGAAGTATGTACCTACCCACGATGGTGACGAACCATACATCCGCTTCAAGCTACAGCATCCATAATTTGTCAATGTGATAAGTGATAACGCCGTAGGTACCTACTTTTAACCAACTTCTAAAAAGGAGGTTACACAATCGGGGAGTATTTTTATGTAAAGAGAATAACTCAGGCACGTTAGCAGTGCACGTGGGACATGTCAGAGTTGTCTCTGTATTGGCATTTATTGGGGGCAGTGAGATGACCACTAATTACCGCAAGTGGGCTACCAGCCGAGCGATTCTGTAAAAATCTCATAGCATAGCATTCTGTTCAAGCTGTCAATAGAGCCAATCCCTAGCATTAGTTGGAATGACAGCTCACTCCACGCTAACTTAGGTACACTAATTTTCAGATGGCTATGCACACCGGTGTAAGCGTTATCACTTTTTACCATTAGAATTAAGGCGTAATATTAATGATATTTGTTTTCTTGTCAACATTGCTAATGGTAAAATCGATTGTCCCGATTTACTTAGTAAATTTATCTTCGCACTAATCAAAATAACCTAAGATTACGACCATTATTACAAGTATCGTTTACAATTACAAATTATAGGCGTAACTCTTTCTGTACACGCAGTGCAATATTATTCAACAACCTGCTATCACATTTAGAAATTGATTTGTTTTGTACGAGTGCGTTAAGAATCAGGAAAATCTTGAGTAAGGAATATTTCAATGGGTGAATGTTTATGGTTTATCGCGGCATACCTACCTGTTTCCCATGCCTCTTTTTCTTTAATATTCTTTTATAACATTGTAATATATATGTGGAAGCTTATTAGTCTGTAAGCTTTCTTAAAATTGTAAAAAAAAATTAATAAATAAAATATTTCACCTAAGTTATCACGGTGAGATTGCAGTGCGATTCTGTAACCATCATCCTAAGTCATGAGCCCATTTACACATTTCGTCGAAGTTACATTATAGGGTTTCCTCAGCGTCCTGGATGTTTTTATTAGCGACTAATATACACGTGTCGTCTACGAATTGGTATACAGAGCCTGAATTTATAGCATTACACTGATTACACATACTTATCATTCACATAAAGTAAGTATTCCGTCGGACCTATAATTGAACCCTGAGCAGTTCCTTGCGTGGATGGAAGCTTTGTACTTACTATACTCATTTTGTATTTTAACCGTGTTGTATCTGTTTGTGTGATAGTTTTATAATAGTTCTAGTAGTGGCCCTTGTATTCCATTTTGTGACAACTTGACAAAAAGTGTATCACAACGGAGCACATCGCATGCTTTGCTAAAATCTATAAAAAGTGTCAAGACATTTTTTTTATCATTTAACTGTTTATTGACTTCATCAGTAAATTCTCGTAGGTAAGAATTGTGGCGTACTCTTATTTTTCTGAAATCCATATTGTCTATTGTTAATTATTCCGTGTGTTTGCAGGAAGTTATTTATCTAATTACCAATGAAACGTTCTAAGATTTTATCTATACAAGACTATATAGTGATAGGTCGATAATTATTGACGTCGTCACGTGAGCCCTTTTTGTGTATTGGACGTATCACCCCTATCTTTAAAAGCCTGCCTTTTATTCTTTTGTACCTGTCTGAAAGCAGCAATTGATTAAATGTGCAACAGGGGCTTTTTCTATCGTTCATTTGTTTGATGATTCGTTCAACCATATCCGCTTCGATGCTACCGGACACTTTCGGGACATTTAAAAATTTCAGTACTATGCTACTGGCTACTTAGGGGACACTACGTCAAACGGTCGTAGTTATGCCAGTTTAGTCGATATTGTTTTGCTCTGAAGTAGTACTTTCTAGTTCCATGCATTTAGAATGGTTTCACTCTTATCGTCCTGTCAGGAACCATCTCGTACATAAGTTTGTCTAAAAGAGGTACATCGCAAGAGTTGCTTAGGTTTTTGATATTAGAATTAAATTCAGTCATGAAAGTGTTGGCCAATGTTGATGGTTTCGTTCGAAAAGTTATAAGTAAAACGCGTTCAATACATTGCATAATTTTGCCGGCTACCTAAACTATTCACAATACTCCAAATCTTTTTGCTATTTTTGAAATTTTGGGAAACTTCCATCATAATTTGTTTATTTCTAGTATAATTTGTGTACCTATTTGTTTGTTTTATTTCTATATCTATTCTATAACAATCTTTTCTGTGGGTATTTTCATCTTTGAGCCAGATATTAAACAATAAGTCCCGCTTCATACACATCTTTTTAAGTTTTCCATTGGCCCAGGGACATGTAGGTTTTTAGGTTTGCTGAAACTGCTTTTACCAATTGTAAATTTACTTTTATCGTTTACATTATTAAAGCTAAGTAGTATGTATGTAGGTACTTTACTATTTCATTTGGGCACCCGTATTGAAGGGGTACACTCCAGTCGATGTTATTCAGCTCACTGTGCACTCGGCTATTATCTATCTTAGTTATTAATTGACTAGAAGAGTGTGACTCATTCTTGTTTAGCGCGCTCATTATCGCACAACCAGTTATGCAGTCATCGGCCGGTGAAGTGTTTACAACAGTTGTATATATATTATACGCACTAACATTGCGAATGAACACATGATCTATACATGCCTTCGAAATCCTATTATATGTAAGTATAGGTAGGTATACGAAATCCGAAATCCCTTATTCATTTTTCCAAAATCCCTTATTCATTATTTATACGAAATCCCTTATTCATGTGTAAGAACCACTGTTGCAATTATCATTTTGCTAGGCGCCTATCACTTATCGCCGGATATTCTGATTGTGATTCTGTGAGCAGCTTATTAGATCCCTATTTATATTATCTGTTGCTACTAATGGTACCTACTGGAAAACTCAGAGCTCACCCGATGTTAAAAGGTCACTGTCGTATATGGGCACCAGCAAGCCCAGGACTCCAGGAGATCTCCGATGGTTTGCGTTTGCCATCGCAGACCACTTATGTGAACTGAAACATATGTCTCGTGTGCTTACGTAGTATTAGTTAAGATTAGTTTTAGGGACTTTTAAGATCATTTCTACGGACGAATGTTCCCTGCATTGTGTGCCAGGCAAGGGAGCGCCTTGTAGCTCCAACGGCGTAAGACGCGCCACAAATCTGTCTGAGAAGCTGGAGATTGGATTTTCTCGTTTAAAACGTATAGAAGGAGGATATGAATTCGACGTGTCTTTTATGGATTATTCCATTTTGCCCCACTAGTGCGACAAATTAAAACGTTCACTATTAGACGTCCACTGTGTCCCACTAGTTGTCCGGAACAACGAGTGTTTTTGCCCCGGAGAAATTAAACTCTTATATACTCTGTTTGAAGTGTTTCCCACCAAGACTGGCACTGTTGAATTTAATAAAATTACTATGGTGAAAATAAAAATTACTTAAACAAATTGAAACTATAGGTACGTACCTAACTACGGGATTAATAAGGCTCTGGCCTTGTTGTTTTTAAGCCGTTTCAGAGCCTTGTTAGGTACAGATGCCAGCAGGTCAAGCAGCATTTTTGCCTGTGCACAGTGAATTCACAAGGATAACATTACATGTAATAAGTTTTAGAAAGTAAGTTGTTATTATTAGGTTTGCTTCACTATTGCATTGGGTAGTACCTGTAATAATTGTTTTAAGTGATTAAATAAAATAAATAAAGCTGCTGGCGTCTGTACAGACGCCAGCACATCAAGCTACTACAATCTGTCAAATTTCTTTAATAGATTTTCAACTTTATCACGAAAGCATTAAGGTTCAAGTTTGATTGGGAAAACTTGACAGTTTCGGGTAGCTTGACCTGCTGGCGTCTGTACATGGACATTTGACGTAACAGTTTTGTGAATTCTTTAAAATAGGTACCATAATATTTGATAAAATTTAGTAGTCAAAATCAAGTCATTTATTCAAATTAGGCTGAGAGTAGTAGGTACTTTTCGAACGTTAAAATTACATAGGACAGTCCCACAAAACGCCTGCCCTTCACCACCTCTTAGTTCTTAGTGCTTTCGGTGGGAAGAAGAGGCGCAACAAACTCCCCAGCAGCGCAGTGCTAACCCTAGTGGGATAAAAAAAAAACACTACAAATTGAAAAATAACTTTAATTTCGGAAGCCGGTGTCGTTTGTTCCGTATTCTCGTTTTTTGACACCGACTTGCGAAATTGATGTTATTTTTCAATTTGTAGCGTTTTTTCTTTTGGAAGTTCGTTATTTATTTTTATATTTTTTTGTAAAAATGTTTTTATTTTTCACTTTTTAGTTGTACCTACCTACCAAATCATATTATTATACTTGCTAGATTAGAGGTAGGTACTCCAAAAATGAATTAAGTCCAAACACAAGGTTGCTACTGTAAACTGTTGAGGAGTTCCCTTAACTTCGTCTTCATCATCAGACCCTAATGACAGTCACAACCCATCTAGGTGTAAAGTTCTCATCAATACAAATTAATCAAGCCCAAACACAAGGAAACTGGTGAAAATCGTTGAGGAGTCCCCTCGGCTGTCTTTCGGCTCCATCATCAGATCGACTCCAGACCTTCATTAAATTGTAGTGCTTTAAAATGCTTAATGAAAAAATTTACAAACCCACTAGTCGCCCTTCGATTTTCGAATGTTCCCCTCGATTTATCTGGAATTCCATCATCAGATCTTGGTTTCCTTATCATGGGACCACCCTTGGGATATCTACTTTCCAATAAAAAAAGAATCATCAAAATCGGTTCATAAACGACGAAGTTATCCGCGAACACTCCTAAAAAAATATGTATGTATGTACAGTCACGAGCACCAATATTTCAACACAGCAACTTTCTATTGCGATTTTTTCGTGAAATAACGAATGCAACGTTGAAATACGACACATTAAAGAAACTTATGGGTTCGAAAATGCTATGTTCGTAACAACATAAAATTTCATTCAAAAATAAAGGAGTAAATCGCTTTTGAATAAAGCCGAGTGTATACATATTTCTGCTCGTGACTGTACCTAGGTATACGGTCGAATTGAGAAACCTCCTCCTTTTTTTGAAATCGGTTAAAAACCTCCTCCTGTTTTTGAAGTCGGTTAAAAATTAACTAGTGAGACACAGTGGACGTCAAAATTGTGAACATTTCGCTTTGGTCCCACCAATGATATGATGATAGTTAACAACTGGGTGTGGCAAAGTGGATTGATTCCGTATTTTTTTTTTTTTTTAATGAACACAACATGACTAGCCGCGGTTAACTTCATAAATAGACGCAAAGATTCGAGCCACGTCGTAGAGTACACAGCTCCCTCGCTACGCTCAGCGACACTGCCACAGATTACTAAATAGTTTGACACTGCTCCCTCGTTCCGCTCGCGCTCCAATGCACAGGCAGTCTTCTTGCAGCGCCTATGATGTATGTTGCTTCCCTTCTATTGGCAGAATCTTGAGACGCCTGTTACAATTTTATAATTAAATGATATTCGACGATAAAACGCGTCTTGTACATACGAACGGTTGCGTTAATTGGTTACCCTTTTCGTTTAAGTATTAGTATGTGTGTACCTAACTTTTTAATGAGTGTTCGTAAATATCGCCGTAAGTATGTCGTATTTTAATGTCACTAAGCGACGCGCGCTTTACTTCTGGTAAACAAGCGTAAGAAGCAACAAATATGCTAAGATTGTGCGCGTGAAGACAAGCAGCGTCAGCACGTAATATACACTCGCACACACTTCTAACTTCGCCTGTCTCGGACGGTAGGTACCGAGACCAAGCTCTTGTGCTTACACACACTTTCAAAGCGTGTTTGTACATTTGGTAACCACAAGTAATGCGCGCATCGCTTCGTGAGATAAAAATACTAAATACAAAATTGTGCACGCACTGGCGTGTTTTTCCACTGACTCTGCGCCGCTGCGCGTATAGTGAAACACACATCAATGGTAACACTTGAACTACAAAAACAGTCCTTACAGCTACGTAGTAAAGGCGCTGTTGCAGTGAAAATGTTACCATGGATGTGAATTCCTACAGTAAGAAAAATGAAATAGGCAGGTTGCAAGTCACAAGCCCGTGCTTCGCCAGCTGCCCAAACAAAGTCTTGGGAATAAGCTACAACAATAAAGGAACTCGTGGCTAAGTAATAACAGCCGCACCGGCCGATCAATCAGGTTAAGCTACGCTGGCCACGGTCGGTCCGTGGATGTGTGACCATCTTGACATACCGAGACCCCTCCGTGTCTCGGAAAGCACGTTAAGCCGTTAGTCCCGGCTGACATTCGTGGATCTTTGACAGTCGTTACGGGTAGTCATAAGTCTGACAACCTGTCTTGCCAAGGGGTATCATATTACCCAGTAACTGGGTTGTGGAGGTCAGATAGGCAGCCGTTTCATGTATTTAGATGTATCCCGTAAGACTGGAAGCCGACCCCAACATAGTTGGGAAAAAGCTAGGCAGATTGATTGATTAATAAAATTTATAACAATCATAAAAAAAAGTATGATTAACAATAAATTAAGAGTATCAAAAAATTGACTCTCGTGATTTGTAAGATTCAAATGTGTCCTCTGCTTCTGAGATAACATTAAATATTTTTCTTTTCACTGTATACTGTAACCATGTTGGGAACTGTTTTGTTGTCTCACACATGCTTTCAAAGAATGAATCTAAGGGATGTTTGTTGCGCTCGCCATATCCACAATTGTTTCTATCGTCCATATCAATCATTATTTCACCAATTTCTTTATCAATTTTTCTTTTTCTGAACATGTGTTCAGTTTGTAGGGATGTATCCACTTTGTTTGTTTGAGGTTCTGATGTGAAATTCAGTGTATCAGTATTTGAAGTAGATGGTTGGACTTCTAAAAAGGAGTCCGAAGGTGATGGTGACGAGTCTTTGTTATCATCACTGGACATTCTAAGACTTCGTCTTCTTTTCCTAGTTTTCATGAAGGGGAGAAGGAAATCCATTATCTCGGCATACTTCCACTTGTTATTGATGACCATGTCCTGTCCGTTGGCCACTGCTCTGGCTCTTTTTAAAGAATCTCTGTGACTGTCCCGCAGTTTTTTCCACTCAGCTTTTGCAGCTTTAACTGAAAATTATAAGAACAAACAATAAATAAATAATGTCTTGTTTTTTTTTGCAGCAATGTGACTTCTATTCAAGGTTCTTAATTTAGTTTTATACTAAAGGATTTATCAGGAAGCCTCATTTAACTTTTTTACTAACATAAATATGGATCACTGTGTCTGTCTGACTTTTTTTTAAATTAAATTAAGTTTTTATCATTTAGCACTGGATTTAGCATGGTATCATAATATTAGGTGCTCCCATCAGGAGCATTCACTTGTAATGTAACAAGCCAAGATTCCACAGTAACAGTTAAGGCTTTGCAAGTGGACTGCACAAGCCACTGATACACAACTGTTAGGTAGAGTAGAGATAATTGAAACCAGCAGGACATGTTAATACATATAATTAAATAGGTACAAGTAAGGCATATAGGTTCCAGGTAAAGGTTACATTACAGGGGAGTGCTCCCGGTGAGAGAGCGCCTTTTATGGATGTACAGTTCATGATTTTTTTACATGAAAACTAATGTATGGCTCTGGTTCTCTTTTCTGTCAATGGTGCTTTCTGTTTACCTACCTTAAAACTACAGTTCACAAAACAGATCTAACTTTTAACTTTTGGAACGAAGTTCCTTATCATGCGTTGCGAAAGGGGGCTAGACGGAAAAAATTAAGACCAAAAGTTGGAACAACACTTTTTGTTATAGTTTTAAGCCGTGCGGCGTGCGCGTGTTTCTTTGTCTGTCTCTCTCTCTCTTATAGAAAGCAAGCTTATTTTCGTTTCGTCTTTCTATTTCGCATTGAACAGTGTGGTGTCGCGACGATTATTTTTTTTGAGTGTATACAGGTTTTTTGTACATAATAAATAATAAAAAATAATAACAACTTCGTTCCATCGGGGTGTCCCTTGATACCTCTCAAGTTTTTTTGTTTAAAACTATAGGTTTAAATAAAAATATTCAGTGTAACCTACCATCAGGTATTTCTTTGCATTTTAATTCAGCTACAATTCTTTTCCAAGCCGCATCTTTTTTTCTTATGTCGCGGTATTCCCTGCATCCCGTATCCCATAAACAAGGTAGCTGTCGGATCAAGTCGATAAACTCCTCCATGACAAGGAATAGACTGGAATACTATTGCCACACGCTTCTATGCGCGTTATTATTATGAGCCTGTGTTGTCCGACTGCAGGGCAAAGGCCAACCTTCCCTCTTTCCACTTTTCCCGGTATACCGCGATTGTGGGCCAATTCTATGCGCGTTACACTTTTAATTTCAATTGAAATCTCACACAATCATAACTACTTACTTTACGTAAGAATTGTTGCTGTAATAAACAGTACATCAACATAGTTTGTTTTGATAATTAATTAGTTCACGATTTTAATGCGAGATTCTTTGTTTTATTTTGTTTTTTCGGCTTTACAGCTTGTGCTTAACGCAAATAAATAGTATCAAACAAATTGCTGGGCAATGCTGGGCTGCTGAAAATTGACAAATGACAGAATGGCAAATATGACAATGACATTGACAGCGACAGTATTGACATTTCAAGAGAGAGTGACCAAGATAATAATTAAATGGGTCTTGCATTCTCGATATTATCATCATTCTATTTTATTATATAGAACTGGAATTCGTCGTATTCTTTCCAGGACGTAAAAATATGACTTCTTTGCAAAATTTCAACATCCCATTTAACCTAGATGAAAGTTCATGGGATTCGAGAAAAATTAAGATTTGTGTGTTTATGAAAATTTCCCATAATTCGTCATTGAATATCACATTTCTCCAAAACTCCCAAATTTAATGGCCACCAATGCTATTTTATTTGGTTGTGAATAAGCTAACAAAGCATTCAACGTAACCAAAATACTTAACGATTTTGAACTATGACACAAATTATAATAATAATAATATCCCTGGACATTTCACACAGCGCCATCTAGTCCCAAGCTATGATAAATGATTTTATTTTGTAAGTAGGTTTGTAGTTTGTACAAACACTTTTACACGTCAATCATATTTTAAAACTAGATGAAGTCGGCGTTTCCTATCTGACTAGTCTGAGAAGAAAGGCCGAAACAAACTCAGACGTCACAGTCTCTTTTAAAGTCCAGACATAATCTTGGTCAGATCCTAAGAAGACCATGTAGGTCGATGTCTGAGATGGTCTTTTGAGGAAAGAACCACACAGATTGAGAGGACCTGTCCAGTCAGTGCACGCATTTGTCAGAAATTGTGCAGCTCAACTCAAAACTTAAGGAGCTCAACGATTCGACGAACAATACCAAAGAAAGGACATTTGGGTAGGCCACATTAATTACTCAAACTGCCAGACCATGACAAAAACTAAGAGAACAAAGAGAAAAATAATATAAATAAAATGACCCACGTAGTCTTCACATTCACACTAAGCAACCTAATGCTTGTGTTATGGTAACAAGATGGCTGATAAACTACTTATATACATTTTTTTTTTTTGTAAATACATACATATTATAGATAGAAAAACACTCAGATTCGGAACAAATACATGTAGGTCATACAAATATTTGTTTCCGTGCGAGAATCGAACCCGCGACACGCAGCGCAGCAGTCAATCGCTTAACCACTCCGCCAACCAAATTATCTCATTACTAAAACATTAGGCTTATTAATTACAGGGAAAACATATTTATTTAATGAGCACCGAAAGAGATATGTGCTAAAATATTTTAAAGGTGCCTATTGTTCCAATACACGTAAGAGAAGACAGGTGGAGTACCTTCCACTTGTCCCCAAAAGAATGCCCAAGTAACAGTCGAAGTTGATGGCACTAAGGTAGAATTTGCAAATTGTTGAAATATCAGTAAAAAATAAGGCAGGTTTTTGTCATCCCATAACTTTATTACCATCGCTTAGTTCGCATGTCTTACTGTGCAAGTACAAACCTCTTTGTGGAGGTACAGACGCCAGCACATCAAGTCACTACAATCTGTCAAATTTCTTTAATAGATTTTTTTTTTTTGTTAGATTCTTTATTAACTCTCATTGTATAATCGATTTTCGTGCAAAGTTATGTTCCTACCTAACTTATGAAAGGATGCTAATACCCAAAAGTAACTGAATACAAGCTGTGAATGTTGATAGAATTAGAAGCAGTGTTAGAAGTCTACCAGAGCGATTAACAAACTCGATAAATAAATGAGTTCCTTAGCGTCGACATCCAAGGGTTCCAACTTGATAGGATCTTCGTCATATCCCAGCTTAACATAAATCAAGCCAGGAACGAACAGAATGACATTTGAATGACATTTACCTACGAAATAATGTCCACAGAACACATATACTCCTAATGTCAACCATGCAACGTTACCACATGATTTAATTGTGTTACAAGTACAAACTTTAAATCATTTATTATGTAGTTTTAAATTATTTATGGATAAAAACACAATTGCTTTCGAATACCTCTATTTTTTTTCTACGATTTGGTGCACGTGTACCTCGAGGTACATGTTTGGGTAAAGTTGTATGGGCTTTTGCTGACCACCTTTCAACTGTCTAGCTATCGCGGTTCTTGAGATACAGCCTGGTGACGGACAGATGGACGGACAGACAGCGAAGTCTTAGTAATAGGGTCTCGTTTTTACCCTTTGGGTACGGAACCCTAAAAAGTAGCAACATAAAATGATTTTCGAAGGGCCATTCCCGGTAGCTATTCGCCGAGCATAACGGAAACTGTACTGAGAACTGAATATTATTACTATTTGATAAGACAGGATTGCACTTTGCACTGTATATTTCATCATGATGTCATTTTTTTAGCACATAGTTGCAACTTGGTACTCGTATCTTACGCAACTTTATTAAAGAGGATAAAAATATATATGTTACGGTAAGTGTGATTAATTGAAAACTGTTAATAATTATCCATCATTATTAATAATTACCTCATGATTTGGTAAATGTGAATATAAAATTGAAATTCATCACTTTTAAGTTTAACATTTGTTATTATTTATTCACTACTCTCGACGCTAGAAGTAATAAAATAAAATAAGACGCGAAGTTATTTGTCCAGCAGGTATTTATTTAAAATACCACAGTACTTAAATTAATACATAAGTAACTAAAGGCTGATTTTGTTTAAACGCCAGATAATTTTATCGGAGCACTAGCTTCTGCCCGCGGCTTCGCCCGCGTGGATGTCGCAAATTATCCCACGGGAACATGCTAGCAGGATAAAAAGTATGTCCTTCCCCAGGATGCCATCTATCTCTTTGCCAAATCAGAAGTTCAGCGGTTTACTTAGGTGTGAAAATGTAACATACAGTTTCAAGTTGAAAACCTCCCCTTATAAATCGAATTACCCCTTTTTGCCCCATCAGGGGTCAATTGTTGACCAACTTTACATACTTATTATTAATTATTTTCTGTCAAAAGTATTAATACTGAATTTCGAGTTAATCGGACCGCGCATTCAAATTCTTCCACATAAACTTAAACACCCCTATATCCCTTTGAGGGGTAGTTTTGAAAAACTTATACTTAATAATAAACTTTATTACTTACTTAGGCGAGTATTCTTGCCAAGTTTCAAGTTTATTAACTAAATGAATAAGATTTTTCATATAAACTGTATCCCCGCTTTTCACCCCCACAGGGGTGGAATTAAAAAAAATCCTTTGGGATGTATTCATAACTTGACTTAAAGATTATTCATACTAATTTTCGAGTCAGTTAATTTTATGAATCAAGCCATGCAGTAAAATCCTCCCCTGTAAAATTGACTACCCCTTTTCAGCCTGTCAGGGGTAATTTTCGAAAAACCCTGATACACATTATTCTTTACTTTCGATCGTAGGTATAAATAGTGAGTTTCGAGATAAAATTCTTCCATACCAAGTTTGCAACCCCCAATCCCCTTTTAGGGGGTAGTTTAGAAAAACATAAAATGGCAAACTTCATAATTTACTTAGATTAGTATTGGTGCCAAGTTTCAAGTCTATTAACTCAAGCAATAAGATTTTCCATACAAACAAAATCACCCCATTTCACCCTCTTAGGGGTGGAATTTCGAAAAATCCTTTCTTAGTGGATGCCTACTCTTCACGAAGAACACACCCTCCAAATTTCATGTCTCTAGGACAAGAGGTCTATGCTGTGCGTTGATCTATCAGTCAGTCAGTCAGTCAGGACTTTGAATTTTATATATGTAAGTATATAGAATAATTATGATTTTTTGACAATTCTTCTATACAAAAACTGTCATACCCAGTTTCTGAATTGAGAATTTGAAGTTGAGAACGTCTTAATCTGTACTTAAGTTTAACTTAAACATTTTTTCGTTTCTGAATTAAGTTTTTTTAAACTCTAATCAAGATTTGAGTAATTTAACATCATTTACTCAAATTTGACAGAAAGCATGCTTAACTCATGCTTAAAGTCGTCAGTTGCGTTTTTGAACTAAGAAAAACGTGTTTGACCATACTCAAAGCATTATCAACGTCAAGATAAGCAGTTGAAAGTTGACACACCAATTTCGGCTACTCAAACTGTAATCAGCTATAGTAACTAATGATTTTGTGCGCGATTTCTTCATAATGAGTGACGACGATACTTCCCTGTCGTCTTTGGAGATGCCTCAACGCAGACAACCATGTAGAAGAATAGCAGGATAACGGCTTAACTTGTTCATCACGCTAAGCGATGAACAATTTAAGAGTCAGTTCCGCTTTACGAAGGAGTCGGTTAGGTTTATTTTTAACAAAATAAAGCCTAAACTGACCTGTCGTATTCAACGGCGGGACTGCATTTCTCCCATGTTGCAGCTACTAATAGCTCTTAAGTTTTACGCGACTGGTAGCTTTCAAGCTGTTGTGGGGGACAGCGTGAATGTGAGCAAGGCGACGGTGTGTCGTGTAGTAGAGAGGGTGACTGGTGCGATAGCATTATTGAGACGACAATATGTTCGTATGCCCACTGTACAGGAGAGACCATCAGTGGCGGCACGATTTTTTGACATAGCTGGATTCCCTAGAGTCATAGGTGCTGTAGACTGCACACATGTAAAAATAAATTCACCAGGAGGGAGCAGAGCTGAGCTCTATAGGAACAGAAAAGGTTTTTTTTTCTATAAATGTCCAAGCCACCTGTGATGCCAATTTACAAATAACTAGTGTCATTGGCACGTTGGCCAGGCTCCGTACACGACACTACTATTTGGAATGACTCACCACTTGCAGCTCAATTTGAAGTTGGCAGATTTGGGTCATACCTTATTCTCGGAGATAGTGGTTACCCATGCCTTAGGTTTCTCATTACACCCTTTTTGAACCCTGCCTCTCCATCCCAAGAAGCCTATAACAAAGCCCAGATAGCATCACGAAACACAATTGAAAGGTGTTTTGGAGTTCTTAAAAGAAGATTTCCATGCCTACATTCAGGAATGCAACTAAAACTTCCAAAAATATTGAAGGTGATTACGGCGTGTGTTGTACAGTACAAGAAGAAAGTGATGAACCATTACCTCAAGTGTCAAATACCCAAAACTTTGCGGTTAGAACATCCATAGTACAAAATTATTTTACTCAATAAAAGCATAGTATAAAGAGAGGAAGTACGTTATCTTCATACAAACGCACCGCGCGCGGCTTGTATGTGTGCGTCAAAGTATCTATGCGTCGCCGCACGCACACTTACACAAATCTCGGCGGGTTTCGCAGCGCGCCAGACGGGGCTAACATCGCACGAGGTTCGCGCGTCACGGCTTTTCGGCACTGCTAAATGAATGAAAAATGTGTGATAATCGCAGGAGAACGTATTGCTGTGTGTTTGGGTGTCTTAATAATTTATCGATTCCAGAATTGTCTCTGTTCAAATTACCTATTGAACAGGAAAGGTAAGAAAGTCACTTTTTCTAGCATATCATTTTTACTTGATGATGAGATACCTACCTACTTACTTATTTTTTGTTGTATTAGTTTTCTATCAGACAGAGGAAGTAGGTAGGCCTAATTTCCCACTAGAATGTACTAGGTACTTTTGATCTGTCAATTGATTTGCCGCTATTGCTTTGTTTATGTTTAGTCATGCCGATTTCTCAGTACCTATTGTAGGTATAGTAACTAAGTACCTACTTACAGTTATAAAATCGTACTTAAAAAATAAGTAATTGACTAATGTGAATCAGATAAATAGAGCAAAGTTCGAATCATAACAGCAGAATAAAAATTTGATTATAGTCTAAGAGACAGGCGTTAGTTTTTTTATGTTGTTTTACGATGTTTTTTTTTTATAAATAATACTGCTATGAATCTTGAATAAATTTCTGTGTTTGTTAGGAAAACCATTGTTGAACTTTATTGACTAATGATCACTGAATTAGTTATACAGAGATATGTGTTATCTTTGGCAAGGGCCGGGCTTTAAACTAATGAATTGGTGACAGTACTATCAGTAACCTAACGTTTACTCGTGCTCATCACCGCTCCGCGCCGCCCGTCTGCTGGCCCGTCGCTCTTTCTTTCATCGTGAAAGGTTTCATCATCGTTTAGGTACCCAGACAATACAAGTAAAAAATACAACATCCCGACCCTTGCCCATTTATTGGCACTGAATTAAAATTTAACAAAAAGTGACAACCCTAAGACAGTAGGCAATTATGTCGTGGATTGTGCCGGAGATAGCCTACTTCCTCTCTTTATACTATGATAAAAGTGTAAATATGTAATAAGAACAATAACAAAAATATATATATTGTAATGTTTTTAATTACTCCTAGTTTTATCAGTTACATAGAAAATTACAGATAGGTAGGTATTTATAATCTATAGGTACATATAATAAAACAGTTACGAAAGAAAAAACTGTACATTGAGAATTTTCGAGAAAAAATAAGTGGCTTTTGTTAGAAAAACTGTTCTTTGTAAACCAAGGAAGGCTTTAGGCTACATACTATCATGCCGTATGTTACGGGAGGTAAGCAATATTGATTTTAAAAGGTTTTTGTTCGTATCTGAATGCACAAAATAATTGAAAGCACAAAATGACATGTTATTTATTTAGTTAATAATAATTTAACTCTGGGAACATAATAATCACGCTAATTTTATAAAGGAGCGGGGCAGTAATATTATAAATTGCAAGGGTACTGCTTCTCGATCTCAGGAAAGTGTGGAACAACGAGAAATGCGTTTAGCTATCGACCGGGATCGGCATTCTTTCTTTCTCACGCATCCGAAACGGTTACACAGAGGGATCAGAGGTTGAGTCTTCAGAATATCCGCTCTGAGACTGCTCGATCACTTGAGAGCAGTCAGGAGCGTGACATACGACTTGCGCGTGACCGAGAGCGTCATTCTTTATCTCGCGCTTCCGAAACGGATACAGAGAGAGAGCAGAGATTAAGTCTACAGCTTTTCCGCACTGAGACTGCTTGGTCGCTCGAGAACAGTCAGGAGCGCGATACACGCCAAGCAAGCGATCGCGAACGCCACGCAGTATCTTGCGCTTCGAAGACTTACACGCAGAGAGACTCGCGTTTAAGCTCCCAGCGTAGTCGCACTTCCACATCTCGATCACTTGAGAATCCTGAAGAGCATGAGACGCGCCTTAGTGCAGACCGCTCACAGCATGCTCTAGCTCGGTCTTTGGAGACAGACGAGCAGCGCGAGCAACGCAACGCACTTGCTCGTCAAAGAAATCACGACATGCGTGTTGAGGTGTCTGTTCATTCCACGCAAGAACGTGAGCGGATTCAGGAAATTCGGGCAAGTCAGTCAGTCGAACAGCATGTGGCCCAAATTGATCTAGACCGTATACGTCGCAATCTTCGCAATTCATCCTCATGTGATACTGAGTCTATGGTTTATGATCCTGAAGAGCAACCGTGGAACAATAAAGAAAGGAGCGCGTTTTCCTATAAGCCATTCATTAATTACATCGAACACGGAGACATTGGCACCATGTCTGAGGTGTGTGCACACTGTCACGCGCGTAAGTGGAAGGGAGAGACCAAGTGTTGTGCGTCTAGAAAGTTACGACTAAACTCTATGCACGAGCTACCGGAGATCTTACGAGTTCTTTTGAATGGCGAGCATCCCAAGTCCAGCCATTTCTTAAGCAATATTCGAGCCTACAACAGTGCTTTTCAGATGACTTCATTTGGAGCTCATCAAGTCACTGAATCTGGATTCATGCCGACTTTTTACAAAAATGAAAGATTTGGAACGTCTCGAATCATCTCGCGCATGACGCTGTTTTCCCGTCCCCTGGCTCTTAGAATTCGACATCAGACGTTTCAGATCTTCGATTTTGACGACCCCGTTGTCGCTGGCATAAGCAACAGGATCCGCGAACGAAGTGATGGACTTCCAGGCTTCCTGTTTCTTCTGCATATAGTAAGCCCCTGTCCTTTTACACTCTATTACACTTTGGTATCTGAAGCAATAATAATCACAAACATCTAAATAACTAATTTGGTGAAACGTAAAATTA
The DNA here is from genome assembly GCA_951799955.1 of Apamea anceps. Lineage (NCBI taxonomy): Eukaryota > Metazoa > Arthropoda > Insecta > Lepidoptera > Noctuidae > Apamea > Apamea anceps. Next base: position 2,158,693 of record OX637504.1, on the reverse strand, counting down.
TATTATGGTAAACATTATAGGTTATTATGTACGTACTTTGTTATTATTGAAAAAAGATGTTCTTTATCCTCTAGAATATAGTTAGGTGATCTCTTTTTCTTATCTTTATCCATTTTAATTGATACAATGGGTAGTTTTAGTAAAAATACTAACAGAACAGAATTCCAATAAAACTTGTGTTTATTTACTTGCTTGCAGTTTGACATTCACGATTCGTTCATACAAACACGTCAAATATTAAATTGCTAAAATATGCATTAGCAACTCTAGTAACATGAATTTGTTGAATTTAATGCCGTTATTTAAAATTAACTTACTTTTTAGGTCTGTTTTAAATTTATAAGAATAAAATGATTTAATATTATGAGCTTTTGAAAAGTACCGGTTTTTGAATGTAAATTGGAACGTGTTAGCTTTGATCAGGAATACTTAGGTAAATGATCAGTTGATTAAGGTTTGACAAAACTCGATTTCAACTTGTGAAACGCAAAAAACTTAAGCACATACTTATGTGTTTGAGAATAATCAGTTGAGATTTGCTACTTTTCTCAAATCAGAAACCATTTTATGCCACGAATAAAAATTATCTGTCGATTGAAAAATCAACCCTTAAAGAAACTTCCATGCAAAATCGTTTATGGTTTTGCGTAAATCATACAACAAACAACATCATACAACAAATAAAATAAAAATTATACAATCATAGACTGGAGTCTGGTGTTGTTCGACGAAAGAAAATAAAAGAGAATTTTATTTGTTTGTTTTGTTTGTTAGACGAAATATTTTAATTTTTAATGTGGATTTTACGGATAAAATCAACATTGAAAATTATTTTTTTATTTAAATAGTTGTTTCCTTCTATAACAGTATGGCTTTACAAAAGCTCGTTCGGGTGTTGCTCTGCTGAAATATATATTTGACGCACAGGAGAACTCGCAAAATGGTATTGGACATTTCTGCAATCTCTGTTGTGTGCAGCATAGCACACTTTTGCGTAAATTACGTCAATACGGCGTTCAAATGAACCCCTCAACATAATAAATTTTTATTAACATAAAAGGTTCCGATGTGTAAAAATGTAATAAGGGTGTGAAATCTTCCGCGCTACCAGTTCAGTTAGGTGTACCTCAAGGTTCAATACTAGGTCCATTTTTGTTTTTAGTGATATCAATACCACGAAAAACAAAAATGGACCCAGTAGATACCTACATCTTTAGACTCGGCTGTTTTTACTTTGAGACTATTCGAGGCCGGCATAGAAAGAGATGGCGAGATGATCTGGACGTGTACCGCGAGGGCTGGTTCGATGTGGCGCGGGAAAAGAGGGCCTGGAAGGACTTGGCCTTTGCCCAACAGTGGGACAGTATAGGCTAATAATAATAATAAATAAAAGTGATATTTATATCGACGAAACTCGGAAGACAGATGTATTCTAACCGCTAACGGCGTTATGCAATGGTTTAGTGTAATTACACGAACGAATTTAAACTGTAACGGTGGCATGGCACTCCAAACCAAACCAAGGAACCATGGCAAACCAAGGAATAAAAACATTTTTCAGTGCTCAGTGTTTGAAATCTTTACTAATACTTTATGGCTTGTGTACTTGTATGTTTCTGGTCCAAAATAAAGAATATACAGATATAATTATAATGATTATGATGTCGTTTGTTTATATTCATTCTTATCTTCTCGAAAGAATAATCAGACTATTGTTAACATGTAGCACATCCGTATCCTTTCTATTTATTTTAAATGAGAAGTGTCATCAGCGAATAAAATGATATCCGATAAGTTAACCATCATATAGGAAGGTCATTAATTTAAACTAGAAATAGGAAAGGGCCAAGAACTGAACCTTCAGGCACGCCCATCTTAACTAAAAATCTTGAGGACGTCGCCCCACTAACGTTTACTTTTTGCTGCCTGTTGATAGATAAGAAAGAACAAGAACAGTAGCTTGTCCACGCATTCCGTAGTGATGTAATTTACACATCAGTGTTTTTGGTCAACGCTGTGAAACGCTTTTGAGAGGTCACAAAATGCCAATTACATTCTGGGACTTCTCCCAGGATTCCAAGTGACTGATTAGTTTTAATACCGCGTCAGTCGTCGACCTACCTTACCTTACCTTACCTCGTGAATCCAAATTGGCGACTATGTAAAATTCTATTTGTGTTTAAATGAGACCACATCTGATCTAGCATGATTTATTTCATATCAATCTTGTTTTTACTGAATGCAAACTTGTTTTTACTGAAGTTCAGTCTGCAGAAACATTATTTTCTTAAGTACTACACTGTTGCAAAGATTGACCGTACACAATATTATTTATTCTCAAACTGCGGAACAACAAACATAGCGACAAAAGAGGCCCTTGTTCAATTACGGAACCCTATAAATTACTCACAGGAAGATGATAACTTGAGTTGATGTATCACTATAATCCCATAAAGTGCAGTTTATCACAGAATCTCAGCGAGAATGGGGTCTCTGTTGTCATTATTAATAATTGTGTTATTACAATTATGCAATTTTACAAATTACGTGGAAAGTCAAATTTGCACCCGCCTAATATGGTAAGTGAGCGTTCCAGCCTAAAATCTGCTGTATTTATTGTGTTATTACAATTATGTAAAGTTACAAATTACGTGGAAAGTCAAATCTGCACCCGCCGATTATGTCGAATGTGATTACAAGTGCTGGCAAGGATAAAGTCTTGAATTTCAAACACGCGCGCAGACTTAGCTTGCGCGCACTCTAGATAATGTTGAAATGTCAGTCGGTCTGCTGGTTAGAAAGTTTAAGCTAGTTGCTCGTACCCAAGTTTAAAAAAATATCTTAATTTACATTTGTCGGTATCAATTAAAAGCTAAGCTTAGCTAAGTTATTGTTAAAAAGGTTACTTCTGTGACTGCCTACGCGCATAGCAAGCCTTGGTGACATCCGTAATGGTGTTATAATAAATTTTCGAAAAGTAGCACCTTCTTTTTGTCATGTTTAGTGATTAATAAAAATAATAACTGAGGTAATAATAATGGCAACACACCCGTGGTAGAATTTTTTCTTTTCATGTGAATAGCCTTTGATTTCGTTGATCACTGGCAAACTGAATAAAATGGATTTGTTAAAATCGTACCTAAGCGCTAAACGCCAATGAGTGCAAATATAAAAAGTACGCGATAAAAACAGAGTAGACTATCATAATAATCTATTATCACATCACCAGCCGATCGATTCTGTAAAAATATCACCGTGAAAAGTTAGGTGAAGTGAGCTTAGAGTGAGCTGTCAATAGTGTCACTCCCTAGCATTAGTTGGAATGACAGCTCACTCCACGCTCACTTCACCTAAGTTTTCACGGTGAGATCGTTACAGAATCGCACTGCTGCTCGATAATGTCAAATCATACAAACCTAACCTAAAGCAAGTCATTAAAGACTAGCCGGGCAATAATATTGTACTGGATTTTATTATGACCCGCTATTGCAGAATTTGATTTCAATTTGGAACCATAACAAAAAAAAACTTTTTTATCTATTAAAATACAGCTCAATTCATAGGTTTTAGTTGTCGTCGACGAACAAAATAATGAATTTGCTCAATTTAATAGAGATGTTATCTATATGTACTCGTACGAGTATGTATGGCGTTCCAGTGTGAGGATAAATAAATAAATAATAAAGTCAAAGAGTTTGCTTGACGCGTTAATCTCTGGAAGTCAGATTTGAAAAAAATATCTTTGCATTTGATAGCCCAATTCTTGAGAACGGCTATAGGCTATGACATGTATAACGCTGCATTTTTTTTTTGCCCGGCTCTTTAGGGTCATAAAACTAAGAGACGAGCAAAAAAAAAAATGACAGAAAGAACGCTAAGCGTAAACGAAGTGATAGCGCGGGCAAGAAATTTAACGCGGGCAGAAGCTAGTAGTAGAATAGTAAGTAACATTAATAAACTTCTTTCGTCTTTTGTAATTTTGACGTTCGAAAAGTGCTGATTCTCTCATCAATCCATTTTTGTTTTTAGTGTACCTATATCAATAACCCTAAAACCAAAAATGGGCCCAGTAGAAGCTTGAACCTTTAGACTCGGCTGTTTTTATGGGCATAAAAGTAAATGCCGAATGTCAGTAGGGCTCACGTACCTATATCAATAACCCTAAAACTAAAAATGGGCCCAGTAGATGCTTGAACCTTTAGACTCGGCTGTTTTTATGGGCATAAAAGTAAATGCCGAATGTCAGTAGGGCTTAATTACCTATATCAAGCTTAGCGGTGAGGCAGGAAAGTAAGATACACTGACGTTGATATAGCTCGATGAGTCTATGTTAAAAGTAACATTGGTTCGGGTATTTGGTCAATCTTTTATACGTGCAGTCTACGGGGTAATGCCATGACAATCAATTAACACACTGCGCGCACAATGTCTTTTTAATGTTGTTGCTGCTGCCGAGGTAATGCAGCACGTCGGGAATGTTTGCCGACGCTCACATTCGTGGCTTTCATGCCATCCTCAGAAAGGGAGCGGCATTATTGCTTAGTCATGCCCGCGTCAGTGCCAACGGCATTCTTTGTTCGGTTGTGTGGCAAAATGGACTGTCGAATGTTGTATATAATTATACAATATTTGTGGCTATGTGTGCAGTGGCGTGTCGCTAGGAACAGTTAGAGTAGGTAGCAGGATCTTATCCTATCCACTGATGAAACAATAGTTAATTTATATTTTTAATTATTTTATTTGTTTGTTTTATGATCTTAATGAATAAGTATACTAACATTCGCTTCGTGATACTAACATAAATATGTGGGACGCCCCCCAGCTAGAATAACGGACGACTTAAAGAAGTTAGTTGGGACTGACTGGATGCGGAAAGCGGAGGACAGGGTGTTGTGGCGCAGCCTGGGAGAGGCCTATGTCCAGCAGTGGACTGCAATACTCTGAGTTAATTGATTGTTTTAATTGTTTTTGTTGATATTGTTAGCAAACAATACATACTGACATATGGCAAATAATTTAATTTAATGTTTTATGTTGCGAAATGTTAATTGCATACTATTGTATACAATCAAGTTTTTCTAACTTGCGTCATTTCTTCTTCCCAGCTAAAGCACTAGGAAGTGGTGAGGTGAAATGTGGTGGTGGGGCATTTTGGGGGACTGTCTTACGTAATTTTGACGTTCGAAAAGTGCAGATTCTCAGCCTAGTTTGAATAATGACTTTTGATTTTGATTTTTGATTGATTTTGACCTAGTTTTCATTTTATTACAGGGAAGAACACAGTGCTCTTGTAAGTTACTGGAAAACATACTACGAGATGGTGGATGATCCCAACTGTTGGTTTTGGTGTGACAAGAAAAGAGAACTTAGATTCTCTGAAGATTCGCATTATGTTCCCGTGAGTTGAACTGGTGAACTTTTTGCAGGAATAATTTATTTGTCATAATAGAGCAAGCCAACCTAATGTCCGAACCCAATACCTAACCTATTTTCAGTTAAAGACAGATCGCCACTGATGATAGATAGTATAATCATATCTGTCCTTGAATGTCGTCTCACACATCAATAAAGGCTATCTGTCTGGCGACAACAATTAAACAGATATGGTTCTATACAGCCAATTATGAATAATTATTATAATTATTAAAAGTTAGGTGAAGTGAGCCTAGAGTGAGCTGTCAATAGTGTCAATCCCTAGTATTAGTTGGAATGACAGCTCACTCCACGCTCATTTCACCAAAGTTTTCACAGTGAGATGGTTACGGAATCGCACTGCTGGTTCTATACTTTTCTCCTCCCGTGAATTCCGTTACAGAATTTTTAAAGAAAAAACTTTTTAAAGGACATCATTCCAGTTTCGAACATTTAGATAATAGCCAAAACTTAAAGTCACCAGATGCCAGATTTTTGGAACGAAGTTCCTTATCGCGCGTTGCGAAAGGGGGCTAGACGGAAAAAATTAAGCCCAAAAGAAACTGGAACGATACTTTTTGCTATAGTAGTAAGCCGTGTGGCGTGCGCGTGTTTCTCTGTCTGTCTCTCTCTCTTTCTCTCTCATAGAAAGCAAGCCAGTTATTTTCGTTTCGTCTTTCTATTTCGCATTGAACAGTGTGGTGTCGCGACGATTATTTTTGTTGAGTGTATACAGGTTTTTTGTACATAATAAATAATAATACGAGTACAACTTCGTTCCATCCGGGTGTCCCTTGACACCTCTCAAGTTTTTTTTTCTATTACACTTTTAATTGAATTTAACATCCTGAATATATTTTAACTATAAGCTTGTTATACAAATATGATTTTTAGTAGTCTATGTGTAGTAGATTAGTATATTACTTGTGGTTTCATTTATTGTAGGTACATATTTGTGGTTTCCGTGCTGCATATAATTACTTACAGGGTGGATTGAGACGCGTCAGTAGCCGTAGTAACTACACGAGAACGGGAGGCTGTCCCTTAACTATTTGAGACGTTTTGAACAGGCTTTACAGATTTTGAAAAAAATGTACAGTCAGTAAGAATATGGGCAACTTTTAAAAACTTTTGCTAAGCCAATAGATCCTGTTTCTTATATTGATCAAAATAAGTAAATAACAAGACCAACTGAGGTTTGATTACAAGAAAAGTCAGTAATCGCAAAAAACTTTTCCCATACATTGTTGTTGATGGGGATACCGTGCTACTGCAGTGCTTCGGCATGTTCGCAGAGGCGAAAATAGATGGCTTTCACGCTATCATGCGCAAGCGTTGCGCTTCCATTATGCGCAGGATACGCGCCAGTCCCAACAGCACCCTGAAAACTATAGCTAGCCGCATTGGATACGCCTACATGCCACGGTGGCGTATTAATGAATAGTTTGTGGTGTTCTTCTGGTAGATGTAAGTACTAAAACTAGTTTCTAAGTCCGTGTATACTTACCAAATGGACCATACTTATGGGTCCGAAATAAAAGAATTTAAATTCATGTTAAGAGCGTGTACAACGGTCCACTAGCGCAACTCCTTTAAAAAAATATTATCTCGTGACTGAGAAGGAATTATGAAAATCTGCTCAATCAGCGACCTCGGTAAGTGTGTCTAGAATTTTCTAATACCTTTTATTAAGTTTCATATTGAGACACGAAGCAACTAAATACGACATATAGGAATGTGGCCGTTCTTTAGATCGAATTTTGTTGCTTCGTGTCTCAATATGAAATTTTATAAAAGGTATTAGAAAATTCTAGACACATTTACCGAGGTCGCTGATTGAACAGATTTTCATAATTCCTTCTCAGTCACGAGATAATATTTTTTTAAAGGAGTGGCGCTAGTGGACCTGTGTGCACCCTCTTAAATTACATAGGAAGTGAGAATCCAACTTATTTTTTATGACGAATGGTCTGATTTGGAAATCAAAATTTCTCAAAAAACGTAATCGGCTACAACGGTTAAGATGCTTAACCCCTGCTGTCCCGTCTCAAAAGTCCAATAAAAGTTACAAATTTTTGTCAAAATGCCTTCAGTTACTTCATATTTCCACTATCGATGTGCACAACTAGGCTTTGTTACAGGAATACCACATTTGGTCATTTATGTATTTAATACTTTAAGCACACAAAGTGTGCCGAGGCGGAATTAATTCTGATTTTCTACCATTGAACCTTTGGGTGATGCAGAGATGATGATGTTGTGAAAATTGAGGAATAAATATTTTAAATATAAAGATACGCAAAAACCAAAAACTTATCAAAACTATAAATATCATATGTGTATATAATTATATATAAATATAAGCACTTACTAGTTGTAGGTCGTGGGTTCGAACCCACACAGGCGCTTTACTTTGTGTAGGTCATTTATTTCATCAAGGAAAAACGGTGAAGGAAAACATCGTAAAGAAACCGGCATGTCCTAGGTCCAAAAATTCGAAGACATGTGACATCTACCAACCCGTACTGGGCCCGCGTGTTGGATTACCTACGGCCCATTCCCTCTCACAGAGAGGAGGCCTGTGTCCCAGCAATTGGAACTAAATATATATAAATACACGAATATACTAAGAACAAATAAGATGAACAATGAGAAAACATTAAATAAATAGTCCTCCAGTTCATATTTCGGCCACGGAAGCCAATCTCAACGGAGACTAGCTTTCAGCGCGGGAGATAATTATGTATTTAGTGCACAAGTGTGTGCGCAGACGCAGGTTCACTCCCTCTTCCCTCACTCTCATAGTTGAATGGGACTGCAACCCGCCCGACTCGACCGGAGAGAGATCAAGCGCAGGACCAACGGCTTAACGTGCTTTCTGAGGCACGGGGTAGGTATCCGTATCACACCGCCAACTTTCAAACTCCGGGCTGTTACTAAGAAATTTCTAATGAAATATTTATTACACTTTAATAAAACATTATTGTGATGATACTACCAGTTACTGCTGTCATCACGTTGTTCCAAATAAAAAACTTTTTTTTACTTTTATTTATTACATAATTATCTACACCGCTAACTTTGTTGCCACTGCCGCTGACTGTCGAATGTACCTAAACAAATCTTCAAATAGTTCCCCAATCGATTAAAAAAAAGATTCGAAGTACTTTGTATTCTTAATTTCTGATTGTTCATTCGATACATCGATAACGCCCCAACATTTTTTTTTATGTTTATTTCAGAGGGAAAGAAGCTCAATGAAAAGCGAATGCTGTACTGGTTATAAGAAAGATAATAATTTTGATTCGTAAGTACCTAAATATCCACCTATTTATATTGCAATCAAAATACTCGACTTGTGATCTCGAGTATGAATACTGAAAAATATTTTTCAGACTCACCTGTAAGCCAGAATGCTCAAAGCCTTGTACAAATGGCTTCTGCCGTAATCCAGATGAATGTGGATGTAACAGCGGTTATATGTTGGACCTCAAAAACAAATACACCTGCCTGCCGATATGCTCTAAACCATGCGGAAATGGTACATGCATCGCCCCAGACTCATGCCAATGTTTGGTGGGTTATAAAAAATCAGATGAAAACATCTGCAAACCTTACTGCTCCAGTGGATGTCCTCATGGTAGTTGTGTTGGACCAGAGACATGCAGCTGTGACTCAGGATGGCAAATGGTGCAACCACTTGGCACTGCAAATAAAACATGTCAACCAATTTGCACGAAACCTTGCATAAACGGCACGTGTGTGGCTCCAGAAACCTGTGAGTGCACAAAAGGGTATGTGAAGTCAGATAAGTATAGCTGCAAACCTTACTGCTCCAGTGGATGTCTTCATGGCAGTTGTGTTGGACCTGAGACATGCAACTGTGACTCAGGATGGCAAATGGTACAATCACTTGGTACTACGAATAAAACATGTCAACCAATTTGCACGAAACCTTGCATAAACGGCACGTGCACAGCCCCAGAGACTTGCAAATGTCTTGCTGGCTATGTAAAGTCCGTGACAAATGTTTGTCAGCCTCAAATGCCAAAACCAAAAATGCCTCACTGTTCAAATAGGTGTCCTCATGGCGTTTGTGTAAGTCCAGAAACGTGCATTTGTAATTCAGGATGGAGAATGGTACAAACTAATGGCACTATGAATGAAACTTGTCAACCAATATGTAGAAAACCCTGTGAAAACGGCACTTGCATAGGCCCAGAGACCTGCCAATGTTTGCCAGGATATAAAAAATCTAAGAACAACACATGCAAACCTCACTGTTCAACTGGGTGTCCTAATGGAACTTGTGTTGGACCGGAGACTTGTGTTTGTAACTCAGGATGGACAATGATCCAAGCCAATGGCACCATTAACAAAACTTGTGAGCCAATATGCAGCAAACCTTGTATCAATGGCACTTGTATAGCCCCCGAAACTTGCGGATGCCACTCTGGTTATGTAGAATCAGAAAAGAATGTTTGCCGGCCTTATTGTTCCAATGGGTGCATTCATGGTGTTTGCGTGAGTCCTGAAACCTGTCTCTGTGACTCCGGGTGGAAAATGACTCAAACACAACACAGTACAAGTGGCAAGTCATGTCAGCCAATATGTACCAAACCCTGTGTGAATGGTACATGTGTTGCCCCGGAGACTTGCAAATGTCTTGCCGGGTATACAAAATTAGAGAAGAATATTTGCGAGCCAAATTGCTCTGGCGGGTGTTCACATGGCAGATGTGTGAGTCCTGGCACTTGCATTTGTGATCCGGGTTGGTACAGTAGTAATCTCAATGGCACATGTGTGGCTGATACGAATAAATTCGGTAAACATGCTGGAGGAAGAAATTGGTGAGTAGACATTATTAAAAAGTTGGTGGCAAAAGGTACAATCTTTTACTAGAAATCAGTGGCCGGATTCACCAATAATAATTATAATTTGTGAACCTGGCGACCTTGACGACTGATTAAAGCTTGTTTCTAATCAAACCAATGGTATTAATTAAGTCAGCTGACTTGATTTTTTCACTCTCAAACACGAATTTCTCATACCTTGTTCTTTCAAAACAACTTCTCAATTTCTTTTCTGGTGCAGCCGTGATAAAAAGTATTTTATTAACGTTTTCAGGGTGCAGTCCAACGGGATGTACATCCTAACCGCCATCAGCATTTTGACGGTGCTGACGCTACTTATAATCTGTTATATAAAGCGTTCCAAGAGAAATAAATCTCTCGAGGATGGTAAGTATTGGTGTGGGTGATACCCTTGGGCAGATATTATTCATGGTAGTTTTAACCGAACTGAACAAAGCATAATATAAAACTCAAGAAGAATTTATAACTCTCTCACCTACTGAAATGGTAAAATTGACATTACATAAAGAACCAACCTTGTCTCTTCTATGTATATTATAATTCTCTTCTATCGCCATTATCTACATATTTCATTAGTATGGACATTATTCTATTACCCTTATGTAGCTTTTTACGACGCAAATCAACTTTTGATTTTACTTCAAATTGAACTTTATTTCTTTTTTATTGTATGGAAAGTACTACCTGCCCAATGTACCACGTGTGTTTAGGTACATTTAAAGAGATAGTTTTTTTTTGTTCTCGAGCAAATGCTGTACCATCTTGATGATTCCATAATTTTAATCATTCAATCACACAAAGGAAAATACAAATATCAATTTCATATTATAATTCGAAAGACACATTTTTGTTAATTACGATTTCGTGATTTTAAATAATAAGTTGTTTTTTTAGGCATAATACGGTTAATAGAAGTTACAATACAGGGGGCTTAAAAAAGTCGCTACTAATTAATGAAATACCGGCCAATGGCAACAATCATATTTATTTTGGATTCTTTGAACTATTTTCGTTACAGATGGTTCCGTGGTAGTTCCAGCCCAGGACATTGCTCCAAAAGTTTTTAACAAATCGAAGCACCAGTACGACGTCTTTAACAAACAATCGGAACTTTAAATTCGAGGGATTCCGATTCCTATTTAATTAAGTTATTTTAGTATTATTATAAAAAAGTAAAAAAAAGAAGTATTTATAAGGATTGTAGTAGGTGTCTATAGTTCCAACCTCATGGGAACAAGGCGTGACATTATGTAATTAATAATTTAAGTATGATTATTATATGTCCTCTTTCTGTCCTCAATTTAATTACTTAACTTATTCAATTTTAATTCAACTTTTTTTTAGTGATAGTAGAAATAAATATTTGAAACACAACGCAAATTAATGTTAAAAAAAATTACTGTATATTTTTTTCCTCTGTCCAAAAAATTCTCCAAAATTTCTCCAGGAGTCACATTTTTCCACAAAATTGCGAAAATAATACCCTATCTGGTTACCCTGAGTCAAATTTTTTTTATTATTTTATAAATCAGTTTACTTCAAACCGTCAATAACTGCTACATTCATGCCATGCCCCCACAATCCCACCACAATGGCGCTAGCGTAGGCAAACCTACGCTAGCGCCATTGTGGAGGGATTTTGAACTATTATTTACTGCTTAAAGCTGGACACTTTCAACTTTCACCCCATATGAGTTAGTTGTCCTTACCTCTACCCCTCCATAAATGTGTTGAAACAGCGTGTGTCTAAACAACGTCATTCGAAATTTCATATCAGTCCCCCCACAGATGTGTCTCATCCATCGACACCGCCTATAGGTAGTGGATATTTGAGAACTTTGGCGGAGGCCTGAAATTTTCTTCCTAAACTTTAACTATATCCGACGACCCTGGTTACTTATTTCTTGTACGTGTAACTTGTCAACTGGTCCCGACCACTCTTTGCATGTCACATGTAAAGGCAAGGCAAGGTATGTCGCGTGGCTTTCCTGCGAGAAATGCTCGAATCGACATGCCGAGAATACAAACTTGATTGATTTTTAGTGTGCATACACACGAGCGACACGCGTCAACGCTTGCAGTTGCTTCTGTCGTCGACACGTGTCGCTGGTGTAATGCACACTTTATGAGAGAAAAGTACGAATCGAACGACATTGGCGCCGATTCCCCTGTTCACAGACTAAACTAAAAGAGAATGCCCATTTTTGTAATGACAGCCGCGCCGTTGCGCATTAAAAAAAAATTGTATAATACCATAAATTGGATATAAGAGAGGGTTGATGTCGTACTTTCATAGGAAATAAAAATTATCCGTTTATTTTGTGGGGTTTTTGTTGTTCATTGACTTTCTATTCAGTTTTGAGGTTAGTTTTGTAACAAACCTTCCACCAAAAAAAAATGTATTTTACAACAATATGATTTGAATTCACATATTTTCAAGAGAGAATAGTTCCATCAATGAATGATCCCAATTAAATAATATTACTAAGGTAACTCATGCTAAATGTAAGTTTGTATGAAGTAAGTAGAAAATAAAAATGCTTGAATCTACGAATGCAATAGTTTTATTGGTCTATATTATCATCATATTCATAAAAAAATGTGTGGGTCAGAATGACGGGTGTATTGTTGCAGAAATAAATATGTTATATACGAAAGGAATGTACCAGCAATGTACTTTACCTTTAATGAAATTGTACCTTTAATGAAATTCAATGTACCTCCATGAAACAAGAACAATTATAATAATAAAGTGAGCCGCAGTCCTGACAGTCAGAATGACGGGTGAATACTGATAATTTATGTAATAGATATTATACCTAATATATATTATTCTATATTATTTATATATATATATATAAATAATATAGAATAATATATAATAATAAATAAAATATAATATAGTATATATATATATATAGTATACCTAATATTTACCAGAGGAATGTACCTACAATGTACCTCACAAAAATATAATCTGAAATTATTATTAATTATTAAATTAATGCGACGAGTAATTAACGAGAAAATCAAGAAAACAAATCTTGACGCCTACCATTTTTTCATAGCAATATCGCACCTCCTCCGCTCAAATAGTGTCGTAAGTCAAAAAATCAAACTTTCGAGAAAAAGGTGTTTGAAATTTGATTTGGAAGTTTTCTGAAACGAATGGTATATTGATGCAGTTTATCAAATACGACTTTTTTTGTCCATTCTGTTATATAGTATCTACTAGTATAACTAGATGGACTGACTCAGTTTCTATTTACTTCCTCGCTAAAGGTCGTGAGTAAAACCACCTCGTATATGTAATGGGTCATTTTCGCCCCTTGTTTAACAATCTACTATTATAGACTTTATTAAATATTCTAAATTAAAGTAATATAAAAAGGAACTTAAGTATGAACGTAGTAGTCTTCCCCTTACTAAATACTTCTCCGTTCCCAGTACCAATGGCAAGTCATCCTCAATGTCGTTTGCTAATTCAATTTCGTATAATAATAAGACTGACATCTAAAAATAAATATAAAAGATATACATATACATCGTGTTCTGTCAAGATATTGATCTTAACATTAGTTTAATAGAACATATACATTATTGTCACAGACAAGCCACAAACAAAATCAAGTCAAAATAAAACATCGTCCCGTCCGCCATCATGGGCAGTCGTTGTGGAATATATAGTTTAATATATAAAAATGTGGCGGAACACTGAGCGAAGTTGCAAGTGTAAATTGTACTTCGGTGAAAAATAAAAGGTATAAGTTTGTTACAATACGTGTTTTATTCCTGGCCGAAAAACGCACTCGAGATGCGCGAGAGTTGCCTGCCAGATCTAGGTCGTCCATAGGACACCCACGTCTGATAACATAGTCTCGCCCCTATGTTATCAGATGTAACAATCGTAACATGTAACAATCGTCCTTATGACTCCCACGAGTCTTATGAACGATTGTTACATATTTAAAATGGTTCCGTTTAGGTGCAGTGCTTCTCTTAGCGGTGTCCGTCAAAATACAGGGTGGCAGGGACATCGACGCGCAAACTGTAACCATGGCTTCAGCACATGAGTTAAGACCCCATAGCGTAGAAATTTTTCTTCGGTTATCAAAAAAAAAAATCTGCTGTTTCATAGAAAAGTGCAATACCTACGCGGTCAAAACTTATGGAACAGCAATATTTTTTTTTAATAACCAGCGAAAAATTTCGACGCTATTGGGTCTAAAATCATGTGCTGAATCCATGGTTACAGTTTGCGCGCCGATGTCCCTGCCACCCTGTATTTACAATCATTTCATCATCATCATCATCATTCACAGGCCGAGTTCACCCACTGCTGAGCACAACCTCTCTTTTCAAGTGCCATTCCCCGCGCCCCTGTGCCAGCCTCATCCAGGTTCTACCCGCGATGGCAAAAAGGTCGTCCGCCCATCTCACCGCCGCCGCCGGACGACCGACATTACGTCTTTCAGTCCTTGGACGCCATTTGGCACTACCTTACTCCACCTGTCATCACTGCCTTTTGCCAGGCGTCGTGCTCAACTCCATGTGAGTTTCATAACTCGTTTTCCGATGTCGAAAACCTTCTTACGACTGCGGATCTCGACGTTTGGTACCTACTCGGTCTAATAGACTTATGCCAAGCATGGAACGCTCCATGAATTTCTTCCATTTCTCTTACCATGTTCACACCATCCTGCGTGAGCGTCCATGTCTCGACACCATACGTCATCAATCTTGTCATACATTGAATTCAAGGTTATTTTGTAGCTCTGATCACTATACAACATGTCCCGGAATTAACGCAAACCTCAGTCACCCCAATTAGAATGATATGTTATACGAGTAATCATAATTCATACACTGAATTTTTATTATTATGTAATAAACATTGTTTTTCTCAAAAATTAGTTACCTACACTGATTATGGGAAAAATTGTGGTCACATTACAAATCTACACATGCAAACAGTCGCACACGTATAAGGGTCAAGCGCAGTAGGTACTTCATCCATTTTGGTTTATTTTAACTGTACGCCGGAAGTGTGACAGTAATTTAAGTAGTTTTAATTATTTTTAGGCTACCATATTACCTATTATTAAAATTACAGAAAATTCTGAACAAACTACTTTCAAAATGTGCATTAATTCAGTTAAACATTGTATACACATGCCATCCGCACAATAACTAAACGTGACGGGAAGTCAAACTGTTTTAATATTGAGTTACAATAACTAAGTATTATGATCTTGTGATTGGTCTTTAATTCTGCATTTGACATTACGATGGTGAACAGACCAACATATATCATAGTACTTGTCGATACGCAGGACAGATCCTAGGCAGTGATCGAGCCATCGACGGTACCCGTGCGCCTCACTCACATTGACTGCTGCGCTGCGTGTCGCGGGTTCGATTTCCGCACGGAACAAATATTTGTATGGCCTACAAATAGTTGTTCCGGGTCTGGCTATTTGTGTATGTGAGTTTAAATGTTTGTAAACGCACCCACGATACAGGAGAAATTCCTAGTATGGGGCAACGTTTTTTTAAAAAAGAAAGAAACGTATAGGTAAGTATTGCGAGGCATCCGCTCAATGTACAATTTTCGATGGTTTATATTCTCGTGAGATAGATTACTTATAAACTAAATATTTTCATAATTATACGGTGACATATGTAAACTCAAGCCCTGTTAACTTCAAAAGAATTTCGATTAGGTACATAGTACAGTCAACTGGTACTATCTACCTGATCGAAACTCTTTTTGGTGGGTACTAAAAGGTAACGTAAAAAGTTAGTGAAAATAAAATAAAACCAAATAATGACATTATATTACATTGAACTTAAAAACATAACTGACAATATGTGGGTGTATTATACGTTTATGTCTGCCTAACTCTTCTTGGAAACAAGGTGTAATGTTATGTTTTTCCTACCTTCAGAATAATTTTGCAAACGTATGGCAAATAATTTATTTATTTATTTAAACTTTTCGCACAAAAAGGTACAAAGGCGGACTTAATGCCCTAGGCAAAATAATTAAATTTAATGTTCTGTGTCTTTTAATGTTAATTACTTTACATACCTAGTATTGTATACAATCAATTATTTTCTAGCTGAACAGACAGCTGTGCTGCTGGGGAGTTTGTTGCGCCACTTCTTCTTCCCAGCGATAGCACTAGGAAGTGATGAAGGGCGGGCGTTTTGGGGGACTGTCTTTTGTAATTTTGACGTTCGAAAAGTGCTGATTCTCAGCCTAATTTGAATAAATGACTTTAATTTTTTAAATGCCATTGAGGAATCTTATTTGATTGGGACTCTTTTTAAATCGTTGCTAAAATAAAAAATAAAATGTCAATAGGTAAGTAAGTAGTAGTAGGTTGACTGAAAACATTTGTTTTGTAAATTATATTCAATGTTATTTCAAAATACATGTATTTTAAAATAGAAAAATCTATTATTTAAGATTTAAAAGAGATCTACTAAAAATACTTAATTGACAAATATGTTTTTTATATTTAAATAATACAATTGCAAAACTAGGTTTAAAAAAAACTTAGTTTATTTAGGCCTGATTTTTCATCATCTCATAACTTTATTCGAGGAATAATTTTGAAATTTTGACCGTTATTTCATACAAAAACTGTCAAACGTCAAATTTATTCCTCGAATAAAAGTTATCTGGCGATGGAAAAATCAGCCCTTAATTAAATACGAATGCGTAAAAAAGACGAATATGAATATAGCCAAGGATGTACTAGAACACTTTAAAGCACTGAGTTTTTGTTGCAGACATCATACTCGGCTTTCGACACAATGAACATTTTTGAACTAAAACTCTTGGGCTGGAACTATCACGGCACCATCTGAAAGAATAAACGTTTAAGAATTATTGATTTCGAGTCATCAAAACACAACATATCTACGTAACATAATTATAACATCATCATCTGCCTAGCCTTTTCCCAAAGTATGTTGGGGTCGGCTTCCAGTCTAACCGGATGCAGCTGAATACCAGTATTTTACATGGAGCGACTGCCTATCTGACCTCCACAACCCAGTTACTGGGTAATACGATACCCCTTGGTAAGACTGGTTGTCAGACTTTCGGGCTTCTGACTACCCGTAACGACTGTCAAAGATCCACGAATGACAGCCGGGACCAACGGCTTAACGTGCTCTACGAGGCACGGAGGGGTCTCGGTATGTAAAGATGGTCACCCATCGACAGACCAACCGCGGCAAGCGCAGTTTAACCTGACCGATCGACCTGTGCGGCTGTTATTATTTAGCCACGGGCCCCATAACATAATTATAACAATTTTAAATTAATTTATTCACTGACAGACCACGCACATCCTAAGCCGCTGGGTCTACAAGCATGAAATTTTGCACAAGGGTTCCTTATAGAACGGAAGTGAGCACTAAGGAGGGATTGTTGAGAATTCATCCCTGAAAAGGGGTAAATAGGAGATCAAATTTTGAATGGAAGTTCGTCATTTTTGCCGACGGGAAATCGTATCGGGCGCACAGCTTGTTGCCTACTCATCATCACACGTTATTCCATTCTGCAACAAGTGAGGTTAATGAGACTTATTCCCGAAAACTTGGTTATTATTTCTCAATATGATGGCCTGAAACACAGGATTCCATAAACCTAGATCCGCTATGCTGTGATTTAGACATTCGAAACAACAGACACTTCTATTTTATTTATTTGTATATACACTACGTACGAGTATGTATTATATATGCATAGATAAGGGATTGTGGCTAAGTAATAACAGCCGTGCGGGTCGATCGATCAGGTTAAGCTACGCTTGACTTAAATGATGATGTATGTAGATATCTATAGATGCATCATCATCATTCTCTCGCTCTCATCCCAATTTATTTGTGGTCGGCACACCACGCCTTTATCTTCCATACTTCTCTATTAGTCATCTCGGTAGTCACCCTTTCTAACCTTCACATATTCCATCCATCGTTCCTTTGGTCTTCCTCACTTTTGTAGTCATCCAAATTCATACTTAAAATTTTCCTGTTTCATCTGCGGTAAAAATCCAACAGTTTTCGCCTTTTTTACATGGTTATATCTGCCCTACTTACAAATCATCAAATTAAGCCACACACTCAGTTGTTACCTATTTCTCAGGAAATGGAACTTACCATCTTCATGAGACTTGTTCGTTTTACAGCGCATTATAATAATTATAAAAAGTGTCATCACCAACACGCTGATTGCAGTTGCCAAAACATATAACCAGTTGGACTGCACCCTGAAAACGTGAAATAAAAAAGCTTTTAATTACACTCATATAACAACTGGCAGGAAGACACCGCTTATATCAAATATTATAATCAAACATTATACTTTATCAAATTATAATTATATTCTTGTCAACAAACTAATATTATGTTATTATTTGGTATTCGATATAGAAAAAAAAAACAGTTTTCGAATCAGTTTCTCTGGTGGTATAGTAAAAATCAACAATATGAATTTAATTATCAAACTTGTAAGCAAATTCAAATTTCATTCAAATAAAATTAAGTCTAAAAAACTCCCAATAAAATGAAATTGTAATAAAGTAAAATTTAATTTTACCGCCTCCGTCATTATTTTTTTTAACTTGAATTTAGAGTACAGAAGGGAAATGTACCCGGAACGAATGCTGACGTTGAAACCTTTTTATAGAGCTAGTACTTTTAAAATTATGATACTAAAATATCCCTAGCCAGTGTTGATGTGTGTATTTGTCATTACACTCTCGGCTCTAGTACACCCAAACCTTTGAATCGGGCTGCAATCCGTCTCGAGTGCACTACAAACTACCCACTTGTATAAAAATGTACTATTATTCTATTATAGTGCAGTTTACAATTACTATAGTGTTATCTGCTGTCTGCACATGTTAGAATTGGGCGCCAAAAAATTACGATTATAACTAAGTCTTGTGTTTTTGATGAAATTGCATGAGTTAAAAATACCTAGTGTATGAAACATAATGTTTAAGACGTATACGTACTCTTTAGTGTCGTTTAGTTTTTATTTCTTCGTTCTTTTAGTTTACTCTTGTTTTTATCTGTCATTATATACGATATTATTTATTTATTTATTAAATATACGATATTATTTTTCCCTGTTAACATAATATTTATTTATTTTTTTCCGACCTTAGATACCTTTACCTTTAAGTACACTGAACATTACTAGGGAGCTGCACTCGTGTTTTAATGGTCATTTTCATAAACTACCATGAAACTGACGCATAAGAAGATATGATTAACCTCTCAAACGCCAAGAGTAATAATTAATCAACCACTTTAACGTTATAATATCTCACGAGCGTTTCAATTATAAAGTTATGTGTTAGGTACCTATACGCTACCTAATTTATTTTAACTAATTTGATAAAAAAATAATAACCCGTGTATCAGTTTTATAAACTACTAATAAAGCATTATTTTGTTCGGGAATAATTATTAGAGTTGCACGTGGATAAAGTCTGTAATTTTATAGTAACTTACTATTTTTATTAAAAAAAAAAAGAATTTTACGAAGTGAGAGTAGATTAACGACTTGTTCACGATGTTTTATTATCATTGCTTTAGAAAAATAAATAATTAAGAAGTTATTTCAAAAGTGCACATTCTTAAGAAACACAAATCTAGTCAAACATTTTTAACAGTATATGCGCCAGTAAAAGTTGAACAATTAATTTTGACGGCTGATTTTCAAATAATTTAAAAAACTTCTACTTACCAATCTTTCACGCCAGTATGTTTACCGAATTCGATCGCATCAGCCACACATATGCCATTGAGATTACTTTTGTACCACCCCGGATCACAAATGCAAGTGCCAGGGCTCACACATCTGCCATGTGAACAGCCAGAGCAATGTGGCTCGCAAATATTCGTCTCTAATGTTGTATACCCGGCAAGACATTTGCAAGTCTCTGGGGCAACACATGTACCATTCACACAGGGTTTGGTACATATTGGCTGACACGTCCTGTCACTTGTGCTGAGTTGTGTTTGAGTCATTTGCCACCCGGAGTCACAGAGACATGTTTCAGGACTCACGCAAACACCATGAATGCACCCATTGGAACAATAAGGCCGGCAAACATTTTTTTCTGATTCTACATAACCAGAGTGGCATCCGCAAGTTTCGGGGGCTATACAAGTGCCATTGATACAAGGTTTGCTGCATATTGGTTCACAAGTTTTGTTAATGGTGCCATTGGCTTGGACCATTGTCCATCCTGAGTTACAAACACAAGTCTCCGGTCCAACACAAGTTCCATGAGGACACCCAGTTGAACAGTGAGGTTTGCATATGTTGTTCTTAGATTTTTTATATCCTGGCAAACATTGGCAGGTCTCTGGGCCTATGCAAGTGCCGTTTTCACAGGGTTTTCTACATATTGGTTGACAAGTTTCATTCATAGTGCCATTAGTTTGTACCATTTCCCATCCTGAATTACAAATGCACGTCTCCGGACTAACACAAACGCCATGAGGACACCCATCTGAACAGTGAGGTTGACAAACATTTTTCACGGACTTTACATAGCCAACAAGACATTGGCATGTCTCTGGGGCTGTGCATGTGCCATTAATACAGGGTTTAGTACATATTGGCTGACAAGACTTAGTCTTTGTGTTATTTAATTGAATCATTTGCCATCCCGAATTACAATTGCAATTTTCTGGGCTTATACATGTACCATGAAGACATCCACTAGAACAGTGGGGCTTGCATGTAAACTTCCCGGATACTCTATAACCGGGCAAACATTTACATTCCATTGGTGCGGTACATGTGCCATTTACACAAGGTTTGGAACAAATTGGTTGACACGTTCTATTGTCATTTCCCATTTGATATCCTGAATTACAGACGCAAGTCTCAGGCTCACTACAAATTCCATGGAGACATCCAGTTGAACAGTAAGGCTTACAAGTATTATTTTCATTTTTTTTATAACCTGGCAAACATTGACATATTTCTGGGGCTACACATGTTCCATTCTCACAGGGTTTAGTACAAATCGGCTGACAGATTTCTTTCATTGTGATATTTCTTACAATCATTCGCCATCCTGAGTCACAGTTGCATGTCTCAGGTCCAACACAACTGCCATGAAGACATCCACTCGAGCAGTAAGGCTTGCAGCTGTACTTATCTGACTTCACATACCCTTTTGTGCACTCACAGGTTTCTGGAGCCACACACGTGCCGTTTATGCAAGGTTTCGTGCAAATTGGTTGACATGTTTTATTTGCAGTGCCAAGTGGTTGCACCATTTGCCATTCTGAGTCACAGTTGCATGTCTCAGGTCCAATACAACTGCCATGAGGACATCCACTGGAGCAGTAAGGCTTGCAGCTGTACTTATCTGACTTCACATAACCTTTTGTGCACTGACAGGTTTCTGGAGCCACACACGTGCCGTTTATGCAAGGTTTCGTGCAAATTGGTTGACATGTTTTATTTGCAGTGCCAAGTGGTTGCACCATTTGCCATCCTGAGTCACAGCTGCATGTCTCTGGTCCAACACAACTGCCATGAGGACATCCACTGGAGCAGTAAGGTTTGCAGATGTTTTCATCTGATTTTTGATAACCCACCAAACATTGGCATGAGTCTGGGGCGATACATGTACCATTTCCGCATGGTTTAGAGCATATCGGCAGGCAGTTGTATTTGTTTTTGAGGTCCAACATATAACCGCTGTTACATCCACATTCTTCGGGAGAGCGGCAAAAGCCATTCGTACAAGGCTTTGAACATTTTGGGATACAGGTTAGTCTGAAAAATTTAAATATAGTTAATTTTTACATTTAATAAATATGCTAATATTGACTAATAAAAAAAAAATAAGCGATCATTCGCAACATAGAGCGAGCCCATCCCGTACTTTTAAAATTGGATTTATTATAGTATTGTCAAAAAATTGTATTAACTTACGGATTATCTTTAATTTTGTTGTAAAGGGAACAGCAGAATTGTATTCTTTTTCCTGGAACAAATTTCTGAAACAGATTACAAGAAAAAAAAAAAATTATAAATTGGTCTGGATTTGTGTCAGTTAAGTAGTCTAGTTAGTTGGCACGATTTCAGAACCGCGGGCTTGACCACGAGCCTCAGCCCACACAAAAGAGCCCCTGTACCTATATTTTCTGCTCTGTTTTTTCTGGTCTGTTTATATAATGTGTGTACATTAATGGTAAAATAAATAAATAAGAGTTCAAAGTTGTCAAAGGTGGAAGATTTCCTTCAAACATTATCTAAATCAGTATAATTTTACAGAGATCAAGTTTACCGAAAAAGATATAAATACCTACTTAACTAGCTTCAACTTTCTGACTAACTGACCGACTATTTAATTTTGACAATTCAAAAGTGCCTGTAAATGGTTTAATTGAAATAAATGATTTGAGTTTGAGTTTGAGCTTACTAGACATAAGATTTATTAATACCTTCTTATTTTTAAAAAATAATGGCAGGACTCCGTGCAATCAGTCGCATTTAGACTTCGAGTACAGACGCCAGCAGGTCAAGCTACCCGAAACTGTCAAATTTTCCCAATCAACCTTGAACCGTAATGCTTTAGCGATAAAGTTGAAAATCTATTAAAGAAATTTGACAGATTGTAGTAGCTTGATGTGCTGGCGTCTGTACATTAGTACAAATACTCTCGGTCACATTAAGATAAAAGGATGAAATTATAAGATAAGTACTAGCTGCGCCCCGCCGTTTCATCCGCATAAATTTCGATCCCGTGGGAATATCAGGATAAAAATTATCCTATGTGTTAATCCAGGGTGTCAGGGTGTCTACGTCCATGCCAAATTTCATCAAAATTAGTCCAGCCGTTTGACCGTGAAGAAGTAACAAACATACAAACACACACACACTCACTCACAAACTTTCACCTTCATAATATTAGTGTGATGTTCATATTGTGGTTCACATACAAGGATTGCTAAGGAAGCTTTAAACTACTGAAATAAAAGCTAAAGATTTTGTTTGTTTGTACGCGCTTATCTCTGGAACTACCAGTCGGATTTAAAAATTCCTTTTGCATTTGTTAGCCCAATACAATTATAACTCAAACTCAAATCATTTATTTCAATTAAACCATTTACAGGCACTTTTGAATTGTTAAAATTAAATAGTCGGTCAGTTAGTCAGAAAGTTGAAGCTAGTTGCCCATTCCAAAACGTAGATCTCTATGGAGAAGAACGGGCAAGAAACTCCACGTACACTCTTTTAAATAAAGATATTATTACAAAATCCTGGGTAAATTATTCTTATTGCTTCTATATGTGAGAACAATGTAAAAAAGAAACAATTTAGAATATAAAATTAAAAAAAAAAATTATAGCCGACGTATTGACAAGCGTAGTCTGGGACGCCTCCCAGATAGATGGACGGACGAAACTAAAGAAGGTGGCTGGGATAGACTGGATGCGGAAGGTGGAGGACAGGGCGTTGTGGCGCAGCCTGGGAGAGGCCTATGTCCAGCAGTGGACTGCGATAGGCTGAGTTGATCGGTTGACCCCAATACATGAGGAAGGAAAAAATATAGGCAAAAAGAAAAACTGTAAGAAAGAACGCTAAGTAAAAACGAAGATATAGCGCGGGCAGGCGATGCGATACACCGGGGTGGGGGGGGGGGGGGGGTCAAGGACAATACATTTCACGCGGACGAAGTCGTGGATGGAAGCTAGTTCTATATAAAATAAAGCATTATTCCTAGAGAATTGGTCTTACATTTTTTTCCATCCCCTTCTGACTTCTTCTAGTGATCTGTACGAATTTTGTTAATGTTTTTACAATCGGACAAGCTTATAGCCCACTCCCTGTCACAGAGAGAAGGCTTGTGTCCCAGTAGGGGAAACATTATAGGATGATTACGTAATGCTATTTATCTTGTGAACGGGGCAAAAATATTCAACTTTCCACTATACTGCCAATATTCTTTTAAATTTTGTGTTATATTTTTTCATCTTGGCTTATCCCACTTACGGCTGATTTTTCAATCGACAGATGATTTTATTCCTCGAATAAAAATTATCTGGCGATGGAAAAATCAGCCCTAACTAATAAGTATAATTATTTTACACTCAAGCTATTAATTTAGCTATTTCTTCAATTTTTAAATTATAAAATAAGCAATGAGTCTGAGAATCACGAAGACTTATATAATGCTTATGTATTTTGTTTGTATCTTATTTTAAACTGGGGGCTTACCGCCAGCTCTTATAGCAGAAGTTGAACTGCATTGCTTTTTTGTTCAGTTGCAAAAAGCAGTGCAGTTCAACTTCTGCCCTGATATAAGAGCTTTTAGTAAGCCCCCTGATGGGGATTCCTGAATGAACTTTTTTTCCCCCCAAATCCCCATTAGGATTTGTGGCAAAACGTTCACAAAACTCCATTGTTGGTGATTGTCAATGTTATTTAAGTGTGTGATGTCCTGCGATTTAAAAGAGTTGACTAAGCTCAGCACACTCAGAACATTGTTACAAAGTAGTAAGTTAGCTACCTGTATACCAAACAGTTTGTTCGATTGTATAAACTTACATATAATAGACTAGTTTGCAGTTTTTCAGTAATCGATTACCTAATAATATTTCTTCTGGTCTATTGTCCTCTCAAAAATGGAAAATACAATCCCAGTTCTGTAACTAGGACTTTTTTGTCCTAATGGATAATGGGCATAATAGTTTTATACGGGAATATTAGCTTTATTATTCAATGGCTAACCGATAACAACTTAGAAATTAATTTTAGAAAACCCCGAATTTTAACCAGCGAAGAAACTTTATTAATCCAAATATTAAGATAATACGATTGTTAAAATGGAGAACTCAAAACTAGGCCTTTGATTAGAGCAACACTTGACATGAAAAACATATATTTTATTTTTTATTTTATTTGTTAGGGACAAAAAACAGTTACATGCAAAGCTTAACTAAAAATTCTTAAATTAGTACAATACTTAGAATACTGTTATACATAATTTATTCTATATTTGTGTTACTACACATGTAACCCACACCATTATCCACGAATTTACAAAAAAGAAGTTAAAAGAAAACAGACACACAGTGTGCATCATAAAAGACTGTTCAAAAAATTTAAATTAAAAAAATAGAAAGATTACACTTAGGAAATTAGTAACTAATATAATAATATACCTATTGATCATAATTCATTAAAAAAAAAAACTTAA
This sequence comes from Apamea anceps, assembly GCA_951799955.1. Lineage (NCBI taxonomy): Eukaryota > Metazoa > Arthropoda > Insecta > Lepidoptera > Noctuidae > Apamea > Apamea anceps. The sequence goes on along the minus strand of OX637504.1, from coordinate 2,133,150 downwards.
TCAATATTGCTATGCTTTATACAATTTAAGCACAACCTTATACAGCCCATTATACAATGGTGAAGGAAAACATCTGATCGTGACGAAACCGGCATGTTCTAGAACCAAAAATTCGGAGACATGTGACATCTACCAATCCGCACTGGGCCGGCGTGATAGATTATAGCCCACTCCCTCTCGAAAAGAGGAGGCCTGTGTCCCAGCAGTGGGAACAATATAGGCTGATTATTATGATAATAATCAATCAATTTAAGCAATGGTATTTATTAGCTTTTATTGCCACCAACTTTGGAATATAAAGTTTTTTTTCAGCCTTCCAGGTGGCTAGCGTAGTTTTTTGTGGACATACGTTGTTATTTTATATTTTTAGCACACAACTCACAACCATTCTACAAAACAAAATTAGTAACGTATTGTTCTTACTGCCAACTAGCCTTCTTTATGTATTAAATACTTACATTCGTCGTGCCGAACGCGGCGGTAAAAGTTCTACGGTAGCCGTTGGACCAGATCACACGCCGTACAGTTTTAGGAACACGCTGGTAACCTCCTCTGCAAAAAGAAAACATTATGCTTCGTTGTAAAATTGTAATTTTAATTTTCTATGTAATTTCATATACAAATTATTGTTCATAACTAATCGCGATATCAAATTGCGCATTTATTATCCATCGGTTTTTTGTCTGGTGTTGTATGTAAAAGCTTCCGAAGCGTTTGAATGTCTGACTGTGATGCTAAAAGCAGGATCTCTGCTGAGACCATAATTTATATTATCGTAAAGTATCATCTGAGTGTAATTGTGTGATAGGTGGGACAGCCCCATGCTGGCTCACTGGATACGACTGCACACGTAGGTGTCAGTAGTTTACATTTTTGTAAGTATATAGAGCGTGGTTTTTACTAACATAAGGTTAAAACTTAACTAACAACATATGGATCTTGTAATATGATCTGAAATAAAATATTAATTATTTTATTATTATAACTAAGGGATGTTTTTTAAATCGTCAGATAACTTTGACCTGAAGAATAAATATTGTGGTTTGACATAATTGTTTTCAATACAAACGCCGGAAAACCACTATATTTAATTTTAAGATACAAGTTATCTGACGGTCGACCTTAGAAATTGTTTTTTTAATGACGCTTTTGCTTCCTTTTCAAGAATTTAGTAGATGTATAAGTCACATTCTTATTCTTAATATTCCCACTGAAGCAAGCCAGCACCCTAATTGCGTAACACACAATCAATCGGAATCAGAATCATTTTGAAGCAAATTGTTAATCCATTGCTTCATAAGTTCGAAAAATTTGTTTGCCCAATACGTAAATAACGCAATGAATGTTGTTGAACTGTCAAAATGAAACCGATAGTGATTGATCGTGTGTTACGCAATTAGGGTGCAGGTTCGATGTGTACAGTCACGAACACCAATATGTCAACACTTGGCAAATTTCAATTGCGATTTTTTCTTTAAATAACGAACGCAACGTTGAACTACGACACATTACATAAACCTCATCATCTGCCTAGCCTTTTCCCAACTATTACATAAACCATAAACCAGCATTACTTAAACCTATGGGTTCGAAAATGCTATGTTCGTAACAAGATAAAATTTCATTCAAAAATAAAGGAGTAAATCGCTTTTGAATAAAGCCGAGTGTATACATACTTTTGCTCGTGACTGTATGTCTCTTTGGGTAAAATGTTATTGTATCACTGTCATTGTCAATATGTCTGATTATATATACGGGGTCTTAATCTGTCAAAAAACGGTTTGTAACGTAATTACAAACCGTTTTTGACAGATTAGAAGTAGTGATTGCAGCAAAACATAATACATTGATTAATACATTGATTGACGGCACGGTTGGCGCAGTGGTTAAGCGATTGACTGCTGCGCTGCGTGTCGCGGGTTCGATTCCCGCACGGAACAAATATTTGTATGACCTACATGTATTTGTTCCGAGTCTGGGTGTTTTTCTATCTATAATATGTATGTATTTACAAAAAAAAAAAAAAAAAATGTATATAAGTAGTTTATCAGCCATCTTGTTACCATAACACAAGCATTAGGTTGCTTAGCTTGGGACTAGATCCCAAGCAGCACACAAGCGTTTTCAACATCAATATACCAACCTATTTAGAACTTAGAGTTCTTTTAGAGACGTACAAGAGTGTTATAAAATGCTTTTGTCTTTATAAGAGTGATTTATGAGTTATTATACAGCTCAAACTGTATAAAATCTTTATTGAGGGATCTGCGTAAGCTTGGGGTGCTTAAACAGAATATTAAAATTCTACTATACAGCTTTAAGTATTTTGTGACACTTCAATCTGGTTTCATCGTTAAAGCTGTATACAGGCTGTATTTTACATGTGATCACTTACTTATTACAACTCTAAGTGTTATTACAGTATCACTTGATACTTGTTTCTGTACAATGGTGTATGCAAACTCCGTTCTCAAGCTTATTTTTATGGCGTAATTGTACACTATTGTAAATACAGTGGTTTTATGACTTCTGTCTATGAGGGTGTTTTAAAACTAAAAAAATAAATGACAGCTATAGTACAGCTTTAGTCTGTATTACTGACACAGTCACTTGATTGCATGACGAATAAAATTAATGTTTTCACTATGAAGAAATGCAACATGTGGAAAAAAAGAAAAATATCTGGTGCAGTCAAGAGGAGGATTGAAAGGGAATATTTGAATATTACAAATTATCAACCAAGTAACAGTTATGATAGTGAACCATCGTTTATTGAGGAAGCAAGAGAATCATTAATAAATCGGACAACCTACAGTCAAGCGTCAATTCCATCGACGTCCAACGAAGAAGGTTCCGTAGCAAAAACATTAAACAGTGATAATAATGATCATAACAGTTATATCAAATGTGTAGATTTAGGACAACCTTCGGAACCTGATAATGAAGTTTTTTCATTATGTGCGAAAATTAGTGTGATTTAAATAAAAAGGCAACAGGCACATGTAACGTGTATGAGTTTTTAATAACAAGTAAAAGTGACACATGAATGATGTGCGTACGAGCACATAACAAAAACATAATACATAGTTTAGGTAGGACGGAACACTTAGAGCTATGATCAATGTCGTAGGCGCTCCAACATTCCCCCGAGCGTTGAAAGTCGAGCTTTCAACCAGACTTCGATTCTGGTAATGGGCATATCCTGTTGAAGGCCCTCCGGATGACTCCAGTAGAGGTCTTTATATCTGCTACCCGGACAATTCCATCAGTACCTGGATGTATGGCGATGACTCTTCCTAGTCTCCACTTCAGAGGTGGAAGATTCTCCTCTTTCATGACTAGGAAGGCTACAAAAACAAAAATAGAATATTTTGTCTCCGGGAGAACCACAGCAACGAGATTACGTGTTTCTCTTAAATACTAACAAGCTCGTATAAACAAAATTTAATAACAAATAACATTTACATAAACGTTGTGACTTAAGGACAATGGACAATCAAATTAACATGATTATTAAGTGTTTTTCTATGAAAGGTTTAAAAAGTAAATTAACCTCTTGAAAAGATCACCCTATAAAAGTTCATTATTGTAAAACTAACAAAGAGATTCCTCCTCCTCTTCTTCAATAATTTCTTTTTCGCCTGTAGCGTTTTTGTCGATTTTACCTTTTTCACCTGTATCCATTTTATTTTGATTCCTCTCGATTTCCCTGATCTGATTCATTTTCAGCTATATTTTTTTTTAAGCGCATCTTTTTTGGTTCTCATACTTTTAGTTGCTCTTTCATTCTTACTGAGTTTCCTCTTCACAGAATTTTTCAAGACGTTTCTATGATTTTAAACGGCATATTTTCCTGAAAATAAAGTAAAACAGATATAACATACACAACACACTAATAATACTTTGCAATAAGTTTACTTAGGTATAATAATGTTCATACAAAACAATGTATTTTATATGAACGAGTTATAAACTCTACTTTTCACATCGATTGCGAGTAAATCAAACAGTGATATAGCAAGTTAACATATATTTTAGTTTAAATTAACAATTTTTGGAACAATTTTTCAACTTTTTTACCTGAGTAAATAAACATTAGGCTTGTGTGTAGGAGAACTATACTGCCAAATCACAAGTGCGTTTTAATAAAATATTATTGATAAAGTGAGGAACGGATCAAAGTAATTTTGAGCTCAGGGTTTTTCATTTCTTTAAGCGTAACTCTAAAGAGCATTATAAGTTATGCATAGAGAACTAATATACAGCCTAAGTAATAAACATATTCTATTATAAAGCTGATTAAAAGCCAATAGCTGTACAATGTAATCCATAACTTACTTAGTACAGCTATTCAGACTATAATACTCTCCAAATATTATGTAGGCTGCTTAGCTAATTGTCGCCATTTTCGAATGTTTAATAACAAAATTTAAAGTATAATTAAAGGATTTTTTTACAAAATCTTAAGCCGCATCTTGATAATCAGCTTGAATAATGATCACTGTGCCCTTATATCTATTACTTTAAAATTATTTTTTTATTCTAACCTTAAAAACAAACATTTACTTACCGTATTTAGTATTTTTCTTTATGTCAGCTCGATTATTTTGCTGGCGCGTGAATATTTTGAAGGAAAACATACACAGGTTCACAATAAATTTAATTTGCACTTTCAATTCTCCAAATAACAACATCAGATATACTAATCTACGGTTATCTTTTACTTCTAGTAATAAATATTAAATAATAGTGTCGCCATTTCTACTACACGCATAATGTCATCGAAAATAGTTTTGTTTTATTTTTATTCTTTTGTAATCCTCTTCAAACACCTATTTAGAACACTTTTCGTTACAAAAGAATTATAAGATAATATCTGTAGTATAATGGTTTCTTTGTACACCGAATAACAGCTTTAATACAGCTATTGTACAGCTTCTCTTTTGCTTGTACAGCTACTATACAGCTCTAATAACGACAAAAGCTGTATAATATGGGCCCTTTTTTTACTTACAGGGGCTGTTTAAGCGCTTAAACAGCCTATATACAGCCTGAATATGCAGCTTCTAGTATAAAAACCAACTTAAATACAGCTTGTATACAGCTTGCAATGCTACTTGGGATGGCGCTGTGTGAAATGTCCAGGGATATTATATTATACACGTACGGTATTATACTGTCTGTATTCTTACAGACTGCCACTTATTGAATTATATTATTTAAGGCTTCTGCCTTAAATAAGATAATTCAATAAGTGGCAGTTTATATATTTATTTTATTACGTATTTTAAAGTTAACTTTTACGTAATTTGGAATAATTACGTTCTAAGACAGATGTCAAAAAACAATTAAGCTAATGGACAGGGTACTGGTATATCGTGAGTAATATTCAGTGGCCTCCAAAAGTTAGTTAACATTTTTCTACTTAATCTGTGACACACCACGCTTTATGATTTAAAATTCTAGTGATCCAAATGTTTGAACTGATATAACGTCTTTTTCTTGACTAATTCAACTACGTTTTACTTAAAACAAAAAATAATCTAGAAATCCCTTAGGCTTACCCGTTTATTTTATTAATTTTAAATCACAATGTGGCGTCACTGCTGAAGTGGAAAAATGTCAACTAACTTTTGGAGGCCAGTTCAACTATCCCGATTATCCGAATTATCTAGTCATCGGAATTCCCCGGGCCGTACCCGACCCGGGGAATTCCGATGACGAATCCCCCGGATACGTGACCCCGGATATAAGTCATAAACTATCTTTACTAATAACTTCGGTTGTTAAATATTGAAAACGACTTAAATTGTGTTCAGAGTTATAATAAACTAGCGATCCGACCCTTCCTCGCATGGTTTTTACGACTGGACAAAACATCGAGATTTATATTTCATATGTAGGTATGTTTAATAATAATGTGTATACACATTTCAGATTAAATTATCTAAATAATGGTGACAACCTCATCAATGTCCGTTGCGTAGTTTAGAAGAACAACGCGGTCACCAGACAGACATTACTTAAATTTATAATAATTAAATACATATACCTATAAGTAGATATAGATTGGAAGGGGCTGAATAATAATAGCCGCACGGGTCGGTCGACGGTTAAACTACGCTTGCCGCGGTCGGTTCATAGATGGGTGACCATCCGTTACATATCGAGACCCCTCTGTGCCTCGGGAAGCACATAAGCAGTTGGTGCCGGCTGTCATTCGTATATCTTTGGCAGTCAGAAGCCAAAAATTCAGACAACGAGTCTTGCGAAGTGGTAACGTGTTACCCAGTAACTGAATTGGAGAGGTCAAATAGGTAGTTGCTTCATGTAAAATACTGGTATTCAGCTGTATTTGGTTAGACTGGAAGCTGACCCCAATGTAGTTGGGGAAAGGCTAGGTAGATTAATTTGATATAGATTAGAAGAATACCCATTTACCCGAATCACAGATCACAGAATAGCTAATAGTACTCCCAAATGTCAAACCACATAAAAGGTAACATGATATTTTATTTAGATTATTTTCAGTTGTAACTAGATACTTTAATAACAATGAATATTACTAAGAGCCTCAGATACCTGATGAGGCTCTCGTTAGGTAGTTGCACAAAGGGTTTGACACAAAAGCGGTACTATTCCAGCACGTATTGAAATGTCTCTCACTTTGGTGCCCAGACCGCCGCCGGTTGCTCGGCGGCAGCTACCTTCGGTCGATGCTGGTACAATTTCTTCGACTTTCATCCGTCTTATATATACTTTTTGTTAATTGCCTTTTATTCCTCCTCTGAACATGACTAAGTTATTTAAGCCTACTCTTTTCTTTTTTTCTGACATTAAGTATCGCAACACTGTCTTTTCACATGATTATTCAGTTTACTAAGACGACCCACTAACCTGTCATTCAGAGTTAATTCATACCTCGCAAGGGACACATCTCCACAGCATTTATTCTACTTTCATGCCTCTTCTGCCACCCCCAACTTTAAGTTCCATACATTCATAAGAGCCACCAGCCAATAACCCCACCAGTATGGATAGCAGCCGAACCTTTTTGGACATCGACTGGTTAGCCACAATATCATATATCGTTTACTCTTTTTCTCGCATTCACTCTCCTTTCCACATCCTGTACCAATTTTCCCATCTCTTGTAGACTTACTTATAAACCAATTCACTTAATATTCCACACTCCTATCATTTATCTTCCCAATACATCCCCTTTTTTTTAAAAACCATAACTTTCACCTCGTTCACAATTTTATTCATCCCTTTCACTTATTTAATGCTCCATAAATTCATTACAGTTAGTAGGTACCATGTCTTGCAGTTTTCAATCTGTCAGATAACTATCCATGTACAAGTTAAACAGCTGCACAGCCTTGTCTTGGGATGCAAAACCTGTTCGATTATGTCCCAATCTTGCTATCGCAAGAACTGCTGCTGGTTATGTATTCTTTGCCCGTACTAAGCACCAATCCACACCACATAGGATTTAGCACAGTGTCGACCACAGTCGACCCCTCCGCATACCGTGTCTACGAAAGCGCAGTAAGTAGACTTCCTTGTGTTTGTCAGATATTTTCGGCTTTGCTTGAAGGTCTGACACGATCACTTTCTTATTTTCATTATATTAATGATAATTTTTACTTATAACTAAATATATTTATCGTAAATTAAGTAAATTTAAATTTTACGTTCACTTACTTTTGCCACCTGGTACAAATACCATTAAAATTTCCCGCTTGATGCACATTAAACAATTGTATTAAAACAATTAAAAATAAATATACGGACAGCGAAGTCCCCATTATCGCGAATGTTCAGTGATACTGATGGCGCTCGAGCTATTTTAGGATTTTATGTCAACTCAAATTATCATCGTTGATGATGAATCCTTTGCGTCAATATTTTTTTAACAGGATGAATGATAATAATGGAATAATCCGCAATCACTGGAGTACCGGAAACACTGACAAGCATTAGCAAATCAAAGTGCAAAAATCTGTAAATAAGTTTATATTTATATTATTGTTTCAAAATGAGATAAAACGAGCGTTTTAGATGATTTCAGACCCTTTACATGCACTTTTTCCCGAATATGCCGTTGAATAAAGTTGTGCGCGGTGCAATTCGTTTATCGTATCACATGGCAGTAGAGAAACTGGATTTGATGGAAGTAAGGTACAAAATAAAACAAATTCGTACCAGGTTAAGTGAAACCTAAACCGCATTTAAGAGCACCCCGGAATTCTGCGGGAGATCATATTGGCTCTTACAGACAACGCCCTCCGCTCCCGTTCCATGTCAGAATGATCTTTGAGGTCGACAGTCAAAACATGCCCCACTTAAGTAAACTAATCAACCCTTTCTAAAGGTACCCCATTCAGTGTGACCGGAGGTATGCTCCCCCGACATTTATCGCTGGCGGTAACGAAGATCGTCACTGACCAATTTTATTAGCTTCACTTGTAACTAACAATGTAACAAAATCTTAGAAGTCAATTTTAACGTACTTCTAACTGTCGCATCAAAATTAAAAGTTGTATGTACGTGTGGTTTGGAAGACAAAACTATAATTTGGTATCTTGGAGCTGATCTGATGATGGAGCCAGCAGTTGGATAGTCGAATTCTTCAGTAGCTACTAGTAAACCCTTCGAGTTTAGGCTCATATGATTTGTTTTGACGAGTCCCATAGATTGCACTTAGTGCCGAGGGTCTGATGATAGAGCCAGAAGGAGGTGGATAGTGGAACTCTTCAGTGGCTACTAGTAAACCCCTCGAGATTGGGCTCATGTGATTTGTTTTGACGAGTCCAATAGATTGCACTTAGTGTCGAGGGTCTGATCATGGAGCCATGAGGTGGATAGTGGAACTCTTCACTGGCTACTAGAAAACCCCTCAAGTTTGGGCTCATATGATTTGTTTTGACGAGTCCAATAGATTGCACTTGGTGTCGAGGATCTGATGATGAAGGCAGGAGGTGGATAGTGGAACTCTTAAGAGGCTACTAGTAAACCCCTCGAGTTTGGGGACATATGATTTATTTTATTTATTGCACTTGGTGTCGAGGGTCTGATCATGAAGCCAGGTAGTGGATAGTGAGTGAAACTCTTTAGGCATCTTGGTCTTTTGATCTCTCTACTTGTAAACCCCTCGAGTTTGCTAGTAGCCCCTAATCGTCATAACTTTGTTGACTTTATACTTATTAACTTGATAAAGAATATACTAGACGCAATAGATAAAAATAAGTAGTATAAAAAACACGCTTTTATCACGCATTAAAAATTATAAAATAATTAAATAGAATTCTAAAAGCGTGGAGCGCACTTATAATGCTAGCTTGTCAACGTACCCAATGTTGTCTGGCCTATCAGCTGTTCCCTACATTTTTGTTCGCATAACTTGTCAAAATGTATGGAACAGCCGAATTTTTTGCGATTATACGTTTTGTCCCCTTTAGATGTTTCGTGTATGAATAGATAGACCCAAGTAACAACTGAGTGTGTGACTTAATTTGATGACTTGTAAGTATAGGCAGATATAACCATAAATCAAACGATATAAAACAAAGGAGAAAACTGTTGGATTTTTACCAGCAGATGAAGAGAAAAGTATGAATTTGGATGACTATAATAGTGAGGAAGACCAAAGGAACGATGGATGGATTGTGTGAAGGCTAGAAAAGGGGTGACTACCGAGATGAAGACTAGTAGAGAAGTATGGAAGATAAAGACGTGTTGTGCCGACCACAAATAAATAGGCATGAGAGCGAGAGAATGATGATGCATCGACATACACACAAATAAATAAAATTAAAGTGTGTGTTTCTAATATCAAAATAACAGCATAGCAGATCCAGGTTTATGGAATCCTGTGTTTCAGGCCATCATATTGAAAAATAATAACCAAGTTTTTCGGGAATAAGTCTCATTAACCTCACTTGTTGCAGAATGGAACAACGTGTGATGTAGTAGGTAACAAGCTGTGCGCCCGATACGATTTCCCATCGGCAAAGATGACGAACTTCCATTCAAAATTTGATCTCCTATTTACCCCTTTTCAGGGATGAATTCTCAACAATCCTTCCTTAGTGCGCTCACTTCCGTTCTATAAGGAACCCTTGTGCAAAATGTCATGCTTGTGAGTGGTGTGTCAGTGAATGAATGAATTTAAGAATGTGTTTTTTGATGACTGGAAATCAATAATTCTTAAACGTTTATTCTTACAGATAATGCCGTGGTAGTTCCAGCCCAAGAGTTTCGTGTGTTCGAAGGCGAGTACGATGTCTGCAATAAAAACTCAGTACTTTAGTGTTTTCTACATCTTCATCTCTATTCATATTCGTCTTAATTTACGCATTTGTATTTAAATAAGTAAACAATTGAAAAAATTGTTTTAGTCAGTATTTTTTAGTAGATCACTTTTAAAATCTTAATAGGTATGTGTCAACTTTAATAGACGTGTATTTTAAAATAACATTGAATATGATTTACAAAACAAGTGTTTTCAGTCAACCTCACGTACAGGATCCTTAAACAATACGTGATCTTTACAAGTACAGTCGGCACATAGCTATTGTCATTTTATATTATCAACATTTATAATTAAACACAAGTAACAAGTTAATAATATTCCTCAGTGGCATTTCAAAATTATTCTGAATGAATGATTGAATGACACATTACGCTATATAATGTGTCATTAGCTTCTCATTCATTTTTTGTGATAACTGTGGTGGTAAAAAATCGTTTCCTTTAGTCCGACCGATGAAGATATTTTGCTGTCAAAGTTAGTAGAAGACACATAGTGGGTGAGAACATAATTTGACCTTTCAAAACAGATACTTTTGTTATGTTTCTGTTTAGTTCTCTGTTCTATGTTTCTCTTTAGCCTAGACTTGTCCCGGCCTAGTGTCTGCCTATTCTGAAAAACAATGCACGCCAATGTTCTGAAGGTAGGTATACCTTAAAATAGCATCACGCCTTGTTTTCCGGAAAGGTTGGTTAGAGGTATACCTACCTTTAGGACATCCACCATCGCCAGTTATGTTTTTAAGTTCAATGTAATAGAGGGCGAGCCTATTGCCGTCAACCGGGCACACATCCAGCCTCCGGGCTTTTAAGAAAAATCCAATAACACTTTGCCCGAACTGGGAATCAAATCCAAGACCTCATGCTTATTAGTAGCGCTTACGACCACTGCACCAACGAGGCAGTATGTAGGTACCTATATGAACCACTAAGATATAGGTAATACACATTTTGTACAGACGCCAGCACATCAAGCTACTACAATCTGTCAAATTTCTTTAATAGATTTTCAACTTTATCGCTAATGCATTAAGGTTGAAGGTTGATTGGGAAAATTTGATAGTTTCGGGTAGGTTGACCTGCTGGCGTCTGTACTTACTGTTGGTGGCTAAAACTGCAGACGGAATACGCGGCACACTACTTTTACGACACCAGAAGGCCAATTCTCTCGTAATTAAAAACGTTCAAAATCTAATGCAAACTCATCTCAGCGACAATCAATGTCAAAAACTTGTCAAAAATATAGGGAAATTAGAGTTATTTTTGACAGATTGAGATTGAGATCGGACTTCCGTTCTGTTTTCACCAGATGTTCCAACAAGACATTTTGAAAGTGTAAAATATTTCTTTACTTAGTAGCACTCGATTTAGTATTTTTTTTTTTATGTTTCCTTTTGCAGTTGACTGTACAATTTAACAAATTGTTTTTGTTTTAATTCAACCGGGTTTGAATGTATATTACAGGTATTGTTTTGTGTAAAAACAATGAACTAAGTAAGTACTTGTGTTTGAGGTTTTTACTTTTGCGCCTTTGCTAACGTTGTTTAAGTACGACGCAGGACGAATTTAGCGGTATTAGTTAAGTATATAGTATTATGATTGAATAGTATTTTTTTTTTAACATAATATTTTGTTGTGCAGTTTTTTTTTAATTAACAAATACCGAAATATATAAAAATGCTACAGAAGGCTGATATTCTTAGAATTCTCTTTTGGCATATTATTATTATACAAACAAAAACATTGGGTCAAGTATGTGTGGAAACGAAAATGTGAGTACCTACAATATTCATTTTTATTTCCTAATTAAATAATCGGACACTTTTTTCCTTATTTTTTTCGCAAGCATTTTGATCGGTAGATAATTTTCACAAACAAAAAAATATTAACTAAACATAAACGGGTAGGTATCAATTACAATTTACAAGCTAATACTAAAAAAAATATATCCTAAATTAATTTTTTTTGAAAATAATTCCATTTAGCTTAAAATAAACATTTTATTTAATGCTAATCGGTCACTCACTATGATTCATTATGGAAGACAGGTAGGATAGGCTTAGCACCTATTGTAATTAACATTTTTCTGTTGTGACACCCCCAGTAAAATTTAATTATACAAAATTCCCAAAACATTTATTTATTTTTATGTTCTTTCCGTATTTTTTTCTCAGTTTTACTTTATCATCTTATTTCCTACTAGGGCTAACCGCGATGTTCCTGAAACCTTCTTATATACTTACATGGAGGCTTATGAAAAGACAGACTGTCTTTTTTGGTGCACCGCGACTAGAGTGGCCACTGCGATGGGAACCAGGACGGTTCGGGTGAGCTCAAATTAGAATATTTATACAAAATATCAATCAATACGGGCATAATCAGCCAGCTCATTTTAAAATAAACTTTTCGACGTTCACAAAAAAACATGGTCTACATCGAAACATCGTATTAAAAGAGCTTCTAACATTTCAATTATTTTTCAGAAATTAATACCAGAACAAATTAACGTTTGCTGCGATGGCTACATTAAAGATGAAAACAATGACGGAAATAGGTAAATTACCAATTTATCAATTTTTTCGAAACTCCTCATCTTACTTACTTGCTAATCTTACTAAATCAATTATTTTAGTATCCACTGCAAGCCGGATTGTTCACCGTCCTGCGTGAATGGCTACTGCAAGTCTCCTGGAACGTGTGCCTGCAACGCTGGTTACCTGCCGGACGTGTTTGATGCCCACATCTGCTCACCACTGTGCATTAAAGGATGCGACCACGGAACCTGTACCGCGCCAAACACGTGCCTGTGTGACTCAGGTTATAACCTCGAAAACGGAGTGTGTGAGCCAATCTGTTCCGAACCATGCCTCAACGGCTCTTGTGTGGCCCCAGAAACCTGCCAGTGCCTTCCAGGTTACACAAAATCAGAAAACGACTCGTGTGAACCTTTCTGCCTCAGTTATACTGCCAGTGGCGAGTGTATAAACACCATCACTTGTGAGCCCGGATGGACCAGAGTAATCCAGGGTCCCGTCGAAATATGCGAGCCAGTGTGCTCAGAACCTTGCGCCTATGGTACGTGCATAGCACCAGATACATGTGAATGTCTAAATGGGTACGAGAAGTCCGCAAATCATATATGCGAACCTTACTGTTCTTTTGGGTGTGTGCGTGGAAGCTGCATTAGTCCACAAACATGCGTTTGCGATCCGGGATGGTATAAAATGGAGTCAAGTGGCACATGCTTAGCGCACTGCGACTACAAGTGTGGGAACGGCACATGCGTCGCTCCTAACATCTGCGAGTGCAATCCCGGTTACGAGCTCGATAAATCGGAAGGAAAAGATGCTGCTCTATGCGTCCCAATTTGTAATGATTGCGAGGGTTCCTGCGTCGCTCCTGATATATGCATGTGTGAGCCACACCAAGAAATGGCGCTCGTTAACGCAGATGGTGGGCCGTGTGACTGTGTAGACAACTGTACTGATGGCGCAAATAAATGTGAAAAAACAAAATGTTTGATGGCTACTACTTTAGCAAGTGTAACTATTTATGACAAAGACGAGTCCCCTGAAGATACAACAGTGTCAACTGTTATAATCAGTACAACTGACGTCGTGTTCGTTGACGATAGTACTGTTGAAAGTGGCCACAGTGACCATATTGAACTGAAAATTGAGAAAACGTCGTCGTGGTGAGCAACATATTTTTAGTGTATTTTTAATGGTATTGGTTTAAAACTGTGCGCTAGTATTTTTCTTGTTAGTCTACTTTATTATTAATCATTGTAAATTCCAGCGCCATTTTTTTCTTGATGTCACTTTAACCTTTGTTTTTTCCTTCAAGGTATAACTCCAACTGGTGCTACGCAATGGGGTCTATTTTTATTTTTACTGTAATAATTCTGATGGCTGCCACGATTTTGAAAAGAAAATCATTGAACAGAAACATATTCAGTGCACATAGTAAGTACCTTACCTGTTCAGGGTAAAATTGAAAAATGGGTAAATTGTACTCATGTTTATGAACAACTTATACTGTGGGAGAGGTGTAGATTTTGCGAGAAAAATCTGCAGCTCCATCCATTCATGTTCGCATAACTTATACTATTTCAAGGTTGTTCGCACCAAACTCTTGTCAGGTTGTCTGTTATTCTAATAACACCTAACCATCCCGTCGCATCGTATTGTCTGACCGCGCTTTTACTTCGAATTCGCTAAGCGGTCGTTCTGTATCTTTTTATTTTTGCTCAACTCCTAACAGCTCTAGCGTGATGTTAAATAGCCTGCCTCAAGAATTGGGCTATCAAATGCAAAATTATTTGTTCAATTCAGACTGGTAGTTCCAGAGATTAGCGCGTTCAAACAAACAAACACTTCAACTTTATTATTAGTATGTATAAATCGATTCTTCAGACTATAAATCTCAGAAAATTTTATTGTCATGTTGTCATAAGTTGATCATGAATTAAAGTGTCCACGCTATGACTCATGATCTTACAAATTGTTTATCATCTGTCCCTAATGTCTGATTAGATTTCTTTAGTTGAGATCCTCCTAAATTGTTAAAGGTAATTATTGTATTTTTATTAGTAACAATAATTAGCAATAAGCCCAGCTTTATAACCATAGCATAATCAGCCTTTAATGTTCCCACTGGTAGTACACAGGCCTCCTCTCTGTGAGAGGGAGTGGGCCGTAATCCCCAATACGGGCCCAGTGCAGGTTGGTAGATGTCACATGTCTTCGAATTTTTGGTTCTAGGACATGCTGGTTTCCTCACAATGTTTTCTTTCACCGTTTTGAGAGCAGTGGTGATGAAATTAAATACACGAAGTAAAGTGCCTGCTTGGGTTCGAACTCCCGATCTACAACTCGTAACCACTGGGCCAATACTGCTCTTATAGCATAATATTTATAAGCATAGTCTATAATAATAATAAGACGCTTTGTAAGCAAGTTCTAAAGACAGCGTCGGCGCTTCTTCGTGAACTTCTTCACTAATGTTCTCACTGCTGAGACACAAGCCTCCTCTCTGTGAGAGGGTGTGGGCCGTAATCTACCATGCGGACCCACTGCGAGTTGGTAGATATCACATGTCGTCGAATGGACCATAGTTAATGTATATTTTTTCAATTTCAGATAGCGACGTATCAACAGCCGCTGTGTATTACAAACAGAGTACCGCAGTGCATCATTAACAGTACTTTATTTGTTAAGAATTAACATTTAGTATTTATTTACATTTATAATAACACAACGCGTACTCACAAAATACCATGCCTTTATTTTCCGAAGGGTTAGGTAGAGTTGCACCTATTATACACCGACGATTCTCCGGGAATTGAATCCAGGACCCCATGCTCAGTAGCGCTGGCGACCACTAGACCAACGACTAGCCTATTCTGTGTGCATGATTGCAGCGTCTTGTGCGATGAAATGCACGGATTAATTAGTTATGACAATGTGTTGGAACGTGGAAGCTAGGCACCATTTTAAAACTGGTTTATGTTGTTCTGAGTCGTTTCGAAGAATCTATTTATTTTACATATTAACGAAGGTCTAATGAGACGGCCATGAAAACTCTTTGCCCGACCCCCAGAGTACGGAGACGCCACTGCTAGAGGTGGCATTGTCAACACTTTCTATACACACCAAGTGACTCACCGTTTATTTATACGACGAATAGAAACTGATGGCTTTGAAGACAGTCCGTGACGGAAATTGTGCGTTTAAAACCCTTTCGGCGTTACGTATTTTATTACCGTATCTAGTCGCTGCCATTCCCTGCTCTGTGGTCCAACCTAAGCATAGAGCCCAGTCGGCATACTGGGTAGGGCCAAGTGCAGTGAGTCTTGCTTCAAGCGGGGTAAATAAAACAAAGGGAATAACTGGTTTGGACATTATTTTATTTAATGACATTTAGTTTAAGGCAAAGGACAATGTTAAAATGTATATACACAGAGTGTATACCTCAAAAAGCTAACGAGTCTTGAT
This sequence comes from Apamea anceps, assembly GCA_951799955.1. Classification (NCBI taxonomy): domain Eukaryota; kingdom Metazoa; phylum Arthropoda; class Insecta; order Lepidoptera; family Noctuidae; genus Apamea; species Apamea anceps. Next base: position 2,116,840 of record OX637504.1, on the reverse strand, counting down.
TTGCTGTATTATTTTGAAAACTACACTCAAATTATTTTTATTTTTTATAGTTATTTGTCTTCTGAATAAATGAAAGGACATATTAATAAGACCGTGTGGTCCTAAGTTTCCTTTTAAAGTCTAACAATTGTTAATGTTATTTTTTATTGTTTATATTGGCCCAGTCAAATCACGTGAATTGTGTAGGTAGTCCATTTTTTTATCCAACTCTTTTATCTTCTTATTAGAACAAAAACCAACATTAAAGTATTATAACATTATATGCAAACTACCTACAAAGAATTTCGTTTCTGCAACAGCTTTTCAAACTCATTAGACGAGTGTTCTTCTATAGTGGTAATCATAATAACTAGTGTTAATAAAACTAACAACGACCATTTGACAATGACCCATGTCGTGAAAATGTGTCAATTTTGTCATTTTTAGACAATTGTTTTGTAACGCAATTTTGTTATGTTGCGTTGCCAGTTATATTAAATAGAGCCCTGGTGGCCATCATCATATCTCCGTGATGTGGTGATTGCTCGAGCAAATTCTTGTCAGCGGGATCAGAAGCTCGTCGATGGCTGACTCATGCCTGTGTCTCCATATTACGGCAGTATTTGACGATTTGCTGAAATATTTTGAAAAAAATATAATATCTTGAAAATATTGGACGATTTAAATAATTATAACTGGTCTGGCTGACAAACACTCTACACGCCTGTAGTCCCTGAACGGTCAGGTGTAGGTTGTACAGTGGGTACACCCAGGTATGTTTAATATCATTATAAACAATTTCTAAATTGGCATGGTTATGGAGTTAGACCAACGAAGTAGTTCAAGGAATTTTGAGTTAAATGCACATGCAGACAGAATAAAGGACATCGCGAATGTACCTGACCAGCAGCGCCTCGCCTCACAATATAGAAACTAGCCGCGACGCATTCGGTGACACTTTATTGTTAACATTTCCTAGTGAGTGGACGTCTACAGTCAAATAATATTTGCGTATCTTATTTTTAATGCATTGTGTTTCGTTTGTGTTTTGTGTCACAGTCCGTTTTCAATATTCTTAAGGAGGCAAGTCGTAATAGGCGGAGTCAATATTTTGTCGAACCAAATAACCATGTGGGTTGAGAGAGGGCTTTGAAGATCTGTAGCATACCTACTGTCCCGCCATTTTGAAAATGGCGGTCACGCATGAGACCTATATGAATCGATAGCTGTCATCAATGCAAACAGAAAACATAATAAAGATTTAAAGGAACCTAACAAACCGTCCGAGTCGGGGTGCCCCGCGGGGTGCGCTCGCTCTTGGACCGACACTTACGAGCACAAAACGGCTCAGCACAGACTATTGATGTCTGTGATAATATACATTCTGTCATTACACGACCGGGTATATTTAGTACCTAGTACGTAAACACGCTACGCTAGGTCCTAAATATACCCGATTATGGTACTGCAACTCGGGTATATTTAGTAGTTAGAAATTTCCAAAGCCTCATGCTAACTATACCCGACCAAAACCGTATGGGGAGTTTCCACAAGGTACATTTAGCAAAGACGCCTACAACGTGCCAAGCGATAGGGCGCTGGAAACGGAGTCAAATACACCGCGCGGAAGCGCGTTTTTTGGGTTCCGTACCCAAAGGGTAAAAACGGGACCCTATTACTAAGACTTCGCTGTTTGTCCGTCCGTCTATCTGTCACCAGGCTGTATCTCAAGAACCGCGATAGCTAGACAGTTGAAATTTTCACAAATTATGTATTTCTGTTGCCGCTATAACAACAAATACTAAAAACAAAATAAAATATATATTTAAGGGGGGCCCCCATACAACAAACGTGATTTTTATAGATAATGGTACGGAACCCTTCGTGCGCGAGTCCGACTCGCACTTGGCCGGCTTTTTTTTATAATTTGTATGTGAAACTGCATTCATATTAAACTTAAATATATTAAAGCAATCTCGACGTTTTGTCAAGTCATAAAAACCAAGCAAAGCAGGGGAGGGTCGCTAGAATAAATAAAAAACATACCACGAGATCGTCTTCTGTGCCGAGTGTATGTCATGCTGATGGCAATGACAAGGAGCGCGCCGCAAGCGAACGCACACAAACCAATAGCTAAAACCGTAACCATTAAATAATTTTCAGCTGTTTTTAAGACTGGTCCTCGGCGCTGAATGCTGGAATCAAAAAAAATACGATGAAGTGCGATAAGTTTGGCGATGGGATAATGTGGTACCCTTTTTACCTTCACAGATTAGGTGCGGGTTGTTTCTCGTCCACTTCACGCACGCGTATACGTCAAAAATGGCGCTAATTATCGTCAAATAAAAAAAAAAATTGTTTCAAATTACAATAACAAATTTATGCCCGTGACGTACGTCAAATATTAACGATCACGTAATCATTATTATTTGACGTATTTATGTAACGTTAACCAACCGTTTGAAACAACCGACCCCAGGCATAAGACATAACGTTAACTTTAATGAGGCGGACACATCGGTGTTCATTATAAAATCAAAATAACAGTTTTTAAACTAGGTCAACAGTAAATCTTATGATGTACATATTATAAGAGATATGAAATGAGCTAACAAGCAAAGTTACTGTTACCTTCCAGAGGACTGTTTCCTAGTTGATATGTTTACTGAAGAATTCGTGGGTTTTGTTAAAGTTGCTTCAGAAATCGTGAGGTTCGTGGTAGTTGCTTCTGAAATCGTGGAGTTCGTTGTAGTCGCTTCAGAAATCATGGGGTTTGTTGTAGTTATTTCAGAAGTCGCGTGGTTCGTTGTAGTTGCTTCAGAACTTGTGGGGTTTGTTGTAGTTGTTGTAGAATTAGTGATATTTGATGTAGGTGTTCCTAAAGTCGTGGGTGTTGTTGTTCTTTCAGAAGTCGCGTATTTTGTTGTAGGTGTTTCAGAAATCGTAATATTTGATGTAGGTGTTTCAGAAATCGTGGGGTTTGTTGTAGTTATTTCAGAAATCGTGGGGTTCGTTGTAGTCGCTTCAGAAACCGTGGAGTTCGTTATAGTTGCCTCAGAAATTGTAGAGTTCATTGTAGTTGCTTCAGAAATCGTGGAGTTCGTTGTAGTTGCTTCAGAAATCGTAGGGTTTGTTCTAGTTATTTCAGAAGTCGTGGAGTTCGCTGTAGTTGCTTCAGAAGTCGTGAAGTTTCTTGTAGTTGCTTCAGAAATCGTAGGGTTCGTTGTAGTTGTTTCAGTAATCGTGGAGTTCGTTGTAGTTGCTTCAGAAATCGTGGGGTTTGTTGTAGTTATTTCAGCAGTCGTGAGGTTCGTTGTAGTTGTTTCAGAAGTCGTGGGTTTTGTTGTAGTTGTTGTAGAATTAGTGATATTTGATGTAGGTGTTCCTAAAGTCGTGGGTGTTGTTGTTCTTTCAGAAGTCGCGTATTTTGTTGTAGGTGTTTCAGAAATCGTAATATTTGATGTAGGTGTTTCAGAAGTCGTGGGTTTTGTTGTAGTTGTTGTAGAATTCGTGACATTTGATGTAGGTGTTCGTAAAGTCGTGAGTGGTGTTATTGTTTCAGAAGTCGCGTGTTTTGTTGTAGGTGTTTCAGAAGTTGTGATATTTGATGTAGGTGTTTCTAAAGTCGTGGGTTTTGTAGATATTGTTTCAGAATTCACGATAATTGATGTAGGTGTTTCAGAACTCGTGGTATTTAATGTAGATGTTTCTAAAGTCGTGGGTGTTGATATCGTTTCAGAAATCGTTAGTTTTGCTGTGGTTGTTTCAGAATTCGTGATATTTGATGTAGGTGTTTCTAAAGTCGTGGGTGTTGTTGTTGTTTTAGAAGTCGCGTGTCTTGTTGTAGGTGTTTCAGAAGTCGTAATATTTGATGTAGGTGTTTCAGAAGTCGTGATGTTTGATGTAGGTGTGTCTAAAGTTGTAGGTTTTGTTGTAGTTGTTTTAGAATTCTTAATGTTTGTTATAGTTGTTTCAGAATTCATGATATTTGATGTAGGTGTTTCTAAAGTCGTAGGTCTTATTATAGTTGTCGTAGAGTTCGTGATATTTGATGTAGGTGTTTCTAATGTCATGGATGTCGTTGTTGTTTCAGAAGTCGCGTGTTTTGTTGTAGGTATTTCAGAAGTCGTGATATTTGATGTAGGTGTTTCAGAAGTCGTGATGTTTGATGTAGGTGTGTCTAAAGTTGTAGGTTTTGTTGTAGTTGTTTCAGAATTCTTGATGTTTGTTATAGTTGTTTCAGAATTCGTGATTTTTAATGTAGGTGTTTCTAAAGTCGTAGGTCTTATTGTAGTTGTTGTAGAGTTCGTGATATTTGATGTAGGTGTTTCTAAAGCAGTGGGTTTTGTTTTAGTTGTTTCAGAATTCGTGATATTTAATGTAGGTGTTTCTAAAGTCATAGGTCTTATTGTAGTTGTTGTAGAGTTCGTGATATTTGATGTAGGTGTTTCTAAAGCCGTGGGTTTTGTTTCAGTTATTTCAGAATTCGTGATATTTAATGTAGGTGTTTCTAAAGTCGTAGGGCTTATTGTAGTTGTTGTAGAGTTCGTGATATTTGATGTAGGTGTTTCTAAAGTCATGCGTGTTGTTGTTGTTTCAGAAGTCGCGTGTTTTGTTGTAGGTGTTTCAGAAGTCGTGATATTTGATGTAGGTGTTTCAGAAGTCATGATGTTTGATGTAGGTGTGTCTAAAGTTGTAGGTTTTGTTGTAGTTGTTTCAGAATTCTTGATGTTTGTTATAGTTGTTTCAGAATTCGTGATTTTTAATGTAGGTGTTTCTAAAGTCGTAGGTCTTATTGTAGTTGTTGTAGAATTCGTGATATTTGATGAAGGTGTTTTTAAAGTCATGGGTGTTGTTGTTGTTTCAGAAGTCGCGTGTTTGGTTGAAGCTGTTTCAACATTCGTGATATTTGTTGTAGTTGTTTCAGAAGTCGTGGGTTTTGTTGTAGAATTCGTGATATTTAATGTAGGTGTTTCTAAAGTCGTAGGGCTTATTGTAGTTGTTGTAGAGTTCGTGATATTTGATGTAGGTTTTTCTAAAGCCGTGGGTTTTGTTTTAGTTGTTTCAGAATTCGTGATATTTAATGTAGGTGTTTCAGAAGTCGTGATGTTTGATGTAGGTGTGTCTAAAGTTGTAGGTTTTGTTGTAGTTGTTTCAGAATTCTTAATGTTTGTTATAGTTGTTTCAGAATTCGTGATTTTTAATGTAGGTGTTTCTAAAGTCGTAGGTCTTATTGTAGTTGTTGTAGAATTCGTGATATTTGATGAAGGTGTTTTTAAAGTCATGGGTGTTGTTGTTATTTCAGAAGTCGCGTGTTTGGTTGTAGGTGTTTCAGCATTCGTGATATTTGTTGTAGTTGTTTCAGAAGTCGTGGGTTTTGTTGTAAAATTCGTGATATTTAATGTAGGTGTTTCTAAAGTCGTAGGGCTTATTGTAGTTGTTGTAGATTTCGTGATATTTGATGTAGGTTTTTCTAAAGCCGTGGGTTTTGTTTTAGTTGTTTCAGAATTCGTGATATTTAATGTAGGTGTTTCTAAAGTCGTAGGTCTTATTGTAGTTGTTGTAGAATTCGTGATATTTGATGAAGGTGTTTTTAAAGTCATGGGTGTTGTTGTTATTTCAGAAGTCGCGTGTTTGGTTGTAGGTGTTTCAGCATTCGTGATATTTGTTGTAGTTGTTTCAGAAGTCGTGGGTTTTGTTGTAGAATTCGTGATATTTAATGTAGGTGTTTCTAAAGTCGTAGGGCTTATTGCAGTTGTTGTAGATTTCGCGATATTTAATGTAGGTGTTTCTAAACTCGTAGGTCTTATTGTAGTTGTCGTAGAGTTCGTGATATTTGATGTAGGTGTTTCTAATGTCATGGGTGTTGTTGTTGTTTCAGAAGTCGCGTATTTTGTTGTAGGTGTTTCAGAAGTCGTGATATTTGATGTAGGTGTTTCAGAAGTCGTGATGTTTGATGTAGGTGTGTCTAAAGTTGTACGTTTTGTTGTAGTTGTTTCAGAATTCTTAATGTTTGTTATAGTTGTTTCAGAATTTATGATATTTGATGTAGGTGTTTCTAAAGCCGTGGGTTTTGTTTTAGTTGTTTCAGAATTCGTGATATTTAATGTAGGTGTTTCTAAAGTCATGGGTGTTGTTGTTGTTTCAGAAGTCGCGTGTTTTGTTGTAGGTGTTTCAGCATTCGTGATATTTGTTGTAGTTGTTTCAGAAGTCGTGGTTTTTGTTGTAGAATTCGTGATATTTGATGTAGGTGTGTCTAAAGTTGTAGGTTTTGTTGTAGTTGTTTCAGAATTCATGATATTTGATGTAGGTGTTTCTAAAGCCGTGGGTTTTGTTTTAGTTGTTTCAGAATTCGTGATATTTAATGTAGGTGTTTCTAAAGTCATGGGTGTTGTTGTTGTTTCAGAAGTCGCGTGTTTTGTTGTAGGTGTTTCAGCATTCGTGATATTTGTTGTAGTTGCTTCAGAAATCGTGGGGTTTGTTGTAGTTATTTCAGCATTCGTGATATTTGTTGTAGTTGTTTCAGAAGTCGTGGTTTTTGTTGTAGAATTCGTGATATTTGATGTAGGTGTTTCTAAAGCCGTGGGTTTTGTATTAGTTGTTTCAGAATTCGTGATTTTTAATGTAGGTGTTTCTAAAGTCGTAGGTCTTATTGTAGTTGTTGTAGAATTCGTGATATTTGATGAAGGTGTTTTTAAAGTCATGGGTGTTGTTGTTGTTTCAGAAGTCGCGTGTTTGGTTGTAGGTGTTTCAGCATTCGTGATATTTGTCGTAGTTGTTTCAGAAGTCGTGGGTTTTGTTGTAGAATTCGTGATATTTAATGTAGGTGTTTCTAAAGTCGTAGGGCTTATTGTAGTTGTTGTAGAGTTCGTGATATTTGATGTAGGTTTTTCTAAAGCCGTGGGTTTTGTTTTAGTTGTTTCAGAATTCGTGATATTTAATGTAGGTGTTTCTAAAGTCGTAGGTCTTATTGTAGTTGTCGTAGAATTCGTGATATTTGATGAAGGTGTTTTTAAAGACATGGGTGTTGTTGTTGTTTCAGAAGTCGCGTGTTTGGTTGTAGGTGTTTCAGCATTCGTGATATTTGTTGTAGTTGTTTCAGAAGTCGTGGGTTTTGTTGTAGAATTCGTGATATTTAATGTAGGTGTTTCTAAAGTCGTAGGTCTTATTGTAGTTGTTGTAGAGTTCGTGATATTTGATGTAGGTGTTTCTAAAGCCGTGGGTTTTGTTTTAGTTGTTTCAGAATTCGTGATATTTAATGTAGGTGTTTCTAAAGTCATAGGTCTTATTGTAGTTGTTGTAGAGTTCGTGATATTTGATGTAGGTGTTTCTGAAGTCATGGGTGTTGTTGTTGTTTCAGAAGTTGCGTGTTTTGTTGTAGGTGTTTCAGAAGTCGTGATATTTGATGTAGGTGTTTCAGAAGTCATGATGTTTGATGTAGGTGTGTCTAAAGTTGTAGGTTTTGTTGTAGTTGTTTCAGAATTCTTGATGTTTGTTATAGTTGTTTCAGAATTCGTGATTTTTAATGTAGGTGTTTCTAAAGTCGTAGGTCTTATTGTAGTTGTTGTAGAATTCGTGATATTTGATGAAGGTGTTTTTAAAGTCATGGGTGTTGTTGTTGTTTCAGAAGTCGCGTGTTTGGTTGAAGCTGTTTCAACATTCGTGATATTTGTTGTAGTTGTTTCAGAAGTCGTGGGTTTTGTTGTAGAATTCGTGATATTTAATGTAGGTGTTTCTAAAGTCGTAGGGCTTATTGTAGTTGTTGTAGAGTTCGTGATATTTGATGTAGGTTTTTCTAAAGCCGTGGGTTTTGTTTTAGTTGTTTCAGAATTCGTGATATTTAGTGTAGGTGTTTCTAAAGTCGTAGGTCTTATTGTAGTTGTCGTAGAGTTCGCGATATTTGATGTAGGTGTTTCTAATGTCATGGGTGTTGTTGTTGTTTCAGAAGTCGCGTGTTTTGTTGTAGGTGTTTCAGAAGTCATGATATTTGATGTAGGTGTTTCAGAAGTCGTGATGTTTGATGTAGGTGTGTCTAAAGTTGTAGGTTTTGTTGTAGTTGTTTCAGAATTCTTGATGTTTGTTATAGTTGTTTCAGAATTCGTGATATTTAATGTAGGTGTTTCTAAAGTCGTAGGTCTTATTGTAGTTGTTGTAGAGTTCGTGATATTTGATGTAGGTGTTTCTAAAGCCGTGGGTTTTGTTTCAGTTATTTCAGAATTCGTGATATTTAATGTAGGTGTTTCTAAAGTCATAGGTCTTATTGTAGTTGTTGTAGAATTCGTGATATTTAATGTAGGTGTTTCTAAATTCGTGGGTGTAGTTGTTGTTTCAGAAGTCGCGTCTTTTGTTGTAGGTGTTTCAGAAGTCGTGATATTTGATGTAGGTGTTTCAGAAGTTGTGATATTTGATGTAGGTGTGTCTAAAGTCGTAGGTTTTGTTGTAGTTGTTTTAGAATTCATGATGTTTGTTGTAGTTGTTTCAGAAGTCGTGGGTTTTATTGTAGAATTCGTGATATTTGATGTAGGTGTTTCTAAAGTCTCGGGTGTAGTTGCATTTGTTGCTGAAGTCGTAGGGTTCATTATAGTTCTTTCAGAAGTCATAGGTTTCTCAGGGGCTATTGTGTAATACTCCGTCGTTGTAGAATCATAATCAATAGGTTTGATTTTTAATTTATCAGGTATAGTTTTATTATTGATATCAGCTGTCATGTTGTAATGGTGGATGTACTTTTGTACTTGTCTGTAAAAATTGTAAATCAAAATTTATTTTCGTACTGTTACTTTCTATAAACTACGTTTCATAATTTATGTTGTTTACTTACGTCCACTGCAATTCTTTGCATATTTTTTCATAAATATCTCTGTAACAAAATATGTTCATATTTTACAAACTTATTGTTTTTGTTGCCCTTTAATAATACAACTCAATTTAAAATGCTGGAAATGTGCAGTCAGAAAAACTGTGTTTATAGATCCGTATCCAAAGTCCACCCTGTCTGTCTGTTTGTAGCGATAAACAGTCAACTTGTTTAGATAATGTGCGTTTCTTTAATACACCGAAGAAATAATTTAAATTTCTGACTATTATAAATGCCGTACACGTTTATATTAGAAAATTTCATTCACTGTTTTTGAGAAGGGGATTTTCAATAAAATTATTGAGATTTTAAAATGAGAGTTCTTTTACTTGCATGTGCCTAAGTAGATTTTTAAAATAATTCATACTTATAATAATGGCAAATTATCAGTATTCAGCATCGTTTGGCCATCATTTTACAAGAAACTACTATTTGTTATCGTAGCACTTTTATGAGCTTCCAAAAAGTAGTCACACATATACGAGTATTCTTTTCTATTAGCTATTTACTAAAAAGTTTAAAAAAATATTAAAATACACAATATATCAGCAGCTATACTTTAAATTAACCTTAATTTTATTTGAAAATATCAAAAATCTATTTGTCTAGCCTTTTCCAACTATGTTGGGGTGGGCTTCCAGTCTAACCGGATGCGGGTGTGAATTGATAATAAAACATAACATAATAATTATAAAATCACACCTGTATTCCGCGAAGGGTTACAGAGGTGTTAAATAGTGGCACTTTATTTTATGATTATACAATTTCTTCATTAAGTAAGTGAATCAAACGCGAAGAGAACCTTACTTTTTTTTAAGAGCGCAAAAGTGATTACACTATTAACATGTGCTGTGACTGGCACCAAGGGTATTGCGTAGGGTTGCAACGAAACTTCTCCAATGCGGAGAAGGAGGCGAAGGTTCCGAATTTGCGGAGGCAAATGCGAAACCTCCGCAAGAAACCGTACCTCCGCATCCGCAAGTTTTTAACAGCGGTTTAAAAAATACAATCGACTGCAACTAAGCGAAGACCCTTTAATTTTTGCTCCCACGTCACCACCGCCCGCCACCAGGCTCAGTACTACGTGAGCAACTGTATTGTGGAGCCAGTTTATTTTTTGAACTACAAAGAAATCGCCTAGAAGGTGATAAAACCAAAACGCCCCATATAGATGTTGATTACTAAAAGGTTGATCGTCGACTTTCGTATTATATTTATATTCGTTTTTTTTTCTAAATCTAACTCTGCGCTGGCAGTTCCGCCTTCGCCTCCACTAAGACGTGAGCCTTTCTTACAACCCTAATTTTGCGCCACAAAAACTGTACTTTCATAAACGCACAAACTGAATATTTTAATAAAATCTAGCTTTCTCACAATATTTTTTAGCTTGTAATAAAATAAGATAAAACAGTTCTTATATGGTTTTCAAAGTATGGTCTTGTAACTTACATTTATGGTCTTTCCGCAAATGTAAGTACACTTTTGTTACTGGCTATCTTTTGTGGATAGATGATAAAGCCTTGTGACGTACAGACTGACAGACAAAGTAGCTAAGGCAAAATAATTAGTTTCGAGCGGTTCGGCTTTCAGTTACGGAACTCTAAAATCAACAATTTTGAGGTCTATATCAGCAATGTTTAGCAATTACGTATGAGATTCAATTAGTTACGTACGGAACTCCCATCTTTTTAGCAACTCCGGCCATAACACTTTCTACAGTACAGTTCATGAACACCTAAAAATTATAACATAATTAATACATTTTATAATCTCCTTTATTTCATTTCATTAAATACATATGAATTATATGTTTAAATATTAGAATATCAAAAAATATAAAAGAATTTAAAAATATTAAAAATAGTAGTATCGGGAACAGGGACCAAGCTACCGGTGGTCAGGGCTCCAGAGAGAGGAACCTCCTAACAATGCAGGCCGTGTCCAGATGTACCGCTTTCTGAATCAAGCCCTATGCCATGATCCAGCTGCCCAACGAGAGCCTCCTGAAGTGTTGGTCGAGACTGTTGACTATTAAACCATTGGCTGTCACGACTATCGGCACAATGATTGCCGAGTCCACAACCCTTTTTATCATTACGCCTATAATTGCACAAGCGGCGCTTTACAGAAGCATTTTGTTTATGTTGACAAGATGCTTAAAAGGCAGTTCACGACGTAGCTACTCTTGTTCATCATCTGATAAACAACAGATTGTTTGCAGAGTGAATTCTAACTAATATTACCTATAAATGCGAAAGTGAGTTGGTTGGTTCCGATTTCATTTCTTAACTAGGTACTCAACCGATCATGATGAAATTGTCAGGGGTGCAGAAACGACAACAAGGTGGGCAAGCTCTTTGAAAGAGTCATTGCAGACCGCCTCGTCGGACGGCTGGTGCAGGTGGGGCCGGATTTGGCGGAAAGCCTCCGGAAAACTCCGAAAAACTCCGGTATCACCGGATTCCGACCTACCTCTGTCGCGTTGTCGAAGCCTATTTGACGGACAGGGCCGTCATCTACCCCGGTCACCGGGGAGAGTGAAACCGGCGAGAGCGGTGTCCCATAGAGATCGGTCCTGCGGCCGTATCTGTGGGATATCGGGTACGACTGGTTGCTGCGCGACTACCTCCCTAGAGGCGTCAGCGTGGTTTGCTACGCTGACGACACGCTGGTATTGATGTGGTCATATCCGTCCGGCTGATCCGAGGATACCGCACGGTCTCTTCTGAGGCGGCGAGCCTCCTTGTCGGATTGCCGCCATGAGATCTGGAGGAAAATCTCCTCGCCCACATATGGGAGTGGCGAGGGGAGGCAAAACACCGGGGCGTAACTAAGCTGCCGCGAGAAATCACGGTACAACGAACAGAGCTCTGGCGGGATCTCATGGCAACATGGAGAGTGCAATCGTCGCAACCCAGTGCTGGGCACGCCACAATTGTTGCGATAAGTCCCCTCATTGAGGAGTGGCTGGAGTGGCGCCACGGTGCCCTCACCTTCCGCCTGTCACAGGTCCTCACCGGAGACGGTTGTTTTGAGAGATTCCTGTTCAGGGTAAGGTGGGAGAAAATGCCAGGCTGTCACCACTGTGTGGATCGCCCGGAGGACACGGTGGAGCATACGGTGGAGGGCTTGGGCAGAGCACCGCCGCGTCCTCGTGGCGGCGATTGGCGGCGGCGATCTCTCGCGTCCGGCCCTGGTCCAGGCCATGGTACGGAGCGAGAGTGCATGGGAAGCCGTCGCCTTCTTCTGCGAAGCAGTAATGTTCGCAAAGAAGGAGGTGGAGCGCGTGAGTGAGAGGCAATCTCTGCGCACTCTGCGCCCCTGGACGTCGGGAATCAACAACCGACTCCCGACCACCATAGGCGCGGGCTTGCGGGCGGCGAGCATTGGGCAGCTCACCGCCCAGTAAGGACCAGGTCCGGGTTGACGTTGTCTAAAAGAGATGATAGCACTAACTGTCCGTCAGTTAGTGCTAACATCTCTTTTAGGCAACGTCCGCTAGGGCCGATGCCTGCCAGGGCTGCGGGTGGTTCAAAAGAGATAGCGTGACCCCTGGCACTGGCAACTGAAGTAACACGGGTGGGTTTTAGTCGGTAAAGTCTGACGTGCCCTCCCGCTCCGCCCAGAGCGGGAGAAGTCATCTGATGATTTCCCACCCAAAAAAAGGGGGTGCAGAAAAGGACATAGGATACTTTTCATCCACATAAAAGTACTATTACAAAGGGGTTGACACTGAACGCGAGCGAAGCCGCGGGCAAAAGCCAGTTATTTTATATTAACATATGTGCTAGGATTTAATATCAAAGAGCTATGGATTAAAATATCAGGGCGAAATTAAACTATGATCATTTTAGTCAAAAGCTGCTCTGACAAAATACAAGGTGTACATTTTTGAGAAGGAATTCCAGGCCACGAAACCTACACTAACTTGGTACTGTTATGATGAATACAGCAAGGTAAGCGATAAGCCCTAATAATGCGGTTTGAATTCACTATAAATATGGTATGACATATATTATACGAAGACGTCTCGTATCTCTACCTAGTATGGTTAAGTTCTTCGTCCCGTTTAGACGGCAAAGTGCGCCAATTCGAGCGACAATCATAAAATTTTAAGAAATGGATCGGATAAGGATCTAGAAATCAGTCAAATCATGTGTGATGAGTGTTGTTGTGATGTGCACGATCTGACACAGACATGACGGTGGCATTAGTTACCGACATTGACCCGAATGCGATATTTCGGCTGATATCCGTGAATTGCGGTGAACGACATGCAAAACGATAACATACCTACACTACATCCCTTAATCATTGTGTAATTACTTTTAAAAGAGAGAGACCGCCCGCTACCCTCACTCCGCACTGTGTCTTCGGATATGTGAAAATAACAACGATAATCTGACAACCATCGATCACTTTCGATGCTGACAACGTATTTTGGGAATTGTGCCTTGTCACTGCTTTCTAATCAAGAAGGTAATCATGATATTTTTTTTATTATCTAATATAAATTTAGGGCTTTTGGCAAAAACAGTACCATGCCAGTCCCATCATAACCTAATTCAATAAAAGCTTTACACTATTCAAATTTCAAAACCTTATATACTATTTTATAAAGTAAGATAGCTGCATTCGAGACAGGTTCTGATAGTATGCTTTGAACAAAACCAACATCTACCAAATTAATTTTGAAGGTATTCACCAGTTAATCATGATATAATTTCACTTACGTGGGAAAAATCCAGTCCGTATTTGCTAAAAAATAAAACCAACAAATTAGTATAACATTCACAAACATATGAATCAAAATCAAAGAGGTATATGTCATTAGTCATCACACAATGTGAACTTATTGTACCCAGAAAAAACTCATCATCCGCTGTAACAAGCACAAAAAAAGTTGAAAAAATCAAAAAACTCATTTGTATAGCAACAAAACAGTTTGAAGCAAAAAGATCAGTTTTCAAGCTAGAGTGCGCGCAAGATAAGTCTGCGCGTGACATTTGACTTCAAGATTATATCCTAGCCAGGCCTTTTAACCACTTTCGGCGTAATGATGGCAATTATTTACTTTGGAAAACACGCACACTCTCTTGACACCTGACATAAGCGTTCAGAAAGCCAATTTTGTAATTTAAAACGTTCAAAATCTGGTCGCAGTCTCATCTCCGCGACAAACAAATGTCAAATTGTAGGGAAATTAGAGATAGTTTTGACAGATTGAGACTGAAATCAGACTGTGAACGTTCTTAAAATTACAAGAATTGCCCCCCTGATGGCAGCAAACGATTATTTCCAATTTCGGCCGCGCGCAGACTTATTTTGCGCGCACTCTATACCCCAATTGCGTAACAAACTTTCAATTACAATCCAAAGGATTTTGAAGGAAATTTCTAGTCCATCGCTTCATATTGGAAAATTCGTCTGCTAAATAATGTAAATAACGCAATGCATGTTGTTGAACTGTCAAAATAAAAGGCATTGCATTGAAAGTGCCACTACTGCCCGCTGAGGATAGTCGCGTTTCTTAATTATTTCAATTTTTTTTTTGAGTTTTATTTATACATAGAATGGTCTGCTCTAGTTTTTTATTTTGTCAGCAAACATGGCATCGTTTGATATATTTTTTTCAAAATCCATAATTATTGCGTCTTGATACTGTGACTCCCGAGAGACACTGCTCTCGGGAGTCGCATTATCAAGACGAAAGTAACGATAGGTACAGTACTGTCCCAATTGTTAAAATTCATCCAGCCGTTTAGGCTATAGCGTTTCAGTGAAATATACACACATGCTAACGCCCGAAAAACACTACTTCTGAGACAATCGGGTAAATAAACTTACACGTCACAACGGCAATTCAAAACTCCAAAAGTTAAAGTTTCGTTACTGGAATCTCTGCTGTAAAAGAAAAACATGTATTTAATGGAGAAAATTCAAATGAATTGCTCCGAGTCCATTCAGGATCCACGTATCGTCGTCGTCGTAGTATATCACTGAAGTACTTCAGTGATATACTGTTCCTTAGACGGATCAGATACCTACTACAAATCAATCTTATGTCTTATTATTAACTACAGGGTGACTCGTAATTTGACGTATATCTTTCAGAGCGTGATAGTGAGACCCATTTTCAACAAAAGCCTGGGCGAAAATGCATGGAATTCGAGAAAAAACAAATTTTCATGTTTTTTTTTTTTAAATCCCAGAATGCGTCCCGAAAAATCACTTTTCTCTAAACTCTCAAATTCCACGGCTGTCGTTGCTATTCCTTTGGGCACCTAACACTTTATCAAACTTTTTGATGTGACAAAATTTTATACAACACTACAATAACATTACAGTTAAAAGTAAAAGGGACATCTACGTACATGAACTTTGACCAGTAATCTCGAAATTTTACTGTGGCATTAAGCGTACAAAATACTGGAAAGACATCTTCATTTAATCAGCTGTCTAATGAGGTATAAAAAATTTTAAGGACATCTAAATGCCGGTTTAGCTCCTCAATCGCATCGGATATATTATGAACACTTGCCCGGTCATAAAGCTGCAAATCGTCAGCATAAAGATGATTTCATGACACCGAGCTTAGGGCGTTGCAATCCGAAGCTCGGTGGTAATAGGTTAATAAAAACAAAGAATAAAATTGGAGATAATATATTACCTTGAGGGACGCCAGCTGCAAGATCACACCAATTCAAGAGTGTCCAGCATAACAGACTGCTGACGTCTCCGAAGATAAGAGAAAAACCATTCCATTACATCTGAAGAGACCATTGGATAGGAATGTATGGATAAGAGGACTTGGTGACTGCTGGCTGAACAAGGGCTGCACGCCACAGAGAAGGCCGGTGTAATGGGAAAAGCTTATGATGTAAAAGATTGCAGGAAGGAGTTGATCGAGAGTGGTGACGATCATATGTTGGCTGATATTAACTTGCCCACGACTTTGGATTTAATGGATAGAATAATCTTTTTGATCTCTCCCGGGTCTACTGAGGTGAAAACTAAGGGGTTGATAATTATTAGGACGCATTAGACGAGAAAGGTAGTCGAGTGAATCTGAATCCCTTTCTTATTAAATGTAGATACAATAATGAAGTACGCGCTATTCTAAATGGACCTCACAAAGGCTTTTGACTACGTAGATCATTCTTTATGCCTCTATAAACTAGAGAAATACAAAAAAGAAAACATTTGAAATCTTGTTTCTCCCTATTTGGAACTACTATAATATAAATGAGAACAATTACATGCGGAGACAAGGAATTATGTTGGGACTGTTGGGCCCGCCCATAGTGCTAGATCTTTATACATACGGAGACATTTAAACTTTAATCGAGAAGTATTAGTAAAATAAGCTCTATGTAAAATAATAACTTGGTTTATAATAGCATTATAACATTATAGCCTGTATTATACAAAGTTATTCCGTAGTTTGTTTTTAGGTGGTTTTCGTATTCAAGTGTTGCTACCAACGGACCAATAATGTATTTGACAACGGAGTTACTTTGATACTTAATTAACTATTTTTTCCACCGTCTTTCTTCTAACTGCGTAAGCACTAGGAAGTGGTGAAGGGCGGGCCTTTTTGGGGACTGTCTTTTGTAATTTAAACGTTCGAAAAGTGCCGATTCTAAGCCTAATTTGAATAAATGACTTTTGATCTTGAACTATGTATGTTGGGGTCGACTACTTATACCGCCTGACGCAGATCTCCATATGACAGCAACATAAATGACTTCTTTTTTGGCTACTTTAAAAGTATAAATACTTACGGATTCAAATTTTTAGGCTCCTTAATAACATGCGCTTTAACTTCTGTGTTATATAACTGAAATAAAAACAATATTTATAATAATTGTTTATCATATTTTTTTTTTTCTAGAAACGTTGCCCCACACTAGGAATTTCTCCTGTGTCGTGGGTGCGTTTACAAAACTTACAAATATTTGTTCCGTGCGGGAATCGAACCCGCGACACGCAGCGCAGCAGTCAATCGCTTAAACACTGCGCCAACCGTGCCATCAAGTCAAGTCAATATAATTCTGCCTGATACACTAGTTGTCACTAGCCAATTCGTTGGCTTGCTTTGCACTTAAATGTCGCATGGCGGTTCATACACAATAACGAAGCGTTTTATTAGTTTCAATTTAAATTTGAAATTCAAAAATAAGTACAGTCCCCAGAGGAGATAAGTAACCAGGGTCGTTGGATATAGTTGAAGTTTACTAAAAAACCGATAAATGTTTTCGAATGAAATTGAATTTAATTAATAGAAAACAAACAGTTCATTTATCAAATCCATTATTGCACGCTGTGAAATAATACTAATGTCACGCTTTTCTTTTTCTGTGTAAAAATGAACTACTTGAGATCACACAGTGCTATAAAAAGTATTATTTCACGTAAACATGAAGAAGGTCGCAGTAACTTGGCCATTTAGTATTTTTAGGACAACAAATTTGGAACTATTTGAGGTTCACAAAAAGATCCACATTCATTATATACAAAAATATGAATAAACACTTTAAGTGTTCATTCATATTTTTAAGAAAGCAAAAAAGGAATTATTTGTGGTTCGATTAAATACATGACCTTATGAAACGTCAGAAGCTAGGTAGGTCAATACCACATAGGTAGGTAGGTATGGTGGGGGTAATAGGTCATTTTATATGGAGGAGAGATGGCTAGAAAACTACCACGGTGACTCTCTTAGTCGGTTTTAGAATGGTTGAGCGGTGTCGTGCGAGCGCCGTGGACGATGGGCGATGAAGGAAAGAGACCACGTGGTCACGAATGATAGCCAGAACAGCCATTTGCAAAAAAAAAATAGTATTTAAAGATTCTTTTATATTTAACTAGCGACCCGCTTCGCATGGATGTATGTATTATTAATAAACCTTCCGGAATCAATTCTCTTAATAATGATGAAACTGCATCAAAATCCGTTACGAAGATTAAAAGAACAACGCGGTCACACGAAAAGCAACTTTAATTTATAATAACTATAGATTTGTAAAGCAATAAAAAATCGATCTTATATTATCTAGGATAATATTGACTTCTCACGAACAAACACACAAATTTTTTACAAATACTTTTAACTTATTTGAATACACAGAAGGTGTATTCAATTTTATTAATAATAATTAATAAAACGCATGAACGCTTGCACACTCCTGTAGCAACCTACAGGAGTGTGCAAGCATTTATTTATCAAAAACAATCAATAATTCAAGCAGAAGAAATAATAATAATGGATAAAGTCACTTACCAAAACAGAAAAACATAAAAAACTTATTAAAATCATTTTGAAGAAATACTGTCAACTACTTGTGTATTGTAACATCAGGTTGTGTAATTTAAACAAACTGTAGGTAACTGTTGGACTATATTAGTAACAGCTCTGAAAACAGGGATAACCAGCTAGATTTTAGATTAAAAAAAAATAATAATAGTATGCAGAAACTCCCTGTTTTCCCGCTTCCGTTTTAGATACCTATTACTAAAAATATTTTAATACGCTAACTAATCCCAAGTTGCATGGAATAGCATGAAACTTTGATAAGAACGTATACTCCACAAAATTTATATTGAGCCAAATTTTGGGGTACTGTATTAAATTTTCTTAATACCCTTTAGTTTTCTTAGACCAAAACTAAAACCGTACCCTTAACCTTAACCCAAACTTAGTTGTAATCTTAACCCAACCTCTGCAAAAGCGCTGAACCCTAAGAACTTGACAGGGGTTTATGATCTGTGTAACATGAATGTTAAACTATTTGACAATAACGGTGGTAAAATTCTACTTTTTGACCGGTACGGAACGGATGTGCAATTTAAATTAAACTCGTACTTGAGCGATATTTTTACATTATTCGATAATTTTCCTTAAAAATGGTACCCGATATGGGAAGTATTATTTTAAAGTTTCCGTTATTAGGGCACTTTAATGAGAGTATGATAAAGAAGTATACACGTGACTCCCCAACGTGAAATATTTTTACGGAGAGGAAGCCTATCGATACAACTTATGGTTGTGCATTCTGAAAGTTAGCAACGTCGCAAGTAGCTATCAAATATTTCACAGTTTGGATTAATTAATCAATAAGGATTACTAAAGGGTTTTCCAATAGGGACGGGCCGATGTTGGCGGCCCTGTTGTTTGGGCGGGATCTGTCAAATCTATTTTTTAATATTCAAAAGAAAAACAATCTGAAAGAACGCCAAGCGAAAAATCGCGGGTGGCGATAGCATGCTACGCGGTGGGTCGGGGGTCGAATAGTTCAATAAGTTGCAGTCGCTTGTAATTTATATTCTTCATGTGTACAATCGACGATTGTATTTTAGACCAACCGTGCTCATCTATTTGTCCAGCAACTGCTATGGAAGTAGGAAATACTTTTGTAAGTTAACATAATTAAATAATTAGTTGGCTCCTATTATGTTATCTTTTACCTGCCATTTTTATGTTACTACTAGCTTCTGCCCGCGGCTTCGCCCGCGTGGATGTCGGAAATTATCCCACGGGAACGTGCTAACAGGATAAAATGTATGTGCACCAGGATGCCATCTATCTCGCGGGCCCTTTGTGGCTAATTACAATAGAAAACCAATTGTGTCTCATTAATGGTGATTAAGAGGGTACCTATATGATCTTTACCTAAGTACCTACCTAATTAAAAAAATAAATAAACTCAATAACAGAAAATAAAATACCTACCTACCTAAATAAACCTATTTATGACCATAACTAATCTAAACTCAATCATCATCTGCCTAGCCTTTTCCCAACTATGTTCAGGGCCGGCTTCCAGTCTAACCGGATGCAGCTGAATACCAGTATTTTACATGGAGCGACTGCCTATCTGACCTCCACAACCCAGTTATTGGGTAATACGATACCCTTGGTACGACTGGTTGTCAGACTTTCGGGCTTCTGACTACCCGTAACGACTGTCAAAGATCCACGAATGACAGCCGGGACCAACGGCTTAACGTGCTTTCCGAGGCACGGAGGTGTCTCGGTATGTAAAGATGGTCACCCATCCACAGACCGACCGCGGCAAGCGTAGCTTAACCTGACCGATCGACCTGTGCGGCTGTTATTATTTAGCCACGGGCCCCTCAATCTAAACTCAATAAATAAGCAAAATCTCTAAAAACTAATATCTATACGAATGACTATCCTACCTAACAGTATTATAAAATAACCTACGGTCACTACGTACACTATCAAATATACTACCTATACTTTAAAATTAAAATCTATACCTACGACTTATATAAAAATAAACCTAAATAACTCTAAAAAGTAAAAGGAATAAAAATGAACTCCACTGCGTGTGACCTAACCTACGACAAACTTATTATTTGCGGTTGGTACAGTAATCGGATTATTGTATATACTTTCCGGGATAAAAAGTACCCAGTGTGGTGCCCAGGATATTAAAGAATAATTATACCAAGTTTCATCGTAATCGAACCGGTAGTTTTTGCGTGATGCCTGAACAAACAGACAGACCGACAGACAGACAGACAGACAAAAATGTTTTTAATCACATTTTTGGGTTCGGTGTCGGTCTAGTAACACCCCCTGCCATTTATTTTTTTGATATTTTCAATGTACAGAATTTTCACTTCTACAGATTTATTATATAAGTATATCCCCCTTTGGGGGGTAGTTTTGAAAAACATATAATGATAAAGTTTATTACTTACGTAGGCAAGTATTCTTGCCAATTTTCAAATTTATCAACAAATAAAATAAGATTTTTCATATAAGCTGTATCCCCACTTTTCACCCCCATAGGGCCACCCCTATCTCTATCTATCTTTAACACATCTCAAACGATTTATCAAAATTCCACAATTTTGATAAATCGTTTGAGATGTGTTCATAACTTGACACAAAGATTATTTATACCAATTTTCGAGTAAATCAAGCTACGCTGTAAAATCCTCCCCTGTAAAATTGACTACCCCTTTTCAACCCATCAGGGGTAGATTTTCGAAAAACCCTGATACACATTATTCTTTATTTTCAATCTTAGGTATAAATACGGAGTTTCGAGTAAATCGGACCGCGAGCTAAAATTCTTCCATACAAAATTTGAAACCCCCTAATCCATTGTTAGGGGGTAGTTTAGAAAAAAAAAACTGGCAATCTTCATAATTTATTTAGGTAAGTATTCGTGCCAAGTTTCAAGTTTATTAATTCAAGGAATAAGATTTTTCATACAAACGAAATCCCCCCATTTCACCCTCTTAGGGGTGGAATTTCGAAAAATCCTTTCTTAATGGATGCCTACTCTTCACGAAGAACACACCCTCCAAACTTCATGTCTCTAGGACCAGCGGTTTAGGCTGTGCGTTGATATATCAGTCAGTCAGTCAGTCAGGACTTTGAATTTTATATGTAAGTATAGATATACATAGATGAACTATGCAAACAGTCAGTATTCAAGTGAATGCAACTATTATACTCTCCAGAATACGTGCGTTCGCTACGAATAACTGAATCCTTATGGCAGCGGCGCGTTTTTTTTTTTGAATGGCATCTCGTAGTTGACCTTGAGAGGTCGTGAATACTTAACCGGACTATCCTGTGGTTGCCTTAAGAATTCTTAAAGCCTCCAGCCAGGGCTGCATCTAGATTAAAACTAAGTGACTGCGCGCCAAGGGCACCCCCTGTGGGGTACGAACCTCGGCTTAGGACGTCGCTGGGAGAGGGCAGCAAAGGGACAGGCTGGATCGAATTGGACAACGGCGCGGCTCTCAGCGCGCTTTATATAGCCACGGACGCGCAGGCGCGAGGCGTGTAAATGTTCGCCGTGATTCTTTAAATTGACATAACTTTTTTATTTATTAACCGATTGACATGAAATAAACACTAAATGTTAAGTGAAGCTTACTACAATATATTAGTGAAAACCGCATCTAAATCGAATAAGCCGTTTCTGATATTAGCGTGCACAAACACACAGACAAACAGACAAACAGACAAACAGACAAAAAAAAATCTAATTACAATTTCGGGTTCGGCATCGATATTATAACAACCCCTGCTACTTTTTTTTTATATATTTCCATTGTACAGACACCACTTTTCTACAATTTTATTATATGTATAGATTAGAGCTGATTTTTCAATCATCTGATAGGTAACATTATTCGAGAAATAATTTTGAAAATTTTGACAGTTATTTATTTCATTTAAAAACTCAAACGTCAATTTTATTCCTTGAATAAAAGTTATCTGGCGATGGAAAAATCAGCCCTTATTGTAACGTATATATCTATTTATTTGATATCCAGGTCAAAAGTGGCATGTCTATAACGGAACAGAAGTTGCGACATCAATTGAACCGTAAAACACTTCGAGCCGAAACAAGAAAAAAGGAAATGGCTGCTTTAAGATCAAAAAGCGGGCATTTCAAATAAGACTGCAGTGTTTTCTAATGTTACAGAGCAATTAGAAGATCGTTCTATAATTAAAGATCAATCTGCTACCTGCAGCAATATTAACATCTTGAGCATTTTTTACTATTAACTAGTGTTTAAAATTAACTCCTCGGCTGCTCGGCTGCATGCCCATGTCACGGTAGAACATGGAGGACTCTTATAATAAAATACCTACGTACTAAATACTCATATTTGCAAACCAATGATTTGATTTGAATATAACATAAGTCAAACTGGTAGATTATGCACCGAGGGGCTAAAGTTGTGTCTTATGTCACGGGCGTCATATTGAATCTCGAGCGCAATGAAGGATTCGGGATTTAACTCCCGAGCGCAGCGAGCGAGTTAAATAACTCACGAGCGAAGCGAGGGAGTTAATACAAGAATCCTGAATGCAGCGAGGGATTCAAGCTAGCCCAAGGCAAAGACACCTTTAGCCCAGAAGAGGATACTCTACTTTTTACACCTACTGTGAGAAAATAATAGCCATAGTACGAAAAACAAAGTATTTATTAAATAAACAAACAGTAAGAATAAATAAATTAACTAATGTTACAGCCTACATTACTATTACGGTATTAAGGCGTGGTACGGTATTTGTTATTATTAATGCCAGTTTCAATGTTATTCCATTCCTTTTAAAAAATGGTAGTTATCTAATTATTCTTACAATATTATGTCTTCAAAAACATGGCTGCGATTTGAAGAAGCAGTCGTTATGATTTTGTAGGAAATCGAGAATATCATCCACGCGTAGTAAGGGTATCGAGAATAGCTTTCCTCTTTCTAGCACCAAAGGGTGTTTGTTAGTACTATACTGCCAATTTAGCTGAGCATGTGAGATTCCAAATTCAAATCACATTATTGACCAGCGGGTCATAATGAAATCCAGTACAATATTATTGACCGGCTGTGCCCCCGGCCACTAATGACTCACTTTAGGTTAAGGTTGCTTGACATATAATTTGACATTTTCGAGCAGGTGGTGTGAAAAGTAACATTTTGTTAATAAAAGTTACATTTTATTTATTAGGGAATATTTTGTTTAAATAGCTCAAAATACAGTTAATTATCACATCAAGCTAACCGAAACTGTCAAATTTTCCCAATCACCCTTGAACCTAGTGCTTTAGCGATAAAGTTTAAAATCTATTAAAGATATTTGACATATTGTGGAAGCTTGATGTGCTAGCGTTTGTACATCACATTTCTATCTTTGTATCAAAATTTTAGATCGGGCGATTAGTCAAAATCCGAAAAAAAACTTTTTTAAAATAAAATAATAAATTGATTAATCAGTTTGTTATTGTATAATTTAAACACAAAGAAATAATTAAACATAACCGTTTAATAATTACCTCATAGAACTAAGAACGTTTTGAATTACAAGAATTGGCCTTCAGCATATAAAATATTATAAGAATAAGTGAATGAAAGGAAATAAAAATATATAGGTATAAAAGTATTAGTGGGATGTAAAATAATTCTAACTTAATTACAAAGAGCTATATGTTTGAGCTGTTTGGGGTTGAAACACTAGGGCCTTGGGATCCGAGTGCTCATCAAATTTTTCGTGACATCGCCAAGCGGTTGGTTGACTCTTCACGTGCCCAGGAGGCTGGCCTATTTTTAGCCCAAAGAATCAGCATTGCCATCCAACGTGGTAATGCTGCCAGCCTTTTGGGCACTTATCCCATTGACAGTGATGCGGACGAATTTTTTGATGCCCAATGAGCTCCTGCCTTTTTTTATATTTTTTCGTATTATATACTTGTATATAGTGTATATTAGTGTTAGTTGATATTTGTTTAACTTGAAATAAAATTACAAAGAAAATTAATAAAGTGCTCTTCCTCTCTCTACTTATTTAAAATGTGCTGTGCCCGACAGGGTCCATAATTGTTTCTATTATTTTTCTTTTATTTACCACCTGTAATTGTACATTATGGATTGCAATAAGCTATTTGAGATTTGAACATAGAATATACTTCTTGGATCTACTCGTTCGTACGCGAAACGGCGAAAGAGATAAATTAATCAGTACGCACGACTACACATCAAGCTATACATAAACAGTAGAAAGAAAGAAAAAGTATTAATTGCGACTCGTACAGGAAGAACACAAACTAGACTAAACACAGTCCAAAATAAATTTATTTATGGAAAAACCCAATAACCCGTTGTCGAGCCCGGGAATCGAACCCAGGATCCTGCTTAGCAGTAGCGCTTGCGACCACTAGACCAACGACTAGCCTATTCCTGAGCACAATATCCCTCATTTAATCCAAGAACTCTTTGCCCGACCCACAGAGCACGGAGACGCCACTGCTAGAGGTGGCATTGTCAACACTTTCTATACACACCAAGCGACTTACCGTTTTATATACGATGAATAGAAACTGATGGCTTTGAAGACAGTCCGTGACGGAAATTGTGCGCTCAAAACACTTTCAGCGTAACGTATTTTATTAGTATCTAGTCGCTGCCAACATGACCATTCCCTGCTCTGTGGTCCAACCTAAGCATAGAGCCCAGTAGGTACACTGGGTAGGGCCAAGTGCAGTCACGGCGTTTCAAGTGGGAGAAATAAAAAAGGGGAATAACTAATTTTTATTTAATGACATTTAGTTTAAGGCAAAGGACAATGTTTAAATGTTATAACATAGAGTACTACCTCAAAAAGCTACCAAGTCTTGATTTTCTGTAGTTTTTTAAACACTATACTCAAATATTTTGATTTATTATTTTATTTATTTGTCTTCTTTTTTAACTTCTTAGGCCTGATTTTTCTTGCTTGATCAAATTCTTGTCAGCAGGATCAGACGCTCGTCGATGGCTGACTGATGACCATGTCTCCATATTACGGCAGGATTTGACGATTTGCTGAAATATTTTGAACAAAATATAACATTTTTAAAATATTGGCCGAGTTAAATAATTACAATTAAGTATAACAAACATCTGGGTGACAAACACTCTTCACGCGTATTTTATTTTTCATCACATCTAATAAAATAAAACTAGTGTATTCTTGGTAAACAGGGACTAAAATAGCTCTTTAATCCCTAGGGACTAAATGTGATTTGAATTTGGAATGTGGATATTGTTAGAAAAAGTTCTAATCACCAAAGAGATCAATCACGAACATTGTATGAACAAGTAGGTAACAGGCTGTATGATAAAGTAAAAGGCGCGCGAGCCAAATAAAAAAAAGGTTTTTTTTTCTATTAATGTACAGGTCGACCATAAAGTTCTCACTTCATAGGTTTTAGTCGCCGTCGACGAACACAAAATGATAGGTTGTTGTGGTGCGTATACCCCCGCATTAGAATGTTGGATTTGGGCTGACGCTTTATGTTCAAATATAAACTAGCCTCTAATTATGTCTATGTATTGCTCCTAATTGTATGTAAATCAATAAACGTACTATTCTTGTTCCTAAGTTGCAGTTACTTATTTTTTCATAGAGGGCGATAAAAATTAGAGTGTCCACCTCGGGAGCAACACTATTATAAGCTCGAGTGACGTACTTACTTTGAATCCCTTGCCTTCAAAATGTTGTTTGCTCCCTTGGCAAACAAACTACTATTTAATACATTGTGTTTCGTTTCTGTTTTCTGTTACAGTCCGTTTTCAATATTCTCAAGGAGGAAAAGCGTTGCTGGCTTTGTCAGCTGATATTTTGTGGAACCAAATAACCATGTGGGTAGAAGGCTTTAAAGATAAGTGGCATACATACTGTCGCGCTATTTTGAAAATGGCGGCCACGCATGAGACCTATATGAATCGATAGCTGATATCAATGCAAACAGAAAACATAATAAGACAAAACCCCGTAAATCGTCACATTTCCGAGACATTAATGTTCACAGTTGATGATTGCATCACGTGATCAACTTTGAACGTTAATAACTCAGAAACGCCGCCATTGTCTAACTGGAACGAATCTCGTCCCAGGATCTTATATCAGCTGTACCTTTAAATATATAGGTAAAATAAAGTCGCTGTTCATGGAATCGGAGTAAAATTCACCGCGCGGAAGCGCGTTTTTATATAATTTGTATGTTGAACTGCATTCATACTAAACTTAAATATATTAACGTAATCTCAATGTTTTGTCAAGTCGTAAAAACCATGCGAAGCAGGGGAGGATCGCTAGAATAAATAAGAAACATACCTCTTCTGTACCGAGTGTATGACATTCTGATGGCAATGACAAAGAGCGTGCCGCAAGCGAACGCAGACAACCCAACAGCTACAACCGTTACCATGGAATAATTTTCAGCAATTTTTAAGACCGGTCCTCTGGAATGACAGAAAAAATACGATAAAGTGCGATAAGTTTGGTGATGGGATAAGGCTGTACGAATCAAAATCTGCACCACGCCATTTCATTCTGCCCCGACTGTCGAGACAGAGTAAAAACAACTATGTCAGCATTAAAAATTAAATTAGCCGGGAATTTGATTCGTACGGACTTAACCCGAACATAGTTCAACATTATGTAATTGATTAACAAAATAGCATCAGCAGAAGAATCAAGCTACCAGATACAGATGGTTACCCGATGGTTATAGGTAGCCTTTATACCTTCACAGATTAGGGACGGGTTGTTTCACGTCCACTACACGTAACGCGTATACGAAATTTTAATTATGCATGACATCTTTTTTTTTTTCTTTTACTTTGAAAAAAACTCGTGATGTTGAGCTAGATGCACACCATATTTGTACGCCTCCTGGCATAACATAGCGTTCTGTTCACCAAACTCAAGATCTGTATTTCTTTACTTACCTGTGTTAACAAATAAAAGTGATTTGATTTGATTTGATTTGACAAAAATGGCGCAAAATATCGTTAAACCAAAAAAAGCGTTGTTTCAAATTACAATCACAAAATTATACCCTTGACGTATGTCAAATTTTAACGATCACGCAATCATTTATATTTGATTACGTATGTAACGTTAACCAACCCGCCCTAGGTATCTTAACGTTAATTTTAATAAGGCGGACACATCGGTGTTCATTATAAAATCGAAATAACAGTTTTTAAACTAGGTCAACCGTAAACAACAAACACAACACAGGGAAACAGAAAAATATGAAATGAGTTAATAAGCAAAACCGTTACCTTTCAGAGAACTGTTTCCTAGTTGATATGTTCGTAGGTTTTGTTGCAGTTGCTTCAGAAATCGTGAGGTTCGTGGTAGTTGCTTCTGAAAACGTAGAGTTCGTTGTATTTGCTTCAGAAATCGTGGGGTTTGTTGCAGTTATTTCAGAAATGGTGGAGTTCGTTGTATTTGCTTCAGGAATCGTGGAGCTCGTTGTATTTGCTTCAGAAATCGTAGGGTTTGTTGTAGTGATTTCAGAGATCGTAGAGCTCGTTGTATTTGCTTCAAAAATCGTGAGGTTTGTTGTAGTTGCTTCAGAAATCGTGGGGTTTGTTGTAGTTATTTCAGAAGTCGTGGAGTTTATTGTAGTTATTTCAGAAATCGTGAAGTTTGTTGTAGTTGCTTCAGAAATCGTAGGTTTCGTTGTAGTTGTTTCAGAAATCGTGGAGTTCGTTGTAGTTGCTTCAGAAATCATGGGGTTTGTTGTAGTTATTTCAGCAGTCGTGAGGTTCGTTGTAGTTGTTTCAGAAGTCGCGTGTTTTGTTTTAGGTGTTTCAGAAGTCGTGATATTTGATGTAGGTGTTCCTAAAGTCGTGGGTGATATTATTGTTTCAGAAGTCACGTGTTTTGTTGTAGGTGTTTCAGAAGTCATGATATTTGATGTAGGTATTTCAGAAGTCGTGATATTTGATGTAGGTATTTCAGAAGTCGTGATATTTGATTTAGGTGTGTCTAAAGTCGTAGGTTTTATTGTAATTATTGTAGAATTCGTGATATTTGATGTAGGTGTTTCTAAAGTCGTAGGTTTTATTGTAGTTATTGTAGAATTCGTGATATTTGATGTAGGTGTTTCAGAAGTCGTGATATTTGATGTAGGCGTTTCAGAAGTCGTGATATTTGATGTAGTTGTTTCAGAAGTCGTAGGTTTTATTGTAGTTATTGTAGAATTCGTGATATTTGATGTAGGTGTTTCTAAAGTCGTGGCTTTTATTGTGGTTATTGTAGAATTCGTGATATTAGATGTAGGTGTTTCTAAAGTCGTGGCTTTTGTTGTAGTTGTTGTAGAATTCGTGATATTTGATGTAGGTATTTCAGAAGTCGTGATATTTGATTTAGGTGTGTCTAAAGTCGTATGTTTTATTGTAATTATTGTAGAATTCGTGATATTTGATGTAGGTGTTTCTAAAGTCGTAGGTTTTATTGTAGTTATTGTATAATTCGTGATATTTGATGTAGGTGTTTCAGAAATCGTGATGTTTGATGTAGTTGTTGTAGAATTCGTGATATTTGATGTAGTTGTTTCAGAAGTCATGATATTTGATGTAGGTGTTCCTAAAGTCGTGGGTGATATTATTGTTCCAGAAGTCACGTGTTTTGTTGTAGGTCTTTCAGAAGTCGTGATATTTGATTTAGGTATTTCAGAAGTCGTGATATTTGATTTAGATGTGTCTAAAGTCGTAGGTTTTATTGTAGTTATTGTAGAATTCGTGATATTTGATGTAGGTGTTTCTAAAGTCGTAGGTTTTATTGTAGTTATTGTAGAATTCGTGATATTTGATGTAGGTATTTCAGAAGTCGTCATATTTGATGTAGGCATTTCAGAAGTCGTGATATTTGATGTAGGTGTTCCTAAAGTCGTGGGTGATATTATTGTTTCAGAAGTCACGTGTTTTGTTGTAGGTGTTTCAGAAGTCGTGATCTTTGATGTAGGTATTTCAGAAGTCGTGATATTTGATTTAGGTGTGTCTAAAGTCGTATGTTTTATTGTAATTATTGTAGAATTCGTGATATTTGATGTAGGTGTTTCTAAAGTCGTAGGTTTTATTGTAGTTATTGTAGAATTCGTGATATTTGATGTAGGTGTTTCAGAAATCGTGATATTTGATGTAGGCGTTTCAGAAGTCGTGATATTTGATGTAGTTGTTTCAGAAGTCATGATAATTAATGTAGGTGTTTCTAAAGTCGTAGGTTTTATTGTAGTTGTTGTCGAATTCGTGATATTTGATGTAGGTGTTTCTAAAGTCGTGGCTTTTGTTGTAGTTGTTGTAGAATTCGTGATATTTGATGTAGGTGTTTCTAAAGTCGTAGGTGTTGTTGTTGTTGTTATAGGAGTCGCGTGTCTTGTTGTAGGTGTTTCAGAAGTCGTAATATTTGATGTAGGTGTTTCTAAAATCGCATGTTTTGTTGTAGGTGTTTCAGAATTCGTGATATTTGATGCTGGTGTTTCTGAAGTCGTGGGTTTTGTTATAGTTGTTGTGTGTTCTGTTGTCATTTTATCAAGATCTGCTCTGATATTTCTGCAATAGAAATATGACAAAGATTAAGCATTTTGTATTTCATCATAATATTAACAAATAATTTTTATTTATATCAACATGTTTGCAATGAAATATAAAGTAGGCACTCACTTTAAGGATTGACAACTATTATCAATTTGAGCGAGCCTGAAACAAATTGATTCACGTATCAACAAAAGTAGAAAAATAATTTTAATCAAAAATGCTTGTAATGTTGTTATTATTTTGACAACCTTCTTAGGAGGGAGTCGCGCACATTTTTAAAGGTGTATTTAGAAAAACACACATACATAAACATACACCTATAAAAATGTGCGTGTGTGGGGTTGACAAAAAATATCTCCTAATAAGTCTGCTCGACTAGTACCATGCTGTGTGATTTTTTTCTAATCACAATCACTTTTGACGTTGAGTGTACTCAGCTGTCAGCTGCAACGCGACTGATCCAAGAGAAAAAAAGCACCTTCAAGAATACAATAGGGCCATAAACGGACGTCACGCGTAGCGGACGGGACGCGACTCCGTCGACCTTCAGTTTCGGCCTGTATTGCAACTTGTCAGTTAAGGGCTGCAATGCTGACCGCGCTGTGTTTCTCTGGAGCACTTGCCATCATCAGCGCTGGCAGCAATGCAGTCATTACAGACCGCGGCAGTAATGTACAGACGCCAGCACATCCAGCTACTACCATCTGTCAAATATCTTTTATAGATTTGCAACTTTATCGCTAAAGCATTGTGGTTCATGGTTGATTGGGTAAATTTGACAGTTTCGGGTAGCTTGACCTGCTGGCGTCTGTACTATAATTACGATGAGCTTCACCAAAGAGATTTATTATTGTTATTGCAGTCTATATCCCGTCACCTGGATGATATCATGCTCAAACCGTTATCAATCAGTCTGCATAGCCTTCCAGTCTAAGCGGTTAATTAATACAACCATACCCCAAAATGAAAAAAGCTAATAAAATAATTAAAAAATAAAATAAAAACTATTGCAGCTGAAAACAGGAGTCGTGCTATGGCTCCCCATGGCAAAATACTGATATTCAGTTGCATTCAGTTAGACTGAAGCCGACCTCAACATAGTCGGAAAATGGCTAAACAGATGATGAAGTAACAAAAATGTAGATTTTGAAGATTACGAAGTACCTACTGAGAAACGAATGGTGAAACGGGAGTGGTTGATTAGGTAACTGCTTACGTTATGAATTAATTACCTAACTAGGAGTTGCTTTGCTTGACGTAAATGAAAACGGGTATAAAGGCCTCATGCTCATTTACTTTCGATGTAGGCGTAAGACTAAATTTACATTAAACAAAGATTTTGGTAGTCAACGTAACTAAAAAACCAATACTCACAAATCTGAACCCAATCGTTGCCAATTTTTGCGAAGGGTGCAATCAATCTGGAAAGTATCACAATGATACGAATATTTTATAAATAGAAATACACCATACCATTAAGTATCATTATTAATAACTAAATACATCTTTTTTCTAATAGAACTAAGGCTAAGGGAACCACCGACTGGGTCCCACTAAACGTACGGCGTTATCGCGGCAGGCCGAGACAAAGATGGCAGGACGAGCTTGACTCCTACCGTAGAGAGGCACTCTAAAGGACATTTTTTTTTTTAAATACATTGCCCCTCACTAGGAATTTCTCCTGTATCGTGGGTGCGTTTACAAACATTTAAACTTACACACACAAACAGCCAGACGCGGAACAACTACTTGTAGGCCATACAAATATTTGTTCCGTGCGGGAATCGAACCCGCGACATACCTACAGCACAGCAGTCAATCCCTTAACCACTGTGCCAACCGTGCCGTCAAAGAATTGTGTGGAAAAGGGAGAAAGAGGCCTTTGGCCTGCAGTGGGGACAATACAGGCTAGTTAGATAGATTAGATAGACATCTTTCTTCATGGTTTTAGGGTTCCTTACCAAAACGGTCCCAACCTCTTTGAAAAAGGCGACTTGGTTATTCAATAAACACCTCTTTGTCATATCATAGGAGTCACAGGACCGCCGTGCAGGGCCTGCATGGAGGACGACGAGACACATATGCTTCTAAACTGCCCGGTGGTCGCCACGTATAAGGCAAAGTACTTCGGTAACCCAGGTACCCTTGCTGGCCTTCCTTGAGAAGCTGGGGTAAATCGAATAATCGATTTTCCTACCCGTACGCAAAATACGCGCATTGATATGGAGTTGCGGACACCAGCCCGTATTACCTATTACCTATGGTGCACCTTCCAGTGCTTTTACACAATAGCGGCAAGCGTTGACGGCAAAGGCAACTGCAGACTGCACTACAGCTGCCGTCGACGCGTGTCGTCGGCTGAAGTGGCCTCTGTCGTTCGCGTGTACCGCTCGAGTGTATGAGCACTTTTTGAAATAGTTTTAAACATGGAATTAGTATGTACTATAATAGTACAACTTAAGAACGTTAAGGGGGACGGGGGGAGGACGCGTGATAAGTGGGGACGAGTCATAAGCTTCGTGACGTCACATGTATCTAAAGTATTGAAACTCTAAACTTCAAGTTTAACGAAAAACTTTAACTACTATTACCAACTCTATCAATATTAAATAAGATCTAAATTCCATGGTCCATGAACACAAGATGATTATATTTTGTATCGTTCATTTGATTAATTTTATTTTGTAAAAGTGTATTTTATATTTTTATTATGTAAAAGTTCTAAAATGATTGATTTATTGTTGATTGTATGAAAAGATATCATGTATATACCTACTAAAACATGTTCCGCAGAAAATAATTAACGATTAGGTACCTATTATTATAATCATTTGTACGTTTTCTTAATTCTGAAAATTATCACTTACCGGAGTTCCCTCCATCTTTATGCTGAAAGTAAAACATACAGTGATTAAAGATGTGTTTATAACAATAATAATAAATTATTTATATCTTACCACAATTTACAGAGATATTAATTAATAATCTACAGACACAATTTCATAATTAATTTGTGGAAGACTGGTACCTACACTAAGTTTTCTACAAAACCTGTACATACTATATGTCAGGTCACCAGGCCCCCTAATCAAAGTTTTACATTATTTTTGTTGCACTGGAGACGATCTGATTCGTATATCACATTGAAATAAAAATCTCACACATTATAATATTGCAATACTGCTCATTAAACCTGATTTATAAAAATCGTGTATTTATTAAATACGATAGTTCTGATTGGGTTAATTATACAGTTAGGTACAGTCACATCCAAAATATATTCGTTACCATAAGGGGTATTTTATACTACTGATTGCACAAAAGAATCTGCTTCATCGTCATTGCATGTTATATTTCATCGCAATGCCAATACCGCAGAATGACATTCAGCCATCTTCTTTACATGTCAGGCCACATTACAAAAGAGACACTGGTATACTCTGATAGTTAAATTATTTATCTATACTCGTAATAATATTAGAAAGAGGTAAAATTTGTTTGTTTGTATGTATATACGGGGTAATCTCCGAAAATACCAGTCGGATTTGAAGAAATCTTTTTGCATTTGATTGCCCAATTCTTGAGGAAGATAATAGGCTATTTATCATCACGCTACGACCCTTAGGAGCCGAGCAAAAGGAAAAAAAGCCAGAAAAAATGCCAAGCGCATACAAAGTAGTAGCACGGGCGAGCGATGGGATACGACGCGATGGGTCAGGGGCCAAAATTTCACGCGGACGAAGTCGCGGGCAGGTGTCAGTATTTAATAAAATGGCTGGCCACTAATAAGGTTTTAGGTTAATGTCAAAAGTCCAAATTCAAAATTTGCTAACGGGTAATGGAGTGCAGCATCGGTCTTTACGTACGTACAGATCGAGTTAGCAACACCACCCTGCACTCCATAGCAATGTTGGAGAAACAACAGCCAAGTGAGGTGGGAGTGGGTCGGACACGTCGCGCGATTGCATCCGGAGAGATAGGCAAAGATCGTGAGTCACTGGAAGCCTGAGGCTGAGGGAGGAGATCGCCGTCGAGGTGGACCACGGTGTGACGATCTGAAAACGTTTGCAGGGTCAACATGGCCACACATCCCACAAGACAAGGAGGTTTGGAAGGAAAGAAGAGAGGCTTTCGCCCAGCAGTAGGACACAGTATAGGCTACCAAAAAATAAGAAAGTTAATGTCAACTCGACATTGGTCAAAGCAATATGCTGTTTTGATATTTGTTATC
The DNA here is from genome assembly GCA_951799955.1 of Apamea anceps. Classification (NCBI taxonomy): domain Eukaryota; kingdom Metazoa; phylum Arthropoda; class Insecta; order Lepidoptera; family Noctuidae; genus Apamea; species Apamea anceps. The sequence continues at coordinate 2,082,905 of OX637504.1, read as the reverse complement.
AAGTAATTAAATACTGGTTTCTATGCAATGGTCCGCTCAGTGCTGTAGCTATCATGTGTCCCGTTGTTAAAATAAAGGATTAAGACGAAGATATAAAAGACTTAACTGTACCTAATAATTCATCCATTAAATTCAATCCGGCACATCATAATACAGGCAGTTAAAAACCCCATCACATAGCCGTCAACGCAAACCATACAAAAAACTAAGTAACTTTGTGCAAAAATAATTTCTGGGAAACTACTTTTATTTTTGGCGTGAAAAATCATTGTTATCAGCAGTGCGCTACGTAATGCACGCAAATCATTGTGTTTATGGGTGCATGCAACGGTACATGAGTCATGTGAGTATCTAAAGTTGTGTTATAACATTAAAAATTTTGTAAAAGTTGGAATTTTTCTGTAACCAGGAGGTTCCCAAGTATGCTCCAGTACAAAAATATGATTATAATGTCGAGGAGTAAAAGTGGCTGTCGGCTTCGTTAAGTGTATTTTGACAACTGTTATATAAAACATACGTCAACAGCTTGCGATCACTGTCTGTGCAATCTGAGTAGGTAGGTCCGGGCAGCAACAGTTTCACAAATCTTAATTGTTGGAATATAAATAAATATTAAAAGGAAACTTGAATGGCATCACAATTAAAATACATAAATTATTTCATGAACTGCGGCCAACTAGTATTATTTTTAATATTGTGTTATTAAGATGATATTTAAAATTAACACACAAGTAAATGCCCGATAATAAAAGTCCGTTATTAAAGATTTACACAGAATAGTTCATTTTTTCATGTAGTCTAGGTCAAACATAAGTGTAAGTTTTACTGGAGAAGTTTACAATTTACGCAAGTTTAACTTTTTACAGTACACACGGCGACAAATCAAGCTATACGTTTCCAATTTTGGCTGACCTGTCATTGTATAGGCTTTTCGTACAATAAGAAGTCAGCTTATAGTGGTTATGTAAAGCTTGATATGTCGCCGTGTGTACTTAACTGTAATATGCATCAAATGATTGTGTGGAGTCTGGAACTTTACATTTTAATAAAATTAAAATAATGTGTTGTGCATATAAAAGTATAAAAACAACAACTTACTTAGAACATGCGCACATTCCTTCCAGAAATTTCACTCTGAAAATAAGATCATTACAATCTTAATCTTATTAAGTTCAATTAGTTGATCAGGCTGCTTGAGTTAACTTCGTAAAAATCGATTCGGTTGTAGAGCTATCAAAACTTAAGAAAAAGACACGTTGAAAGGCATTTGTAACAGAATAATAACAAATAGGGAATGCCTCTTTACAGCCGGCTTTGGCAGCGAAAAAAATACGCTGGTTACAGAAGCACTCCATAATCATTTTTAGAGATTCCCACATAAATAATTTCAACATGAATGATGTAACCATATTTCGTAACCATATTATTTTTATTTCAAAGAGTGTCCGTAGAGTTCCTTGCCCGTTCTTCTCCATAGGTACCTACTACGTTTTGGAATGGGCAACTAGCTAGCTTCATCTTTCTGACTGACCGACACCTTGACAATTCAAAAGTGTCTGTAATTGGTTTATCTATACTTATAATAAATCTGTAGAAGTGAAAATTCTGTACATTGAAAATATCAAAAAAATAAATGGCAGGGGGTGTTACTAGACCGACACCGAACCCAAAAATGTGATTAAAAAATTTTTTGTCTGTCTGTCTGTCTGTCGGTCTGTCTGTCTGTCTGTCTGTCTGTCTGTCTGTCTGTCTGTCTGTTTGTTCAGGCATCACGCAAAAACTACCGGTTCGATTACGATGAAACTTGGTATAATTATTCTTTAATATCCTGGGCACCACACTGGGTACTTTTTATCCCGGAAAAGTATATACAATAAAAAACAAACTTAATTTTGCGGTTCGATCCTTAGATCCGATTACTGTACCAACCGCAAATAATAAGTTTGTCGTAGGTTACGTTACCCGCAGTGGAGTTCACTAAAGTTATGCTCTAAATGTAGTGCTGAAGGTTGAATTTGGCTTGCACCGTTCGCAGCACACGCGTGGCGCGCGGCCGCCACGGATCGCTACCGTATGTAAGGATATTTTTTGAACTTTGATTTGAACGGACGTGTTGAGTGGCGAGCGTTCGTTCTTATTTTAACTGCTACTTGCAATTCTAAACCGTGTTTTTCAGTGCGACCTTTTTTATTTCTATTAGTTTTTAGAGTTATTTAGGTTTATTTTTATGAGTCGTAGGTATAGATTTTAATTTTAAAGTATAGGTAGTATATTTTGATAGTGTACGTAGTGACCGTAGGTTATTTTATAATACTGTTAGGTAAGATTAGTCATTCGTATAGATGTTATTTTTTAGGGATTTTGCTTATTTATTGAGTTTAGTTATCATCAGAAATAGGTTTATTTAAGTAGGTAGGTATTTTATTTTCTGTTATTGAGTTTTTTTTTTATTATGTAGGTACTTAGGTAAGGATATCATATAGGTACCCTCTTAATCACCACTAATGAGACACAATTGGTTTTCTATTGTAATTAGCCACAAAGGGCCCGCGAGATAGATGGCATCCTGGGGAAGCACATACATTTTATCCTGTTAGCACGTTCCCGTGGGATAATTTCCGACATCCACGCGGGCGAAGCCGCGGGCAGAAGCTAGTTTGAAATAAATGCTTTGAATTTGAGTTAGAGTTTGAGATACTGTGAAACTAAGGCTTAGTATCAATAAAATAAATCAATTCATCTACAAATTCAAACTAATGCATACAGAGTTACAAAATACGGGTGTGTAATGTTTGGTATAATAACAGATAGTCTAATTTCTTTTGACATAACTTTCATATGCTATAAAAACATTTAACGTAATTTCATATGATCTAATGTTATATTTGATATAATTGTCATTTTCTCTAATTTCATTTAGTATAACGTTTATTTCATATAATTTTCAAATTGTATAATGCTCTTTTTATATAATGTTCATTTGATCTAACTTTCATATTAACTAATTTTCTGAGAAAAGCAAATTATATTGTAACCTAACCACAAAACATTAAAGTTGCTTCTGCATCGTCTCTGGCACTGCGGGAAGTGCAACCCCTTCGCCGTTACGTAACAAAGGATAGGCACCCATGATCACCTCCGCAGCTTCGACTTGCTGGTCGCCTTCGGCGACCACCCTCAGCCGCTACGGCTCCCACGGGGGCCTATGCTTTGTTACAGCGGGCGGGGTTGCTCTCCCTCCGCGCCTCCGGTTTTTATATACACTCTAGGGTAGGAGCCAAAAGACTACGTAAAGTCGGGGTGCTCCGATTCGGTTTTGGAATAGATTCAACCTATTAACTACAAGCCGATGTATAATTATGTTGTCGCCATATCGTAGAATTTTCCAACAATTCCAATTTTCGTTTTAACATTCCCTTATTATATTAAACGTTACTTATAGATTTTGAATATTATAGCAACTGAATATTATATTAATTGAATATTATTTCAAATGAGCATTATACAATGTGATAGGGGTGGGACTTCTAACCCGTTAAGGCTGAGTACTACATCTAATTTTATCGACAAAAAAAATAATATGGGGGTTGAACCCCCTCCCCTAAAAATTATGGCTACTTTTATTTTTTTTAATGTACTACGGCGCGCTTGATACTTTATGTGATATCAAAGGTTGTATGCGTCGTAGAAACAAAAAAAAAACGACAAACGGTAGCTAATAACCTTGGCTAACTAATTCATTACTTTTTTCATGTTTGATAATGTTTTGGTGAGAAAAAAAATTTTTAGGGGGAGGGGGTTCAACCCCCCATATTATTTTTTTTGTCGATAAAATTAGATGTAGTACTCAGCCTTAACGGGTTAGAAGTCCCACCCCTATCACATTGTATAAACTGTTCATTATACCATATGAAATTAGGTAAACTGAAATTATATCAATAATTCATTATATCATTTGAACGTTATATTAAAAAAAAAATTTATTAAATGAAATTAGGTCTTATGATCATTAGAACTTTTGTTACTATATCAAACGTTACACATCCACAAAATACATGGATGCAGCGGGGTAATTGCGTAACACACTATCAGTAGCAATGGCTTTCATTTTGACAGCTCAACAACATTCATTGCGTTATTTACGTTGTTGAGCAGACATAATTTTCGAACATGTCAAGCAACGGATTAGCAATGGTGGTGGCACGTGTGTTGGATCATTCGGTTCCCTACGAAATGGTTGAGCTGGATGGTGCTGATCCACGCGTCATGTTCGTGAACGGACGCCGTCGGTTGAGACTGGTCATCTCTTAACTGCCAGGGCTTATTTTGAATTTTGAATTTTATATTTTAAATTGTTTATTTTTTTTACATTGTTCTCACATATAGAAGCAATAAGAATAATGTACCCAGGATTTTGTAATAATATCTTGATTTAAAAGAGTGTCCGTGGAGTTTCTTGCCCGTTCTTCTCCACAGAGATCTACGTTTTGGAATGGGCAACTAGCTTCAACTTTCTGACTAACTGACCGACAATTTAATTTTGACAATTCAAAAGTGCCTGAAATGGTTAAATTCAAATAAATGATTTGAGTTTGAGTTTGAGTTCAATATCCTTCAAAATGATTCAGATTGAGATTGATTGTGTGTTACGCACTTAGGGTGCAGCACCCTAATTGCGTAACACACGATCAATCGGAATCGATTTCATTTTGACAGTTCAACAACATTCATTGCGTTGTTTACATGTTAAGCAGACAAATTTTTCGAACTTATGAAGCAATGGATTAGCAATTTGCCTCAAAATGATTCTGATTCCGATTGATTGTGTGTTACGCAATTAGGGTGCAGGTGTACTTCATAAAATGAGGGAAAAAATCACACACACGTGCGTAGTACGTACAGGTGAGTATAGACTCTAGTGTTATATTACAAGTGAATGCTCTAGCATTAAGTTTAGTTTAGTTTCAGAACTATGTTCGGAATTTAGGCATTGTCCTCCTTCACGTGCTCTTATAGGGTTCGACATTTGCCTTGAACGGGCAGGTACACGACGTGACAAAATGATTATGTTCCGTATATAAAATAACTGTAGGTACTTACATTACGTCGATGTCCGGCCCAGAGTAATAGTTGTCCTTTTTACAAAGACTCTGAAAAAAAGAACTATCTTAATCCACAATTATAATAAAAAATAAGATCATTATCCGTAAGTGTAGTTTTATAGAGAATCTTTGGTTACGAGCTTAAGCAAGAATTGCTACTAAACCAATAGAACATAATAATTGGGTTCTTGAGGGCTCTTACGCTTTCATCGTGGCTTTAATTTAAAATTGATTGGTTCAAAAGCGCACGTGGACAGTCCCACTTGGTTCCGTCATCATAATAATTACTGAATTGTTACATTTGAACGTTGATGTTATTACGGTCATATCAAGTACGATAAACCATCCCTCTGCCCACCGTCATTACCACCACCCCATACATATTTTCTCTAATTTAAAAAGTTCATATTCTTTATTAAGAGTGTACTACTTCACACAATCATTCGTCACAATCAGGGACCTATTTAATATAACTGACAATACGACATATTTGTCAAAAAAATACAAAATAGTCAAATTTTCACGAATGGTGCAGTTTAATTATGAAAATTTCGACTGTCTACAGTTCATGAGATACTGACAGACAGAGAGACCGATGGACGGAGACCGGATGCTTAGTATTAGGGTTCTGTTGGCACTCTTTAGGTACGGAACCCTAAACAGAGACTCAATACACTAACCGAAATACGCCAACTACGTAAAGAGAGACCTGAGCACTCCTATACTTATTTCATTAACTCCTTGGTAGACCGGGTAGGTCACAACTAACAAAAGACTATATTGAGCATATATAGCAACGATATCATGGAAATAAACTAATGTAAGGAAACCAAGTGACAGAAAAAGTTTTGGGGCAAAATATAATATAAGGGACAATAACAGTAATGATATAACAGTAAAATTTTTAAAAAACAAATTATAAAACCAGTAATAATTAAATAAAAGTAACAGAACGGATGTATAAATTACCGGATATATAAACGGGTATTAAAATTTTTTAAGCTAGAGTAGTATAAAATTTCATAAATATTGCCAAAATTAATCGCATAATAGAGCGTGGTCTCTTCGGCCTCCAACTAAAAAGTCGCCAAAAAGGCAAAATAATTATGAGTAAGGGCTCTGATTACGTCAGAGGGACACCTGGCAAAGGCAGGAGTGGGTTTTAGCCGGTAAGAGTCCGGTACTGCCCAGACTGGCTCATTAGTGAGGCAGTCTGGGCGTCCATGAGGATTTCCCATTCCTACCAAAACAAAAAAAAAAAAAAACTAACAAAAGACATGGCCGGCGGAACTAAATTCGGTCTGGCAAGTCTATTTCAAAGGGTTAATTTCTTATCGAAATCGACCCGAGTATGGTGAAGGCAAAAGCACCAATTTAGTGAGTTTTGCGTATTATTTTCTAAATAAAAAGGTAACATTTAAAGACGCCTCTTCAACCAACGCTGTTTTTTATTTCATAACATAAAATTTGTTACGTCTTAATGCAAAACAGCTCTTAGCTATTATTGGTGACAAATGTCAAAAAAGAAGAAAACTTTACAAAGCTTAGGTTTGCTTTCGGGGCAAAGCTTTCTAAACTGAGCATAGATAGATTTTTATCTGTTTATAACTACGGATTCAGTTGTCGAAATCACCACCTACGTGTAAAATTAAAATTTGATAATGCTCACCAATTTAGGAACTAGTTTCTCAGAGGCTGTTGTGTTATCCTTAGTTTTTTCAATTGTTTCAGCAGCTGGTTTCTCAGGGGCTGTTGTGTTATCCTTAGTTTTTTCAACTGTTTCAGCAGCTGGTTTCTCAGAGGCTGTTATGTTATCCTCAGTTTCTTCAACTGTTTCAGCAGGTGGTTTCTCAGGGGCTGTTGTGTTATCCTTAGTTTTTTCAATTGTTTCAGCAGCTGGTTTCTCAGGGGCTGTTGTGTTATCCTTAATTTTTTCAACTGTTTCAGCAGCTGGTTTCTCAGAGGCTGTTATGTTATCCTCAGTTTCTTCAACTGTTTCAGCAGGTGGTTTCTTAGGGGCTGTTGTGTTATCCTTAGTTTTTTCAACTGTTTCAAGAGCTGGTTTCTCAAAGGCTGTTGTGATATCTTTAGTTTCTTCAACTGCTTCAGGAGCTGGTTTCTCAGAGGCTGTTGTGTTATCCTTAGTTTCTTCAACTGTTTCAGCAGGTGGTTTCTCAGGGGCTGTTGTGTTATCTTTAGTTTCTTCAACTTTTTCAGGAGCTGGTTTCTCAAGGGCTGTTGTGTTATCCTTAGTTTCTTCAACTGTTTCAGCAGCTGGTTTCTCAGGGGCTGTTGTGTTATCCTTAGTTTCTTCAACTGTTTCAGGAGCTGGTTTCTCAAGGGCTTTTGTGTTTTCCTTAGTTTCTTCAACTGTTTCAGCAACTGGTTTCTCAGGGGCTGTTGTGTTATCCTTAGTTTCTTCAACTATTTCAGGAGCTGGTTTCTTGGGGGGTGATTTGTCATCCGTAGATTTTGTTGTACGCGTCGTAAATTCCTTGGTGGTATCAGTTGCAGAGGTTGTCGTTGTAAAAACATAATCAATAGTTTTGGTTTTTAATCGATTAGGTATACTTTTATTATTGATATCAGCTTCCATGTTGGTAAGGTGGATGTAATTTTGCATTTTTCTGTAAAAAATCCAGTAAACATTTCAGTACCTCCGGATCACAGCCCGCAGGCCCACGCCTACGGTGGCCGGGAGTCGTCACGCGGCTCCCGACGCCCGGAGCGTCTCCCGCGGCGGCTGAGGCGTGAGAGACCATTATATAGGGAAGGTTGAATACAAGGACTTCGTGGCTGACTGAATTAAAAGCATTGTTTAGTTACCGGCACGAAAGTTGGCAAGAGATTTTGTAGTGGGGAAGTTCGCGCATGTAAAACTGTATGAATCTCTTGCCAACTTACTTGCCGATAACTATAAAATTCAATTAACACCAAGATTGTATGGAACTTTAGTGTCTTCCATTCCCCACCATAATCGTCGGTCACTTTGTGGAAAGCTGAAATGCCCGGTCCTGAAACTGGATTGAAATGGACTGATAAGGGGACGGAGTTGTGGTGAATAAAGTGGGAAAAACGTTTGTGAAAACTGGCCTCGAACACTTTAAATAGAAAGGAAAGGATGGAAATTGGGTGAAAGTGACTAGGAAGACAGGAATTGGGTATCTTAGGCAGGGGCCAAACAAGGGCTGTGCACCACATGAAAAGGACACCACATAGGGAAAAGTTTATAACGTGGGAGATTGCAGGGAGAAATTGGTCGTCATATGGTCCCTGATATTATCGTAACCCACGGCTTTGGATTGAATGGATAGATTATCTGTTTGATCTTTCCCGGGTCGACTGGGGTGAAGACAAAGGGGTTGATTTTGGGACGCATCAGACCAGGAAGGTAGTCGACTGAATCTCCTTTCATATGAAATGTAGATACAACAATTAAGTACGCGCTATTCTAAATGGACCTCACAAAAGCTTTTGACTACGTAGAACATTCTTTTCACAAATTAATAAAAATTATTTTAATTCAGATATCAAGGATCCACAGGTAGGTTTATGCCTCTATAAACTAGAGAAATACGAAAGGGAAAACATTTGAAATCTTGTTTCTCCCTATTTGGACCTACTATAATATAAATGAGAACGATTAAATACGGAATCCCACAAGAAATTATGTTGGGACTGGTGGATCCACCCATAGTGCCAACATGCAATGATCCTCATACATACGGAGACATTAAAAGCGGGCAACTTTAATCGAGAAGTATTTGTTTTCCATCAGACAATGGAAATATAAGCTCTATGTAAAATAATAACTTGGTTTATAATATCAATATACCTATTATGATTGTCTGTATTATACAAAGTTTTGGCTTTTTCGACCCGGGTGTCCACTGATAAGAAAGAATTGTGGCGAATAGTGGCCAAGCTGATAAAATATTTTCCTGGTAGATTGTTAAGGGACTACTTAACTAGGAAACTAACTTTGATGGCGACCATATTCCGTAGCATTAGGTGGTATTCGTATTCAAGTGTAGCGATCAATGGACCAATAATGTATTTGAGAACGGAGTTAGTTGCCAATAGTTCCAACGACTTTCTTCTAACTATATATGTTGGGGTTACTTTATAACGTCTGACTCAGATCTACAAATGACAGCAACATGAATTACTTCTTTTTTGGCTATTTAAAAAATATTAATACTTACGGATTCAGCTTTGCTGACTCATTGTAAACATGGGCTTTTACTTCTGTGTTATGAAACTGAAATAAAAATAATAATTGTTTATCATATTATCCGGCCTAAAACACTAGTTGTCGCTAACCAATTCGTTGGCTTGTTTTTTTATTTTATTTAGCAGCATCAACAGCGTCCGTTCAACATCGATTTACTTTAGTTCTTAAAACACTTGAGTGGGCACAATTTTGTCACCCCGCATAGCCTGAGGCTATGTGGAGCGCAATCTTCGCAAAAAGGCCGGTGCAGCACCTGCTGCACCAAATTGCCTGACAGTTGATCTCCTTCGGCCACTCTCATACCTATGAGAGAAGGCCGAAGAAGTTCAATTGCGTGCCATTGAAGAAACATAACAACAATAAGTCAAATAGTGGAAACTATAAGCTGTTGTGAGTGCAACTAAATAGCCTCTAGACGTGGCTATAGGGAGTCAATCACGCTATCACTTTGCAGTTAGTATTTAAGACACACAAGCTTTCTAATCCTCATTCAAACAAATGACGTGGGGCCAAAATGTCGTGTAGTGACTATAAAATCCTAACTTTGACTTTAATTTAAACTAAAGTTAAAAGTTAAGTTAAAGGTAATTTAACTAAAGAAGGGGAAGTTGAACTCAATTGAAGTTTTATTTACAAGATTTAGAAGGATGAAGATGGACTGGACAGTGGTGTGTAGAATGTGGAGGTGTGGTATGAATGACGCTGCGTAACTGAGGCGGAGCTGAAGATGGAGGCTGACAAGAGGCAGGTAAATTCGACAGCCACGCGCGGAGTAAAGCGCGCATGCGGCACAGAGGGCACCTCCAATCCAGGGATCCAACACACGCGCCACCACCAGTGAGACATCTAAGTGAGCATGACATATTCTCAACTGCCATGCTCTTTCAAGTCAACATCAAAATATAAAAAACGGAACCATGGTTCTTACATTTACAAAATTTAAAAAATGTTTCTAAATTATTCAAAACTATAGTTAGCAATTTATTTAAGAGATGAGGAAAAAAAATGCTACCAATCAGGAAGAGGTACTTATTAATGTCAGGAACACAAAAAAAAGGGAAGCATCTTTTCCATATATTGAAATTGTGATCAACTAGTGAGCCCAAGTGCCTGTGGAGCAGGACCAGCATTAAGCCAAGCATTTTTATCTACGATATACTCATCCAACTTATAATATGATTGTCTACATAGTGTGCGTTTAATGCATGTTTTAAATTTCTTCTCATTTAGTTGAAGAATATCGAGTGGTATTTTATTATCGCCCTGCAAGTGATGTTAGGTGAGGACCCCACTACTGCAGCTTTAAGTAAAGCGTGATCCCCAAGAAAAACGTATTTTCGACGAATTCAAGTATCTCCCAATACGGACGTTATTACGTTGTCAATTCACGTTGTATTGAATACAATACAACGTTACATTCACTACTTCTAACATTCGGTAAAGCGAATCTAATGCATTTAGTTTTTTTCTCATTTAATACTAAATTATTTACAGTAAACCAATTATGGACCATAAGCATAGCATTATTTACGTCGTCAAGCTCGTGTGCACGTTTGCCTTCTTTAAAAATCCTTGAATTTTGAAAATGTCATGATCACGTCTTTCAAAAAACTTGTAAAAAAATTATACTTTTCCGATTCTACATTAATTAAGAATAACTAGATTATAATTTTCATTTAAACGATTATCATTTTTTTAAGAAATAATGGTCGTTTTTGTATGACACAGAATAGATAAAAGAGGTGTATGACGTGTAAAACAAAATAAGTTATATCGAATTATTTGAAAATCTCCGAGAGCTGAGTTTTCTTTACAAAAATAACTTTCGTAGGAGCTAATATGATAAGTATAGTCTACAAAAAACAATTTTTGACTATGATGCAGCATGGTACGGGATTTCATACACCCATGGGCATCGCCTATTATAAAAAAATATATATATTATCTTATATTTAACTAGTGACCCGCTCCTACTTCGCATGGATTTCTTAAATATATTATTATGTTAGTAAGTTAAATATTAATAAATCCGGAATAAATTCTCTTAATAATAGGCAGCCAACTACGAAAAGCAAACTGAATTTATAATACCTAAGATTTGTAGAGGAATAAAAAAACTATCTAATATTATCAAAGGAAAAGGATAATATTGACTTCTAACGAATTAGTTCTAACATGATTATAGATTAAAAATACTTTTTTCTTATTTGAATACACAGAAGGTGTAGGTAGCTACAGGAGTGTGCAAGCATTTATGCGTTTTACTTATCAAAAATTCCAGCACAAGAAATAATAATGGACAAAGTCACTTACCAAAACAGAAAAACATAAAAAACTTATTAAAACCATTTTGAAGAAATACTGTCAACTACTACTACTGTACATTAGGTAGTTTAAAAAAAAACTGAAGGCAACAGACAGCTATGAAATTTTGCTATCACAGTTTTCCAGACTCCCCGTTTTCCCGCTTCCGTTGTAGATATTACGCACGTATATACGTATATACGCACTAACTAACCACAAGTTATATGTAATAAGATTAAACTTTGATAAGAACGTATAATCCACAAAAGTTATATTTAGCCACATTTTTGGGGTTCTGTATTTAATTTTCTTAGTTTTCTTAGACCAAAACTAAACCGTACCCTTAACTTTAACCCATACTTAGTAGTAATCCTAACCCAACCTCTGCAAAAGCGCTGAACCTTAAGAACTGTGTAATAGAATGTTGGTACCGTCATGATAGATGCTCTACTGCATGTGGAAACGTTCACACGCGGCAGAGCATCCGCCACAACATTAAAACATTGTCCCTGCCTGCGACAAACTGGATGTCCATGGTGAAATGCGCGATATAGTCAAACATCAAAAGTCATTTACTCAAATTAGGCTGAGAATCAGCACTTTTCGAACGTTAAAATTACAAAAGACAGTCCCCCAAAACGGCCGCCCTTCACCACTCCCTGGTGCTTTCACTGAGAAGAAGTGGTGCAAAAACTCCCCAACAACACGGCTAGACAGCTGTGCTGCTGGGGAGTTTGTTGTTTGAAAATAATCAAATGCGCTGTGCTTAAAGAAGTTACAAGAATTTGGAGACAAGATAAAGTTTATGTTGTTCCTGTGGTTCTCTCCACGACAGGGGTTATCCCCAACCATCTCCTCCGTAGCCTAAAATTAATAGATCTAGAAGAATCCCTTTACTTCAATCTGCAGAAAGCAGCTATCCTAAACACATGCAGAATCGTTAGGAAATTCATGCAGTTAGACGAAAGTACACTCTCACCATAAAATTCACCACACGCTGCATTTACTTGGCTTTGGCCCGTAAATGTGGCTAAAACCAGCCTTAGTGCTGAGAAGAAAGAACACTCCCGATAATAATAATAAATCGTTTATTTATAAAAAGGGAATACATTTACATTGATTACCTTAACAATTAAAAATAGCGCACTGTTGCTAATTTGCCTGAACTAGGTTGAACCTGTGCTTCAGGCTAAGAAGTGCATAATTTATGGTTAGTAAATAATTAAGTATGATTTTTTTACAGCTATAGTACATAATTTAGTTTATAGATACTTAGTTTTCTATTTAATCTATATATTGTACAGGAATGGACCTAAGAATGTTCTAAATCTTTCTAAAAAGACATGTTTTGAGTTTGCATTAGACATGCATACCAGATCATTCCGTCTCTTGTTAGTGTTGTCGGAATTGTAGGCAAGCATGGTGTGCTGTTTTTGTTTGTAGTGAAAAGTTGGCGAACAGTTTACATTGCAGGATTTATATAGCAGATCTGTGGGAAAAAAGAAGGGAAGAAAGTTTACTACCTTCAAAATTGCTCTCTGAACTCTTTCAAGAGGAAACAAATTCGTTTTTGGTGCGCCACCCCAAGAAGTGATACATATTGAATTATAGATTGACATAGGGCCAAATAAACTTGTGTGATTAATTTTAAATCTGCTTAAGTTCTGTTAAAGTTTAAATGGGTACGGAACGGGTATGCAGGTTAACTTACACTTGAGCGATATTTTAAAATTATTCGATACCAACTTTTCCTTAAAATGGTACCATTTTTAAGTATTATTTTTAAGTTTCCGTTACTAAGGCACTTTAATGAGACCACATATGTTAGGGAAGTATACACGTGAAATTATATTTCGGAGAGTTTGCGTTGAAATTGCATAACTTATGGCTGTGCATTCTGAAAGTTAGCAATGTCGCAAATAGCTTTAAAATATTTCGCAGTTTTGAATCATTACTAAAGGGTTTTCCAATAGGGACGGGTCCATGTTGAAAGTCTTTGGCGGCCATGTTGTTGGGCGGGATCTATCAAATGTGCAGGGTAATTGCGTAACACACTAGCAGTAGCGATGGGTTTGATTTTGACAGTTTTACAACATTCATTGCGTTATTTAAGTTGTTGAGCAGACAAGTTTTTCGAACATATGAAGCAATGTATTCACAATATCCCTCAAAATGATTCAGATTGCAAATCAGGGTGCTATTGTATACCTATTATTCAGTTACTTTCGCAGACTTCATACATAATCAGCCTATAATGTTCCTTCTGCTGGAACACAGGCCTCCTCTCTGTGAGAGGAAGTGGGCTTTAATCCACCACGCGGGCCCAGTGCGGGTTGGTAGATGTCACATTTCTTCGAATTTTTTGGTTCTAGGACATGCCGGTTTCCTCACGATATTTTCCTTCAGTGTATTTGTTGGTATAGCAGTGGTGATAAAATAATTTATACAAAGTAAAGTAAGTAAGTACGTAAGTACTCTGGGTACGACCTACAAGTCGCTCGTCTAGTCACACTAAGCGAATTTTGCGTCGGGAGTTGGGCTTCACCCGTACTAGATCCAAATGACCCAGGAGCTCAAAGTTTATGGCTATAGGCAACGCCATTTGTTCGCTAACTGGGCTTCGGCAATTGCAATTGCAGCAATTGGTTATAAAAATATGACATTTGGCATTTTCAATATCACATCAGCCGGGAGGTTAATTGTAGACTTTCATTGTAGTAGTAAATAATACTTGTATTGTTGGATATAAAATTAATGTTCGACACTTGAGCGATGTCCTTTCATAAAACCAACAAAACAACATTTTTAAAGGGTTTCTTTGCAAAGAAACTACTGAAAGAAAGCATCTGGAACATTTGTAAGAAATCCGGCGAAGGTCACGCTTATATCAGAAATAGCGGAGGCGAATTTAATCAAAATTATGAAATTGTTAAATACAAAAACGAATAATAGTGTTTTGTTTCATTTCACTCCATTTTCCCCTAAATTATATTTTTTTACCAAATTCATCTCTCTCTGTAGTCGGTCCCTCGTGTCTGAGGATCGTGGTCAGCTTCGGTGTTGCATCTGGAGCGGATGATCCGTCTTCAACGGTTTCTGTCCAGCGCATCCCTTACCACAGTGTAGAATTTAGAGGACGATGATTCTTTCACCTGATCGATCCACCGTGTTGGTGAACGACCGCGCGATCGCTGGCCTTCGGTGATCCCACCAGTGCCGGATTAAGTCAGCGCGGGGCCTGTAGCATATTTTACCCTTTTGGTAAAACATAGTTTATTTAAGGTTCTAAAGTTTACAAAATAAAACAGAACTTTTTCATAATAGTATTAGTTGTGTAGTGATTTTTCACAAGTCTCTTCTCTCTCTTGAAAAACTACAAAAAAAACATGATTATTATAATTTGTTTTTAACCTTTAGTTTTTTCAAACTAAATATGTTTTCTAAATGGGTCTACCTACGAACCCTCCTTGCTTGGCTGATGCTCCATCTATCACCCTGTACATATATATTTATATTTATACAGGGTCAAATTTAATTACCTAGCGAAACTCTGCAGACTTAATGAGTATGTAAACCTAACCTTATCGAGATAAGAGTTACATTGCAATGACTCATTAATGGGTATACGTCGGTCATAAATGTCCTACATAAGGGCTCAGGCCGATACTGCCTTTGCCGTGCTGCTACCACAACACCGCCAGTACTTGTTTCGATTTTTTGTACTGTGATATGGTAAAATCAAGCGACGACGCGGACGCGCAGTTCGGTAGTGTCCAGTTTACAGGCTCGGGTCGGCTGCGGCGCGGCGTCGTCTCCGCGAGTCCTAACGTTTTCTGCTTATATACTTATTGTAAATAAAAAAAGTATTTCTGACTTTAGGATATTTTTTTTGTAGTAAGATATAGTTTTACATTTACAAAAGGCTCGATGGTTTAAACCTAGGTCTAAACATAAACCTTGTTTTGTACAATGGCCAAGTCGGTTAATTTTAAAACGAATTTAACAGCTGTCAAAATACTCGTAGAAAACCAATGCAGATCAGGAGATCAATCGAAAAGCCCACATTAATTTAACGTGACTGCGATATTGTGATCATTGTGAATACCCTTGCAGGGCAGTGAGTTTATTGATCTGCGCTCGCGCATCACGTACGCGCGACGACACATCAAGCTATAAATTTCCAGTATAAGCTGACTCCTCATTGTACAGACGCCAGCACATCAAGCTACTACAATCTGTCAAATTTATTTAATAGATTTTCAACTTTATATCTAAAGCATTAAGGTTCAAAGTTGATTGGGAAAATTTGACACTTTCGGGTAGCTTGACCTGCTGGCGTCTGTACGCAAAACCTATACTTATAATGCGAGGTCAGCTAAAACCAGAAATGTATAGCTTGATATGTCTTAGTCTGTACTCGGTGGAATGTCGATTACAATATTGTCCAGTTTCTAATGTAGACCTTTAGGCATATCTAATAAAAAGGAATGAAGGCTGTTTGCCTGAAAAAGATAGCGGCCAAATGTGGGTATACAATTATTATAGGTACCTACACCTCTGCCTAACACTTCTGGAAACACAGATTTGATGTTATATTATGTGTAGATAACTGTGGTTTATAGGTATACCCACAACGGTAAAAGGATCTCTTGGCGTGTAACCAAAATTGGAACTAACGCCGCCATCAAAATCAAAATCGTTTATTTGTGATACATGGGTTACAATTACATGCAGGTGTTCATTACATTAATTAAAAACTTATAAAGTTCATACCACGATCAGCCACTAGGGCATACAAATGATTAAATAATTTAATACAATAAAAATATAATTCTAAGATTCGAAAGATTTGACATCTTGTTTTTTACATACAATTTCAGTGATCATTTAACAAATGTTCACCAACAACGGCACGCTGTGAATGTCATTCAGGTGCCAAAAGAACCTTGTAGTACTCTAGGAAGATATTTGTGCGCTTCAAACTTTCAATCTTTTGAAGGCTTTCCAATGAAATTGATAATCCATTGCTTCATTACGATTACAGGTATATGTTTGAAAAATTCGTCTAGACTCGACAGTGAAAATGACGTAATGAATGTGGTTGAACTGTCAAAATAAAAGGTATTGCCATTGTAAGTGATGAGCTTAAAGGTAGCATAAGAGTTGTGCAGTGAATGATTTCTGTCATTTGAAGTAGGATAAATACAACAAGGCGAATGAAATGTTTGAAAAATCTTTTATTTTATATATTTAAAATCTAGGCAAAGAACCATGAAAACTTTATATTTATTACTAACTCAAAAGCTACGAAGAATTTATTTATCTGTACTTACGTATGAGTATTTGATTCAATGTTACTTTCATGTACAGTCACGAGCAAAAGTATGTATACACTTGGCTTTACTCAAAAGCGATTTACTCCTTTATTTTTGAATGAAATTTTATGTTGTTACGATCATAGCATTTTCAAACCCATGGGTTTATGTAATGTGCCGTATTTCAAGGCTGCATTCGTTATTTCACGAAAAAATCGCAATTGAAAGTTGCCAAGTGTTGACATATTGGTGCTTGTGACTGTACAGACGCCAGCACATCAAGCTACTACAATCTGTCAAATTTCTTTAGTAGATTTTCAACTTTATTGTTAAAGCATTTAGGTTCAAGGTTGATTGGTAAAATTTGACAGTTTCGGGTAGCTTGACCTGCTGGCGTTTGTACAATACAATTAACAATAAAATAAAATGAATTCGACACTTTGTAACGGTTCGGCCCAAGTTAATTCAAACTAATGAATGGCCCAATGATGTAGGCAAATAATATTTTTATTAGGTTCTGGACGATGGCTGACTGATGACTACTGACTTCAACTACGCCCGCGCTGGATTTACTGCTGAAACATTTTTAAGAAATTATTATAGTGTTCCTAAATCATAGATAAGCCAAAACACATCATCCATTTATGTACAGACGCTACCCGAAACTGTTAAATTTTCCCAATCAACCTTTATGCTTTAGCGATAAAGTTGAAAATCTATTAAAGAAATTTGAAAGATTGTAGTAACTTGATATGCTGGCGTCTGTACTTGACTAGCTTTCCCTCGCCTCTCAAAAGAGAATTGAAAATAAAGGTAATGAAAACAAAATACTTATATACGTGAATAAAACGTACCTCATCATTGGTACTACTCAAAATTGATGACCACATTCTTACAATTATGTAGATAAAAAATTACATTACCATAGGTTCGTCTTCTAAAGCGAGTGCATGTCATTTTGGCAGCAATGGCGATGAGCGCACCACATGCGAACGCAGCTAATCCTATACCCAAAACTGTTCCCAATGTGTAGCCCTGCGTAGTGTCTTTAGATGACAACTCCATCGGCATGATCTGATGTTCAGCTCTAGTGTAACAAAAAAAAAAAATACGATGAACATATTTTTAGTTGAAGCAAAGCATTATACTTTTAGCAACTACGTAGGCATTTAATAAACTCAAGACGCCAAACAGTTGTGAATATGACAGTCTGTTGCAATCTTCATTACTCTTATTAGGTTAGGGTTTAGGTTAGGTTATAACTAAATAAATAGTTTCAAACGCCAATGAATTATTACAATATCCAGAAAAAAAAAATATGCCCAAGATTTTATTGAGAGCAGTGGTGGCCTAGTGGTAACCGCCGCGACTTACGAGTTGTAGGTCGTGGGTTCGAACCCAGACAGGCGCTTTGCTTTGTGTGAATTATTTCATCACCACGGCTCTCAAAACGGTGAAGGAAAACATCGTGAGGAAACCGACATTTCCTAGAACCAAAAATTCGAAAACATATGTCGTCTACCAACCCGCACTGGGCCCGCATGGTGTATTACCGCCCACTGTCTCTCACAGAGAGGAGGCCTGTGTCCCAGCAGTGGGAACATTATAGGCTGATTCTGTATGTTATGTAATTTATTGAGAGTATTTTCAAGATGCCACTACCTGTGTGCGCACTTGATAAACTATGCCCGCCATCGCCATGCGCGTTGATTATGTTTGCAATCTACTTGTACTAGTCACTACTTGTACTGGCATACCTACTGTCGCGCCGTTTTGATTTTTTTTTCAAAATTGTGGCCACTCATGGTACAGACGCCAGCACATCAAGCTACCCGAAACTGTCATTTTTTTTCAATCAACCTTGAACCTAATTCTTTAGCGATAAAGTTGAAAATCTATTAAAGAAATTTGACAGATTGTATGTAGTAGCTTGATGTGCTGGGGTCTGTACCTATATAAATTGATAGCTGACAACGGAAAATATATATTATATATTTATTTATATATAATAGAACCAAACACCGTAAAGCGTCACGTTCCCGAGATATTAACCTCCAGTACAGCCTGGTGGATGTCACTTTGTCTTCGAATTTATAGATCTAAGACGTGCTGTCTTCTTCACTATGTTTTCCTTCACAATTTTGACAGCAGGGGATAATGAAAAACTGGAAAGCTTAAGTCAATCACTTTAAAAAGTACTGTAGATATACAAAATGCTTTAAAAGCGATCGCAACTTGTCTGAGTGCTCTGGTCTAAGACCAGAGGGTACAGAGACCAGCCGATCGATTCTGTAAAAATCTCACCGTGAAAGGTGAAGTGAGCTTAGAGTGAGCTGTCAATAGTGTCAATCCCTAGCATTAGTTGGAATGACAGCTCACTCCACGCTCACTTCATCTAACTTTTCACGGTGAGATGGTTACAGAATCGCACTGCAGAGGTCTCTGTACTCTAAGCTAGGGCTATAAGTACCTTTTTTTTTCTTTTTTTTTTTCTCGCTGAGAAATGCTTTATGCATCCCCGTCTCGCGGGGAACGAGACGGGGTATGTGGGACTCCCCGTCGAAATGACAGTATACCCACTAAAACTCAGCGGTGTTCCCACATCGCCGTAATGGAAGGGCCATGGGAAACCGGCATAGCCTTTACTTCCACAGCCCTCCCGGCGCACGCCCGCCTAGCTGGTATGGCGGGCCCCGCATGCCCCCCAGGTTGGGGGGCTACGGGAATGGCCGGGAACACCTGGCCATTCCCGTCCCACACTGGTGGAGGCCTGTGCAATACAGGCAACGGTGCCCCCGCACCCGTTGCCTGCTGGCCTCCACGCCCGCCTAAAAGGCAGGCCCCGCATGCCCCCCCAGATTGGGGGAGCTACGGCTGCAGAGGATAGGGAGAGCGGCAACGTAACACCGACACTCCTCTTCCCCTGCGGCCCCACCGCGTCCGCCATCTAACGGTGGCGGCCCCGTCAAGGCCGCGGAAGGTAGGGAGAGCGGCAACGTAACACCGACACTCCTCTTCCCCTGCGGTCCCACCGCGTCCGCCATCTAACGGTGGCGGCCCCGTCAAGGCCGCGGAAGGTAGGGAGAGCGGCAACGTAACACCGACACTCCTCTTCCCCTACGGCCCCACCGCGTCCGCCATCTAACGGTGGCGGCCCCGTCAAGGCCGCGGAAGGTAGGGAGAGCGGCAACGTAACACCGACACTCCTCTCCCGCCGCGGCCTCCAATCCTCAGGTACGTCGCGATGTCGCGCAAGCGGCACCGCAACCTACCCGCAGGCTGCTACGTCGGGCTAAACCGCAAGGCCCTGACGAGCGGCCCCCACTGGGGTTCCTCTTAGCTTCACCGTGGTCCAGCCAGCCACGGCTACTGAGCCCCCCCGCCTCGACAATGCGGGAACCCACCGGGGGGGAGGGCTATAAGTACCTACAGAATAAACCGAAACTGAATTAAAGCAATGTTGTGCAACTAACCCTGGTATCGGCGTTGGCGTTGCTGTTACATTACGCTTGATGATGTTTTCCTCTGAAGTAGAATTGAGTTCAGTTTTTGTTTCCTCTGAAGTAGACATGAGTTCAGTTCCTGTTTTCTGGGTAGTAGTTTCAGGTTTTGTTTTATTCTGTAGGATTACTTCATCAAGTTTAGTTTTGAATGTCCTGTAATGGAAATATTATGACAATACAATAAAAAAATAATTGATAGATACAATTACTATTTACCTGGCTAATTAATAGATGAGAGTAATAGAAAATTACCCAGCAAAAAACAGAGCAATTAAAACACTACAAATATTATAAAATAATATTACATTTTATTAAATGTTTTGTTTTTTTTTTTTTTGTTTAATTTCTATTTATCCGATGTAATCTATTTAGCTCGTAATGTGCCAATGCTGGACAAAAACCTCTCTTATTATCAAACACGTCTGTCCTCTGCCATTGCCGGCCGGGTACCAATGGCCTTTCAGGCCTTTTTAGCGGGGCACTTTTATAGACTTAATGAACATCGCATAAAAAATGAGAAAAAACATTCTCATAAAAAATAGAAGGTACAGACGCCAGCAGGTCAAACTACCTGAAACTGTCAAATTTTCCCAGTCAAGCTTGAACCTTGGTCACCGTCTTAGCGATAAAGTTGAAAATCTATTAAAGAAATTTGACAGATAAGTAGTAGTAGCAGTAGCTTGTGCTCGCCTTTGTACGTAAGTAGTTAAAATAAACCGGTAAACTTGACATAAAAAAAATATTTAAGGGAATCGAAATTTTTATGAGTGAGAAGTTTCGCCAATTAATAAGTTATTATGTTTATAAATATTATTATGTTTTTCATTCCATATTTCTGTAATCAAGTAATTTATTCTGAAAACGAAAGAACTCACCGTACGGCTTCGCATAAATCATCAATTTCACTGAATCTGAAACAAATAATTTATTATACCTATAGCATTAATTAGCTCTATCAAGCATATCAGTAGATTTTGATTCAGCTTTCTATTTCCTTGCACGTAGGGTGCAAAACGTGCTGAATTTAAAGAGGCCAAACGAGCATAATCGGATTCATATAAAACCCCAGCACCCTGATTGCGTAACACACTTTTGAAGGATATTGCTAATCCATTGCTTCATATGTTGGAAAAATGTGTCTCCTTAACAACGTAAATAGCGCAATGAATGTTGTCAACATCACGGTTCATGTTTTACGCAATTACCCCTCAGTTTGTGCAACGCGATAAGGCAGAATGACAACTCGTTTTAATTCGTCGTGTGATTCAAATCGGGCTCACAATATTAGGTACTTCTCACATAATTACGGTCGTTTGGGTTCACCCTAGTCAACCAATCCGATGGACGATAGTTAAATACTCACATTGTTGAGTTCTCACTTAACCAATAGTCTTCGTTTTCGCATGGCATCTGAAAAATTATGCAACGGTGAAAATTAGGTACCTATATTTATTTTATCAATCTCATGCTGAGATAGGAGCCTTTTGGCCTCGTATAGGACTTTGTTTCATTTTTTTTTTCCTTTTGTTACTTTTTTATACAATTTGTTTTATTTTTATTTTTAACTGTGTTTAGTTTAGTTTATGATCCTGTACGAGTCGCAATAAATACTTTTTCTTTCTTTCTTTTTCTTTCTTTCAAAGCATTTTCTTCAGATTTTTTTTTTTTACAAGGAACTTTTGAATTTCTAGAGTGTACATCTATTCCTAAGGAGAAGAATGGGCCGAAACTCTGCGGTTAGTTACTCTTGCAGCCTTTTAATTTATCAATTTTATCATATTGATTTTGTAGGTGGACAGAGACGCAGGAAAATAATTTTGCGTTTCCAATGAGACAGTATATGCGAACCGACGCCACCATGCACAAGTAATAAATGAAACGTTTAAAACTGTTTTTTTGTTATAAAAAATCTCATTTATGGTCAATTGTTAGTTTTCTTTAGTCGAAGAAATTAATTTCATTTGCTTTGACTATATATCTGAACATGCAGCACTGCCTCAATCATCAGTAGTGTCATCGACTGTTGAACCATGACGTTTGAACGACACTTAAATTAAATCATCGTGTATATGTTAACCCCTCAATGTTTACTTTTACTCAAAATTATTTATAAAATGTCAACTGACTTGCTATAAACAAACAGTTTTGTGCTGGTAGCGCCACTGGTGGTGAAACTTGGCAGTATCAGTATACTCACCCTCTCTATTGGACACAATTCACAAACTATCATTCATGGCCAGTTCTACCAAATGCCTTTTTTTATAGTTCAAAATCACTTACCGCGAACTCTCCGATAGTTTTGCTGAAATTAAAAATACACAATTAAAAATGTGTTTTTAATACTTGATGTTGCTTGTTTTTATGTTGAACATACATTTGACGAATTTTCCTTATTTCTTACTAAGGAAGTGGATTCATTGTATAGTATAAATATAATAAGTTCTGACGGTGACCAAGGATCTGTACACGAATATTAACAATAGACTCCTGAATGCGTTGTCTATCAACATCAACCAAATAAAACGAACCCACGGAGTTTTAACTGTTAAGCTATAGCGGAATCAAAGATTGAAACCAAAATCAATAAATCTCCCTAGCCTTTTCCCAACTATGTTGGGATTTTGGGATCGGCTTCCAGTCTAACCGGATGCAGCTGAATACCAGTATTTTACACGGAGCAATTTCCTATCTGACCTCCACAATCCAGTTACTGGGTAACACGATATCCCTTCGTAAGACTGGTTGTCAAAGATTGAAACCAATACCTACTTAAAAAGAGTAAAATAAAAATATTAAAACAATAATGAAAAAAAAAATAACTTACTTAGAACATGCGCATAGTGCTTTCACCGAATGTACCCTGAAAACAAGTTAATTATTATTCAGGATGCTTGTGTTACTTTGTCAAAATCGGTTCGGCTGTAAGTCGCAAAAATTTTATTAGTCGTTAAAATGTAATAATCATTCCATTGGTACAGGGTGGAGGGCAATCGACGTTCTAACTGTAACCATTATTCATCACATCATTCTCTACACCATACTTCCCCTAGCATAGACATTTTACGGTTATCAAAAATAAAAAAGTATCATTTCATAGAAAAGTGCAATACCCACGCGGTCAAAACGTATGGAACAGCTATTTTTTTTTTTTTAATAATCTACGAATCCACGCAGGGGGTTCAGAATCATGAACTGAATCCACAGTAACAGGTTGTGCGTCGAAGTTAAAACTGGGCATAAAAAAAGTAATTTCTACGAGTTATGGGAACTAGTCTGATGCCGAAAATATATTTTTTAGAATTTTCTTCCATTTGTCTGGATGTATCTTCTGGATTGGCACAAAAACAACATAACGGATTTGGATGAAATTAGGCACACATAGTTTTGAACCTGGATTAACATAAAGGGTACTTATAGTCATAGTAAGTATATATTTCCGGCATTCATGGGGTTGAAGCCGCATGCGAAAGCTTGTCTATAATAAGAAAGGTCCGTGTTTTATTTGTGGTAGCGCACGGACAAGTTCATGATGCAGGTTAGTTATGTTATACTAGTTTATAGTTAGTGATGTACTTACACCGGATCCAAAAGCGGCCCTAAGAAACAGAGTCTCTTGTCTTTTTCACATAAAAACTGAAATAAAATCACAGAACTATTATATTATTCAATGTATTAATTTAAAGCCATCCATTTAAATATCTACAAATCGTCATGTAGATGTACACACGGCTACACATCAAACTATACATTTCCAGTTTTAGCTGACCTCGCATTGTATAGGTTTTTCGTTCAATCAGAAGTCGGTTTGTACTGGTTATGGCTTGATGTGTAGCCGTGCGTACAGACGCCAGCACATCAAGCTACTACATTCTGTCTTTCTCTAATAGATTTTCAACTTTTTCGCTAAAATATTAGGTTTAAGGTTGATTGCGAAAATTTGACAGTTTCGGGTAGCTTGACCTGCTGGCGTCTGTACAAGGTCAAAATACTAAATAGACTGGCGAAAATGTTTATCGATATCTAAACATGACAAAACAATAAAATTTTATTTCCTTACAAATAGTTAAATAGAAGAAAAACAGCCAGGCTGAAGTGGCACTGGGCCGGACACGTCGTGCGGAGGCACGCGGAGAGATGGGCAAAGATCGTCACTCACTGGACACCTGAAGGAGGACATCGCCGTCGAGGCAGACCACGGCGAAGGTGGTGTGACGATCTAGCGAGGTTTGCAGAGCCAACATGGCCAGAGATCGCCCAAGACAGGGAGGTTTGGAAGGAAAAAGGGTAGGCCTTTGCCCAGCACTGGGACACAGTATAGGCTAACAAAAAAAAAAACGATAATATAATATAATTACCGTTCGCGGCGTATAATATAAACAATCATTATTGTTTTTGTTTTATCTTGTTTAAGATATCGATAGAGAGCAGTGGTGGCTGCGACTTACGAATTGTAGGTTCGAACTCAGACAGGCGCTTTACTTTGTGTGAATTATTTCATCACCACTGCTCTCAAAACGGTGAAGGAAAACATCGTGAGGAAACCGGCATGTCCTAGAACCAAAATTCGAAGACTTGTGACATCTACCAACCTGCACTAGATCCGCGTAGGGGATTACGGCCCACTCCCTCTCACAGAGAGGAGGCCTGTGTCCCAGCAGTGGGAACGATATAGACCGATTATGCTTATGATTTTGCTAAGTATCGACACCCATCACGTCTGTGAAGGTTCGCTAGCAAATTTAATTTGGCCGTGTTTTAAATTGATCTATTTTGTAGGTCTAAGATACATAAATGTATATTAGATATATTTTTGGGTAACTCGTTGTGGTTTCATCAACTCTCATTACATTACAATTAAACAGATGAGAGTGTATTAGTTTTCGTAGTAGGTACGAGTATCTAGGCTACTATACCCTCTCCATTATTTTAACCGTTTCTGACAGCTGTCTTAGAACGTACATATTCCAGATTACGTAAAAGTTAATGTTAAAATGCGTAATAAAATAAATATTATAAACTGCCCTATCTTATTTATGGCTTCTTACATACATTATAATACCGTACGTGTATCAATCAATGTATTGCGTGTTGCTGCAATCACTAGTTCCATCTGTCAAAAAACGGTTTTCCTAATAGACAGGGTATAGTTGGATGTCTTCGATCCCAAACCCCAGTAGGCCTCCACAATACGTGGCAATCGCTTTCGAAGCGTTTCGTATTCCTACAGCAATTTTCAACATAATTGCATAAGCTTTACGATAGCTTATGTTAATCTCTTCCATAATCGTTATCGCTGATAGAAAGCCACTTTGTCTTGGCCCCAGGACTTAGTGAATTTGTTATACCTAACAGTATTGAAGCGTTATTATTATTACATAAATTATTTAACTTACAGTCGATATAATTGCTGTTTCATTCTTGTCCATATCATTTGGTGTAGGTTTTAAACTACTGTAAATAGAAAAAAAAAATTAAAACATTTCCTTATTTTAATTAGATTGGAAACGGACAAGGTACCAAATAATGCAAAATACTTACTCCCAGGTCAACCCTTGACAAAACGAATTAAACTTGTTCGCCCTGTAATAAATTATATTTCCATATTTAATAAATTAGAAATAAGCATCATCTTTGTACCTATTTTTCTGTTCTTTTTTTCTTGTCTGTTTATATATTTATGCGTGTACATAAATGGTAAAATAAATAAATAAATACTGAAAATAATTTAACTAAGAAAACTAACAAGTGCGAGTCGGACCTACGCACTGAGGGTTCTGTAACCGCCACACGTCTGTAAAATAGTGTCTACCTGAAATAACTTATACAGGATGGTCCAAAATAATTTTTATAAGCCTCTCGCCGAGGGTATTTTGAAATGCCTCTATGTATGTTCAGCGATTATTTATAATTCAGGAGAAAACTTGGCTCAAAGTGAAACATTTTGTTCGACCAAATTCGATCCAGATTTTGAGTTCAGACTCATAGGAGTAGAAGTGTGCCAGTTATTTTGTATAGTTTATTTAATTGTTTCTATGGTTTGTATACTTACATAGTAATAGCTTTCATTACTGAAATTGAAATTGATGAAATTCAAAAACTAACGATAAAATAATAGTTTATGGTTCGGTTCTTACGAAGATATTAAAGGACCTGCTATTGTCAGCGAGCTTCGAACTTCACTTACAGGTAAGTTCGTTTAACCACTAATTGTCAATTTAAAAGTATCTAAGAAATACTCACACTTCTGTTGAAGGATTGTACATATTTATAAACTTTTGTGAAATTGTACAGTTCAAAGGTAACTGAAAAAAAAACACATAATTAAGCCTTTACGCCAAGTTTAATAACACACACACAATGATAGATATATATATATAAAACCACAGAACAGATAATATCTGTTCTGTGTATAAAACAATACGGTTTGAGGCGATGATAAAGATTCGTAAAACATTGTGCACTTTCAGTGCGCAGCCCAGTTGTCACTTCTTGTGAAAAGGGGGTGCGCGTCGAATGTTTTTTTTAACCGACTTCTAAAAAAGGAGGAGGTTCTCAATTCGGATGTTTGTATTTTTTTTTATGTTTGTTCGCCCATAACTCCGTCGCTTGCCAACCGATTTGAAGAACTCTTTTTTTGTTGGAAAGGGTCAAACAACGAAAATACGAACCCAACGACACCGACTTCCGAAATTAAAGTTATTTTTCACTTTGTAGTGTCGTTTTTGGAAGTCGGTTGTTTTTTTTTTCAAAAAAGTTTTTTTAAAGTAAGCTTCTAAAATTATCTAGAAGCTTCAACTCGCTCTCATTGGCCGGGCGGGAACGAGAGGCATTTCGCTAGAAGCGCGTGGATTGTGGCGGGAGCGGTAAGAAATAGCATCGCGTTATACACCTTATTACGTCAAGAAAATTCGCACTTTTATAGCAAACAAAGTACTATATAGAATATGTGTATTTTAATATCAAAAGAACCCTCTGGATGATTAAACGTTACTTCCGTAGATCATTTGAGAAACGATGGTGGGTAGAGTTTATGTTTGATCAGCTTTCGATTCAAACTTCGGTATACTAGAAGTACGTAAGTATATACACTTACCGTGATATCCCCGGATGTAGAATTGTTATTACTAAAAATAAAAAACAACAAATTAACCAACTAAATATAAATAAAAAATATAAACTTATAGACGTACGTTAGGACTTCAAACAAAGGTTAGTGTGTGCGTTACATACAATATCCCCCAATGTCCTTTTACAACCACAAATTCAATTTGTTCTCTTCACAAACAAAAAAAAAAGACTTACTTAACGCAAAGACAACCCAAAAAGTCTATACTAGTTGCAGCTTCGCTGTAAAGGAAAAAAAAATCATTTAGTGGATATTTCTTTTTATATTAAGAGCCTGGTTTTCGATGTCCGAATAACCACTACTACTCACTGAAAAGTTATTTATTTATTTATTAAAATCTCCCTACCACTATCATTACAGGTGTATACCTAATGCGATAGCGTGGTCTTAAAATTAACTTAACTTACAATTTAAAACTACACTACACTTGAAAAAATTGAACCGAAATTGTATGAAACTATCTGCCTTGTTAGTCAACGGAACTTTAATCGTAGGTAGTGTAACAGGCCTTTTTTTTTTTTTTTTTGAGGATGGGAAATCATCAAATGACTCCTCCCGCTCTGGGTGGAGCAGGAGGGAGTGTCAGACTCTTACTGACTAAAACCCACCCGTGTTCCTTCCTTAGCCCTTTATGTTCCAGGGCAGCGGTAATCCTTTCGGACAATCCCGCTACCCTGGGTGTAACAGGCCTTAAATACTATTATTAATATTATTAAACACACTTATGTTGTGTAAAAAACTACGCAAAAGTGACTATAATAAAAATTCCATCTTACATTCATCTTTATCTCTAATCTTGTGTTTACTGTGAACCTTGAAAAGGATTCTGAATAAGAAAATATGAAAGTCCGTCAGGAATATCTAATAGAGAATACTGTCATCAGTATCGAATTAGCCGAAAGAGGTACACTGGTGGACATAGGCTTGCCCCAAAGTATCGCTGTAACGACGGGTCTTGCGTTGGCTTCATCCAGCGCATCTCGAGGCCCTATCCAGATCGTGGATCTACCTTGGCGCTGTGCCTTTCGATGGTACACCATGGTTGGATGGTTTGTAGTCCCATCGGCCATTCGTTCATCCCCATGGGCAGAGCCTAGGGCCACATTTACTTTCGCAATTCTTCGGGCTAAATCTAAAACCTCTCTCTCTCTAGCTCAGTTCTCTTGCGAATCTCCTAATTTCTAGGGCGATTACACAAAACCTTAATGTACCTACTGCTACTTGTACTTCTTAAACTAAGTTGTTATTACTTCTAACCTTAAAGAAATCTAAGCTAACAAGCTTTTAAATATTTTAATGTTTAAACTTACCGAGTTTTGTTTTGTACTTTAGACGATGTCGAGGCGTTAGTCCTGTCATCTGTAGGTAGTGCTGAGACCGCACTGTTATATGATCTACAAAAATAGTTTGATTTTGATACGAATTCTCTTGTTACGTTTGATAAAATGTTCATTGAAAATGTAATTATAATTTTGTACTTACCTAATTTTTTCACAAGCTTTATCAATTTTGTACCTGTAATGGTTTTTGTTTTTATATAAATTGCTGGAGACTGCGTTCATACCAAAACGTACAGTCGTCAGCCAACTTTGGGTACGTTTTGGTGTGAACGTGGCCTAAGGACTTTTTTTACAGACTTTCGAAAGATTTCTATGTTATCAGTGAACAGAAGGCCTTGCACGAACGTACTTATTACCATTTTACACGTTTGGCACGAGAGCCCGTCATACAAGCTCATCAGTTACGGCATTCCAATTGAGCTTGTAAAACTATTCAATCCTATCTTAATAACCGGCAGATTGTGGTCCACATTGGTACTGACAGGTCTTCGCTCCGGACAAGAGGTAGGGACTCCCTACCTCTTCATATTATTCGTGAGTGATATTCCTGTGCAGATCCGTACTCAATTCTGGAGTATCGGAATAACTATATTCGACCGTTTAGAAAAGTGGTAAGCTACGACTACGCTAAGACTAAAAATCTTGACAGTGTCATGCCTTTACATTTTAGTGTTGCCAACTAGCTTAGTTAAAAATTTGCACTCATCTCTCCTACCCTGTAAAAGTGTTGTTTGTAATGTTAGTGTAACTGTTACTTTATTTTTAAGTACTACACCTTTGTAAATGTTTTATGTTAATAAAGAATTTTTAAAACAAACAACACCAATTTACAAGTAAATAAATTTTTAAATTGAAAATACTCATTTCGCTTAAAATATTTCCTCAAATTGAAGACTTTATTCATAGCTATGGGTGATACAAATCATGCTTGCACAAATAAAATCACTTACATTGACATTAAGTTTACCTTAGCGTTCGTGTTAAGCATTCTTTATATATACTCACTTTTGTATGCTGGGGTTTTTATTTCTGCAGTTTTTTTTATATCTGTCTAGCTTTTTCCCAACTATTTTGTTTTATCTATCTGTCTGTGGGTCTTTAATGCTGCAAGTTATAGTGGTTGCTCTGGCCACATTATACGTGTATGCAATATCTGTCTTGGGCTACATAGTGAGCCGGAACACTAGGAAACCATAGTTAACGTGTCGGTTTCGGGAACACAAAACTACAAACATTGTTCATAACATCAAAAATCATGTTAACAATACTCACTCTGCTGACATCGTGATACGTAGTGCTTCCCTGAGTCCACACTGAAAACAATTAGATACTAAGATTTTAATAATATCCCATAGTTAGCAATACCAAAAACAAATACTTGCTATTCAACCTTCTTGGGTAAAGGAATTGAAGAGGCTTGCTGGATTTCTCTGGCTCTTCTAGCCACTTATACACTTTTACAACGTTATGGACGCACCTACTAGAAGCGCTCGTTGTTACTCGCAGTTTTGCTTCGAACTCAATATTAATTAGTCAGAATTCATAGTTAGAGAAACTCATAAATTGCGATAGTCTTCACTTTTAGGGTTCCGTAGCCAAGTAGCTAAAACGGAACTATCATTCCGCCCTTCCGTCTGCCCGTTCGTTAGATGGGTGAACCCTCTGTACTTGGTGTTAATGTGATTGATATTCCATTAAAAGTATGAAAAGCCATCGATTTGATACTAATTTATTAAACGGGTGGAGCCACCTGACGCGACGTGGCAGATTCTAAATAATAACAATTTAATGAACTAAAAAAACAAAAACTGAAATGAACTTACGTGAAATGATCAAATTAAACCTAGCTAGAGATGACCGAAATATGTAAATTATGATGGACTTAACTTACCTTAGAGCTCACATTTAGTGTAGTGCTGAAAACAAAAGATTTTTTTTTTAATTAACAGCGTAGTGGAAGTGTAAATTGATTTCTTACTACTATTGCTTTTGTCGACTGCGCATTATGAATCAAGATTCTCATACATACCTATGATCAATCTGCCTAGGCATTTCCAAACTATGTTGGGGTCAGCTTCCAGACTAAGCGGACGCAGCTGAATACCAGTAATTTTACATGGAGCTACTGCCTATATGACCTCCACAACCCATTTACTGGATAACATGATAGCCCTTGGTAAGACTGGTGATCAGACTTTTGGGCTTCTGGCTACGGTAATGACTGCCAAAGATCTACGAATGACAACGACCAACCGTGCTTTCCGAGGCACGGAGGGTCTTGATATGTAATGGAGGACCCATCCACGAACCGACCGCGGCAAGCGTAGCTGACCCTTCAATCGGCTCGTGCGGCTGATATCATTTAGCAATGCGTCTCATACATACATACCTACGCACTTATTAAAATCCTAAATATTAATCTATTTACATATCCTAACTAATATTATAAATGCGAAAGTAAGTTTGTTTGTTACGCTTTCACGCTAAAACGGCTGAACGGATTTGAATGAAATTTGGCACACAAATAGACCATTAGCTGGGTAAGGACATAGACTACTTTTCATCTTGGATCGCAGACGAAGTCGCGGGCAACAGCTAGTAAGTATATAAAAATGAAATGCTGTTCGATAAGCGCAACACTTGAGAAAGGCTGGACTAGTTTGGCTATTTTTTGTTTTAAAATGTTTGTGATACTCCGAATTAGGTTTCTAAAGGAAGAAAAATATTTCCCGGAAAATTATCAAATTCAGGAATAACTGGACGTCTTTTCTTCAAACTACCTACGTCAGTAGGATCAGCTAGTTATTTATAAAATTAAAACTTTCACTTACTTTGTGCATGCGCAAAGGGGTGTATATAACTCGATACTGCAAAAGAAATTGTAAAATTGAAAAGTAAAATCTTAAATTCATTTTACTGCTAATAAGCTTTTTCTTCATTTAACGGTTTTTCTCAAACGCACAGAAACGCAAGCGCATGAAGTGATTGAAGTGACTTAATGTTCACTTTGTCAACATTATCAACATCGGAGGCATAAATTGAAAAAGATTGAATTTGCAACCATTCTTAAGTTCATCGCATACATATCAGCTCGGCACCGGATCGTCATCACCTCACTCTATCGGCTAGTCGTCAACCAGGCGTCAATGCAACGTAGGCTGCACGTAACCTCCGCGAGAGAGGCTTGCGAGATGTGCAAATGGTTTATCTTATCTGGCGAGACGACGTCCAGCTTTGCTCGTCAACGCCCGTACTTTCGTAGAAAGAATGCTGAACGTCGTGGTGAGGCGACGCCTATCCGAAAGCGAGAGCGTGTAATATGAGTGCTTTGAGATTATTATGTAAGTGTTTAACTTACAGTTTTTCCAGATCTTCTGGTTTGATGGTATCATCCGCTGAAGGGGCAATAACTTCCTGAAATAAAATAGTTAGATAAGCAAGATGTTCTACTGGTTTTTATTTCCTATTCACCTGTTATCTTATATTTATCTTCCCGAGATTAAAACGTTACTTAGCACGTGCTTCGGCTTCGTGCTTCCCGTATCTATCTTACTCTCGTAAGTGCCCACATACTTTGACAGTCATGTAACAGTGACAGAAATAATGTAAAGCCGAAGTAGGGACGTGCTAAGTCATCAATATTAGTATTTTACGTGGAGCGATTGCTTATCTGACCCAGCTTGGCTTAACAAGGGGTACCGTGTCTGTAAGTCAAAGGTTTGGTAAAGTTAATCGGTAAGTCATTGATATACACTAAGAACAAGAATGGACTCAGTATTAAGCCTTGCGGTACACCTAATTGAACTGGTAGCCCGGAAGATTTCACACCATTAACATATTGGAACCTATTGTGTAAATAAAAATTTATTTCGAGAGCGTCGTGTTGGACACGGTAATAACGTAGTTACGCAATAGTGTGTCATGGTGCATGCAGTTAAAGGCTTTAGAAAGATTATAGAAAAATCCAATAGAATTTTGCGAGTTCTCCTATGCGATAACTATTGTTTTAGTAGAACAACACCCGTATATGAAGTCGAAAGACCTTTTATAACGCCGTGTTGTTAATTATGAAATAGGCAATTTAAATTAAAATGTTGAGTTGTTAACTGCTTGAGTTAACTTTTTAAATATTTAACTAAACGCAGGTACGATAGAAATAGACCTGAAATTGCCAATGTTATTTTTATTGCCTGATTTAAATTATGGTAATCAAAATGACGTTCACAGTGACACACTTGGGACAATGGTAAACATGTGTTTTATTGTTTATAATTTGTCAAAGAATTTATAATTTAACCCGTAATTTATTTTTACACAAGACGTGGCAGTCGCTTTTAAAGTATTTCGTACCTATTCCTACAGCAATTTTCAATATGCTTGCATTAGCTTTACGATAGCTTATGTCAGTCCCTTCCATCATCGTTATCGCTGATAGAAAGTCACTTTGTCTTGGCCCCAGGACTTAGTGAATTTGTTATACCTACTGTTATTATTGAAGCGTTATTATTATTACATAAATTATGTAACTTACAGGCGATATAGTTGCTATTTCATTCTTGTTCGTGTCATTTGATGTTTGTTTTAAAGTTCTGTAAATAGAAAACATATTAAAACATTTCCATAATAAAATTGGAAACGGAAAAGGTACCAAATATTGCAAAATACTTACTCCCACGTCAACCCTTGACAAAACGAATTAAACTGTTTCGCCCTGTAACAAATTATATTTCCATATTTATTAAATAGGTACTGAAAATAATTTAACTAAGAAAACTGACAAGTGTGAGACGGATCTGCGCACTGAGGGTTCCGTAAAATAGTACCTGAAATAACTTACAGAGGGTAGTCCAAATAGTGACATCCAAAACGATTATTAAAATCATCTCGTCGAGAGCTGTCTGAACTACCTCCATGTATGTTCAGCGATTATACACAGTTTAGGAAAAAACTTAGCTCAGATGGAAACATTTTGTTCGACAAAATTCGATCCAGATTTTAAGTTGAGACTCATAGGAGCATGAGTGTGGATTAGCAAGCTAGTTATTTTGTGCATATAGTAATAGTGTTATTTTTTTTTTTTTTCAACACCAAACAATGACAGCTTATTGTTAGGACTCTTACGAAGAGATATTAAAGGGCAAACCCCGCTATTGTCATTCTAAACGTACGAACTACGTACAGTCAAACAATAATAGTAAGTATCTAAGAAATACTCACACTTTTGCTGAAGGGTTGTAAAGATTTATAAACGTTTGTGAAATTGTACAGTTCAAGGGAATCTGAAAAAAAAAACATAATTAGGTCAAGTTTAATAACACACCTTATTAGGTCAAGAAAATTCGAACTTTTACAACAAAAGCAGCTGCTATATGGAATATATATTTTAGTAACAGAAGACGACCCCTGGATGATTAAACGTTACTTCGAAGATCATTAGAGAAACGACGGTAGGTATATCTGTTTGATCAGTTTTCGATTCAAACTTCGGTATACTTGTATAATCGTACACACTTACCGTGATATCCTTGAATGTAGAATTGTTATTGCTAGAAATAAAAACCAACAAGTTAGTTCTACATAAAAAATATAATTTATTAAACAAAACGTATTGTCGGATAAAAGGACACTGGACATACAAGCTGTTGTTTTGAATCCTCGTCAAATTTCAAGAGGCTGTTATGAAAGACGTAAATAATCAAATAAAATTACGATCCCTGGTAAATAATGAATAAGTACATACTTGTTTTGTTAGTTATTTCAGTTTAACAGTATTTCAGAATACACTACTTTCAAAGAACAGAATCGCGGTATAGTATCGTATAAGCAGCCGCGTTTTTATGTGTCTGTAAAAGGGTAGTTACAGTGCGGTCTCACACAGGCCGCGTGTTAAAATGCGTGTCCCACACATGCCGATTTCCGAAAATTAGAAAAAAATACCTACTTATTTTATTATTGATTCGTGTCGAGAATCAGTAACATAGTTACCTCCATGAATTTGACGAGGATGCAAAACCACACCTTGTAGAAGTGGTCAATGAACCATTCAGTTTAACGTAGTAGTTTAATCACATATTTATAACCCCTTATACGTAGAACGGTTCATAAAAAGTGGCTACCAGTCACTTTAGGGTCAATATTTTAAAGATTTTTATGAGAATGTTAAATTTTATGGTGGTTTACAAGCCGAGCGTAATAAGCCGAGTACGCTAGCCTCTCTACTGGCCGGTGGCATTCAAATTCATCTCGTACGTTGCTTAAATTTTTAAGATGGCGTGTGTACTTGACACCGTGCACGTCAAGTATTTGCAGCTGTCGCTGCGAGTATACGTTCTGTAATATTTTATACTTTAACATTTGATGTAACGTAGAAATATGATTGAGAATAATAATATCTTGTTTTTTTTTGCAATATAATTCAAACCAGTGCATTGAAGAGAACGGAAGAACCGTACCGTAAAAAATACATTAATACGTTAGGATTTCAAACAAAAAGTTAGGGTTTGCGTTACAGCGAGGCATGAGACAATATCTGCCAGTGTCCTTTTAGTACCACTTCAACGTGTTCTCTTTACAAACATAAAGAAGACTTACTTAACACAATCACAACCATAATTGTCCATAGTAGATGCGGTTGCGCTGTAAAGGAAAACAATTTTATTTAGTGGATATATCTTTTTATATTAAGGGCTGCAATCTCGACAGAGGTCGACTAGCTTCAATTTTCTGACTAACTGACCGACAATTTAATTTTGACAATTCAAAAGTGCCTGAAAGGGTTTAATTGAAATAAATGATTTGAGTTTGAGTTTGAGTTTGAGTTGGTGACGATTGCTTTACAACCGATTTAGGTTACAAAGTCCGGATGTAACGATATTTGCTAGTCTCGACACTCAAACATATCGAATGTCATCTGTATTTTGCCGAACTTTGTCGCAAAGTTAACGATTTTCGTATTTTTACGAACAGCATCATAAGCTATAATTTTTGGTGTTTTTAGGTAAACAAAAATTGTGCGGAACGGGCGTACCAAAAGGCGTGCCTGTGCTGATCAGCTTCAGCTTTGAGTTCTCTAGCGTTTCAACCCCAAACGGCTCAAACATAATTATAGCTCCAATAAGGTTGTTATATTTTTGTTAAGGCAAATATGCATCTTATTGATAAAGTGTCCGAAAATAGAAACCGGCCAATCAGGAGACAGTATAAAAATTTGCTAATTGTTAGTGGTTCCGATACCGCCCTTTTAAAGAAAAGTATTAAATGTATGGGTCCGACCATTTTTAACAAAATACCTGATGTAATAAAAAATTAGACATTTCCACTTTTCAAAAAGAGATTGACAGATCTATTAATTAATAAATATTATTACTCAATTGGCGAATTTCTAACCGATAAGAATTTAAATTGATAATTTTATTATGACATCTCTGTATTCCTGACTTGTATTAAATCATTTATATTTTCAATTTAACTATATTGACCCTGAACTTGACCAATTTATAATCCCATTATATTAAACTTGACATTATGTATTGTGTTGCCTATTTCAAATTATGTACTAAATTTCATCTTGACGTGGTTAACTTATATTTATTTAATTGAATGTGTTAATATTATATATTCATTAATTTTTATTATATATTATTATTTTTATTAATATTTTTTTATTATTTTTTATTTTTTTATTATTGTAGCTAAAACTGTTTGCGTGCCTTAGTTAAGGTAGTTAGTATAAGGATTGTTTTAAAATCAACATCTGTAACTTGTACCTACTTTCTGTGCAAATAAAGATCTATTCTATTCTATATTTGCGCCGGTCGAGGTATTCTGCTCCTGCAACAGCCGCCCCAGCACAGCCTAGGGAAAAAGACGAGATGGCGCAAGGCTGCACCCCACAGCAAAGGCCTACCCAACTTCCAAGGCATTATGGCCATTCCCATCGTCGCGTGCCAATGACTGGGCCGAGAGGATCTCCTTGTTGGCGTCCGACTGCAGATTCAAAAACGTTGCCTGTAGGCAACCATCAACATTATTACAAAGACAATCCACATAGAACCATAAATTTCTGGTAACTCCTTTTTTACCTCTGCCAACAAAGTGCCCCAGTTGAAGTCGTTTTAAAAACTCAGATTTTTAATGAAAAAAATATCAACCGCGTTCAAGAGCTGCATTTGTTGGTAAAAATGTATGATTTTAGTTAGTTGGAGATTTATAATTATTTTTAAGAATGTAAATGTTATTATTTGTCGAGCCACTTTATTAAAATGCTGAGAGTATTGTGAATGTCATGTGGATAGGTAGGCAACAACTCTTGTGTAAACAGGAGAGGATTTTGGTATTGGAGATTTAATAAAGTTTAAAAAAGGCTTTTTGGATGTGTGTATTTATAAACGAAGATCGGACAACCCGCTCCATTCAAAGAGATTTATTTAGATAAATGTCTATGGCATTTTAATGCGGTGAATATCGGCTACGCTTGTACGTATATAGTATGTCCGAAACATATAGGTGGATATAAAAGCGTCATTGGTATAGACGCAGCTTCGAGTACGCTCATTCCGCATAATTTTTGTTTATAATTACTTTCTACACTAAAAAATTGTAGTTTACGATGCTAACGAAATAACAGATCACTTTGCAGGCTGTCAAAAATGGTTCCAAAATACCTATATTCGTAAACATTAAGAAAATTGTAATGTTTGCGACTAAGTTCGATAAAATACCGATTACAATCAATAACTTTGAGTGTCGAGACTGCCGAATATCGTTACATCAGGATCGTTCTAAGAATTTGCGAACGAAATGGATCGTACAGCGATCACTACGTATGTCCAGACTTCAGCCCGTTTCGTTGACTACTTGCGAGATGCGCAAATGTTCTACACATGGTTTATCTTATCCTGCGAGATGTAATTGCGGAGATGCCTAGCCTTGCTCGGCAACGGCTATACTTCGTAGAAAGAATGCTGAAATTGAGTGGAGTCTTGCCGTGAAATTGAGTGGAGTGAACTTGAAGTGAGCTGTCATTTCCCACCTGATGCTAGGAATTGACATTATTGACAGCTCACTTCACCTAGTTATAGCACCTAGTTATAGCAGTAAGATTAACTAGAATAGCACTACAGTTCGTGTTCAGGCGACGCCTATCCGATCAGAGCGTTTTATTTTAAATAATAGTGTGCTTTGAGATTACTAAGTAACATACTGTTCATCCAAATCGTCAGCTTCGGTGGTAACACTCGCCGCAAGGACATTGACTACCTGAAATACATAATACAAGTTATTTTATTTTATTTTTTAAGAAAACTTACAGCTAGGATACAAATAGTTGACAGTTAGTGAAAGAAGGCCAATTAAAAGTTTTGACTGACAATATTAGGGTAGCATAAGAAACAGTAGACAGGCAAGCGAAAGCAAGAATAAGTACGAATTAAGAAAAGTCTGAGGTTTTAGAGATTTTCAAAGAAGTTTTTGAAAAGTATATTTTTTTTAGTTTAGGAACACTTGTGGAGAATAAATCAAGATCATCAACACTGATTCATCGAGTTGTATGCCCTGTTAGTTCTTATCTTATAAGAGTTTTGCCGATATATGTACCGCACATAGAGAACATACAGAGGCGAAGGATGGAACACGCAGCCCAATTTTGCTTGTCAAATCAGAACAGTCGCTTGAACCGTTTGCCAAATTGAACAATAATATCATATCGGCAATTTTTCTTCTTTCTTAGATAAGCAAGATGTTCTGCTGATTTTTTAGGATACTATCCTATTGGCGTGTCATCTTATATTTATCGTCCCAATCTTCATGCCAAGAAGACATAATATGGCAAATAATTTAAGCTTCTTGTAATGTTCATTACTGAACATAGGTTCCTAGTATTGTATACATGCAACTATATTCTAACTAAACAGACAGCTGTGCTGCTGGGGAGTTTGTTCCGCCACTTCTTCTTCCCAGCGATAGCACTAGGAAGTGTCGAAGGGCGGGCGTTTTTGGGGGACTATCTTTTGTAATTTTGACGTTCGAAAAGTGCTGATTCTCAGCCTAATTTGAATAAATGACTTTTGATTTTGATTTTTGATTTTCAAGATTAATAAACGTTACTCAGCACGTGCTTCGGGTCAGCTGTTCCTGTCTTTATCTTGCCCTCGTAAGTGCCTACATACTTTGACAGTTGCGTGACAGTGACAGAAATAATGTAACGCGGAAGTAGGGACGTGCTAAGTTATCATGTACCTAGCCTTTTCCCAACTATGATGAGTTCCAGTATAACCGGATGCTGCTGAATACCAGTATTTTACATGGAGTGACTGCCTATCTGACCTCCACAACCCAGTCTTAGTGTAGTTGTCACTTTCGGGTTCACTTCTGACGACACTCAAAGATCTACGAATGACAGCCGGGACCAATGGCTTAACGTGTTTTCCGAGGCACAGAGGAGTCTCGGTATGTAATAGATGGTAACCCATCCACAGACCGACCTAGGCAAGCGTTGCTTAACCTTAAATATTGATCCATGCGGCTGTTATTATTTAGCTACGAGTAACGTTTATTAATTAGCAGGTACCTACGATTACCTCTGCGTCAGAGGTTTTCATTTCACCTGTTAAAGAAGCACTGATATGGCCTTGTGACAGCTGTGGTTAATAACACGTGTTTTTAACCGATTTCAAAAAAGGAGGTTCTGTATTGAACCCGTATGTATGTATGTAGGTAATAGTAGGTATGTATGTTTGTATGTCCGCGATTTCCTCTAAAACTAATGAACCAATTTTGATGTTTCCTTCATTAACGTGATCTACATACTTTCAGTAATGTTTTAGTACATACTCATAAGTATATAATAGGTACATTAGTTTTCATTAAGTTAATATTGACGAAGTCTTAATAACTTCCTGTCACTAATATTTATATAGCAAGTAGTGTTAAATGAATTTGTGTGGGGTTATTATAACTAAAAAGTGAAAAATAAAAACTATTTTACAAAAAAAAAAAAACAATCGACTTCCAAAAAAAACGCAATTTTTTTTTTTTTTTTTTTTTGTATAAAACGTCTTTATTATTTATAATTCATCAAAGAATTTATTTATCTATATATATAAAAATGAATCCCTATTTCCCTTGGTCACGCCATAACTTGAGAACGACTTTACCGATTTCATCCATTTTTATTTTAAAGTTTTCTAATACTTTGTAGACGGTTCTTACGAAAATAAAAATAAGAAAGTTGCTTTACGCGAACGAAGTCACGGGCAGAAGCTAGTATTTATGTAAAATTAATCCCTATTTCCCTTAGTCACGCCATAACTTGAGAAGGACTTTACCGATTTCACCCATCTTTTTTTTAAGTTTTCTAATACTTTGTAGAAGGTTCTTACGGAAAACAAAAATTAAGAAAGTTGCTTCACGCGGACGAAATTGCGGGCAGAAGCTAGTTTTAAATAAAATAGGCCAAGCTCAGACGAATTTAAATATAGGTTACAAATTGTCAGTCAAAAAGTCACTTACCAATACAGAAAATATCAAAAAACTTAACAAATACATCTTCAAGAAATCCTATACAACTACGTATGTATATCGGTGATGTATTAAAACAAAATGAAGTCAATAGCTCCCCCGTAAAGTATATTTATATAGCTTCGTATTTAATAACCAAGATAGGCGTTAACAATAGTAGATTAAGAAGGAACCCCGCATTTTCCTGGTTACGTTTTGGTCCATTATTGTTTTTTAAAGGCTAACTAACCACGTGATGTAGATAAGAATTTAATCTACAAAAAATATAATAATCAAAGTTCGTTTTTAGGGTTCCGTATTTACTCATCGGTTGACACTTGACAATCTGGTATTTATGCGATTTTTGCTATTATTGAGTTTATTTTTTATTGTGTTAATTATTTTAGGTAATTAAGTGACTATTCATTTTATTATTTTCATCTTTTGACATCATATTTCTTTATTAAACGACTATTAATGTTATTATTGTAAAAGATGAGTTATTGTTATTTTTTATTATCACTATCTAATCATTATTAATATAATTTTAAGTTATTTTATAATTTATGACTTTCTACACAATGTA
This sequence comes from Apamea anceps, assembly GCA_951799955.1. NCBI lineage: Eukaryota > Metazoa > Arthropoda > Insecta > Lepidoptera > Noctuidae > Apamea > Apamea anceps. The sequence goes on along the minus strand of OX637504.1, from coordinate 2,041,899 downwards.
TTTTGTTAAGATATAAATGACTCATCCATTTAGTTGAATTGTAGATGCGGTCTTTGCTTATTTTGAAAATATGTTTTAGCTTTCCTGAATAAGCGCACGCGTGTTGCTCCGTCATATTTTAATGTAGTTTATTGTATGGAATTGAATTTTCCGAAATAAATACACTATTATCTCCTTTATTTCACTTAAATACTTAAAAATTACATTTTTAAATATTTTTATAAACAAAAGGATAAAAAAAAACATTTCAAAATATAAAAGGTTGTAGCCCACCGGTATCGGGAACAGGGTCCAAGCTACCGGCGGTCAGGGCTCCAGAGAGAGGAACTTCCTGACAATGCGAGCCGTGTCCAGAAGTACCGCTTTCTGAATCAAGCCCTTGATCCAGCTGCCCAACGAGAGCCTCCTCAGGTGTTGGTCGAGGCTCTTGGCTATTAAGCCATTGGCTGTATTGTGAATTACCAACCATAAACCGAATACTCCAACCAATTTTCCGTTTAAAAAATACAATGATCAATTCTGCAACAAACTTTCACCAAAAACTGCCGAACCGGAGGTGACATCTGTCATGTTACCTCCGGTAAAACACAAGGAATATCTTAATATCGGAATGCAAAAATGCTGACAAGATCTACCGCAAGACGTGCACGCCCACCACCACCGGACTCTTCGCTCAGCTCCGCCTCGCCGCCGCCGGTACCCAGCCGCACTGTGAGCGCTGTGACGACACCGGCCGCGGTAGTTGCGTCGAGTTCGAGCGACGAGTATTTCTCTCCGCCCACGACGCCACCACCTGTTCGTCGACGGGGAGGACGCCGGCCGCCGGACGGCTTAGGACCTCGAGGCCCACTGGCCTCTGATAGGGTCCCAGCTCCCGGCGGAAGTGTGCAGCGCATGAGATGGACACGATCCATCAATGAAAATGTCATGCGCTCATACTATGGGGCTACAGAGGGGGGAAACAATCTGACCGCGTACCGTGTTCGGATGCTCGCTCTATTTCATTATTATTATTATTATTATTATTATAAAAGCCGTCTGTCGTCATAAAAACTATTACGTTAGCGTTTGGCCAGCGAGTCGTGGCACATGGAAATGGCTGACATTTAAAAAATCTTTAGGTTAATATAGAGTGAAAAAAAAATGATTTGATAATTTTGGATTTTTATGTTAATTAATTGATTCTGATAACATTTCAGACATCATCATCATCATTTTTTTTTGTATGTTGCCAGCTGAAATGTTTTTAAATTTGCCACCTTCTCCACGTACCGCCACTCGCTGGTCAAGTACTAAGTTTTTATACTGTGTAGGTACAACCCTCCACTTCCACTGTCTCACCCCCACACTTACTCACACCCACTACTCACATACATATTCACTTCCACACCATCTCCTACTCACATAACATACACATCACTAGCGCGTTTTTTGCCTTTCATAAAAATACTGTGTTTTCATTTCGTTCTTTTCTGGGGAAGGGCGGAGCATCCTAAAACAAGCAAACTAATTGATTAAATGGATTCTCCCCATTGTAACTAGAATACGTTATTTAAGATGATGCAATAAACACATTTTTATTTTATTTTTTTATTTTATTTAAGAACCACACTGATTGGGTATTGAGTGGACCTGTCTGAATTGGCATGAAATCCGGTTTTATTAATAGAACTTTTTTTTTGTTTTCTTCAATTAAGAAGTAATCTTGCAAGTGTTATATCATTTTGAAATCCACACTAAACGAGCCATCTTGTAAAGTTTCTTGCCTAAATAGCGTAGTACATTTTTTTACAGTACAGTGGGTTAAAGTTGGACGATTTAATTATTTTGAATTCAATGTTTGGCAAAATTGTAACATTTTATTTCAAACAAATATAGTTATGTTTTAATTTTAAACTGTTATTTACACAAATGTGGTTAAATTACCGTTAGTTAGAAAAAAGTTAAAATTTGTATTTACAGGACTTGAAAGATCACAGGGTGTCAGTTTTTCCGATTTATTTTTTGATACTTATAGTTTCAAAAGGAGGGATGCGGCATTGAAGTCGGCGGGGTGCGGTTAACAAACCTCCGCTTTGCTGTCGACATTGTCGAATTCTCCTCCACAGCAGCAGAACTGGAACTTTTGTTAAACCAATTCGGTGATGCAAGCCTTGAAGTTGGACCGGCGATGAACATGTCGAAGACCAAGCTGATGTCAAACACCACTAAATATATGATTAAGTGAATGGTGAGGAATTGCAATATGTCCATGAATACATCTACTTGGGCCAGTTAGTCTCTTTCCAGTCCAGACAAGACAAGGAAGTTTTACGACGAACCGAAAATGCCTGGAAGAGCTACTGGTTCATGAAAGAGCTTATGAAGGAAAATCTGCCTTTGAAACTAAAGCAAAAAACTATGGACATGTGCATCCTTCCCATTCTAACCTATGGATCCCAGACTTGGTCCTTGACAAAGATTCAAAAGTCCAAACTCAAGGTTTGCCAACGTGCAATGGAGCGCAGTATTCTAGGCGTCAAATTGACAGACCATATTCGCAACACCACACTGCGTTCCAAAACACAGATTTCTGACGTTGCTCCTGAAGTAGGTCTGGGCTGCCCAATAAGCTGTGGGCCAAAATAACCACCACGCGGAGCCCTGATACTGCTAGAAGGCATCGCGGCAGACCCCGTAGAAAATGTACTTGAGCCCTTGATCAAAAGAGCTGGCTGGAGAGCTGGATGGGGAGAGGCCTTTCCCAGCATTGAGATGATGTAGGCTAACAGAAAACAATTTCAAAAGTATTTGACCAAGATTTTTTTTTATTTTATTCTGATAACTGCCACGACTTGGCCTTTCAACCGTTTCCGGTTTGACGTTGATTTCTGGGACTCATATATGTAGGGTTATTTTAGGCATTCTTGCTGTCTATAAATGATCTACCCCGGCAAATCCCATACCATTGTGTGTTATTTGCCAATGACAGTACGGTCCTAATAGACTGCCTCAACAAAGAGCTTTATGAAGATGAAATAAATAATTCTCTCAAATTAATAATAAACTGGCTCAATAAAAAAACAAATATAATGGATTTCTATCAAAAAATTCTTCCTTTAAATCTAAAAATTAATTATAAAGGACAAACTATTGACAGCGTTAACGTGGCAAAATTCTTGGGTATATTGATTGACAGTCAATTAACTTGGAAACCGCAGGCTGAAGAAGTTCGCAAAAGATTAAGCACGTCTGCGTATGCTCTCTACAATCTGTCCAAGAAAGTTAACGTTGATGCATTAATGGTTGCATATCACGGTTTGGTGCTCTCTGTTCTAAGGTTTGGTGTAGTATTCTGGGGTAATTGTTCCGAAAGGGACTCTATATTTAAAGCGCAAAAATATATATAAAATCCATTTTTAAAATATATAAGATCCATTTTTAATCTCAAGGTTCCTTTTTTCAAGGAACACAAAATACAAACTTTATAACTATATACATTCTCGAAGTAGCTATATTCGTTAAAACTAACAAGCATCTATTTCCTGCACTGAATGATACGAGGATGCGAACTACTGCCATGAGATCAAACTATCAGAATCTATTGTGTACTGGTAGATATAACACTGCTTTGCTTAAAAAAAAACATTATTGGTATGGCACCTATTATATTTAATAAATTGCCAAATTGTATTAAGGATCAGCCCTTAGTAAAATTCAAGAAACTCCTATCGTCGTTGCTGACAGAGAAATGTTATTAGAATTACTCTGTTACCGATTTTATAAATGATGAATTGTAACATTTGCTTCACTTTATCTCATTTATTATGTAAATAATTTTAGACTTAGCTGATGCATGATCTCATTTTAAAAATGTCTTACTTTCGGTCCACGTAACCCCCCCTGGTTACGTGGACCGAAATTAAGACATTTATGTCCGTGTTCACTTATTACCCCATTTACTTATTATTTTAATCTTATCAGCCCAATGTGTCTGCTTCCTTCCTTGTTTAAATTGTGAATTTTCCTCCATAACAACGGTTTATAAATTTTCTACTTCGTCTACTAATTACCTAACAATAGATGGGGAAGTAAGTCCAAAATGACGTAATATGATATTTAAAAAAATGGAATTTGTAATTATGAAAATGACACACCGGGCTTTTTCCGAAATTGACGCCTGGCGGGCTACAATGCTGCAGTTGTCATAACATCTCGTGACGTCGGCCAGGTTGGCATACGTTTTTTGGGTGTGATATCATCAACTAACTTCTTCTGCGCGTTGTCCGCCCTCCGCCGACGCCCGGTGCGCCTGTTGCGGGCCGGGTGAGTGGACGAGATCTCCATCTCCCTTTCCGCAGCCTCACGACTATTTCGCAGAAGGAAACCACCGCGTCCCAGGACTCTTCGCTGCCGACCATCGACTCGACCACGGCCGGCAGTGACAAGTCACTGCTTACTTCTGAGATGAGGGCACAGCGCGGCTCCTCCCAGGCGGCATACTCTGCCAGCGTATGCCGCGCCGTGTCCTCCAGGTTGGCATACCTGGCTTGACCGTCCTAAATCAGGGCTCTGTACACACGTGCGGGCGGCAGCAGGGCGGGTCTATTATATAGTGGACGTATCGTTCGCTAGCCCCGCTGTCGCGGGTCGTGTCCGCGACTGGCGTTTCGCCGTGGAGGTGGAGACGTTGTCGGATCACTGATACATCCGCTTCGACGTGTCTGCCCAGACCACAGTCGCGCGCGGTTCACCGGCCCCGCGAACGGACGGTCCGCGCTGGGCGCGTAAGCGCATCGACAGAGAGCTTCTCGAGGAGGCCGCTATTGTCGCAGTTTCCCTCTTTGTGGAAGTCAGGTCCTGCTCAGGAAGGCGAAGCGCCCTGTAGACTCTTCGTCCGCGTACCGGCCCATATTGCTGCTAGACGAGGTGGGTAAGCTGTTTGAGCGAGTAATCGCAGCCCGCCTCGTCGGCCACTTGTGCAAAGAAGGGCCGAACCTGGACGACAGTCAGTTCGGGTTTCGGCATGGGCGCTCCACCATACACGCAGTGTCACGAGTGAGAGTCCTGGCGGAGGAAGCAGTATCCCGGGGCGGAGTGAGGTTGGCGGTGTCCTTGGACATCTCCAACGCCTTTCACCCTGCCCTGGAGTTGTATTCGGGAGGCACTACGGTATCATCGAGTGCCTCCCTACCTCCGCCACATCGTTGGGGCTTATCTGTCGCAGAGGTGTGTCACCTACATGGGACGTGATGGCAGAAACCAGCGCCACATGTCGTGCGGCGTTCCACAGGGCCCAGTCCTAGGCCCGCTCCTGCGGAACGTCGGGTACGACTGGGTGCTGAGGGGCGAGCTCAGACCGGGGGTACGCGTTATGCGTTTGACACGCTGGTCACAGCCCAGGGGAGCTCGCACAGGGAGACAGCGTTGCTGGCGACGGCTGCGGTCTCACAGGTGGTAGGCCGTATACGTCGCCTAGGCCTGGAAGTGGCCCTCAGCAAGTCGGAGGCCATGGTGTTTCATGGCCCCTGGCGGGCCCCGCCGCCCGGCTCACACATCGTGGTCGGGGGAGCTCGGATCACTGTCGAGTCTACCATGAGTGTTTAGTTATTATATTTTATCTCCCAAAGTTAATTTTATTCATAAAATGTTGACCACTTTTCTGACATAAAAACTCTTTGCTAAGATTTAAAAAAGTACCGTTCGTTTAAGATGGAGCATCTTGATAATGATAAACCATACGTTTTACCTTATTAAAAAGAAACTCGTGCGTTTTACTTGAAATTGATAAAATAAGAGACCCTTTACGAGCAAATGTGTTATAAAATAATTTATTGGCCCACCTGGACACAGTAAGCAGATTTAGGGCCGATTGTTCCAACGCCAAATAATTTTATTCGAGGAATAATTTTAAAATTTTGACAGATATTTCATACAAAAACTGTCAAACGTCAATTTTATTGCTCGAATAAAAGTTATCTGGCGATTGCAAAATCAGCCCTTACAGGATAATACCAAGTTGAGACAACATGACTAGTTTAAAATATTACTTACTTGCTGCGCTCCGCGGTTTCGCCCGCATAAATTTCGATCTCGTGGGAATATTGGGATAAAAAGTAATCCAGGGTGTGGGTGTGGGTGTGGAATGTGTTAATCCAGGGTGTCAGCTACGTCTATTAGCTTTAGATATACTCTACTATTAAATGATCGCAAATTGCATGGAACCTAGGGTTCACAACTCTTTTGAAGGACTATATTAAAATTTTCAGCCAGTACTGCCGGTTAGTTTTTTTTTTGACAGCCATTAAAGAAAAACAACTGAACACAAAGATTTGCAAGATTGAGAAAAGTGAATTTGTCGTGGTTAAACATTATTTTTTGCGCAAAAAAACTATAACGGAAACGAAACAAAAACTTGGTAAATATTATGGGGACTGCTCCGTCGAATAAAATTATTCATAAGTGGTTCAACGATTTTCGGTGTAGTCGTACAGGCACAAGTGATGCTGTGCGTCCGGCATCCTAATCGCGTAACACACAATTAATCGGAATCGGTTTCATTTTGACAATTCAACAACATTCATTGCGTTATTTACATATTGAGCAGACAAATTTTTCGAACTTATGAAGCAATGGATTAGCAATTTGCTTCAAAATGATTCAGATTCCGATTGATCGTTTGTTACGCAATTAGGGTGCAGGACGCCCAGTTGAGGTCACTACTTCAGAAATGATCGCTAAAATCCACGATATAGTGTTGAACGACCGAAGAGTTAAAGTGAGGGAGATAGTTGAGATAGTAGGCATCTCAGACGAACGTGTTCGTAATATCTTATACCAACATTTAGATTGAAGAAGCGATCCGCACGATGGGTGCCGCGTTTACTGACTGTTGATCAAAAACGGTTCGCAGGCAGGTTTGGCGTTGTATCAACGGGATAAAATCGAATTTTTGTGTTGTTTTATAACAGTAGACGAAACATCGATCCATCACCATACCCCAGAAACCAAGCAACAATCGAAACAGTGTCTTGCTACCGGCGAACCAGCTCGAAAGAAGGCCAAAGCAGTTTTATCGGCTAGTAAAGTGATGGCTACAGTTTTTTGGGATGCACGTGGGGTAATCCATATTGACTACCTAGAGAAGGGTAAAACGATTAATGGCGTATATTATGCCAATTTATTGGACCAATTTGACAAAATTTTACGTGAAAAACGACCGCATTTGGCTAAGAAGAAAATCCTCTTCCACCAAGACAACGCACGAGTGCACACCTGCGCGATCGCCATGGACAAACTTCATGAGTTGCGCTATGAGTTGCTTTCTGACCCACCGTATTCGCCAGATTTAGCCCCTTGCGACTATTTTCTGGTTCCGAATTTATAAAAAATGGGTTGGTGGGAAAAGAATTGGCTCCAACGAAGAGATTATGCACGAAACCAATGCCTATTTCGAAGGGTTACCTAAGTCGTACTTTATGGAAGGGATCGAAAAGCTAGAGAAACGCTGGATGAAGTGCATTGAGTTACAAGGAAACTACGTTGAAAAATAAATAATAATAATTAAATAAAATTGACTCCTTGTTTAATTTTTATCAGACTTATCACTCCTTCCTAGCATGGTTACAAAGTATTATTTGCCAGTGAGCCCCAAACTAGACAGTAAGTCTGTATCTTGGGGCTCAGGGTATGAATTCCAGATTGGAGACTAGAGGAGTGATTTAAGGTGTTGTTTATTGTATGGTATATCTGGTATGTGTGTGTGCTATGTCAGGGTGTGTGTAATTGTGTATGTATGCTTATTCCCATTATGCGTTGTTTGATTCAGTGTCAGGTCAGAGTATATTGTTCCAAGTCATCATAACCAGAGTTTTGTAAGATAGTATATTTAATTGCAAGAGATTGCAGACTTGAATGTACGTATTAATGAGAAAGTAAGCTGGGGAGCGTCTAGCTAGCAATGAGGTGTTGAGATTCCATAGTTTCTTTTGCTTATGATTGATGAGGTCTACTATGGAACGAGCGTGCTTTGAAGGCAGGCAGTTAAATGTGGAGGGAATACAGAATGTCTTTTGCACTTTTAATTTGATAGTTGTGCCACAGTGACAAGTATAATTACAAATTATTAGCCAAAACTCATGCTAAATAATTAACTTTTTTAACTCCGGTCATAGTGATATCGTTAGTTCCACTTTTGGCCACCGCTTCAGATAAGTTTGTGGCACCACCTACTCGATTTTCCGGCAATTTTTCATGGCGGCTGACCACGGAACTTGGAAACGGAGAGGCGTTTCCATGTTCCGTGGTCGGCCGCATTTACAAATTATTATATCACAGATTACAAATTATTTAACTGCAGTGAGTGACTAGAACTGTACAAATAATTTCATTACAGACTTAAAAAATTTTATTAAAAATTTAAAAAACCCCGACACAAAATAATAATAAAATAGTATGAACGTAAAAAGCCGAAAACTTAAAAAAAAATTGAAAAAATAGCCACAAGTAGAACAAAAAATGTATAAACGTGAAACCGAAACCGTGAAAATTTAACGTATGATTTTTGTTTATTAAATGTTGTCCCGTCGGGGGACCTCTACTATTTTAAACTTTAACAGAACGTTAGGCTAATAATTAGAGCGGTTCCCCGACGGGACAACATTTAATCAAAAAAATTCATACGTACTTACGTAGGGTCATAATTTCAAGTTTATTTTTTTCTTTTTATAGGGTTTCACGTTTATACCTTTTTTGTTATATTTGTGGCTATTTTTTCAATAGTTTTTTTAAAATGTTTTAGGCTTTTTACATTCATACTATTTTTATTATTATTTTGTGTCGGGGGTTTTTTTAAATTTTAATTAAATTTTTTATCATGCTTTTTGTAGGGACTCTTTATTATTTCATTTCTTTTCTTGCGTTTTAAGATTCAGGTAATTTGGTGTTTAATCAGATTTTTTATAATTCGTCCTTTTGTGGTGGTGGCCATCTTGGATTTGAAATTTATCATAGTGTATAGTATTCTACTAGTCAAGCCCTTTCATTTGATAACCATATTGAGGGAGTTCTGAAAAAATATGTAATCCGCCATCTTGTGGCGGCGGCCATCTTGGACCGATTTTCATCAAACATAGCTAAGAACACTCCCGACAAATTCACCTTGCAAACAAAAAAAAAACAAAATCAAAATCGGTTCATTCTTTCGGGAGCTACGATGCCACAGACAGACATACACACATACACCCCCCACACACACACACAGAGACGTCAAACTTATAACACCCTGTCATTTTTGCGTCGGGGGTTAAAAAGGATTTAGTTTGTCACACGTTCACAAGCAAACCAGCTTCATTCTCTCTCGAGTCACATATAACGCAAATGAATGACGACTCGCTTTTCATAACCCAAAGTCCCTCTCTCTTATAGATCGATGGGACGGCAATCCGACACGACCGGAGAGAAATCAACTGCTTTACGTGCTTTCCTAAGCACGGGGATGTCACACCACCAAATTCCAAACTCTGGACTGCTACTGAGAAATTCTTAATGAAAAACCCAATAACACTTTGCCCGACCCGGGAATGGAACCCAGGACCCCGCGCTTAGCAGTCGTGTTTGTGACCACGAGACCAACGGGGCAGTATATTTAAAATATATAGGTATGTTTTCAATGTCTCATAACTCTTTACATATTTGACAATGCACAAAAGCTTGTACAAAACTGCTACAACAAACCAAAATAATTAAAAATTCGGATAAAATAAAATAAACTGTTAAATTCATCAAATTACTTATTTACAAACACATTTAAATCTTCAATTATATAACAAATTATCTAATTCAACTAACGCACGGATTATTTTATGACTAAATCTAAACTTATTTGTATAACTTTACAAAAAATTACCTGTTATTACAACTTTAATTTAGTAGTCTAAGTAGATTTAATGAAAATCTGCGTTTAAATCCGGTTTATAGTTGCATGCCTTGTTCCGGTGGAAGAACTGGAACAAGAGGAAAGGTTTATTATACAAATGATTGGTTATGAGGAAGTGATTGAATTAAAGTCGATAATATAACTAATGTTAGAGGAAATCGAGTGGAAACAGAAGAGGAATAGGACACTAGTCATGATGACGCAAGAAATGATGGATATTATATACAAAAAATATATAAAGATAAAGTTAAATATACAAGCACGTGAGGCTTTGTAGTTTTACACTGAGAAGATTCGCTTTTTTATTATTTAAATTCCTGCTCAACTCAAATGGACATTATGTCTAAGATTTTCACCTAAGCTGTGCTAAGCTGCGCAGCGAAGGATGTGCATGATATCAACTAATAGGATTGTTTGATTTTCGTAGCTTAGCTTCAGCACTTAGCTACCTCGCATACCTTTGGTGGCAAGGCCGCCTCATGAACGTGAACAACTTCACGTGGTTCAAATGCATTAATGACTACACAAGTTTTTTTAAAATGGTCGTAATAATGGTTGAAAGACATAATAAAATTATTTAAGGTGATTCTACACCTTTCACGGTGGCAGGACCTGCTTGCTGATGTTTCTTCGTGATGTGTTTCCCCACTAAGCCCGGTTGTGAGCACACCCTAAGATAGATTTTTTATTTTAGTAAGACTATACTAATTGTGATTCACAGGCCGTCTGTCAACAACTCCACTCAAATAACGAAGGAGTATGTCTTTAAGCCCATGTAAGATGTAAATACTTTTATGTTAATGTTTTGTAGCAGTTTAGAGGCAGCAATAGTAATAGTAAATAAATATAATAAAAAAGTTCAAAATGCATTTGTAACAATATGGTTAATAATCATACCGTAAGATCGTTTCCTGTAGCGATCGTATGCTAATTTTCCCGCAACGGCAAAAATAATACCACCACCAAATGAACAAAACAGTATTGCTAGCAAAGTTGTCAACGGATACGTTTTTTCTTTCTTAGGTGGGGATGTTATCAAATGATCTGGATTTGTAGCTCTGAAAAATAATAACACAGTTGCGATTAGTAAAAGAGTAATGACAAATAATATAACATAATCGATGGTCTGATGGATGGCTGACAATATCTTTAATGTTGATAATGAAATATGCCTATAAACATATTTCAATGCTCTGAGAAAATTCACCGCTAATCTCGGCGATGATTCAAGGTTCTCCGATCATGAAGTACAGGGTTTCCCATCTACAGCGCTCGGCAAAGTATAACAAGCATGTTAGTGAAGCTACAGCTGTTAACTGGCAAGTATTTATAGCTGATGATCCAATGCCCGATAAAATTATAATTGTTACGACCGTGCAAATGTGGGCTTACTTATTACTAGTAAAGCCAGTGCTCCGGTCTTTTTCAAATGTTTGTTTTATATGTAATTTAATGTTAACTTACGTATTTTCATCGCTTTTCGCTTCTTTCTTGACAACTATGGATGGTACGAGAATTTCATCCTTGCCATCGCCTCCCGTAGCCGGCCGCGGCATGGTTCTATTGTAGCCATCGCCTCCTGTAGCCGGCGGCGTCAAGGTTTTATTCTTGCCATCGCTTCCTGTAGCCAGTGGCGTCCCAGTTTTGTCCTTGCCATCAGCTCCTGTAGCCGGCGGTATCCCGGTTTTATCCTTGCCATCGCCTCCTATAGCCAGTGGCGTCCCGGTTTTGTCCTTGCCATCGCTTCCTGTAGCCAGTGGCGTCCCAGTTTTGTCCTTGCCATCAGCTCCTGTAGCCGGCGGTATCCCGGTTTTATCCTTGCCATCACCTCCTACAGCCGGCGGCGTCCCAGTTTTATCTTTGCCATCGCCCCCTGTAGCCGGTGGCGTCCCAGTTTTATCCTCGCCATCGCCTCCTGTAGCCGGCGGCTCCCCGGTTTTATCCTTGCCAGCGCCTCCTATAACCAGCGGCGTCGCAGTTTTATCCTTACCATCGCCTCCTGTAGACGACGCAGTCCCGGTTTTATCCTCGCCATCGCCTCCTGTAGCCAGCGGCGTCCCGGTTTTATCCTTGCCATCGCCTCCAGAAGCCGGCGGCATCCCGGTTTTATCCTTGCCATCGCCGCCTGTCACCAACGGCGTCCCGGTTTTATCCTTGCTATCGCCTCCTGTAGCCAGCGGTGCCCCGGTTTTATCCTTGCCATCGCCTCCTGTAGCCGGCGGCGTCCCGGTTTTATCCTTGCCATCGCCGCCTGTCACCAACGGCGTCCCGGTTTTATCCTTGCCATCGCCTCCTGTAGCCAGCGGTGCCTCGGTTTTATCCTTGCCATCGCCTCCTGTAGCCGGCGGCGTCCCGGTTTTATCCTTGCCATCGACTCCTATAACCAGCGGTGTCCCTGTTTTATCCTTGCCATCGCCTCCTGTTGCCGGCGGCGTCCCTGTTTTATCCTTGCCATCGCCTCCTGTAGCCAGCGGTGCCTCGGTTTTATCCTTGCCATCGCCTCCAGTAGCCGGCGGCGTCCCGGTTTTATCCTTGCCATCGACTTCTATAACCAGCGGTGTCCCTGTTTTATCCTTGCCATCGCCTTCTGCTGCCGGCGGCGTCCCTGTTTTATCCTTGCCATCGCCTCCTATAGCCAGTGCCGTCCCGGTTTTGTCCTTGCCATCACCTCCTGTAGCCGACGGCGTCCCGGTTTTATCCTCGCCATCGCCACCAGTAGCCGGTGGCGTCCCAGATTTATCCTCGCCATCACCTCCTGTAGCCGGCGGCGTCCCGGTTTTATCCTTGCCATCGCCTCCTATAACCAGCGGCGTCCCGCCTTTATCCTTGCCATCGCCTCCTGTAGCCATTGGCGTCCCAGTTTTATCCTCGCCATCGCCTCCTGTAGCCGGTGGCGCCCCAGTTTTATCCTTGCCATCGCCGCCTGTAGCCAACGGCGTCCCAGTTTTATCCCCGCCATCGCCTCCTGTAGCCAGCGGCGCCTCGGTTTTATCCTTGCCATCGCCTCCTGTAGCCGGTGGCGTCCCGGTTTTATCCTTGCCATCGGCTCCTATAACCAGCGGCGTCCCGCCTTTATCCGTGCCATCGCCTCCTCTAGCCGGTGGGTCGGGTTTGTCATTCATGACACCAGGGAGACCAGCGATTTTTCTGAAAAAAAAGTTTGAATTGGATACAAACTATCTTTTTAGTTTCATAAAATAATAAATGAAAACTTAATTATATTCTTGTACTTACATAATATTTTCACAAACTTCATCAACTCTGGGTACGCTGTAAAGATTTTTGTTTTTATATAAATTTGTATTTTTTTTTTCTTATTGTTAGTTATTGTAAGGCTGCGTTCACACCAAAACATGCAGTAGTCAGTTGACCATAGGTGTGTTTTGGTGTGAACGCGGCCTAGGGACGTTTAAAGTCTGCCAAAAACTTCCTATATAATCAGTGAACAGAAGTCCTAGCACGAACGTACTAAGTACCAATTTAAACGTAAGGGAACTTTTAAATTGAAAATACTCATTTCGCGTATAATATTTACTCAATTTGAAGACTTTAAATAGATAGAATACTACGTTCACCATAAAAATTACTAATATAAATGTAGAAATTTTACAAGGAATGACACATTGAGCGGTCTTATCGCTAAAAGTTGGATTGATTACGGGAGAAGGAGAGACAATGGTGGGCATGGTGGTGTACCATTTACATGTATACAATAATTACATACGAGTACATACATAAAACATATTATACTTATCTATATAAATATATAGGTATAATAAGACTTTATAGGCAGTCTTGCTTGTGCCGCGTTCCGATGCGCACGTGTTTGCATATTCTGTGTATTGACTTGCGCGGCGCAAGCCGTCGCTCGTAATTTTTTTCGCCATGAGTAACGAACTTGTGACGAATGAGCTGCTGGCGTTCCTGTAGCAGAAGCTGGATGTGATGGACAAGGTATCCTCTGTCCAAATCTGCGCAACGAACTTCAGTGAGGATGACATAGCGGCTGCCAAGCTATTGTTGTTCAGTGTGCTAAACAAGCGCGACCAGATGGTGTCCCGCCGGCGTGACGGGACTAAGAGAAGCCTGCAAGACATTATCACGCTGTTCAAGGAGACCGACCCGGACGACGTGCCGACGTTTGTGGCGAAGGAGCTGCACAAGCTGCCACCCGTCACCTTCGACCACGTCGATGTAACAAGCCTTCTGAAGGACATTGTCTTTCTGAAGGCTTGCCTCGCGGGTGTTCTGGCGAAGTTAGATGCATCCCAATACACCGTCGCCGATTTGCGCAAGGAAGTTAGCGAGTTGCGCAATAGTGTGGCGGTAACTAGGTCATCAGTCGATGCATCTAACGTAAACATGTGTCGCGGAGCCAACCTCGATGGATCGTCGTCAAATTCCGCGTCAGCAGTTTCGTCACCAGCGCACCCGTGGTTTGCTGAGCTTGCAGAGCGCCCCACCCGCGTGCCCCGCAGCCTCGCGCCCGTCATCGCGGCTCCTTCACGCAGCGCCGCCCGAGCCCCTCTCCCCGTCCCGCTGTCAGTGTCTGCAGCCCTAGCGAAGCCCCTACAAAAGGAATCCGCTAGCGTCACCGCGAGTACTCCAGGTGCTCCAAGTATGAAGCCTATGCCAGAAAAGGCACCGAATAGGGCTGATGATGAGGGTTTTGTGATGGTGCAAAGGAGGAAGCGCCGATCGCGAACGAACAAGAACCGCTGCGGCAAAGCTCCTACGGAGCCCAAAGTCAGCTTGCGTGCCGCAAAGTCGAACACACCGGTGTACATCTCCCGCCTACACTACACCACTAAGGCGGAGGATATCGTAGAGTACGTGCGCCAGAAGACGAGGTACACGCCGAGGGTGCAGTTACTGGAGTCGCACCGCAACGTCAACTTCAAGGCGTTTGTGGTGCGTGTACCGAATTGTTATCTGCCCGTCGCCGTCGCCATGAACGAAGACTTCTGGCCGCAGGACGTGGTGTTCCGTCGCTTCCGCGGACAAGTACCACAGAGCAGCACCAGAACTAGCTAGTGACGTACTATTTTATAGTAAAAATATGTATGTTTAGGTTAAGGTAGGTATTTAAGGGCCTGCGTCGCCTGAAATAAATAAATAAATATTTATTCTTATCTATGGCTGATACAAATTATGATTGCATAAATGCATAATTGTATTTTAATATTTAATTAAAACATCACTCAAATTGAAGTTACGTGTACCTTAGCGTTCGTATTAGGCCCACTGTACCTACAAGCCCACTTTTGTATGTTAGGTTTTTTGTTGCTGCACAATTTTTTTTTCACCTAACTTATTCATCATCGTCTGCCTAGCCTTTATATTATTATATATATATTTATATAATATATACTTCATTGTACACCAAAAATATACTAAACAAAAAATATATTAAATAACACTATAAAATACTATCGCACTTTATCTATCTATCTGTGACTTAAGCCATGGTCTCCTAAAAAACGGCACCTTGTAGCGTTCGTAACAATAGGTACATGGAGGTAACATTTAATAGTGGTTGCTGCGGCCACATCACAGTCAGAAATATGAAGATAATAGCCCATTCCAAAGCATAGTAGGTACCTATGGAGAAGAACAGGCAAGAAACTCCAGAGATAGTATTTTAAATGATATTATTACAAAATGTTGGTAACATTTAAAGCAAAATGTATATTACGTGATAAGTATTTATTTTCTACATCGTAGCACTTTTCCGACAAACTGTACCCTTGGAGCTAGCTAATAGGCAAATATAAAAAAGCGGGCGAGTTGGGACTAGGGATCAATATAGACAAAGCTTACGAACATGGCGCATGGATCAGCACTAATCAGCTCAACTTTGAAGGGTACTAAATGATCCAACACACGTGTTACCATCAGCGAGACATTTGATTGAGCATGGCATAATATCGGTCTTGGACTACATAGCGAGCAAGGACAATAGGAAACCATAGCTTAAGTGACTAGACCGAGGATATAATTATAAAGAACAAAAATTGTTAATAACATCAAAAATCATGTTGTAATACTCACTGCACTGAACCCATATCTGCTATCGGAAAGTCACACTGAAAATTAAAAAAACGAATATTATTCCCTAACTAAATACTTTATAAATATATTCCTGCTATTTAACTTTCTTAGGTGAAAGAATTGAAGTCTTGCTAGATTTCTCTGGCTCTTAACGGACATGAACGTACCAGAAGTGCCTAGGATTACTCGCAGTTTTTGAATTCCACATTAGGCGCCTTCCTCACCGGATCGGCGTGTTTTCGTTTCGCTGTCGTTTCTGCACCGAATCTGTACAGATTCTTTACCGAGAACTACTTCTTCAAATCAAATCAATTAATTTGCGATAAGGGTTGACAAGTACAATATCGGTCTTAACATAGTATAATATTAGATATTGTTATGGATCCTTAACACTTAGTCATGTTACTGTGACATGCAAATATTTATGTTCATAATTAATTAAAATAATATAAGAAATCAACAAAAAAAATAGCATTAAATACGCGACCGCACATTGCATAACTTTTCTTACTATATAGTGCTGTCCTAGGAATTATGGGCAAAACTATTCTATTTTTGTGTCAGTAGTCCCAGGTAATCAGACCATATCTCAATACAGAATCAACGTATCCATTGTATGTATGTGTTTTGAGAGTTCGTAGGTATAGAACGTACAAAACGTGCTTACATGCACTCGCTAAAGAATCTTTACAGATTCGGTACAGAAACGAAAACGCGCCGATCCGGTGAGGAAGGCGCCTTAATGAGATAGATAGGATTCATAGGTAAACTCATGAATTGCGGTTGCGTATAGTAATAGTCTTGATTTTTTAGGGTTCTGTAGCCAAATTCTAAAAATGGAACCCTCATTATTTCGTCATGTTCATCTATCTGTCTGTCCGCCTGCCCGTCCGTCTGTCCGTCCGTCTCTTCGTCTGTCGTCCAATCGCACCGCTAAACAATGGTGTAGTAAAATTACGATGCATTAGATGTCGACACGCGTTTGGCCGGCTTGTATACTTGTTTGCCGCGCAATCTAATTATAAAAAAATGTTCAAATCGAAAATGCCTAATGGCGTCATTAACGGTCTGCATTGTTTGGTTATCAATATGAGGAAATTATGATGAATAAACAGTGTACTTACTACAATGTTATGCGCGGTACCTACTATGTACGTTACAATTAATTCGTATATTCTATAACGCTTTATTGTAACATCTGTCCACATTACGACTGTATTTTCCAAAAGAAAGCAGAGGGGTGCCGTATAGTATCACCTACAAGAACGTATTTACCACAACTCGTTCCTCATTAGCATCAGTCCAAGCAAGTGACAGTCCTAACTAGATTTAGATAAAGCCAGCGGACCCGGCAGACGTCATCCTGCCCGAAAAAGCAGCGCCACCTACCGGGCCCAATTGTGTATACAAACCTTGTCCTAACAATAACAAACACAAAAAAAAGAATTATCCAATTTGGTGCAGTCGATCGGAAGTTATGCGCGTACACATACATTTCGGTGATTCATTTTTATTTATATAGATAGATATAGATTATATAACGATGGAAAAGCCATCGATTTTATAGTAAAGTATTAAGTAGGTACCTATGTATACAAAAAGATAAGACAAATCAAACATCTAAGATGAACGACAGAAGTAAAAATAATTATAAAGTAGATATTGGACTCACCGTGACCGAAGTATCAAGACTATGGCTGAAACATAAAAACACGAATATTAATGTTTCATTCTGGTGATATCTTAATATCGTGTCGCGGGAATACGCGATCATCGAATTTGTCATTTATTCCGCGAACCGGAAGTTAGACCGTTAGTGAATTCAAATTTTCTTCCGTTTTTTGCAGTTTAAAGGCCTGTGTCAGATTGTGCGTTATTTAAAACAGTATTAAAAAAAAAAAAACAATTTTTTTGTTTTTTTTTTTTTATTATTTAAATTAAATAAAATAAATTATACGCGACAGAATTAGAATCATCAATACCACTTCCTAAGGCCTCAAATTTGCCTCTTTCAGGACTATAGATATGAAATATTCATTCTTTAGGGTAATTTGAACACAAATTGATGAATACTAAGACAATGGGAAAATTTATATGGACCCCGTCCCCAGCAGTGTAGCAGGGCTATTTGTGAAAAAATAGATGTTATTCTGAATAACAAATTACTGAATGAAAGAATGAATGAATTAATGTGGCAAACTAAGTATATTTTTTCTTAATTATTTTTATATCTACGTCCGGTCGGCTGCTGCAATACCGACGAGTTCAGTGTGGCTGTAGGCTTGCACCAGGGATCGGCTTTAAGTCCTTACCTCTTACTGTTGATTATGGACGCTCTTACGCTTACCCTGGTGCATGTTGTTTGCCGATGACAATGTTCTTGTCGGTGAAGATGCACCTGAGATCCAGAGCAGATTGGAGAAATGGCAAGAAAATCAGCAGAATCAAAACTGAACATATGTTCTGCGATTTCGGCGATCTCTCCAGTTCTGGAGCCATAGCGCTTGATGGCGCACTTCTCCCAGTCTGCTCCGACTTTCGGTATCTCGGTTCACTCGTTCGCCATCGCTGGCGAAGTAGATCGGACGGTTAAGCACAGAATTAACACTAAATGAAATGACGGCAGGTCACGGGCGGGATTTAAGGAGCAGAAATGATTCAATCTTTATAGATGAATAACTTTTTTCCCTTATATTATTCACACATTTACTGCCACACAATAAAATGATGTATTTTTTGCGCTCTTTCATTTGATATATAAGAAAAAGTGCTACAAGGGTGGGGACGCTTTTTCCCAATATTCTTTAGTACGGTCGCGAATCATATTTTAATCAACATACAAACTGACACTGACCTGCACCCTCATTGCGTAACACACAATCAATCGGAATCTGAATCATTTTGAAACAAATTGCTAATCCATTGCTTCATAAGTTCGAAAAATTTGTCTGCTCAACGCGTAAATAACGCAATTAATGTTGTTGAATTGTCAAAATGAAACCGATTCCGATTGATCGTGTGTTACGCAGTAATTAGGGTGCTGTAAATTGAATTTCGCGGGTTACTCTGGCGCTTTTGTCGTAAGCGTCCGTGCACGAAAAAATCCCACATTTGTCAATTTGTAACCTAATTAGCAGAATGCTAAAAATATAGATCGAAGTCTGACTATAACCAGTAGTTCACACACACAGTGTTCGTGGCGCAAAATCATTCGTGTCAGTTGCAGCACCTGTTAATAGTTTCATCACTTATGCACTCTCGGAAAAGTGGTTAATTTCGCCTTTCATTTACTTATGGTCGACATGATATTTTCATAAAAAGAAAGGATAGCTGAAGATTAATTTATGATTTTAAAACGTTGCTAATAAATAATATAAGATTTTTTTTTTTTAAACCTGTTTCTTTTTTTAAATAGGCTTTTTCAATATTTTTTTTCTGCTATATTTTAGTCGAAATTATGATTGTGATTGTGATTGTTGTGATTGTGTTTTTGTCGTGTTGTGGTCAAGCCACCTGCAAGTAGACCATATAATAATATCGATGCCATGATTTAAAGTTCAAAATCAATAGTTAGCAGTTTCTTTTAATTGTATGATTAAACGTCATTCTCGTGTCATTTTTCAGAAAACTTATCGCATTTGCCGGTATTGCTTAAATTATTTTTAAATATAAAAATCCTTTCAAGCTGTAGAACTAAGAATTCAACTTTTGAAATTACAATCAATTTTGCTCAATTTTTTATTTCCTTTCTCACAAACACTGAATGAAACTAATGAAAGTCAGTTTTCGTGCACGGCTCCATAAAGCGAGACTGTGACTATTAGGACAGTGCCTTAGGTTTTTAATGAGCAGGCTTATTTCTTGTTGACTTGTACAGGGAATAAAATATAATTTATCATTATGTACTCACTTTGAACATTTGCAAAGGAGTCTAGATGAATTTAAACTGTAAAAGAAAATATAAATTACTCAAACTTTATCTTAAACCACAATTAAAATTAATGAAAAAAACATCTTACAGTTTATTCCAATATTCGTCTGGGATGTTTATAGCCAGCGCTACATTCGCTACCTGAAATTATATAATTGTACAAATTAATTATGAGTATTACGGGTATCAAACTAACAGACCGGCACCCTAATTGCGTAACACACTGTCTCAATCTGAATCATTTTAAAGGATATTGCTGATCCATTGCTTCTTAAGTTCGAAAAATTTGTCTGCTAACTACGTAAATAACGCAATTAATGTTGTTGAACTGTCAAAATGAAACCCATTGCTACTAATAGTATGTTACGCAATTACCACCCGGATAAGGAATACGAGCATCCGTGCCATCACAAACATAACTGATGTCACTTAGAAAGCTGCCGCGCTAAAATGGAATTGGACTGGACACATCTGCCATATGTCAGTCGACCAACGGGCGGGATGAACAACTGGTCCTTAGCAGCTTTAAACAAAGAGAAGTGAAAAGAGAGTAGAGAGGCCCCTGTCCAGCAGCAGGACATCACATTTATTGTGGAAGAGATGCAGCTTTTTCCGGATGCAACCCTTGTCACCTGTCAAGCTATGTTGGAAAAGTATCTCTCAAGAGAGTGCATTCTAAAGTAAGTCATCATCTACCTAGCCTTTTCCCAACTATGTTGGGGTCGGCTTCCAGCCTAACCGGATGCAGCTGAATACCAGTATTTTACATGGAGCGACTGCCTATCTGACCTCCACAACCCAGTTACTGGGTTTTACGATACCCCTTGGTAAGACTGGTTGTCAGACTTTCGGGCTTCTGACTACCCGTAACGACTGTCAAAGATCCACGAATGACAGCCGGGACCAACGGCTTAACGTGCTTTCCGAGGCACGGAGGGGTCTCGGTATGTAAAGATGGTCACGCATCCACAGACCAACCGCGGCAAGCGTGGCTTAACCTGACCGATCGACCTGTGCGGCTGTTATTATTTAGCCACGGGCCCTCTGCATTCTAAAGTAAGTATGAATAATTAATAACGTATGTAACATTGAATATTTAAGTAGTTGTTTGAAGTAGAATTATATGCTTCAGTGTGTGTGTTTTAATTCAGTGTTAATATTGCAATTCATAATTAATATTTTAATCTTTAGGCCGCTCATTGTGTCACCCCTTGTTAAATTTCTACATTTATATCTGTAATATTTATGGTGTACACAATATTACTAACCATCTATGTATTTATTTATTTATACTAACCATCGAATATGCACAGACTGAAGACCTATGACTGTATGGTCTGCAAATAAAACTGCTAACCTGCTATTTTACTTTTGTTTACCTAAGTTTTAATTTAGTTTTTACGTTATACTCATTGTTAATTTATTACATTAAGTATTTAAGCACTTTCTAGCCTGAAGCACAGGTTCAACCTAGTTCAGGTAAATTAGCAACTGAGCGTTATTTTTAATTTTTAAGGTATTCAATGTAAATGTATTCCCATTTTTTAAATAAATTAACGATTTATTATTATTATTTTTATTCGTCTTTGATATATCAAAGACGAAACCCTGGGTTTATTATTATTAATAAGGAGTATTCTCTCTATTTAAATACAATACAGAACGATGTTTCATAATTTAAGTTAGTTATGTAGATAAATAAGAATTTTCATGCAAACAAAATCCCCCTTTTCAACCCCTTGAAGGTCGAATTTCCAAGAACCCCTCCGTAGCTGATGCCTGAGTCATAATAACTATCTGTGTGCTAAATTTCAGACTAATCCGTTCCGTGGTTACAGCTATGTGTTGATGTTAGAGGTTGCAAACCTGTATGTTTAATATAAACTACATCTTGTCTACTGTTTTGTGTGTCCTAGCAACCGTGGTAACATTAAGTCCAATAATTATATTTTTCTGTTGCACTATAAATAAGTATTTTCTTCCTGCAACCGTATCCCATTCTCTAATAGTTGATAGATCAGTCAGTCACGGTTTCCTTATTTATTTATCATCATCCACAGCCCAACTTCACCTACTGCTGGGTGGCCTCTCTTTTCTTTTGCCAATGCCTCTCTTTGGATGGATTCATATATATGGATATAGATTAATCAAAACAGAGAAATATTTGACAGCTATTTGCGATGTTGCCAAATTTCAGAGGGCACCGTCTTAGAAAAAATATGTTCCCAGAGAGAGATCCGTATTTTGCCAGCTTTCTTCCATCCCCGTATGATCAGCGGTGAACAACCTATACATCGTCCCTCATTGGTCTATCTAGTGGTTGACAAGGCAACTGCTGAGATATTACATAAGTAGGTATAGGCTGCCAACTTTGCATTCTCTTTTCCTATAAATTAACCGTCATTACAAAAGTATTATGTACCTATCATTGTAGTCATTAACATTTTTGTAATTTTAATGAACGGCTCGCCAGCGCACAGTTAAACCCTGAGAGGTTTTTGCTGTGTGGCTAAAACCAAGTTGTGTGTGTGTTAAGTTCTTCAGAAAAAAGCAAATAGATCATCCCAATTTTTAGGTTTCCGTAAGGGCTGATGTTTCCAACGCCAGATAAATTTATCTGAGGAATAATTTTGATTTTTTGACAGTTCTTCCATACAAAAACTGTCAGACGCCAATTTTATTCCACGAATAAAAATTAGGTATCCGTCGACTGAAAAATCAGCCCTAAAAGTAAATTGAAATTATCAGGTAAATAAAGCATATTGGTATTATTACTTTATACCCAGTACCTATAAACGTTATTTTTAAACACACACTGTAGCTTAGGGAAAAAGACCTTCTGAATTGATTTGGTTTTTTTCCCTAAGCGAACTGAGTCAAGGTTTGAAAAAGGATACAATTATAATCGATGAGAATGCTGATGACATAATTTACAATTTTAATCCGCATTAATTATATAGGGAATCGGAACATTTATAATAAACTGTGATACATTAAGTTTTTTTATCTAGCTGCCCCGTTGGTCTCGTGTCTGCAAGCGCGACTGCTGAGCGTGGGGTCTTGTGTTATTTGGTTCTCCATTAGGAATTTCTTAGTAATAGGTCCGGGGTTTGGAAGTTGGCGGTTTTATAACCCTGTGACTCGGACGCCGTTGGTCCTGCGCCTGATCTCCCTAGTCGTGTTGGATTGCCGTCCCATCAGACTCAGATTAAAGGAACAGAGAGTGCACCTGTGTTTACGCACACACTTTGTGCACTATGATATCTCCTGCGTACCTGGCTACACCGTGACTGAAATCGGTCGAGAAAGTATTATCATACTAGCTTTTTCTTCTTCGTGTCCCTGGCACGACTGAATTTTATATCTTGTTGGCCCAAAACTCTGCTACTTCCATGGCGTCGTCAGTGGCAGCGCAGAGGTCACTTTGCAGCTGCGCCCCGCGGTTTCACCCGCATAAGTTTCGATCCCGTGGGAATATCGGGATAAAAAGATCCTATGTGTTAGTCCTGGTTATAAACTATCTGTGTACCAAATTTCATCCAAATCCGTTCAGTAACTTTGCGTGAAAGGCCCAGCACACATGGTGTAACGCAACTGCAACGAAACTGCAACTACTAGTTACTTTTGAGTTTCATTAATTTCAAAAGGGTTTCGTTGCAGTTGCGTTTCACCATGTGTGCTGGGCCAAAGAGTAACAAACATCCATACATCCATAGAAACTTTCGCGTTTATAATATTAGTAGGATTATTAACTAGCGACCTACCCTTGCTTTGCACGGTTATTCAAGCTTCACAAAACACTGATATTTTTTTAAAACATAAAAGTTTAATATTAATGTATGTACCATAAATATAAACCTTCCGGAGTAAATTCTTTAAATGATGGTAAAAACTGCATCAAAATCCGTTGCGTAGTTTAGAAGAACAACGCGGTCACACAGACAGACACAACAAGCGACCTTAATTTATAATATGATATTAATTAGTTATTAATTCTAAATTAACTTATATAGTCAATGAATATAATTGATAATATAAAATTAGTAAAAATCCACGATAGAAAATCCTGGTTCAGAATCATGTACTGAATCTATGGTAGCAGGTTCCGCGTCGATGTCACTGTACCCTGTATTGGATGGCGACTCTGTTGCTAATAGCAGGGTACAGATCCAGGCTTTTTACTAATGAGACCTGACTGGGGGAATCAAACCTAAGACCGCATTCTCAGCAGTCACGCTTGTGACTACCCGACGTAAGAGGCAGTTTAGCGTGTATAAGTACCAAAGAATAAGTTTGCCTGCGACCAGAGACGTGTTAAACTGCATGGTGAGGATATCAACGTTCGATTTTCATCGTGTTGGAAAAGGGTTCAACGAAATATTATAATTTACTCTAAAAATTGGTTATTGTCTCCTAATTTTATATGTAGGTATATTTTCATTTAAAGTGCTGTGTTCTACAAACTTCGCAATTGTACCTTACATTTAAAAATTAAGCCATTGTAAGATATTAGTAAGTAAGTGTTTAACATAGGTACTGGTAAATAGCCCACCTAACCCACTCCGCTACACAACTATGCTTAGATGAAAATGTAACTTTCGGCTCAGCGAGATGAAAATACAACGCGAGTTTTTATCTGGTTATTCATTTAGATGTCGCTTTGTGTTAGTGAAAACGGGGGATAGATCCATACTTTCGTACCTGTCTCATATAAGCTTTGAAACCTCGCTCATCTCTGGTAGAATTAGAGCCTGAGACTAATAATAATAATAATAAGCAGGAGGTTGTCATTGTCAGGAGGTTCCTCTCTCTAGAGCCCTGACCACCGGTAGCTTGGACTCTGTTCCCGATACCGGTGGGCTACTACTTTTTATATTTTTAAATGTTTTTTTATCCTTTTGTTTATAAAAATATTTAAAAATGTATTTTGTAAGTATTTAAATGAAATAAAGGAGATAATAATAATAATAATATCCCTGGACATTTCACACAGCGCCATCTAGTCCCAAGCTAAGCAACCTAATGCTTGTGTTATGGTAACAAGATGGCTGATAAACTACTTATATACATTTTTTTTTTGTAAATACATACATATTATAGATAGAAAAACACCCAGACTCGGAACAAATACATGTAGGTCATACAAATATTTGTTCCGTGCGGGAATCGAACCCGCGACACGCAGCGCAGCAGTCAATCGCTTAACCACTGCGCCAGTCGTGCCGTCAACTTGACCCAAATTACAGGAAAGCTCACTATCGCCTTGATAAATAAAATAAGTATTATATAGTTATAACGGGTGTAAAAATCCACTTAATGTAACCGAGAGCCACTTGAACTCCCCGTTATTGTAACCCTTTTTTTGTTGGATCATACCTGAGAACCTCCTGGTTACGGAGATATTGAAGGTCAAAATTACAAATTTTACTGAGATTTTTTTACGAAAATAAGTTTATAATGTTATAACACAACTTTAAATACTCCCTGTACCGTTGCTGCACCCAAAAACACAATGTTCTGCGTGTGTTACATTGCGCACTACCGCAAAAAGCAAATTTATACACCAAAAATAAAAATCGTTTCCCAGCAATTATTTTTGTGCAATGATACTGAGTGTGATGTGTGATAGGTTTTCTTACACCTTGTATACACTCACATGCATACTGTTAGTATTGTGAATAATCGCGACCACAGTAACTGTAGTAGGTACTTATCCGATTTTTATCACTTGTGACTACTAAAGTTTATGGAAATTGTACATGAACATATCATATCATATGACACATGTATTACCCGGAGGGCTAGGCAGAGGAGTATAATAATAATATCCTCCCGACCGAATGTCGACCACGCCGGCTCATCTCTACGACAATAAATTATAAGATATATGGGCTCCAACACAGACGCACTCTCTGTTACTAGTCCGGTGGCACTTCAATCAAAGAAGAAGAAATTATCAAAGGAAAAACACAGCAGCACTGTGCCCAACACGGGATTCAAACCCTGCACCCCACACTCAGCAGTTGCGCTTACGTCCACGACACCAACGGGGCAGAGGTATATAATATACCCATATTTCGCCAGTTATGCTTAAGCCCTATGAAATAAGGTGCGATTCTATTTTGATTATTTGGGCACTAATCCCAACTCCGGGCCCTTACTGAGAAATCCCTAATTATAAACCCAAAAGCACTTAAAAAAAACAAGAATTTGGACAAATAAAAAAAACACAAAAATATATAAGCCCACTCACCAAACCACAAATTAACACAAATGAAAAATTAAATAAATACATTTTGAAATATTAAACGACCACTTGGGTCGGCGGCGTTAAACGAAATGAAATCTGTACGTATGCGTTTATTACAATGCGACGCCAGAGTGTATGCTCATGTACTTATAATATTGTGATAACAACAGTAAAAAACCACAAAATATGTATAAATAGTGCCAAAAACCCACATTTTTCCTGGATTGATATCAATCAGTTTGCACTTGTTTTACAGGGTTCTATATACTGTAGGAAGGTGCATTATATATTTAGCTTAGACTTTTAAAGCTTATAAGCACGTTAAGCCGTTAGTCCCGGCTGTCATTCGTGGATCTTTGACAGTCGTTACGGGTAGTCAGAAGCCCGAAAGTCTGATAACCAGTCTTACTTATCGATATTGTCCGATCGGCTATCAGACGTAGATACGAGATCGACTGTACATAACACAAATTAACTCTACATACTTCCCGGGCAAACCTTTCTCTTTCAAGGCCTACCACAGCACATCCCGTAGTGCGTCTGAAATGTATGCGTATACGCTAACTGACGATTTCTTTGCCATTATGCACAAGAGAACCGCATTAGTAATGAGTAGGGTGAGGGGGAGTACCAACGTCACCCTGATGACATTAAGGGACAAGTTTGACAGTCCAATCGTTGGGCACTGGATGCACACGCCTGATTACTCTGGGCCTGGAGATTGGTAGGGGTTTTTATTCATTTTAATTGATTTTATTAAGCTTTTAATTATGATTTTAATTTGATTTAATTTTGGTTTAATCTTAATTTAATTTTTAATTTCATTTAATGTTGATCTAATTTTATATATTACGTATACTAAGATAGTTTAAAATACTGTACCTGCTAATAAAATATGGATTGTTATTGTCCGAAATAAACGTTTTGAATTGAATTGAATTAGGTAAGGAATTGACGTGGTTTCGAAGTAAGGAATTATTAAGTGGTCAAGTAAATTGAGGCCCTGATGTGCGTGTGAACGGAGGGACCATACTGGGAATTCGCAAAATAAATATCCTAGGATTTAGTAGTCAACTTAAAACAATTGAAGTACGAATCTGGGAATTTGTAAACAAATATATTAATAACTACAGCCCCTAAAGTGTGGTCCCTCAGTTCTCACAGACTATCGCCCAATAATCTCGAAAAGTACCTTACAAATGAAGGTTTTGTGATTGCAGACAGAAAGAATTTTTAAAGGTATTTACTAATAAACAGACCACAAAGAATAAAAGATTTAAAAAAAAATTAACGACTAAACTGTGGTCCTCAGCCCACACAACAAAGAAATATTTTAGTGAATATTACGGAATGAAATAAATAAAACCGTTTTTTTTATACATAAAGTTTTAGTGAAAGTCTTAAAACGTTTTGTAAAAAAGAAACTAGTCCTTCAATCCTCACCTCCACTGACATATGTATTTGCATGTGCCAACTTAACTGCTTGGCGTAAGGAATGCCAGAAAGTTTAGTGTACTTAACTTTTAGTTAAAAGTTTCTACTCATCATTTGCCTGTCTTTTCCCAACTAAGTTGGGGTCGGCTTCCAGTCTAACCGGATGCAGTTGAATACCAGTATTTTACATGGAATTATTGCCTAGCTGACCTCCACAAACCAGTTACTGGGTAACACAATACCACTTGGTAAGACTGGTTGTCAGACTTTTGGGCTTCTGACCCATCGACTGTCAAAGATCCACAAATTACAGCCGGTAAAAAGTTCCTACTAAATAATAGAATACTAAAATTGTGTATTGCTTACCTCATAGCTGAGAATGACAATATTATTTTAGTAATTCTATGAAATTAGACAGAGTAGTGTGTCACCACACAATGAAACAAAATGCAGACAGTTTTATACTTAATATAGTATTAGACGAAATGAAAACAAGGTTGTTTGGTTAAATTAATGTTATAATACATGGCGTATTTATGCATTGAATGAAAAAGCAGTTTACGAAATTAACAAATCACTGATTATAATACTTTTATTTCAAGGGGAATGCGCTAGGTAACACGCGAAATTCAAATTCTCTTACGTTGTTTAGAATTTGCAGCACCCTAATTGCGTAACACACGATCAATCGGAATCGGTTTCATTTTGACAGTTCAACAACATTCATTGCGTTATTTACGTGTTGAGCAGACAAATTTTTCGAACTTATGGAGCAATGGATTAGCAATTTGCTTCAAAATTATTTAGATTCGTCTGATCGTGTGTTACGCAATTAGAGTGCTGGTCACTGTAACGTTACATATTGATTGATATTTCTAAATAGTCATTCAATAGGATTATATGAACTTAGAGGATTGTATTGATGATTTTAATGTTTGTAATTCTGTAAAATCATATTAAAATTTGTTACGCTCGCGAATCATATTTTAAACAACATTCAACATGACACTGACCTGAAAATTTCAAGAAACGTATTCATATTTGAGTTTCGTGGGGTACCCTGGTGCTTCCCCCTTAACACGTTGACTGCCAGATAACAGACACAATAGAAAATCTATTGTTGGCAGTCACCGCTGACCGCGGTGGCCGTCAATGCCTTAAGTACGAGTATGATTTAATTGAAAATAAAAATATATTTTTTGTTCATTACTTTCAATAATTTTGAAAGGTAGAGAATAATATGAATAGTTTTGGAAGTAGAGGAAGATTAGTCATGGGTTTTTTTCTGTTATCTATTGACCTACATACTTTACAACGGTTACCAGCCGGCTACCAGCCTTTTCTATGCTTTCATTCCCCCCCGGTGGGTTCTCGCACTGTCGAGGCGGGGGGGCTTAGTAGCCGTGGCTTGGTCACCCACGGTGAAGCTAAGAGGAACCCGAGGAGGGGCCGCTCGTCAGAGCTTTGCCAGTAAGCCGACGACGTAGCGGCCAACAAGTAGGTTGCGGTGCCGCTTGGGTGACATCGCAACTGAAGCGGGCCGCGATGTCGTATGGGAGGCATCACGGCTGAGGGTTGGAGGCCGCGGCGGGAGAGGAGTATTGCGGTACGCCGCTCTCCCGTGGTCTTGACGGGGTCGCCACCATCTGATGGCGGACGCGGTGGGGCCGCTCTCCCTATCCTTTGCGGCCGAAAATTGGCAGGCGGCGGGGCCAATGACCTGACCCGTCGCAGGGGGACCAAGGCTGCCCAGACACGGGCTCGTCTGGCGCCCATGTGTTGGTTTGGTCCCTGGGGTGGTCACGGCGTGCTATGTGTTCTGGTGCGCTTGTGATGGGGAGACTCCCCAGAGGAGGGTCCGGTGACGGACAGCCGCGGCGGGTTCACGGATGAGTGCTAACGCGTGCCCGTGTTCCCGCCGTAAGCGGCAGAGGAGGACACCGTGGAGTTTTAGTGGGTTAGAGTCCCACATAACTGCACTATCTCCCCGTGGTAGTGCAGAATGCATGAGCATTTCTCCACGATAAAAAAAAGGCTTTCGTTCTGACCGGGTGCAGCTGAATACCAGTATTTTACATGGAGCGACTGCCTTTTTAATTTCCGCAACCCAGTTACTGGGTTATACGATATCCTTGGTAAGACTGATTGTCAGACTTTCAGGCTTCTGACGACCCGTAACGACTGCCAGCCATGAATGACAGCCGGGACCAACTGCTTGCTTTCCGAGGCACGGAGGGGTTTTTATATATAAAGATGGGCAACCACGGACCAACCGCGGCAAGCTTATGTAGCTTAACCTGATCGATCGACCCGTGCGGCTCTTTTTACTTAGCCACAAGCACCTCGAACCCCCCTAACAGATATACCCAAGACATGACACATAAATGCACAATACAATTAATAACTATGATATAAATTTAATTAATATTTCAAATGTTTAAAATTTAATAAAACAACCAAAAACGGGGAAACATGTCCCAGGAAATTAAATAATCAAGGCTTTGTTATCAGTAAGTTCTCAGATCATTATTTTCAGTAAAAACCCCAAATACTGGGATAATACTAAATTGCGATTGAGGATATGATTTATATTTATTATTTATACAACGTGGCGCTACAATGGTGACATTAATTTAACACACACATACGTTTTCACATTTTCGTTTTATTAAGAAATTATATTTCCATTAAACGTTATTATTTACGGATTTATTTAAAATTTTAGAATAATAGCATCATAGAGCAACCTGTACATAAAGAACTGTCGCGCAGCGGTCATTTGCCGGGGTTACGGATCATAACATCGCATCAAAGAAATTAAAACGAATAAGCTATTAGGATAAAACAAATGCAAAGAGTAGGCGAATTGAAGGAAGAGACATCCCTTAGTCAGCGAGCGGCGCATACGACGCGCGCCCTCCCTTCCAACCGCACACCCGCCCGCACAAAACTAGAACTAGAATTCTTTTTTTTTCTTTTCTAGTGCTAGCCGAACCCGTGCCCTTGACACACTTCTTTATACCAGTGCGCATAATTACGTCGTCAAATATTTTTGTGAATGTTTCCGCGAAAAAGGCGCTTACCCATTGTTTTATTTATTTATTTTTGTGTAATTAGGATAGTAACTAGATATACTGTTATATGGTATTGTGATAAAGACGTTTTGCTTTGTTTTCTAATCTAGTTGGTACGTTTACATCTCTTACGATACGGACGCTTTATTTGTGTTATTAGTGCTTGTGTAAACTTGTGATCCTGATGCCAAATTCACATCTAAACTACACAGCAGCTGAATATGCGGACATTATTCTAATTTACGAAGAATGTCATCAAAATTGCGATAAGGACATATCGCGAGAGATATTTTCGGGGGGTGCATCAAAGACGATGTGTACGCGGAAAACGTGGATTCGGGGGAACAATTACGCCATCGAATAATAAATGCGTTTGAGAAATTGAGGTAAATGGCTATAAGTGACAAATTATTTTCAGATGTGCGGGAAAACATGAAACGCCTTTTAGCTCTTTGTGTCCGCCAACACGGTGGTCTTATTGA
Source organism: Apamea anceps (assembly GCA_951799955.1). Lineage (NCBI taxonomy): Eukaryota > Metazoa > Arthropoda > Insecta > Lepidoptera > Noctuidae > Apamea > Apamea anceps. The sequence goes on along the minus strand of OX637504.1, from coordinate 2,010,761 downwards.
AAATAAGAAAATTTAAAATAAAGAAAAATAAAAGCATTTAGCGATTAGTGATGACAGTTATAACTAATAGTAACAAAAGAGGGTGATATGATAAGTGTTTGACTAAGCACCTCCGCTGTAGGTACCACTTGCGCCGCTCGGCTTCTTTGATAACATGCCGTCAAAGAATCGGACCGATCACGAGTAGGTACAAGACGCGTTGCGCGGTTACCAGCGCGCGAAGCGACGCGTTGCCGCTCCAAGATAACGTAAGCCAGCTAGCGCTAGGTAAGTAATTTCATGAATGATTTTTTGCAAGGGTGATCCCAATTTTAGTTACTTTTTTTTTTGTTTCTTTTTTAGTTTTTTTTTTTTTTTTTCATTTTACGAATTATTTTAACCTATCAAAGTTTATATGATTAATGGGCACTAGCCCTACCCGTGTGTTAAATTAATGTCACCATTGTAGCGCCGCGTTGTATAACAATTGCAATTTATTTAATGATTATTGTGGTATATATTCGATTTGTTTGTTTTATAATAATTATTATTTATTTATTTTCAAACAAAGTTAATTACGTTACACAAATTCAATTATTAAAATATAAAAATCACACATTCACAACATAATATTAATCAAACATTGAAATCAAATATAATTAAAATACATACAATATGTCTTTCAAATCAAATCAAATACTCGTAAGTATTAGTTATGTACCTACCTATAACATCCATATATCGATCGTAATCATTTAGTTTTTAGTTTTACATATTTTATAGTAATAATTATTTATTTTGAATTAGGTACTTGTAACAAATAGAGGGTCTCGTGGCTAAATATCGACATTCCTCCATGGCTCGGAAAGCAGGTTATGTCATTGGTAGATCATTGACAGTCGTTACAGATAGTCAGAAGCTCTAAAGTCTGACAACCAATCTTACCAAGGGGTATCGTGTTAGTTCTTGTTACCTGGGTTATGTAGGTCAGAAACGTAGTCCTCCATGTAAAATATTGGTATTCAGCTACATCCGGTTAGACTGGAAGCCGACCCCTAACAGTTGGGAAAAGGCAAGACTGGTTTGAATTATTTTTAACCATTGCATTGCTTTTGAACATAGCGGTGGTGCTTTCCGTGAGTAAAACCGCGTCCACCGCATAGGGCTGCCTGCTCGTACTACTTATATAAGAGGCCCAAATAATATATATGTCTAAAAATAATTATATTTGGAACTACTATATTTTTGATGAAAATATAACTAGATAACGTTATTTTATTAAAATATGCGTAGGTAAATCGAAACGCAGCCGTAATCGGTTTGTATACAGAAATAAATCAGTGTTTAAATTATACATTTATTATAAATACGTGGGAGTCATTCGTTTGACTATTCGGAACGTTAGCGCCATCTCGTGGCGCTAGACAGAGTCTAGCCGGAGTTCGTGGGGAGACGGGAGCAAGATCTACATAAAGCGGTGTGAGCAGAGCTCTCGAGATGATAGAAACATTGGACATCGTACGATCAACATGTGGACAGAAACTGTCGCGCGTTCCGTATCGTTGAGTTGTGTGTGTCTATGTGATTCGCTAGTGTGACTAACTGGTTCGTAAATTATAATCTGATTTGAACTGTAAACCGTGTTTCTATTGTGTAAAAACCAACACTACCCATAGTACGCCCACAGTAATTAAATTATGCCTGATGATAAGGAGAGACAGTCATACCTTTCCCTACATCAGAAGTGGGATTCGTGTTGGTTCATGCACAAAATGAGAACGCTTAAAGTGAAAGTGACCGTTGACATTTGAAATAATCGTGTGGATCTGTCCAAGTTTGACCTAGACAAAGGAGATACGGATGCGCAAGCATAGTACATGTTGTTTTGGGCATAGGCTGTATGCAGAAATACCTTTGCCAAGTGACGCGACTGTTGCGCCTACCGCCATGTTTGAAAAAAAAGACTAACCGGCTTTCGAGTTCGACGTATCACGTTCCCGTGTTTAGAACACGCAGTATAAGGCGTGTGCAAACGTAACAGTGCACAACAGCTGATTTGTGTTTTGCCGAAAATTCACTGCTAGTTGACCACCTTTCAACTTGTTGTGACCATCAATAAGACGTACAAAGGAGCAGCATCAACGCGACTATTGCAAATAGCATACCAAGGAATGACATGGAGCGACTTTAAGAATCTGAGCGAAGCCTTTCGTGTGCTGCAAGTGAGGGAAACCAGGACATATCGCAGCCGGGTGCACGAGAAGTGGCAGCCAAGCCAAGCGGATGGTGGACAACGTGCTGGAAGTCGTGAACGGCGAGTGGACGTCGGCGTCATACAACTACCCTCAGACACGTTAGAACATAAAGGTGAGCTGTATTGTTTTGTTTACGATTCTGGTGTTGAATGCTCGTTAGTAAAGGCGAGTTGTGCGGCCAAATTAAGTGGCAAACGGGTTAATAACGTTGTTGCGTTGACTGGTATTGGTCAAACGCGTGTATTCAGCACAGAACAAATCATATGTAGCGTTGCAATTAGTGAGCAACAACTTGAGATTTTATTATATTTCTACCCGACATTTACTTGCAAAGTAATAATATGATAGTACGTGAAATATTGAACCTAGAATTTTCGATGAACATGTCTGCGACAGAGTTTTTGTTGCATAAAGCTCTTGTAATAAATTCAGTTTTAAACGGTCAACAACAGAAAGCTAGATTTGATAGAACAAAGGCAGCTATATCAAAATATTCGGTTGACGATTTCGTGTTATTAGAAAACGAAGAGCGAAATCAGATTATAAGACTAAGTTAGATCCGAAGTTCAGAGGTCCGTTTAAGGTAGCGGAAATTTTGGTTAAAAGCTGTAAATTCTAACCTTACAAGCATGCTCACGATAGGTAAAGAACGATGCCAGTAGGTCATTACCAGTTGAAGTAGATAGTGATCACAGTGGTGATGAGCAAGCCTATATTATGGGAAGCACGCGAGTAGGGGTTCTCTACCGGCCGTAGTAACGTTGTGTGGTGTCACAGGGTGATGCAGGGTGATGCGCTGGATGTGTGAGAGCAATGCGATTGCTGGTCGGCTGGAGAGACGTGGCGTTAGAGTGGTTTACTCGTGTGTGGGTTTCCAGGTGTCTAAGGCTCTTAGTGATAAAAATGATTGTTAATGTGGATAACGATGGTAAGTACATGGCTCTGATTGATGGTTTACGCTATGATTAGATAATCAAAGTTTGTTTAAATTACCCTGGTTGAATCAATACTCTAAAAGCCTTCAACTCCAGGCGTATAAGCACGCTCACAATCGGAAACAAAAGATGCCTCTAAGTAGAGTTCCTAGCGAGTTAAACGTAGAAGACGGTTTGGAGAGATCATCCACCGAGTAGTAGAGCACATACCACGGCTATTAGGTCACTAATCTGTAAATATTATTTGCATAAAGTCTACTTAATTATGTTGGAAGCAGTCATCGAATAAAGTGAAGGTGGTCGAAGGGACAGTGTCTTCCGGTCCATGCACTAATGGCTGGTCGAAAGGAAACACCCGTCCGGTCCATGTTTGTGATTATGCGTCGTATAACTGGTCGAAGGGACAGTGTCTTCCAGTCCATGCACTGGTGGCTGGTCGAAAGGAAACACCCGTCCGGTCCATGTTTGTGATTATGTGTCGTGTAACTGGTCGAAGGGACAGTGTCTTCCGGTCCATGCACTGGTGGCTGGTCGAAAGGAAACACCCGTCCGGTCCATGTTTGTGATTATGTCGTATAACTGGTCGAAGGGACAGTGTCTTCCGGTCCATGCACTGGTGGCTGGTCGAAAGGAAACACCCGTCCGGTCCAGGTTAATTGTTGTGTTGGTCTTGTAATAATAATAATAATATCCCTGGACATTTCACACAGCGCCGTCTAGTCCCAAGCTAAGCAACCTAATGCTTGTGTTATGGTAACAAGATGGCTGATAAAAAAAAAAAAAAAAAAATGTATATAAGTAGTTACTTATATACATTTTTTTTTTTTTGTAAATACATACATATTATAGATAGAAAAACACCCAGACAAATGACCTGGGATTCATAGACTCTATGTAAAGTGATGTGTGTTGGTCGTATCACTTGAGGTGATGACGATATGGGTGGCATGAGTGTCACTAGCTGCTGCGACAGCCAGGCCATGAGCGTTGTATGTAATCTACGAGTTAGCTGTTTCTGACCAATTATTACTAAGGCTTAGAGGAACCTTTTGGTATCGATGATAGTTTGGATTAGAGTATTACTAACAAATTTGAAGAAAGTCTAGTAATAGTTTTGTTGATGAAACAGAGTAGAGATTAAGTTGTGTGTGTTTTGTGTGTGTTGTATGGGGTTACGTGAGAAACCATAAAGTCTAGGAGTGACTTGGCGATTCAATGGGAATGCGCAAATTAATTTGACGAGTTGAGTAACTGTAGGTTACTAGATAGTATGAGACACATGCGTCTTAGTCGATTCTTTTTATTGTAACCTTGAGATTTGGGAATCAAATAGTGGGTAATGCTCTGAACTCTAGTATTGTTAGTTTGTTCGAGATTTCATTGTGTTTTTGCCTGTACCAAATGTGGTCAGGAGTGGCCGAGCTATGTGATACTTTGCGGGTATGTTTCTTTACAGATTAGCACACGAGGACGTGTGTATAGCAGGATGGCCGTGTCGGAGTCATTCGTTTGACTATTCGGAACGTTAGCGCCATCTCGTGGCGCTAGACAGAGTCTAGCCGGAGTTCGTGGGGAGACGGGAGCAAGATCTACAAAAAGCGGTGTGAGCAGAGCTCTCGAGATGATAAACATTGGACATCGTACGAACAACATGTGGATAGAAACTGTCGCGCATTCCGTATCGTTGAGTTGTGTGTGTGTATGAGATTCGCTAGTGTGACTAACTGGTTCGTAAATTATAATCTGATTTGAACTGTAAACCGTGTTTCTATTGTGTAAAAAACAACACTACCCATAGTACGCCCACAGTAATTAAATTATGCCTGATGATAAGGAGAGACAGTCATACCTTTTCCTACAAATACATAAATTTCTTATTTCACTAGCAGCAACTTCAGCTTTTACTGGGCGCATATTTTGAGTGCTGAATACCAAATGACAAGATGACCGTAGACCTACTATATATTTTTTTATGTTTTCGCCATCTACTATATCGGGTTATGATACGAATGATACGAGTATATCGGGTCAGGTTAGGAAGAGGGTTACGTTCGGAACAAATATTATCATTTTTTTCAAGTTCCTAACGTAACCCGCAACCCGGTTAGGATTTCGGGTCAGGTTCGGAATAAACCATTTTTACAGGCAATGGCTTCGAAACTATATTTGATATAAAAAAAAGGTTGCAACCCTAACCCCGCACGATAAAGAAAGGTGACATTGAATTATCTCATGGGGTTTCAGAATTAATCGCGATATGAGATTTGTTTTTGCCTTAGATGCGTAGCTTGTGTCGGCTAAAAGTTTATGATGAATAGGTAGGACAAAACAGTCGGTTAGAATTTTAAAAAATTAAACCTCTTCTCGATAAGCTGTAGAGGAAAACGTTTATTACAATTAAAACGAAAAGCAATTCAGTCAAGGTTTTACCGCGAATTAAAACAGTTGCTTATTATTTCATATACATATTTAGAACTATATTATAATAGTAATAATAGGTATAGGGCGATTTTCCTACAGAGTTCCAGGAAAATGATAACACAATTTTAGCATTACGAAGTGCTGATGTAAGCTCACTAGATATAATATAATTCGCCGCCCTCGCAGAATAAGCATTTTTAATTAGCCTCATTAAAATAGGTACTAAGAGTATTGGATTCATGCTCACTTAAATGTCTCACTGGTGGTGGCGCGTGTGTTGGATCATTCGGTTCCCTACGAAATGGTTGAGCTGGGTGGTGCTGATCCACGCGTCATGTTCGTGAACGGGCGCCGTCGGTTGAGACTGGTCATTTCTTAACTGCCAGGGCTTATTTTGAATTTTTAATTTTATATTTTAAATCGTTCATTTTTTACATTGTTCTTACATATAGAGGCAATAAGAATAATGTACCCAGGATTCTGTAATAATATCTTAATTTAAAAGAGTGTCCGTGGAGTTTCTTGCCCGTTCTTCTCCACAGAGATCTATGTTTTGGAATGGGCAACTAGCTTCAACTTTCTGACTGACTGACCGACAATTTAATTTGGACAATTCAAAAGTGCCTGAAATGGTTTAATTAAAATAAATTATTTGAGTTTGAGTTTGGAACACGTGAGACATTAACCAATACCATTTTTTTTTATCGTGGGGAAATCCTCATGTGCACCACTCCACGAGACGGAGCAGACTCTCCTTAATATCTTTTTAGTTTGACCTCCTTTCTTATCTGGTTTACATTGTAAAAACTGATGTTTAATTGAGACACAAAAAAATCATCCGCGGATTTCTCCAACTCCAAAAAAATCTGACCTCACTTAAACTTTTTGTTTATTTTCTTTATTTCGACCCAATTAAAAAGTATCGACAGTAGCTTAATAAATAGACGCCTTTATGACAAAAATATTAAAAAAATGTTGGTAGTTACCTAAATACATTATTATTCAAATAAAATAATTATTTAGGCAAACGAAATTAAATGCAATTATTCAATTAAAAACTAAATACTGTCCCCTTTTTTTTGGTTTACATTTGCAGTTGCTTGGTTGCGAGCAGTTCCCTTGATTGCAAATAACGGAGCATATCAGGTTAAAGTCTTTGTCACAGAAACACTGGTCGGGGGTCGGACAGCTCCCATTGGTGCAGGGTGGGGAACATGTCGGGGTGTAGCCTTCGTCCCTCAAAGGGTAAACAATGGAAGTTCGACATCTGTCAGGCGCGACACAGTCGCCGTTACTGCAAGAACTACACTTCGGCTTGCAGGTCGAATCTGTGCGTTCATATCCTTTAAAGCAGGAGCAGTTGTTTGGCGCGATACACTGTCCAAAATCGCATCCTACGCAAGTAGGCTTACAAACTGAATTGATTTCTGTTTCTTCATATCCCACATTGCAAATGCACTTGTTATGCGCCTTACAGTATCCATGAACACACTCGGGGTCGCAAATTGGGATACAATTAAATGCATCGTTGGGGTCAGTTTTATAGCCGTCATTACATTTGCATTTGTTAGGCTCGGCGCATTGTCCGTTCACGCATACTTTAGTGCAAATCGGTGTGCAAGTGCCATTCAATCTCATGTAGCCTTCATGGCACTTGCAGTCGTCCGGCGCGACGCAGTTTCCGTGTTCGCAGTTGGAGCATGTGGATGGCACGCAGGTGTGGCCGACGAGTGTGAGTGGGGCCGTGCACGTGCAGGTGTCAACGTCGGTGCAGACGCCGTTGACGCATCCCAGACTGCATATCGGCAAGCACTGGTCCAGATCCACGTCGTACTCGTAATTGTCGCAGCATACGAGTGCTAACTGAAATTCGGAAAATGGTATTTGCCTAAACGACTAGTCTTTAAAAACTGTGATAAGTAAACGTCTGAAAAAGAATATACATACCATTTCTTCTTTTCTCTCTCTTCTCTCTACTCTTCTTTTTTCAAAAGGACTGGGGACAAAAATGCCTGTTTTAATAAGCTTGCAAAAGTTTTAAGTCAGTGGTAGATCCGGATAGAAAGCCTGTGAGCCTGGCCGCATAGATAGGTAGAAGGGTAAGTCAGAAGGATTTGTCAGAAGTACCAAAAATTCAAATTAATCTAAATTAATTCTAATCGCCGTACGAGTACAAGCAAGAACGCTTTACTGATTATTTTTCATGGATAGATTAACAAAATGATTAAGTAGGCTCCTACTATAAATTAAAAATGGGAAACATTTAATTGCTCCTCTTAAAATTTATTGACCTTCCAATGATGATCGCTTTAATAAAATAATGTATATGCAAAAACTGTTTTTGCTTCTAATGATATACGCTTTGTTTAATAAATGTTCCTCCCGCAGTAACTAAGCTAGGGCAACCCGACCAAATATGTTAGGTCAGGTTAGATCTGTGACCAACCACGCCCGAGCCGAGATGGTTGCAGAAACTAAGTTAGGGCTCCCTGACCAAATGAGTTGGGTAAGAACAGTGAACAAACGCCTGCGAGCCCAGCGAGCGATCCGAGCAAGTAGTTGTGGTAAGCATTTTAGGACATCAAATCCGGAATTATTGGGGTACGATTAAATACATGCCCTTAAAAAACGTGGCAGGCTTACCTCATCTGCATGACTTTTTCGCAAACACCTTTGCCAAGCCTTTCCAAAGAAGCACAGTAATGGAAACATTGGACCAATAATATTGCTAAAAGAACAACACGTGTTCCTTTTAGTGAGAACATATTGTTAACAATTTGGTTGTTCTCCGTTAAATAAGAACTTGTTACTGATTCCCTGTTTTTCTCGATAATTGGGTATGGAAAATAATCGCACCCTGAAAGATAAGCACTCATTAAGAGATGAAAAACATATTGTTTTTTACCTGCTTCTATTTCAGAACGCTTGGTTTCCTATTTACGGAGATAAGACTTATCGGGTAGGTATCTTTTTTTTTTTGTTAGCCTATTTTGTGTCCCACTGCTGAGCGAAGGCCTCCTTTTTTTCCTTCCAAACCTCCCTGTCTCGTGCGATCTCCGGCCACGTTGGCCTGCAAATGATATTAGATCGTCACACCACCTTCGCCTTGGTCTACCTCGAAGGCGATGTCCTCCTTCAGGTGTCCAGTGAGTGACGATCTTTGCCCATCTCTCCGCGTGCATTCGTGAGACGTGTCCGGCTCACTTCCACTTCAGCCTGGCTGTTTTTCTCCAACATCCGCTACTTGAGTTATAGAGCGCAGCGTGGTGTTTCTAACTCGATCTGGGGTTATAAATTAGGAAACGAATTATGTGAAGTTCTTAAATAAATATTTCAAAAGAATATTTATTTTTAAGTACATAACAAGCTTCTGCCATCGATTTCGATCGCGTGGATGTCGATAGACACCACAATATACTAACACAAAAGCCACATTTGTATAAAAATTCCCGTATATTATACCTACGAAAAAGTTGAAAATCTATTAGAGAAATTTGACAGATTGTAGTAGCTTGATGTTCTGGCGTCTGTACATATTTTGAATCATATTGTAACAAAATTTTAATTTCGTGGGCTAACTTTGCTCATCCACCTTAACTTAACCGAACCAGTGAAGAAGTCACAAAAAAAAAACAATAATAGTAGTTCTCTCGTTGTTCAAAGTTGATATTAATATTACATTCATAGTTCCGTTAAAGTTCAGTCGGCTCTCAGTCTATATCTTCAATATACAAAATTAAAATTATTTTGAGCGCAAGCTAAAATGACTTCTAATAGAATGCTTGCTAAGATCAAATTTGGTTGCAATAATGTTGCGCACGGAACGGCAACCCCGCTTGTTACCTACTCCGAAGCAAAAATTTGATGTTTTTGGCGCGAAAACTGTTTTTTTATTATTACGTGGAAACTACAAGGCCTAGAGATTTGAAAATTTTGCTGCCTGTAGCAGCTATTATGCCTATTTTTTTGAGCTATAATACATAATCATATCTTCTTTCATTCGGAAGATATGACATGAGCAATCGGGGTGCCGTCACCCCAGCTTACACATATTTATCGGTTTAATAACTCATAGAGTATTTTGACCAGATATTTGAAAATTTTGCTGCCAATGGCAGCTATTATGCCTTATTTTTTAAGCTATAATACATAATCATATCTTAATTCGTTTGGAAGATATGAATGAGCAGCTGGGGTTACGTCACTCCAGCTTACACACACGTTTTTGATCGTAGTTTCAACACTTTTTACAAGCTTCTAATACAAGCTTTTATTTAGTTTCACCTGTCCCGCTGTCTGTCTATCTGTCTGTTATCATATCTTGCAAGTTAAATTTGATCCACTTCCCGGTTTCCAATTGAGCTGAAATTTTGTATGCATGTATAAATCGGATGACAATGCAATATTATTATGACATAGAGCTGATCTGATGATGGAGCTGGAAGGTGGCCATAGGAACTCCGTAATTAAACGACGCAACTTTATCGAGTTTGGGCTCGTTTGATTCGTCTTGACGAGTACTTTGATACTACATGGTAACCAGGGTCTGATGATGGAGCTGGAAGGTGGCCATAGGAACTCCGTAATTAAACATCGCAACCCCATCGAGTTTGGGCTCGTTTGATTCGTCTTGACGAGTACTTTGATACTACATGGAAACCAAGGTCTGATGATGGAGTGGAAGGTGGCCATAGGAACTCCGTAATTAAACGACGCAACCCCATCGAGTTTGGGCTCGTTTGATTAGTCTTGACGAGTACTTTGATACTACATGGTAACCAGGGTCTGATGATGGAGCTGGAAGGTGGCCATAGGAACTCCGTAATTAAACGACGCAACCCCATCGAGTTTGGGCTCGTTTGATTCGTCTTGACGAGTACTTTGATACTACATGGTAACCAGGGTCTGATGATGGAGCTGGAAGGTGACCATAGGAACTCCGTAATTAAACGACGCAACCCCATCGAGTTTGGGCTCGTTTGATTCGTCTTGACGAGTACTTTGGTGCTAGATGGTAACTAGGGACTAAAGATGAACAGGTAGCTTAAGTGCAGTAAACGGATATAACGGGAAAACACTGCTACACGCTACGAACTACGCCGTAGTCAATCTTGCATCAAAAATAGGTACTAAAAAGTTAAAAATAAAATTAAAAGAAAAATAACCTTTTTAAAAACAAGCTTTTATTACTTATTAATAAAAAAAGGACTAAAATGTTAAAAATAATTTAAACCTGATAAGAAATAAATAAAAGCGTGTTACATTGTGTTCTAAATGTTCTTTTATGTTCCATCAAAATGTAACACGCTTTTACTTATCAGGTTTAAATTATTTTTAACATTTTAGTCCTTTTGTTGTTTTTAAAAAGGTTATTTTTCTTTTAATTTTTTAAGTATTGTCGTTCAGTTTTTTCCTTCCTTGTGCAGCTATTATGCCTTATTTTTCTGACTATAGTCCAAAACCCTAACCTCACTAGTTTGCGTGTATCGAATGAGGAAGCTGGAGTTACGTCACTCCAGCTAACACACACTAAACGACTCATATTAACGAAGTTTTTGTGGCAGCTAAATTAAGACTGGGAACTTTGATTGCAGCTATTATGCCTGAAATATTGGCATAGGTAGAATTATTCTATCACATATGAGGAAGCTGGAGTTATACACACCAAAAAATCCTTCAAATGAAAAGTCTCGGTAAGAGAAAACACATGACACTTTTAGATTCAAAATATTATTATTCAAACCCAATATGAAGAAAAAAAAACCTTTCTGGTTAAAAATAATGTTGGATTTGTTATAAAAGATGGTCGTTCGTGATAAAATTACAATGTAGAATTTGCTAATGATGCAATATGCTGCATTGCTATATACTCTTACGACTTCAGATTCTAGCTTCGATCTGTCTAGTAGTCGTAATTGAAGCAACCGCCATCTGTCCTCCGTGTTGAACCAAATTGAAACAACCGCCATCTGTCCTCCGTGTTGAACCAAATTGAAACAACCGCCATCTGTCCTCCGTGTTGAACCAAATTGAAACAACCGCCATCTGTCCTCCGTGTTGAACCAAATTGAAACAACCGCCATCTGTCCTCCGTGTTGAACCAAATTGAAGCAACCGCCATCTGTCCTCCGTGTTGAACCAAATTGCAACCTTTTCCAGGTGCTGTCGGAAGTATGAAGATCGGCAAAAAATAGTTAGCCGTAGCTGAACTAAGTCATACCTCGCAGATCACTGTGGCCAATACTTGTTCGGCAACACCCTTCATCATTTTATCTCTTGCATCTTTACATAGGTACCTATGTCATCATCATCTGCCTAGCCTTTTGCCAACTATGTTAGGGTCGGCTTCCAGACTAACCGGGTGCAGCTTTATTTAACAAGTATTTTACAAGGAGCGACTGCCTATCTGACCTCCACAACCCAGTTACTGGGTAATACGGTACCCCTTGGTAAGACTAGTTGTCAGACTTTTGGGCTTCTGACTACCTGTAACGACTGTCAAAGATCCATGAATGACAGCCGGGACCCGGGTTGACGTAACGTGCTTTCCGAGGCACGGAGGGGTCTCAGTATGTAAAGATGGTCACCCATCCAAAAACCAACCGCGGCAAGCGTAGCTTAACCTAATAGATCGACTTGTGCGGCTGTTATTATTTAGCCACGGGCCCCTAGATATGTATGTATCTATGTATTAGTTTTCATTCATTTTCAAGTTATTTGTCCCCTATATTGCACCTGCCATGTTTTATCTCTGCATGGTTAAGTGGCAGAAATGCCTCAGGCATTAAGTCCACCCTTGTTCAAACTTTTTTACTTCTGCATAAAGTTTTAATAAATAAATGACCTACCCAATTAGGCTGGCTGACCTGAAGAATATTTCGGTTTAGAAGATATTTTGAAAGCAGGTAGAATATCCTCTCTTCTTAGTAAGAGAAGAAATTCTACTGGCACATAGTCACAGTCGCTTCAAGTACCCGTATCAATCAACTCAGCTTATTGCAGTTCACTGCTGGACATATGCCTCTCCCAGGCTGTGCCACAATACCCTGTCCTCCGCCTTCCGCATCCAGTTTGTCCCAGCCAACTTCGTTAGGTCGTCCGTCCATCTAGCTGGGGGCGTTCCACACTACGCTTGCCGATACGCGGTCTCCACTCCAGGACTCGTCCGGCCATCAGTCCTTCGACAGACATGGCCAGCCTACTGCCACTTTTGCTTACTCTGCAAGCTATGTCGGTAACTCCGGTTCTTTTCCGGATAATTTAATTCCTGATTTTATCCTTCAAAAAGACTCCGAGCATAGATCGCTCTATAGCGTGCTGAGCGACATCAAATTTGTGGACCATCCCGACCGTCAGTGTCCACGTTTCGGCAACATATATCATGATAGGCAGGACGCACTAGTTGAAGACCTTAGTCTTCAAACACTGCGGGATAGGCGACGAGAGGACTTGACAGAGGTTTCTTAACGCTGCCCAACCCAACTGAATCCTTCTGTCGGCTTTTTCTCAAAGTTGTGTCTACCGAGCTGAATTACTTGCCCTAGGTAGACATAATCCTTCACAACTTCGAGAAGCGACGCTTCGATGGGGATTGGACTCGGCAAGACGTGCGTCCTCATGCCGAGGCCTACCCGCCTAGAGGCTCCATTTAGGCTGTGCAGCATTTGGACTAGCTGTTCCAACGTATCCGATATTATGACGTTGTCATCGGCAAATGGAAGATGTGAGATGTACTCGTCGTTCACGTTAATACCCGTACGTCAAAGATTTATCCTGAAAGCTTTAGGCCATGCCTGTGATCCACATACAAATTTTAAGCATCGACGCGTATCGATGTGTATTTGAGTACGGTGCTCAAACACATAAGCAGCATGCTGTCGCCGACTCTTGCAGTTGCCGCAGTCACCGACGCGTGTCGCTCGTGTGTATGCACACTAACGGCCACTTAGATTAATGAACAAAACTACTATGTGCCAAAAAAACCGTTTTATTAACAACTTTTTTATCTTCCTTAGAACCTAAATATGTCTTAACTAAGTCACCGATGACATCGATGAGGGCAGGTACGTTCTAGTGTAGTTGAGCTTCGCGTCGTATTAAAGAGTCGGTCGTGGTTTGCTCGTCGGCAGAGCCTCCATTCGTGAAGGAATCTCCGCTCGTTCTCGGATAAATCAGCGTATTAGCGGCTGTGTGATGGTATACTACACTGCCGCCGCCGAAGGGTGAATCTGGAAATTGATAGGATATATTTAATGAACATTATCTAATTACATCTAATGTATATCTATACTAATAATAAAGCTGAAGAGTTTGTTTGTTTGTTTTGTAATTTTGACTTTCGAAAAGTGCTGATTCTCAGCCTAATTTGAATCAATGACTTCTGTTTTTTTTTTTTTTTTTTTGATTACTTATTTGGAGGCATGAGGAACAGGGTGTAAAGTTCACTCAAACTCCATAGAAAAGGGAGGATCCTTCGACTAGACGGGTGTTGTGTCTGGCGGGCAATTGCCCAACGATTGATGTTGGGAAATTGTATCTATGCAAATTGCGCGGTAAACTCTGCTTGCGAGATGCAGGATTTGCGTGACGTCAGTATGACGCGTTGTTCGCATGTGGCGTTGTAGATACCGCTACACTTATATGAACGCACTAATCTTTGGATCTAAAAAAGTCAGAAAGAACGCTAAGCGACGGGGTGGGTCGGGGAAATAATAAATTCCACGCGGACAAAGTCGCCGGCAACAGCTAGTACACTAATATAATGAGGCTGAAGAGTTGGAACTACCCGTCGGATTAAAAAAAAAAAAACAGCTCGCGACGACCCTTAGGAGCCGAGCAAAAATTAAATTTATAAAGGCATTAGATGACACAATGAGCAGTACTATCACAAAAATCTATCCCAGGGTGAATTGAAATCTATATCATAAATACCTTTTCACGTCTAAACACAGCTGAACGGATTCGGATGAAAGACACGGATAAGACTAGAGATAAAGTTATTTTTGCTTCAAATATTCACTTGACCCTCTTTATCACCAACTGAAAAGTGCCGGAAAAGATGTGACTTAAATATGACATTTATGAAATCAATATTCCATTGACCACTTAAACGCTTGCTCATAATTTTATAGATAAAACAAACTTAGTTACTTGATTAACAATGCATCGCCATCCACAGTTGTCGTGAGAGATATTATAAATTCTCATTTATGTTCAAAATGTATGAATATGTGTATCAACGCACGTTTAACGTACACTTCCTGACGCGAATGTTTTATCGACAACATTTCCGCCGGTCTCCTACCAGTGATGAAATGACGCTGACTACTGATTTCGTTTCGGTGCACTTTCCAGTTTTAAATATTTTCGTCGTACTGATATAGTTGAAACAATAGTGTTTATGACGGTGAACATTTTGACGTAAGCCTGAAGTGAGCTGTCAGTCCACCTGATGCTAGGATTGACAGCTTTAACATTTCACTTCACCTAAGTTTTCACGTTCAGATTTTGTCAGAATAGAAAGGGGAAATGAAATGAAATTGTGTTTTACTTTTACACGTATGTTATATAAAACAAATAACCTAGGTGAGGTTGGCGTTTCCTATCTAAATCTACTCACTACCCTATATAATACTCTGAGAAGAAAGACGGGAACAAACTCAGAGGTCACAGTGTCTTTTAAAGTTCAGACATGATCTTGATCAGAGCATAGGAAGACCATGTGTAGATTGATGTCTGAAATAGTGTTTTGGGGAAAAAACTTATGGATTTGAGTGGACTAGTCCAGTCAGTGCAAGCATTTGTCAGTAATCGTGTAGCTCATTGAGAAATTGGTATCTACACAATACAAAGTGACTGCAGAAGACCAGGAAAAGTGGAAAGAGGGAAGCGTGGTCTCTGCCCTGCAGTATGACAGCACAGGCTCATAATAATATATATTTTGAAATATTTTTATTTGATTTTTGTCTATTATGAAAATAATATAAAAATATAATTTGTATCGGTACGTGTAATAAAGGAAATAATCATATTACAAAGTTGTTTCGTAATTTTAACACTTACCATCATTAGTAGTCTTGCTTTCGCCGTACTCGTTCCTCTTGTGCCAGATTCGCTGCATGACGACCACCACCAGTATGAGGAGAAACAGACAGGCACCGCCTATCGCGATCATCGTCATATTCATACTGGCCATTCTGGAAATTACAATAAATCACATCTTAGTAGGTACTTTATAGGCAGAAAATGTTCGTCAGAAGTGGGTTACAAAAAGAAAAGGACCCCAGAGACAAGATAAAGAAGGAAAAGTGGGATAGGCCGTTGCAAAAGGCAAAACTTATTTAAAGCTTAAGAAAAGAAGGCAAAATGCAGAATGACTTCCATTTAGAATATAAACCCAAATATCAAATCAAATTTCATTTATTCAAATTAGGCTGACAATCAGCACTTATTTCAAACGGAAAAATTACTTAAGACAGTCGCCCAAAACGCCTTTCACCTCTTCCTATTGCTTTAGCTGGGAAGAAGATGTGGCACAACAAAAATAAGCTCTTATTCTGCTGATATCCTAAAATACATACAACATATAGATGATCTAGTGATGTCTTACTTGACGTCTGAAACAATCTCCTCTGGGGGGTGTTCAGCACTTCCAAAGGTGCAAAGTGTTCTGTTTTCACATCGACACTCTTTCTTCTCATCATCTCCGGAGCAATGGTATCCACCATTGCACGAGTCGCAGTCGATCCTGAAATAAAATACGTCACATGTGTTAAATGTATTTTATCTAAAATATTTTGTAGTGAAAATGGAAAATATGCTAAGTCTACTTACGGTTTAATAGCTGTACATAACTTGGTGTCGTTGTTATATTCGAAGTCGGTAAAGCATATACACTCTCCGTGCAAATTGCAAGTGCCATTCAAACATTCGTTGTCGCAATCCTTGTAACACTTGCTATGGTCTAAGTCATCCTTTTTGTAGCCAGGTATACAGGTGCAGGAATTAGGAGCTAAGCAGTCCCCATTGATACAAGGACTGGAACAATAGGGCTGGCAGCCTGTTTCTGTCAGATTATAGCCATCATTACAGGAGCATTGATCGGGTTTCAAGCAGCGCCCATTAGTGCAGGGTGGAGAACATTTTGGTGAGCAAACTTCCTCTGTTAAGATATATCCCTCATGACATTGACAATTTCCAGGCGCGATGCAATCTCCGTTTTTACAAGAACTACACTTTGGCTTGCAGATGGAGTCAATGCGTTCATACCCTTCAAAACAGGAACAGTTGTTTGGTGCAATACAGTCTCCATTACTGCAAGAGCTACATTTCGGCTTGCAGGTGTTGTTAACGCGTTCATACCCTTCAAAACAGGAACATTTATTTGGTGCGATACAGTCTCCGTTACTGCAAGAGCTGCATTTCGGCTTGCAGGTGTTGTTAACCCGTTCATATCCTTCAAAACAGGAACATCGGTTTGGTGCGACACAGTCACCATTACTGCAAGAATTACATTTTGGCACACAGGTTGAGTTAATGCGTTCATATCCTCTATGGCAGGAACAGTTGTTTGGCGCGACACAGTCGCCGTTACTGCAAGAACTACACTTCGGCTTGCAGGTCGAATCTGTGCGTTCATATCCTTTAAAGCAGGAGCAGTTGTTTGGCGCGATACACTGTCCAAAATCGCATCCGGCGCAAGTAGGCTTACAAACTGAATTGATTTCTGTTTCTTCATATCCCACATTGCAAATGCACTTGTTATGCGCCTTACAGTATCCATGAACACACTCGGGGTCGCAAATTGGTATACAATTAAATGCATCGTTGGGGTCAGTTTTATAGCCGTCATTACATTTGCATTTGTTAGGCTCGGCGCATTGTCCGTTCACGCATACTTTAGTGCAAATCGGTGTGCAAGTGCCATTCAATCTCATATAGCCTTCATGGCACTTGCAGTCCTCCGGCGCGACGCAGTTTCCGTGTTCGCAGTTGGAGCATGTAGATGGCACGCAGGTGTGGCCGATGAGTGTGAGTGGGGCCGTGCACGTGCAGGTGTCAACGTCGGTGCAGACGCCGTTGACACATCCCAGACTGCATATCGGCAAGCACTGGTCCAGATCCATGTCGTACTCGTATTGGTTGCAGCACACAGTTTTTCTTTTCTTCTGTAATTTAGATTGTAAAAGAATATTTAATGACTTATCACACAAAAGAAGGAGACGTTAGGGAAGCAAGAGAGCTTTAAAAGCTTTTCTGGGCAAAAGTCAAGTGTCTGGGTAGTAATCTAAATAGACAAATACTTTACTCAAATTTCAGTTACAGTTAAAATTGATACATCATTTAATTTTGATCTATCGTTAACACAGATACAGAACAGATAGACGATGCAATTTAAAATTTACCTAACAGATAAAAAAAAGAAGTGGACTATGGAACTCAAAGCTAGCTGTGTTGGAGATAAAAATGAAGTTAGAAATAGTGTGACTAGTAAGTGTCTTAGCCAAACATACCTGTATGCGACCATTTTTCGCTTTAACCCTGGAAAGGAATAAAACTGTATATTAGACACGGTGTTTAAAAACAATGGATGAATATACTTTACATGTCATTTTCTAGACCTTGAGACCTGAACCCATAATAGCAGCCACTCCTTAGAGAATGGTCACATACAAGATGAAAAACTTTCAGGATGAGAAGCCTCCCCGAATCAAGGACTTCCCGAAATATCCCCTACAGGGGGGTGTTCTACTTTCGGGCCATTGCCACTCCTCTTTTTTCTTATTTTGAAGAAACGATAAATGTAAGTGAGTTTTCCTTAAACGAAACTATAAATTAACAACATGAGGAAATAATAGCTACAGCTCTTGTAAAATATCATGGCCATCGGCCATGTCGGCAATGAGGGCTTTATCCAGAAAGAGGCTGAGTTCGTTGATCTGATAATGCACTCCAACCCAGAGATGGCCCAAATTGTAAGAGCATTTTTTTCGAACTCCTGCGTAAATTCCGGATACTAAAATTTCGGAACTCGACTATCAGTTGCTTCAGTGTCTATGGCCCCGGAAGATCTTATTCAGATGTCGATGGGGATTTTATGGTCGCTTTAGCCACACAATGGTCAATTTTGAAAACTATGAACATGTAAGTAATTGTAACAGTCTTAAAAAAACTGTAAATACTGTTCAATGAGGATTTGAGGCATATTGTTTTTTTATCACAATACCCTAATTGCATAACACACTTCCATTCACAATCTGAACAATTTTGAAGGATAATCCATTGCATAAGTTCAAGAAAATTTTCTGCTCAACAATGTAATAACGCGTTGCTGAACTGTCAAAATCGAAGCCATTGCTACTGTTAGTGTGTCATACAATCACCAACAATTATACCCCGCAGGTTCTGAGACGAAATAACAGAGGCCTCATCTGATGATTAATGTACAGGACTTTAGACTCCCGATATTTACGTACCATTTTTATCAACATTTATCGCGAATTCAGATATTTCATGGAATAGTTCGCAAAATGAAAAAAATTTATCGTTCAAAATAAATAGTTTTAATTATGACATTGGACTATATCTCTTAGTTGGACAGCCGGATGTACGTCATAGCGTCATACTTCCCAACAATGATGCCTACTTGATGCATCTGAACACATAATACATATATATTATACATACAACTTATCTGAATACATATCTGAATGATGAAATCTGATGTAGTCTACTTAATAAAAACACTTATCTTTAGTAACGTATAATAGTTATATGAATATACTTCCTACCGTTTGATGTATCTCTTAGAGTTTGGAAATACCGGACTATTAATACATGCTTACCAAAAGTCAGATAAGCAGTACTGTACTATGCAGTTTTGATACCTATTTACAAACTTTTTTTCATTTAAAATGAAATCGAAGATGTGATATCCACCAACTCTTACGGGTCCGCGTGGTGGATTTCAGCATTTACAGCCCAATCCCTTTCACAAAGAGGAGGGCCTGAGTCTCAGCAGTTGGTTCCAACCAAATAGTACCTAATAGATGAACCCGCGTATCATCTAAGAAATGAATCTGTCAAAGCCCGAATTCCAGTACAATCGAGATTATTCTAGCTAGGACGCTAGAGTGATATCGTAGTTTTGTAGGTAAATAGATATAATATTGAAGGAGCTTATTCTTATTCCTGAATAAACTCCTTCAGTATCTATTAATAAGTCATAATTAAAATAAAAAGTAATAAGTCACTTTTCCTTGTCGGTGTTTCCTTGGGTAAAGCATATCTAACTTACGTACTAGTGCACAAAAGTTTCAAAATGTTAAAAGTACTAACGGATCCCAAGTCTGAGAAGAGATCTATAGAAGTGTGTCGGAATCATTCGGGTGATAATAATGTTGATGTCGTTTAATGTGTGTGATAACGATGAAAGAATGAGTGCGAATATAATGTACAGTGTTGGTATGTGCCATGTGTGTCGCAATAAGACAGCCAATCTTTGGTACAGCCGGTTCCACTAACTAGTAACAGATCGATAATTTCGATAATTTCCCTCTTTTGGGGGATTTACTGGTTAAAGTTTTTAAGAGTAAAGTATGTATGGATATCGATAAGTATTATAGTATTATATAAGTATTACTAGGTTTAGAAAAGAAACTGAGCAATGTTCATACGCCCGAAACTGCAGGCTATATTTGTATGATATGCATTAGATAACTTTCGGTTATTTATAGGAATCCCGGAGTAAAGATTTATTGGTCGGACTGGTTGTTTTACTGTGACTAAATGATAGTACTGTGGTGACCAGTTGCCTGTTGCTTACCTCTCCGCCTCAGCTTTCCTAATTTCACATTCTGTCACATTCTTAGTTAGTTCACACGGGGCATCACTAAAGGAACAATCGATTATTTTGATTTATTTTGTGTTGTGTGTTTGTGTATGTTTTAAGGGCTACGTTCTAACTAGTGTTTAATGTAATATTGTTAATATTTGAATAATACATATCTAATTGTTCTATGTAAGTTATGCTTATAGATAATTTCGTCATATTTGATACATAAATATATTAGGTTTTAATATTGATTCAATAATGTTCAACTATCTGCATATTCTTAAGTAAGAACTCGGAAGATTCTGCAGAATTACAGTTGAATTCTAAAAAATCTCCGAAAAAAAATAAAGAAACGTCTTACTGGACAACTTCTTCACAAACACCTTTGTCTCTTCGATCCAAAGATTCACAGAAGTCAAACACCTGAACTATCAGTACCACTAGGATCACAACACGCACGGGGTAACGTTCCAACATTTTGTTCACATAGGTATTATCTTACGTCCGCAATTCCTATGCAACTGCAAGTTGTTGTTCTATTTCCCTTGTTTTATAACTCATGAATGTACCACTCTGTTGAACACTGAGTAATGGGTGATAACAATAATCGCTTCCCGCGAGCTGCGTGCCCACAATGTCTATCCACTAAATAACTTGCTTAAACTGTGATTGGATGAACTTGATTAACAAGTCTATTGTAACGACAATCGCACAACTGTGAAGTCAAAAAACATGAAATCAGAATCCCTAATTAAAGGTTTAAATGTTATAGATATACAGGGTGATTGTTTTGTTGCAATGACGTATATACACGGTATTAGCTGAATGTGTTTGATGCGCGCACGACGAAAGCTCACGAGTGTAATGCGGTAAACACTTGATGTCGATTACTTTAACATCTTAATGCGGAGTGCGAGTGACGAACAATGCCATTTTGCATAACGTTAGACAGTTTTATAGACGTCCGGCGCTTTGTAATAAATTTTCGTCGTGACGTCGGTCGGGATAAGAATACATAATTTAAAAATCACAACGCAATGTTAGTAAAATATAAACGCACTGTGTACACTATTGTGTGAGGGTGAAGACTGACTGTCACGTTTGCTCGCCGCTACGGCAAATGAAACTGTGATTTTAAACTGACGAATTGAATTAATATTCTTATCAGTCTGTGCTTTAATTGTACACAAAGTATACATATATTTACAATTCAAAGTTATATTTGTAATGGTTAAATTATTCATGTAAGCAATAAAAGGACAACGCGCAATAGTTCGCATTAACCTACATAATGACAAATAAATAAAAAAACTATATTCAATCGATTTCTAAGAATGAGTAAATCTGGTCATAAACTGCATCGGATGCAAACTTTTTTTGATGACATTACTAATCTACTACAGGAGTAGTATACCTACTACTACTAAGGGTTTGTGTGTGTGTAGTTAGAGCGCCTCTTCTACGCCTTTCCGCTAACGTCGAATCATTTCCGTCACCACGTTCATTCATTCTCACAACACGATCAACATTATTAGGCTTTACTCGTTTTTCTTCTGTCACAATCTTAACTTGAACATCTAATTACAACTGGAACATTGCCCTTTGATGGTTGTCTTATTATTTTAATGTGATATCGGTTTCAGACTTCATGAAAACCAAAGCTATGTAGAAAGTTAAACAAGAGCAAAAACACGAATAAGTAGAAAGATTACATTGACAACTTATAATATTACAATATTACAGCATCACATATGCAAATATAGAGCAACCTGTATGTTCATTTCAGTATCAGTTTTACTACAGTAACGATTTCCTCGTAACAGTTAACTACATAGTTTATAACAAGGTATGACTACATTTAGCTTAATTAACTATTTATCAAAGTTATGTAAATATTGTCCACATGGGTTCGTATTGACCATCATCCTCTTGGCCGAATCCCAAATTATTATTAGTAGTAGGTACAGCGCATTTTGATCTTCCATACATCTGTGTTAGCCGTCATCTCAGAGTTCACTTCCTTTTTAAGCAGCATATCATCTTTCACAAAATCTATACGTCTTTTGTTTGGTATATCTTTTTTCTTGCTTCTCTTTTTTTATACATACTAAACACTGTTCTTGCAACAAGCTTCTTCATTATTCCTCCGCCTTGAGTTATTAATACTGGTATCTGGCTTATTATTGGTGATAGATAATATAATTAATTAATAATAATGTTAATGCATGCTAATTTATGATGATAAGGGCAGGCGAATGATAAAAATTGCAATGCTTGTAAAAGGCTACTAAGTCATAAGACGTATCTACTAACATAACATAACACCAACATTGTACACTTATGTAGTATGCAATAAACGTTTTGACTTTGACTTTGACTTATCTCTCGAATGGTTTTTAAAAACACATTTTTGGAGCAAGTGGCCCAGTGGTAACGGCCCCGACTAACGGTTGTGGGTTCGAACCCAGACAGGTGCTTTGTTTTTATTAGCCGTTACAGTCCCACTGCTGGGCAAAGGCCTCCACCCTCAAGGCAGGTGCTTTACTTAGTGTAAAAATTCCATTACCACTGCTTTCAAAACGGTGAAGGAAAACATCATGAGGAAACCTGCCAAAAATTCGAAGACGTGACATCTACCAACCGCGTGGTGGATTACGGCCCACTCCTTCTCTAAAAGAAAGGAGTCTTGTGTCCCAGCAATGGAAACGTTATACGCTGATTATGCTATGACATTTTTGGAACCTAATCAAAGATGAATACTCATTTCTATCATCATGTCATCCGACAGATATCCAGGCTAGACTCATTATAGTATAATTATTTAGTTATTTTTGAACAGGAAAATATTGACTGGTAAATGTTGACCTGGCAGCGATAACGTTCATGCACGGATGCTTTGATTGACTTTGAAAATACTTGAACATCGTGTTAGGTGAACAGGCCGAATATTTATTTAATATATTTTTCTGACGTTTCTTGCAAATTGCGCTCTTATATTACTTCTTAATGAAGAAGTAATTTACTAGGGCAACTTGAACTGAGGTAGGTATTGATGATTTTAATGATGAATACATATTTGTTACGGTCGTAAATCCTGTTTCGATCAACATATTGGTAAACTGATACTGACCTGCAAATTGCAAAAATGTGTAAAAAAGTGAATTTTCGGGATACCCGCTATCGCCATTTTTACTTTATGAGTTCACGTGAAGAAATTATTAAAAACTAAACATCTATTACAATGACTTGAGCCTGGTCATCATCACGAGGAAGATGAACATAAACTTAATTTACACTTTGAGTTAATAAACTTAGGACCAGGAAATTCTAAGAAATAAATGCTTAAGTGTTACCTCATATTATTAAACATATTATAGCAATGTAAATATTCTACAATAAGCGGTATCACGGGACTAGGTATTTAAAATTGCATGAACACTGCTAAGCATGCGTCTGTTGTCACCATTTCAAATGATTTCAGGTAATTCCTATTCGATGCAACTAGGTACCTATGCATTAAAGTAAATAAGTTAATTGTAGTATACAGATTATATACACAATGACATGAATATTTACTTTGTGAAGTATAATATTATCATTTTAATTATTAGCCAAAATTACGCTTCATGCTTAGGGATACCATAAGCACGAAGTTTTGGCCGAAGTTACGGGCGTATCACATAAGATTAGTTTGGACCCGACCAAAGAATGAAAGACAATACGATTTGACAGTTGGTCCACTCCGGAGTTTCGATTTACTTACGGACGGGCCCGTTTTCGTTGACAGACTTAGAGATTAGGCCTCCTGCTCAGAACACATTTTCACAAGATACGTTCAAAGATCTCACATGCAGCACACAAAACGAGCACAATAAACAACTCCTTTCTCCAACGTTAGTGGCAAGGAATTCGCCCCCATCCTTCTTTTTACTACGAATAGGCTAGTTACAACACGTGGGAATCACATAACCGTTTGCTAAGCACCACACACCTTGCTTATGTAAGCACGCGTAATATAAAATATTATTTTAAATTAATAGAATTTTATTTTATTTTATTAATTGCATTATGATCCAAAAAGTGATGAAATTAGTATTTTTATGTTATTGCTAATTACTAAATGTCTACTGCATGCTATAAGTATAACCATGTAAAATCTAAATATTTGCGTGGCTTAAATGCCAAATATAGTGAAACCCATAGATCTTAAGAACTTATGTTAGCTACCTATATTCTTGCAAATAAATATACGTATCCGATAGCAGTACTTACATGATTAGTACGTTACGAGTAGATACGTTTAAACAGTTAGATTTTAAGATGATGATGATCAACTTTATACAAAGGCAATCACACACAACAAGAAAACGCTTTATTAAGTTTCACGGTACCATCAGACACATTCAGCGGTCACATTCGGGCATAATAACTTTGTTTTTGTAAAATGAATCACTAAGATGTTATGTGTTATGTATAAATAAGCATATAATACATATTAATTATGTGTATAAATTGTGTATTTTGTGTTTAAATATTAATTTTTGTGTGAAGTTAATTCCACTCATTAAAATTTTCAAAAAACACTGTGTGTATTCGCTACGTACCACCAACTTAAGGATAATGTTAGTTATATATTAATTGACGTGAATTTTAGAAGCCACATACCAACCAGCCTACCATAACGTACCGTAGGTTCCGTAGGTACTATTGTTTAAAGGAATTAAGACACCTTAAAATTAAATATCAATATTTGTGTTAATAATGTAAATTTTAAGCAAATTGCACTGACTTGCAAACACACTTAAAAGGGAGCATACTCGTAGTACCCAACTAATTAAATATCCTACGAAAAAGCTATGAAAATTATAAATTGTTCATATACCTATGCAAATAAATGAATCAATGTGTTTGTGATTTCGTTTCCTTTGTTTGGTGATCAATATGCATCTACCTGGACATAAGATTTTTCAATTTTATTTCTGAGTTTCAATGCAATGGATGGACATGGACCACGAGGTATTACGGCATTAGATAGAGGTCGCTGCCACCAGCAGATGCCAAAAAAGCAGACCTTTTCGTGCGATAAACAAATAAACGACCAGTGTCAATACACTGGTCGTCATCTTTTGTCAATACAAAAGATGAGGTTTAAGAGCCAGTGAAGTAGTATCCCAGGATGGAGGTTATGCTGGCAGCATCAGTTAAACCATTAGCTTTTTTCTTTCTTAAAAGAATGTGGCTGCGTTTAGACAGACTAAAAGTTGCTAATAGTGTGATGCTAGGTAGTTAAAAATCTGCATGAGCGGTGGATCTGATTGATGATTGGACCACAGGGCCATAAATATGTATATTCTACACAAAAGGGCTACCTCAGTAGGCACGCTGTGGTTCAATCATGTGGTCAATCGTTAGTTGCTAAAAATACTTCTGAGATCTTCAGCAACGCCAACGAATCGAATTTCAATATGGAGCACGAAACCTAATTTAAGGTTCATGTGAAAACCAAGGCAATTGTGTAAAAAAATTGAGGATATTTTGCGCATTAAACAAACGTTAGGTAAGTATGATAAGGTATGGTAAGTACCAATTCGTACATATTATTTATGTACGAATTGGCCGCTTATCCCTGAATTGACAGCTTATCCATTTGAGGAAGTAACAAGGAAAATACTATGAAGTTGAAAAGTTTCCGCAGAATAAATATTTTTACATATTTGCTAACAGTGTCCATTATTAAAAGAAATTAATTAATTAAGTAATACCTATTGCAGCATTGGCAAATGCTACATTATAATGTTATCACGAACAACCTTCTTTTGTATCAAATCCAACCTTATTTGTAACCAGAAAGGTTTTTTAAATTGCACAACAACACAGCGCATTAAATCAAATGACTCCAACAGCATTGAAAGGGTTGACTAACTCCAACGTATCGCATTGGTAACCATCTTGTTTGACCGAACGAAAAAAATCCACCATTTGTCAAATTCTAGAACCTGAAAATGTCAACAAGCAAACGGAAAAGCAACCACACACGAAATAAAGAAAAAAAATAATATTGAAATCATTATTTAGGAATAATAAAAGTACTTACTTTAAGTTCGGGCGCCATATTGTAGCGAAATAATAAAAAATATTCACTTTATCACGTTTTAATTTTGTATAATAAATATTACAGTAAACAAAACTTAATAAAGGATACAGCACGGTTCTTATTAGATTTAATGATTAAGTTCTACCGCCGCCGCCGACGCGACGTCCTTGGTGTTAGAGCCCTATAATAAATTTCACGTAAATATCTGTTACGCGTCGGTCACGAAACGTTTGCAAACAATCCTATAACTCCCGTAGCAAAATAGATACCTGGTCGTAGTAAAATGGGTAACTTTGCACCAAGTCGATCGGTAATCAGGCAGCGAGGCAACAATTTATATGACTGTTTTAATTAAATTGAGACAATAGTAACTACTAAAAATTAACTACAAATTATACGCAAATCCGGGCTCCACGGTGGCAGTCGGAAGACTCCTCGCTGGCCGGTATCAGAATCCACCTGCGTTGGGTTCGATTCCCAACAGGATGCTTGCAGTTGTCTGGTCCCAGGCTAGCGGTGTGGGGTGAATTCAAGTTCGCCTTACGATCTTCGGACAAATCAAGTCTGAATCAAGAAACCTGACTCGCCTCGAAACCAGTTTTTAATGCCGTAAAGTTGAGTTATACAATTCGTTTTTCAGGGACACTGCTCATAGATCCAGTGATTGACCGCATAAACCAAGTCGTTAAAACCATTATAATTTATTCACTTATACTTTGGTTGTAAGTCCAAGAAAAAATACATTTTTTCACAAATATCGTGTGTCAAAAAAATCCTTCCATTGATAAATATCGGTAGGAGAAAAGGCATGATACTTGACACTTTTAGATTCAAAATTCAAAACCAAAATGAAAAAAAAACCTTTCTGGTTACAAATAAGGTTAGATTTGTTATAAAAGAAGCTTGTTCGTGATAATATTATAATGTAGCAGGTGCCAATGCTGCACTATGTAGGTACCAAAAATTTGAAGATATCTACCAACTGGCACTAGGCCCGCGTGGTAGATTAAGGCCCACTCCCTCTCGAAGAGACGATGCCTGTGTCCCAGCAGTGGAAACATTATAGGATGATTATGCTATTATGTTAAGTAGGTACTTTAGAGATTTTAACCTGGATGGTTTTCTCATGTATCCTCCACGAATATTTGATCAGGTAATGGCATATTTGATGGTAGCCCAGAGGTACCGGCCGCGACTTACGAGTTGTACGTCGTCTGTCGCACCCCGGCAGGCACTTTACTTTGTGTAAATTATTTCATCACCACTGCTCTCAAAACGGTGAAGCTAGTGACATGCATTGCGGCCGTTTCCAGTGTGCCAAAATACGAAGCCATTGTTACAATCTTTCGTTCGTGTAATGACATCCCCGTTCTTGAGCCTGATCACCACATTCCATAATTATACAAGTAGACATTGCAAATTTTTAATTTTTCATCATTTCCAATTAATAATAACATGAAAGAAAAACAAAAACAGTTTGAGAAAACCGAGTAGTTAATTAATGTAGCTATTCAAAAATGTCTTGAAACGGTGCAACGGAGACCAGGAAAAACCAACATAAATAAGACAAAAGAACAAACACATAACGGTATGTTATAGGAAAACAACCTACCCATTCCCTCATCCTGTCACGTGTTTCAGCTGCGCAGGAGTCGTTATCGATGAACTAGCTGCATATAACCGCACTCATTACAGGGAAAATAACTAAGTAGTAACTAATGCATATTGTTGCTATTTACTGTAAATAGCTAAGCTTCAAGGCGATAAGCAATGGCGTCAGAAGGACAAACCCGTAAACAGAACGTTCAAGTTCAACTAGGAATATGTTCTTGAAACGTACTTTATATACTTTGTCGTTTCGTTCTTCGGTCGTGGATGTCAGATAGGTAGTCGCTCCAAGTAAGATACTGATATTCAGCTGCATCAGTTTAGAACGGAAGCCGACCCCAACATAGTTGAGTAAAGACTAGGCAGCTGATGCTAAATAAGCTAGATGAGGTTGGCGTTTCCTATCTGACTACTCTGATAAGAAAGGCCAAAACAAACTCAGAGCTCACAGTCTCCTTTAAAGTTCAGATATAATCTTGGTCAGATGAGACTGGAAGCCGACCCCAATATAGCTGGGAAAAGGCTTGGCAGATGATGATGATAATCTTGGTCAGATCATGTAAAGTCCATGTAGATGTCTGAATTGGTCTTATGAGGAAAGTACCACACAGGTTTGAGTGGACCAGTCCAGTCAGTGCAAGCATTTGTCAGTAATCGTGTAGCTCAACTCAGAACTTGAACTTGTATAGGGACCATCTAACGTATGTGAATGAAACTGAATGGGAGCCAGTCAGCTAAATGGTAACGGAGCTGCGGGGTATTTGCGCAGCACACTATCAACAGCAATGGGTTTTATTTTGACAGTTCTACAACATTCATTGCGTTATTTAAGTTTTTGAGCAGACACATTTTTCGGACATATGAAGCAATGGATTAGCAATATACTTCAAAATGATTCAATATATTCTATCAACGATAACGATGACGGAAAAGTCAGAAATGTATGGAGTGACATAGGCTACCGAAAAGCTTTTGTAATACAGGAAGCTATACTATTAATGAATGAAACCATTGTTTGAAAATTGTTTGAACAATAAACTGATAATTAAAGAATAATACAAATTAGTCAATTAAACTTAGAGGAAATCAATCATTTAGGTATACCTAGTCTTTGTTCATATTGTTTTTAATTTTAGATGACCCATTGTAAAATAAAAATAAGTTAAAATACTGGAATTCAGCTGCATCCGTTAGACTGGAAGCCGACCCCAACATAGTTGGGAAAACACTGGGCAGATGATAATATTCGACGACCCATTGTTATAATATTAAAACAAAAGGCTTTGTCGTGCAACTGAATTGCATGTAGGTACGGTCACCAAAGGAGATAAGTAACCAGGGTCGTCGGATACAGTTGAGGTTTTGTAAGAAACCGATGGATGTTTTCGAATAAAATTTAATTTAATTAATTGAAAACAAACAGTTTATTTATCATCCGACGACACTGGTTACTTATCTCCTTTGGTGACTGTACCTTTAATGGACTCTAATCCAAAGGATGACATTGAAAACTTGCGCCAACTCGAAATAGGATTTTCAGTAACTGTTACATAATCATTATAAATTGTCATTTGCCAAGTCCTATCTTTTAGAAAATGACAATATATATTTTTACTTCTATTAGGTGTCTTACAAAAAAAGCCTGACACATTCTTACATGCTAACTCACAACAACACATTACAACACGGCAACACGGTTAGCGCAGTGGCTGAGCGATCGGACTGCTGCGCTGCGTGTCGCGGGTTCGATTCCCGCACAGAACCAATATTTGTAAGTCCTACATGTATTTGTTCCGAGTTTGGGTGTTTTTCTATATATAATATGTATGTATTTACAAAAAAAAAAAAAGTAGGTAAGTACTTTATCAGCCATCTTGTTACCATAACACAAGCATTAGGTTGCTTAGCTTGGGATTAGATGGCGCTGTGTGAAATGTCCAGGGATATATATATATATAACTGCCCAGCTTTATAACCTATGCTTAAAACATTAACTAGTACCGCGATCGTGGCAAACCTTAAATGATTTCGTAACGCTTTCTCGGAGGCCCTAGCAAGAACGAACGACATAAACGTAACGTTGAACGATTTTTGAACCGAAAACACAACTTTCCCAAAGCATTTTGAATAATTTCGACAAGCACAATTTGTATCACCTATAAATAACTGTGCTCCGACTTTCGGTATCTCGATTCGCTCGTGCAAAGCGATGTCGAAGTAGATCGGACGGTTAAGCATAGAATTAACACTGGTTGGATAAAATGGCCCGAAATGGACCGACGACCGTTGGGGTAGACGTGTTCTTGAGTGGAGACCGCGAATCGGTAAACGCCCTCAGGCTAGGTGGAGCGACGATCTTCGCAGGATGGCTGGTAGCAGCTGGATGAGAGTTGCCGAAAATCGAGTTGAATGGCGTGCAACAAGAGAGGCCTATGTCTAGCAGTGGAGTGCTAAGATATATAAAACCATAATTAGACCTAATGTCTTGTATGGCTCAGAATGTTGAGCCACAAAAGGGATGAATGAAAGGCAATGAAAGGCTGAGATGGGAATGCTAAGAGGGATGTGTGGTGTTACACGAATGAATAGAAAAAGAAATGAGTAGGTACATAAGAGGAAGTCTGAAAATGGCACCGGTAACTGATTAATTGTGTGGAAATCGGTTGTAATCTTACGTGCATGTGTTACGGAGGAATGAGAAAAATGTCGTGAGAAAAGTTTTGAGTATGAATGTCGATGGCTATAAGAATGGGGAAAGACAAAAGAAACGATGGATGGATTGTGTGAATGATGATATGGTTAGAAAGGGTAAATACCGAGCTGACGTCTAATAGAGAAGTATGGAAGAAAAAGACCACAAATTAATTGGGATGAGGGCAGGAGAATGATGATGACTCTTAAAACTAAATTAATAATATGAAGGTTACGTGCGAAACGAGTATTTTCAATGTAGAACACGACTACACTCGGCCGTCACGTTCCTAATATTCGGCACTGACAAAATCTAGGCATCACACTTTCTTTGTAGACTAGAATGTACTGTACGCAGCGCGTGACAGGAAGGTAAGTCCTACAATAGCTCGGCTTTATTACTTACTGTTGCACCTTTATTGTGTTCCTAACAGGATATGCCACCCTGGTGCTAACGGCGGGCGATTAGATTAACCCAGAGACCTCGACTAGCCTTATTATGGGCATTGGAAACATGGGTAGTTCATAGTTTTAGTGCAAACCGACACTCAACCATGGATTCAGTAAGTACATGATTCTGAACCTCCTGCGCTGAAATTTTTCGTCAGTTATTACAACAAGCACCAGCTAGATGGACGGAAGAAGAAGGTGGCTGGGACGGACTGGATGCGGAAGACGGAGGACAGGGTGTGTTGGCGCAGCCTGGGAGAGGCTTATGTCCAGCAGTGGGCTGCGATAGGCTGAGTTGATTGATATTACAAGAAAAATCAGCTGTTTCCTACAAAAGTGCAATAACCTACACAAATATTATCGCAGGGGATTCAGAATCATGTACTGAATCCATAGCTTAGGTTGCGCGTCGTTGTCCCTGCCACCCTGTATTGACGAACATTAGTGCTATTCTGTAAAACATCGCACCGTGAAAACTTAGGTGAAGGGAGCTTGAAGTGTGCTATCAATAGTGTCAATCCCTAGCAACGGATGGAATGACAGTTCACTAGAAACTACTCCACCTAACGATGATAAGAATTTTACAGAATATTTCAGCAGGTCGGCCACAAAGGGCCATACAATGTATATGGTATAAAATGGCGATGATACGACAATAATTTAAACTTTTTATACTTAACTATTGACTTTTCTTAACTATATTTATTTATTTAATTGTGGCACTCCAACGACTTATTCACTAATACAAGTTTTCGGGTACTGTAACAATTGAACTTAAAATCTAGAGTTAATTTTGTCACTTACAGGTGTGCACAGCTCTTACATATTTCAATATTTATAATTTTACATAGAGTAGTACTTGTAGGTTAAAAAATAAAACAAATCTACATGAAAACAAAATTGAAAACTAAGAAAAAAAGAAAAGAAATAAAGTATATACATAACTTGCGATATTTCCAATATTTTAGTCACTATAACCAGTTCGTTGGCAAACCCATAGTGAGCTGACTGGGTTTTGCCTATCAACCTATTTGGTTGCCACTACTATTTAGTTGTTTGAAAAAATATTTTTTATATTCAATATTAAGATTTAGGTAATTGATAGTTTCAAAATACTTCTAAGCATTAGTATTGCAAGTATTATCATTTATTGTCATATTGTTGTCTCCACATTGAAGGTCGTATATAGGAGTATTCCCGCCCTGTTATTTATTATTATTTATACAAGTTTATAAAATACTCTTGACTTAGGACCCGCAAAACCGTTTTCACAGTTTGTCTGTGGGAACGGAACAAACAGTATTACAAAATAATAAGCTTTATTAGAGCGGACATTTAATTTTCCCTAATTTAGTACTTATAAAGAAACCAACAATAATCTTATTTTTTTTTTTACTCAACCTATTTTGTCCCACTGCTGGGCAAAGGTCTCCCCCGTATTTTTCCACTTTTCTTTGTCCTGTGCCATCTCCGTCCAATCAGTTAGGAACGGGTCGAAATCGACACGCCAACGTTTCTTAGGCCTGCCTCGGTGACGACGCCCGTCTTCAGGCACCCACTGTGTAACGACTTTGGCCCATCTGTCTGGATGCATTCTATAGGTGTGACCCGCCCAGTCCCACTTCAGCCTCGCAGACTTATCGCCAACATCGGCGATACCTGTCCTGGAGCGTATTGTGGTCTTGCGAATTTTGTCGGTGAGTTAATTTTTAAGATGCTACGTTCCATCGCTCTTTGGCAAACCTTGAGTTTGGACTACTGAGCGTCGGTAAAAGACCAAATCTGAGCGCCTTAGGTTAGGATAGGCAAGATACACATGTCGACGAGCTTGCGCTTAGGAAAATAAAAAAAAACTACAGACAAAGCTGAAATGACTTACTTACCTGTAGTTACACCCACAATACAGTGAACGGTTCAACCCGAATAGATCGCTGCAGACACAATTTGTCAAAGTGGGGGATTACTGACCCATCCAGCACCTAGTGCGAGTGCGGTGCTTCTGATCAGACCATGCCGCACTTGCTGGAGTGTCCTAAATGCCCGTTCACCTTGGATGACCTAAAGTATGCCACTGATGGCGCAATAAACGTGGCCACCTACTGGGGTCAAACTATATAAAAAAAAAGAACGACTAAAAGTAAAAATCGACACGAAAAGAAGAAATTAGAAGAATCTATAACAAAACCAAACTAAAAGCTATAAAATAAGATGTTATTTTAACACCAATTACGGAATTTATACTTAGCAACGCAGAATTCCTCATAAAAAATATCCCCATAAACTAGAAACTTTCCATTATCTTAATTAGATGCATTTTTTTATTGTTAACAAAGCTGTTTATACATTTTAATTGCTATTAGTATGTTGCGCATATAACGATAACATTCTATTGTCGATAGGAACCAAGCCCCGGTGAAGTTATCGAACAAGGATAGTTATTTATAACCGTAAAATGTGGAAAATATTACTCTATTTGTGTTGTTGAACCTTGCTGTGAGGTAGCCGTTGATATCATTGTATTACAAAGAATTGAAGGGCATCCGTTTGTTTCATACGATTATTGTACAGACGCCAGCACGTCAAGCTACTACAATCTGTCAAATTCCTTAATAGATTTTCAACTTTATCGCTAAAGCATTAAGGTTTAAGGTTGATTGGGAAAATTTGACAGTTTCGGGTAGCTACTAGTCTGTACTATCATAGACTTTTGCCCATTGCTCTTATTGGAGAGGATACGAATCACTCCGCAAGCCAGTAGGTATTTAATTTGCTATACGAAAATTATCTTGTGTAACATCCGCTGTTTCTGAGAAACAACATTTTATTGTGATAAATGCAACTTCTTTGTATCACAATGTACCGTAAAAGCCAAGCTAAATGTTACGATTTGACACAGATACCTATTGTAAATTAGAAACACAGGAACTAACTCCAAAGGCTAAGCTAGCTATGTGTTCATGGCTGTGTAGTTTGGATCAGTGGCGTTTGCTGGGTCAAACGGTTTATTATACAGGGGTTACTTTGGTGCTAAAAATCCTATGAGGTCCCATTTACCTCGAGCGATACGACCCTTGTTTCCGTTTCTCGCTCCGAAAGTCGCGTCGCGGTGACTCGTGGCATGCTCTGAACAACTTCATTCATTTGTTTTCTCCGGAGTCGCTCTCACAAAACGCGCGTCGATCTAGCTTTTCGCTCGTGGCCAATGGCCCCACAGGGTAAGGGGTCATAATGTGGTCGTAATACGCCACGCCTGCCGGGCGGAAATGATGCCACACACCCCGAACAGAAACTACTGATTACAGTTACATGATAGTTGTTGCGGCCACGTGAATCACAGCTGACG
This sequence comes from Apamea anceps, assembly GCA_951799955.1. Classification (NCBI taxonomy): domain Eukaryota; kingdom Metazoa; phylum Arthropoda; class Insecta; order Lepidoptera; family Noctuidae; genus Apamea; species Apamea anceps. The sequence goes on along the minus strand of OX637504.1, from coordinate 1,976,152 downwards.
CATCACTTGCGTTCACACATCGAGGGTCCTACTGTGTGACCGCGATAAGATCAACATTGCAAATTTTAAATTCACTTTTGGTAAAAGTATTATGGGTAATTTTGAATGTTAGGTTCATAATTGTGGTCAATGTTTATTCTCAAGCACGCGTCCTGTGGTTTCAGTAAGAATCGCACATAAGTACAATTATTACTCAAGTACCTACAGTACACAATTTGCCTATAAATTTTGGGGGGCCGACTTTCAAGACCTTTCCCTGTGAGGGGGGGGGTACCAGCACCGGGCGACGCGCGGTGCGGGTACCCCTTGCAGGGAAAGGTGCGTGGTGGATGACGCTCCATCTCACAGAGATACTTGAGACCCAGCAGTGAGTACAACATAGGCTGATTATGTTGTGTTTGTATCTATGTTATGCAGTGGCTTCTGCGACCTTCATGGGTCAACGGTTCATTTAGCACGGAAGTCGTCCCACGCAGCGTTGTCGGCTTGTGGTCAGCATACATATGTAATATCAACGAATAACATATTTATGAGACTATTAACACTGCAAGGGGGTAACTTGTGGCCGGATTAGACGGTCGCTAATGTGGTCACTAAAACGGAGAAAAGTAATCTGATTATAATGGCACTATCAGCGCCATCTAGCGGTGAACTGAAAAATGTTAGTGTTGTAAACCTACCGTAGGTACCTGAAAGTTCCACACTTTATAAACCACAAAACGTTTAGTGATTCGTTACTCATTGCCTACCTATGTACCTACTTGCTAATTATTTATAACTTTACTGGAGACATTTTACAAACAAGGAAACTACATGTTTATACTATGTAGCTTCCGCTACCTCCTTACATACTCAGGGGCTGATAACAACGTCAAAACGTGGTCATTATCACTTAATGTTTATAGAATCATAGGTACAGGCTACGTACCCACGAGCTCGTGGCTAAATAATAACAGCGATATGGGTCGAAGGTTAAGCTACGCTTGCCGAGGTCGGTCCGTGGATGGGTGACCCTCCATTACATACAGGGTGGCAGGGCCATCGACGCGCAAACTGTAACCATGGATTCAGCACATGAGTTTAGACCCCAAAGAATCGAAATTATTCGTTTGTTATTAAAAAAATGTATTGATGTTCCATACATTCTGAAATCAACTTAATGGCCATTAAAATAAAGTTGATATTTGTTTAACTTGAAATAACGTCAATTTGAAACATATAAAATTTGAATATAGGTACGCCAATTTTTCTCATAAATTAAGAGTTATGTCATGTCATGTTTCCTAAGACAGCTGTTTTCCCATACCTATCTCATTAGGAATCGGATTTCCCCCTCCTACCCAGTTAAAAAAAAAAACAATATATAAAAAAAAACAGTATCTACTATTAATTAATTTCCATTAACGTAATTTAAACGAAGACCAAGCTGATATAAAACACCATTAAATATAGGATCAGAGTGAATGGTGAGGAATTGCAATATGCCCATGAATACATCTACTTGGGCCAGTTAGTGTCTTTCCAGTCCAGACAAGACAAGGAAGACCGAAAATGCCTGGAAGAGCTACTGGTTAAAGAGAAAAATATTTATTCGTCGGATATGGTAGGTACAAAGATGGTTGGTACATATGGATAAGTTCAGGACACATCCGCCGCTACTAGCGGCATACGAAAATTTACAATGTGAAACTAATGTACACGTGGGTATAAAACCTAACTGGGTATAATACTACTTATACTCTAATAAACAATACAAAACACTTATACTATGGACATTTGTACTCTAATATACAATATAAAATAAAATAAAAACACAAAAATAACAACATTGTATTATACAACTAAATAAATCTACCTTATTATTAAAAAAAAAAAATTATTCACTTTTTTACCCTTATAGTCAAAAAAATCTTTTAATGTGTAAAAATTATTTTGGAGGTCCATGAAAGAGCTTAAGAAAGGAAATCTGCCTTTGACACTAAAGCGAAAAATTATGAACATGTGCATCCTTTCCATTCTGACCTATGGATCGCAGACTTGATCTTTGACAAACATTCAAAAGTCCAAACTCAAGGTTTGCCAACGTGCAATGGAGCGCAGTATTCTAGGTGTCAAATTGACAGACCATATTCGCTACACCACACTGCGCCCGAAACACAGATTACTGACGTTGCTCAAAAAACCGCTAAGCTGACGTGGGACGTCTGCCGTATGCCCAATAAGCTGTGGGCCAAAATAACCACCACGTGGAACCCTGACACAGCTAGAAGGCGTCACGGCAGACCCCGTAGAAGATGGCGGGACGATCTGGACAAAACAAACGACCAGTGGTCTACTTTAGCCCTGGATCGAGAGAGCTGGAAGTCATAGGGAGAGGTCTTTGCCCAGCAGTGGGATGATGCAGGCTAACAGTAACAGTAATAACTAACAGTAACAGTAATAACTAACAGTAACAGTAATAACTAACAGTAACAGTAATAACTAACAGTAACAGTAATAACTAACAGTAACAGTAATAACTAACAGTAACAGTAATAACTAACAGTAACAGTAATAACTAACAGTAACAGTAATAACTTTTTTGCATAGTAGGTACCTAGGTAATCTGTTACTTGTACAAAATACCTCATATACCTACTTTACTGCTTATTCATTAATATTCATAAAATTATTATCATATAATTTGGTTGTATAGTAATTTGAGGAAACTATTCCTATATCTACCGTACCTATTTAATTTTATTATCGCCTCAGACTCTGTAGGACCGAGGCTATTGTGATCTATAGTAGGTACTTAAGACATATTATACATAGAAGCTGTTGGTTAAACCTTAATATATAAATAAGTATTTGTTTCTCAAATAAAGCTAAAAAAAAAGCTCCATGTTCATTTCCTTTCTAGAGATTATTTTCATCTTTCTCACAATCCGTCCATTTATTTTCTTCCTATCCACCGTTCTTACTTTGGAACGACAACAATACATAATTAAAATTATAGTTAAGTGTATAAAAATAGAAAAACCAAAAATTTTACTTATGTAACCAAACAAAATGGCGGGAATTGCAAATTGTTATTCATTCACATGGCTTATCGAACCTAGCTCCGGCGTTGCTAAATATGGAATCCTCAATTTAAACATTGCGGAAAAGATATGCATAAAACGAACGGTACATGTACCTACCTATTATTTTGGAAGTGCGATTATTAAGTAGTATCGAATATAATTATGGTCTTGGTATAAAATCCTAAAGGGAAAGCATTTCGAATACCTACTTGCCAAACAAAAAGCACCATTGTGTAAAATTATAATATGTCTCTCTAAGTACCTACTTAGACTTTTTTATTCTTAGGGATTTAAAATTAAGACAAACGTATGAAATCCAAATATTTAGCTATCGAAAAAAAAAATATTTAGCTATATATGTACATGCATAAACATTAACAAATAAACATCTCTAAATAAACTATGTAAGACATTGCGGCTTTATAGAGGCTGGCGCCAATTGGCGGCGGCACGGCAATGGATTTTTATGGAACGAATACAAAATAGCATTTAAAAGTATGAAATTAAAATTGAAATTTCAACGTCAACGATGCCGCGGTATCCTTAGGCAAGCTGCGACGTCCTTTGGCATCATCATTGAAATTTAAATTTTATTCTAATTCTCTCAACAAGTCACTACATAAACATTACCAAACCACGGTAACTATGTATATAACGTCACCGTGGCAAAACGTAAGCCGATACTACTATCGCCATCTAGTATTTCACCGTGGAATTTGTGTAAATTGTGTACAGACTGGTCTCGATTGTGTCGAACACCAACGATATAGATGGCGGTACTTGTACTCATAATTAAAATGCGCAATTTGATAATAAAAATAGTTAATTATTAAATTAAAGTTCAGTAATAGAATATAATTTATACATAATATTAATCCAATGGAAGAATCTAATCACCGTTTCCTTAGCACGTCATAATACTTAGATACTATTAGGTACTATGAGCCTGGGGGTAATGCACATAAACATATGCCTAGTTACATACGAGTATTATAGTGAACGTTTAGTTTAGAACTAATTAGTTCCCGTATAACTAAAAACGTTCGCATTTTTCAAAGTCTCAAATCTGTCAAAAGTACTAATTTGACAGGTGTAATGTCAAATTTCTATACTAAAAAAACGCAAAGACAAAAGACTTAAATATCAGATTGGAATCTGGAATTAAAAAACAAACTTTTTGTTGACCTTTTTTTTATCGTGGCGTAATCCTCTTGGACCCCCTCCGTCTGGGAAGAACGGAGGGTTATGTCGGATTCCTACCGACTAAAACCCCACTGTTCCTTCTAGTACCATGAGTCGGGTGCCCAGATTCTACTTGTACAGACGCCAGCACATCAAGCTACTACAATCTGTCAGATTTCTTTAATCGATTTTCAACTTTATCGCTAAAGCATTAAGGTTCAGGGTTGATTGGGACAATTTGACAGTTTCGGGTAGCTTGACCTGCTGGCGTCTGTACATTCGCCGCACCCCCGACTAGTATCAGCTCGCCATGCCTAACGGACATTGATTGACGCTGAAATGAGATTGCGACCAGATTTTGATCGTTTTTAATTACGAGAATTGGCCTTCTGATCTTACAAGAAATAATTTCAAATAACGCGGCACTAATAATAATAAATACTAAAGCTTTTGCCCTGCACTGGGACCTCACAGGCTTTTAATAATAATTATTATTATTAATATATAACGCGGCACACGCAAATTCAAAACACAAATATTCAAATGAGTCTGCGGTTCCTTCCTTGGCATCGAATAAAAATGCAAGCGCCGCCGCATGTTAACGCTAGTGTACACAGTCCCCGGACCCGCGTCATACGTGGCCATGCATACAATATCGACCGACGTCCTGTCAAGCGATAAATCTGATATGCACTGATGAATGAACCTGTCAGTCCACTTCCTAATGTGTGCAGTGCTCGCCTTTGATTTGTTTCTGCTATTACAGTGATTTACTATCCTTTATCGCGTTCGTCTCATCGTTGTGTTTTGTCGCCTTGTCGAGATTCGAAGTTCGAGGACAGTTCATTCATGATGAGTATGACAAATGCGTTAAATTTTGCAATATCTTATCAGGAGATATTACATACCTGCCTTCTACCAAGCTTCTACCTGATAGCAACACAGGAGTATCAATAAAATATAATAGTATCAGCCCATTTATGTTCCCACAGCTGGGATACGGGCCTCCCATTGGTGAGAAGGAATGGGCCGTAATCCACCACGCGGGTCCGGTACGGGTTGGTAGATGTCACATCATCACATAGTAGTAGTCAAATAGTATACGAGTACTTTTTCCGAAAATAATAAAATCTGACTCACCGAATCGGCGTTGAGGAGCAGTTCCACTTGACACACCCACCATCGTCATCACAATACCCCTTACAGTTGTTATCACACGGTATCACACAGACATTGTCACTGTTATTACTCTTCACGTAACCGTTCTTACACGAACACAAGTTTGGCGCGGTGCAGAAACTGTTAACACAGGTCTTGGAACACTGGGGCTTACAAACACCTTTGGTTTTAACGTAGCCACTGTGGCAGGTGCAATTATTAGGAGCAATACAGTCTCCATGGGAACAGCTGTTACACTTTGGGGCACACACGGTCTTGTTCACACGCACGTAGCCTTTGAAACAAGAGCAAGTGTTTGGAGCAACACAGTCGGCATTCACGCAATCACATATCGGTTCACAGACGGAACTGTTCTTTTGTCTGTAGCCGTCAGAACATGTACAAGTATTAGGAGCAGTACAGGTGGAATTGATGCACGTCCGGTCGCAAATAGGGACACAGTTGAGGTTCTCATCGGCAGTGTAGCCCTCATTGCATTTGAAGCAATGCGTGGAGTTGTAGGGCGTGTAGTTCGGTTTGCAGACGCAGGTGTTGTTGGCATGACAGTCGGCGTTGACGCAGGTTGGGTTGCAGACGGGGGTGATGCAGGTGTTCGGTCGTTCGGGGTCGAGGTGCGAGGGGGGGAGGCACTGGCACTGGTCTGGGGAGACGCACTTGCCTCCGTAGCAGCCAGTGCTGCAGATGGCCTCGCAGATGTCCAGCTCGCTCTCGTGCTGCCAGCCGTTACAGCAGACCGTGTGGTTCGTCCAAGTTAAATATGTCTGGAATAAGATTTGTTTTTTTATAAGTAAGGCGTGACTTATCAGAAAATAACGTAATTTCTAACAGTGCGTCACAATAAAACGATGTATTTAGTACTTATTACCTCGAATCTATATTTCTTGACGACACACTTTCTCCGTCCACACCATTTGTTGATGGCCACATTATACGGCCTTTTTCGTCGATTTCGAGAACTAAAAAAAATCAAGTAGGAAGGTAGGTAGGTAGGTTATAGTTTTAGTTAGGACGTATTGTCTACATAAAAAAAAACATAATAGTTTATAACTATTCGAAACTTAAATATCAAAAGCTCAAATATTATTGTTTTGCATAAAGCTTGCTGCACTGTCGCAAGCTTCAGTACTTTTTAAATAAAGTTTCTAGCGAAACACCAGCAGATTTATTTAGGCAATTGAAAACAAAAATATGAAATCTAATATTGTTGCCATTACTTAGCTTAAAAAGGAAGCCCATGCCCAGCACTGTAGACAAGGGTTGTTTTTTTATTAAAAACAGTAAAAGACTTCTAACTCTAACATTAAAAAACAAATAATTTTCATAGACCCATTTATTTTTTAATCCACAACACAACCAATCTTTTACCTGAGCTTCACTATACACACTCCATCACCATTCTCATCTAGAGCTTCCGTGTAACTAACAAAATCCACTAGCAACACCAGTAATAAACAAAACACTATCGTTTTCATACTCATCCTTGCTACGTTCCTAATTTTATTTTATACCAAAACTAATTTTTTTTAATCTTAACGGTGAGATTTTTTTTTTCTAATTGTTTTCACACCACTGTGTCAGTCAGTCAACTACGATATAATGATGTGCGCTATCTCCTAAACTATTATACACAGTATATATAGTGGCGCAGGCGCCATTGCGAGCGATTTAGACATAACTTCAAGTTGAAATCATAATTATTTAAGTTTTGCAGAACTGCTAATGAGGCAGAAACTAATTAGTCAATTGACACACCTTCTTCGAAGTTAATTAAGTGAAAAAACTTGATGGATGTAAATAACATAGGTTCGCAGTCTAAGAATGAACAATTGTGGCTTCTGCAGGCACTCACTGTGGGTAGTAAGATGAGACAGTTCAATGTATGCCCAATATTCACTACAAAATAAGACTGAGGTAAAGGCGGAATGCAACCATTTTACTTTATTACAAACCACAACAATGAAATGAAATGTATATGAAATTAAATTAAACGAAATGTCTATAAGATTTGTAAGTAGATCTATTAAGACACTTTTACACGTCAATTATTTTGCTGGCCAATATTTTAAAATTTGATGGCGCCGGCATTTTCTAGCTGACTGATCCCTGAGAAGAAATGGTCGATAAGTCCTAACATTATAATATAAGGATTTTATGTGAATATAAAAAGTCGAAAGACCCATTACAGGTTTGAGTCTACCTCTAGTCTCCAACAGATGGCATGCATGCCTCAGTCATCGTGTAGGTCAACCCTATTTTGGGGAGCTCAACGAACCGTCACACGACGCTCCCAGTAGACACTTCTTCACTTAAATTTAACAAATCAAATATAATAATTACTTGTCGCTCGCAATGGGGAATGTCCTTCTATCATTATGATTATTGAAATTATTATTTGTAATTTGCTAATTTGCGCCACTTCACTTAGGTAGTCATTGGGCTCTTATTGTCTATAGGTCCACCGCGCCAGACAATGAGTGTGCGTCCTGTGGATTTGCATGCAAGCCATTACCTATCCTTTTATTCTCGTCTATTTATAGAGTTACACTGGAAGAAAATAAATTAACAGAAGTCGGTAAATAACATTTTGTTTTCTTCGCTAGTCATTAAAATTTCATTACCCTAATTATTAGTTAGGTGCATAGTTCTATTATGCACCGACTAATGAAGTTTCTCGACTTGTGCGTGTGATTCATCAAGCACTTACGACATCAAAGACACGAGTATCGTGAAGAATGTTTTGCTTTTCGATGTTCTAAGGCTAACCTTCGGTTTTCAGTATTATGATCAAATTGTTTCACCAAAATAACTACAGCGTATCAAAAACCAGAGGGGCAACTTTCGTAATAATAAGAACGTTAACAGTCTTATCTCAGTCTCAATCTGTCAAAAAATACTTCTAATTTCCCTACATTTTGACAAGTTTTTGACATTTTTTTGTCGCTGAGATGAGACTGCTACTAGATTTTGAACGTTTTAAGTTACGAGAATTGACCTTCAGGTTATATTTAGACGAGAGATTTGAGTAGGCAGGTAGATGTTTTATGGCTTAAAATGTACGCACAGGTGTATTTAGTACACCCAAATTTCGCCAGATAGGTTACAAGTTTCATGCAAAAAAGGGCAAAAATTTAAATTCTAGTAGACAAACAAATATACGTTTAATTTGCGTATGGTTCACAGAAACTGACATTTCGCGAGAGCAATGACACGTTCAGTGAAATGTGACGGATGCTGCTGATAAAACATACATATTTATAATATTATAGTCCTGTGAAATGCCTGTTTAACTTAATTTTAATAGTGCTATCGAATTGTTTGTCCTTCTATTTAGGTAATCATTTTCCTCTTTCATATTGACCAAAGTCAGGAAGCTCAAAAAGATTAGCTAACCCCGTTCCCACATCGCTGAGTATTATACTACATAATATCTATATTGCTGACTATTATACTACCTATAATAAAATTATAGCGGAGTGAAAACTGTACATTGTTTTTTTCAAGTAATTTTTATCGGGTCTGGGAACGTTTCTAATGCCGAAAATATCGTTTTTAGAAATTTTGTCTGCTTGTTTGAATGTGTGTTCCAACATCACGCAAATACTACTGGAAAATTTGAACAGAATCTTCTGTTCAAATTTTGCCCACATATAGAAGTCTAGTCTGTTTGCATGCTATAAACTATCACGCTATTTGCTGTGGGGGATGAGCAATATTGCATTATGTTCGTATTCTTTTCCGCAAATTGTAAAAAGACGCGTCGAAAATCGATTTAAATAATTATCTCTACAAAATAACTAAGAAAGAGACGAAGATACGGGAAACAAACGAATGCCATAATTATATACCTAATTTCCTTTTATAATAAAACTAAAAATGAGGTGGATCAGGTGCTGAGAGAGTTTGCTGTTTTCCAAAGTAAATAACCGCCATTATTATGCCGAAAGTTATTAAAAGTGCTGGCAGGATAAAATCCTGAAGGTCAGACGTCGCGCGCAGACTTATGTTGCGCGCACTGTATATTTTTTTCAGTGTAAACCACGCAGGCATCAATGCATATGATTTGACAGATTTTGAATAATGGCAACGAATTATGGAACCCTAAACATTGAATTTTTAATTTGGGAATGGCTTTGATAGACGAAAATTTAAGAAACCGCAAAGATAATCCACGGAATCCATATCAAAGTTATCACCACATAATAACCACTAATTACTACTTCTGACCAGACCATGCCCCACTTGATGGAGTGTCCTAAGTGCCCGTGCACCTGCACGTTGGATGGCTCATAAGCTTAATACCAGAATCGCTAAATACCAGATTCGCAAATTACCAAACTCGCAAAACACCGGCTTCACCATACAGATATGCAAAATACCAAAAGTACAGCCCTAAAAAAATTAGTTCTGTTAATAGACTAGAATAGTCTAACCGAAACCCATTGTTTTAACTATTTTTTATTTATTTATTAGTAACTATTTCTTCTATAGATAAAATGAGATCGTTATACAAAAAAGTTCGTGGATGGCTGACCTAAAGTATGCCACTGAAGCCGCAATCAGCGTGGCCACCTACTGGACAAAAACTATATAAAAAAGAAATGAGTAAGAGTACTATCGATACGAAAAGAAGAAGAAACACTAATTTCAAGGGAACAATTGGTACTTTCGATTAAAATTATTCAATATGAAGATTTCCTAAAACTGCGACACTGAAAAAATAATACGCTGAAATATCTCGAAGGATTTCGACGTTTGGAGCTGTAATATTAAAATTACATTATTAACACATGCATCGAAACACATTAAGGGCAGATCATCTAGTCAGATCTCAAGCTGATATGCATGGTTATCCACCTGTTAACAGATTACATTGTTCTCAAGCAGCTTGGTTCATCTGTAGCAATAGTCAGGGGACAATACGGCCCTTATCTATAAGTTCTTAACTCATTATTATTCTTTCGATATTTATGTCATACTAAAATTCTATTTTGACAGATTGGGCAACTTGCTTCAGCTTTCTGGCTAACTGACCAGCTCCTTGATAATTTAAAAGTGCCTGTAAATGGTTCAATTGAAATAAATGCAGAAATGGATTAATTTTAAGTTTCATTGAATTTGCTTCCTCACACTTTTTTTTCTATAGGTATGTAGGTAGGTACCTAACTTTTAAATATATTTAATTTTTTTAACATTTTCCCTGTGACTAATTAAAACTACTTAAAATTTTATTATTAATAAAACGTAGGTGCTCATAGGTAGTGTACCTATTTTAGCTGTTTCAATTCTTTTATTTAAAAAAAAAATGTATATATATATTATTTTATTTGAATGAAAATATTGTAAATATCATATTAAACTAACTTAGGGCCGGTTTTTTGGTGCGTAGTTAAACTCAACCAATTGTTAAAAATAGTAAGTAATGCAAAATGTGTTTTTTGATCAATTTTTAGTTTATCCAATGATATAATATCATTGCTAATGGTCAAATAATTAACTATTAGTTAAAAAAATAACCATTAGGTAAATTAACAATTGTACAAAAAACACGTTTTGGCAATATTTAACTATTAGTTACTATTTTTAACCCCCGACGCAAAAACGACGGGGTGTTATAAGTTTGACGTGTCTGTGTGTGTGTGTGTGTGTGTGTGTGTGTGTATGTCTGTCTGTGGCATCGTAGCTCCCGAATGGATGAACCGATTTTAATTTTGTTTTTTTTGTTTGAAAGGTGAATTTGTCGGGAGTGTTCTTAGCTATGTTTGATGAAAATCGGTCCAAGATGGCCGCCGCTACAAAATGGCGGATAACATATTTTTTCACAACTCCGTCAATATGGGTATCAAATGAAAGGGCTTGACTAGTAGAATACTATACACTATGATAAATTTCAAATCCAAGATGGCCGCCACCACGAAATGGAAAATTACATATTTTTTTTTACAACTCCCTCAATATGGGTATCAAATGAAAGGGCTTGACTAGTAGAATACTATACACTATGACAAATTTCAAATCCAAGATGGCCACCACCACAAAATGGCGAATTACAAAAAACCTAATTAAATACCAAATTACCTGAATCTTAAAACGCAAGAAAAGAAAAGAAATAATAAGGAGTCCCTACAAAAAGCATGAAATAAAAAATTTAATTAAAAATTTAAAAAACCCCCGACTACGTGAAACCCTATAAAAAGAAAAAAATAACCTTGAAATTATGACCCTACGTAAGTACGTATGAAATTTTTTGATTAAATATTGTCCTGTCGGGGGACCGCTACTATTTTAAACATTAACAGAACTTTAGGCTAATAATTAGAGCGGTCCCCCGACGGGACAACATTTAATCAAAAAATTTCATACGTACTTACGTAGGGTCATAATTTCAAGGTTATTTTTTTCTTTTTATAGGGTTTCACGTAGTCGGGGGTTTTTTATTAAGTATTGGTTGGGTTAACTACGGTTCAAAAAATTGGCCCTTAGTGATTCCTCGATGGAATGCCTATACTTACAAATAACTATAATCACAACAATTGCAGAAGGAAACCTATAGAACAAACAATATTTTTCATCCTCATAAATTCGGAAGGAATAACCTTCTATGAATGACATACATGTAAATGTGGTCATTTCTAATATTAGAGTTGATAACTACCTACAGGAAATATTATATTTTTGTACTTGAAATACGTATGTTGTCACTTGTTCTGTTTCTTAACTTCGTCCGCGAGGGAGCAATGATCTCTGAGTGAAATATACGACGATAAGTAAAACAAATCAAGAGATGCGCAGCTCTGCGATGCCCCAACACCATTCTTAGACCGTTGGCTGGTAGGTGGGACTCTCCGATCTTGGGACGGTGGATACGACTGCACACAGTCAAGTAGACTTTCCCCAGGATCGGCGTGCCTTACGCAGCTTAGAATAAATGTTACTAACACTAGTTTATAAGTTTACATTGTTACTAACAAATATGGAAGTGATTCTGAAATAAATGTTTATTTTATTTATAATATGTTTTAGGTATGTATTTATTGTATAATTTAAATGTTACAGCACAGACTACCTTCAGTATTATCCTCTCCCTTAATCCATTCAAAGGTTGTCTTTAAAAGATCGCTTTTAGCAATAAGACCGCCCATTGTACCACCCCTCGTAAAATTTCTACATTTATATCTGTAATTTTTATGGTGTAAGGAGTATTTTATATGAATAAAGAAAAAGGGATTATGTATACATGTGTATTATGTAAAGATGATACTACCAAAAAGGATTCGAATACGGAACTGATAACTAAAAGATATACGCAGGAAAGATAATACATGCTGTGCAGACCCAAAATTATATTGGGATGAAGGCAAGATAATGTCTGCGACGTACAAAAATTAACGGAAACACTTACATTGTGCGTACAACTACAGAGTGGAGCTTCTGACCGGACTCTGTGTTTCCAGACAGCTAATATTTGGGAGTCTTCAAATTTGGAGTGTATAGGTTACGAGGCAAGCGTGACAAGCGCGAACCATCGTCGACCGCATCATCACCTACCATCAAGTGAGTTAGTGTGCATGCACACTTAGTGGTCAAACGCGAGCAGAAGATCAAATCTTGTACCTACTTAAAAAGCATTCAAGTTGCACTCTCATCTCAGTGACAATCAATGTCAAAACTGTAGGAAAATTAGAGGTTTCTCTAACAGATAAGGACTGAGATTAGAATACGTGCGTTCTTAAAAAATACTTGGAACCAAATCAGAGGCCCTGTCTGATTTGGTTTTACTATCCAGGATACTACAACTTATTCAATAAGATTGAGAGACTGACATCAGTACCTATAGTTCATTTTTTATTCCCAGAGACTAATCTGACAGGTGTAATATCAACCTTCTATACTAAAAAAACGCAAACACAAAAGACTTAAATGTCTCTCTAATTAGTCTCTGGGATCAAAAAACGAACTATAGGTATGTACCTATTTGTGTATGTTACTGGATTTGATTGCTAATTAACTGTGCATATTTCGGTGACTTTTCAGAAGATTACTATTACAGTTTTCATAAAGCAGTGGTGGTCCAGTGGTAACGACCAATATTTACTAGTTGTGGGTCGTTAGTTCGAACCCAGGCAAGCGCTTTACTTTGTGTAAATTATTTTATCACCACTGCTCTCAAAGCGGTGAAGGAAAACATCGTCGTGAGGAAAGCGGCATGTCCTAGAACCAAAAATTCGAAGACATGTGACAACTACCAATCTGCTCTGGGCCCGCGTGGTAGATTCCGTCTCAAATAGAAGAGGCCTGTGCCCCAGCAGTGGGAACATAACAAGATGATTATGCTGCTATGACAATTTTATTTCTATTCCTGACCAACCGATTAGCTGACAACGTTATGTTGTTAAGGAAACTAAGAAGGAAACCACTTCAGTGAATTTATGTAATTATTATTGTAACATATTATGAATCATATTGAAGCGTTTATTTCATTGTGTCCGAAACATCGGCTGACTAACAGTGGATTTGTTAAAATGTAATTTATTTCGTTTTTATAATATACCCATACCTATAAGTTTCTTAAACTATCGTGGTGTGTGATAAAGGTTTCGTGAAAAATGAATATGCGTGGATTATGTGCAGTTTTTTGCTTGATGGTAAGTGAAATGAAATGAAATTGTTTATTCTGTGAACAGGATACCGAAATCACTTTTACAAGGAATATTATTAAAAAAAAAAAAATTGATGAGGTCGACGTTTCCTATCTGACTTCTCTGAGAAGAAAGTCGGAAACAAACTCAAAGGTGTAGACTGCAGAATAGAATGCTTTTTATTATGTACACCATATAAATTACAGAAATAAATATAGAAATGAAAATAAATAAAATGTAAAATAAATGAAATGTAGAGTGATTTGTGAGTCATGTAGTTTAAAGTGATAAATACCAGCCTGTTAAGACATTAACAGGCTGGCACCTCCTCTGTATGAGAACAGGCAGGCAGTGCAAATGCCTGTTCTCATGCAGAGGAGGTACGAGCATTGATCACCACGCTTGCTCAAGACTGGTTGATGATTTCAAACTTCTATTAGCTATTAAGTCCAGAGGGGTAATTCTCGTAATGTTAAGAACATTCACAGTCTGATCTCAGTCTCAATCTGTCAAAAAATACTTCTAAGTTCCCCTACATTTTGACAAGTTTTTGACATTTGTTTGTCGCTGAGATGAGACTGCGACTAGACTTTGAAAGTTTTAAATTAAGAGAATTGGCCTTCTGGTTTCCTCACGATTTTTTGCTTCAATGATGTCAGTTATGTTCAAGGTAAGGTTTTATTTAAAGTTGACATCTTCTGACAAATGGTGTTTAGCTCAAGTAGGAAATGTACGGTTTATACGGACGAACAAGAAACACAAGTCAATGTAGAAATTATGAAAATATATATAATGTCCGTACACAGCACGATATAAATATAGACACAGAAGGAGTAAGACAGAAGAAACGCAATAAATAGGACGAGATCACAAAACAACAATAATAATATTAATTTAATTTACTGAATAAAATTAATAGACGTATGTCTCACCATGACAGAAAGTTGATATGTGAGCAGCGCTACTAGTGGCTTATTTCTGTACTAGGTATGTGATAGGAGTGAAACCTACAGGTGTACCATTTGGTGTACCTAGCTTACTTAACCTATGCAGAAGCACATCAAGCTACTACAATCTGTCAAATTTCTTTAATAGATTTTCAACTTTATCGCTAAAGCATTAGGTTCAAGGTTGATTGGGAATATTTTACAGTTTCGGGTAGCTTGATGTGCTGGCGTCTGTACTAGACGCACCATAAGGATTGTATTCTTATGGTGCGTAGCGAAACCCTTCATGTTAGGGTTAAAGTCCAGTTTAAACACCTATTTTTCGAGGCTTAAGTCTGGCGTCACTTTAACATCACGCCTTGTTCCCCCGAAGGGTTGGGCAGAGGTGTAGCTATATATGGTACACACACATTTCGGCAGTTATGGAACTGACTGTTACGACTGGCGTAACTTAACTCCAAGTTTATTAATAAAAGGGGAAGTGTTTATTTAATAACTAGCTTTTGTCCACGGGTTCGCCCGTGTGTATATCGGCAAACATCGCACGGGAACGTACTACCGGGATGTACCTTATGTGTGAATGCAAGTATATAAATTATTAATTCAGTAATACATTGTTTTCATATAACTGTACTAGCTGCGCCCCGCAGCTAGTACAGTTAGCTTATATGTGTTAATCCTGGTTATAAACTATATGTGTACCAAATTTCATCCAAATCCGTTTAGTAGTTTTTACGTGAAAGAGTAACAAACATCCATCCATCCTTACAAACTTTCGCCTTATAATATTAGTCCTACAATTGGTTTACGCGGCGCACGCCAGTAAACCTTTCAGTCGGTATGATTTTTTTTCAACATCTTCAGCAATCCGCCACACAAGGGACCAAAACCCCATGGTCCCCAGATAGATAAACATAAAAAATAACAGAATTGAATTTGGTAAAATTTTAATGTCAAAATGATGAACATCATTATCACCACCGTTCTAAACAGAGTATCAGTAAATGAAATGGAATGTTTATTTACGTAAGTAAGTAAGTTTAAGACGCTTTTGCACGTCAATATTTTGCTGGTCAATATTTAAAAAAAACTAGATGACGCCGGCATTTTCTCGCTGACTGATCCCTGATCGCTGAATACCGAAACAAACGCAAAGATCATGGTCTCTTTTGAAGTCCAAACATTATATTATTAGGAGTTTATGTGCATCTAACATGCGATTTCTAGAAGGGCCTTTTGCCAGTAAGCTGAAGGCGTTGAAGTCACGACTCTAGTAGAACAATTTCTATTGAAAACATCTTGATGGAACTTGTTCTACTATAGTCGTGTGACGCTGTCGCGTCGCGCCTATCTGAAGAAGTCTTGACTCAGTCAAAACTTTGCACACGCTTTTGTCGTAAATGTATAATTGTGTCTTCGAATATTAGGCAAGGGTCAACATCTTTTGGCATAAACACATTTAGCAAAAACAATAAAAAAGTACGTACAGTCACGAGCATAAATACCTTGCAATTACGAAAAATTCAAAAGCGTTTTTTCACGCCAAATAAAAACTGTAATTTCGAGAAAAGACCAATTTCATAATAAATAGTATGGTTTCGATACCAAAGTATGTTCGCAACATCATAAAATATTATTGATCAAAACTTTAGGAGAAAAAAGCTTTTGAATCTTGCGTAAGAGTGAAGTATTTACGCTCGTGACTGTACATGGTTTTTTTTTTTATTGTTTCAGCTAAATGTGTTTATACCAAAAGATGTTGACCCTTGCTGGGGAGTCTTTGGGTGGTATAACTATTGTATATGTAGATGACAAGGAGTATAGTTATGTAGATAACCTCTTTCTTTTTAAGGCTATTTATGGAATGTAATGGTCGAGGAGGTTTATGATATTTCTATTTTTAGATAACCCAAAATGGGCCATATAAGTAATAGGAATGTTTTGTAAGCATTCGGAAATTATTTTTGGATACTTTTAGTGGTTGCCCAGTGGTAAGAGCCACGACTTACGAGTTTATAGGTCGTGAGTTCGAACCCAGTCAGGTGCGTTACTTTGTGTAGGTAATTTATTTTACTGCTCTCAAAATGATGAAGGAAAACATCGTGAGGAGTCCTCCTCACAGGCCTTGTCAAGAAGAATGGAGGCCTGTGTCCCAGCCGTGGGAACATTATAGGCTGATTATGTACAACATATCTAGTTTATATGTTTATGGGCTGATTATTCAATCAACAAATAATTTTTACTCGTGGAATAAAATTGACGTCTGACAGTTTCGATGGAAGAACTGTCAAAAATTCAAAATTATTTCTCCGATGAGTTTATCTGGGGTTGGAAAAATCAGGCCTAAATACAAAAATATTTATTTCATCTCAAACATTGTGACATACATAAATAGAGGCAGACCCAGTGTTTGTTATTTTGGTTTTATGTTTTGTAGAGTAAAGTATTTAGTAAATAAATAGTATTTATCTACTTATTTATTTACAGATCATGTACACTGTTGACGTTTGTGACGCCGAGTGCGACGAATACTTTGTTGTATTTGAAGAAACAACTTGTTCTGGCCGTTCTGTTAGGTTAAAACCTTTAAAAAAGTAAGTTCCCACTTTCATTGGTTTGACACAGGTGACCGTTTTACAGCACCATTCTGAATGACCTTAGCAGTTTCTTGTAATAATGAACAATGAATCTAGTTTATTTTTGATTTAGCATGTCCTGGGTTCGATTCCCAGGTCGGGCACCCTTTGCCCGACCTGGGAATCGACCTTTTTCAGATTTTTTTATCAGAAATTTCGCAGTAGCGACCCAGAGACTGCCTTTGTGCCCGATTAATGGCAACATGCCGCCTCTTATTGGGACTTAAACTAATAACTGGTGATTTATTCAACTCTGCCTAACCCGTCGGGGTATATAGGCGTGATACTGTTTACATAACATTACGCCTATTCTTCCCGAAGGGTTAGGCAGACGTTTACTTACCTATGGACATAGTACACCTACATTTCGCCAGTTATGTTCAAGTCCCATGAAATAGCGGCCTATGGGTGCTCAAAGTCAAAAAGTAGGCACCTATTTTCCGTATTTTTTTCATTTTCTGTATAAGATTTTTGTTTTAGACGAGAAATAAATTGGGATAAGGTGACCTACCCCTGCAATTCTACGGAAAAAAATCCTGGAAAGAAGAAATGCGTTGTAGAATTCGAATGTATGGGTACCGAGCGTGATTGTAAAAACCACATCATAAAAGTCAACCATCAAACCCATACCTTCATAGATAACCTCACAGCGAAACCGATTAGAAGCAGAACTGAAGCACTTCATGTACCAAAAAGCAATGATACTGATGTACCAAAAAGTAATATTAGTCATGTAATAAAAAGCAATATTACTGTAGAAGAGAAATCACACCACACGGAAGATGAAGAACTCAATACTTCAACGTATGATGTCAATTTAATTTATATCAAAGACAGTGTTATACAAGACAGTTCAAAGACAAGCGTTGAGAATTGTACATTGTACTGTGATTATGCCGAAACGGTTTGTATTGACGGAGAGAAAACTGAAAATTATAGCTTAAGTGACGTCAAAAATATTCACACACTAGAAATAGCAATAAATCGAGATGACACCAGTCCAGTTCAACCAGTTTTTACTGGTTACTTTCCTGAATCATCAAACGATAGCTCTACAAATTATAAAAATCATTTCAAAGATTTAAAAACCGTGTCTTTATCCTGTTCATCTCTAAAATACAAAAATTGCAAAGAAAACATTGAGAATAAATATTCAAAACAAATGGATGTATATATTAAAGCAAACTGTATCGAGAACAACACAATAACGAAATATCCTGATTGTATAAAGAACTCAATTACTTCAGAAAATGTACTGAACCTGAAATGCGAAGATATATTATTTGCTAAACATAATCTACATATTGTACAAACTCTGCCAACACCACCACCAAAATTGTCGACTTGGAACTGTCAAATTACAGAATTAAAAACATCATCCTCTAAAGAACAACGCAGTGAAAACAGAAAAATACATTTTATCAACTGTTCTAACAAAACAAATATAAGTACTAATAAAAATAAATATAAAGATATTAATGTTACACCAATTTCGGATAATAAGACCACAAATATTTACAATATTTTAACAAAGAATCGCATTGAAATGAACATGACAGAAATAACTTCTAGAAAAGAAGAAATAAACAAGGATCCTTCATCACAAGAAAATCCGGAAAATATTATAACAATTCTCATAACAGAAAAACCAAATAATTGTAGTGACATCTCATATTTTAATATTAACGAAGGAAAGATCATTGACTTGGGCACCAAGAATAATAAAGAGAAAATTCTGCAAAATAATAATGTAGAAGTAATACTCTCTAATTGTGTAAATGTTACCTCTTCTACCATTAACGAAACGCAATCTCACCCCAAGGCGGAACTAAGCATTATTTTGAAAAATAAATCCATAAATACTTCAAATCTTAAGCATTTCAATGGAACTCCGGAAGATTTAAGTGTTACGCGAAGAATACTACTGAGATGTGATCATCCTAATCTTGATTTAAGTAGTAACAAAACAGTATTACAATGTGAGTCCATAGATTTGGATTTGTATAACATAACAGGCATAGAAATTACACCTTTAAGTCAAACATCAAACAATACAACAGCAATCGCATCTAAAACAAAGCAAAAGGTGTCGAATTGGAACTGTCAAATTTTTGAATTAAATAATACATTATCTCCCAAAGAACAACACAGTGAAAAGAGCAAATTATATTTTAAAAACTGTGCTAACGATGTAAATATCAATAACAGCAATAATAAATCTGGAGACAATAGTGTAACGCCAATATATGATAGTAAGAACAGAACTATTGATAGTATTACTACTACCACTGAAACTATTGATAGTACAAAAGATGGTATTAAAAGAAACAAGACAGAAATGCCCAGTGGAAAACTATTACTGAACACGGATAATTTGTCACGCGTAAGTCCGAAAAATATGATTAAAATTGTCGTAACGGAAAAAGCAGATAATTGTAGCAACAACCCATCTTTAAACATTGACGAAGGTAAGATCATTGACTTAGGCGCAAATAATAATGAAAAGAAATTCCTACAGAATAATATCGTGGAATTGAAACTCTCCAACTGTATATATATTGATTCTTCCATCAATAACGAAACACTACCTAATTCGAAGGTGGAACTGACCATTATTTTGAAAAATGAATCCTTAAATGATGCAAATCTAAAACAATTCAATGGAACTGCGAAAGTGGGAAGTGTGAAACAAAGAATACTACTACAATGTGATTACCTTAAACTTGATTCTAATACTACAGTTTTACAGTGTGAGTCCATAGATTTGGATCTATATAATATAACTGGCATCGAAATTACTACAAATGTAAGCCCAACATCAAAATTAAATGCAAATAATACTAAAGAGAAGAAAAACGAAAATATAAAAATGTTCGAAGAAAATAAAAACAACAATTTCAGTACAAATAAAGCAGTAGAAAAGAATGAAGGTACTATTAACAACAAAAGTAATGAAAATAACACGAAAGTAGTTAGAATTAAAGAAGTGCAGAAAAAAGTTTCAGAAAGTGAAGACAATTCGAATACCCTTAATTTTAATAGAAAAAAAGACATCCCTGTTGGTGCGGGGCAAAACGTCCTTGCCCTAGTAAACCCTGAAACAGAAAGGATATTGCTAATAGCACTATTGACAGTCACTAGTGTCGCCATAGTGATAGTATTCGCGTTGAGAGCATGCCCCAATAAAAGAGAGTACAGTAAGTAATCCTATCAAAGTATTATACAATTATAGAATCTAGGATATTTTGATAATGAAAAACTTGCGGAGTCACTGTTGTCAGAGGTAACACTTTGAGCTTTAGCCTTGGCTTAGCATTGTACACAGTTTCAATAGAATAAAAGGCCTGCTTATACTCGTTTTGTTACTTATGACGTGCGACCTACCACGACTAACGTCACGGACTGCTGTGTTGCTACAATTTAGTCTAAATATTTACGGCCCTTACTTGTCAATTCCTGGGTCTAACTTGTCTTGTGTTTGTCTAAATCGACATGTCTATGCCCAATGTGTTGTCCAGGTTGCCACACTTGCAGATTGAATGGTGATTGCAGTATGATGTTATCATGCACATGAAGACAATGGTCGTCTTTAGAAATCATCGTAATGATTTCTATCATCATCTACTTAGCATTATGAAAACTGGATTAGGGTCGGTTTTCAACGTAACCCAACCAAATGCAGCGTTTACCGGCAGAGTCGTGCAAAACGGTCTGTTTTGCACAACGTTTTGCACGACACTTTGCACGACACACACGGGCACGGGAATAGAGCATTAGTGGACAGTTGCGAAAATACGACGGCTCGTGGCAGTCGTGCCGTCATATTTTCTAAGCTCTGTAATACCGATATCTTAAAGATAATAATCATCACAGTTGTCAGACAAGTATCTCATACCAATTGATGATTTCAGGTCCGGCTCCCACGAGAGAACCCCAAAATGAAGAAGAGACGGCGTTTTAAAATACTTATTAAATTAATTATTGATAATTTGTACATAAGAAGAATTATTTCATAACTACATTGTGATTATTAATCATATTCCTTTTACTCACTAAAGCACAGAAGTAGTAGTTAGTGTAGTGTATACCTACATATTTAAAAAAACTAATACACTTGGGGTATGTATGATGTTTTTTTTTGTTTGTGTTTAGCATTTTTTTTATGCGATAGACACCAGGTTTAAGAGTATGGCTCAAGTTTTGTTAAAAATATTACCAGCCAAAAGTGCCCTAGGCTCGATTGACGTATTTCGGTAAAAAGGTAAAACCAGCAAAAGAAATATCCTGTAATGCTATTAGCATAAACACAGATAAAAATAAACCTTTTAAATAAGACCCATGCAATGAAGTCCTTAGGTTATCTTAAGGACTTCATTGCATGGGTCGTAATTCAGGCCAATTTAATCACAAGAACATTCTTTTTTACTAAGCCACTAGGAACCCTTGCAGCAGTTGCCAATCAAACAATAAATCTGCCGAGGTAAGTTACCCACGCGATATAATTAATTTTCAGGCAACCACTATGAACAGCAGCAATCATTATTTACGAATCTCTCTTGCTTCTTTCAAAAGTTATAAGAATGTCTAAAACTGGGCCTTCTCCAAACATGATTATGTTTAAACACAATAAACGACTAGTATTCTTCAAACACCTGGCTTCACCCGATCCATCGATGTGCGACGCGCATGCCCCGTTGTGCCTCACCACGATACAGGGAACTCTAATGTCAAACATTATTACGTTCTTCGCACCTTTTAAAGGAGATGTTAAGGGCGGGGGTGGAGCTGAACTTATACTGGGCACCGTAACAACTTCAGACAGGTCGGACTTCGGCGAACCTCGGGAACGTTCGGGCGTTTCCGTTGCAAGTGGAACCTCGTAGTTTTTCAGACGGCAGGGGCCCAACTTGGAGACGAAATTTTATATCCTTACTCTAGGCTTCAAATGTTATGTAATAGTACCTGTATTTTATTGAATTTGCTCAAATTATTGTTATCTGGCATAGGTATACAATTCTCGAAATCAATAAACCAATCGTCTACACCCGGAGGAGCAGTGGTGCCCAGTGGTATCCACCCCGACTTACGAGTGCACTGCTCTCAAAAGGGAAAGGAAAACATCGTGAGGAAACCGATATGACCTAGAACAAAAAAAAACGAAGACATGTGTCGTCCACCAACCCGTATTGGGCCCGTGTAGTGGATAATGGCCCACTCCCCCTCACAGGGAGGAGGCCTGTGTCCCAGCAGTGGGAACTCGGCTTATTATGCTACACCGAGACGACGGGAGAAGTAACGACGGGTAATTAAGGAGCAGTCTATGGATCTAGAATGCCATAGATAATGAACAACAGTAACTCGGTTTGCTGGTCAGATGGAGATTTCTTGAGAAACCTCCATCTGACCAGCAAACCGAGTTACTACAGTATTTTGTATATTTTGAATATATATTACAGTATTTTGTCTTGAGGCAAAATACTGAAATTCAGCGAATTGGTAACATTAGAAGCCGAATTCAACATAGTTGAGACATCTCGAACCAGATGATGAGTTATCGATAAAGCAAGCCATGCCAACATTTAAGCCTGTAAATGTATGTCACTCAATATCGCACGAATTTGTGTTTGAGTCCGTCCCTGCGCGTAGGGGTGCAACGCCCGCGCCGGCGCGCCCCGTCGATACGCCCGCCACACCGCCGCCCCTGCCCGAGCGGCCGAATGCACGCGCTCCGCGCAACGCCGACAACCAACATTCACACAAATTAATTTAACGAAAAATCACTCAATATCACAAATTATAACAATCGATCACAAAAACCCGCGCAATTTTTCAATAAAACAAGTGAAACCGCCATCTTAGGAAAAGTTTTTAATTTTCGAATTTATATTTTTTGTTCGTGTGCCAGTGACACAATGACTGCAAGAGTGCTGTGATTTTCAAAATTGGAATTATTTTTTAGAATCAGTGTTTATTTTGATATTTATTACTTTTATGGCCAAAGACTTAAAAATAGTAATTTAGGTCGCATAAATAAATTGGTGATGTGATAAGCTTCTTGCGTAACCAATCAGTAAGTAAGTATCCTTTTTCTTTCATTTAGATTTTATGTACTCCTGTGATCCATCATCCATCGGAACGGCTCAATGTTTGCTCGGATTTATATTTAATATTAGCAGATTTTCTTTTCATATCTACTCGCGATCTCTGGTGATGATTGAGGTATAGCTAAACTATACTACAAAGTTGAATTATATATTTAAATACAATGATCAATCAACGTGACCTACTGGCCTCAAACAATATAAAAGTAAAGTTCCATCGACACGAAAAGTAGAAGAAGAATACAATAATTAACTTTCCGAAGGGTACGGGAGTCATCATCATTTGCCTGCCTTTTCCCAACTATGTTGGGGTCGGCTTCCAGTCTAACCAGATGCAGCTGAATACCAGTACTATAAATGAATCGACTGCCTATCTGAGCTCCACAACCCAGTTACCCTCGGTAAGACTAGTTGTCACACTTTCGGGCTTCTGACGACCCGTAACGACTGCCAAAGATCCACATTGACAGCCGGGACCAACTGCATAACGTGCTTTCTGAAGCCCATAGGGATTTTGATATGTAAAGTGAAGGGAAGGGGAAGAAAAAATTAAGGGTACGCTGTAAGGACACAATTAGTATGGACTACAGCGTTAGTCTAATTACTATAGATGTTCGTCAAACTACACAAACCTACGGATTTTCGCGCTTTCATCGCAATTAGGCTAACACTTAAAAAGCTTCCGCTTAACGCCTTCAAGTGACGGCGAATAAACTCGAGCATTACCTAACTATTCTTGGACTTGAAAACTTAGGTATTGATGCACATACAGACAGATAAATAATATTTATTTTGAATAGATTACCGATGATCATGTGAGAATGGTATAAGTAAGACTAAGGGCGGATTACACCAATGAAATTGAACGCGATCAGCACATCCAAACCACGCTCAAGAGCTGTCAGTGTCATCATTGTGGAAGTTGAACACTGACAGCTCTTAAACGCAGTTTAGATTTGCTTATTGCATTTAATTTTATTGGTGAAATTAGCACTAAGGTTTGGCCTAGGACTATTTCCTAGGCCAAACCTTGCGAACATAGGTGAATCTTCATGGGAGAATGGGGGAATCTTTGAGCGACTCAGTATTAACGCCTGATAAGATACATATATATGATAGGAACTGGGTATATACACGAAAGTTGGAGAACTCTTAGAACACCTAAACGAACGCCTAAATTTTATTGCACTGTTGAATTTTCAACTCTCAGCGCTGAGCCGAACGTTGAAAATTCAACAGTGCGATTTTATATGGGCATTTTATTTAGGTGTCATCTGGTGTTAGGGAAAACAGGCAAAAGTTATTAGTTATTATACCATCAAATCTTATGGACAACTGATTAATATACACTGGCCTGCAAAATTTGTATCACATGAAGAAAATAAAAAAGGACTCGAAAAAGAGTTTTTTTTTTAATATTATAAAACCTTCATAGTCGAGAACTTTCTCTTAAGAAATGGCTGAAAAGAGCTTTAAAAACAAAAATAATCCTTTTCGAATTACAATTTTACCATACACTTTTTTGTTTCTGTTTTGGTTCTCAAATTTTTCTTGATCGATGAGTCTTGTTACAAAAGCTAAGTTAGAGAACAGCACATACATTTTATTTATCATGCCTCTTTCACCTAAAGAATGTGCTAGGATCATGACTTTTCTGGAACTAGGCATCAGTATGCGTCGTACTGCAAGAATGGTGGGTGTGACGTTACGAACGGTCCAGAAGGTGAAGCGAAGGTACGAAGAGACTGGAAACCATCTGAGGAGACCTTGTAATAGGAGACCCAGGTGTACTAGTACCCGAGAAGACCGTAATATTGTTTCCACTGTGTTGAGAAATCGCCACCTTAATGCAGTTGAAGTCCAGCAACAGCTTCTTCAGACCCGAAGGGACTACATTAATGACAGTACAGTGAGAAGAAGACTTGCTGAAGCAAATCTGAAACCCCGAAGACCAGCGAGTGGCCCCAAACTCGAGAGACAGAGAGCATCGAGTAGCGAGACTGCGATACGCTCGTGAACACAAATACAGTGGGATGAAGAAGAGTGGTCAAGAATTTTGTTCACAGATGAGTCTCGATTCTCACTTTACACTTCTGATGGAAGGCAAAGTGTCTACAGGCGACCTGTTGAGCGATACCTTCAAGACTGCTTCTCAGAAAGAATCCAGTACGGTGGAGGCAGTGTACATGTATGGACTGGCATATCTTCAGAATGTCGCACAGAGTTAGTGGCCATAGAAAATGGCACTCTGACTGGGGAAAGATATGCCCGAGAGATTCTCAACGAGTATGCAGGGCCGTATTTAGCTAATATGGGTGATGGATCGATGCTGATGCATGATAATGCCCGGGCACACACGGCTCAGGTCATGCAAGAGTATATTCAGGAGGTTGGTATCAGCGTAATGGCTTGGCCATCAAGAAGTCCTGATCTCAACCCGATTGAGCACGCCTGGGATGAGCGAGACCACCACCTACCACCCTGAGGGCCAAAAAACAGGCCTTGATTGAAGAATGGGAGAATATTCCCCAACATCGGCTCCGAAACCTCGTCTTCCGTATGCCAAACCGGCTCGAAGCTATAGTCAGACCCCGAGGAGGCAATATCAGTTATTAAAAATTAAATGACATGTAAAACATACTTATAAATGTTAATTAAGTTTTTTGACGCTAAACTAAAAATTGCTAGTTTTATGATTTTATCTTTTTTTTTAAGTTAAAAATGTTACTAATGAAAAACTGCAAAGCAAATGCAAATTTGCTATAAAACGTTTTTTATTTTAAATCTCTAACTTCTATAATTAAGAAAAAATTAAAATTTTAAAAGTGTATTATTACTTAGTTTTGCAGGCCAGTGTATATCAAATCTTGTGATGACTGTTAAAATCGTAAAAAAATTGAGACATACAAAATAATGAAGACTTATTTGACAACAAACTCACTGATGAATGAATTAAAGAGGCATCTAGATAGGGCTAAAGTCAACCTCAGGGTCACTTGAAGTCATAAAACCAATCGATAAATCTGGAATGTGACACCTAACCTAAATGCACCCTGCCATCTTATGTAACACATGGTGGACACCAAAAAATATCATCTTATTCGCAGCACCATCACACCACCTTCTGCACGGTTCAGTTTCACACCAGAGAACATCATCAACCCACAGCAGTCCACCGCTAAGCCTCTCCCATTGCACGCAATTCGACTTGATTCTCGGCAACTCTCATCAAACTGCTACCAGCCATCCTGCGAAGATCGTCGCTCCACCTAGCCTGAGGGTGTCAAAGAACATACGGTCATGGAAATTAATTGTTAAGTACATATATTGATGCTTAACAATTCATTTCCCTCACGATATGTTCTCTGTTGTGACTGAGTCAAGCCTCACTATAATTCTCTGTGTAAAAGTCATTTCGTACAACTGTAAAATAATTACAGTTTTGATTTGAGTATACTAGTACTTGCAATTTTAAGATGATAATCAATTTTATAAACAGTGGTTTCGTGACTTTACATAGTGTGATATTATAAAAACCGAAATAGATACCTAGTAAATATTGGTTATCAGTTAATTGGTCCTTAGAAACTCCGCCCCTAAGACGACCCACTGACCGATTTTTTTCTTTCTTTACTATTAATTCCTTATCAGTAACGTAGCTAACTAAAGTTAATGTAGACACAGTGGAGTACAAGCAGAGGGCCTAGACAAGTGTCTATCGCTTAAAAGGGTTTCGAATATCTATAGCACTTTTCAACGAGATTTTCTGATGCTTTCCATTAGTCGTGATCAAGGTCAAGAGCAGGGTCAATCAGCAACTATTTTTTGTAATGCTTTTCAGTAGCTTATGTCATTCCCATACAGATTTGAAGTCAGGTTCCCAAACTTGATGGAGACCTAAATATTGGGGTCTAGATCAAAATCAATCAATCTGCATAGCCTTTGCCAACTATGTTCCGTTAGGCTTCCAGTGTAACCAGATGCAGTTGAATACCAGTATTTTACATGAAACGACTGTGACCTCCACAACCTAGTTACACTTACAACATGATACCCCTTGTTAAGACTGGTTGTCAGACTTTTGGGCTTCTGACTACCCGTAACGACTGTCAAAGATCTACGAATGAGAATGATGAATGTGCTTTCCGAGGCATCGGAGGGGTATCGAGATGTAATGGATGGTCACCCATCCACGAACCCACCGCGGCAAGCGTAGCTTAACCTTCGTTCGAAAAGTATCCTATATGTTATTCCTGGTTATAAACCATCTGTCTGCCAAATTTCATCCAAAGTTCAGTGGTTTTCGCGTGAAAGAGTAACAAACATCCATCCATCCATCTATCCATCCATCCATACAAACTTTCACGTTTATAATATTAGTAAGATAGTAGGATTCGGGTTTAGATATTGACACAAAAATATCCTTAACACGCGACCGCCAGCCTTAAATACGTCCCTAACTTTAGGGGACAATAAATAACTCCTTAACATCACTGTCACTTAATCTGCATACTTGCACAAGTATACTTTACCGGCGCGGTAAACTTGTTCAAACGACATCACTCACAGCTCGAGATAACTTGTAGTCTTTAAACGCAAGCATACTTGTCATTTAAATATAGAGGCGTATATGGCTATAGAGGTAACTATACAGAAAACGTATTATTATGACATAGGGTGCATTACGTGACTTGGTGTGGTTATATTAACGCGACAAATGTCATATTAACCAGCGATTGTTTATAGGCGCTTACATGCAAACAGCTTCTATTAAACGAGTGTTTGACGGGTTAGTAAGTATGTAATCTATACTAACACAATAAACAAAAAGACTTTGTTGGATTGAGTCGGAATTGAAAAATTATTTGCATGTGGTAGCCCAATTCTTGGCGAAGGTTATAGGCTATTTTACATCACGCTACGACCCTTGGGCTGATCTAAATTGCGGGTGAAACCACGGGGCACAGCTATTATGTTAATAATAATGGCATGGTAGACACGAACTCGGGTAGCATGCCGTAGAGAGGAGAATAATTCAAAGAAGATGTTCCGAACTAAACGAAATTGCAATTAGTAGTAGGAAATATTGAAATTCTTCCTGAACCCACCGGCCAATTTGTCGCTGGCCACTAAAGTATTTGCCTAAGCCGACAAACCTTATCCTTAATTTATTTAGGGACGGTCATGTCAAACCCCAATGGATAACTGGAAGCCACAGTCGACCCCTTTTGGGTTGGCCGATGCACTTCGTAAGACGGGTAACGCAAATCATGTTAAGCTGAAGTCAGTGCTGCTCATAATCCTATCAGGGTCAGAGTAGGAACATGCTTACATAAAGTAGGTCAAACTCAATAGGCACATAAAAGGAACTTATGGACGTCAAAATTTACAGAAAAATTCAATCGTTTGTAGTCGCCCCTCCCAAAAGGTAATTTCGTATGGGCAAGAAACTCCACCATTACTCTTTTAAAAATGTTTTACAATATTTTGTATACATTAATTATATGTGAAGACACCTAGAATAAAATTACTATACCACAAAAGGTAAGTATAACACAATAGTCTGGTAACTACCCTCTCGCCTGATTAAAATGTTGATGATGATTCATTTAGTTTCATCCCTAACAAAGAAGAGATTATTTATCTGACAACCCACTGTAATATTATTAATCGCAATTCATTCATTCGGAGTTTTGGATTTGTGCTGGTTGAAGACTATAAGCTTGCCCTGTTATTACATGGGACTATCAAAATGTGCGTGTACTATATAATATCACCTCTGCCAAACCCTTCGAAGAACAGGCGTGTATTGAGATATCAACTTCATTCTGCAAATAGAAAACTGATATTGGTTGACCTAGTCTAGTTGAATACCAGCAAAAAATATTCGAACCTGAATCAGTCACGTGTAGATATAAACCGTATGGATAGACGGCCCGCCACTCAGGCCGTGTGAGAACATTAATCTAACCTGGGTTTTTTTGTTTGCGCCCTAGAAACTATCGACCCAGTCCTTTGTTGCAACTTCGACGAAGGCCAACAAATTCAATTGTTACTATTGATCTCTTTTCCGTATCAATTATTAGTCTTATTTAAATTCTGTTGAAAATGCTAAGAGGGATAAGTGATGTTACGCAAATAGATAGATAAAAAAAAACAGTAGGTAGGTAATATATAAAAGGAAGTCTAAAATTGGCACCGATGTCTGAGAAGTTGTGTGGAAATCGGCTATCATGGTATGGGCTTTATGTGTAATTAGAGTGAGGAAAAAGTTTTGAGTTTGAATGTGGATGGCTACAAGAGCAGAATAAGACCGAAGAAATGATTGATAGACTGTGTAAAGGATGATATTGCTAGAAAGGGGATGACTACCGAGATGACGACTAATATCGTCAGAGAAGTATGGAAGAAAAGACATGTTGGCATAAGTGCAGGAGAATGATGATGATGTATATTATGATGGAGGAGAGATTTTCTTGTATCGAGGCAATAAAAATTTAACTTTAGTTTCCAACCGATTACAACCTAGTAAAGAATATCGTTCTATATGGGAAAGCATCACATAGGCTGCTACCGGGGCTAAAGAGGTTTGCTTCCTACTATACTGGTACTATTTCATGATAGTCGAGCTTGATATGCTTAATAGGAGATCGATTTTCCTCAGCCCTACTTGTACTATAACTCTTATTCTTTTACCGGTTCGATGTTGCTTGGCGTTAGTGCAGTCTGTTTTTCCCTTCCATTCTCTCTCTATTTTGCCCTTTTTGATAATTAAATCATCATCATCTGCATAGCCTTATTCCAACTATGTTAAGGCTTCCAGTCTAACCGAATAAATATAATAATGTCTGGTAACGTAAAAGTTGATTCTTTTTTTACTTACAAAAATAGAATATTATCAGCCTTAAGATTACTGGCAGTCGCAAAAAGCTGTTTCTGAACAATAGGTTGCCTTTGCCATCTTCCAATGAGCACCGGCTTAACATTATGACTTACTTCAGTTCCATTTTTAAAACAATTTTGTGTATCATTCTCGAGAACGCCTCGGGAAACAGTTAATGATTTCCGTATATATTGTAGGTACATCGCATTTCATATGGCAGAGCGTTGCACGTTATAACGCGTTTTAATTAAAAGGCAGCATTAAAATGATTAAAACTAATGAGAAACAGTTATCAATGTAGTGGCTTTAATTATTTATAAACGCAATTTCATTGAAATATCGTGATAATTATGCAATTGTTTTTCATGATTTTAACACGTGATGTTTAGCATAATGGTCCATCACCGAGCATGTTTGCGTTAATTTTACAAAAAGGTCACACAGAAACAAAAAGCTACTTTAATTTATAATAATGTATTACAAAGAAAATGCGTTTATTTTTGGTAAAAACATAACGCAAATAAAAACACAAAAAAGAACAAATTGAGGGAGAGTATGCGTCACATCCACGCAAAACGGTCACACTCAGCATAATGCTGTGACTGTATGCAAGACAGAACCACAGCAAATAAAGATCATAAGAGCATTATGACCGCAAGTTATAAGAAGCTCCTGCACCGTGCTTCAGTGGCTAACCGAAGCAAAAGCAACTCGATACCGTCGCGTGCGTATCTAGGTTAACGGCGCGCGCTAAATATTCATTCGCTTTTGGAACGCTATCGGAAACGGGTGGCAGTGTTAATTGTATGTGATTACCGTCAAACTTCATAACGTATTGGAGAAATAATTAGTTTGAGGATGATATAGTGACTAGCCATTGTCCGCGGCTTAACTTATTGGGGTACATGCATAAATCAGCGGGTTTTCCGGTACATATCGCTGCAGGTTGATATACGGAAACAAACGATTATAATGTTATATAATATGTGGGATTAGCTCAATTTTACTTCAATCAAATTGCTGATTGCTTCTTAATTATTGTATGTTTATTTTCCGCCTTCACATTTTGCGTCTTAGGTACACTTTTTCCTTCCTCACCGCGTCCCCTTTCTACTTATTCTATATTTCCCTTTCTACTTTCACTCCTTGACTGTTTCGTACATTTATCTCTGTCACTCGTTTATGCTTTCCAATCTGTCATTCATCTTCAATATGCTACTTGTATCTTTACGTTACTACAGAGCTGTTTTACCCGCACCGATCGATACCGACTTGTCTTTTTCGGGAATCCGCGTCTTTATCCAAACACCCAATGACCAGAATGCCTAGACAAGTGACAATCGCTTACAAAGCGTTTCGTATTTCTTTCTACAACGACTTCCAACAGGATTGACATGATACGGTTTTCGGTAGCTTATGTCAATTCTATAAATTTTTTACATTTTCATCATTGTTATCGATAGGTTACTTTGTGTAGGCCCTCAGTTGATTTTGCTGAATTTTGAAAAGTTTTTTTTATCGTAGATCGAAACATTCACTGTGGAACACCTAGGTTATTTCTGTCTTCACTGTTACTGTGAACTGCCACTATGTCACTGTCTTCAGTACTTCTGGATACGTTCTGACTTTCAATCCGACCTCATCTAGTTTTTAAAACATGATTGACGTGTAAAAGTGTTTATACAAACCTACTTATAAAATAAAATCATTTATCATTTAACCAGCCAACATAGTAGCATAGTCAGCCTAAAATGTTCCCACTGCTGGGACACAGGCCTCCTCTTTCTATCTACCACGCGGGCCCAGTGCGGGATGGCAGATGTCAAATTTCTTTGAATTTTTGGTTCTAGGACATGCCGGTTTCCTCACGATGTTTTCCTTCACCATTTTGAGAGCAGTGGTTATGAAATAATTTACACAAAGTAAAGTGCCTGCTAGGGTTCGAACCCACGATCTACAAGGCTACAACTCGTTAGTCGCGGCCGTTACCACTAGACCTTCACTGCTCCTCTGCCAGTATAGTGCTTTTGTATAACTAAACGCCCTGAGTGTAGTAGGTATTATACTGCATTTAAACTAGGTTAGTGTAAGCTAAGTAACGAAGATAAATAGTTTCGTTTTACTACTTCTGGCCACGTAATAGCTTCTTCGGTTGAATATTTTTACTAGTTTTCTAATAAACAGCTCTCATTTGTACGATATCCTAGTTTCCATTTGTACTATACTCTATTTATTATAACATTAGACAAATAGCTATTGTAACCCGTTCGTTATTCGCCGGGTTTCGATGTAAACGTGATTATACGATAAATAAAAAGCAATATAGTTTATTTACCATTTACATTTAAAAAAACCGGTCAAGTGCGACTCGCGCACCGAGAATTCCGTACAAATTTGTAGGTATGTTACTAATAATTTACGGTTTTCGCAATTTTCTCTTTATCTGTGCTATAAGACGTTGCTTCGTACCAAATTTCAAGATTCTGAGTTCACGGGAAGTACCCTGTAGGTTTTGATTCCCTTGCGAGTGTCGAAAATTTGCGGCATAAACGGCTGGATCTTTTGAATGCGTTAGCTTAGAAGTTTGATTTTTTCACAGCTCCAAGGGTCAGTAGACCTGAGTATTTGATATAAATTCCAGCTTAATACCTCCACAAAGTGATCCTATAAGGGTTCCGTTTTCTCCCTTCGAAGTACGGAACCCTAAAATGAATCTAAAATGCAATCATTTCAACTATATTACACAATAACTGTCGTTATGTAAATGGAGTATAAGTAGGTAAAGTCAACTGCACTTCAATGGAAACACTTGTACTACGAAAATCACCCATATCTAGGATATAAAGGTCAATGTCAAATTGTTACCAGTGATTTGTTTTGCACTGTACTCAATATAAAAAGACGCACTGTTCTTACTCAATATAAAAAGACTGTGATTCAACTGTATCTATGAAATATTCAATTTTACGCTTAGACAGATTTTTGTAACTTTTTCTTAGATTTCAAAACGATTGGTTGAAATTAAGGGGAGGTCTAGTTGTGTAATGTAACGTGAAGCAGTTTACCTAGAAAATAACAGGAATACTGCAGTTTATGCTTTCAATAGAAAATATCTTATATTATAGAGCTGTTGCAAACACGGAAGCGCTTGCCTGCCAATTTTGTATCACCATGGTTAGAAAATGCTAAAAAGTCTAAATTAACAAAATCAACCGATGTTGCTGAGGATATTATCTACGATTATACTATATCACTTCACATTCCCATTATTAACTTATAATGCCAATAGAATACACAGTCACGTAAGCAAAACCACGGGCACAGCTAGTTATAAATAATTATGACATTATTATGTACTAAGTACCTATATTTAGATTACACCAATAGTTATATTTTGTTCTTGCAACTAGCATACGCGTGATCTGCTGATGTCATCGCTTGCAGCTTGGTTGCCTAGATTTATAATAATACTAGCTGTTGCCCACGACTTCGTCTGCGATCTCGGATGAAAAATGTGTCCTGTCCTTATTCAGGTCATAGACATCCATCCAAAAAAAAGATGATGATGATGTAAAAAAGATTTGTTTCTTTTTCTTATATTTTTTTTTTTTTGTGTTTGTGTTCTTTTTATGACTCATGTTTACCGCAAATAAACGTATTTTCTTTATTTTTCTTTTTATTTCTTATTTGTTGTTTTGTAGTATTTTATTATATAATTAAATAAAACGCACAAAAATAGGAAAAAGGAGACCCGACTACAAATCTATCATAAGCAAAAGAAATTCCAGAATTCCAACACCTGACAGCACCTCACTGCTAGCCAGTCGCTCCCCGGCCTAACCTCTCATTAAAACTTACAATAAAGTCTGCAAACTCTGCGAAATCAAAAATACTACTTCACTCAATTGCAAAAAAAAAATGTGAAGGAAATTTTGCTTAACACTGGTTATGATGACTCGGAACAATTAATATAAAGACCCTGACCTGACACCAAATCAAACGAAGCACAATGGAACAAACACACACCCTTACACAGAGACCGAACTACACACACACACACACTACACAATCATCACACGTAAGTACCATACCATAGCTGAAATCACCTCTCTAGTCTCCACTCTGGAATTCCGAGCCCCAAGATACAAACTGTCTAGTTTGGGGCTCACTAGCAAATACTATATTGTAACCTTAGGTAATATTTTAAGCCACTCATGACGTCTTAACTTGCTGCTAAACTGTGAACCTGCTCACTGTCTTACCTGGACAATAAATATTTTCTATTTCCAATTTTAATTAGCATGTCAATCATAGGATATCACAACTCGCTAACCCGTCTTGAGCAAGAGTGGTGAACAATGCTTGTGCCTTCTCCGTAAGAGAACAGGCCTGTGCCCTGAAGTTGGTCAGCACCCTAATTGCGTAACACACTATCGATCAGTTTGAAGGATATTGGGAATCCATTGCTTCATATGTTCGAAAAATTTGTCTGCTCAGCAATGTAAATAACGCAATGAATGTTGTTGAACTGTCAAAATGAAATCCATTGCTAGGATAGTATTTTACGCAATCACCCCGCTGTTCGCTGTTCGCTGTAGGATATTGTAGATAATGTAAATATACCGGTTAGCTTATCTAAATATCTGGGGAAGGAAACATACTTTAGTAATATTATGGTAAAATTGAGGTCAAAATATTATTTATTCCAATTAAAATCATAATAACTAAATATGAACATAATTATACCATGTAAGATAAAATATACAATTACTTTACCACACTTGTGCCAATTGTTTTAGTTTTGTTATGATAATCTTTTCTACTTTAACTTTCACGTTAAATATAATATTTTCTTAAGATTTCAAAGCTATTTCAACTTTCCATCTGATAATATTAATTTGAACGCGAATTTCAACCATGTGGAATCATTGCTCGAAAACTTTCCATTACATTTATTTAATTGTTCATTATAAGTATTTTTTTTCCTTTTGCTCGAATTTTAAGATAGGTATCCCCAAATCTTCCTCCTCCCCCCTCATCCTTTCTCCTTCTTCCACCCCTTCCTTTCTCCTCGTATTTCTACCAAATAAACATTTCATTTGACTTAATAATTGGGACAGGTGTGTAACGGATCTGGGCAAAATACTGGGATTATGACAAACACTGACTAAACTCCGACACAAACATCTCAGAGACAACGTTAGAAAAAAAAAATTATATACTTACATATAATTTTTCTAACTACGTCGAGAAAGAAACCTCTTAACATATCTAAAAATAACAAAGGTGTGTAATTTTTAAATAAACGTCCGTTATAAATAAGTTTCTTACGGCGCAACGTTTAATAAGACAGTGTAAATACATTGAAGGCTACATCCTCAGAGCGAGGCCTTGACCTTGACGTCGCGTTTCCTTCGACAAACATTCACGACTCACCCTGAAGCGACGGACAGAAATAAACTTTAACATAATGCACATTTTTTACGCTCAAATGTCACAACAAACTTTTTGTTGCCACAAACAAAATAGTTACAAAACACAAAAGGTAGTTGGTGCCTTTTATGCCTTTTCAATCCCAACTAGTTTAAAGCAACGCACCGAGTGAAAACGCTACATTACGCCCGGGCATTTTTCACATTTCGCCCTCAAATGCGTGTGTAAGCACTTGTAGAAGTGGGCATTTCATAAAATCCCCGGCATTTGACTGCAGATATACTGCGCCACTAACACCGCACTGCAGAACTGTGCAATTTTGTAGTTCAAACAGCTGTAGTTTAAAATATACGAAAAAACACTCAAAATTTGAATATTTGGTCTTGTGTCCGTGTCTTGTAGAACCAATTCTATAAGATACGAACGTGGTTGGCACTACAAGAACTTTACTGTAGTATACATAATATGTATATAGTAGACGTAGAGTTGCTGGATATGGCTACGTGACTTTCCATAATGAAAATCAAAGCTCTGTCGCGTTTACCATCAAACCTCGAGTACTTTGTACCAGACAAAAGTGATACTATCGAGATGTCGTGCTTGTTTGCTTCTTATTCTGTTAAAATGTTATGCAAAATTGTTGATTGATCGCCAAAGAGTTCCTTGAACTCCCTAATTCCTTTTGACCTTCATCACCTCGCAACCATGACTTGACATTCATAGTTCCGTAGCGACGGTGGCGGTTTAGCTGATCCTAAACTGCCATCTCATAACATTATGAGGGCAACCACAAAACATTCTGTTATGTATCTGTGCAAGCGCGCACACTCCCGCGCGCCATCTATTGTACGACGAGTCCAACTCGCGAATAAACCAGTGCGTTGCTAACCAGCGAGTCTTTCACTTGTGTACACCCCGCACCCGCGTACTTAACAGTGGCGACGAGAAGTTACCTACCACGTGAAAATGTCTAGTTCTGTGCAATTTGGAATTTTACATACGTTCGACCATAACACACAGACATGGAAAACGTACAAAGGGCGTATAGCACAATATTTCGTGGCAAATGGCGTCAACGAGAAAACGGATGCCGCGGGTGAAAAACGAAAGGCCATCTTGCTCAGCGCACTCACTGAGGGTACTTACCAGCTAACAACGGATTTAGTTTTACCTAAAGCCGTTGAAGACGTGCCCTACGAAGACCTTTTATCACTACTAGACAATCATTTTACCCCCAAATGTGTCGGGTTTGGTGAGCGTCATAACTTCTACGCGGCGTCTCAACAAGCCGGGGAAACTTATTCACAATGGGCAGCGAGATTGCGAGGGCTGACTGAAAAATGCGCCTTTCTCAACGTGGAGGAGGCCCTCCGCGACAAGTTCATTATGGGGATGCAGCCTGGACGAGAGAAGGAGAAGCTGTACTCGAAAGACCTGGCCGACCTCACGCTGGCCAAGGTCGTGGAGATGGCAGAAAACCTCCGATGTTCGCGCGCTGCCGCCGCAGCCAGTGCGGGAGCGCTGGCACAGGCGTCTGCGGCAGACCAGCAGCTGTTCAAGATAGCGGATAAAGGGAAAAGTGCTAGTAGTGTAGTGAAGGTGAAATGTAGTGTATGTGGTTATACGAACCATAAATCGGCTGACTGTAGATTCGCTAATTATGTTTGTAAAAAGTGTCACGTAAAAGGCCACTTGCGTAAAATGTGTCCAAAAGTGAATTACGTACAGGTGGATAGCGGTGACAAGGGTGAGGATGACGATGACGGTAAGCTGTATTATATCCGTTCATTTAGGGGAGAACCCATGGTAGAAACTGTTTGGATTGATAACGTGCCATTCAAATTCGAAATTGATAGCGGGTCCGCGGTAACCGTTGTTTCGGAGGGATTTTACAAAAGTAATTTCATAAAGGTGCCATTATCAAGTACTTGTAAACAGCTCATAACGTATAACGGCGGGAAAATTGTGTGCCTAGGTACGTTGCGTCTATCGATACGCTACGCGGATCGAACGAATATTATGTACTTGTATGTGGTCCGCGACGGCGGCCCGCCCATCCTTGGTCGAGATTTCTTATCATTGTTTCGCTTACAGTTAATACCGGTCAACTTTTGCGAAACTTCTGAATCTGAATTGCAATTGCAATACCCGAAGTTATTTTCGGATGAACTAGGGAAATTTAATAAGTACAAAATAAAATTATCATTGAAGGTAGGAGCAAAACCGGTTTTTTGTAAAGCGCGCCCAGTGGCGTTTGCGTTGCGAGCAATGGTCGATAAAGAAATCGACAGATTGGTCGGTTTAGGTATTCTTGAATCCGTAGAATATTCGGAATACGCTTCACCGATAGTTCCAGTTCTAAAGCGAAACGGGACAGTCAGATTGTGTGCCGACTATTCAGTTAGTATTAATAAACAGTTACTAGTAGAACAGTATCCGCTTCCCACGACTAATGAACTGTTTTCAAAGATCCATGGGGGTCAACAGTTTAGCAAACTCGACTTATCTATGGCCTATAACCAGTTAGTTTTGGACGATGAATCAAAAAACCTAACCTGCATAAACACAAACCGCGGGCTTTATAGATTTACACGTTTAGTGTTTGGGTTAGCCAGCGCGCCGTCTATTTTCCAACGTGCTATTGAGGGCTTGTTATCCGGTATAGACGGAGTGTTGTGCCTACTAGATGATATCTTAATAACAGGAAAGGATAGGCAGGAGCATTTGCAAAAACTAAATTTCGTTTTGAAGCGCTTAGAAGAAGCGGGGTTAACTTTACAAAAAAGTAAATGTAGTTTTTTTCAAGACGAAATCAGTTATCTAGGTTATATCATCACTAAAGATGGCCTAAAAAAAGCGCCGGGGAAAATTAAAGCAATGTTGGATGCACCGGTGCCCACAAATGTTAATCAGCTTCAATCGTTTTTAGGGCTAATTAACTATTACAGGAATTTCGTACCTAACGCATCCACAATCCTCAGTCCGTTGTACGATCTGCTAAAAAAGGGCTGTGAGTGGACATGGACGGATACTCATGACTCTGCTTTTAGGTCAATAAAAGAATCCATGACATCGGAACAAGTTCTCGCACATTTTGACCCGAACGCGACGTTAATATTAACGGTAGACGCTTCCCCAAGTGGATTAGGAGCAGTCCTCTCACAAATAGGTTCAGACGGGGTGGAAAGACCTATTTCATTTGTTTCGCGTACCTTAAACTCTGCTGAAAAGCGATATGCTCAGATCCAAAAGGAAGCAACCGCCATTATTTACGGTGTGCGTCGGTTTCATCAATATTTGTATGGCAGATCGGAACCATTCACCCTTAGAACGGATCACAAGCCCCTTTTGTCAATTTTTGGGCCCCATAAAGGCATACCAGAAATGTCAGCAAATAGGCTACAGCGGTACGCCTTGTTCTTAAGTAGCTATAACTATAAAATAGAGTATGTTCGCAGCGCTGATAACAGCGCCGATTATTTTTCGCGCGCAAGCTTGCCGCGCGCGGTTCACGAGTGCGCGTGCACCGAACAGTGTAAGTGTTGTGACTGCGAAGTATCATACGACCGAGCGACTTATGTTTGTTTTGTAGTAGACGGAAGTATGCCCGTGACATTAGATAAACTGCGCGAAGAGACAAGTAGTGACGTAGTTTTAAGACTAGTAAAAGACTTTATTTTAAATGGTTGGCCACCGAAGATAAACGATTTAAGAGTAAAGCCGTACTACTTATGTAGATCACAATTATCCTTTGAGAATGGTTGTGTCATGAGAGGCCATAAAGTGGTTATTCCTTCGAGCTTATACAAAGTCATTCTTAAAGAATTGCATTCTTCCCATTTAGGCATAGTAAAAACTAAGACCGAAGCGCGATCAAGATTTTGGTTCCCGGGAATCGACCAGGCTATAGAAACAACGATAGGTTCATGCGATATTTGTATCCAATTGCGCCCCTCACCGCCGCGCGCGCCGCCCTCTCACTGGGAATTTCCACCTTGTCCCTTTTACAGAATACACATAGATTTCCTAGGTCCGATTAAAGGTTGCGTTTATTTGGTAGCGGTAGATGCACATACCAAATGGGTCGAAGTTTACAACATGAATACGGCTACTTCTTCGGGCGCAGTGATTGCGAAGCTATGTGATTTTATGTCAAGGTTCGGAGTACCGAAAACGGTAGTAAGTGATAATGGCACAGCTTTCTGTTCGCGGGAATTTGAACTATTTTGCGCGGCAAACGGGATTACGCATATGACGTCACCGGTCTATCACCCACCTAGTAACGGCCAGGCCGAAAGTTTCGTTAAGGTAATTAAAAAGGGAATAAAGTCTAGTATTATGTCGTCTCAGAGCGCGAAAGAAACATCAGTGAAATTACTAAGATATCTCATGGATTATCGTAATTCAGTTCACTCTGCTACTGGGTTGTCCCCTGCGCAATTGGTGTTTGGGCACAAGTTAAGGTCTCGATTGGATCTGATGGATCCAAAGTCATCGGCACCTTTGTCACCGTCTGTAGCTAATATTGTAAAAAATCAACAGTGTATGCAAACTAAGCAACAAGGGAAAAATAAAACAAAATATTTAG
This sequence comes from Apamea anceps, assembly GCA_951799955.1. Taxonomy (NCBI): domain Eukaryota; kingdom Metazoa; phylum Arthropoda; class Insecta; order Lepidoptera; family Noctuidae; genus Apamea; species Apamea anceps. The sequence goes on along the minus strand of OX637504.1, from coordinate 1,935,502 downwards.
AAAAATACGATATTGTATTATATAAAAACTTTGTTAATAAGGCAAGTTATACATGGCGTAAGGGCGTCATACTTAAAAGATTAGGAAAAGTGTTGTATTTAGTAAAAGACAGTCATAGTTCGGAAAGTTACAAAAGGCACATAAATCAGCTGATGCCGTATAAAGGAACGAGTAACAATAATGAGGATAAAGTACAAAATTCGAAAGAGAACTTACCTGGGTTATCTTGTCCTCCGGCACCGCAACCGTCACCGCCACACTCGCCGTCGTCGTCGCCTCCGTTATCACGGTCGCCTTCCCCGTCGCCAGCTACGCCTGAAACGCACATACTCCAGCCGGAACCTTACTTACCAGATCCCTTGCCGGGTAGTTCGGCCAGAAGGAGGACAGCAGAACTGTGCGCACGAAGTACTTCTTCGTCGTCAGGAGAGGACGAGTCTGAGAAGGATCCACAACAGGCCCATGATGATGAACATCAAGTTGGTAAGAACGACGTAGATGTTGAAAGAACAGAGAGACATTCGACCTCTGTGGATGTTGGTCACAAAGCAGGGACTGAACTCGATACCCAGACCTCACAACGCGATGAGTCAAGGATTGTTTCACCAAAGAGATCATCACGTAATCGCCCCGTTGTTTGTTTTAAAAAGTATTTCTAGCGTAAGTTGTTATGTAGCACTAAAGTAAATTTAATTATGTTTATGTATGTTAATTTGTATTCGGTGTTTTTGGACTAGAGGGAGGAATTGTTATGTATCTGTGCAAGCGCGCACACTCCCGCGCGCCATCTATTGTACGACGAGTCCAACTCGCGAATAAACCAGTGCGTTGCTAACCAGCGAGTCTTTCACTTGTGTACACCCCGCACCCGCGTACTTAACACATTCCAACTAGATCTTCCTAACCAATAGCTTTACTATCCGTCACGGCACTACATAGTCGCATTAATCAAAGTCGAGTGTTATTACTAACATTCCTGTACATAGGACCGGTTCCAACCACAATATGGTAGGTCACAATATAGTGGTCGATCTTCTAATATTTGACAAATCCAGTGTTACTTGATCTGCGCGGTGATTTAGCAATTTTGTTGCCATGCTAAATTTAAAAGTTTTGGTTGAAAGGTTTATTTGGTAGAATATTCAAAATCGTTACAATGTTCCTGTACCGCTTGTAATTATAATAATTTATATTTTATGCGGCTCGAAGGACCATATAGAATTTAGTGAAGGATTGGTTTAGCACTAACTCCTAGGTTGGTTCATTTCGTATTATGTAAGACTGGTTATGGTTTGGTTGTTGGTTTACGAACACTGGTTTAATTATACGAAATAATGGAGTTTAAAGGCTATATTCAATACTAATTATAATTATTAAATGGTATATTTAAGCTAAATTAGTACTAAATGTGATTTGATTTGGTTTGGTTTGGGTAACGCGATTGGTAGTCGAACGCGTACTAACTGGTAAAGCCCTTTATACATTCGCGTTTTTCTTGCCGTGAAAAACTATGGTTTATACGCCGTGTGTAGACACGGTGGTCAGTGTGTTATGGATCACTATGGAAGCTTGTTGACACACACGTTTTTTCTACGACACGGTTTATACCGTGAAACAGTGCCGTGTACAAAAGGCCTGATAGTTACTATACATGCATTTATGAAAATGCAAGCAGGCAAACGTGCTGAACTGTTCGGTTGCAAATATTGTACGGAACAGTTATCCTATGGGTAAAATCCGCCTATTTTAAAATACCTATAGACATTACCTACAATTGCAACAACGGTGACATAATATTTTTATTTATATCCTCCATTTTTCCCTCATTGTTATTTCATTGAGTGCACCGCTTCCTTCTCATATAAAATGTATAAATTTGAACCACAATTCGAACACTTGATCGGGATAAAGTTTATAAAGCTCTGGCTTAGCATACATAGTAGTCGTTTCTTCCGACAAGGATATTCTGATGGAATCTTCCTCTTCTTCGTAGAAGCGAGATAGGAGGTGAAACATGTTTGAGGGAGTTTCTCATTAAATAACTTTTGTTTTCCAGCCCCTTGATTTCCATGAGCCGCATATTTTAAAACCTTGTTTCTTTTTTGGCAGAATTACATAACCCATCAATCGTAGATGTAGAAAAAGCAGGTTAAATATCTAATATCTGTGGAAAGCAGGCAGGGGAAATATCTGTGGAACAATGGACGTTCCACCATGTAGATTGTCTAAATGCCACGGAATTTTTATACAAGTTGTTGACGATAATACAACATTAAATTAAACTTCGTATATATGACTCAGTCTGCTTACAAAAAAATAGTTAAATATATCCAATCGTTTAGTCACAATAGCTAGTCAAAGACTGGTAAAACCCATAGCTGGTCCATGACTAATATTAAATTTGTTTCAAAAAACCCTTTTTTATTTCGTTCGTTTTTATTTATTGACGTCTCCACATTGGTTACCTACTGGCACTCTTTGAATAACATAAGCCGTCAAGCAAAAACAATCAGCTGAATCAATTCAATCAATCACAGCGACAGACATCAGAAATACAGCAGCATTACCTATTGTGTAGGTCCCATAAAATGTACAACACAGCCGATGGTCGTAAATATAAGCCGGGCTAAGCTGTTCGAACATTTGCCATAACTATTAATCATTGTGGGCGATAAAAAGTCCAAAGGTTTCTTTACCTCACGCTACCTTAGCGTAAGTGACGCGCTTTGAATTTTTTACTTATATTTTTATACTAGCTTCTGTTTCGCCCGCGTGGATGTCGGAAATTCATGAGTTTTAATTATTTTGCGCGGTGCACTAATTCTTTTTCTTAAAGAAAAGAAAGCCTTCATTATTCCTTATAACATCAGCTATCTGCCAGTGAACGTCCCGTGAAAATCGGTTCAACCGTTTCGGAGATTAGTCGGAACAAACAGACGTACAAAATTTAAAAAAAAAATAGTTTTTTTGTTATAGGTATAGTATATACTTTCATATGCATTTAGTAAAAAGCTGTTATTTTTACATTGCAAACAGACACTTCAATTTTATTTATTTGTGATGTATAGATTTCTCGGTCGGAAAATATTATTTTAATTTTTTATTGAGAGGAACAGCAAACACATAAGGAACAGCAAGAAGAGCAGAAGGAACAGCAAACATTATAAGGACTTACAACTAGTTTAACAAAATAGCAATTTGGTTATAAAATAACCCACAACGCTGTCCACAAGTATGCATAGAAGTTTAAGAAAAAAAAAGAGCTAATCGCTAGGAACATTAATAGCAGTACGTGTGGCAAATACATAATTAAAAAAAAAAGAAGATAAGTAAAGACTGAAAACAGAAAGAAGATATATAAGAAATATATAAAAAATGAAGAATAATTTATTCAAAATTATAGTAAAAAAGATAGCAAAATTATACAATATTACTATATTAAGGAGCACTTGTTATATCTAATAGGGAATGGCGAATGAGGCTTTTAAATTTACTTATTGTGCAATTGAAGATATCTATGTTTACAATGTTGTATGTGACAACCATACGGCGGACAGGTGAGCGCTATATTGGGCTTTCCCATCTGGAATTTCTCAGTAGCAGCCTTGAGCCTGGATTTATGACCAGTTGATAGCAATGGGCTCGCTCGTATTACATGGAACTTAAACATAACTGGTGAAATGTGAGTGTAATGTGTCCCTTCGCGGAACACAAGCGTGAGTATATTACTTTCTAGGTGGTATTGAGACTAGTCAGAGTGAGAGTGCAGATGCTGGGTCATTTTGACTAGCAAAAATAGTTAGTTAGTTAAAAGATTTGAACTTTCATTTAGTTTTATCGGATGATTTTTATTTGAACTTTAAATACGAAAATAAGAAAACCTTAAATAATTACCGTGTAATAATTTATTAATTTTGCAAAACAGCTTAAAACGGACAGAACATTTACCAACACAACTTCCGTAGGTATTTATATCTTTCCATCTGAATGCACCTCAAGATATTTTTCCAATCCAATTCGTAGCGGACTGCTACGAGATCATCCCCGACTCAGTGCTACGCGCGTCACTGCTACGTCGCGTCTACGCGTCTACCCGCGTAGCAGCCAATATTTCGTTTATTTAGTTTAGTATGATTGGAAAAAGAGATTATTGCTTTCTTGTTCACAATTTGTATGCACACTTGGTTGCGTGGTTACCTGCGTTAGGACTTCTTTGATTAACCAATTTGAGTGATTGACCATGGATTTTACAAAATATTAACCTACAGGAGTTTACATATAAATATTAAGGATAATAATTATTTATGATCTAATCTAACTAGCCTGTAATCTCCGTTTTTCCTGTACTCGCCATTAAATATTAAAATAGACACGCATACTATTCACTTCATGGGCATTCATTTAAGTACGTTATGTTGAGTTTATTATTCCAGAGATCAATCAGAAAGTTTTGAACGTCAAAATTACATAAGACAGTCCTTCAAAACGTAAAACATGTATACTAGACATGATTAAATTGAATAGGTGCGCCAAACTAAAACATCTAATTCAAGGTGTTATAAAAAAAGTTCAGAGCATGTCATTTAGGAAAAGGATGTACACATGTGCGCGTAGGCAAGCGATTTGGCAACGTCTACGCCTAGCTTGTTGTCCTAACTGGAATCATCTACAGTCCTCTTTCATTTTTCGTTGCTTGTATATATGGTATGTACGTATTTATGTATCAATAATTTTGGATAAGTATAATATTTGTGTATCTATTTTAATAAATTGTATACATTATGTTTGCACCAACGACAGTCCCATTTTATGTCAAAGAAAATCACTGTCCATTCTAAGTTGCCTGGAAGAGATCGCAGTAATGCGATAAGGCCGCCCATTGTATATTTTGTAGTGTTTTATGTATTTTTTATGGTATGTATTTTTGTGGTGTACAATAAAGTATATATAAATAAATAATAAATAAATAAATACCGCTAGTTCAAGGCGTTGGCGTTGTTGTTGCTTCATGCTGTGAACTCTGCGATGAAAGATTGCTTGTCGGGCGTGCGCTAAAATTGATACTTTAATTTTCTTATTTATTTTGATAATGTTGAAAAAAAAAACTTAGTTTGCACTATCTAAGACGATAATAACACGAATTTTTTCGAAAATTTAGATTTGTAAAATTACTATTTGTAATCATTATGTAGCAGTTACTGCATCTCTTATTTTGATTTGACCCAAGTTTTCAATTTCATCCTGCAGATGCAACTTAATAAATATAGGAGAACAAGCTACCGTCCCAGCTCAAACTACCCCAATTTCCTGCATAATCCAATCCCAGGCTATAAAGCGTGCTCTAAATCCATCTCGCTAATTGGAGAGAATCTTAAAGAAAACGTTTCTTTACGCCGGCGCCGCTTGAGAATATGAAATGTTTGGTTCGCACCCGAGGAGGTCAGACAAGTACTGGAGAATGAAAAAGGGTTCACGGGCTGTTGTAACAAGGGGTTGGCAGTGATGTTTAAAGTAATTAGAGACTCATGGATGCTTCGATTTGTTGAGTATTTCCTATTTTGTTAAATACCTGGTACTTGTTATTGGTCTGTGCTAAATAAATTTTTTTTTCATCCCACCATCTCGGAAAGAGTATTTTTAATCTTCAATATCTGAGTGGAAAAGCCGTTTTTATTCTCTAGAGGATAAAGTAAATTGAATTTAGAACATCGTGTGCACTAAGTTTGTGAATTAAAAAGATTATTCTGTAATACTTACCTGTCATAATGTAGTAATTAATACCTAAACTGAAATAAAAGTGTACCTATCTTGTGATTGTAAACGTTTTTTTTTTTTGCATTTAGTCATTTCCTCGCTGAGGTGGAATAAAAAGTTACGTGTTGCACTCGAGTGCAAAGATTTTTCACCTCGTGCTCTTTCGATTCCCTCGCTTGCTCGGTCATCAAAATTGAACACGCGGTTAAAAAGCAACTTTGCACTCTTGTATAACAAATAACTATTCTTTCTTTCTTTCTTGTTGCCAAGCCTACACTATCAAACTCAAACTCAAATCATTTATTTCAACTAAACCAATTACAGGCACTTTTGAATTGTCAAAGGGTCGGTCAGTCAGAAAGATGAAGCTAGTTGCCTATTCCAAAGCATAGATACCTATGGAGAAGAACGGGCAAGAATCTCCACGGACACTCTTTTAAATCATAAAATTGTTACAAAATATTTGATTACATCATTCGTGTTGAAATTAACCATGTGAGAACGATGTAGAAAGACATGCACATTAAAAGCGTCCGTTATAGAAAACATAATAACATAAGACATGATACTATGAACCCTCCTCCACCCATAAGTGTAATTTGAAAACATTGTAAAAACCAATTATTAAACAAAAAGTAACCGTGGAGTTCTAATGGAGACCTATTCCAACCGTACACCTAACTTCTGACGTTTCATAAACCTACATGGGCACTCAATCCATGTAGGTTTATGTGAAATAAATGTATTTTGAATTTGAACTTGAAATTATGAACAAGAATGACAAAAAATATAGTGGGTATAGTCACTGTGAGCGTCTTTGTAGCTATACTCGTCCTTGTAATTGTTACCACTTTTGAAACCAATTCTCAGTAAATTGAAAGTTCAATAAGGTTGAAATTATCTAACTCTCTCATAGACAAAAGGACCTTGTCGTTTTATGACGTGCAAGAGACATTCAACCTTAAGGCGTTTGTCCACCGCCGCCGTCACCGGGACGTCACCAGGAACGAGATGACGACGCCAAAGTAGCGATACAACAAGGTAGTGGTAAAATAAATCATTCATTATTTTAGAATCAAGTGACCTACGTGATCATAGCTTAACATAATTAAAATACAACAATATGGGTCATAATCAGAGGTCGGAATTAGGTCGAGTTATTTATGTACTTACACTGATTTCAAACAGCGAAACAATAAAGTGGATATGCCTCTAATCCCGAGATTAATTTTAAAGAGCAGAAAAATCCCGTGATTGATTAAATAAAAAAGTTATTTACTTATACACAATTTAAACCACTGCACGCGCGACGCTGCCAAAACATCAACGACATCGGATGTCCGAAGTTGCAAAATTCCAATGCGCACACGTGCGATGTTGCCACAGTTGTAGTTCGCACAACATACCTTGTGAGAACAAAAGAAAACAATAGCGGAAATGCGGAGCACTCCCCGCTTAACGAAATGAACCAGATTTTGTCTATTCGCCACACTCGATTGTCTATTAGAAATCCCGGGAAGATCCATATTTATATCAACATTTCAATGTAAGTATGTACATAAATATCTCTACCTAATTCCGACCTCTGATCATAATATAATATTTATTGATATCACACAACACTTTCCTGTAATTAGCATGAAATATCTATTATCCTTATGTTAATATTGTAGTAATGGTACTTAGTACGTTTAATAATACATGTACTAAAACTAGTTAACACCGATATCGCGTGTCGCCCTGATCGAACAAGATTACTAATTGGTATGAACCGTACTTTATTTAACACCTACATTCGTATTGTAACGCACTACTATTTTAATTATTAAATTAAATTCCCACATCAATCATTTAGAAGTTGGTCGTTTTGTTTCTCTTTTTGATAAATTTATTTCATGGTAAGCTACAAGTCTGATGGTTACCAGACCTCATTAGTAATAATAATAATATAATCTTTATTTCGGACAACAAGTACTCATAATCCATATAGTATTAGTAACAATAACTTAAAATCTATCTTAGTAAACTTTATTAGTGATGTGAAGAACATCCTATAACAGCTCAGGGATTTTACTATGGCCCATCTGGTGAAAGTGGCTAACGTCCAAAAGTGACTCATACACACGAGCGGCACTCGTCAACGTAACTGACAACTGCAGCCGTCGGCAGCATGCTGCTCGTGTATTTACACGAGCGGCATGTTGTCGACGCTTGCAGCTGTCTCTAACCTTGACGCGTGTCGCTCGTGTGTACGCACACTAACTTCACATCATGCATCACTAAAAGCCTAGTATTACCAACATCAGACGAAATTCTAAATTATCACACAAAACGGACCAGTGCTATGTACCTACCTACTGACATCTTATTTTCTCGGAAGAACTCTTTCAGAAGGAGCTGTAAACAAAGATATAAACTTATGCTGACCTAAAACTTTATACCCCAAACTTACTATACGAGTACAATCGCCAAGTATCCAAGACTTCGCGTCTCCAATAGCATTTCAATACTTCTATATGGGTTTATGAGAACATGGGCTTAGACACGTGCAGTGTGTCGAGAAACATAGAAAGGAAACGACAGATGCCTATGTCTATGGCATGTAATTTCCGGTGAAGGGACTTCTTCCTACAGTGTCGCTTCGTACATAAGTTGCATAGACTATCAAACGTAAGAACTTTATAAAGCTTCTTATAAAGTTATTATCGTCGTATTTATTATATTTAATACTTGAACGCATGAACAGCACTAAATGCCTTTGCAACCAACGGGTGTGTAATAGTTGGCATAATAACAGATAGTCTAATTTCATATGATATAATTTTCATATGCTATAAAACCCTACCTTTAACCTAATTTCATATGATCTAATGTTATATTTGATATAATTTTCATTATCTCTAATTTCATTTAGTATAACGTTCATTTCATATAATTTTCAAATTGTATAATGCTCTTTTTATAGAATGTTCATTTGACCTAACTTTCATATTAACTAATTTTCTAAGGTAACGCATCGTTCTTGTGAAAAGCAAATTATATTGTAACCTCACCTGAAAACATTAAAGTTGCTTCTGCATCGTCTCCGGCGCTGCGGGAAGTGTAACCCCTTCACCCTTACGAAACAAAGGATAGGCACCCATGTATTGGGTTATTATGATAGGTTGCTCCCTCCGCGCCTCCGGTTTTTATATACACTCTAGGGTAGGAACCAAAAGACTACGTAAAGTCGGGGTGCCCCGATTCGGTTTTGGAACAGATTCAACCTATTAACTACAAGCCGATGTATAATTATGTTGTCGCCATATCGTAGAATTTCAATAATCAGTTTTTGCAAAAATAAAAATAGACATTGGCAAATTATATTAAACGTTACTTATAGATTTTGAATATTATAGCAACTGAATGTTATATTAATTGAATATTACCTATTTCAAATGTGTATTATAGAAACTGTTCATTATATTATATGAAATTAGGTAAAATGAAATTATATCAATAATTCATTATATCATTTGATAGTTATATTAAAAAATAATTATATTAAATGAAATTAGGTCTTATGATCGTTAGAACTTTTGTTATTATATCAAACGTTACACACCCGCAACCAACATAGGGCCGTACTCTTCTGTTTCATGAAACTTAAAAATAACTGCCGAAATGTGGGTGTTCTTTTCTTCACTACACTGAGTTTTCTTCGTGGAATATGCGATTCCCTACAAGACCAAAAAGTTACAAATTGTGACATCACATCCATACCATAGGTAATTCTCGGCGCAGACACGCTAGCCCCAGTCTATTTAACAAAGCATATCACACAACTAGCGATGGATTTACCTGACGTCATCGACAAAGTGCCGACCGCCTGCCCCAACGCGCGAACCGGTCGCCGTCAACGCTTGACTGACGTCGAATTACACAGGGGTAACGTGACGTCAGACATACCGCACCCATGTTAGATTGTATTTATGAGCGCCTAAATTGCATGCTGATGGAGTGAGGTGAATTGTGTTATTGATTGTGACGATACAGTTTTATTCTAGGCATACATATAAACAGCACTGTGACTGACACACAACATACCACCCAAACCATTGGAGATAGAAGCAGTAATTTAGACTGTTGCTACTGCTGAGCATGCGATTCTGGGTTCGATTCCCAGGTTGGGCAAAGGTTTATTGAGTTTTTCCATCAGGAATTTCTCAGCAGCAACCCGCAGTCTGGATTTGTACCCGGTTAAAGGCAATATGCTCGCCCCCTACTACATAACTGACGAAATGTGGGTGTACTAGGTATAGGTACACCTCTGCTTAACCCTTCGGCGAACACAGGCGTGATGTTAAAATCAAAATCAAAATCAAAAGTCATTTATTCAAATTAGGCTGAGAATCAGCACTTTTCGAACGTCAAAATTACAAAAGACAGTCCCCCAAAAACGCCCGCCCTTCGTTATGTTCGTAAACTTGTTGGAAGTCGTCAACGTTGCGGGAAATAGCTCGGTTAAGAAATTACTATCAAAGGTGGCCCAGTGGGATACACCGTGTAGATTCGGTCTATCTACGTATTTTTTTATGGACTGGCAAACTTCATTAATGAAATTTAAATTGTTTCGAACCTAAATTGAGGTGAGGTTCATGAACCCTTCCTAAAGTGTAGTTGCTAATTAATAGTAGGTATGACATCATTGTGTAAAGCTGTAATTAAGGTAAAAGTTCAATGTGTATGGTTTTCAGGATACATGTGTGAAAAATCATCTTTCTGGCATTATTGCTGAAATGAACCTATTTGGCACGACCGTGGGGCAGACATAATCCTATATTATTATTTTATTGAAATATATAAATAATCAGTTTTTTTTTAAATCAGCAGAACCAAAACTGAACATATGTTCTGCGATTTCGGCGGTCTCTCCAGTTCTAGAGCCATAGCGCTTGATCGTGCAATTCTCCCAGTCTGCTCCGATTTTCGGTATCTCGGTTCACTCGTGCAAAGCGATGGCGAAGTAGACCGGACGGAAATGGTGGCAGGTCACGGGAACAATCTGCGACTCCCGGATTCCCCTTAAACTTAAGGGGAAGATATACAAAACCATGGTTAGACCTGTTGTCTTGTTTGGATCAGAATGTTGGGCCACAAAAGGGATGAGTGAAAGGCAATTGCATGCAGCTGAGATGAGAATGCTAAGAGGGATATGTGGTGTTACATGAATGGATAGAATAAGAAATGAGTATATAAGAGGAAGTCTGAAAGTGGCACCGGTAACTGAAAAGTTGTGTGGAAACCGGTTGCCATGGTATGGGCATGTGTTATGGAGAAATGATAAAAATTTCGTGAGGAAAGTTTAGAGTATGACTGTCGATGGCTATAAGAGTAGGAGAAGACCAAAGAAACGATGGATGGGCTGTGAGAATGATGATATGGTTAGAAAGGGGGTGACTGTCGAGATGGCGGCTAATAGAGGAGTATGGAAGAAAAAGACATGTTGTGCCGAACGCGAATAAATTGGGATGAGGGCAGGAGAATGATGATATAAATAATAAGTTTTATTTTATGTTAGTTTTTAATTTTGTTTGAATGTGTTCCTTCCTTACGGTGCCTACAGTGCTAAATAAACCTCATTCTTTCTTTATTTATTTATTTATTTCTATTGGTTGTGGAATTTGTTAATAATTAAAATAAATTTAGTAAAACAGCAATGAATTTTAAACTAATTTACGATTTCAACCCTCGTGGCCGAATTTAGCCTCCATTTCGAAATAGGGATTATTTCGAAAAGGCGACTAAATTCGGCCGCGAATGAAAACAGCAAACGTCAGATTCCCGGCATCCCGCGACTTGACGCGATAATGTCGTTTACGCCGAGTGACGTAATTTGACAAAGTGACGCCGTCCTACATTTTGGCTTTAAACACTCAATTGACATGTCTACTGTCTACTTTTAGAGATTTATACGAAATGATTTTTGTAAAATTAACAACGACGGAGCTCTCCAGTACTAACCCCGCAAGATCTACATTAAGTTCAACTGCATCTTCGAAGATTTTTATCGTTTTATTTTTTAATTAATAACAATGCACACTTGCTTTCCAATCACTTTTGACATTGGCAGAATAGTCGACATCGGCTTTGCTTGCCTTATAAAAAAATATAATAGAACGATGGATGTCACAGATGACCTTATAAACTCCTGAAATGCTCACAATCATAGTGCGTGTATGCCAAAATAAATGGATGCGGACGTAGTATAAAGATTAAATGTATTGTAAGGAAATTACCTAGCACGTGATGTTCTGTAATTTGTATTTGCATAAATGGAATAATGGGGATAACTGAAACTACTCAAAATCAAAAATCAAAAGTCATTTATTCAAATTAGGCTGAGAATCAGCACTTTTCGAACGTCAAAATTACAAAAGACAGTCCCCCAAAAACGCCCGCCCTTCACCATTTCCTAGTGCTATCGCTGGGAAGAAGAAATGGCGCAACAAACTACCCAGCAGCACAGCTGTCTGTTTAATTAGAATATAGTTGCATGTATACAATACTAGGAACCTATGTTCAGTAATTAACATTACTTCAAGAAACTTAAATTATTTGCCATATGTCAGCTAGCCAGGCCAATATACCAACAAATATAATAAAAACTATGCGTACTCAAGCTAAAAAATAATTAATTAAAATAAAAATAAAAACTGACTACCTAAATAAAAGCCTCCAGGCATAAAGGACGTGACAGCTTACATATTTATGCATTGCTGGGTTCGTCACATAGCTGTCACTTACAGTCACAGATGATGAACTAGGACCATCGAAGTGAAATAAATAAATGAGTTAATACTAATAACAGTAACCTGTCAGTACCTAAGCTAATTCTGGAGAAAGAACATGAACATTGTCTTGAGTTAATTAGGGCGACTAACTATTCTTATCGTGTAAGTAGTCGTTGATGGAATAGTAAGTACTTATCTCATAAACCTATGTACATTATATATTATGATAATTTTAAGGTTTTTACTTACAATTGAGATGCATATTGTCTTAATTTAAATGCATTAATTTCCTTATCTAAAGTCCCATTAGTAGGCACAAATGCCTAGAGCGGAGGATTTTTCGATAAAGAAGTCAGCTCTCCGGGCATTATATTAAAACTACGAAGGGGAACCTTTTGTGGGAAGGGACCCTTTATTCATAGCCCCAGATTGGAGTAATGTCCGATAAAGACGATGGGCACGTCCCTTATATACCTGAGTAGGTACGTCAGTATGACGTATTAAGGAACGCCGGTGATCCGTTCATGTCGGCTCGATAACCTAAGGGTATCCCACTGGGAATAAGGCGTGACGGCTGTTTAGCTATTTATTGAGAAACACGGACACATACGATGTTTTATTATACATAGTTTATAACGTTTACTTGGTAAATGATGATATGGTTTCTTAGGACAAATATTTACGTACACAGTACGCACCAAGAACTAATAAATAATATCTTTCTTTCTTCATTGAATTATTTCTTGATTACCCACGTCCAGTCAATAATATTCCGTTTACAAACTTTTCCGTTCAGCCCATCGTGGACCCGGCATCGCTCCCCGTAATTATCTTAACGTCATCTTCAAATTACGTAAAAGGAACCCAATGAATATTTCCACAAAACGTGGAAAAAAATAATCAGAAAGGGCGGAAAAGGTCGGGGGAGATATCATGTTTAAATTGTCAATTTGTTGGCGACAATACGACTGTGCCCGCAGCCATTGGGACGGAGAGCCAAAGGTTGGTATCAGACTTCCGTTTTGAAGCACGACAATGTCGATTTTCCGGATTCCTCTGTGACCAATGTAATCGCTTGTAGTTATTTAGACGGTTTTACACACGTTTATTGTAGTTGAATTTGTATGGAAATAGAATGTTTCTCTTTGAAGGCTATCTGGGGCGCTTTAGATCGATGACATAGATTATAATAGTTTTGTTTCCTCTTTAGATATTATCTAGTGTATCTATAGATCGTACCTAATAGATGGTGCACTACGTTTTTTTAATCACCACGTTGCGTCATCATTAAAATCTATATTCAATATTTAGTGTTAGAATAATTGATAGGTGATGGAATATAAGATTTCGTTCACTTTTTTGAGTAATTTTATGCTAAACCCTAGCTTGTTAGATTTTCTTTTCAAGCTCAGCTACCAAAGTAAAACACAAACGTTGATCTCCCCGTTGATCTCGTGGTCGCAAGCGAGAACGCTGAGAGTGGGGTCCTGGGTTTCGATTCCCGGGTCAAGCAAAGTGTTATTGGGTTTTTCCATTAGGAATTCCTAAGTAACCCGGTAAGCCCGGAGTTTTAAAGTTCCCCAGGGGCTCGGAAAGCACGCTAAAAATCACATCGTGCACTATAACATCTCCCGCGCCGAAGGCTGGTCCTCGCTGACACCGGTCGTCTTGGCCGAAATTCGTTCTAAAGGCCTTTAAAACACAAACGATAGAACGTGTGCGTTCTAAACCACAAACTTTTTTCTAAACCACAGGCGGATGGATAGCTTTCCATCTGTCAAAAAAACTGCCAACAAATATTTGAACAGTTTGCTCACGCCAACCTGTTGGTCGCGTTTCTAACTAATGTTATTTATTGTGGTTTGTGGCTTAAATACAGGTGGAATTATTAAACGAGAAACATATTGAGGAACAGTTAAAAAAATATAAAAGTATAGTGTATTTGCTTATGAACCAGAAATAAAATACCCACTTCGATGCCCAACATTGCTTAGCCGAAACCGGAGATCACTGGGCCCGCTCTCATTACGTTTTCGAAATCAAAAAAGAAAGAAAAAATATTTATTCTGCACAAATAACAACGCTAAAAGGAACACAAGTAACTAAATTTAAACTAGACATAATAAAAATGAAACCACAATCCCAGTAACCTAACCTGACACGGTGTTGTTTCAGTCATAAACTGGGATATTTCCACGCCGCTTACCATAAGACGTTTTCTATGAGAATTTGTACACAAAAAAAAAAACCTCACAAATACGTTCAAAAAACTCATTCTGTATAAATATTCAGCCCCATGCGTGATCAACAGTTGTATGTCATTACTACGTGGCGATAAAATTATAATTGCTTGTAATAGCTAACTTTCGGGTAGCTTTCAGTTACAGTTCCGTACTACATTAGTTGTAGACACGTCAACAATATTAAAAGTCTAACAATATGGTTAATATCGCGATTATATAATTCTATCGGGTGTTTTTCTATCTATAATATGTATGTATCCGTTTTTGCTCGATATCAATAATGGCAACAGGTACGCACTTGAAATATTCACAAAATACTCAGTTGTATTTTTACTTTAATAATAAATAATAAAATTTGAATAAAATGAATATTTAAGGGGGGCTCCCACACAAGATACGTGATTTTTATAGATAATGGTACGGAACACTTCGTGCGCGAGTCCGACTCGCACTTGGCCGGTTTTTTCTTATCTTTTTTTCGAAATTTCTCACTAGCAGCCCGGACACTGGAATTGTTCCTGGTTGATGGCAATGCACTCGCCCCCTGTTACAGGATTTAAACATAACTGGAGAAATGTGGCTGTATCCAGGTATAAACCTGTCCCCTAGTCCCTCATGGGAACAAGGCGTGATGTTATGTATGTAATTTAAAATATAAAACACGTCTACAAATTGTTATATTGGGAGAAGAGTCACCCGAATAACTGGTTCTTCTATAATGTAGCATTATATCGCGGTGTCTCAGAGGTGGGTACAGGTACAGACGCACAATACACGTTCAAAATATATATTGAAACGAACATTTACCTCTGCCTGTCAAAACAACACTAACCTTCGCAGGAAAATATCGTGAGGAAAACCTACTAGACATATAACCTTAAATCACCCTTTCCTTGCCTAAAAATATAATAAAAACAACGTGTTAGGTGTCAGAAAGAAAAGTGATGTTCTTTTCTTAGATTATTATGAAAAGTCAGTCAGGTACCTACTGTTGCTGTTTGCGAAAAAAAGCGCGGGAAATTCGTAACGAAAGGGCGCCTTTTTTAAAACAAATTTTCAAAATAATTATTTTATTTATTCTTAAATTAATTCGGTTGCTTTTCTCATGATGGGGAAGACAGGGAATCCGAAGAAAAGAAAAAAAGAAGATATTTCGTCTTCTGCTCCACCATTGGCGTCCTCTGAAGACGACGGTGGAGCCTCAAGCTCTTCAGAGGAATCTTTAAAAGAAGAAAAGGATAAGTATCGGGAATTCAGGATTCCCGACTACATTAGGTCATATCCTGAAAACGGAGGCAACTTTGAATATGTTGTATTTTTAGAAAGTATTGACTTAGTCCCGATCGGTGATAGAGACATGATGTCCCTTTCAACCGGCATTAAAAAATATAATAAGGGTGTAAAACAATTATTACGCATGAACCGATACAAAATTGGTGTTATTTTCGAACGTCCTGGTTTAGCTAATGCAGCGTTATTAAACCGAAAATTTTTGGATAGCTATAAATTGAAAGCCAGTATTCCAGCAGCCGCTACGGAAAATACAGGTGTCATTATGCATGTTCCAATTGAACTGAGCAACGAACACATTTATAACGCAATAACCAGCACAAAGAACATAATTTCTATTAGAAGATTTATGCGTCGCACTATTTCAGAAGGAGGGGGGGTGTCCTTCCAGCCTACGAAGACGGTGTCCATCACATTCTCGTGTGCAGCGATCCCCGATAGTGTAGACCTGAACAGCTGGCGATTCGAAGTACGTCCGTACATTCCGCCGGTAAAACAATGCCTGAAGTGTCTAAGGTATGGTCATATAGCTAAATTCTGTAAGAACTCCCAAAGATGTTCCATATGTACAAAGGACCATAATTATAAAGAATGTCAAGTACCACCAACTGAGGCAACATATTGTCATTGTCAAGGTAAGCATGTAGCTATTTCGGCACAGTGCCCTGTCAAACAACAAAAAGTGGAAGAAAACAAAAACAAAATTTATAAAAAATCATATGCAGATTTATTCAATGAAAAGTCATTTCCATCTCTTTCAAAGTCCAGTCCTGCTAAACAATTACAATCACTAGTTGAAACAGAACCAATTTTAAATATTTTAATACAGACAATAGTAACATTAATTTCTCAAAATAAAAATAACGAAAAGAGTATTTGCACTCAAAGCATAAAAGATGTTCTATTATCAAAAATTCAGAATAATATAAGTAAACCTTAATTTTATGGATCAGCTGAATATTGTGCAGTGGAATGCTCAGAGCATAAATAGTAACAAACATGCTTTTTCGTATTTTTTATATGAGTATAACATACATGTAGCTTTATTGTGTGAGACTTGGCTCAAGCCTCACATGAGTTTTAGTATTAAAGGATATAATATAGTAAGATTAGACTCAGGTAATACACACAATGGTGTAGCTATTTTAATACATAACAGTTTACAATTTAGTAAAATAGATACTTTATATGATGATTCCATACAAAATATAGCGATTCGTTTAAAATATGGCAATAATAAAGAAATTTCATTAGCCAGTTTTTATAGTCCCGGAAACGCTTCATTCACTAAGTATAAATTTGATAATTTAATTCGTAATATTCCTGGTCCTCTCTTGATGGGTGGAGATTTCAATGCACATCATTCAGCTTGGGGATGTAACAGTGTGAACATCCGCGGCCGAGAGGTGCTTGAAATCATTAATGACTATAATTTGGTTTTATTAAATGATGGAGAAATGACTACTGTAGGCTCTGATAGGTGGCAAAGAAATGCACTTGATTTAACTGTAGTATCGACTTCAATTTCATTGTCTTGTAACTGGTCTGTTCATGATGATCCTTTAGGTAGTTACCATTTGCCTGTAATTACAAGATTACTTATTAATAACAATTATAATATCCCACATGATATGGTAACTTCAAATTTATCAAAACATTTTAATTTTAACCTGGTTGATTGGGAAATATACAGGAAGAGTGTTGATAGTTTATTAATGGATTTTAAAATTAATCAAGATAACCCATTACAGTCATATAATGACTTGATAAAGTTATTAAATTTAGCTGTTATTAAATCATTACCAACTATAAGACCTGCTACATCTTTTGATACAGCATCAGTAAATAATAATCGTAAAAAACGCATTCCATTACCATGGTGGAATTTGAATTGCACTAAAGCAGTAGAAGACTCTAGAAATGCCTATAAAGTGTTCAAGCATAATCCCACATTGGAAAAATATATTGAGTTTAAAAAATTACAAGCCCTTAAAAAGTTAGTGTTAAAAAGAGAAAGATATCTAAGTTGGATTTCTCTATGTGAGTCATTTAATAGAACTACTCCATTATCTAGAGTTTGGCAAATTTCAAAAAGATTTAATAAAACATTTACACCTCCAAGTAATAATATTTCTCCTTGGGTATTCGATTTTCTTAAAAAATATACTCCAGATACAGTCGAGGGGCCATTTCAATCAATTCCTCATGAAGTAAAAGCTTCAGGACATTATGAGTATCTAATTTATCCATTTTCTCTTCAGGAATTAAAATCTGCAATATCATCTAGACGTGATTCAGCTTTTGGCCTTGATGGAATACCTTATAAAATGTTGAAAAATGTATCAATTAAGGCACTTTCTAACATACTAAGTGTTTTTAATTTACTCTGGCAGGAAATGATCATCCCTAATGAATGGAAAACAGATTGTCTTATTCCAGTACTTAAACCTAACAAAGTAAGACACAAAGCAGAATCATATAGGCCAGTAGCATTAACATCATGCATGGGAAAAACCTTTGAACAATTAATTAAACAAAGGCTAGAATTTTATATAGAAAGTAATAGTCTTTTACCATCCAATCAATTTGGCTTTCGACGCGGTTGCTCCACTCGGGATAGCATTTCTCATTTGCAATTAGACATATACAATTCTAATAAAATGGACAGTCATTTTGTTGGTGTCTTCTTTGATGTAGTGGGTGCATTCAACAACATCAATCTGCACATTTTGTCGGGTGAACTTCGTGCCCTTGGTATTCCTGAAAAAATTATAATATGGATCTTTAACTTTTTACATGGTAGAGAAGTATATGTCAAAGTGAATAAACGTTTAATAGGGCCACGTTTTTCATACAAAGGGGTATGTCAAGGTGGCATCCTCAGTCCATTGATTTACCTTCTTTATTTACATAGACTAAACATTGTACTTGGTCTTGAAGTGGCAAATTTGCAGTTTGCAGATGATTTGGTTATCTATGCTTCAGGTTCAGATATAAGTTCTGTTGAAAGTATTTTAAACAAAGCTTTAACTCGACTAAAGAACTATTTTCATTATCTAAACTTGGATATTAGTCCAGAAAAATCTAAAGTTATAGTATTTGGAGAATGTGAAACAGACCTACATATTTATTACAATAATAGTGTTCTTCCAATAGTGAATGAAGTGAAGTTTCTGGGTATAATTTTTACAAGCAACCTCTCATGGACTAAGTATGTTGATTCTCTATTAGGTAGAGCTAATAAAGCATTTAATTTTATAAAATCACTATCAATTGCAGCTGATCCTAAAATTTTGCTTATGCTATATAAATCTTTAGTCCGTAGTCATTTTGAATATGGATTTTTATGCTTTGGGTCTGATCAGAGATTGGTTCACAAATTGGAGATTCTTCAAAACCACAATCTTAGATGCGTAACTGGTGCAATGAAGACAACTCCAATTAATTCACTTCAAATTGAGTGTAACACTCCTCCTATGAATATAAGATTTCAGTTTTTAAAATCCAAATACATTCTCAAGCTTTTATCTTTCAAAAATCATCCTTTATTAAAGAAAATATTATTTTATTATAGAGTATACAGTCCTTCTAATTCCGTAAATGTCCCTTTTATATTTCATGACTTTTCTAATCTAATTAGTATTGATGATCAATATCAAATTGAGAAATGTAAAGGCAGATGGCCATGTTACACTGGTAATTATATCAGCAAATTCTGGCCCATGGACATTTATGTTAATCGTGACCTAAGGAGTAAAGAAGACGTGTATCAGTTAATTGCTGAATTCCCTGGGTACAGGCATATATTTACTGATGGATCCAAAAACAATAGAAATGTTTCGCTAGCTATATATCTACCTCATCTTACTGTTGGACATGGAGTGCGGTTACCTGGAGCCATGACTATATTTACAGCAGAATCTCTAGCCATTTTAACAGCTCTGCAGTACATACATGAAAAGAATCTTGGGCACACAACTTGGCTTATAGTGACCGACTGCATGAGTGTTCTCATGGCCTTACAAAACCCGAAACTGGACGCTAATACCGGAAATATTTTACATGAGATTCGAACTTTATACGCTGAGCTTGGTTCTAGAGGATTTTCAATAAGTTTAATATGGACACCCTCCCACATAGGAGTAACAGGAAACGAAAACGCAGATTATCTTGCAAGAGTTATTGTTGACGTTGACAATGTTGACATCCCAGAGACAAGAAATGTTGCCATACCAAGTTCCGACCTGCTTACTAAATTACATGAACAAAACACCTGTATTTGGCATGAGAACTGGCAAGAAACACTAAGAACTAAAGGAAAATGGTATGCGAAAATAAATCAAACCATTGGTTCTGCGCCCTGGTTCTCCAGATCTGTTCTTCCCAAAAGCAGAAAATTTTATACCACTTTAAATCGTCTTAGACTTGGACATGGAAGATTCAATGCACATTTAGCCAGAATGAAAATTATAACATCGCCAGTTTGTATCAATTGTGACTTAGGAAGTGATCAGACCTTAGATCATATAATTTTTGAATGCCCTGCATATGATTTACAAAGAATTCCTTTATTCGATAAATTATTGGAAATATATAAAACGTCAGCAAGCATCCCGCGCGACACTCAAAGTTTGCTGGCAAATTACAGTACATACATAGCACTGTATAAATTTATTGACAGCACTGGATGGGCAATTTGACCGTTCGGGGCGACATAATAGAAGGATATGACCCGGATATGACCTTATTACACAAAATGTTTATGACGAATACACGGATATGACAACATATTATTAAGATTTTGACTAATGAATACTGAAGACGTGGCTTTGGCCTAAAATACATATAAAACAAGGTATAAACTACTAAAGATGTGGCTGTGGCCTTATTTACTTTTGGACAAGAAGAATGAAACTAAAGACGTGGCTTCGGCCTCACTTATTTCTGAACAAGAAGGATGTAACTGAAGACGAGGCTTTGGCCTAACTTTTAGTCAAGAAGGAAAATAAAGACTGAAGACGAGGCGGTATGGTCCAAGACCTTAGCCTGCCCAAGAAGGGCGAAGGAAAAAAAAAAAAAAAAAAAAAATGTTCTTTTCTTAAGAAGTTTATACTTACAGAAATAGATGGCAGCACAAGTACACATTTTAGATATTTACAACAAAAAATAATCACAAGTTAACAATATAATCACCATTTCAATGTTATTTTCTTATTGATTTCATCATCATAACATTTCAGCCGAAAGACGTCTGTTGCTAGACATGGGCATTTCCACCAGCATCGCCACATCGACCATCCTCAGTTGTGTAGCAGCAATCAGCCTTTAATATTCCCACTGCTGGGACACAGGCCTCCTCAGGCAAGGGAGTGGGCTGTAATCTACGCACGCGGGCCCTGTGCGGGTTGAGAGATGTCACAAATGTCTTCGGATTTTTGGTTCTAGGACATACCGGTTTCCACACTACGTTTTCCTTTAACGTTTTGAGAGCAGTGGTGATGAAATGATTAACATAAAGCGCCTTCCTGGGGTCGTAGCCGCGATTTACAACTCGTAAACCGGAGCCAACACTGCTCTCCCTTAGTTGTTTGCTTCACCAAAACTAAATATTTACTCTTCCATCTTCAGAACGCAGAATATTTACCCCCCCCCCCCTTGTTTCAACAGCCAATCTGCCGGATGAACGGTAACAAAATGCTACAAATTCTCGGCATATGAGTGTAATTAATTAGGCTCCAGCCAGGCCGGTTGCCAAGTTGGAACGGTTCCGAATTGGACAGGTGTCAGAACCGCACGGTTGCCTTACAAGCTTACATGTGCGTCTGTTGTTATGCTGTGTTGACCATTAATAGGTGTCTCGTACACGATACCTACAGCAATAGAGCTATAGAACTCGAGAGGTTACCTGCTCTGGGAAGACTTAAATTAACTGTTAGTGATATGCCAGTTAGTGTGCATACACGCGAGCGACATGCGTCGACGACAGAGGCAACTGCAAGCGTCACGTCGACGCGAGTCAGCGACAACTGACGACGCGTCGGCGGCTGCCGCCGACAACGTTTCGCTCGTGTATTTGAGCACCATACTCAAATATTTATACGAACGACACGTTTTCGTCGGTTGCCGCCGCCGTGTGCAATTGCAGTTGCCTCGGTCGTCGACGCATGTCGCTCGTGTGTATGCACACCAGGGGCTGCACTCTCGACATGCATAGCGATCGCTTTACGACCGAATTCGGTCGCAAAGTCCCGGATTGACTGGTGTAATGTATGGAGTGACAGGACTTTGCGACCGAATTCGATCGTAAAGCGATCGCTATGAATGTCGAGACTGCAGCCCCAGGGATTTCGTTCCTTCGTAAGAGAGTCACCTTTATACAGCTACATACAATAATTTTAACCAGTCGCAAATGAGAAACATGAATCCTAAGGTTAAATTGGTAAGAAAGCACAAATATTACCATAATCACTATGCCAAGTGGGGTTATTGTCTGCCATTCATCGTGGCGAAGCATTTCTAATCACCGACGAGGACTTTAATTACTATTTCCGACAATTCAAGATTAAAGTACTAAAATTATTCCATCAAAGCGAAATCAATGATTGAATTCTGACCTACAAATATAATTTTAGGTCTTTATCCTCTTAAGAAGCAGTAAAAATACTTATATACTTTATTTTAGCTGAAGTATTTTATTTCTAAAAATAAAGAACATAGTCCAATCAACAAAATAGGGCACGCCTGATTGATTTCCTCCAATTCTAATATTCTTTGTCCTTAGTACCTAACAAAGTTAACTAGAAAACAAATTACTAATACATTTTTCCACGAGTTCGTCCATCTGTTTTCGCAGCTAACCTAGTTACTGTACTTACTTAAGAAATTCCGTACTATGTATCTATCAGCTATTTACGTCGATGTTTAAAATGTAGGTACAGTTAACAGCAAAAAGCGTTTAAAATTGACAAATGAGTGGGAACCAATAATTTCTTGTGTACTGCTTACTTAGTCTAAAAGTTTCATACTGCCGGCATTCGTATTCAAAAGGTGAACAGTAAAGCTTTGGCTACGTAGAGCGTCGGCTTTGTCTCTCACACCTACAGTGCATCCAGGATCTTTTGGCGCATGAATGACATTGACGGGGTGTTCTTAGAAACAATTGAAAAACAAAATGTCAACGTTAGTTCCGATTTTGGCCACGCGGCAAAATATCCTTGTACTCATCATAGTAGTACAGTAACTGGCCATTTGTGGTAAAGAAAATGTTGGGATGCCGTTTAAGTTTGATTTTTATTTTTCTTCTTCAATGGCTGTCCTGCTGGCTGTCTTTTTATATGCTTATCAGTCAGTTGAACAGGAATAAATCGATACAAACTTTTTGGTGTCTTAACAGCCAGAATGAGCTACTTTGGTCACCTTGTGTGAACTTTTACTTATTGTCATATATGATGCAACTTTTTATTAAAAATCTAAGTGGCATATTAATAATTTTTCAAAGATATTACAAGGATCTTTCTTAAATTGCGTGCTGCCGTAGTTAAAGCAATATTTCACACCAGAAATAAAAGTGATTCTTATCCAGCAATAATTTTTGCTCAATGTTCAATTAAGTATGATGTACAAAATTCGTAGGTAACGGATATGTGATGGCTCTTTTTATACCCTGTAGGCATGGGCGTATATAGGGGGTGGCAAGGGCGGGCAATGCCCACTTTAGAAACGTCTTTGCCCACCCAAGAAAAATCAACAGCATTGAAGTACTTAGAGTTCCGTACCTCAATAGGAAAAGACAAAACCCTTATAGGTCGTACATTTTGACCAAGATGTAAGGTTTGTAGAGTTGGGCTCTCATTAATTGACTGTGGTTAGAGTAGCAGGACGGCTGCCTCCCTAGACAAAATCCCTAGCTACGCCAATGCCTTTAGGTGCCGTAACAGCCCTCTAAAGCTCGTGTCAGACTAACGCCATCTTTCTATCCCCAGCAGCGTCCGTGTGTCCTCGGTGCGCGGTGATGTCGCCATGGAGGTTGTGCTGCCGCTGGCGGTGGTGTGCGTGCTGGTGAGCGCCGCACCCAACGCGACGCGTGCGCGCCGGCCCGACGACCTGCCCGACGAGCCCGTACTGCCTGACGATGATGAGGAGCTGCACAAACTGGATTACTACGATGAGGAGCGGATCAATATCTCAGGTCAGTGACTAGCATGGAAAGAAGAAAAAAAAATGTTTATTCTGCACAAACAATGGTCTACATTCACGATGAAATTTGAATGATACTAACTATGTATTATGATTTAATTTCTTAACAAAAACCGCCTTCATCCTCTTTCCTATTAAAAACTAACTTTGCTGTATCCGACAGGGTCCATAATTGATTCGATGTTTTTGAAATACCAACTATCATATGTATATATTATGAAATGCAATAAAGTATTGAGGATTGAATGACCCTATGTAACTTTTATCTCATTATAATAAAGTGTAAATTAGAATGATTGCCGAGAATTTTATCAAACTCACGGCAATCATTTTTATTTATACCTTATCTTACCGAGATAAGAGTATGACTTACTTACAGAATAGATCGGCAGGTCTTCTAACATGACCGTAACATGTAGCATAATCACCATCTAATGACCATTCCTTCATCGTTGTGTCGATGGTACTGTTAAATTTCATTGGGCCAATTCTTCGCTGTTTGCACGGCGTCGGGCTACTTGGAACTCGCTGAACCGCCTACGAACGCAATCGGGCAGATGATCTGCGGACAGATGACCTGATAACAGGTGACAGATGACCTGTAATTGCGTAACACACTATAAGTAGCAATGTATAGTAAATAAGGCATTCCAGGTGTGTGGCTTTGTGATGAGAGCATCTACTGAGTTCCGTCGACCTTCCACTTTCTTGCACTTATACAGGTCCATAGTTAGACCGCAATTAGAATACGCAGTACCTATCTGGAATCCCTATTATGCAAAGTATTGTGAAATTATAGAATTAGTTCAACGTAAGTACCTTCGAGCCATGGAGTATAGATGTTTTCGAAAAAAAACGTCTTATCAGTCCATGCTCAAAAAATAATGGCCTCCTTACATTACAGAAAAGGCGCTCGCTCCTTGAGACAATGACTCTATACGGTGTATGCCGAAACAAATTTGATTGCCCCGACTTGGTGAACAGTTTGTGTTACCTGGTTCCTCGAACAGTGCAGGGGCGGGAGGTGCGCACCAGACAGCTATTCGCTACTAGTTCTTGCAAATCCAATGCTGGTGTGCGCTCACCACTACGCCGTTTACCCGACACATACAATAAGTTATTTTGTGCAATTGATATATTATTTGTAAGCAGATATACCTTTAGAACTGACATAATCAAAATTTTGAAGGATCAACAGCAGCTTCTAATGTTTTTACATACCCTGACTGCAATTAACGTTTGCTATTCAGTTTGTCTTAGGGTAAGTAGTAATCTGTGGAAAATGTAGTGGGTAGTATATTTGTTAAGTCATATGTTTAAGACCATTTGTATATTTTTAGTATACTACTGTTTGATTCCCTATAAAAAAATAATAAATAAAAATAAATGGATTTCATTTTGACAGTTCAACAACATTCATTGCGTTATTTACGTTGTTGAGCAGACACATTTTTCGAACATATGAAGCATTGAATTAACAATATCCTTCTAAGTGATTCAGATTGAGATGGATAGTGTTTTACGCAATAAGTGTATTGTGCTATAACCTGATAATAACCGACGATTAACGTCCTGTCCGCGTATGCATATGATTATCTGAGGGGCATTCTCGTAATTTTAAGAACGTTCACAGTCTGATTACAGTCTTAATCTGTCAAAAATAACTCTAATTTCCCTAGATTTTTGACATTGATTGTCGCTGACATGAAATTGTGACTAGATTTTGGACGTTTTCAATGTCACTATGGCAAAAATTCGGATTAATAACACCTTATCTAAAAACTCTCCTCTTTACCACATATTTACAAACGTGGAATTAAGCCCTATTTACATGTTGCAAGTTTCTTGTCTGTGGCATACAAGAAAATTGAAGGAACCGTTGACTAAACATCTAAACACTGTTTAGACGCTGCAACTTCTACAGTTACTTCATTTTATGGTACGCCACATGCAATTAAATCACACGTGTAATTAAATCAGGATTTAATCTCTCTAGCTTCTTAGTTCACAGAAACAATATATTATTTATTACAGGCTCGTCCTTATTGAAAACATCAAGAAACCGTGAATAGGGACGCGGGGTGAGGTACATCCCGGAATATACGCGCGACTGCACGCGACTAAAACCGAACAGATGCAGATGCAGTAAAGCACGACGTGACTGTAGTAGAAAAAATTTCACGAATTCTATATAGAAATTAGTCTCTCTATGAAAATTTCATGAAAATTGTTCTACCAGAATTGCGTCGCACCATCGCAACACGCCTTAAATAGGCATAAATGATTCAATATTAGCGGGAGCCTGTATCATCGTCATCATTTCAGCTGAGAGACGTCGACTGCTGGACATAGGCTTTTCCCCAAACACTCCACTTCGACCGGTTCTGTGATTCTCGCATCCAACGGGTTCCTGCGGCCTTCACAAGGCCATCGGTCCACCTTGTGGGAAATAGGCATAAATGTTTAAATAATATCGGGAGGTCTTACCGTTACACGTAGAAGGAAGGAAAAATATATAGGTACTACTTCGTACCTATTTATATATATTTTATGTTTTAAAGTATTTGTAGGTAGGTAGTTTTCCGTATCAGTATGACGTGCATACGAGCAGTCGACTTTGATAGGCTGAGTTGATTGATTGATGACATACCTATATTAATGTCTTCTAAATATACACCTTTTACAGAAAGTTTAGTTATTTTTATTTCGAACAAAAAGCTTGTGAATCGGATTAGTTATATCGTAGCGTCCATACTAATATTATAAATTCGAAAGTAACTCCGTCTGTACGTTACCTTTTCACGCATAAACCACTGAACGGAACGGCATCCTGGAGAAGGACATAGGCTTTTGTCCATCCACGCGGGTGAATCCACGGGCAGAAGCTAGTGGTCTAATAGGGGGGGGTCAGGGACAAGGTCTGAAGTAAAGTTATTTTTTTTTAATAAATGCTTTGACTTGAACACCTACGACCATTGATCTTCTTATACCTACGACTCTTTTCCTAACGCCGATCTACATACAGCAAGTCATAAAATTACGCATCAGAATAGTAATACCTTTTGCAAATAAATTCCCTAGACAGAGAGCCAGCAAACTTGTTGTGTCAACGTCAACACGGCACAAATATAAACATATAAAATATTCATATACACTGAGTGCCGTAGAACTTTGTCCTCTCCCCTTTCCTCATTCCTCCCTCCTTCACAAACTCTATGCAGTGGCGGCATTACTAGGTATTAGTAAGATAATCTGTTTAGTGCAAGTTGAAACAATGGTACAGACGCCAGCAGGTCAAGCTACCCGAAACTGTCAAAATTTTCCAATCAACCTTGAACCTTATGCAGTAGAGATAAAGTTGAAAATCTATTAAAGAAATTTGACAGATTGTAGTAGCTTGATGTGCTGGCGTCTGTACATTAACTAGGTAAGTGCAGTTTAAAGTAAGTCGGGAGCTAGTTGTGAGGTCTTTAGTGCCATTTGTAGGCTTTTGAAAGGCTTTTCTTTAGAACTCTGTTGGAGTTGTTGAAGGTCCTTTTGTAGAAATTTAAGTCATTTTAACAAATAAGTACTGTAATGCAGACACAGGAAGTGAACCGAGTAATAATCTAATCTAAGTACTCTCTTTCCACCTCTTTCTGGCCAGAGGTAAGAAGAGAAGACTTTGCCTAACAGTGGGACATAAACGGCTAATGAAAAAAAGCTGCCAAGTGCGAGTCGGACTTGCCCATGAAGGGCTCCGTTGAGTTGATTGAATGAAAGGTAAATTGCGGTTTACGATTTATGACGTATTAAAAAAAAACTACCTACTTACTAGGATCTCGTTCAAACCAATTTTCGGTGGAAGTTTACATGGTAATATACATCATATTATTCTCTTATTTTAGAAGTTACAGGGGGGGGGATACATTTTACCACTTTGGAAGTGTCTTTCGCGCAAACTATTCAGTTTCGAAAAAAATGATATTAGAAACCTCAATGTAATTTTTGAAGACCTATCCATAGATACCTCCACAAGTAGGTATGGGTTTGATGAAAAAAAAATTGAGTTTCAGTTCTAAGTATGGGGAACCCCCAAAATTTATTGTTTTTTTTTTTCTATTTTTGTGTGAAAATCTTAATGCGGTTCACAGAACACATTTACTTACCAAGCTTCAACAGTATAGTTCTTATAGTTTCGGAAAAAAGTGAAAAAGTTTTTTGCCATTTGGCTACGGAACCCTAAAAAATGTAACTTATCTGTTTTGATCCACTGCCTGCAGGGTAAAGGCCACCCTCAGCC
Organism: Apamea anceps; assembly: GCA_951799955.1. Taxonomy (NCBI): domain Eukaryota; kingdom Metazoa; phylum Arthropoda; class Insecta; order Lepidoptera; family Noctuidae; genus Apamea; species Apamea anceps. The sequence goes on along the minus strand of OX637504.1, from coordinate 1,906,964 downwards.
TACTCAAAAAAAAATTGTTCCCACAAAATTGAGTAATAAATTGTTCCCAAATATCATTGTTCAGTTTTACATAGGATAGGTACTGGGTAAATTAAATAAAAAAATGTATTATATTTGTGTGCTATACGTCGTCGTCTCGTATATTTTTCTTCTGTTGCTATGCTGGGAAAAAAGGCTATAATATTATTATGCACCTTTTTATTGCTACTTATTGTAAAATAAAAACAGTTACAGGCCATTTACGGTAAAAAAAAATTGAGATACCATTAAAGTTTTTTTCTTTGTTTTTCTTCTTCGGTTAAGTAATGGCCATCGTGTCTTTTTTACATGCCTGCCAGCCAGAACTTAAATAATCGAATGGGTAAAAAGTTATGGTGGCATATAAAGCAACTTTTTACTAAAAAACAAAATAATTAATAATTATATTATTTTAGTTAATAATTTAAAGATATATCTACAAGGATCTTTCTTATTTGACTTATTTCTATGGTTATTTTTACAGCATTATTGATGGTTTACATATTAATCTGTAACTTAATACACAGCTTTTGAATGTGCGTATAACATCCTGAAGTTGGAATTAATATGAAACAATATAACGTCAAATCCGGTGGAGCGGCTGAAATCCCGAAAGGCCCCGAAAAAAACATACCGCGGAACGGCCGATGGGAACTTTCGGGCCTCTGTGGCAGATTGACGTAGTATAAAAACAGTTAACCGTTGTTGCTACTCGAACAAGGAACTAGGAGACTGATTAAAATGTTTAATATTAGGTACATTACTTCTGTGTTACATACACGTCGTACTCCCTTGGGAAGAAGGCTTAATAATTGTTATGTAAACTTTTTAATGCTACCGTAAAACATATAGTTACTGGCCATGCTTGGTCAAAAAACTATGAGATGCCATTAAATTTTATTTTTTTTCATCATCGAACATATACATATATATGGCTGTTCTGTCATTTTTTACATATAATCAGCCAGTGGAATAGAAATTATAAGGTACCTAATCGATTACAAACTTTTTAATGTTATTTACATGTTTTAAGGATCCAAATCCTTTTTTGTCCGTTTGTCAAATAGGTTTTTTTTATCATAAGTTTCCGTATATCATTAATTAAATAAGTAAATATCATTAATTAAGTAATAATACTTTCGAAATCTGTAATTCAATGTTTTGAATAATTTACGTAAACTTCAACCTCAAATTCATATGAAACAATAAAACGGAAATAAAAATCACAGTCGTACTCGACACTTAGCATAAAAGGCTAGAGCCCGAGCAGAAATGCAGAAGTTCACGACGATAGCCGGGTCGGGGTATTTGAACGATGCAGTCGTATTTCAAACATTATTGTATAGGGAAACACAAAAGGTGAACTCCTTAAATTTTAAGAAAAAAAGTGCCAATTTTAAATACTGCGTCGATTTTTCAGATGCTACCCTATACCCCTCTTACTGCGCAGTAGGAGACCCGTAGCTACTGGAACACGGCCTTAGTAAACTGTCCTTAACTTTTTGAGTAGCTTAACTGTATTCACCACAGATTTTGGAAAAATGGTTCAGTTAGCTAAAAATCAATGCAGTTTTGTATAAGGATCAAAAGTCTTCTGGACCAACGTCTTAAAAATCCACCTTGCATAGGTAAAATATTAAATTGTTAACAGACTACTGTTGGTAAAAATTGCATCAGATTGCAAACATTACCGTCACCTTTAAACCACAACTTGGACGAAGGAGGTCTTCAGCTATATAGTGGACCTGAAGTAAAAAGCTTAGAATGGTCCACAGGCACAAGACATGGCCGGCTACTAAGGCAGAAACTGACAAAGGCTTTTTGCTTACCAAAAACTGCAACTAAATTGTGGCCACCGGTGGATAAATTGTGCTTTTTGTCTTCATGTCCGTAAGCACGCAAAGATAAGCTTTACGCTGTCCAGAGCTATCTAAGCTTAAGCGAATGGTTACCAAACAAAGCAGTCCCACACTGCATGCCGTGATCCAATGATCTAATTACCAGCTATTGTTCCGACTCGACCTTCGTTACCTCTGCACTTAGTGGCGGTGTTCGAGACATTATGCAAGCGGGTTGGCGGCACGCCAGCCACGAACAAACAGCCTTCCAATCATGTATAATGAAATTGCTGAATTGATGTGACCCCGCCCCCTTTGCCCCTCGCCCCTCCGAGATCCCGTGACTTGTGTCAAGATCGATCGTTTTTAAATTTTAGACGTTTCAGAACTTTCAAGTTTTGGGAATAGCTCTTTTAAGTTGCAGCGAGTGTTAACATGGCGGTGCAGCGTGGGGCTTATTTAATAAAACCGACAGGCGACAATCCGACAATTAGTCAAGTTTCTTTCATATCATAATAATCGGCGATAATTTCCCACTGCTGGGACACAGGCCTCCTCCCTTCGAGAGGGAGTGGGCTAATAATCCACCACGCGGGCCCAGTGCGGGTTGGTATATGTGACATGTCTTCGAATGTTTGGTTTAGGGACATGCCGGTTTCCTCAGGATGTTTTCCTTCACCCTTTTGAGAACAGTGGTAATGAAATAATGTATACAAAGTAAAGCGCATGCCTGGGTTCAAACCCACGACATACAGCTCGTAAGCCGGGACTATTACCATTGGCCACCACAGCTCTGTTCTTTCATATACATACCTGCAGTGAAAATGTGAATTTTGTTATATTTTGACAAATATGTCGCATTGTTATTAAATAGGCCACTGTAAGCCTATACGGTTGTATGCATGTTTAGGTGGCACCTGGTCCGTAGAAGATAAATGACAAACAGAAGTGTGAAGGTCACGAAAATTACAAACAGGTCAAGGAATCGGCCTCAAGACACAGTTGGAAGGCGTTGCCTCGACACGAGCGTAGCTTTTGAAGTTTAGATTACTGTACAAGAAGAAGTGTCTGTTTTAGCAAAAGATAACTTCGAGATTAAACAAAGTGCCGCTTTAAAAACTTCCGGATTATCGGAAAATGGATAAGGAAAGATCTAACAATCCAAATTGCATACTAGAAAGATAGCTTGCATAATTCATTATTCGGAAGTAGGTATAAATTATGCTAATTTAAACATCCGTTCGGTCAAATTACACTAATCGTAAGCTAGTGAAAACAGTACAATATCTCCTCTCCCACATGGTTTAGTATTGTTTGGCTAGCTTAAAATACTCTGGATTTTCGAACGGCCACTGATATTTGGGTTTTAGGTTTAGTTGGAAGCTCGGCGCTTGTATGATTGGTAAAGTGGGACTCACAATTGCCTTAATCGAAAATCGTAGTAAGTATACCTTTTTTACACGATGTGGTGTCATGAATGCAGCTGGTAGTAGCATGTTTTTACAAATATAGGTAGGTAGGTACTTGGAGGACACTACAAAGATTTAAATCTTTAGATTCTGTTTCGTTTTAACGTCTCACACACACAATAGCGCAGTAACTTAACTACAATCTGTCATGGAAACTCACTCTTCTCAGTAAGGGCACTTTTTCGCGCGACCAAGTACGAGACAGCTAATCTAACGATTTAAGTCTTCACACTGCTACCCATCTTTGTTAAAGTGTGACCTGCTGGGGAGTTTGTTGCGGCGCTCCCTTCGCTTGTTTTCTTTCAATCGAGCTGTATGAGACTAGCTCACCCCACCTAAGTGGAACTTAAAAAGAGTATCTAATCAGACTGAGCCAACAGATCGCAAGTCACGCCATTCGTTCTCTCTCTCTCCATCTTTCAACCTTACAGTACTCTCTAGTTATTTAAAAAAGGAGTTAGAAAGGTTTTACTTGACACTAGCTTTTCCCGCGGCTTCGGGCGCGTTTATGTCGGAAATTATCCCACAGGAGCATACCGGGATATAGTATCCAGGGGTCCTCATTCCTAACCTAGGTCAGGTAGGTCTACCTGTGTGCCACAATAAAGACGGACAAATTTACTTTCGTATTTATAACTAGCTGTGCCACCGGCTTTGCTGGGTGTATCTTAATGGGAAGGTGAAGTATAAGGTGGTGGTGGTGGCATGGTAAGGCGGTGTATATGGTCATAGCCATGTCATAGCATAGTATATTCGTAATATCCTCAGTTCATGTTGTTAATTTAAACTAAACCATACATAAAATAACATCACGCCTGTATCCCCTGAAGGTTGGGCAGAGGTGTATCTATAGTACAGCCACATTTCGCCAGTTATGTTTAAGTGCCATGTAATAAAATTTATGAACTGAGAGAATTGTCTTGGTGATTTTTATTTATATTTTATTTATTTATTTTATTTTTACAATTTTAAGAAAGCTTACAGACTAATACAAAAGAAAAAAAACGTAACGAAACGTACGTACGTAAGGTAAATGGTAACGAAATACTAAAAACTGACAATTGCTAATTTATTCTGTAAATACATAATTGTTACCTACGCTCGCGAATCACTCGCTCGCTGCTACCAGTGTAGCAGTTGTATGTTGAACAAAATATGAGTCGCGAGCAATTTTGCAATCTGCAGGTCAGTGTCAGTACACTGACCTGAAAATTGCAAAAACCGTAAGAAAATTAGAGTTTCGCGGACTGCTCTGGCGCTTCCCCTTTAAATTATTAGTATTAGCTATAAGTTTACATTATTCGTGAATCCATACTAATATTAATAGAATGAAAGTTGTTGAAAGACGAACGAAGATTGTAAACTTTCAACAATTCTATTAATATTCTAATTTTCAAATAGCCCTAAAATACTCAGCGCACCTCCCCGACTTCGTGATCGAAGGTATAAACGCGATCGGGTCATCGCACATCGATTGCTTGTTAGCTCTAGCCAACGAACGGATAAGTGTCTATTGTGGGCAAACTCCAGTGCCATTATAACGACCGGCGGTATCGCACCGTGCTAACATTAGCTACACAACACATTTACGACTTATAATGTATGTCTTGGTTGACAGTCGTACCTGCAGGTGGGTATAGCTTTGTAATATATAATAAAAATAATAGTTGATGGCCACACTAACGAATTAGGTCTAATATCTGTAAAGATAGTTGTAAGAGGTTAAAATAAATAAATAAATAGTAACTCGGTTATATACTGCGCCCTAATTGCGTAACATACTTGCAATCACAATCGTTTTGAAGGATATTGCTAATCCATTGTTTCATATGTACGAAAAATTTGTCTGCTCAACAACGTAAATAACGCAATGAATGTGGTTGAACTGTCAAAATGAAAGCCATTGCTACTGTTAGTGTGTACGCAATAAACATGCATACATAAACTCACTCCTTCTTCCTATAGATGAAACTGAAACGACAGAACGCTACCTATAACGATGCCCTTTTCTTCGTTTGCATAAATAAATACATATCAACATTATAAAATATACACTTAATCATTATTTTTAATTTGAATACTCGTATATAAGTTATTTTTCCGTACACAATTAGAGAAGATAAATTTAACTATAATTATGTACCTAAGTTAAATTCATTCACTGATTTATAATCTTTTTTTTTTGTATGCCATTAATTGCTGGTTGTAGCGAACTCTACATACCATTTTACATCTATTGTAGCTATAACTTACAAATAAATATTTCTGGTTTCTGATTATACACGGTCAACTTGGACTTTAGTCTTTAGTTTTTAGTTGACCGCCATCGTGCAGTGAGCGACTGTAGTGAAAAATGCCTGTTTCTTCTTTTCATAGAGAAGAGGCCTTTCATCCCTTATTTCTGTAAGACAATTTCTTTATAGGTTGACATAATAACTATTAAACATAACTGGCGAAATGTGGCTGTACTAAAAAAGGTACACCTCTGCACAACCCTCCGAGGAATATACATGCTATGTTATGTAACCTTAATAATTAAAAAAAAAATGCTTCTGAAAATTTGTTTTTAACTTAAACTAACCATTTAAATATAGAAATAATGTATCATCATGTTATTGCAGGATAGTTTTTGAACAAAAAGAATACATTCCCCTTCTTTCCCTAATTGGAAAAGTTTATTAGATTTTCTACGATAGACACATCGACAAGGACAGAATTTCTTGAGAAATTAAAGAACATTTGCTGAAGAACTGTTTCTGAGATGTTATTTCAAATTATATCTTTATATAGCTCTCTAGTAGCAGAAAACCTTGTTCATTTTCTCACACCATTGGTCATAGCAGATGGCGCAACAAACTTCCATTAAGTAGAACATAAATAAAAAAGTGCCAACTGAAGCCTTCACCGAAGTTTGAATACAACCTCAGTCCACTGAAAAAAGTCCCAGCTGACTCTGAAACCTAATTAAACTTAAAATCCTCGAGATAAGAGTCGGAAATGTTAACGAAGTAACATTTCAGTATTATGCAAATACTTATACCAAATTGCATTTTCGTCGCGTATTTCATAAGTTGGACAAAATATTTTTCAGTTTCAGTTGCTGCTTGCGACATGTATCGTGAATTTCAGGACCACCTCTACTGAATAAAATGTAGCAAATATACGTACCTACATACATATATAGAAGCTACCTTTCTTGAAAAGATGTACCTACCTATGTTTGAAACAAACACGTTTCCCCTTGGAGTAGCATTGTTCAAATCAGAAAATGAAATGAAATTATTTCTTATACAAGCTCTGCTATTGTATTTTCATCTCACGAAGCGACGCGCGCTTTACTTGTGGTTACCAAGTGCACATACACGCTGTGAATGTGTGTGTACGCGCAGGAGCTCTCGTTACTGTCCCAGATCATGACGAAGTCGGAAGTGTGTGTATGGGGGTGTGTGCGTAAGCATGTGTATGTTATATGCTGACGCTACTTGTATTAACGCACACATTCACAACACACACAAAAGGTTTGTCCACTTGGTTACCATATGTAAAGCGCGCGTCGTTCCGTGAGATAAAAATGATAGAAATATTAAAAACTTTTTCCTTATCTCGTATAGTATCTATATCTATGGATAAAAATACTTGTACAATATTACATCGATTCGTGAATGGAAACTCAAGTTTGACGGAGTGGACTTCGACTTTGATGGTAATTCACAGCAGATTTAGATACCTACTGGGAATTGACAAGAAAATTCTAGAAACTGTACCACAATACCTGTGTGCTGCTGTGTGTAACTGTACGTCGTCATGGAAGAAGACTTCTGGCCGCAGGACGTGGTGTTCCGTCGCTTCCGCGGACTAGTAGGTAACACAGAACAACACAAGAACTAGCTAGTGAAGTACTACTTTATGATAAAAATATGTACGTTTCGATAAGGTATTTACCTATGTATGGGCCTGCGTCGCCTGAAATAAATGAATAAATAAATAATAATCCTATACGATAACCGTTGACGTAAGGTAAGTAGGTAATATTTGCAAACATTCGTAGTAATTTAATTTAATTCACATTTGTGGTCATTTATAAAGCTCAATCCAGGCAATACCAAGGACTGTGTCTAATAATAAATATATTTACCTGTTTACTAGATTAATGTATACCAAGGCTCGACAGTCATTGCGTCTCGATTGAATATTGTAAGTCCGCGCGTCCTTGACAAGATAAGTATTCCTGGAAATTTGAACATTCCAGTATAATATCAACATGAGTGTTACCTACTGTTAGCCTTCATCAACCCACTGCTGGGCAAAGACCGCTCCCCATGACTTCCAGCTCTTTCGATCCAGGGCTAAAGTGGACCACTGGTCGTTTGTTTTGTCCAACTCGTCCCGCTATCTTCTACGGGGTCTGCCGCGACGCCTTCTAGCTGTGTCAGGGCTCCACGTGGTGGTTATTATGGCCCAAAGATCATTGGGCATACGGCGGACATGGCCAGCCCAGACCTAATTCAGCGGCTTTTTGAACAACGCCAGTAAATATTTTGGAAGAATATTTTTCATTTAAAAGAATGTCCATGGAGTTTATTGTCCGTTTTTATCTATTTGAAATGGGCAACTAACTTCATCTTTCTAACTGACCGATGCCTTGACAATTCAAAAGCGCATGTAATTTATTGGTTTAATTGAAACAAATGCTCTGAGTTTGAGTTTCCAATAGCGATATCTAGGTGCAATTGGACAACCCAGTACCAAACTAGGTATTTTACGAAGAGTTGATACCTGAACTTTAAGTATCGATAGAAAGCGATAAGGCCGCCCATTGTATATTTTGTAGTGTTTAATGTATTTTTTATGTTATGTATTTTTGTGTGTACAATAAAGTATATATAAATAAATAAATATTGGTTGTAAAAAACCTTTCACAGTGACATCTGTGTCGGCTTTCAATATAAACAAATGCGGTTGATTATTTGGTGTTGAAACTAGAGCGACGTACGTTGAAACAAACACAAATCGAAAAATCTGGCTTTGTCTATTTTTTTAATTATTAATATATGAGATATATAGCGTTGTTGCTTTACGCCCAGTGTACCTACAGCTGGAGCAGCCTCTTGCTTTATTTCGTGTTAAATAAAAAAATCTTCTAATTACATCTAGCAATTACCCACACTTTAGCTTATTATAGTTATTATGCCCATAATATTTGCCGTTCGTAATAAATGGGATTTTTGCTACAAATCCTCGCCGGATTTAACAAATAGGTTTGTGTAACGCGACGAGGGTGACACGGCTTTTTATATAACACGGACATTTCCCGATACGCAACCGTTTTTGGCATGTGTCAAAAAATAGTGGAATAATTGCTTGTTTAAAAACTATTTTTTTTGCATGTTTTTGTGTTAGGCATGTTTCTACCGGGTCGAGTGAGTTATGTAATATACCTTTTAAATTAACGTCACGCCTCTTAAATATATAAAAGCTGGCGCATTGCGGCACCCCATGAACAACGTCTGATTAAGTGATTTGCTCGGTCTACCATTTAAGCCTGATGAGAATTACTGCTGCTGTTTTACTCGAATAAATAGGCAGTAAACCTTTGAACATAGAACTTCGGTTCTTTCAAGAAATATCTTATGTAGTAGCTGGTGCATTTCATTGTATTGTGTAGAACTTCAACATAAAATTAGCGCTAAACTTTAGGTCTGTACGTTTATGTTTTGTTTGAGTAATGAGCATTACAGCAATACGAGTTTCTTGACCGTTCTTCTCCATAGGAACCTACTAAGCTTTGGAATGAGCATGAGCAGCTTCAACTTTCTGACTGACCGACCCCTGGACAATTCAAAAGTGCCTGTAATTGGTTTATTTGAAATAAATGCTTTGAGTTTTAAGTCAGTTTCAGTTTGAGATTTACTGAACAACCAGCCAAAAACTTATATATTCTATACCTTCATATTCTGCATCAAAACTTTTCCCGATAAAATATACTACAGGTTCATCCATCATCGCATCTTCACGGTCGCGTTTGACCGACGAACGACCGTCCGCACTTTTTATTAAAGGAAACTCACTCTACAACACCATTCCGTCATTTTGCGATGGAATTTAAAAAGATAAGTGGCTATTTAGAGTCGGCAATCAGTGATGCTGATTGCTGTGTCACCTTTCCATAATTATACCTACTGCATTTTACTCACGTAACTTTCTACATTTAAGAAGCCATCTTGCCTGGATACAAAAGATAGTACTAAAGTTAAATGTACTGAACTTGAGAAATTACTATCTTTATCTTTCTTTGCAAGTAGCGCTGCAATATACGAAAAATATGATACTTGGTAGGTACTTCGTAGTCCCAAGCGTTCAGTAATAATTTATTAAACTGTTCATGCTACAGTAGGATTTCTCAGAAATATTTCTTCCGAGATTTGTGCAGTTATCCGGTGAGATATATATTAAAGTACATATAACACTTACTCCCGGGAAATGCGAGCGTGCTTTAGCTTTTCGAGTATTTCCAAGATTTACTGTAGCATGGTGTCCTTAGTCGCTGGGGAAGCGGCGACCCAGTATGTTTTACGGCCAATAGCAGAACAGATACGCTATCGATGCGACCCGAATAGGACACGTTCTATTTACAAAAAAATGATCGTGTATTTGTTCGTATTTATTGTAGAAAATGAGATGGTCGTTGAAGGATGATAAATGAGTTTTTTTTTTTAATAAATAATGTTATCCAAGGCAAAGGGCCTGTTTCTCCACCAGTTCTGGTTTAATTTTCCGGCTGATAATTACAAAATTATTGTTAAGTTTTGTAATAATACCTACCTGGTAGAACCACATGGTTTGGCGTAATGTTGCTTGCCTGTCGGTTTTCTATAGAAAAAACCGAATGTTGCTTTTACTACCGGACTATCAGACGTACTGCAAGGTACCATCCACACTTGGTTGATATCCCAAAGAGTCGTCCTCAGCGCTTCTCTCCCCATCTATTATGCGATCAGCCAAAGAGTGAAACTCTCTGCCAGCGTCTGTGTTCCCTTCCACATAATTAACCCTGTCTGCCTTCTAAGCAAGAGGCATCTTCTGGGAACGCTCGTTCCATTATAGACCTCATCGATCGTATTTCATCAGGCGTGATCGAAGTCAAGAGCAGGCCCAATCAGCAATAAAAAAAATAAAAAATACCTGGTAACATTAAGACACCTACGGGGAAAGTCATGTTGCAAAATATTTTGCGCAACCTTTTGTACAATGAATACCTACTTACCTGCTATATCGGAAACAAATTCAAAACCAGGAACATTTAGCTCTGAAAACCCGTCTTATTTCCGAAGGTAGCAAGTTGGTTCCGCTCCCGCCTGCGCCCTTGAGCCTGACCTCTTTACCTTGGCCTGTCATCGTGAATATTCGTGAATATTGGCGTCTTATAAATATTGATCGGAAATCAGAGCATTCGGCTCTGAATCGGCGGAGAATGATTGAAACGGGAAAATTATAACTCACTTGAAATATCAGTTTGATGTTGTCTCCTTTGATTCACGTTGATTGGTGATTTGGAGAAGCTTGGCGAGTTTCCTTTGTCAGTCAGGCTAAGACATTAAAATGTATGTAATCGGAATTAAAAATTATTTTCATAATCTTAACATTATATCAAACACTTTTATGCTTGTTTCATAGATCTAGAACCTGGACCTGCACCTGGACCTGAGACCTTCCACTATTGGAAGGTCTCAGGTCCAGGTTCAGGTTCATCAAAATACGTAATGAACGTCCTATTCAAAATTATATAAATCTTAAAACGATGTTTGAACATTTACATATTACCCACAAATTGCCCTTTTGCTGCTAACTGGTCCCCGAAACGTTTCGTTTCGCTAAAAATTATTTGTGTGTACCAAATTGGTTTGGACCGGCTTTCAGAAGCCAACCACGCATGAAAACTGCCTAGCTGGCTAACAAAATTGGGTCAGACATTACATATTCATAATTTAATTTGTTCGTTGATACTAATACCTTGTTTACCATTAAGAAATTTTAATGACATAATCATTTTAGTTTTTTAATTAATTATGCTTTGGTTACTTGTGAGAATTATTAATTTTTCTCGTGAAACAACAGCAGCTTTTGAGCGCGAATTAATTATTAGGAAAAAGGGGCTTTGACGTTGGAACGACGAATTTAAAATGTTTAATCACAAAGTTATAATGTTAGATTAATTAGAGTACCTTTATTGATAAATTCCCTTTGAGAATTCACTTTTTTGTCGCGTTGACCTGAGATACATGAGATTAGTGCTAACCTAACATAACAAGATTAGCCATCGAATTGTCAAGGTGAACTGGGCTAACTGCTAAAGTTTACTTGTGATATCTCTCTGAATGAACAGTTCGCATGAGTGAAATGCTCATGTAGAAATAGCTCTCAATGCAATTAATAATTTCAGCGAAATCTCTCGAAGTTTGACGGTATCAGTGGCATATTTTTCCGCTATGGGTACTCAGATGTCCGTAACGTTATCATCGCCTCTAGGAATATCTTAATTTATCTATCTACCTCCTTATTATTAAATAAATATATTCTCAAATGTAACATATCTACATATAAGCATAACCAAGACTTTATTATAGTTTGTCTTTATATTACGTTTCTTTCCCAAGTACATTCTAAAATTCCTCGTCTATCGTGCATACCAGAGATACTTCAACCCTGCCACCCAAAACGCAAGTTTAATCTTATTTTGGGTTATTTAAACCATAGCATAAGAGACTGCCCCTTGGTTTCACCCGTATAAGTCTCGATCCCGTGGGAATATCATGTCAGTATCAGTCATGGTCTACCCATGTGCCAAATTACATTCAAATCTGTTCAGGCATTTTAGCGTGAAAGAGTAACAAACAAACATATAAAAAAAACAAATCTTTTCTCTTCTTCTTAGCGTGTCGATAGCAATCTAAATGGACTCGGCCCAGAATTCCGCCACTTGTTTGGCGCCATCACCAGCGTCCATCAGTTCCTGTAACGTGTAGCTGACAGGATACGCAGGACACGATATTAGGTAAGTGTCCCATCGTTTGCGGAACAACACCACATCTACATTCCAAGGCGGAGTCGTCTATGACCTTTCATCTCAAAATACCAGATTCTCAAAATACCAGACTCTCATAATACCATATTCTCAAAATATCAGATTCTGAAAATATCAAATTTCCACGTGAACAGTTTTTCCTTGCTTCCAACCTGGGTCCAACTTTTCTCTTTATAATACACTCGAGAGCAATGAATCCGGGTCACTTGAAGAATCCTAAAAATCTCGGAAACTAAAAATGCTAGGTTAATGCAATAAATTGTATTTAATAGACAATGTAATACTCCTTAAATGAAGGTATTAAAACTTCTTAGTTATTGTAAAGTTATATCATAAAAAAATCAAATTTGAAAAAGGGCCACTTTCGAAGATGGAACTACGAAATTACAGCATTTGGTTTTGCTTTTGTTTGTAATCTGTCATTTATGTGGGTACATAAACCATGTTGATAGTGCTCTATATTCATTATTCAAGCTGAAATTATGTCGCTTACGCCTGAAGAATGCACCAGAATACTTACAATGCTGGAAACCGGCCGGAGTCAGCGCGATACAGCCAGGACTGTCGGTGTGTCGCTGTCAACAGTACAAAGAGTTCTCCGACGTTACGAAGAAACTGGTTCTAACCTACGCAGACCAGGAACGGGCAGAACCAGGTGTACCACAACACGAGAAGACCGATACTTGGTGAACACCATGCTTCGAAATCGCTTTCTCACAGGAACTGAACTCACAAATCAGTTTCGATGCCTCGGAGGAAGTAACCCAAGTGCATGGACAGTAAGACGTCGGCTTGCTGAATCTAACTTAAAACCCCTTAGACCTGCAAACGGCCCTAAACCGGAGCGTGGGCATCGTATTTCAAGACTAAGATATGCCCAGAGCCACGTAAATTGGAGTATTGAAGATTGGTCAAAAGTTATGTTCTCCGACGAATCAAAATTTATGCTCTACAAGCACGATGGAAGACACAGAGTGTATCGAAGACCAGGGGAAAGATTCAAGCAAGCATGCATCGAAGAAAAAGTAGCCTACGGTGGTGGGTCTGTACTTGTGTGGGCCGGAATTTCTTCTGAAAGTCGCACAGAGCTGGTGATCATAGAAAACGGCTCTTTAACTAGCGTAAGATATGTGGAAGAAATCCTCAATGATCACGTTGGTCCATTTATGATCAATTTAGGTGAGGATGCTATATTTATGCATGACAATGCCCGACCTCATACAGGTAGGATTGTGAATGACTACCTTCAAGAGATGAACATTACTCGTATGGAGTGGCCAGCGCGCAGCCCGGATATCAACCCGATCGAGCATGCTTGGGACGAGCTAGACAGATGCGTAAAACAACGAAACCCTCCCCCAATCACGCTTCGTGAGCTCAAAATTGCTCTCACAGAGGAATGGGAGAATATTCCCCAAAATCGTATAAGGAACTTGGTGTACAGCATGCCAAACCACGTAAACGCAGTAATGGAAGCACGAGGAGGCAATACAAAGTATTAAAATTCAAGAAAATCGTAATAAAGTTCAAAAATTTCATGTTTCCTATTTTTGTTTTAAGGAGAGATCAGCAGTTTTTTTCTTTATGTAATTTTGTGTTAATAAAATGTATGGTGACTCATATTTTTTTTACTTTCATTTAAGGAGTATTACATTGTCTATTAAATACAATTTATTGCATTAACCTATCATTTTTAGTTTCCGAGATTTTTAACATTCTTTAAGTGACCCGGATTCATTGCTCTCGAGTGTAGTTTAGATACATATCATATAAACCTAGTGCTCCTGTTAAATTTTTAAGGAATAATCTATAGTGTATGTACAATTAGGTACATAGTGACTTGAATACTGCAGAGACAACTCAAAAAAATCTAACATTATGTCGTAACATACCTATGACAATGTCGATAACAATTTTGCCCGAGACTTGTCAATCCGTCGGTGTCATGGAAAAACATCACTCGCATTCGTCGAAAACTAGCCACATTGAAGATGTAGCAATTGTATAGTAAACGAAAGGACTTCAGGAAGTAGCGACAGTCGATGACGTCTTCGTTGACTAGTTACTATATAGTGTATATGGGTGCTATAGATCTGTATTTCATTTGACGGGAAGCGTTTATGTACGAGAGTAACCTATTTCCCACGGCCCGCTGTAGTCTGTAGGCATAGTATAGTTGTTACGCAACTGTATATTTTGTGGTCCTGACTTCGATCCTCTGCTAAAGTTTCACACCTGTATCTCACAAAAGGGTTAGGCAGTAGTGTATTCAGTCTCATTCACCAGCTTTGTTATAAGCTTCATTCAATAGGGGTGAAGCATTTAGAGGGCGCAAGTGTATATGCAGGCTGTTACTAAGAAACACCCAATATCACTATTTCAATGTAATTTAGCTCACTGGTACACCATGACCTGGATTAGGAGTAAGACATGGACTTTTTAACCCCATAGCACGTTCCCGTGGGGTTACTTCTGACCTCACCGTGGATGAAGCCGCGGGCACAACCTAGCCGTCACCAAAATACAAGACATACCTTGCACTGGACTGACAAAGCAGGAAAATTCACCATCCAACTACAGTCCAAGCACCCTCAAAACATTTTTCATTGTTCTTAAGGGGCGTTTCCCGCAATACATCCTCGAGGTCCGCTTCCCTTGCAAAGTCAATTATTTTCGAGAGGACATCCTCCATCCATCTTACGGCTATGTAACTCGATATAGAGGACGTGCCTGAATATAAAATATGAACCTATACACATCTCAGTCTTTCATAGTAAAATTGAAAGTATTGCCATCTACTTAAAAAACAATCGTTTGCTACAGAGAAAAACAATGATATGTAACATAGAAGTTGATTCCCAGTTTAATCCACGACTATCGCAAAAACAACCAATAGACTAGGGGATAAAACACAGAAAAATCACAGATACCTAACCTAATCTAGAAGTCCAATCATCTCTCAGGGTTGAAACACTAGGAAAAAAAAGACATCGCCAAGTGGCTGGTCGATTCTTTAAGTGAACAGAGGGCCGGCCTATTTTTTTACCAAATAATCAGCACCGCCATACAATGTGGCAATGCTTCCAGCCTTTTGCACACTTTTCCTATTGACAGCGATGCGGACGAATTTTTTGATGCCCTATGATTCCTTCCCCTCTTTTTTATATACATGTACATATTATTATTATTTTAGGTCTGTTAACTTATATATTATGTAAATATTATCTTGTTTGAAACTTAATAAATAATCTCAACTAACGCATTTGCAACTAAAAGACAAACAAACAGCTAGATGGAGCAGGCAGCTTTCATCTGTTCCCAAATAAAATACCACACCTCTTACAAAGAAAACTGAAGGAGATACTCTAGGTAGGTACTCTTAACTACAAACCTCACGAACTCTCAAGGTAGGTATCTCCACGAATCTTTCTTTGACAAAAGTACCGTATCTTATATATCTTGTAAGTATCTAAGTAGTACGTTGGTCTCTTCAAAGCAATTAATACAACGTTCAAAAAGCGAACGTGGCGGCCATGTTAATTATTCAAAGATAAGATAGACGAAAGTGTGAAGCTCGAACGTCAGGTGGTTCGCTATACGGAAGCCAATTGTTAGCAGACGTATTTGGTATTCCAATGGAGGAATATATTGGAGATATCGTTTTATGATGTTTACATAATATTGTGTTACCTTTAAAATACGTGTTTCTTGTAGCGATATAGAACTCCATATCCGACAGGACAGAAGCATATTATATTTACCGCGTAACATGAACGAAAACTTATGTTAATTTTTTCTGAATATGTGTGCATAATTTTGCTAAAATTAACCCACATTCAGATTTGCTTGTTTCTACATATATTTTGGGTTTTTCTAAGCATTGTCCTTTATATTATTTAAACTTATTTATTTTGTTGTCTAACGAAATATACTGGACAGTTGTATTACGTCATCAATCAGAGTAGATATGAAAAACAAACAGAAAATCGAGACATGTCGTTGTTTAAGACTAATTAATTTATCTTTTGTGATTTTTCTCATGTTTTTTGATTCCCTGTGTGGGTGGAAACATTAACATTGTCATGTTGGCTCTTTTAGTCTATTATTGATTTTTTAGTTATAACAAGCAACACAGAAAGTCGAAACTTACTAGAGTTTTACACAACCTAATTAAATACATATATTACATGGCCATAATTGAATAATCTTGTTTTACCAACTTTTGCAATAAATTTTTAATGCATATTACTATTATTATTATTTATTTCAAGATAATCGGATAACAGAGATCCGTAGTGTTAGTAAAGTACCTTATACCTAGCGTTAGTATATACATAAAATAAAATAAAATAACAAATTTGGGTATGAGTCACCTTGTAAAGAAGACGAAACCAGTTTCTCAACCGGTCATCCTCTCCACAAAATGCCCCATAAAAGGGGAAAATACTACATAAGTAGACTCTTTAAAACAAGTAGTCTTTACATTATTATACAAATCCTATTGATTTTAAATAACTACCAGAGACAATTTTAAGATCAAATAGTCCCAGCATGTTATCGTAAATTCTTTTGATTAAATATCAAAATACATAAGAACATGTTAATTTTAGATGTCGCTTAAATTTTAAATCTTTCTTACTTGTTATACACATAATAAATTAGTAAGCAAAAGAAAACACGTGGAAAATCATGAACTATGAAAAGGTCATGTCCCACACTTTTTCATAATTATTGTAAAGTTGGGGAAATATATTATTTTTATCAAATTGACACGCCACGTCAATTGGCCGTCTTAAAGCCATTTCATAAAACTGTCAAAGGATGACAGTTGTGATTTGAATATACGGATAAATATTAAAGTTGGTAGTCAATTTGCTAAACAATTAAATTCTCTGACTGTACATATTCCTATCTACTTTTAACTTAATTTCGCAGATTTTTAATATGGCAAGCCGGGAAGCAAACAAACTCGCTAAACCCACAGGAATGTAAAGAAGCCCAAACCTCGTGTTTCGCGTTGGTTACAATTTTCAAGAGGACTCGGACCGTTTTGGCCCACTTTTGCCTGCACAGCACTTTTTAAACCTTTTATTCCCACAACAATGTCAAGCGGGCTTTTTACACTGTTTTTTCTGCTCCAGGGGCTTTAACTCATTACGTTTTTATAGCCAGGGTGTAATTGTGCCCAGCAGGGCGAAGGTACTCTTTTTTAACAGAGCAGGAATGAGCATTTATGATGACGCGCTTTGCTTTAATGATTTCAAAATAATTCAGTAAGTCTGGTTTTATTCACGATGTCTTCCTCACAATTAGTTAATCACGCCATAAAACATGACGCATAAAAAGAACACAAACAAAAAAAAACAACATGTTGAGGGAAAACCTGGGCAAATAATCCAGCTCGGTAGACACAACTTTGAGAATGAAACCGGCAGAAGGATTCAGTTGGAAAACTCCGTCAAGTCTTCTCGTCGCCTATCCCACAGTGTTTGAAGACTTCTTCAACCAGTGCGTCCTCCCCGTCATGACATATGGTGCCGAAATGTGGACACTGACGGTCGGTCTGGTCCACAAATTCAAGGACGCTCAGCGCACAATGGAGCGAGCTATGCTCGGAGTCTCTTTGAAGGATAAAATCAGAAATTAAATTATCTTGAAAAGAACCGAAGTTACCGACATAGCTTGCAGAGTAAGCAAACTGAAGTGGCAGTGGGCTGGCCATGTTTGTCGAAGGACCGATGGCAAGTGGAGCAGACGAGTCCTGGAGCGGAGACCGCGTATCGACAAGCGTAGTGTGGGGCGCCCCCCAGCAAGATAGATGACGATAGACGACCTTAAGAAGGTAGCTAGGACGGACTGGATGCGGAAGGCGGAGGACAGGGTGTTGTGGCGCAGCCTGGGAGAGGCCTATGTCCAGCAGTGGACTACAATAGGCTGAGTTGATTGATTGTTGATTGGCGGAACACATCAGTAAGCTAAAAAAATAAAATACCTACCATGGAAATGAAAACAAGACATGCAAACATACATACAATGAAACAAACAAGTTCAAATTCTGAAACCTGTCGGTATATTCTGATAAAAATCCACTTTGAAAACTTAGGTGAAGCGAGCTAGAAGTGAGCAGCAGTGCTATTCTCTAAAAATTTCATGAGCTTAAAGTGAGTTGTCATTTCACCCAATGCTAGGGATGGCACTATTGACATCACTTCAAGCTCATTTCACCTAAGTTTTCACGGTATGATTTTTACCGTGAACCTTCTAAGACTATAGACATTAGACTCAGATATCGCGCTGCCTGCGCTGCTTACATTATTCTAATTGAAGATCTAGCTGAGCTACCCCATGTTAGCTCTCAACAGTAATGCACAAGTATAAATAATAATAAAAGATCTTAATTCGCCCGACCATTACAGCGAAATAGAGCTAGGGAAGCTAGCCAAGGAACTTGGATATAAATCTATCATTAGACTCGTCTTTCGGTATGATGCTGTTTAGATCGGTACCTAAAGCTTATTTTTTTTTTTTCTTGTGATGAGATTAAATACCTAGGTACACTTATAACATCTACATTAAGCGCAAAATGCACTATTAAAAAACGTTGCAAACAGGCCATAAGAAACGCCAAATCGTTACTATCATTCATAAAACACGCAAATATGGACTGGAAATTAGCCAGACTTATGTAACGAATGGTGATCGTCCCGTGCATGATAAATGGTTTGAAAGTATCGGCACTTACTAAAGCTAACAGGTCAAGACTCAGAAAATATGAGCGAGTTATCATGAGAGATTTGATAAACCACTCCAGGATTTGATAAACCGACACAAAAGAAATGCATGAAATCTTAGACGGAAAAACAATCAAATAACCAAACGCATCAAGAACCACAGGATGTGCTACCTCGCACATGTTTACAGGCGCCGCGTACCACATCTGCTGCATGCAGCAATGGAATACAAGGCCAAAACTGAGAAGGTCGGTCGACCTATCTACACGTGGAACGACAACTTAAAACAGGACATGAAGTACTTCGACAAGGGAATCGATTTCTGGGTGGATATGGCTGAAAACAAAAACAAGATCAAGATCGCTGCTAGTGAAATATACAAAAAACTGGAAACGGATAGTAGCGAGAACTCCGACGACGACATCGAAAACAGAAACATCTAACACAACATAACACTGCAGAGCAAGGACATACAAAAGAACCGAGAAAGCAGTGGAACCTCGTCAAAAGATTCACGGGTGAAGCTGGAACTGAAGCACCTGGCCGCGTACTCTTTAAGAGATGCCCATCCATAGACAAATATCACCCATCTCTCCACTAATCCAAGGCTTACTCTAGGATGCATATCCGGTAGGCGCTTAAATCCTACCCTTTCCTACGGGCACGTCCTCCTTACAAAAACCGCGCCCCCCGGTCTACTTCTTGATATGCAATGGTCGCTGTAGCACCATGAACATGAGGCTACAGAAGCTAGTGCGAATCTTGGGGTTCATTCGATTAATCGAGTCTGGTCAAACCACGCTGGGATCGGTGCAATTCATTCATTCATTCATTCATTCATGTAAACACGTTTCGTTTAAAACTTAACTTCAAAATATCAGTTTTTTTGCAGGCACATGGTCTGCACAGTAAATATATGTACATCCTAAAGGTATCGATACCTATCACGGCTGCAGAGTTTCGCTAGCTAATTTCATTTGACCCTATATACCTACACAGCTATCTACACAGCTTTTATGACACGGGTCAAAAATGAAACTGCGATATAGCTAGGGTTGTCCCCACATGTGCAGAACATGTGTTCAAGATAATACTTGGGTATTGTTCGTAATAACAGGAATTCTAATTATATATTCCATTTACCTCCTCGTAACTCACACGTTTCTATAAACAAGATATTAATTTGTGATTCTGCAGGAATCCCTAATTATGTGTCGTCACGTCGTTCTGCGCAGGAGATCAGGAGCGGTTTATTGTTGGACGAAGTCACTGTATGGGCTAATTATATTAATTAAATACATTCAAAGGTAATTTCGTCAAGTAAAGAAAAAAATCATTTATTATACCGTTTCTATCTGGAAGAAGTTCTCGGAAACAGGCCAGATTTTGGCATTAATTCTGATATAGTGTGTATTCGTCCAATATTTAACAGGCCCTTTTCTCAGAAAATTAATAATTCTCTACATTTCTGCTTCCTAATAGGTCTCTATATCTACTTGTTACGAGTATATGGGTAAATCCACTTTGTGACGTTATCACGAAGCTGTTATTTTGTAATGGTTCTTTATATATTTTATCGTGAATAAAGTAGTCTTATTTCCATCAAATATAATTTCGAGAGCTATATGGACGTTTTAAATTATTATAATTTAGTAATTATTTATCATAATTTGCCGCGTATTGAATTTTGATCAACATTATTTATACAGTGAAACGGCACTGTCATTTGCAAAAAATATAAGAAATTTTGAATGTAATCTTCCGCTTGTCTCCAGTTTGCTGGCCTGGCAATATTTTGCATTTTTCTTCTTCTAAAACAGCACGAGACCTATAGCATTGCAAAAGTTTGCAGGCAGCAAGGTTTGTAGCCGCTCATGGCCCTGGGTGAGCCGTAATTAAGTATCTCTTAACTGGTGGAGGCTCTTTTAATGCACCCTTACCGTGACTCCCGGTAATCAGTAGGTAATTACCGGATGGCGCCTCTATGCCACCTGCTTTTTTTCCGGGGAAAAGCTAACTTTAAATTCTTGTTTCCCTTTGAGATCACACAAAAGATACAGTTATTTATAGTTTCCAGGATACGCGCAAGATCCTAGTTTCTACTGTGTACCCCTACCTAATAAATTGTGGGTTGTTATCAAATAAGGTCATTACACCAATCTTCGGCGATGTAATCTCGACCTCGTAAAACCTGATGTAGGCTTTATAATAAATTATTTAATAATACAATTGTCCTCTTTATTATTATGGGGTACATTTGGCAGATCCGACCGTGCCAAGGATGTTGGGCTGGCACGATGCCAACGGTGCCAGATGTTACTGTCATATTTTGAACGCTTAAATTTTGTTTGACTGTATTTTTTGGCAGTTTTTCAGCTATGATTGCCTATATTTTACGCTGCGACAACGCCAAAAGTGGGGTTAATGGGTTTTGTTCCATGTTTTTTAATGACTGGTTAATGTAGGGTTTCTACAGAGGCGGGGCAGTGATGCTCAAAAAAAAACTATGAACTTTCTTTCATCCGTAGATCGTCTCTTCCGAATCGTTCCAGATAATATCTTGATGATGCTTCTTTCCGTTGCTAAATGAGCGTTATTTCTATCAGTATCGAATTCTCGGAAATCGCAATTACGAAGAATCTAAAGATTAATTTCATTTCAGCTTTCTTGCCTCATTCAAAGATTTTTCTCCGTTCATAACTTGTTCTTTGAGCTCTAAGCAAGTAATTAAATTCGCGCTAAATCCACAAAATTGCCTTGGCTTCTGAAATAAGGTAAACTTAATCTCAAATATATTTAAGTGGGTATTTTCACAACTATCGAGCCACAGTATTTGTTGCTTTGAACTGGGGCTTCGTTTAAATGGTTCCAATCGTCCTCGAAGGATTCAGTTAATAACTATTAAATTGTGTACTTGGTTTTATTTTATTGTGGCAGAAGTTTGGTATTTACCGATCTTTCGCTACAGCTTAGAAATGTACCTAAGAGTTTTCTAGACTCAGTAATCGCGTGTTTTCCTGTCATCTTTAGCTTTCGAAACTCAACTCAAGCATACCTAAGCAAGCTCTTACATAGGCGCAAGCGTTATAATACCAACATTGTTCGACGACCCACTCAAGACCACTTCAAACTTCCCCTCTTAAAGTTAGCGAAGAATTTATAATAACAAGCTCGACTTTTTTAAACGACACACGTGTGTTCTTATAGAATACCTGAAATTCTGTCCCCTTGAAGTGGAAAATGTTACTCTCCCATATTGCGAATTTCTCGTCTTCCACGTACCTAAATTAACTGACAGTTTCAGACATAAAGTGTGTTTTCGGTAGAGTATGCGCAGGTTCAAGTAGACTCATTTGGAAGGGTGTTACGAGAGACGAAGCCTTTGTTTTATGAAACTGGAAAAGGCTTGATGAAGAAGCATGGCTGTGTTCGGACATCTGTATATGTACATCAAAGTAACACTGGATACACGGTTCCTAAGGTTTCTCATCTCGTCTGCAAAGTCTTTTGTAGTTAAGCTACGTATAGCGTTGGTAGTTTCTCGGGATGAGAAAAAAATATAAGACTTAACCAACCTCTGGGATCACTGAAGCAATTCTTTTCTTTGATTGCAATACAGAAGTATGAAAAATGCATAGCTTTTTCAAATAACTCTCAAGCAAGTGTAAGTATGCACCAATGTACAAGACCGTAGATTTTTCTTTTATATGACAATGAATTATTATTATAAACTGAAGGCTTATGCACACGCGGCTGCAGTTAAAATTAAAAGTAGCATCATAACTCACAGTGATGGATGTCATACACAACATTACAGTAGGTTAAGTTAACTAAGCTAAGTACATTTACCTGATACATTTAGGTGCCTTACCTAAAATGGTTCACAAATATTCATCATTTACTTATATATTCATTTTTCATTCATTCATTTATTGTATTTTTTTATTTCTCGACAACATTTTTCCCGTTTTCCTGCATTCATTTAAACGCTATAAACTTAATTTACCACCGATTATACGGTTAGTACAACATTAATGTAGTCAAACGAAACGCCTACATAAAATTTTACAGCAATATCGCCGTTAAGCGGACCATTGCGCTTTTGTTTTTCGCAATCGCTTTTAAAAATAAAACGTTTAGCGTTCCGTTATTTCTAAACGCGAATGTTTTAGAGAGTTTTTTAGTGTTCAAATAGTGTTAAAGGTAAATTATTCATACGTTTTGTGGCTATTCCCTTTTAAAAGCAGCAAAAACATCCATAATCTAAGTGCCGATAGGAATCAGCTTATAACCTTAACAGTTCCGCAGCAGGCGTCGGGTATGACAGATGACCTCGCGGTCTGCTGACCTTGCAACGAGCTACACTACAGCGCTATAGTTAGGGCAGCTAAATCGAATTGTAGATTAGTTGTCGGCGCTAGATTTGTTTGAATGCTTGGTGTTTATAATTCCGATGAGTTTGTGGATGAAGTCATGTTTTCATTTCACATTGTGAATTGCATAATTAAATCAGTGAGTTTTGACGCTTTGTTGCATTTAAATCTGAATCTAAAGGAATTAAACTGAAGCTTTTCCAGATATTTAATACCTACATTTGCAACAATAAACAATGCCCACTTACGGATTACGCCATGACACGTCCTTTTTGCAAAAAAAAGTCGCTTATGAAAGAAAAGAGCAAATATTTGGTGTTTTTTTACTCAGGACAGAATGGAGATTACACAGTATATTTGCTGAAATACTTAGATTGTTCCGTGTTACACGCTTTCTCCACCCTACACCTGATTTGGTGACCCATATCTAAAGGCTTACCCTACCCTTAACCGTCTATAAAAAATGGTCAACGTACTCGTACGACAAACTCTATAATATACTTAACTTAATTTGGGGAAGTCAATCGGGATTTAAGGGTTATCCCTTAACAAGATATTATTGAAAAAGTGTTTCTTTAACATAAGTATCGGAAGAGCTCACAGCCTGATTCTTTGGCATGGGATCCCGGACGCAATCCCAGGTCTGGCAAACTATTATTGGGTTGGATTGGGTTCATTACGAGATTCTCAGTAGCGGTTCGGAGTTCGTATTCTTGCACGGTCAATGACAATTGGATAGGTTCACTCCATTGGACTTATACATAGATAACTGGTGTTTAGGTACTATACTATACAGGATGGCAGGGACATCGACCCGCAAACTGTAACCTTGAATTCAGCACATGATTCTAGAACCACTAGCGTGGACATTTTACGTAAGTTATCAAAAAAAAACTGCTGTAGAACTGACGAAAAATTTCATAGGTACCTCTACTATACCAGTAACCCTTTGGATTGAAAACGCTTAATGCAATGAAAAGGTGCTCACAATAAGGACCTCGTTCATTGCAGATATTGTAACATAATCCGTGCCTGCTGTATTATGTATTCATGTGTACCAGCCTGCCTTGCGGTGTTGGAACCTTGTGCACACAGATATGGTCTGGTTCCTATTCATACATACCTACATGGAACGCTGTTTAATGGCTAAATTGTTTGCACCATATGGCTAGCGGCCGCATACTAACCATACTTAATCGTAGCAACGAATTTGTCTAGAATATAAGTTGAATTAACGTAAATTTAAATGAAGGCGGATGGAGATGCTTAGAAGAGAAAGGCCTGCTGCGACCCAAAATAAATAAGATAGTGACAGGACGATTGTCATACAAACAGATTACAGAAAAATGTGCCCTGGCTCCAGAGTTAGGTTTAAGTAGAGTACCTAGTTAGAGACCTGTATTTCGGGAGCCAGAACACTAACATAATGCAATATTGCTTCTCCCTTATAGCAAATAGCAGATAATATAATAGTATGAATATGACCAAAACCTTTCAGGAACATTTGCAAAATTTGAACAGAATGTATTGAGTAATAATTAATTAAAGCGCCAATCCGTAACATACATCCAGGCAAACAAACAAAAGGACAAAAATTCCAAAAACTATATTTTCGGCATCAGACTCGTTCCCACAACTCGTAGCAATTACTTTTTTCAAAAATATTCAATGTTAAGATTTTATTTCGTTATTACTATTGTACTAGGTAGGTACCCACCCCCCTTCCCAAACTTTCCTCCATCCCACATAATTATCCTCAATACACGCACATACTCGTATACACACACACACACCAACACAAAACTTAAACACAATACACATAATTATGATTTGCCTTTTTAAATTAATTATTATTTTGTTGTATACTTTTTTTTAAATGATTATTATTTAGTTGTATACTTTTTTTATACCTTAGTCTTTGTTTCCCGTTTGACGTGTACCAAACTCCATTTTTTTATATTTACTATCCTAGTGAACTTAAGAGAGCCCTGACACCCATAATACAAATTCAATCTTGGCTTGGGTGTCAGTAGTGTATAAGTCTGTATTAAGTACAATTCTTAAAACTAAAACTTGTATAAATATTGTTATGTCATGCGGTGACATTGTGAATTGTAAGTTGGAAATAAAGATTTTTATTATTTTTTATTATTAGATGAACAAATAAAGATTAACTTTTAAAACCCAATTTCAGACAGATATTCTGTGGGAACTTACAACATTTTCCAAATCGTCTATGTATCCCATTAAATTTTCCTCGTTGTCGTTAATTTTCAGTTGTACAAGCAACGATATATTGGAAGTCTAATTAGGAACGTCCCACCCCGGTCATAATGAAAGCTTTCGCCGAATTTTCTTGTTGGGTATAAATAATGTGTGCACAATATGATTAGGCCACGCTATAGATATCTATTCCGTAGATAAGCCATGGAACTAGTAATGCCGATACTTACACCTGTATTCACAAACAATACTTGTTAAAGGAAAGTAGCAATACTATGCGAAGTAAGGCATTTCTCAATGCATTTCATATGACAAGCCTTTAAATTCATAAACATTAAGGGACGCATAGTGCCGATCGCCACTCAAGTATTGTCTATGAATAGATTTTTGGAACCCTGTGCATCTGCGCGCACTGTGAGACCTCATAGTAATGTTTGTGAATACGGATATTATTATTTTTACAGATTACCCTGTGTTTATTAAACTGAGCGTTATGCCACAGTAGCCATCTGATGGACTGTTAATATTTTAGCTAACCGAAGTTTCATCTCACATGAGAACGGACCACAGATTTGGTTAGGCTTTCAGTAACCGCTGACATATTGCTCATCTATTAATCCAGTCAATAAACGAAACTGTCGAAATCCAGTGGGGATTTCGATAGTTTTGTCCTTCGTAGAGTACCTACTCAGATTTCCTGAGTATCATTGTCATTATCAAGTTAAGAATGAGTGTAGATTTCAGGTGTAAAATGCTACCCACGTTACGTGCCATAATCCCTACACCCACACTCGACCCCTTTTTCGGGCAAGGTGGGCAGATTACGTTCGACCCTGTCTGCTTTCACACTTAACTTCAGATATATATGTAAAGAGACTGGTAAATAGAATATCATATTTACTCCTTATCTTATTACACACCGCATAAAAATAATACAAACACAAAAACACAATCTGGAAAGGCGGTATGGCGATATATTGTCACCCATCGAGAAGTAACATTTTTCAAGTACTTATACAATATCTCGATCTACAGTTATTGGTTCCCGGAAAAGCTGGAACCGTTTTATTAGGATGTTATTGAACTTACCGTATTTTATTCGTGCAAACAGAATATTTCGACCTACAAGTTAATGGTTCCTAGAAGTGCTGGCGAGAATTTAACGCCTGTATTTGGGTGCAAATAGTTTATTGAAATTTTATAACGAACGAAATGTTGTCTTGTTATTTTTCCAGAAAAGTTAAAAATTGCTTCCTCCTCCAGCTCTAATAGGATCTTCAACTGTTTTATTAGGTTTTTTAAAACTTTGATGAACTTTTTTTTATACTTGAATACAATAGTTTTAGGATTAATTCAACTTGTAGGAGGAATTCAACGGGGTAATTGCGTAACACATCAGTAGGAATGTCTTTTATTTTGACAGTTCAACAATATTCATAGCGTTATTTACGTTGTTGAGGAGACACGTTTTTCGAACATATGAAGCTATATCCTTCAAAATGCTTCAGATGATTGATACTGTGATAGGGTGGCTGATATCGCTGAATAGTACTGTGACACCATTGCAATTGTTAAGGTTACGAACTTATGTTACTGGATGGATGTAGTTTTCAACAACAAATAACTAATCCTATCATGAGGATCACTGAATCGAATTATTTTGTGTCACTGAAAACGAAAATATACTGAAATTAAAACATTAGGGGCTGACTTTTCAATACTCATATAATTTTTATCCGAAGAATAAATATTGCGGTTTGACAGCTTTTGTATAGAAATTCTGTCATACTGTGATATTTATTTTTCAGATATAAGTTATCTGAAAATCAGTCCTTAGTAAATTGAAGTTAGGAGATTTTCTCTCAGATCAAGAATAGAATACAATATAACATTCTTTATTAAGTGCACCATGTGGAACAGATAGAAATTTAGAAATTTTACATAGGGTTAAGGGGGTATTTTACAATGGGCGGTCTAATCGCTAAGAGCGTTCTTTTAGTTAAGTCCGGTTCCAAACCCAATAAAAGTTCAATCATAGTGACATTTAATAGCCGACCTATTTGTTACAAAACTTCAAACCAGAGAGAAAAAAAAACAAATGGAGAAGTTCCAAGGCGAGGCGGCGTCCTCAATCGAACGTCGAGTTCGCTTCCGGTGGAGCCTACTTCCGCTCCCACGCCGTTTCCGCCTTACTTGTATAACATAAGCTATGTTGAATTAACTTAGCAATTGTATATGTATAATAACTGTTTGATTTGCTTGACATTTTTCTTTTGTTGGGGAAATGTCCATTTAGTAAGAATAGTTTTGTACAAGCTTATTAGTTGTTAATAGAATAAGTTTAGGGAAAGTGGACTTTTATAAAATCCTTTATTGTTCGACTAGGTGCGATATAAGAATCCTTGATCCTATATCTAATGAAACAGTCGCAATCGGCGAAAGGATTCAGAACGGTTCAAACTTGAGACACGATTCAACACCCTCTTTTGGTCCTAAGTTCCGAACGTACTATCTCTCCAATCCAAGGGCGTTGGAAGGTCAAGCGTGACTCGGTTGCCGAATGACATCTTCACGATGAGGTTTCAGCCCTACGATGGAAATACGGAAATCTTCTGTTGGATGAGTCATTATATCAGCAGTGTGAAAGCTTTCAACAACAGTTACTGGTAAAACATACGTAGCTACAAGTAGTAGAATTAAGACATTACAAACAGCAACCGCTCAACTCGACTATACAAAACCAACTAAGAGGATTTGTATTATTAAAGATTCCAAAGAATTGAGAACCTCCTCCTTTTCTTGAAGCCGGTTGTAAAGGATTAACAACTAGCACGGCTGTCTAAATGCGGACAAGATCTAGAATAGAATCTGGGTAGATGCATTAATCCTGCTGAAATAAACCAAAGCACGTCTACAAATAGACGCAAACTCAAAACTAATCTAACGTGAATGCAGCTACTGGATGTCCTGGAATGCCTCTCAGGATCAACACGCTGGTCAAACGTCGAGTCGGGATTGGAATTGATGCTAAGGAGGTATAGACATGTCGATATTGTCTGAGGATTCAGTGTTAACTTATGAGAGATACCTAATATACCGATACACTGAAATTTTACAGGATGGCAGGGACATAGACGCGCAACCTGTTACCTTGGATTCAGCACATGATTCTAAACACCCTCACGTCGATAGATTTCATCGGTTATTAAAAAAAACTTAGCTGTTCATACATTTTGACCGCGTAGGTATTGCATTTTCCTATGAAACAGCAGATTTTTTTTGTAAACCGACAGATAATTTCTACACTAGAGGGTCTAAAATTATGTGCTTAATTCAAGGTATCTACTAGCCTGTATTGTCAACTGCAGGACAAAGGTCTCCCTCTCCCTTTTCCGCACAATTCGGTCACATGATATTTTTATTTATTAATTGAGTTGTCTTAACAACGAGATTGAGTAACAACTTTTGAGAAGCGCAAGATTGGAGAATGTTTCTATTCCTGTAACCAAAATCTCGTGACATTTCTCCCGAGCTCGGTTTCAAAATAAATCACCAACTTATAAAAAGAGCTGGCGTATCTTGTTAAATCTTGCGAGGTACGAAAAAAAATTAAAACACAGGAGAAAGAATGTAAGAAAGGTCAAACGACAATATCCCTTACTTTGATGTTATTAAAAACTTTTTAAATTTCATAAATGTCGGTGATGATATAAAATTATAATTACTTTTGTTCGTGAGCAGTTTCCACGGTGACAACACTATCGCATTGCTGGTGTTAGTAATAAGGAAACTTCTTTCTTTGATCTTGTCATTTAACTAATAACTTCAAATGACTCAGATAGATACTGCCTGCTTAAGTTTCTTCAAGGTTTTACCTTCAAGGTGATTGGTAAAGATTCCTTGTTTTATCCCACTTCACCGATAAAAGAGTTCTCGGTGAATATGTTTGAACGGATCATAATCACACATCATTATGTACTTGAACTACGAAAACGGCCAATAATGCTTCGTCGCATAAGGGCGCTTTTTTACAAACATGGCCATTAATGTGGGCCTGCGGTTAGTTGTATTTTGGTGTACTATTGATATTCGATGAATATGTGGGACAAACACAAACATCTACTACAATTTGATACAATCTTAGATCAATTTCCACATAGAATTTACTTCAAAGCCTAGCCAGAGCTTAACTCTCGGCCTCAATCTTGTGTCGTGCGTGGCTATTGTAGCCGGTAGAGGGACATAATCTTATTGCTCCAATAGTCATAGAATACAAAATCAAAATTTTGCTGGATATGTGTCTCATGGTGGTATTACAATGAATAGTGAAGCGTTCTTCTGATAACTAAGATTAATATAGGTCCCGGAATATTCATAGTTTCTTAATTGCATCCCTTCAAGTTTCCATATGTTTTTCTTGTCTAACCAAACATACTTTCCGTTTTCAGAGAAGGGCATGTACCTCGGGTCGCCCTGCGAGTTCACCTGCAACCCTAAGCTCATGCACGTGTTCTGCGACCCCACCACCGCCTCTTGCCAGTGTGACCCCAAACACCCTGTCTCCGTCGGTGTGGCCCAGGGATGCGCTAAAGGTAAGCAGGTTTTGTAGTCCTTAGGCTGCTTTACTGCAACCACCACCACCACGCCTACTGTCGAACGTCTAAGCATTGATTTACTGCTAGAGTAGAAAAGGAGATCACATAACACGTAACTTTGTTAACTCGAAAGCGTCCAGAACACCCATAACACCCTGGAGCGTTTAAAATGTCGTACAATGAAATAACCATAACCTGACAGTAAATAGTAGATGTTAAAAGTTAATATGTAAAGGCTAAGATTATCAACTCTGTGTCTTTTGTAAGCTGATCTGGATGCAGTGGTCCCGATTTTATCAGAACGTTTAACTTTACATAAGGTGTTTATAGATGTTCTACGACACGCTTAACAAGCACGTTCTGTAAACCGTGCGAACCAAAGGACCACGAGACGTATTAGGACCAAAAACGTTTTGATGCGCCAAAATAAATTTTCTGACTAGAAACATTAGAACTGTGAACTGTTATCACTAGGGCCGAACATGCAAGTGAAGCATGTTCACAGTCGGTTTCTGCTTTAAACAAGTATTTTTTTGTTGTGTCTAAAAGTCATAAATCTCGTCTGTGAGGTTAACGTTAACCAAAGAGTATTTGCATACAATGAACATGTTAGAAGTTTGGATTCAGGTTATCTATTCTATACTTATAATAAATCTGTAGAAGTGAAAATTCTGTACATTGAAAATATCAAAAAAATAAATGGCAGGGGGTGTTACTAGACCGACACCGAACCCAAAAATGTGATTAAAAAAATTTTTGTCTGTCTGTCTGTCTGTCTGTCTGTCGGTCTGTCTGTCTGTCTGTCTGTCTGTCTGTCTGTTTGTTCAGGCATCACGCAAAAACTACCGGTTTGATTACGATGAAACTTGGTATAATTATTCTTTAATATCCTGGGCACCACACTGGGTACTTTTTATCCCGAAAAAGTATATACAATAAAAAACAAACTTAATTTTGCGGTTCGATCCCTAGACCAGATTACTGCACCAACCGCAAATAATAAGTTTGTCGTAGGTTAAGTCACCCGCAATGGAGTTCATTTTATTCCTTTTAGATTTTAGAGTTATTTAGGTTTATTTTTATATAAGTCGTAGGTATAGATTTTAATTTTAAAGTATAGGTAGTATATTTGATAGTGTACGTAGTGACCGTAGGTTATTTTATAATACTGTTAGGTAGGATTAGTCATTCGTATAGATATTAGTTTTTAGGGATTTTGCTTATTTATTGAGT
This sequence comes from Apamea anceps, assembly GCA_951799955.1. Taxonomy (NCBI): domain Eukaryota; kingdom Metazoa; phylum Arthropoda; class Insecta; order Lepidoptera; family Noctuidae; genus Apamea; species Apamea anceps. Next base: position 1,875,402 of record OX637504.1, on the reverse strand, counting down.
TTAGATTAGTTATCATCAGAAATAGGTTTATTGAGGTAGGTAGGTATTTAATTTTCTGTTATTGAGTTTTTTTTTTAATTAGGTAGGTACTTTTTTTTTTTTTTTTTTTTTTGTTTTGGCAGGAGTGGGAAATCCTCATGGACGCCCAGACTGCCTCACTGATGAGCCAGTCTGGGCAGTGCCGGACTCTTACCGGCTAAAACCCACTCCTGCCCCTCCAGTGTCCCTCTGACATGGGAATCAGAGCCCTTGCTCGCAATCGTTGTGCCTTTTTTGCGACTGTTTTGTTAGAGGCCGAAGAGACCACGCTCTATTGTGCGATCAATTTTGACTTTGAATTTTGAATTTTACTATTTTACAACGCTACTTTACTACTTTAAATATGCTACTACTTTAATACACTACTACATTAACACTACTGACTTTAAACCAAAATGCTTAGACTAAATTTATATATATTTCCTGTTGCTTTTACCCAATTTGTTATGCTTTTCTTATTTATTTCAAGATTTTACTATTTTTAAATGTTGTTGTCCCCAATACTATTTTGTGCCTTGTAACCAGTTTCCATGATATCTTCACTATATACTCATTATATGCTTGTATATCACAGGTTTTATCACACAGGTATATTTCAACCAGCTTGACACTGCTTGTCGGTTCCACTAGAGTTGACTCACGGTCCAATATAATTACAGCCACTTTCTCACGAAAGTGACTCCAATTACCATCCCCCATTGAGCCAACCCCAGTGGTCCGCTCAATGCGTCTGCAATCTGGCAGTGTCAAACTGGTCGCCCCTCTATAATACCCGGAAGTGGGGGCATCGACAACTTTAGCAATAAGCTATCGATGCTCTTGCGAATGCGTCCCACTTCCTTCGTATCGGGCACAAATCACTGAATGCATTGTGCGAGTGTTCTCCCAGCTTGGCTCTGGTGCAGTTCACGCACGCCGCTGCTTCGCCGATCTGTTTTTGTGGGCAGTCCGCCTTGAGGTGTGGACCGCCGCAGTGGCTACACAGATCGGCTGGCTCCGTGCACAGACGCTTTCCGTGCCCGTATGCCAAGCAGCGGGTACACTGCACCAGAGGCGTCTGATCTTCGACGCGCACTCTCTGGAGGTCAATGCGAAGCTTGCCCCCTTCGAGTGCCCTCTTCCAGATTGCTGGGGTAACACTCAGCACAATGCTATTCGTATACGGGTTTCGGCTCTTCTTTCTAAATCTAACGCACATTTTGAGTTCCTCGTCCCCGAGGCCGCGAAAGACCTCCCGGTTCTGGTTCTTAAGGGCTCTCAGTACCTCCTCGTCACTATGCACTGACAGCACGTCCCTAAGAACCAGGAGCGGGTCCCGATTTTTCACCGCCTCGACGACGAGGTTCTCTCCGGCCGATTCCAGTCGCTTCTTTAGCTTGTCCCTCTCCTCCTTGGTTGCGCACCCCATGATGACCTTTTGGTCTTTGGCCTTTCGGACCCTCTCAACTCGCACCCAGCCCTCCTTCGCGTCCACCGCTTTCCTTACTCTTTCAAGTATTTCGGCCCCAGTATCCATCTCCTGTGTTGAGGAGACCACTACGGAGTGCAGCGTCGTTCGCTCCGGGGCTTGTGCCCTAGTGTGGCTATTACTCCCAGACGCTACACCCGCGTACGTTTTCTCCACAACACATTCCCTGCTAGCCAGACTGTCTCGCAGCTTGGCCAATTCATCGGAGTTCTCCTTTATTAAGGAGATGTGCTCCTTCATTGTCGCGACGAGCTCAGTCTGGCTAACAAGACTCTCTGGAATGGACCGGGGACAAAATTTTTCGCGAATTTGTCAGTTTTTCCTAGTGGGAACGTTTCAGGGAGCTCGGGATAGAATTAATTTGCTGAAAACAGCTTGAAATTGCGTCACCGGGATGCAAAGTTATATAGGTTTGTACAAAAACAAGTATCCCTTAGGTAGATTTTGGTCAGTATGTAGTACTATAGAAATGCAAAAATTTCTGGAATTTTAGATGTTGTATGTGGGCTAGGCGCACGGGCGAGGTGTCAAAAGACGCGTCTCCGCGCGGGCTAGCTGACTATGTAGTTTCTGGAATTATTCCCGAACAAAAATCGGGAATTTTACTGGAAAAATCTGTTTTACGGCCAAAATTTAAGTGAAAACCTCGAATAACACCACCAAAACGGGACTCGAGTTCGCGGAACGCGCACGGGAGTCCAGGTAAGGCGGGTAAGTATCTATTTAAATTACTAAAAACTGGGAATAATCTGGAATTTTGAAGAAAAATTTAGAAAAGTGTTCCTTAAAGGGAGTTTTGATGAAATTTTTGCAAGTCAAAAACGAAAAAGTGTTTTTCGCGAATTTGTCAGTTTTTCCTAGTGGGAACGTTTCAGGGAGCTCGGGATAGAATTAATTTGCTGAAAACAGCTTGAAATTGCGTCACCGGGATGCAAAGTTATATAGGTTTGTACAAAAACAAGTATCCCTTAGGTAGATTTTGGTCAGTATGTAGTACTATAGAAATGCAAAAATTTTCATTAGGTAGGTACTTAGGTAAAGATATCATATAGGTGCCCTCTTAATCACCACTAATGAGACACAATTGGTTTTCTATTGTAATTAGCCACAAAGGGCCCGCGAGATAGATGGCATTCTGGGGAAGCACATAGGTACATTTTATCCTGTTAGCACGTTCCTGTGGGATAATTTCCGACATCCACGCGGGCGAAGCCGCGGGCAGAAGCTAGTTATGTAATAATTCTCATATATTCGTGTGAGTAAGAATAACATTGAATTTCTGACATTCCATCGACCTTACATATTTTTTTTTTTTTTTTTTTTTTTATTAGTTTATCTTGCAATCGGTTGTAAACCTTTAGCAGATTTTTTGTGCGGATATTAATTGCTGAGGTTCATTCTTCCAGCGAAGAATCTGCCTCTCAAAGTTGTTTAGGCTTTATTCAATAAAGTCCCATATGTGGTGTCGTTTGAGCCTTTTCATGGCTATTGGTTCACTTAGGGCTGTGGCTAAGGTGTTGGTATGTGACGTTATTCGATATTTGTATGAATGTATCCTGTGTTCTATTTCTTCTTTTACAGTTCTGATCTGCAGATGCTCATGTAATTCTGAGGTCTTCATAAACCAAGGAGCATTTGATACTATTCTGAGCACTTTATTTTGAAATCGTTGGAGTATCTCCACATTTGAGTTCTTCGCAGAGCCCCACAGCTCAACTCCGTATGTCCAGACAGGTTTTATTACTGCTTTGTAGATGAGTACTTTGTTTTCCAGTGATACGTGTGATGCTCTTCCCAAGAGCCAGTTTAGTTTCCGAAGTAGGATGTTAAGCTCGTCACGTTTTTTCTCTATGTGGTATCTCCACGTTTGTTTTCTGTCGAGATGTACGCCGAGATACTTAGCTGTTGTCCCGTGTGGAAGTGGGTCATCTCCGAGTTTAACAGGTGGGCAGTCATCTTTTCTGAGAGTAAATGTCACATGCGTTGACTTGCTGGCGCTAGCTTTTATTTTCCATTCTCTCATCCACTTATAGACTTTGTCGAGGTGCTTTTGTAACATTACTGAGGCCATATGAGGGTTTTTGTTATTACACAAAGCAGCCGTATCATCAGCGAAGGTGGCACAGAGAACTTCTTCTGACGTTGGTAAGTCTGCGGTGTATATAAGGTAGAGTGTTGGACCTAATACGGAGCCCTGGGGCACGCCAGCCTGTATGTTGTAGAATTTCGAATACGAGTCATTAATTTTTACCCGGAAGAATCTGCCCTCTAAGTAAGACTTCAATAATACGTACAGGTTATGTGGTAGTTGTTTTTTTATCTTAAATAACAAGCCCTGGTGCCAGACCTTGTCGAACGCTTGTTGTACGTCCAGGAATACAGCCGAGCAGTACTCCTTTTGTTCTAGGCCCTCTCGTATTTTATTCACCACTCTATGCACCTGCTCCACGGTTGAGTGCCCTATTCTAAAACCGAACTGATGTTGTGGGATGATGTTGCTGTCTTTAAGTATTTCATTAAGCCTACGTGCAGCGACTTTCTCAAATAGTTTGGACATAACAGGCAGTAGGCTTATTGGCCTGTATGACGACACAAGGTGCGGTGGTTTTCCTGGCTTTGGAATCATGATAATTTCCGACACTTTCCATATTTTCGGATAATATCCAGTCCTCAAAATTCCATTAAAGAGCTGTGTTATGAAGACGATGGCTTTTCTTGGTAGTTGACGCAGGATTTCAGCAGTTATAAGGCAGTATCCAGGGGCTTTATTCAGTTGGAGACCGTTTATAATCCTCCAGATCTCGCGAGGTGAGCAGTACTTCAATGGTAAACTGAGTTGTAGATCTGTCTCCAGATAGTTTTGAATTTCCTTATCGCTTGCTGTGTCACCGGAATTAGGAGCGAATACATCGGCTAAGAAAACTCCAAAGGCCTCGGCACGTTCGTCGTCTTTTCTTGCCCATACATTATTTCCCTTCTTTAAAGGATGCTGAGCAGTTTGTGGCGCATTTTTGCTATGCCTTACGGTGTTCCAAAGGGAGTACTCGTTTTTAGCTGTAGCGTCCAGATTTTCCAGTCTGTTTTTCAGGGTCTCATTTTCGATATCCTTCAGATATTGCTTCAGGTCTGCGGCCGCTCTATTGAGATCCCGTCTGTCAGAAGTATGACGACTGGTATGCCAAACTCTCCTGAGCCTCCTTTTTTCCAGAACCTTACTCCTTATTTCCTTTGAAATATTTTTGTATCCTGGCCTAGTAGGTGTTGGTGTGCATTTCCATGCAGCTGTCTGGATGAGATTTGTGATGTTTATAGCAGCTTCATCAATGTCATTGTTTGTTTTTAATGGTACTTTTAGGTTCACGTTTGCCTCGATGTATTGTCTACATCCAACCCAATCAGTTTTCTTGTTGTAGAGCTTTTCTTTGAACTGTCTTTCTATTATTGATGTGCTAATAGTTACTATCAGAGGGGTATGATCTGAACTGCTATCCAGGCAATTTTCAGCACTTAGGTACATGTTAGAAAGTCCCTTATATACAAAGAAGTCCAGTAGGTCAGGGAGTTTTTTCGAATCTGTTGGCCAATATGAGGGTTCACCCGTACTCAGGATGTGTAATTGGTTTTCGTCGAGGCTTTTTTTTCAGTTCTCTTCCTCTGGGTAATGTCAGTCGGGATCCCCAGTAGACATTTTTAGCGTTCCAGTCGCCGCCGCATATAAATCTTTGCCCAAGAGTTTTGAAGAAATCTGTAAAATTGTCTTCCTTTAGTATGTGCTTAGGGGGACAATATATAGCGGATAGGGCTAGTGAGCTCTGCTTATCCTGAACCATTACCGTAGTAGCCTGTATTTGGTTAGTTTTATACTCCTCCAGAACGTCATGTTTGATGTGCTTTTTTATTATGACTGCTGTCCCTGCATGTGCTGTTCCATCGGGATGGAATGTGGAGTATATACTATAGTTTTTGAAGGTACATAAATGACTGGGTGTTAGGTGTGCTTCAGAAACTAGAAGTACATCAATGTCATGTAGTGCAAGGAGTATCTCTACGTCTTGTTTATGTTTGACCAATCCATTTATGTTCCAGGTCCCAACTCTGAGTGTGGCCATTTTAACGTACAAGTTTACTGATGATTGTTGTGAGTAAATTCATCATAGTCGACATTTGGTCTAATAGTTTATCTAGCTTTTCAGCCTGTTGTGTGAGCAGAATTTCTAATTTGGGTTCGTTTTTAGCAACTTCTGCATATGTCAACCCATTTTTGTCATTAACATATTTTGGCTGTTTATTCTCGACTTGCGGTCTATTTTGTTCGGTTGCTGGTGACATTTTAGGTTCTACAGGGGATATGGTTTGGGTAGTAGGTTTATGGCCAATTCTTCTATTTAGAATCTCCCTGTACACTGTGCATCCTTTGTAATTAGCTGGATGTGAGCCTTCACACAAAACACACTTTGCCGGTGTGTTCCTATCTTTTTTTGGACACTCAGATGTTTTGTGGGCTTGTGCGCATTTCACACAGCGATAGGGCATCATGCAATAGTTTTTCGAATGCCCATATTGCTGACATCGTTGGCATTGTGGAATGGCGTTTTTTCTTTTAGGCTCTTCTATTACAACTGTTTGATGGTATATCGATTTTATTGTTTTAACAGCACTATTATTTGGGTTAGAAACCAGGTTCACAAAAAATGTAGAGGTTGGCTTCTTTTCAAGCCCAAACTTAACATTTATGATTTCTCCAAACACTTTGTTATCAGTTTTTTCAATTTCCTCTATTATGGCACTATGAGGGGTTGAGTGGTGCAGATTCTTGATGACGAATCGGTAGCATCGTTGATCCTTCCTGTTGAATGTGTGTCCAATTAGGCCTTTTTCACGGACTAGAGTCATTATTTTCTTATAAGCCTCAATGTCCAAGCTATTAATTCTTAGCTGATTTCTGTTGACGATTTTGAAGTTGAATTCTCCCTTATTTGCGACAGTTTGTAGGAGGTCTGTGAGTTTATTGACATCTTCAACGCCGTATAAGATAATGGGTGGAGCTTTGCTAGGTCGTTTTTGTTTTGGTGCGCTCTCGTCTTCGGTGAGATCTATTTGTAGGCCACTATATTTATTGGAGGTTTTGATCGCCTCTGGTGAGGGTGATTGTGAGAGCTTTTTGCGCTTATTGCTTCTGTTAGACGGAACTCTTTGCCATTCAGGTGGACGAGAAGTACTAGAACCAATAACTGTTGGTTGTGTATGTTGTTCTCTAGGTATTTTATTTTTGACCTCAAGCTGTTTTATGTTTGTTGGCTCTTGCATTTCTTTGCTTGTTGTGCTGCCTAAGGAGTTGCATCTAGGTCGAGATAAAAACAAACTAGGGTGGAAAGCTTGCTGAACATATTTCTTGCTGCCAGTAACATTCACTGCCATGGAAGCCTGGTCGCCTACTTCCATGGAGTCTTCGGTAACCAATTTCTCACCCACCGGCCCGGATACCGGAGGGCGCCGGGTGTTAGCCGGATCGCATGACAAACACTCGCTCTCATTATTAGACATTTTCATATAAAGGGGGGCTTGGGAAATAATCTCATAGCACTTTCCCAAGGCACTATGGCCACTCTTTTAGAAGATATTTAGTTCTTCTTGGCTAGTGGGAACCAATGAACGGGTTACTTCACCGCCGCCCGTGACTCGGCGTTGTTGCTCGTTTTGCACCACCCGGGGGATACGTGTAGGGTGGGCCTAGGAGAAGGTGGTAAATCCTACGGACGTGAGCAACTCCACCCCCACATATTTAAGCACAATAGCATCAAATATCAGAAAATTATAACAAAAGCCATTTTGACATTTGACATCACGTTTCCAAATACAACCTTCATACATAGTAACAGGGGCACGTGTATCTTTGAAACTGAAACCTTAAAATTATACGCAGCTGGATCAAAATCGTTCAATCGCTTCCGATATTAGTACTACGCCTTCGAGTCGGGTGCTCAAGGCCCCCTTTTATCCCTTTTGGAGCAAGTTTCGAAACTTGGGTGAACTAGTGATAGACTTATTTGTACAAGTATATCATGTTTTGTTGGATTGCGTCGGAACTTCTGTGTTTCGTTGTAGGTACTTAAATATTGGATATTTGTTTTTGTTTGGCTTTATGTAAGGGTATTTAAGAACGTGGTGGGCTGTAATAGATAACTTATCTATTCAATGATTACTTTAGAAAGGGGCAATTCAATGGTTCCATAGACTACACAAATCTTTTGTTGTATTTTCCATTTGAATCATAGACTCATTCGTCATCATCATCAATCAGAAATACATATATCCTCAACAGCTCAAAACATTAAAACCGTTTTCCTTCACCTTCCAGCTAAGAAATTGGGTGAGCAGTGCTTCTACCGCGAAACGTGCAAGGCATTCGACACGCATGCGTCGTGTGTGCAGGTCAACCACAATGCGTACTGCCAGTGTGACTCCGGCTACCATCAGACCAGCCACACCAGGCCGACCTCGAGGGTCTTCTGCACCGAAGGTAGTGGTTTGTTGTTTGTTTAGATAATAACTTTTTACAGAGTAAGTGAGAGGGGATCGTCATTGTCGATGCTTGGAAGGCCTATGTTCAGAAGCGGCTAATTAGTTGACGATGATCAGAACTTAGAATAGTGTTGCAATGCAATCATTTAAGCTTACAATTATGACTTCCAACCTATCAAGGATAAAGCATAGTCTCTAATTGAAAAAGTGAAAGACCCTTCCAACCCTTAGGAGCATTAATTAGTCGATTATAAGAACTGTTTGTCCAATTTTATCCACACCAGTGCAGTAGACTTTGCTAACAATAGCAACATAAGCAAAGTGGAATCCTTTTAAAAGAACTGTAAATAATAATAAAATATTAGCCAGGGTCTTTGTTTAAAGGTCTCCTCCTGTATCTGCCACTCCTTTCAGTCTTGTGCTGCTGCAGGCCAATTTTGGCCCGCTGTTTCGATCTCGTCTACCCATCTTTCTCGGAGCCGCGGTTTGTCTTCTTTTTCTGCCTGCCCACATTGATGCTGAAAGAACTGCTCGTTTTTATCTAACTAGCCTGTGTATTGCCCGAGTGCTGGGCAAAGGCCTCCCTCTCCCTTTTCCATCTTTAATATTATCACCTACTTTAATAATTCCGCTGGTGCCAGACCTGGTGTTGCTGACGGCCGACATGCCGACGCTGCTGGGCGTGGCGTCGGGTATCTTCGTGCTAGGAGGCCTGCTGTGCATGGTGTTGCACCTGTACACGAAGGCGCGCTACCACCCCACGCACCTGGCCGACGCGAGGCTCACGCCGCCTTGTCTGTACTCTCTTAATGACACAGGTACGATTTAGATCACCTGCATGAGTCAGTGTATTGCTAAGCTAGATATAGACTATGTCAAAAATCCAGCTAATTCCGTAAAAGAAACAAACTGTATGACTCTGCGCACACCAACTCTTGGTAACCACAGAGCTCGCTAGCTAGACCAAATGTTGATTTATGATTGAAGTGCTAAGCCGTCCTAACTTAAAAGTTTTATGCTGTCAAGATTCTTACCCCTCTTCATCAATATAACAGTAAGTTTCCCACTATAAGCTATGTCGTGCTGCACTACTCGCTCGTGTATGGTCGTGTTGCACTGGTACTCTGTCGCACGCAGGTGGCACGCTGAGCGCGACGCGCGCATCGTCCCGCGCGTCGTCGCGCTCGGGCTGCACGAGCGGCACGCTGGAACTGGAGAGCTCGGGCGGTGGGTCGCGGCGCGCGTCGCGGCGCGGCGGCGTGGCGGTGTCGGCGTCGCGCGCAGGTGCGGCGCGCACCGCGGCCATCTTGCTAATCTCGCGCCACCTGAAGGCCGTAAGGCGGGACGGCGGCGCGCACCCGCCTAAGTGCGCCGCCAAAGGTGATCTGGATAATGTATGCGGCGCGCTCCCATCATCTGCACGTCTGGGTATCCGGCCGGCGGCGCCTCCCGCGCCCGCCCGCAATGCAGGCCTGCTCCGCTCGCACGGGACGAGAATCAGAAATTTTATCAACTCAAAATTGTATGCGCAAATAGAGATATCGGAGAATACAGCGAGTGAACAGCATAAAAATTTCTACTCTGATGTTATCTTCCACATCCCCTAAAAGAAGCTCAATCCGTGAAGCCTTGGGCAGATGACCACTCATCAGTATTCTAGCCGAAACGCACAAACCGCAGTCCAACACAGTTAAAGCCATCTAGGATGTTACAAATATGAACCACAAAACTTTGTCTATCTTTCCACATGTTCCATCAAAAGCATCAGAATCGAGCGGAGCAGGCTGGCGTTGCGGAGGGTCGCGGGCGCATGAGAGGTCGTCGTCGGTCGTGTCCGTTAGATGTTGCGTCTCGGTGTTAGCAACCAGGACTGACTCCAGTCTGCGACTGATCCACCACTGTGCCACCGAATTTGCTGAATTTGTCCCAAAGATCCTCTTAACAGAACTGTTAGCTTCTGCTAATTCTTGTTTCAATGATTTGGGACCTGATTATTCCACTATTTTTGAATAATGTGTTATAAATAAATCATCTGAAGATAGTTTCTGATTTCACAATGGCCTGTTTATAAATGTCCTTTTCTCGTTGCGAAATTCCATCCATCCAGAATTTCAAAAACCTTCTAAAAACCCGGAAATATTCCACTCTGGTAACTATAGGTAATTATTTAATTACCTACCAGTTAAACAGGAAAGTTATAACTAATTGGTCTATTTTATTAAAATAATACAATACATACATCATTTATCGTTGCAATAATAATTACATGGAATTTCCTGTTTACTCGACTAATCAAATTTATATTATTTAAAAATAATAAGACTTAAATCAGTGCACAATTCAATTAATGCACGTCCTAAGTGCACCTTTTAGTGTTTATTTCCCAGAAACATTTGTAATAAATATATTCCAAAGTTGGTCCTTCTGCCCCTCAAATATACAATTTCGAATAAAATGGTTCGCAGTGCCCCAAAACATTTTTAGAATTTATTTCTTTTTCCCAATAGCCAGCTAGCTCCCTCTTCTCAGCACATTCGGTACCTGACATTTCTGGCGTAAGTACAGCTTACTGTGTGTGAGGCTTTACTCGTGATTGGCTGGGCTTGATGGAAACGTGGCGCGACAGTCGCAGGATGAAGTATTTTGGCGGCGCGAGCAAGATGGCCATGGTCCTTTCTGTCTATCTCTTTCCCACACGCCTTATTTGTATGTGCTAACGAAACTGAAGATGCAAAAACATGGGTTGAAGATGGCAGTGTATGCCAGAATTAAATGTATGTATTTTGAATTTGCTTAACACTTCACACAGTGCTGCATGGAAGTTGATCGCTTCGACAAATTCCATTTACTATTAACACAATGAATAAAGGAACAGACAATTGTTAAAAATATTTTTATTTACATCTAGCAAAAATTTTTAAACACTAACACAAACTTTTGGCTTCTTGAAACTCAATCAACTACACATCAACGCAGAGTCCAGAATCATGCAATCAATTCAGAAATACGTCACAGTTCACACGCTTAACTTTGCAGTTTACCTCAAAGATCACATTTTCTGCGATTGACATACATGTAGTACTGTTCGCAAGCACAATCGGAAGTGGGCGAAAGCTTCAGTTTCATGGGCCAGCTCCCCTGACGATCCCACTCTTTAAAATTATTACTGGTAGCAGAAATGTCAAAAATTTATGAAGATCTTCATATACTTTTGACATTTCTATACCGTTAATGATGGTGAAAAGTGATGTCGTCCAGGTGGGCAGCACTGCTTCTTCGCTTATATCTGTCGACACCTCACTGGCTGTGCATGTAAGCGTTTGCTTTCTGTCACCTATGTGTTTTATGGAACCCAACAGTACAGACTGACTAACACATTGATTTTTTGATGGATAAGGACTTTCATCAAGTTCCTTCTGATTCCGGATGACTGACCTTTGAACAATTTCCAATAAACGAAAACCACAACCTAATCTGACTCATTTTTTTTTTTTTGTTATTTTGAATACACGTCATACTTAACTGACTCATTATTATTTTCAGACATCTCTTTAACAATACTACAAACAGGTACTACCACAGTGACTCCTGAAAATTTAACAGTTTCACATAGTGTATTTTTGCAATTTCTGTAATTCCTCCGAACATTTCGTAAGTAATTAGATAGAAACTTGAAATACGTGTTTCTTTTAAGTATTTAGACTACATCATTTTTACAATGACAGAGATTGTTTAAATTAAATTGAAGTACATATGTAGGTTTTAGTTTCTCCACCCATTTAATCGTAACTTCCATGACGTAATGATTGGGTACTGAGTGTTGTCTCCCCGTGTATTTAAATGTAGATAGGTAATTTGTTCATTGCTACACTGCTTTGCTATATCTGTTCGTACATGTTGTTATCTGTATAATTAAGTAAAATTAAAATATTATGTTAATAAAACAATCCCAAATTTTATCTAAATCAACTTATAACAATGACAATAAGCTTCCACAAGTTTCTTCTGCTGTACATTTCTGAAAACTCTGAAAAGAAACAAGCAACAATCGCTTCTCACAATACACAAAAGGATACTAAAATACATCATAGATGGCACGCATCACCTGACCCCTTCTAATATACAAGAAGTTCTAATTCTGTGCTTTTTGCGCAGGTTCGCGACGTCCAAGTCTAACCTCCGTGCAGAGCAGTTCATCGTCTATCCGAAGCTACAGCGCAAGGCGATGGGAGAGGGAGAGGGAACAGAAGGAGAGGAGACAGATGAGCATGCGTCTCGCTCAGTTGCACGACAAGATGGCGGCGGGCCGAGAAGTGCCGAAACATGCGCCCACGCCGTCGCCGAGGTCGCCGAACAATTCTACAGATGGACTGCTACCGTCTGTATGTGAAATTAGAGAAGTATGATCATTCCTCTTGTCCTTAGTAGTGGAGATGACGAAAAAAGGTTAGACGAAATGTCTAATTTCACGAAGGAAGTAAAAAATCCAAAATGTCCTTTACCTACAAAGTCAGCAAAACTAATAGAGAACAACTCATAGATCAGCATCGAAGCGTCGTGATGACGACCTTGTCAAGCCTAAATACAATAGATGGCCAGAAAACATGCTCAATTTAAAACGATTATTACTGCGCCATGTAGAACTTTGCAAAATCTTTTATTTCTCGTTTAATACAAACTCGAATGAATACAGCACACTTCGTGAAATTAGACATTTATTACACATTCACCACAAGTCCACAGCAAGTAGACAGTATTGACACAACTCCGTATAAAGCTCGACCTTTGAATTACACAACGTGCACATTTTTGCTCCCATATACGATAACTGAGTCATTATTTTCCTTGTGCTTGACCCAGATTTCATGAAAAAAATCTTTTGGTATTAAAAACCTTCTTGTAGTTCTATGTGCAGTCATATCGTATATTCCTGAAGTATTATCCTGTTTAATCCACCTGTAGTAAAATCAGGCAAGCTACTATATTAGGGCTTCGGCATCGTAAAATAGTCTCCTACTCCATTAGAATCAATCAATGCCATATCTGAGCTTCACTCGACAAACAGCTTGATCAATTCATATTAATTTTAATCACTCCAATGACAGTAATAACACACTTAAATTGTGTAACTAAAGCTACATTTTTGTCTCCCTCACAAAAGGACCAGTCTTTATTGGTCCTTCTATCCGCAATTAAAACATACTAAACAAATAAGAACCCTAGAACCTTTCTTCCAATTTAGGAATAAAGAACTAACAAAACTGTTTCTCGAAATTCTCCATTGCAGTTAATCACGAACCCGGAACAACAGTTGCAAGGAGTGGACGGGCCATGCTCCAGTTCCTCGCTTTACTGACACCAGGCCCACGGAAAGACGACCAGGAGGTCCCTGGACTCCCTGTCGTCAGACGGCTCACCGGCCATCGCCTGGATGTAGACCGTCGGAACATACACACAAGGAGTGACTGAACTGTATTACCCATTAAGACGTTTAGTGTACGACTATCGAAAAATCGTATGTAAATAGGAGACGTATCAAGTGTTTCTAAAGAACTAATTAATGATGATAATGACCCCTATAAGACATCCGCGTCTGGTATAATCGTAAGCCTTGATGACATCCCAGTTGTTGATATTGTAAGTAATCGCTTATTGCTTATAGTTAGATCAAGAGGAATTCCCGGTACCGGTGATATGTTGTTTGATGTTGTGAGTTGGTTTTTCAAGTTTGACCGGGAATTGTTGCCCCAACCTATTCAAGCTGGGGTCAAGTTTAACGCACATATAACATTCAAGAACCAATTTCAATAGGAAGAAGAAGGAACAAAGTAAGTTATGAAATAGTTATACCAAATGAGAAGATAGTTTTGGAAATAGGTTTGGGCATAGTAAGCAGTAGCGAGTGAAGGTATGTAAGAAGCCTAAGGCTTTCAAATCAATGTGAAATCAAGTGACATATGATGGGGCCTCGAATCCTCCATAAAATAAAATTGTAAGACTAGTTAACGATAGAGTTGTAAAGATATAACAAAATAAAGTTGTTATATAAGCGCATTTATATGATTTGTATCGGTTAAATGTGAACTTTAGATTTATAGATAAATGTACGCAATAAGTTGATGTCAAAACGAAATATATATTCATTTGTTAATTATTATCATAATATGTAGGACGAATGAATTGATTTGTTAATGACAGAATTTTCAGATTATTTTAGAAACATATCGTTTTATAAGTATAAATTGACTGTCAGCAACGGCTATAATAATTTTTATATATTATCTACTTTATTAACTAATGTACCTGATTGTTGGTTTGATTTATAAGTGGATTCAATGCATTTGTTTTCATTTGTTGGATAAATTAGCAGGAAATTAGGCGTAATAAATGTCATGGTAAAAGTCAATAATACAGTTATTTCCAGAATCACCTGGTGAATATGCGGAACAGACAATGCATGAAATGTGTCGTTGGACAAAGTTGTTACCTATATTTTGTAATACCGTTTAAAAATTAACTGTATTATTGAGTTTTCTGTTAAACATGTACATTTTAAGTAATATAGGTATGGAGTGGTTGCGATGTGGCTCCGGCCAGGCCTTATAGTTCAGGAAACTGGAACACGGACGTGTGTGCTAATTGATGATGCATAGTAACAAAACATTTTGTACTCGTAATGTAAATAAATAGTTCGAAAAAATTAGTTAATTTAGTGTTCGCTTGCTGAAATTGGTTGTCTGCCACTGTCTGCTTCTAATGTGGAATATTTAAATCTCTCTTTCTTAAATTATGACCATATACTATTAAGTAATATCTATCTATAGAGTCACTCATAGATAGGTGAGCAAGACTAGATACCCAGTAGAGAATATTACCTACCACCTATTGACCTTCTCTTTTCCCTTCCATGAATTTTCAGAAATCATTGATTTTATCTTGTTGGTCCTAATGTCTCTGTTGTCTCTTGTCCTCCGTCAATTAACATCTAGTTTTACAGTATTTACCTTATTCTCTGTCTTGTGTGTATGTTCACGACTCGTTCTCAAAATATCTAATTCACCTAATCAGTAAAGGTTAAGATTCTTAACTTCCTGACTGTAAATCCGACATGATAGCCGGGTGAACCTGTTTATACGCTTATTTTCATGTTGGACTCTAAAAATAGCATCACTTCTAATGATAGAACTGAAGATTATGATTAGATAGGTTAACGAATCTAATTATCTTCTCATTTTGCTGTGGTAAGCTATAGATTCTATATTTACTACACCTGAGAAACATTTATCATTCCTTTTATTAGGTAGGTAATACTGAATAAGTATACCTGATGCTGATTGTTTTCTTAATATTTTCTCTCATCTTTCGATATTTTTCATTAGGAGCAGACAGTGCAAGATGAATTCAATTCAATTCGATCAAATTATGTAATCGTGATAATAAATTGTAGTCATTTAACGAGTATCCCGTTGTTTTGTAATTAATAGCACAAATTGAACGCGAAACAATACTATGGAGTCGACGGCGGGTATGTTGTGTTGTCGCTGTTTGCATTGCCAAAATAAAAATGTCAACTGAAATGTTGTGCTTTTATTTATTTTAGTACGAAAAGAAAGCGATCAATAACTGTCAGACACAGGTAATTGATGGCTTTCTTCTGATATTTCTCTGATTAGTGGCGTTGGGCACCACAAAGGGGGTAGTTGCATTATTTTTGAGGGTCATTGGGTTCTTTTTCTCAAAATTAATAGGTACCTACGTATGTAATTAGTTCGGTACTTCAAGCAGTAACCCATAAGTAGACCGATAGATAGGCTTGCTTGCGATTTTGTAAAAACAAAAGCCAACGTTTTGGCACCAATTCATCAAGTTTGAACTACGTTTCACATTTTTAATGCTTTATAGTGTAATAATGAAAAGCCTATTTATCACCACAAAAATATCTACCTACAGACAAAACCACGAAGGGCTTCATCCATCGCCAGTCGGATTACTTCAAGTGATGACGCTGTGGCGCCCTTGTGAGGACTTAAGCCCTTCGATATATCTTGGCACGTATTCAATATCCGATATCTATAGTTATGTAGTTAGGTTTTGTTTACAAATAACAGAATTTTTTCCGAAGACGGAAGTAGGAAAATCTAAATAGTTTTTTAGCTTTCCCACTAGACATGCGGTTTGAACTGATTCACAGCGAGAAAACATGTCTGGTGGTCTGTTCTGGTTCAACGCGGAAATAATGAGAAAATAAACAACTCGCTTCCGTGACCATTCTCGTTATAATTACTCACTCATATAAAAATATCGTGAGATTCACCTTCAGCGCTTATCTGGATGCCTCGCTATATCAGGTAAACGTATGTTGTGGTCCCTGTCTCGCACTTCACCAGCTAGGTTTATAAAGGTGTACCTATAGGTAAATAACTGATTTTAGGAAATTAGTAGTAGTTTGTCAACAGTATTGTAGACAATGGGTAGATTACACCATAGATGCATCAGTTGGTCATGATATGTGAGCAAAATAATGATGGAGAGAGTCCGTTCCAATATACAAATCCCAGAACGTACCTATTAAAATAATCGATGTCAACTTCCAAGCAGGCCGCATTAAAAAAAAACCGGTCAAATGCGAGTCGGACTCGTGCACCGAGGGTTTCGTACAAAATAGGTATGTAACAACAAATTTACGGTTTTCGCAATATTTCCTTTATTTAATTTGTGCTGTAGGACGTTGCTTCGTACGAAATTTCAAGATTCTGAGTTCACGGGAAGTAAGTACCCTGTAGGTTTTGATTCCCTTGCGAGTGTCGAAAATTTGCGGAAATTTGCGGCATAAACGGCTGTATCTTTTCATTGCTTTGGCTTAGAAGTTTGATTTTTTCGCAGTATCAAGGGTCAGTAGACCTGAGTATTTGATATAAATTCCAGCTTGATACCTCCACGCGTTCCTGAGAAAAAGGTCTTGACAGACAGACAGACGGACGGACGGACAACAAAGTGATCCTATAAGGGTTCCGTTTTTTCCTTTCGACGTACGGAACCCAAAAACGACTCGATAATACTTACCTACACCTGCGGGGACTCTTCCCTAAGCACGAAACTCGAAATTTCCCTAAGTAATTAAAAGATACTTAGTACTTAAATAGAAAATCACTACAAATTCTACTTATTCGTTAGGTAGGTACTAATTTCGATACAATACAATGCAAAAGTAAAAGATAGCTCTGCACTGCTCTATCTATTGATATTTAATAAAATTGTCATTACATTTTATCTCCACGATTGGCTATTCAAAGAACTTGTTTGGCATTAGTAAGTATGTTTTAATTCCTGGTAGATAAATAAAACATACTTGGACTGATAACAATACAAACTAATATAAGAATGATGCTTGTTTGATTGCGTACCTGTTCGTCATGTACCTAATGACTGACTTCCATTAAATCTTAGTCATACGAGTATGCAGAAAGTAAAACTTCAGGTACTTTCCCTAAACATCTAAGTAACTAGGATGATTGTCAACCGCAACGCCCGCCACCGCCGCAGTTTTACGTTGGGTAGGAAAGTTTCTACGGTCAGCAAAGAAAATCGATTATTCAAGGTCAAAAACTAATTGTAATGGTTAAATAAAGCAAAAGGAACAGGCGCCAGCACATCAAGCTACTCGTACTACAGTCTGTCAAATTTCTTTAATAGATTTTCAACTTTATCGCTAAAGCATTAGGTTCCAAGTTGATTGGGAAAATTTGACAGTTTCGGGTAGCTTGATGCGCTGGCGTCTGTACACCTGTGCCTACCCTTTCGGGGAAAACAGGCGTGATGTTCTTTTTATGATTAAACAAATAAAAAATTACTTATTTATGAAAGTTGTTCACGCAGTTTTTTCGCTCATAATTACCGCATCGTAGTTATGAGCAAAACTACTTCGTACTCTCGTAACATAAAACTCGAGTGTCTGGTTACCTCGTAAGTATTTGAATAACACAATATTGTACTCGTAGTAATTGTAGGGTGGTAGTTCTTCACTCTTCACGCGTTAGAAGCCATCTGAGACAAACGGGATATCGCGGCTTCCGCTATAATGTTATAATGCACGATGTTAGGTCAACGACATGGGTGACTTACAACCGTGACCGCTCCACATGACATACTGGTGTGCTCATTTTGATAGTTGAATATCTATCCCCGTAATGGTAACTGATGTTAACTTTAACTGCCTCGTGATGGTCTAGTGGTCGCAAGGGCTACTGCTGAGTATGAGGTTCTGGGTTCGATTCCCATGTCGAGCAGTGTGACTGTTTTTCTATCAGAAATTTCTCAGTAACAGTAGCAGCCGGAGTCTGGATTTCACACCTCTGACCAACCCTTCGAGGATTACAGGCGACATAAAATTGTTATTTTTAAGCAGTTTTTACTGATAATTCTAAATCTAGACGGTTGTTGCTTATCATATCAGTGGGAAGTTGCTCGCCATACACAGAAAAGTAAGTACCTATTTAGGTATTGAGATAATAGAAGTACCTTCTTACATACTTCGGACCATAGAAATATGAAAGCAAGAACAATCAGCTCCGACCGACCGACCGATGTTTAAAGTTCTCAGTAAAGCGAACGTGCGAACGTGCGTCGATGCGTTGTAATAAGTAATTACGTTTCCAGACGATTCAATATATTATAATTTTAACATTTTTAAACAACTACCTACAACCGCTGGAAAGTTGTAGACGTCATCGCAAAATGAATGAATGAATTTTTGTTAAACCTATGGTATTACTCGTGTTACATGGCCATCAAATTGGAGATATGCCTTGATGCTTTGATTCTGGTCGTGCACCGAGTATCTACCAACAGTGCAAGATTCATATTATGTTGAGTCCCCCTAGAAATAGTGCTCTAATATTTATGGTACTTATGGTTTTCCTGTCTTGAGTGCCTGACCCCCGCTGGCGTCTCCTGCAACTGCCTCTGAGGTCTAGTGCACGCAACTACGCCGGCATGAGCGTGGGCTCCATTATTCGATGCCCAGATCAGACAGTTAATGAGGTGCGATAATCAGCATACAAATTCAAACTACGGGGGCTGCTAACCTACAGACTGGATTGTGCCCGGTTATATTACCTATAGGACACCGGACGTTATGTAGTAAGTATGGTATGTTACCTTACCTACCTAACTACTATACCTGCTCCTATGTCGACCCCTTCGCATAATACCTACTAGCGTGGTATTATGTGTCAATCCACATGTCCATTAATTATGATTGGGTATAAAATAATAAATAACTAAGTACCTACATTTTAATTATTCGTGTAAGTATCGCAGAATTCGCAGAGATTAATATATTGAGACAATCTCGAGTACTTTCTCGACCTTGCTTGTCGTTCTATTTATATAAATAATTTATTACTGTATAAAACAATAACATTTACGCAGATACTCGTGTTATCTATTGTAAGAGTATCTATGATACCTTCCATGTACCGACAACAAAAGACTTTGGAAAAGATCAGATTTAAGGTCTTGATATTAGGAATAATATCAAGACATTAATGTCCTTAGCCACATATTTAACTAATACTCAGACAAAGGTAGTAGGTACCGAACTTGTAGTGCTATTTCCAAACTTTATTCTCCAACTAGCTTCTGCCCGCGGCTTCGCCCGCGTGGATGTCGGAAATTATCCCACGGGAACGTGCTAACAGGATAAAATGTATGTGCACCAGGATGCCATCTATCTCGCGGGCCCTTTGTGGCTAATTACAATAGAAAACCAATTGTGTCTCATTAATGGTGATTAAGAGGGTACCTATATGATATCTTTACCTAAGTACTTACCTAATTAAAAAAATAAATAAACTCAATAACAGAAAATAAAATACCTACCTACCTAAATAAACCTATTTATGACGATAACTAATCTAAACTCAATCATCATCTGCCTAGCCTTTTCCTAACTATGTTCAGGGCCGGCTTCCAGTCTAACCAGATGCAGCTGAATACCAGTATTTTACATGGTAATACGATACCCTTGGTACGACTGGTTGTCAGACTTTCGGGCTTCTAACTACCCGTAACGACTGTCAAAGATCCACGAATGACAGCCGGGACCAACGGCTTAACGTGCTTTCCGAAGCACGGAGGTGTCTCGGTATGTAAAGATGGTCACCCATCCACAGACCGACCGCGGCAAGCGTAGCTTAACCTGACCGATCGACCTGTGCGGCTGTTATTATTTCGCCACGGGCCCCTCAATCTAAACTCAATAAATAAGCAAAATCTCTAAAAACTAATATCTATACGAATGACTATCCTACCTAACAGTATTATAAAATAACCTACGGTCACTACGTACACTATCAAATATACTACCTATACTTTAAAATTAAAATCTATACCTACGACTTATATAAAAATAAACCTAAATAACTCTAAAAAGTAAAAGGAATAAAAATGAACTCCACTGCGTGTGACCTAACCTACGACAAACTTATTATTTGCGGTTGGTACAGTAATCGGATCTAGGGATCGAACCGCAAAATTAAGTTTGTTTTTTATTGTATACTAGCTGCTGCCCGCGACGTCGTCTGCGTGAAGGCTCTACAGCACCAAAATACGTAAGATGCCAGTGTCGCTATAGCATTATAAGTAAACAACTTTTAAAATAGCATTAAAATATAAGTTTTTTTTGCAAGCGAAGCAAGTGAAGAGAGTTATATGGGAATCCTGCTGAGTTCAGTCATAAGATGTGACTGAAGGAAATAGAGAAAATAATGCAGGAATACATTCCAGGACACAAAAGGGTAAAAATACATACCTACAAAGGTATTATACCTTACAACACTTCCCTATAAACTACGTTGGTAGTTATGCTGCCAGGAGCCAAAATGTAAAGAGAGTCAGGACTGGTGACGCGGGAGCAAGCGACGTACAGTTGCCCGTGTGAGAAGCAACTCGTCCTGAGGTCGACACCCGCTGCCCTCAGTGTCTGCCCCTGCGACTTATTGATGGTCATCGCGAAGCAAACACTCACGGGGAACTGTACGCGCTTGAACTGGAACGGGAAGTTATGAGGTATAAGGGAATGCGTGGTATAAATACTGCCTCGCCGACGCCACAACCCGTAAGAATTTCCGCCGCAATGATGTGCCTGTGGAGCGAGATGACTTTAAGGCGGGTCCCGTTACACAACCTCGGAGGAGATAGGTTCCGAAGAAGCATAATCGGGACACCGACCTTCAGCTTGATGGCATGGGCTGGAAGTCCACTTGCTGACAGGGAGTTCAGAAATTCCACGGGATAATGTGTGGCGTCATCTTGCTCGACAACAGTGTTTATCGAGGTGTAGACCACTTGATTCCCCTCAATTTCCGAGAGAATGCATTCGTTAATTGCTGCAGCCTGATCATTTTTGGGCGTCAAAATGCCCCGCTCACACACCCAAGAATTCTGCTGGTGCGGTATACGACTGATGTCCCCGTACACACAGCGAATGAGTTTTTCTAAGCTGGATACCACTCTACCGAGAGAATCTGGAAGCACCACCTTTCCACCTCTCTCTTCTGGTCGCCTTCGCCAAGACTTAGAAGCACATCGGAGAATTCTTGAGCACGTGCATTGCCGCCGAGCCGAGCTCTCATATTAATGGTCAAGCGCAGCGTACGAACTCGTGACCACTACGAAGATCATTTCAACGAAGCATTCACCTCGTCAGCCCTCGATCCCCGCGTCACCACGGGAAGCGTTTGCCGGAAATCGCCACTGAACAGAACTGTGACACCAGCCATCAAATTTTCGTTCCTGCGGATGTCCTGCAGGGTTCTGTCCACGGCCTCAACTGCCTTCCTATTGGCCATCGTACACTCATCCTATACGATAAGAGAGCAATCCTTGAGCACGTGTCCCTTATCGCTGTTACGTGACACACCACAAACAGGCATTTCGGCGCTCTCTAAATCGATGGGAATTTTAAACATGGCA
Organism: Apamea anceps; assembly: GCA_951799955.1. Taxonomy (NCBI): domain Eukaryota; kingdom Metazoa; phylum Arthropoda; class Insecta; order Lepidoptera; family Noctuidae; genus Apamea; species Apamea anceps. The sequence continues at coordinate 1,853,399 of OX637504.1, read as the reverse complement.
TGTGCTGTCTTGCCACCGGGAAGCAGTGTGGCAGCGATTCCCGACGACGCTACAGCAATAGCAATTTTGCCTTGCATCCTGACCTCTGCAAGTATGCCAGTGGTAACAAATATGTTTCCTGTTCCACCAGGAGCATCCAAGAAAAACATTTTACCCTGGTTTTGCCCAACGCGAACAAAAGTATTAACAGTCAATGTTTATTTTGTACTAACAACATGAAATTAATGAAGAGATGATCATCATCAATGAACATAACTTTTTTGTAATACTTAACACCGCATTTTTTTTTTAATTGTCTTTCTCAACTCTGCTCAAGATTTTGAGGGTTTTGTTGGAACTTGAATTTGTCAAAACGAACTATACGATACAACTTTTATGAAGAAAATGCACATTGCCATCTATGAATTTTAAGAATAACTAACTACTAACCTCACCAACATGATCAAATTTAAATGATTAATTTCCAAAAAGTATTAGCATGTAACTTGATTTGATTTTTATGAAATGTCATAGATGGCGCTGTTTCAAATTGTCTTTATACTACTAACATTCATTTAAATATGTTTCTCTGCCCAAGTTACTTAAATGGCGTAGTTTTTATAGTTTAAAGCTAAATAATAGCATGGCTTACTCAAAAACAACATTTAAATATGCGTCGTTAGATTACACGCTGTCACAGAATGCGTAAGAAAAATAAAGATTCACAGCTCCTCCCCCATAGGTGATAGCGTGATAATATGTAGCCTATATGTTGACCCGACCTCTTAGTAATATTCATGCAAAATTTGAAGTAAATCCATGCAGTACTTTTTGAGTTTATCCCGGACATACATACAGACAAACAGACAAACAGATAAACAGACAAACAGACAAAAATTCTAAAAACTATATTTTTGGCTTCGATATCGATTGTAGATCACGCCCCAAGTATTCTTTGAAAAAAATATTCAATGTACAGTTTTGACTTTCCTACGATTTTATTATATGTATAGATACTTTTCCGGGATAAAAAGTACCCAGTGTGGTGCCCAGGATATTAAAGAATAATTATACCAAGTTTCATCGTAATCGAACCGGTAGTTTTTGCGTGATGCCTGAACAAACAGACAGACAGACAGACAGACAGACAGACCGACAGACAGACAGACAGACAAAAATTTTTTTAATCACATTTTTGGGTTCGGTGTCGGTCTAGTAACACCCCCTGCCATTTATTTTTTTGATATTTTCAATGTACAGAATTTTCACTTCTACAGATTTATTATAAGTATAGAATAGATATAGATATAGATAAGCACTAGGCAGAGCACCGCAAAGCAACAACATTGACACAGGCAGGCAGGCAGCAGTACCTAAATAAAAATCAATACTTACTCAACCCTAGAGCGCTACCGAAGTACCTACCTATCTATAACTCCAATATGGAAGCAGGGAGCTTTGTCCAGCCAGTTAACGGCGATAACTAAACAAGATGATTCATTGATGGATGCTGGCAATTAACATCGATGACGGAAGTGAGGCATTACCCTCAAAACGCCATCGACCTGCTGTTTACATTGGCTACTCACTAGGTATTTTATTAATGAGAGCCTACCTACTTAGTGGCTTCGTCTCAGATTGAAGCAGCATGAATCATGAACGAGATCGTTGACTCGGTTTATCTTATATAAGGTAGATGGTAGGTACCTACTTAGCATTTAGCGAACTAGCAGTCTCATTCATTACCTATTTAAGTTTAGGTGACAGGTTGCTGTTAGGTACAATACAACAATTATGTAAAAAGTTGTACACGACTTGTCGCTATTCGTCATACGATACGTAAGTGTTAACGGTTTTATCTTGGATTTATCTCCGTCAAGATAATTCTGGAGCTATTTCGGTCAATTTATTCGTCCACGAAAATGCTCGAACATTATTTTGTATCATAACTCTCGTTAGCTATTTCTAATGCCTACCAATAAAACAGATTGTGTCTGGGGAGCATGACGTATTTTGTTGGGCCGGAGTCCAAAGAGCAGAATAACTATATAAAGGGTAGCTACCTACTTTAGATTCATCTCTTGAACAGATTGGATAATGACGTCATTCAACCTGTTGTCAATGAACAGGAAATGACCGACACGACTAGTGTTGCCTATCGATAGTCGACTATCGCTAAACTATCGATAAATGAAATGTTAATGTTAAAATGTTAAAAAATCCGTGTCGCTGTCCACCAGTGGTGGCAAATGGAAATAATTTACAAAGTTGTGACGCTGTCCCCCAGTGGTGGACAACGAGAATAATGTTTTAAAGTTGTCTCGCTGTCCCCCAGTGGTGGCCAGACAAGTGGTGGACATCGGGAATAATCGCGATAGTATTGATAGTATCTACATATAGCTTACACTATCGATAGTTTTATAAACGGCGATAGTATTGCCTTCCAATATTCAGTTCATTTATTAGGTAGGTAATTGACAAAATCATACGGTTATTAATTTAAAATATGTTTAACTTACCCATCATTACAATCAGCTTTTGCTAGTAAAGGTGACACAACATAAGGCACAGTTAGTGAGAATAGTTTAACACTACTTGCTACATAAGCTACAATTGGGAAACGACACTATCGGCGGTTATTAAACTATCGATGGTGTAATACTATCGAATTTTACAAACTATCAATAGTGAGTATTGATAGTTTTAATTATTTAATACAACGATACTATCGATAGTACCGATAGTATTACTTTAAAAAAATCGATACTGTTGATAGTATTATAATGTAATAGTATCGAGCCTATCGATACTATTGCTTCCAATCAATAGTATTAGTTAATTTGTGATATCGATAGTATCGATACTATCGATACTATCGATAGCACTATCGATATTGTTACTAGTTTTCGAGGTCACCTATCGACAGTGAAACTATCGATAGTTGGGCAACTCTAGACACGACGCCAACGCAACGGTCTAGCGGAAATACCTGATGATAAGGCACATTGACATTGGTGAAGCACCAATGTGCCTAATTAGGTACACGACACGTGTATGTAGTCAATCAGGGCCTGACCAAATTAAGTCAGGCGTGTTATGCGTACCGCGGTATCTATGTAGATAGGTTAGTCTGTAATGCGTTTGGTGTGAACCGCGGTATTTCTAATCATTGCTCTACTGGCCTAGCTGTCTTGGATATCCTGTGTAATGTTGTGCGTGTGTGTCTATGAATGAAAGTAAAGGTAAATTAGATTAAAAATACTAAAGTGAATTTCAATCATTTATTGGAGACACTGTACTGTAGTTGAATACTGCAATATCAGTAAAAGCTTGCTGTATAATCTGTTGGAATGTTTAGTCGACCTCCTCGATGGTAGGGCCGGCACCGCCACCGGGGGCAGCGCCTCCAGCGCCGGGAGCACCGCCAGGGAAGCCGGGCATGCCACCGGGCATACCGCCGGGCATACCACCTGCTCCCTGGTACATCTTGGTAATGATAGGGTTGCAGATGCCTTCCAGCTCCTTCTGCTTGTGCTCGTATTCTTCCTTATCAGCCAGCTGATTGGAGTCCAGCCATTTGATGGTGTCGTTGCACTTGTCCAGGATAGTCTGTTTATCGGAGTCGGAGATTTTGTCCTTGAGCTTCTCGTCCTCCATGGTGGACTTCATGTTGAAGCAGTAAGATTCCAGAGCGTTCTTAGCCTGGATGGTCTCTTTCTGCTTCTCGTCCTCAGTCCTGTATTTCTCAGCCTCATTGACCATGCGCTCGATCTCCTCCTTTGAAAGCCGGCCCTTGTCGTTTGTGATGGTAATCTTGTTCTCCTTGTTAGTAGACTTCTCGACGGCAGACACGTTAAGAATGCCGTTAGCGTCGATGTCGAAGGTAACTTCGATCTGAGGCACGCCACGCGGCGCGGGAGGGATGCCGGTCAGCTCGAACTTTCCGAGCAAGTTGTTATCCTTGGTCATGGCGCGCTCGCCCTCGAACACCTGAATGAGTACTCCAGGCTGGTTGTCCGAGTAAGTGGTGAAGGTCTGGGTCTGCTTGGTGGGGATGGTGGTGTTGCGCTTGATGAGGGTGGTCATGACACCGCCGGCGGTTTCGATACCGAGCGACAGCGGAGTCACGTCGAGCAGCAGCAGATCCTGTACCTCCTCAGACTTGTCACCGTGCAAGATGGCGGCCTGGACGGCGGCACCGTAAGCTACGGCCTCATCGGGGTTGATGGATTTGTTTAGCTCCTTGCCATTGAAGAAGTCTTGAAGGAGCTTCTGCACTTTGGGAATACGAGTAGAACCACCTACAAGTACGATATCGTGGATTTGCGACTTGTCCATCTTCGCGTCACGGAGGGACTTCTCCACAGGCTCCATGGTGGATCTGAATAGATCGGCGTTCAGTTCCTCGAAACGAGCCCTGGTGATGGACGTGTAGAAGTCGATACCCTCGAACAGAGAGTCGATTTCAATGCTAGCCTGGGTGGACGAGGAGAGAGTTCTCTTCGCCCTTTCGCAAGCAGTGCGCAATCGCCTAAGGGCCCTCTTGTTGGTGGCGAGGTCCTTCTTGTATTTCCTCTTGAACTCCTGCACAAAGTGGTTCACCATGCGGTTGTCGAAGTCCTCTCCTCCCAAATGCGTGTCACCGGCGGTGGACTTTACTTCGAAGATACCATCCTCGATGGTCAGGATGGACACGTCGAAAGTACCGCCGCCGAGATCGAAAATCAATACATTACGTTCTCCACTCCCCTTCTTGTCAAGGCCGTATGCAATCGCAGCAGCAGTCGGTTCATTGATGATACGAAGAACGTTCAAACCAGAGATGGTACCCGCATCTTTCGTGGCTTGCCTCTGTGAGTCATTAAAGTACGCTGGAACCGTGATTACTGCATTCTGCACCGTTTTGCCGAGGTATGCCTCGGCTGTTTCCTTCATTTTTGTGAGCACCATTGAGCTAACTTCCTCAGGGAAAAAGGTTTTATCTTCACCCTTGTATGCAACCTTGATCTTTGGCTTGCCACCGTCACTGACTACCTCGAAGGGCCAGTGCTTCATGTCGGCTTGTACAGTGGCATCTTCGAATTTGCGTCCGATGAGACGTTTGGCATCTGTAACAAGCAAAGGAAACTGTTGAAGATACTATTCCATTCAATGTTTATTCTATAATTGTGAAATAATTTCTCAGAATACTTTTATCATTCAATATGTTCAGAGACTCTAGTCTAGTATATTGGATATCATCATGAAAATGCAGTAAATACAAAAAGCAATTATCTTATCATACCTACAAAATATTTAAACCTATTGCATGTTTTTATCTGACCTTGATCTTCACAAGATGACCTTTCTAGACTTTACCCTACACGAGAATTCAGATGACTCATCAAGATTTAATTGTTTTAGGATAGATTATCTATAAACATGACAATAAATTATTTCAATAACCCAGATGTGGATTGGTCATTAGATAGTGAAATTATGATCATTTAATTCATCAATTTGTAGGTGCTATGGATATAAGTCATTGTATAAACATGACAATGACTCATGTTTAACACCCACAAATTAGTTCTATCGCTGTTTCCTTGTTTCTATGAAGGCTGTGTTAGAGGCTCAGTAATACCTACAATCAGGTTTAATAATTGACTAACTAAACTCGGTTTGTGTCTCCCATGTTCCTTTCTTCAAATGCAGGTGAACAAGAGACCTAGTTTCATGAGTGACGTCATAGGTAGTTGAATGAACTAGGTCCTGTATTGATTGCGTGACCCATTTCCTGTAACTAGGATGCTATCAACAACGGTCGGGTTAATCACCCAGCGACGCGCTCGTATCGCGAGGGCCAGTCAAACGTGATTCACGTGTTGCCGAACTGAATGATTACTTTATCGCTTTCCATGTAAAATAGGTATTGGGATTTTTTAATGGTTTTGTTATCGGTCGGAATACTTTCCTAGTTTCGAATTAATTCAATCAATACAATGCTTACACCATCGGTAGTAGTCCCTAATGTCCTTAACTTGTATGCGACAACAGAAACTTACCGAAAATTGTGTTGTTAGGGTTCATCGCCACCTGGTTCTTGGCGGCATCTCCGATGAGACGCTCAGTGTCGGTGAACGCGACATATGAGGGCGTGGTCCTGTTGCCCTGGTCGTTGGCGATAATCTCCACCTTACCATGCTGGAAAACTCCCACGCATGAGTAAGTGGTACCCAAGTCGATACCTACAGCGGGTGCTTTAGTTGCTGCCATCTGAAACAAATAATATTCGTGTTAAAATATGCTGAATGACACACGACCTTTACACCGAAACACACTAATGGTCATCGAGAAAACCACATTTATAGGTTAAGTGCCGCCATTTTGGTAGGTGCTTATCTAATAAGTACAAACGATCGAATTTACACGTGGGGAAACAAAACCTGTAGGTACGAGAAATTTAGGGTTTTTCAATCAAAACATCTACCGGTTCTTTTTACACTACTTGATAGGCATTACAAGGCGGAAAATGCATCGGCGGCCATTACACGAAAAATCGATACGGTGCGGGTCGGAACGTTCCAGAAGGCGGTGTGGAAATTTTAATGAGTAGGTATACGCGGAAAACTCAATAACGTCGTAATTAGAACGTGAATAATGAACACCTTGGAATAAAATAGTACCACCTGCCAGTAGTACCACGTGCCTACATAATCATACTCGAACAAAGAAACCGAAGTTTTCACACGCGCGGTACCCTGAAATCTACGTTAATCATTTTCAATTATTTATGATTATGGCACTGCTAGCTCAGTAACTAGTTTCAGTGAAAAACCCAAAGACATTAAATTATCTACTTGACAATAGACAGGACATCACGAACAAAATCGTAATCCAATACTTTTGTCCTAGTGGTCAAAAGTCACTCAGTCTAGTGTGGTACGCCTGCGTGTCAAGTCGTATTTGTGTCCACCAAAAACAAATATTTTCTAAGGAAATATGCCAAGTTGCGCATTGAGATATTGTAAATCTCGTTACGGTAAAATGGCTGGACCTAACTTCAGTTTATTTTCGTATGAATTATTTATATTTACTCAGTAATTAAAATTAAATAATTTTCATAGATAGATCTAGAAAATTTGCTAATTTTGTAATAAACGCCCTCTATTGCTGAGTAGCTTTACTACTGCGTTGTAGAGATGCAATTTTGTTTATCGATTTGGTTATCGATAATATTTATTAAGTTAAAAAATAAATAACACAAAATATAATACTGTTTGAAGATAATCATGTCATTTTATTTAAATATCAATAAATGAACAAGTACTATTCATTCATGTAGGTTCAAATCAAACCGCAGAGCAGAGCTTGTACTATGGATACTAAGCAATGGATATAATACTTATATACTAATACTATTACTTATGCTATAATACTACTATGTACATAAGAAACATCCAGACCAACACAACCATCACATAAATATTTGTGTCCTGTGGGAATCGCACTCACATCCTCGTGATCAGCTGCAGTCTCACACTTGGATTACTAGATCATAATAACGATAATTATTAGTCATTTGTATGTAAAAATAATTTTATAAATAAATAACTTTTAAACGGCTACTCATTTTATTGTTTTCATAATCTTTTGGCACTTGGTTCAATCTATTCAAACGCGAAAAAAAAATAGTCTTAGTCACTTTTTTCAATATTATCGATACATTTATATCGAAATGGTAAAATCTCTACCACAGGTTTTATACTGTCTACTTAGTGTCACCCCATTTATTGCCAGACCTACGGATTTTTTTTATAGATCTACGGATTTTGGACCTCGCCTCGGATATACGTATACATACGGAGACAAGATTTACAAATATTTGCAAACAAAGTGAAAAAAAAAAAAAATTGCTAAAACCGAAACGCAACCGACAATCATTGCAAAGAAAATATGCGCTTTGTGACATAATAGGTCTACTTTACACAAAAAGCGTAATAAACTGAGTGCTATAATAATCCAACGGCAAAGCAGGCACATTTGAAATGATTTTATTTTAAAATGTACATAAACACACACACTGAAACTGATACCTAGTCATACACGGTGACACGGACAATGGATAGTAGCGAATAAAATTCTAAAATAGTTTTTATTGTTTAAAACAAGTTTTGCTTAATTTGTTTAGTTTTTTATATCTATTTACCATTTGAACTAAGTAGGATATTAGGTTTTTCAGGCTTAACCCACGGATTGAAAATCGGATCTGGCAACACTGACCACACTGGCCACCTACCGAGCAATAGCTGAATATATTTTACTAAATTTAATTCATGTTTGCAATTTTTGTGTTAAGATGTTCCCAATTGCCGCTCTAATTTTGCTATATTATACTAGATGGCGTCACTGAGACATGGGATCACAGTTTTTCTATGACATTTCTTTGCATAGCCTCTCTATTGTACCTATCTTAAATCTCTTTGGAAAAACCACACAGAATAGAAACGTGGAGAAGGAAATTCCCGCCGCATAAAATCTCATATCGGCAATCGAATTTACCAGGGCAATTTAATATTTACATGGTTTTATAATAATCACACAGAATTGTAAAATCAACCGAAGAATTGTAAAATCAAAGATATCGCGAGTACTCACTTTTTGATTTTGTATGTATAACTATCTCAGTCGTTGACTTAACTCGTAGAGTAACTCAGCAAAGGTGCGCGATTGACGGCGTCTATTCACGAAATAATATGGCGTCGGAATTTCACCAAGGAGCTTATATGCGCGGGGATGCGTCACTCGACGTCACTCGGTTGTTCTGGAATATTCCCGCTATCAACCAATAGCATTCGCTCCCTCCTAGTGTGCTGCGCTGTCATTGGTTGGAAATTGACATCTGCAACGTTTTTCGGAATAATGTATAATGTTTGTAGTGATGTGTATCGATGGGTGTGGTTGACAAATATATCGACAGAATATTGTGTCAGCAGTAACTTTTTTGGTGATTTAAAAATGCAATTAAGTTTAGAAATCGTGGTTAAGATATGAATATTTTATCTTCTGGTGTGTAATGGAAATTATTGGGTTTTATCGGAAGATTCAATAGCACAATAAACGTGATATTCCTTGTGAAAGTAAACGTGAAATTTTGGATTGTTAGTTTCCATTATTTCTTTGGTCCACGGACTACAATAGTAAACCTACTTAGCATTTTAATATACGGTCACAGATCTTATAGGAAGATAGAATATAACAGAAAGGCCCCGTATACATGGTGTTGACCAGTACGATATATATGATGTCGGCTTGTTATATTTTGGGATCCATTGGTTTTCAACCATATATATAAATTATGGGATGTTGACGAGTGATTACAACTTTTTACCATCAAATATCTTATAGGACAGCACGGAGTGAACGGTGGTTAATTTTTATTCTTCTTAGAATTATTATTGAATGTTGGTATGTTGGAATAACCACGTTCTAGTTCTAGATAAGACCAGAATACATAATGATGCTCTCCTAAACCTAAACTTGAAATTATTGATTTAAGTATAATAGATATCAATTTTACTAAGAGTAGGTGCATCTTTTAACGCTTTTCGACTAATTGTTTAACAATGCAATCACAGCTCAATGTGATTTTAATTAGTCAAAGTCGAAGCTGAATGAAGTTATATGTAAGCATGCACTATGGCCTTTGAAAACAATGTGTTACTAATACTCCACAGAGTACAGTAATACACCACTATAAAACACGTGTTGTACACATTAACACGTGGTTATGTAAGTAATCTTTACTTTTAAATTCATGTGTTCGTAACAGTTTATCATATAATTGAATTATTAGAATCAGTCTTGTAAGAAACTTTAAAAAATTAGGATGACTTAAATTAGGTTTACGGTTTATATAATCATAAATTGTCGCTATCGATATCGACAAACAGTATTGGCCTCGCACGCAACTGGCGCTTTATATCAGTGTTACAAGCCTAATATTTTCCTCCTGAATAAATGAAATGTGTACGAATATAAAAGAAGTAGATAGCAAATAAATGAATCAATAAATTGTTATTGCAGCATAAAAGTAAAATGAGTTATTATATTAACATTAGATCAAATTTTTTATGAGGTTGCAATACCGCCCTCTGTTGTGTAAGCTTGAGTGAGTCACAAATTATAACTTTACTGGGGGGCACACACAGAGTCATAGATAATGCACAGAGTATACATTATACTATATGAGCTTGGGTCTGAGGCTTGGGGGCTTACCACCAGCTCTTTTAACTGGTGGTAAGCCCTCTGGTAATTTTTCTGCTATTTTGCCCGTTAAGCCGGAAAGAGCAGCCATTATTCCGAATTTCCGGTACCAGCATGGCCGTAATGTGGAACTTCCAAAGGGTATGTTTTCCGCTGCTATCAAAACTCGGAGTATTTCTTAGAAAAAAATTTAGTAATAATACCAGCCTATTACAGCCACACTGCAACGCAGAGGCGTCTTCCTCTTCTCATACTGAGCAGATAGGGAGCATTGATCGGAAGTATATTTATGACTACATCAAATAAAACTTTATGCATAACTTTTCAATATTTATTAGAAAACAGTCCAATACAATACAAAGAAATAAATAAATAAAACATTCCAAGACCAACATGCGCCTTAAATTCTATTGTCAAATCTTATTTATTTTCCTTCTGGAAGCATTTTGTGCTGGTATATAATATTATAAAGATAATTCGAAATTTTCAAAATTTCTCAGCTGAATTTGGGTTCAAATGCTGACGAATGATGAATTGAGGAATCATCGTAAAAAATCTAAGCTGAATCAATACGTATGGTACATTGCATCATGCTCAAAAAACAAATCAACAATCTTATATCTATAAAAATAACAAAATAATAGATTCAGTGCAATTATTGATACTTCACGGTATCTTTTCGTCGATTGCAAACCATAGGAGTCACCAGGCGCGGTCCGAGGGGGAGAGGGGGCCGTGGGGGTCAAGACCCCCCAAAATCATTCAAGCTGTCTGATTGTGTGTGTGATTTGCCTTACTAACTTAAGTTACTAACTTACTACTTGGTGACGCCCCCAATAATCTTGGGCTGCGACCGCGTCTGGGAGTCACACACTTGAAGACATTATCCCACCGCCTTTACTTGCTATAATATAAAATGATAATTAATGTGCAATGTGTCTTCAATAACCACCCTACAAAATTTGAACAGAAAAATTAAACAAAATATGGTAACAAACGGGTACTTAATCACATCTTTTACATCTTATAACTATTTTCATTAAATACTGGGTCAAGGAGTCTTTTGCTGTAGTATTTCTATTTTTTAAATTCTTCGAAGGTTACACAACCCATACTTTTGACTGCCAATTTGCATTTTTTACACTGAAAAACTATTTACATATTGAATTTATATTTTATTTATCTAGAGTTCACGTAACTTTATTTGTTTAAGAAATCTGTTTTTACTTCACAATACACAGTGGACCATAAAGCGTATTCTCGTAATTTAAAACGTTCAAAATCTAGTCGCAGTCTCATCTCGGCGACAAATTTTTCAAATAATCAAAAACTTGTCAAAATATAGCGAAATTAGAGGAATTTTTGACAGATTGAGACTGTGAACGTTCTTAAAATTACGAGAATTGCCCTTAGATTGATTTCGCCTTACAATTACCACCAATAATTTGTTATTTTCCCGCTCAAACTTCAACTTGTGACTAGAACTCTAAGCGCCGCGGTGTGGGGGTATCACGAGATCCTGAAGTAGGTCTGGTAGCCGAGCCCCAGCGACGTGGTGAGGAACCACGCGAAGCAACACCACCACGTGGCGAACCCGAACACGCCTCGGTACACGTCCACTGTGAATACCTGGGGGAAGGAAAAATACAGTTAAATATTAATTAATTAGAAGCCTAATCACCACTCAGGGAATCAAATAATAGCACGAAACAACTACGCGGCAGGCCCAGAAAGAAAGAATGGATGGTTTGACTCCTTAAAGTATTGGCCCGCAAACTGTGCCGTTAGAGGATAACAGCACTGCAGGGTTTGCGGAATGCCCCAACTGTAACAACTTATGTACTGTTGACATTTGTATTTTCCCTCTGCAGGATGTAATCATATCCATATCGAACATCTGTCTTCGATAGTATCCCAACTTATTCTATTGTTTCTAAGTAGGAAATTAACACAAAATATTAACTACACTGAATGCAAAAATATTTTCCCAACGGATTTTTTTTTAATCTTACCATTTTGAGATTCTCCCAAGCCAACTGGAACTGCTCAATACCATCGCCCTCCACACTGTCAGTCGCTCCAACTGCTTTGTCCTCCACAGCACAAACTCCCTCTGTTTCATAGAACAGTCCTGTCCATGTGTAGCCGCCGAGGGTCTTGTACATGAGAGCCATGTAGAGGCACATTATGATGGGGCAGAGGTACTGAAGAGCTACCACACAGAGGTAGTATAATACTGAGGCGATCTGGAAGGAAGATTTAGGATTGTTATTTAATAGGTAACAGGGTTGTTGAGGTAATATTGCATCCAGTTACACTGGAAGCCGACTCCAACATAGTTAGGAAAAGGCAGGCAGATGATTTAAGTTTGTAAATATTTTGAAGAGTGGCTTCGCTGTGTCACTAAATTGCGCTGGTACTTCCGACTGTGCCGATCATGACTCATTATCAGTACTCAAAAGGTTTGTGACGCCAAACTTCCAGCACTTACATTATGTTTCTATATTAATGACTTTAATTAATGGCTTTAATCAGTAGTACGCAACGAGCAGTTTCTTTTCAATATCAGCTTCATTAAAATTCTTACTGGTAAGAAACTGGTTAGACTGAAACTGGTAATTTACTATACCAGACAACGATTAGATGACGACGAGATAATTATGAAGCTTTTATCCGAGTACAAATACAATAGCTTTGCGATTTTTTTTAACCTTCTTCTGGAGGTCGATGTTGGTGATCCTGCCTGCCTCTTTCTTCTGCACGTCGAGTCGTCGCTGCGCCATGTCGAGGTACGCTTGCAGCTGATGCGGCATCAACGCTAGGCGGATGAGTACTGTGCTCGCGACGAGGAGCAGACGGAGGGTGTCGTAGGCTTCTGAAGTCATGCTGCAAAAATAGCAAAAGTAGTTTTAAGTACTCTATTTATTAGTGCTTATATATAAATCTCACAACTTGGGTGTTTCTTGACGGAAAAATTTGGACCTGACCTCCACCAGGTACAGCAAGGCAGGTGACAGGTGTAAACCATACTCGTAGCTAAACTCACTGTTACTGTAAGGGACAGTGCAGCTCAGTGTCACTGTCAGGTTGTATGTTGAACAAAATATGATACGCAACCGTAGCAGGTACATATTTATAGAATTACTAGCTTCTGCCCGCGGCTTCGCCCGCGTGGATGTCGGAAATTATCCCACGGGAACGTGCTAACAGGATAAAATGTATGTGTTTCCCCAGAATGCCATCTATCTCGCGGGCCCTTTGTGGCTAATTACAATAGAAAACCAATTGTGTCTCATTAGTGGTGATTAAGAGGGTACCTATATGATATCTTTACCTAAGTACCTCATCATCTCATCTGCCTAGCCTTTTCCCAACTATGTTGGGGTCGGCTTCCAGTCTAACCGGATGTAGCTGAATACCAGTATTTTACATGGAGCGACTGCTTATCTGACCTCCACAACCCAGTGACTGGGTAATACGTGATAAGACCCGGATACCGGATACCGTACCTAAGTTCCTACATAATTAAAAAATAAATAAACTCAATAACAGAAAATTAAATACCTACCTACCTAAATAAACATATTTCTGATGATAACTAATCTAAACTCAATAAATAAGCAAAATCCCTAAAAACTAATATCTATACGAATGACTAATCCTACCTCATCATCATCATCTGCCTAGCCTTTTCCCAACTATGTTGGGGTCGGCTTCCAGTCTAACCGGATGCAGCTGAATACCAGTATTTTACATGGAGCGACTGCCTATCTGACCTCCACAACCCAGTTACTGGGTAATACGATACCCCTTGGTAAGACTGGTTGTCAGACTTTCGGGCTTCTGACTACCCGTAACGACTGTCAAAGATCCACGAATGACAGCCGGGACCAACGGCTTAACGTGCTTTCCGACACACGGAGGGGTCTCGGTATGTAAAGATGGCCACCCATCCACAGACCAACCGCGGCAAGCGTAGCTTAACCTGACCGATCGACCTGTGCGGCTGATAATATTTAGCCACGGGCCCCTCACTAATCCTACCTAACAGTATTATAAAATAACCTACGGTCACTACGTACACTATCAAATATACTACCTATACTTTAAAATTAAAATCTATACCTACGACTTATATAAAAATAAACCTAAATAACTCTAAAAACTAAAAGGAATAAAAATGAACTCCACTGCGGGTGACCTAACCTACGACAAACTTATTATTTGCGGTTGGTACTCAGGTCTATGGTTCGAACCGCAAAATTAAGTTTGTTTTTTATTGTATATACTTTTCCGGGATAAAAAGTACCCAGTGTGGTGCCCAGGATATTAAAGAATAATTATACCAAGTTTCATCGTAATCGAACCGGTAGTTTTTGCGTGATGCCTGAACAGACAGACAGACAGACAGACAGACAGACCGACAGACAGACAGACAAAAATTTTTTTAATCACATTTTTGGGTTCGGTGTCGGTCTAGTAACACCCCCTGCCATTTATTTTTTTGATATTTTCAATGTACAGAATTTTCACTTCTACAGATTTATTATAAGTATAGATTATCATTGAAATCATCAATACAACCCTCTTTGTTCATATAATCCTATTGAATGAATATTTCGAAATATTGCAAAAAATTAAAAAATAAAATGTATTTCGCGGACTACCCTAGCGTTTTCCCGTTAATGATTCCTGCATTGAAGTAGTGAGTTTATCAACGAGTATGGCATACATTATTGTAGGCCTGCCAAAATGAACAAACCAAGTTTAAACACTACTCACATTGGTTTCTCCATACCGCTGAAGACTCTAGCAGTCAGGTAGTGCCTGGTGATGGGTCGCACCCACAGCAGCACTAGTACGAACGGCATCGCGAAGTTGAAGTTGAGCAGTAACGATTTCACTTTGTTGTCTCCGTAGTATCTGAAAAAATAGAATAATGTTATGAGCCTTACAAATATTTCTCATATTGGGATAAGAAACTAGAAACAAAAATGTTAGCTAAATAGTAGTTTGCCATCCCTAATATACTGTCACAAAATAATTGCAATTTCATTTATTTATTTACATAAAAAATACATTAAACACTAAAATAGATACACAGATATATACATATACAAAATTATAGATACATAAAAAAATAAAAGAAGACGCAATGCATTCCACAAACGAGCTGCCTGGACAGTAAAGGATTTATCAAGGAAAGTTTTGGAATGCATAGTCATTTTCATCTACATTGCAGTTACTTTGTCTTTGCTTAAAACACTAGATAGCAAGAGTGCGCGTCGTCACTAAAAGCAATCGTCGTGCGAGGGCATCAATAACCGACAAAATCTTTCAACGCAGGAGGGTCCAGAATCATGTACTGAATTCATGGTTACAGGTTGCGCGCCGATCTCCCTGCCACCCTGCATGACTATGACATAGTCACGCAGTCAATCACGTTGCGTCTGTACAGACGCGCTACCCAAAACTGTCAAATTTTCCCAATCAACCTTGAATGTTAATGCTTTAGCGATAAAGTTGAAAATCTATTAAAGAAATTTGACAGATTGTAGTAGCTTGATGTGCTGGCGTCTGTAGGTACGTCAAAATTCCTACAAACGTGTACGCGTACTCGCGCGACGATCGCTTTCGGTTAGGACGTGGGGTTAGGCTGCTTGGTTTTTTTTTAGCAACAGTACAACAAAATTTAAGAAATTCATAATTTTGTAACCTGAACAGAACTTACAAAAGTGAGTCCCAGTGCATTCTGGCCACTCTCATCCCAGGGAAGGTGAATAGAGTTCCAATGATAGCTGCCCACACAGCTAAGAAGAACTTTAATATCAGTTTTGAAGCTGGTCCCCTGAAAATTATAAACAAAAATTAGTTAATTATCAAAAGTACTGTGAATTCCTGATCTGAATCATCATGATAAACTGATGACTGAAGGTTTTATTTCTCAATTATTAGATAACTGTTTTCTCATTGAATGAATGGTGAATTTATTACAGAAAAAATATTTTTAGTGTTTTCTTTGACATAGAGAATTATTTTAATTGGAACTTGGCTGCTTGCCAAAATTCTTATCTATAACTAGAGAGAATCCTCTCGCTGTAAATAGCATTTTCTTCGGCCTTATAGCTCATCATCTGCCTAGCCTTTTCCCAACTATGATGGGCATGGCTTTCAGTATCACAGGAACTGGCAGCTGAATACCAGTAGTTACAAGAAACAACTACCTATCTGACCGCCACCACCCAGTTACTGGGTAATACAATACCCCTTGGTAAGACTGGTTGTCAGACTTTTTGGCTTCTGACAATCCATAACGACTGCCAAAGATCCACGAATGACAGCTGGGACCAACATATTAACATGCTTTCTGAGGCATGGAGGGGTCTTGATATGTAAAGATGGTCACTCATCTACGGATCAATGGCGGCAAGCATAAAATAACCTGATTGATCAACTTGTGCGGCTATTATTAATTAGCCACAGGTTCTTTAGCCTTTTGCCTTCTTAAATGAAGTAGTGTACCCATATACATAGTAAAAACCACAAAACTTACACAGAAGACAACCCCTGATTCTCAAGAAACTTGGAAGCATTTTCATAGAAGCTGTCATAAGCAGGGTCTATTCCCACTTCTAGGTTGGCCTCACTCACGATGAGCACCATCATGGCTATCAGCAGGAACACACAGAAGGCCACAATACACGTGGAACGCTCCCCGATGGATTCCTCACTTGTGAAGTACTGCTTTGTCAGGCTTAGGAGGATTTTGCTGTGGTTTTTGATTTAAGGAATAGGTATTGGTGTAAACTTGTGGAGCCCTGAAGTTTATGGATGTGCAAAATACTTTAGCACTGTCAAATATTGGTTAGAATTTATAAATTTAACAAGTACAACACGTAAGTAACTTTTGTCAAAATTTACAATCAGCTTTTTACACATACTCCTAGATACATGGGGAGACTGATGGGAAGTTAGTATGAATCCTGTAGATCAATAAAAAGTGTAATCTCTTATCTGATATAAAATTAATATCTAATAATATTCCTTATGATTCTCTAGGTAAACTATTTGTAAAGGATACAATGAGAATAGTACAACCAGGAGGCACCACACCATGCTCAAGTTGAACTCATCCTTCAGCGGGAATACTGATGTGTACACCTGAAAGATTAAGTAATTACATTAAAGTTAACCAAGCAGACTGAAAAGCTTAATAAACAAAAAGCCAAATAGGAATTTCACAAGTTTCTGAAACGCTGGAACTCGGAATACTGACTGGCAGGGATACCAACATGCAAACTGTAACCAAGACTTCAGCAAATGATTCTAGACCCCTAGCATAGAAATTTTTCATTGGTTACAAAAAAAAACATATCAGTAACAGGTTACACTGCCACACTGTATAAGTCAGCCAGTGGTCAGTAGTGTACAGGATTACTAGGGCAAGAAAATTAACACCTACCTCTGACATAATATACACTATAGCAGTGTACAGTGAGAAATCCACTATCCATAGATACTCGGTGTAGAACCTCAAGTGTACCACGTCTAACGCCGTCACGGGCGCCGTCTCCAGCTGAATGTCCAGGCTTCGAGGCACATGGAACGTCTCCGGCTTCCCATTCGACTCATGTTTACTGCCTTTCTTTCCCTTCGAAGTTTCCTTCGGCACTCCCGCTAAACTCTTCAACTCGCTGTTAGTAGGGTACAGATACCTATACAGCCTTTGTGAACATAATAACCATCTCGCAAACGAATAACTCCCCAACTTCTGTATCACTGATACCATAATCAGTGTGATAACTAATTGAGCGCCGAGCAGTGCCTGGAATATAAATAAAATGCAATGATCCACAGAACTGTGCACGGAATCTATCTTTAGATCTATAAATCAAGTTTACACACCATTTCGCCTGGATTTTCATTCACATTTATGTCTATTCATAGTCTATATTTGCTACATTATTTTCGCTTCAAGCTAAATCTATAACCTCAATTTTTTACTCCCACTCATTACTATGCAGTAAAATTGAGAATAATATGGATACACGACGTGAGAAAGAAGTAGATATACAGACAGAAAGAGTAAAGAAGAGATACGATTAGAGAGTCTGTCAAAATTACACCTTTTATTTTAGTTGCATTTTAATTGATTGTGCGTTTCTACAGTACGTTTCAATCCATGATTTTGTGTCAAAATAATATTTTTTAGTTCAATAACTAATTCTTATTAATCGAGAAACAAAATATCCTTTGACAAAATACAAAACTCACATAAAATAAAAGCATGCTACCCTGATTTTCAAAATTTTATTTATGTTGATTCGATCTTCATAAATGGACATCTTCTAATCAATGGTGGAAAGAGATGCCTTTATTCAAGAAGAGAGAAAGAAGCAAAAAATATTGCCATGTATAAACAACATCCCTTATTCTCAGGTAAAAAAGCCTTCTTCCTCTCTCCTACTTTGATGTGTACCCGACAGCGTGAAGCCAATATCTGTATATGAGCCAACACTGGATGGTACTGAATAGTACCAGTACATTGTCCTGCACAATTTTTAAAACAATCATATAAATCTGTTTCGAGCCAGCACCTTAGTTGATTGCTATTTAACCCCCGACGCAAAAACGACGGGGTGTTATAAGTTTGACGTGTTTGTGTGTGTGTGAGTGTGTGTGTGTATGCCTGTCTGTGGCATCGTAGCTCCCGAACGGATGAACCGATTTTAATTTTGTTTTTTTTTGTTTGAAAGGTGAATTTGTCGGGAGTGTTCTTAGCTATGTTTGATGAAAATCAGTCCAAGATGGCCGCCGCTACAAAATGGCGGATTACATATTTTTTCACAACTCCCTCAATATGGGTATCAAATGAAAGGGCTTGACTAGTAGAATACTATACACTATGATAAATTTCAAATCCAAGATGGCCGCCACCACAAAATGGCGAATTACTGTTTTTTTTTCACAACTCCCTCAATATGGGTTTCAAATGAAAGGGCTTGACTAGTAGAATACTATAGACATGACAAATTTCAAATCCAAGATGGCCACCACAACAAAATGGCGAATTACAAAACCTGATTAAATACCAAATTACCTGAATCTTAAAACGCAAGAAAATAAAAGAAAATAAATAATAAGGAGTCCCTACAAAAAGCATAAAAAAAAAATTAAAAACCCCCGACTACGTGAAACCCTATAAAGAAAAAAATAACCTTGAAATTATGACCCTACGTAAGTACAGACGCCAGCACGTCAAGCTACTACAATCTGTCAAATTTCTTTAATAGATTTTCAACTTTATCGCTAAGGTATTAAGGTTCAAGGTTGATTGGAAAAATTTAGCGATAAAGTTGAAAATCTATTGGAGAAATTTGACAGATTGTAGTAGCTTGATGTGCTGGCGTCTGTACGTATGAAATTTTTTGATTAAATGTTGTCCCGTCGGGGGACCGCTATAATTATTAGCCTAACGTTCTGTTAAAGTTTAAAATAGTAGCGGTCCCCCGACAGGACAATATTTAATCAAAAAATTCCATACGTACTTACGTAGGGTCATAATTTCAAGGTTATTTTTTTCTTTTTATAGGGTTTCACGTAGTCGGGGGTTTTTAAAATTTTTAATTTTTACCGCATAGGTTTGGCGCTCATATGTTGCAACAGAAAAAAAGGACAATCATGTCGGCTCGCAACACTTTTCTAAAGCTACGCGCGATACCACAACATGATTGTCCCAAAAGAAAGTAAGGCGCAAAGAGTAAAGCAATATTACTTTACTCTTTGGAGTAAAGTAAGCTCCCGTATTATTATTATTCTCTTTGAAAGTAAGTAAGGCGTCTAGAAATAAATCGGTGCCGAAGTGAGTTAGAGCGAGTCAAGTGTATGTTGAACTATGAAATTGACCTCGGCGGCGGTAAAAACATTGTCAGTCATAGAAACGGAGGACTAAACTATCGCATTTGCTGCAGTAAAAATACAAGCAACGCAATCGAAAAAAATAAAAGTTCAGCCGATTGCCATTTCAAGGCGGAAGAATCGAGCCAATCGAGGTATATCCAAGGGTAATAATCGTGTCCAGTGTGGACACCCTGCGGACGCTGAAAAAAATAATGGGCATTTTAATAATAAACGAGGCCATTGTTTAACTAAAAGTGTTAAATTAAATAGACCCAATACAAAAAAGCTCTGAACAATTTATTAGTTTATTTTATTTTACGATATTTTAATAAATATTTTTAACATTCATGATTCTAGTTTCTTTTTGTGTCTGTTTTGAATATATATCAGAAAGAAAATGTAGCTGTACACACGCCGAAACTCTTTAAATAATATCATCAGTAACCATAACTTAATTCATAACAGCTTTGTCCATTATAAAATTCATATCATTCTTATTAACGGGGACGCATAATATTGACTCAACGCCTAGAGCGCTGGGTCATATCATAACTTCATACACAGATATTGGCTTCACGCTGCCCGACAGGGTCTGCAATGATCACGTGTTCTATTCTAACACCTAAGTTCACATTAATGTAGAATACAATAAATAATTATGCTGGGTGTTGACTAAATCTAATTTGTGGATGTTAGGTGGAGCATTATTCATTATCAAACAAAATCTATTCTTAACTAAGACATAATTGATTATTTTGGTCAGTATAAGGCACAAAAAGCTTAGATCTATTGACTTTCAAGAGGCGTCTTTTCCTCGGAGTTTAGAATATTGTTTCTACCCAACCCCACGGTAAAATGTAAGTTTTTGTCAGCTATCCGATGCTTGAAAAATCAGCCCTTACAGGCTGATTTTTCAATCATCTGATAGCTTAATTAGAGGAATTATTTTGAATTTTTGACAGTTATTTCATACAAAAACTGTCAAACGTCAATTTTATTCCTCGAATAAGATTTATCTAAAGTTGAAAAAATCAGCCCTAAGTGTGTTGTGTTGGTCTATGCCCAAAATATGGTTTTGTAGTTGACATGAAATTGACTCCCGTTAGGGTGAAGTCTAGACATGGTCGTTTTCGTATTTAGTTGCTAACGGATATGTAACCGATATTCAGTTTTCATATCGATATCGAAAACCGTTTTCAGATATCGATCTGTAGTACGATTTGCACAAGTAACTGAAACGAACGAAACGCAAACTCACACTTTTATTCGATGCAATTCTTCCAACAACATAAATTCAACCTTAAATCTATTGAACGTAGGTCTAGTTTAAAGAATCAATTTCTCCCTGATATCGAGTAGCCGCCGGAAAGTTGCTAACTTATGGAATCTTTGTTGTAACTAAATAAATAGAAACTAGACCTTATTGCTAGCGAGCTAAGATATAGATATTACGCATAACCAATCACTAGCCGAAGTTACGTGATATTCGCTTCATCACTTTTACGCCAGTAAAACATTGAATGGTAAGACAGAGACAATGCGAATGAAAACCGTCGATGTCATATCCATATCGGCTCGTGATGTGAAGTTTGCGTTTTCGTAGTTCGTTTTCGTTGTTGCGATATGGATATGGATGAAACCATAGCTCGATGAAGTTTTTGTGAAAACGGTTATGTATATTTAGATATCGATATGGTATGATATTAAACACATATCCGATATAAGTTACGTTTTGATATATCGAACCCATGCCTAGTGAAGTCCGTCTCGCGAAAAAAATCTTGCAGACACGCACGACGGATTCATAAATTTTTATTTATCTAAACATCATATTATTATAGGTATTGCTTTATAAAATACACAATCTTAAATAGGGTGTCTGAGGTCTCCTACCTCAGAGGTAGGTAGGCTATTGTGAGAATTTTGCTAACTTTACAATAGTAATTAGTTCCCTTATTGCTGCGCGAGTGCGCGACTTCATGCTTCTGCGTGACACGGACCGTGATTGACAGATGTTGAAGGGAAAGCAAAATTTTGCGACGGGTATCCCTAAACCAGTCTGCGTTGCGCATGATGACTAATGTTCGCTGAAAGTTGTTCGTATCGATTGATTTGTCTCCACACGTAATTTGGTTTCGTCGCTGCCAAAGTCTGCTCGCAGACTGCGACGGAGCCTTTGTAGTTGATTGAATTTTTATTTTGTGTTGTGTTTCAAAAACCGTGCAAGATGGGGTCGTTGTTTAGGAGTGAAGAAATGACATTATGTCAACTTTTCCTGCAGAGCGAAGCCGCGTATGCATGCGTGTCTGAGCTCGGGGAGCTGGGACTCGTGCAGTTCCGAGACGTGAGTAGTGCCACCATGTGGATCATGTTAAACGCCCCTTTTAATCAATACCATCACTATCATTTGGAGACCCTGCATTATTTCGTTAGGGGTATAACATAATAGGATATCTCTGACCTCGTTTCACTTTTCATCGAAGTTTCATGCCCTGATTTCATGATAATACTGATTTATCTAACAGACCTTTTACAATACTTGCAAAATGGATTAGTTTTGAAGGTTTTTCAATAGCATTCTTGTTAATGAACGTCTTTTTATTTATTTTATATCCATAGATAGCTAGTTACTGGAATATTTAGCTCTGATAATGTTTTATCAACACTAGAGAACATGATATCCTGTTACAGTATCTAGCTATGTATTGAAGCAACAATACATAGCTAGATACTGTAACAGGATATCATGTTCTCTATGCACTATTATTGACTGTTCAATAGGAATTCTCTAGTCTAAACAGTGGCATAGTGTACTAGAATAGAGTATTGTTGACCAAGATTCAACTACCTACAGATAGAAATGTCTTGCAGAAACCCAAGTCTTTGAAGACAGTAGTGTCAGATTAAGGACCCTCCTTTTGAGTGCACTCATAGGAGTCTGCTATGTATACAGGTGGGCGATTTATCACCTGAATTTGTCAAGGGGGTGGTTCTATGTGTAATTCTAAACAACTTTCGCTATGAAACTCATACTAGAATGGTATAAAAAAAAAACGTACATGCATGAAAATAGTCTGTCTACAGTTGTATAGGAATTTGATTAGGTTGTTCACCAATTTGATAAGAGTTTCATAGCGCAAGTTGAACACCCTCTTGAGGTATCCAGGTGACTAAATCTCCACCCTGTATATGCTATTTGTTATCGCTAACATTTCAAAAGTAAATGTTTTGCCCCTTCATTTATATTTATGTCTCAGTGGGTCACTCTAGAGAAATACCTATTCTAGGGATAATTACTTGCTTGTATAATAGGTATTTCTTCAGTTAAAAAAACTCAGGGATCCTTATAGGAACATCTCTTGCAAATGTAGAATAAGCTCTTGCAGAGAGATTGTGGACATACTTATACTCATAATAATGTGAATAAGTAGCAACCGTCTGGATTTTACAAATTGGTCAATTTAAAAGCCAAATTAACACTAATTGCTGTAGTAAAAAGCTGAGAGTTAAGAGAAAACTTGTTAAAACCTAATTCTTCTTATATAAACATTTATTTATATCATAATTCACGGTTGGCCCAGTGGTTAAGAGATTGACTGCTGCGCTGCGTGTCGTGGGTTCGATTCCCACACGGAACAAATAGTTGACCTACAAGTAGTTGTTCCGGGTTTGGGTGTTTGTGAATGTGAGTTTAAATGTTTGTAAAGGCACCCACGATACAGGAGTAATTCCGAGTGAGGGGCAATATTTAAAAAAAAAAATCCTTTGGTCATGGGTGCCAACATAAAACATTCAATTTAAAAAGTCATGTGATTGATTAAAAAAATGTGATTGTTATTACCTATGATTGATTACGTTAATTACATGACAATCTCTGATAAAGTGTATTATTTTGTTGATAAGTTCACACCTAGAAACATACCTAAAATTGATCTGAATTGTATCTTATCATTTTTTAATTAAAGGTTTACCTAAATACGGCACCCTAATTGCGTAACACACGATCCATCGTAATCTGAATCATTTTGAAGCAAATTGCTAATCCATTGCTTCATAAGTTCGAAAAATTTGTCTGCTCAACACTTAAATAACGCAATGAATGTTGTTGAACTGTTAAAATGAAACAGATTCTGATTGATTGTGTGTTACGCAATTAGGGTGCTTTCTTAGTTGATTCCTATGTATTACTGACTGCGCCCCACGGTTTCACCCGCATAAGTCGCGATAAAAAGTGTCCTATGACCTAAACCAGGTCATGGTCTACCCATGTACCAAGTTTCATCCAAATCTGTTCAGCCGTTTTAGTGTGAAAGCGTAACAAATAAACACAAAAAATCAATCAGATCTTTTCTCTATAAAATATTAGTTTAGACAATATAGGCAATAAACTAAACAGCTCATAAACTATTAGAGGATCCAATCTGTCCAACACACACCTAACCTAATACTAGAACAGTAGCCTCCTTGGTGCCTTGATGTAACCACCATTTTCTTTCTTTTTTTGGTTAAGTCTTGGTGTCCAATTGTGCAGTTTGTAATATTAAAACTGTCACTATTCACAAAGTAGACACAATAGTTAAACAATCAACCTGAATCATATTTGATTAATGGGAGAGGGAATGGGTTAATACCCCTGGTATTGTAGAGGTCCATAGACAGAACTAACCGCTTTTCATCAGGTGGGCCACAAGCTTCATGGTCCCACTAACGAATAAAAAAAATTGGTGGTCACTCATAATACTGAAAGTTGCTACTAAATATTCTCTTGGCATTAAAACATACTTTTAAACCATTCTTCTTAGCAAGAAAGACCCTATAACACATTATTCACACATTATTCATTATTCACAGGCCTGTTCTTACGTATGACATTGTAATTTAAATACTGACCGAAGGCTTGAGAACTATTTTTTTACAGGGTATACCATATACACACCTGCAAACAATTAGGTCAAATCTTTTTTTGGATTTTTATTATCCTGAACATTACATTGTACCTACTTTCCTTGAGCCTGTTTTAGATTTAAACTATCTCTTATAGGTATATGAATCACAGTACATAATTATGACCACAAAGTATTGTTTTAATTTATTTATGGATAGCATTAATTTTTCACTTTTTTTATACTATGTAAAAATAATACAATTTCCAGTAAAAATTCTACACATTAAAACTAACTCGGCTATTATTTTACATTTGAATACTCGGCTATTATTTTACATTTTAATTAAAATTTGCATTTAAAAAAACACATAATCAAAGTAACTATCAAGTGAAGTCATAAGAATATTTTATTATTATTATATTATTATTATTATAATATGCAAAACACATTATAATCATATTACTTACTAGTGCTGTTTGTCATAGAGTACATAGAATCTTTAAATATTATGGATAAACAGTCTGTAGTTCGTGTTTATTTTATTGACTACTAAGATCAATATTATTTACAACAAAAAACAATAAAATGCAAATGTTATGCTGGGAATCTGTAAGGAACATTATACAAAAATGCATCAGTTTCAATCCTAGGGGAGATATAACTATGCCATCTTTCTTCCTAAAGTAGAATTCATTGATTAAACTCTTTATTAAAAAGTCAAGTAGGTACTGCACTTAGTTTCTCTTTCGATCGAAATGTATGTGATGATACTCGCAATTTGCATGCATTACGGCGCGTGCGCCAATTGTGCCCACACCAAGTCGATACCGCGTTGCGGAACATCGTAACTTCACATATTGGCCAGCCAATGCCAACAAATTGCATGACCCAATCATTTGAAACCTCTTCTCGAAAAGAGTGCAGTACTGGCTCACATTGGTGGACCAATGTTTGAGATCCGATTTATACATCTGGCTAGACATTCCCAATAAGTATCTTGCCGTCGGAGTTTTCCTGCTGCTAATATCCGCATTTACGAAGAATGTGACCTTATGTCTCTTCATTGAATGTTAGAATGTACAATATTCTAAGCTGAAACATCTTGGTTTCAAATACATGGTGATCTACATTTCTTGAGATAACATCGTACATTTTTCATTCAAGTAAAAAGGTATTGTTCCTCCACAACGGTTTGACCTCCAACACAGGAAGATGAATGCTTTCAGCGACAAAACCATTCGTTTGTTCTTTTGTCTCTGACGTTACAGAGAAATGCAGTCACCTGACTGCTACTAATTATTTGATGTACACTCTATATCTAAGCGAGAAGTTGTATTATTATCTAATGGCGAGCGTTGCTTCGTACTTTCGTAGGCGTAGAATTAATTGGCGTAGCAGATCTGTACAAGTTTGAGTGTCCTTTCCGACACACTCCTCTGATATATCGTAACACTTAATCTTCTTATGTCACAGAAAAATTACGGTAATCACTCGACTTACACATCATTGAGGTTTTATCTAAGTATCTTTATTGCGTTATTTAGAGGAGGATTTTCTTATTGCAGTCCTAGACACAGGTGTTTTGGCGATAACCTAAAAAGTTAGACAGAAACTCAAGTTGGTTGTAAAGATAGCAGATGCTAATGACCTTAGCGGTCGTCAGTCATCACTATCATGGTCATCATCTGCCTAGCCTTTTCCCAACTATGTTGGGGTCGGCTTCCAGTCTAACCGGATGCAGCTGAATACCAGTATTTTACATCGAGCGACTGCCTATATGACCTCCACAACCCAGTTACTGGGTAATACGATACCCCTTGGTAAGACTGGTTGTCAGACTTTCGGGCTTCTGACTACCCGTAGCGACTGTCAAAGATCCACGAATGACAGCCGGGACCAACGGCTTAACGTGCTTTCCGAGGCACGGACGGGTCTCGGTATGTAAAGATGGTCACCCATCCACAGACCAACCGCGGCAAGCGTAGCTTCACCTGACCGATCGACCTGTGCGGCTGTTATTATTTAGCCACGGGCCCCTCCATCACTATCATGGTCGCTATTCAGTAAATCACGAGCTAATGACCATGAGGAGTTGTAGAATGCCATAATCATAATAAGCAGCAAATAATTAAAACGATTGCTATTTTTCTCACACGTAGTATCTGAAGGCCAATTCTTCAAAATCTAGTCGCAATCGCATCTCATTGACAATCAATTTCAAAAACTTGTCATACATGTAGGCCAAATTTATTTTTGACAGACTGAGATCAGACCGAAAATTGCCCCTTAGTCCTATTCATTCTTGAGCATCGGCAAGTTACGACAATCGTAAAAACAATCATGTGTTTTGCAACGACTCTGCAAAGCCGAATTGCTGGAAACAGAAACTTTAATGAAAAATACAACCGACTTCCAAAAACGACACTACAAAGTGAAAAATAACTTTAATTTCGGAAGTCGGTGGCGTTGGGTTCGCATTTTCGTTGTTTGCCACCGACTTCCGAAATTAAAGTTATTTTTCACTTTGTAGTGTCGTTTTTGGAAGTCGGTTGTATTTTTTTGCAAAAAAGTTTTTATTTTTCACTTTTTAGTTGTAATTTTTACCAGTAATTTTGGTGTAAAAACCAAACTACTGAACCGTTTTTGATGAAATTTCTATGGGACCATTTGGGAAGTATACCCTTTCCAACAAAAAAAGATTTTTTGAAATCGGGTGGCAAGCGACAGAGTTATGCGCGAACAAACATAAAAAAAAAAAAAAAAAAAAATACAAACATCCGAATTGAGAACCTCCTCCTTTTTTAGAAGTCGGTTAAAAATGGGGAAAACCACGCAAACATGCATTTTGGAAAACCCTTTTTGATGGAAAAGATTCCATATTTTGCGGTAAGAGGATGCCCAACATCTGGTAGGAAAACCGACGACAAACGGATATAAGTAATAATCATCCTTAAAATAGAAGCCAGTTACCAAGCACATGGTCTTCAACAGATAATATTCAATGATATGGCGCTCTGCCCGCATGGGTCGATATTCCATTGAGAGTAGTTGTTGAGGGGAATTAGATAAGTATTATCAGTATTTGATTGGCCTGGCTATAGATAGCAATAACCACTTGAGTCTAACTGAAAGTAGACAGAACAATACAGACATGTCAAACTGCTCGTCGAACTACAAGCTCAGCTGTGAAGCCATACAACCATGAAATACCTATATGGCTTCCAATCATCTAACACTATCTCTAACGCCACTTAAATCAGCTTTAAAATACATCGAAGACAATAACCTCACCCTGAACTTTCTCTCCTCAGTTAAACCCAGACGTGAACGCGTTCCAACGCAAGTTCGTCAATGAGGTCCGTCGGTGTGACGAGATGGAGCGAAAGCTCCGGTATCTTGAGAAGGAGATCCGTCGGGATGGGATCCCAATGCTGGAGATCCCGGGCGAATGCCCTGAGGCCCCACAACCCAGGGAGATGATTGATCTTGAGGTGAGCAGGAGATTTTTACTACTTTTTTTTATCGTTCCTGCCTATTGAATGAGGCATTACCAGGATCCGTGTGAAGATACAAATATGCCTCTTTGTGGAGTTCGACGAATCTAGATAGATTCGTCGAACTCCACAAAGAGCACCATAGCCACTAAACAGTTCTAGTAATTGATCTTTTTAGATTTGATATCCCAATGTACCTATAAAATAATTTTCGTTTCATAGGCTACCTTTGAAAAGCTGGAGAATGAACTCCGCGAGGTAAACCAGAATGCTGAAGCTCTCAAGAGAAATTACCTTGAGCTTACAGAACTCAAGCACATACTTAGAAAAACACAAGTTTTCTTTGATGAGGTAAGTTGAAACAACCGTAGTACTTTTAAGAGGTCACGAATACAACCACCTTAATTCTTGCCTTCAAACAAATTCACTAAATAACTAATCTTTTTACGTACCAACGTAATTAGTAGATGCTTCGTCCAATGTATTAGACTCCAATGATAAGATAGCTCACTGCTAATGTCCTCGTGATGTTTTACGCAAAATGTGTAATGTCAATTAATTATAAATTATTATCAACGTAATATAATAGTGTTTGTTCAATTGCGTCAGTTGCCATTATTGCAGTCATCCTTTATACTATGTCAATGTGGACTGTCATTGTAATTACCTACTGAAGCTACTTTACGAAGGAAATGTCGTCTATAGATACGTTCTAATCAATTAGATAGAGTTCAGCTTGAAAACACAATAGCAAAGGTTTAAAGCCGATAAAATTCATGCTGTTGTAGAAAAAAAATAGCTCCACGATCAATGTTCAAGTCGTCCTTATTTATTATATCATCGTTTATTATTTATTGATTATCCCTTTTTTTGGATCAGTGTCTCATTAAATATTATTATTTAATTTTATTTAAATAACTTCAAGCACAATAACAACAATATCAAATACTAATTAATGTTCAACACTTTCCAATATTCTTTAAGTTAACATTTTCCTTAAACGAAGGTCGTGGGTCTTAAATTATTTATGTTTATAAAATTATTTTATATGTATACGACAAAGTGGGCTTCAAAAACAACGAGCTTATGAATTGAAACGTTTAGATTCGGTATATTGTTTGAAATAATGACGTCGTATTGTCAATGTCACATTTTTGTACGTCTATTGTCGGCAGCTGATTGATCGTACGCATACATTACTGTCCGCTTTGATTGTACTCATGCTAGGATACATAAACGATTGCGGATACATAAACTAATCTCAGTCAAAATCCAATTTAACCGTGGCTCTATCACAGAAATGATTTCATGGTCACAAATCGAATCCTCCACGGTCGTAAGTCGTACCAAATGTGACATTGACATTGGCGTTTGTCTGACCTTGACGCCATGTTGGCGTGTGTGTGCACAAGATGGCGGACCCGTCGCGCGAGGAGGAACAGGTGACCCTACTTGGGGAGGAGGGGCTCATGGCAGGCGGGCAAGCTCTCAAGCTGGGGTATGCTCAGATTGATTACGACGCGCTCGTTGGACCGTTTTGATTTCCATTTCTGTCAATGGAAATCAAAGCACACACATGAGCGTTATTATTTTTACAGCGCTTGTACTGTGACGCTGATTCTGGAGTCTACCGATCACCACTCAGGCAAGCATTGGAGTCGGCCGGTTTATAGTATATCATCAACATAACAACTCTCTTTGACTTCTTTGTGTGATGGAATGAGCTTAGTTGTAGCACCGCAACCAGTCCGGTCCAGACCGTGTCAGTCTACTAAAGCTTAGTGAAATACTCCTGACTCCCTTGCCGAGCGTGCTAACCAATTGCTGCCTGAGTGAGATTTTTATTTTTATTTTGAACTAACAATGTTTCCGACATGATTTATTTTTGAAGTCCATCTGCAAACGTGTCCAGCTATCGGAGTCGACAAGGTTTACAAAATATTTTCTTTCCGTTATCATAAAGTCATCCACGCTTTCTGTACTTGTCATTTTTATGCATGCCATTATGATTTTTATATGTTCATGTCATATGTAGATCACGACGAGTCAGAGTTATAGAGTATATATTTTCTTTAGTTTATTATAAACGACACTGTAATTTGAACACAATACGAAGTAGTCACAAACTAACAATGCATATGAAGCTTTTATATAATTTGTTGGTAGCTAGGTAATTACCAGCACACCACCGCGTAGAATGAGGTGTTTGCAGTGACTCGATGGCGCTACTTTTTTACTACAACAGGCAAGGAAACAGTGTGCATCGTGTGGTGTAAATGTCGTAATTGTCGCGTTCATTGTGACGTCATATGGGCAATGTTTGTCTACATGTTTATGTTTGTCCTCCGTGTAGCACGAGGGTGGTGCCAATACCACTGAGTCGATGACGCGCGCCCTCATATCCGACGACCCGAACAGACATATCGGCCACGTCCAACTAGGGTATGTATGCGTGTGTACATACGCACTGGAGTGACACTGACCACCACCCGATCTCGACGCGGCTGGGCTGTTCACCGACAGTTCAGCTGCTGCTATACTCTACTGGTTCTATTGGTTGCTCGTCTTGTATGTCTATCGTGTCAAAATGTATGTCCACTCATAAAATATCGTACGTTATTATCACGAAAGATACACACTTACTGCCTACTAACTTTACTGATTAATCATACCTGCGTTAGTAATTTGCTACCTACGAATAATGACCCAGTGACGTACTACACGAAAGACGATGCAATCAATCACGTTGTTCACATAAACTTGACACTTTTATTATTTGACGAAGAATCTTGTAAATATTTACATTGTCAACAAAATCATTGCTTGAACTGAGTCCTCAATTGCGGTTTATGTGAACATTTTCATCGAACTAATATTGCACGTGAATACATGAAGAATATTTTCCGCTTAGTATAACAATAGAACTTCGAAAGAATTTTGATATTACAGATCGCGCGCTTAGCGCTCATAAAGTAAAAATAATTGTTGCAATTAAAAGTAATAAACTCTCTGGGAATCCCTTTGTCAAACTTAATGCATGTGAAATCCTCTCCCAAATTGTACATCTAAAATATGTTCAAGAAGATTACAAAGTTGTTGAACTAAATAACCAACACGTTGATGTAATATTAGACTATTATAAATTAACTTGTAGTCCTAACTGTACAGTATTGCTAAACATTTGTGCTTGATTTATTCCCTAGTTTGCGGGATAAACAAGAATCCCTGGAATTCCTGCCTTGGTTAGTAGTGTATATTTGTATTTTATATTGTAGATGGGTATAGAGGTAGATATGGCTCGGGTATATGTTATAAATGTATGGTTGCAGACTCAACAGTAACATTGTGACAGACAATATTGAAATCAACTTGACTCATTTTAATGTTGTCTTCACTACTTGGGAACAAAATGAACATACAGTTCAATTCTAACACCCTTCACTTGCTTACTAACATTCACTTCAATATCACAGTATTGTTTTATTACAAGAACGTTAGATTTAATATGCGTTGTCAAGGTAACTTGGACTTCAAGAATAGATAATGGAATTAGGTGCGAAAAATGTAAATGCTGAAATTACACGGCACTTCGTGATCAAACTTTTCCTATTTGGTAGACAGTTCTTATATATATATTTTTTATATTATCTAAACTTAAAGAATCGAGTGTAATTTATAATATCCAACATGTATTCTTATACTCAAGTATAAGTAATGAACCAAGAGGTGCTCCTTGCGGGACGCCATTCTAGAGTTATAAGATTCCACGCGAATGGGAAAAGTTTCGTGATCGATGATATTTTTCAACATAGACAATCCTAACAGCGTCTTGGTACGAGTGTCTTAGATAATAATTTATGTTTTGTGTCATATTTTAGTTTCATTATGAACTCGTGTTATTCATTTAAACCTTTTATCAAGGGTTTAAAACTGCTTACTAAAGTCCACATTTTGGACAGAAGCTTTATTAACTTTAAAAGTGTAATTAATTCAAGAATCTAGTATTCAGAACATGTTTCTAATGCCAGACTAATATTCAAGAAAACTTGTGCTTAGTTTAGAGCCAACAGCCGCTTACCGCGTGCCGATACTTAATTAAAAAGTGTTTATATTCAATCTTACGGTATTTGAAGCGATTTAAAATTTGTGTTTAACAAGTCTAACAAAGACGGAGTTTCCGTATCAACCTTGAGTCGATCTAGTATGGTTGTGATAAATTTGCTTAGCCTTTTCCAAGTAGATACACTGTGTAACAATGCTGGCTGTCTAACACAATATGGGCTTGTTAGGTATCAATTACGTCATTGAGGTTGTTTCTAATTGACGTTGTTGCTACAAAGTGTATCAAGAGTTTACGAGCTAATACGGTATATTGAACAGCGACCTTACTCGAGTAATTTCGTATATTGCACAATAGGAGTAAAAAGAAATTGTACATCTACCTTGAAATGCCAATAATAGTGTTGAATGTAGATCAACTAAGTTACAATATCCTAAAGATTTAAATAGTGTTCTACCATTGTTCTCGTTGTTTTTCCGGTGTATCATTGTTTTACCGGTGTCTACAATTCTTCGTGTCACAAACCATTTCCATGGACGCAGTCCGTTTGGAACACACTTATGTTTATTAAACGCATGTTTAACATCACAATACCTGCTCAAAGATGTCACAGTTCCTTGTCACTGATATCGCACGACGATCACGCCACGACCTCATTCCCACACTCTTAAAACAATATTATTAATGAACATTATAATTGGAAACAGTTATGTATTTTCCAATTCCTTCCTGAATTCAACTCGTGAAGATATTTCGTTGTTTAATATCTCACGATACTTATGTTTTTGTTATGCCAACAAAATTGTCAAGCTTTCTCGAAGATAAATATTTCAATCAATAACAATACGTTTACTTATCGAATTTATTAAGATGTCTGATAAACAGAGTTTTTGTCTGGAGATTGTTATTATCTGAGAGGTCGTACTTAGACGACATAAAATCTGGATTGCAATAAATCACGGCGACGGATTTATAGCCATCAAAATAAGGTTATGTACTGACTTGGTTTAATATAAAAGTGGTTAATTTAAGATTAATCTGGAAGCAGTTAGGTTAGGTTAGTCCCGGTTTATCCAATGCCAAGATCTTCGTAGCAGTGAAGAAAGGCAGAATTACTGTCGTTACATTCTGTTTGTTTGTTGGCTTGCGTGAGCGCACAAAATTCATTGCTCCATTACTAATTACCTCTGTGTACGAGTCAAGTAATGGATGTAATTTTACAGGTGTTGGCTCGCTTTGTATAAGCAGTGTAATAAACTTATGAAAGTAATGTAGTAGTAATGAAAATCTATGGTCGTTAATCGTTATGTCAAGCCAAACTACATATTATACCACGAGGTTTGTCAATGTTCATGCCTTAATGTTTAGGACGAAGAGGCTGTATCACATTCCGCAAAAGATGTAAGAGCGTAATATAATCGCGCGTTTCAAGCAAAAAACAAATATACATACCTATACCAAAACTGGCCCTCAACACCAAACAAACAACATCAAACTGGTCCTTCTAAGAGCCATACTTATCTACTAAATTAATTCCGAATTTGGCTAGGTGTGTTTATCAGTTGGTCAAATTTAGCCATGTTTTTTAGTTTTCCTGTTCAGAACAAAGGAATATCCTTCTATGACGCATTCTGCATAACCGTTGTCACATCACATGATTCGACTAGGCTATGTGTTTCATTCCCAAGTTTATAAACTGAGTTGTACTCCCCCTGACTGAGTCATGGGCTGTTGCTTGTTGCCATCCAATCTTCATATTGTTTCTCTGATTGACTAATTGTTTATTGTGCCAGTTTGATCGGTTTATGCTAGTACTATTTTGACGCTAGTAAATGAAGATATTGATAGTACGATAAATATGTCATTCGGATTATCTTTATGTGTAAACAATTCTGGTGAACCACTACATAAATATACGGTTTTCTGTCATTAATTGTGTAGTTATTTAGGCGGATTTGAAATAATATATTTAAAGTAGTAAGCAGTATTTAGCTTTTTTCAACAATGTATTATATGATGTGTTAATGAGCGCTGAGAAATTCCTAGCTCTTCGTCAACAGTCGTTTGAACGCAGTTATAGGCATTCTTAATTATTGTATACCTAACCTTCCTTTTGTCCTTTTCTATCCGATTGTCATTTCACCGCCTAAGAGCAAATCAACATAGAACCAAAATTAATCATAATTATCTTCAACAATTTCATATGCAGAAGTGAAAACACTATCACTTGCACGTAAGTAATTACTTCAATTACCGTCTGCAGCTCTCGCACATCTGCTTTCTCGTAAACATACTTGGACAATATTTATATGTAGATGTACCGTTACTAGTACGTCGACCCTCGAGCTCGTGACTGGCTTATTACCGCTGATGCGGAAACTATCAACTGCCTGACAGAATTGTATCAAGTTCACGGTGACGGGAGCCTTTAGGCGACTTGTTTGCTTAGAAAGCTATCCAACTCGTTTGATGTGTTAACCGGTTGGTTGATCTTGAAAATTGGGTAGTGCTGCAATAACTTTTGTGACGAATATAACATGGCCGGAGATTTGACTTTACTTGAATTTGATGACAAACTCGGTACTTACATTTAACAATGCATATAAATTATTCACCGAGATGTCGTAAGTTTTGTTGTCTGGGTAAGTAATGGAGTTAATCCAAATCTCAACTGAGAATTCATTGTTTTTGAAAACGAATCTTTTTGCTAAGATTCGTCTTAGACTGGCCGCTTATATAATAAGACGCAAACCAATCGTCGGATCTGGGTCAACATGGCGTTTTCCGAAGGAAATGACACCGGAATCACAGAAATTGTGAAATCTTCTCAGATATTTCAACAAATCTTTTCCTTCCTTTCCAATATTTTTATCGTTGTTCAATCAGTACATTCCTGATAACCTCGATTCGTTCACGAAGTATTGTTATATAGTAGTGTTATAGAAGTTTGTAGTACAATTATCAAAGTACAAATTAGTTGTAATGATTACGTTGATGGCACTTGAATGTGTTCATGACATCCTTCTTCCGTACAGTTGTGCTATAAGTGTTAGATAAGTACTTTGTTATTAAAAATACTATAAATAGTGTCAGCTCTGGCAACTTCGGTGTCTTTTTGAGCCTAAGTAATCACGCTCTTCATTAAAATATGATGACCCCGTCATATTCTCAAGTTTGTCATTTAGTTGAACTAAGTTCATTTTATCGAATGCTAAAATATTATCATCGTTGGTTTGAACATTCCCAATGACACATTCATTGAATTCGTGATGCTTATATGTTTCAATTTATAGGGATTCCATGTATATATTGTGTTCGAGAGGTTTCCGAAAAATGCAGTGTTCCCTTTTTCCTTGTATTGGTTGACCAGTCTGCTTTGCCCAAGAATTCAATTAAAAGTTTGCCCATTATATTTCCTACAATATTTTTCAATATGAATATTATTAGGAATTCTTAGGCTTTCAAGAATTGAAAGGAATCTTCTAAGCGTTTTTTTTTCTTGCTTATGAAGAATACCTATCAAAATAGATGAATGAGTTGTAAGAAATCAAGCTGTGAGAATTCACATTTTTGACGATCTAGCAATTAAGTACTTTTATTGAGTCAACCTCAGCCGGTTCTTGGCTGCAGCTTAAAGAGGTTCTATAGATCAAATGGTGATAAAATCGCTCATAATATCTTCATATTGATGATTATTGACATCTTACTCGACTCAGAAATCCGTCAGCTGGGTTCTAAATATGGAATTATCCCAAGACCGTTCATTTTAGCGGTCTCTCGATATCCCTCATTGAATATACGATCCATTATGTATTTAATGAGTATGTATCGACCACGTTCAATAACTATTTACCTACGGCCCGACCATATTGTATAAGGACACCATCAGCCTGGTCTATTCTTTGAAAAACCTTGACTGCCTATTACACACCTGGCTAAGATTGAATATAACCCTCAATTACGCTATAGTTCATGTAAATAACATTAAATCACAATGGTACAGTCAGGCACATGTCTTTTAATAAATTATGCGCTATCGACTTATTTTACGGCTTATTTGAATAACACGAGTTTAAATGTACCCCTATTTCAGTGTCAGTGCGGAGACATTGATTTAAGTTTACTGCGGATTATAAATTTTAGAACATAATAAGCGTTTCTATGATTTTATAGCTGTAAGAATATTTTTTTGATGACAAGAGATGCATTTGAAATCGGTTACGATGTTTCCTGTATGCTGTTACCTGTTTACCAGGTTGCAACAAAAACATGGGACACTACCCATGTTTTTGTTGCTACCTGCACTTATAAGTTCTGGTACCCTCAAGTTTTACCATAGATTTTATAAGATGCTATTATTTTTAGTGAATATTTGCTTACGTGTTTAAATTGTAAAATGCTTGTCTTTAAATTCAAGAAACTAGACAAAAATCCGGGAGTCTAGCTGTTTTTGTTGTTACTATTAGACGTCACGAGATATCGTCGAGAAAAAAACTCCATCTGCTTCAACCATATATTATATTTGTACATCCTACATTACAGACAGACTCCAGAACTGTAAATTACATCGTTTACGTATACAGACGGACAGACTTTTGGTATTCCGCCAAGGTGACGGGCGCCACTATCTCTTACATCATCTGTACGTGAAAATACTTGATAAATCAAATTACTCCTTGACACTTTACTATAAAATTCAATTTACGATAACTTCTTATTTTGGGTGGCTGACTCGGGACATCAAATTCGTCCAAAGCCAAAACGACTGCTGGTTAAACGCTTTCGTAAATGTCTACTTAATCAAAGTTTACTTTAAAGTCATCGTCATTAGGTGCAATGTAGATCGTTGTGAAATATTTACCACTTGAATTACGCGACCGTAGTTTCCAAGTATATATTTGCAGACGTTGCTCATTCATTTCACGTGATAGTGAATAAATGTGCTAATTACATATTCAAATGTAACCAACATTGTTGATGACAATGGTTTCCCTTGAAATACTCTTTCCATTCAAAGAGTCTGCATGCTTAAAGAGTTTCCTCTTAAATTCGTTTATTTTATTCTGAAAAATTGTATACACGACTAAAATACAGACACGATCAGTATCTATATCATTTTAGGAGTAAATAGGTACCTACTGTAATTATATATCATTATAAAATATTTAATTGGGGTTTTTACGAACATAACATAAGTATACAAATTTACGTAATGTTGGTATATAATACTCAGTTTGTAGATTTCTGTGGAAAAATATGACACATAGCTCATACATTTTCTGAATACAAACAGTGAAGTACTACCTAAAATAATGATAAAACACATTTCTCTAATTCCTAAAAGACTTAGAACATACTAATGAATGACAAAGACAAAACAAAGAGCGATGAAGCATTTACTTTCAATTGGACAACAAAAAAATAATTGAGGTGGTTACTGCATGCAGAGAGAGGAGAGGCACGAACACGATGGATGACGTCAGTGGTTCTGATTAAGGGGAATTCCTGACAGTAGGCATGCATACTGTCTGAAGACATAAACTCACGCCTACAGACAAGTATAATACGAAAAAAGTTTCCTCAAACGGTAAACGAACCAAGATGCGAATATCTTCTTACACTACTGGTACTGGCTGATACCAAACACATAAAATAAAACTACTGGTATTCAGTAACCCGTTTAGACTATAAGCCGAGTTCTCAGAAATAAGAGACGCAGTGCCGCTTAAAATTTCCTACAATTTAAAGTACCGAATGAAAAACTAATATAGCGCTAATGAGAAGTACAAATTTTGCAATTGTATGGGAATTCACACGCCTATTATGGAGTACCGTACGCCTTATAATGATAGTGCGAAACGGTAATAATTAGATGCGTGACAATGGACAATTGCGACAATTGAATTAGAGGACCCTGAATTGACATTACTTATTTGAGTATGGCTTTATGAAATGTTAGAGAATTAACATTGTATTTCGCTAAATGCTCCATAATTATGGCTTCATATCTGCACCACTAAAGTATGATCAGGCAGGCGTGTCCTAATCTCTACAACTTATGCTCCGATGGTCATGTCCATGATAGATGACAATACGGGTTATGGAACAACAGTCGATTCAATCTTGACCTGAACAATGCCAATATCAAGTGTAAAGGCAATATTTCATCGACGTAATGCGTTTTAAAGCATCTTCAAGTAAATGCATATCTAAATTTAGTTTCGCACTCATAGTTGCCGAGTTCTGTTCTGTTTTTACACATAAGCATAAATGTAAATCTTCGCAAACTGTTTCTCTGTATTTTCCTTATATTTCATTGTTAGGGCAATAAAACTCGTACATCATGGCTCTCAGGCCAACCATAACGTTATACGGAACGGCCATGCTCTAATCACGAACAACAAATAGGATACTAATCTTTTTGTATATTTACTCACAGTATAACAATAAATTTAAAATAGTCTGCATGTGAATAGAGACTTGTGCAAAATGGTAACTCCATAATTGTGTCTCTAGGTTGGTTCAAATTGGAAACGAATTCGTAAAAAGTACAGTAAAAACTTCAAGGTGGATTAGTGTTTCTTATGACGAAGAGCTGCGTCTGTGTGTATATCATTCATATGTTCACCATCAATGATATAAATATACACATGAGTTATTCTATTCTGAGGAGAGGTTCTCGAGATATAGAAGAAAATTATAAAACAGGCCTTTATCCTTATCTGTCAGGAGTTACGTCAGTTAATTTTTTATTAACTATTTTATAACAATTATCTTATTTATTTATTTCCATCATCAACCGTAAAATAATCTTTGGTAAAGAATGATTTCACCGCATAGTTATCAGATGAATTGTTTGAAGATACGATATCCATTACGAATGTTCTATTATCGCTTACCTATATATTTGTAATGGAAAAATGATGACAGATGAGATTTGTATCTTATCTTCGAATTGTAGCTATTAGCACAACCCAGCTGCATGATAGTCTCATGTGTTCTTATGTCAAGAAACATGATTTGATTCTTTCTGTGAACAACATCATTGGTTTCCAATTGTTTAAATAGTTCCTCATTCATATCCGCTTGAATATTGTCTTTGATTATTTGTACACAATTGTTGATGTATTTATCAATTATATGATCTTCCGCAGTCTTAGTTATAGCCGTCCCAACTTTCGTTTTTATGACATTATCAACATTATTGTTGATCCTTGACTCGTCCTTAAACAAATGCAGAAGCATGTTAATATTGTTAATTTTAATGACGCATTTCTATGCAAAGTACAATAAGGTTTTATTGCACTTATTAAACTTTATCACAGCTGTTATGAGGGCTATAAAAATAAAACAGAAAGGATGGCAACATTAAAAGGTCATAATTCAATTGTAAAATGTTTAGTAGAATAATAAATTAAAAGATCTTTGTGCGAGCTATATTTAAAATGGCCAGCTATGCGTAGACATGGCAAAGCGTCTGTGTTCAAAAATAGGTGTGGAAGTAGACGATGGTCATAAGTCAATAACACATATAATAGTACAAGATTATGTAAGGTAGTAGTGGAGTATTCCATCGGGAATCCCCTATATTATAAATAATCTAAAGCAGACGTTTCAATGAGTTATGGATAATGCTATAACTACAGGTTCTTTATCTAGTTCAGTCTATTTTAGACCTATATGTTTTAACTACCGCTTTCGTAGCCAAACAGATTATGCGGGAAAAGTTCGTTAATACTTTTCAGTGTGCAGAGTAGGCTCTTCGGTTTCCTTCAGTTCTGGTACAGCTGATACACAAAACATTTCCGTTATAAACAGCAGACAAGCAAATACTTGCGTTACGTTATTCTGGATCGGTTTCCGTCAGGAACATGTTAAATGAGACACGTGCGACCTATTTCAATATGCATCTCGTGATACGTGTTTTGAACACTTTGTGTAATATCAACGTCTCCTGCTCGTGCAGTTTGTAAATAATTCGTGTAACGTGAAAAGAATGTTTCACGTTTCAAGTGCGTCATGAGAGGCGGAGTCTGGGAGTATTGTTATTTGTATGAGGAGCTTCCTCCCCATACCTCTTGTCTAGCCAGATTCCGTCTTCTCTCTGACGAATGTTTTATTTTTGTTCAGTTTTCGTTCCAATATTGTCACTAATTTATCCAAAGTTATTTACAGACTGCGTTTTATTTTGAAATTTGACATAAAAACTAGCAGAATAGTATGGTCCTTCCTAATTCATCAAAATTTTACCACATTGTGGTCTATTGTACATTTGGGCGTAATTTTCCTTTATTCATTGCCATTTGACTCACGCTCTAATGACGAGAGAATTTCTTTAATATTTCGCGTTTTTTTAATTTTCTTAGTTATGTATTTC
The DNA here is from genome assembly GCA_951799955.1 of Apamea anceps. Classification (NCBI taxonomy): domain Eukaryota; kingdom Metazoa; phylum Arthropoda; class Insecta; order Lepidoptera; family Noctuidae; genus Apamea; species Apamea anceps. The sequence continues at coordinate 1,812,458 of OX637504.1, read as the reverse complement.
GCCAACCGTGAAAGTTACCGTATCAACGTGTTTTGTATAATGAATGCTAATGACTTTCAGCAGTTTTATTTATCCCCACATTGTATTTATCTTCACTTTCAAGTAAACACTCGTTTGTAGAAAAATAAATAAACTGTGTTTACTATACTTTCTGGAAACTCCTTAGTGTACGTCATATGGAAGATTTGATTAAATATAATCAGTCAATGTAGCAATAGTATCGGAACGTCTGTTGTATTTTGAAATTATCATCATGCACCAGTTTCTTTCACGGAATTCTCTCGTCACTGATCCGTGATATCCTCTACTTAATCTGAGGTCGATAGTTGCTTGCGAAATATGAACCGTATTCCTTAGACCCATGGTTCCATATTTCAAATCCGCAAATAGTGGTGGCCCCGCAGCAGAATTAGTGCTTTTGAGTTTTCGCAAAATAATGTGTAAAGCGCTTTTTTTGCTGCGACAATCATGGACTATTGCTAATTCGGTTTTTTGTATAGTTTCGTGGCTGGCGTGATCCTTCGTGAGCGAATCCCTGCTTTCGAACGCATGTTATGGCGCGCCTGCAGAGGCAATGTGTTCCTCCGTCAGGCCGAGATCGACACACCATTGGAAGACCCCTCTTCCGTAAGTATTCTAACCTTATAATAATTTCTAATCACGTTTTAGCTGTAATTTTTACGGGTGGTATTTCCTGGCATATATGTTAGGAAGTTATTTAAATAGTTTTCCTTATCTATTATGGCTCTGTTATCTGTGATGAGCTTATTAAACATTTTTACAGCTGGTAGATAAAGCAGCTTCCTAGTTTGCTTAGCTTCGTCCTCGAACTTGTCCACCGTGTCAATTAATAAATTAAATTGATTCACAACGGAACGGACCGTCGCTTATTGATCTCTGTAACAAGTATGTTTCCTCAATTATAGGGAAACTTAGCAATTTATTTGCTACGGGTACAATAGTCGGGCTTAATGAGAAAAATGATAAGTAACCATAGGATATGTAAGTGAACCTAATGTCAGTATTCAGTTAGAAAGGCTATCGTTTTGCCTGAACAGGAGTTGATGTTCAAGATCTGAGACATTATAGAAACTACTACTAAACCCCTAGTTATGATGACATTAGATTTATAATTCTAGTAGGTACGAGCTCCTGTATTTGTTTACCTCCTGCATTTTAATGCGTATCTACCCAATTAATGCAGCTTTTAGATAATATGTTTTATGTATCTTGTCCTCATCTCAAAAGCCATTTCCAAAGATCTAAATTTCTCCTTCCAGTCGGACCAGGTGTACAAGTCGGTGTTCATCATCTTCTTCCAAGGAGACCAGCTCAAGACCCGAGTGAAGAAGATCTGCGAAGGTTTCCGCGCGACCCTGTACCCGTGCCCTGAAGCCCCTGCAGACAGGAGAGAAATGGCCATGGGGGTTATGACCAGGATCGAGGATTTGAACACGGTAAGAACTGCTTTTAACCCGGCGCCAATGACTCTGGGTCATATTGACCCGAGGTGACTTAAATCTGTCATTATTCTTTTTTACGCTGATCGTGCAATTTAGCGTTTGTGTAGCTGGAGATACGACCTCCTTCTAACCGAACCGCAGGTATGCTAAGTGCAACGCGGCATACACAGCGAGATATACGTGCATCTACTCAAAACGGGTCAATATGACCCAGCGTCATCGCTGGCATAATATTTTTGTGACATACTTTTACTAGGTCATTTAGTATTTGTGGTCAATTCACCTTGTTCTTTTTTAAGTTTTTGTTAAATATTGCACTGATAGACCACTCTGAAAGAATATTTACGGTGTTAGAAGAGTCGGGGTCTGACGAAGGAGGGTTAAATGCTGCTTCGACAGTTGCGCGAAAGAATCCCAGGTTTTGCGAGTGACCCCACCTAGGAACGTTCGGGGGAGGTCTTCGAAGGTTCCAGGACCTCACAGAAGATGTCAAATATGACCGTCTCTAAGGGATAAGAAGACATCTAATACTTGTAATGCATGCCAGATTTACATGTGCCCAGATCATTTGATTCCGTACTGCAATAATAGCAGTAGTTCTATGTCTCTGAATGAGGTAGAAGACTGATTTGTTACTATTATTATGATAAGAAGTTTGTTTGTTCTCTATATTATTATGTACGATTATTAATTTATAGTATTATTAAGAATAATCCACGCAAGCATTCCCTTGCTTAAAAGGAGTCTCCAAACCATATAACACAAACCAACTATGTTAATTGAAATAAACATTTTTTTTTAATTTAACAAAAATTTAATAAAAATATTATTAATGTTATGTTTTCAGAGTTGATTTTGCATGCGCTATTAAGAAAGCTTGTAAAAGTTTGAATTATAAAATATTTGTATTTATTTCTTTTTTACTACATATGAAAAAAACTCTTGTATAATAAATAATTATTAAAATTTAGATAACTTCTTAAATTTTATGACAATTACTCGATAAAGTCCGGGTCATGACGACCCGGTGTCATCGTCGGCGTAATTATTTTCATGTCATTTGCCCCGGGTTAACTAGATTTTAGGAGTGAAATCTTTGTAGGCTTTTGTCTGGTACCCTCCACGAGTGGTGATGTCTAAGTGTAAAGTCGACCTCGTAATTGCTTTATCACCTTAAGGTTAATTGTCACTTGCACATCATAAAACAATAAGGTATATTTTACTATGTGACAGTTAGATAGTTTCAACCTTAGTGAAGTTAGTTCTGTGAGAATAGGGTAGTTTACTGGGTATAAAATAATTATTACATTTAGTCCGTCAGTTAGATTATCAAAAAATAATGGATATTTGGACAAAATAATGGATATTTTTTCTTTTGTCATTCAAACAAAAAATGACAAATATAAAGCGCGTCAAAATTTGGGAGTGGGGGGTCGTGACGTCACACATCGCGATTTGATTTTACCTCAATACGAGCTATTCTTGTATTGTTTTGCCGATACGAGAGAATGCATATTCACAACTATTTTAATATTTTTCCCAAACATCGTTCTAGGCTAAACGTAATCATAGCGCAGTATCTATGTATTTTCATTTTTCCTTATTTACCTCAGGATTCTGGATTACAACTGCTAATAGGTTCGTTGTTATTGTTATCTTTAACTTTATTCCCCTTATTGACTCATTATGAAGATACAATAAATAATAATTACAAAAACCAAATGGGGAAACCCGTCGGCAGATAACTGTGGGTCAAAGGACTTCCCGCACTTGTCCTATACAACCATTACAGTTATATTTAAACGTGGGTTGCACTGATGGAGTTATTTATACCGCGGTAATAGGCTAAAGATTGCACTATAATCATTGTAATGATGTGTAACTAGCACGCTAGCACGTTAATATAGAGTTCGTATAGCGATGGCTGGTGCGTGGGACGCGAATTGTGTCATACTGACATTTGATGCTACATTTGGATGGGAGCGTCGTCATATTTCTGTACCTCATGTGCCTTTTCCAAGCTATGTTAGGGTCGGCTTTCAGTTTAACCGGTTGCAGCTGAATACCAGTATTTTATATGGAGCGATTGCCTATCTGACCTCCACAACCCAGTTCTTTACTGGGTAATACGATAACCCAGGTAAAACTGGTTGTCAGACTTTCGAGCTTCTGACGACCGGTAACGACTGTTAAAGGTCCACTAGTGACAGCCGGGACCGCTTAACGTGCTTTCCGAGGCACGAAGGGGTCTTGGTATGTAAAGATGGTCACCGATCCACGGACCAACCGCAGCAAGCGTAGCTTAATCTGATCGATCGGCCCGTGCGGCTGTTATTACTTAGCGACAAGCCTCTCATCATATTTCTTAATGTGGATGCTCCAAGGTAGCCCGCGAAATTCAAATTTTCTTACGTTTTTTGCAATTTGTTGGTCAGTACTAAGTTGTACGTTAATTAAAATATGATTCGCGGCCGTAACAAATATGTATTATATTTGTTACGGCCGCGTTTTAGAATTATAATCATTAGAATCAGTAATACGGGCTACCTTAACCTATCTTTGGTTGCGTCGACATGACCATATATTTATTTGATCAGAGAAATCTACTTTTTGATATGCTAGTGATAAATTGTTCCGGCAGCGTGCTCTGCTGATCAGTAATATCTGTCGTCTGATATACATCTGATTTCCCAGTAAAAATGGTTTGGAGGAAAAGTTTGAAAAAAGTCTCAAGGTGTGTTGTCATATTTGTCAGTCTTATTGGGACTTCATGTTACCTCAAGTAGTTTCTGACGTCAAACTTTAGCGAAACATCTAAATAAATAAGGTCCTCTTAATACTCGTACCACAAATGGTACTGCACTATATGGCACTAACAATTTGCATCGAATTAATAGTACAACAGCAACATAAGTCCAGCCTGATCCATGGTGTTGGCAACACAGCCATTATCACAAATGACCTACTGCTTCTGAACCAAGCTCTCTTTACATTCGACAATTTGAATTCACACGTAGACTTGTCTCGTTTACTCAGAATGCAACAAGAAACCGAGTGGACGTTAAAAATTAAAACAGTTTTCACAAAACAAGTGGCTATTCTTAAATGACTCCTGCGCAACCTGAGAAGTCAGCTCCACTACTACCTTGCTGTATAGCTAATATTTCAATTACGGCATTTGACCTAACAACAACATCACGCTTGTAATTCTCGAAGGGTTAGGTACAGGTGTACCTCTTCTAATATACTTCACTAGCTTCGACGCGTGACTTCGTCCGCGTGAAATCTTGTTCCCCGACCCACCCAGTCGCATCACATTACTTGCCCGCGCTATCCCTTCGTTTTAGCCTCCCTCAAGAATTGGGCTGTACAAAGCAAAAAGAAAAGTTCAAATCCGACCGGTAGTTCCAGAGATTGGTGCGTTCTTGTTCAAATACAAACAAATTCTTCAGTTTTATTATTAGTATAGATATCAAGAAAATAGAACAACTCATGGGACTGGGGACATATTTGAGATGTAAACTTTAGATCCCCGTGTAATAATAAGTATTACGTTTGTGTGTTGACGGACACAGGCATTGCACGTTTAGTATCTTTATAGTTTATTGTCATGTACTTTTGTGGTTTAGTGCAACCTTCGCCATTGTAATAAAGCCATAACGTTGACGTCTATTATCGACGCCATTTATGGACTGTCCTAAATTGTGTCCCATATAGATAAAGTTTTGGTCGAATGTATGAGAGGCATACAATGATATGCCTCCCATACATTGACTTCATACGACCCACTGATATAGATCGGAAAGTTTTGATAACATCATTAGGTTTCTATAGAAATGAAATCTTTTTTTAACAGATAACTTGATGGATACCTGTATCTACCTGATACCTAAATCAAATATTTCCTGGGATTAACTGGGATTTATCATGATAAGTGCAAGATGTGCTATCGGTGTGATTTTCTTAGAAACACATATATATTCCATATTATTTTATTTAGCTATTTTGTGACTTCCATTTTGGGAACGTATTTAATATTATATTGCTGTCAACGTCCGCTATCAATTGCAATATCATGGAATATTTTAGAGAACGCACAAAACCGGTATGTGCGGAGGTGGCGATTATGTATTTTTGTTACTTTAATAATATTTATTGAACAGAGAAAAAAAAAACAATTGAGATATCACATTATATGGAAACATTTCAGCACCTTTATGTTGGTGTGTTATTGTTAAAGGTCTTATGTTAAAGCTTTTGGTACACCAATAAAATGGATAAATAAATAAACTGAGGAATAAAAAGAAACAAAACAGTTGCTTTTTACGACGTATCATTAACAAAGATGATCACCCGCTGAGTAACACGACGATTAAATAAAGTCATTATCTTAATCTGCAGGGGATCATCAAGTCGTCATTATTATACAACTTTATGCAATATGTGTCTTGTCAATCGTAGCTTGGAGTCAAGGATACCTGTTAGATTGGCTAGGTACGTTATTGCCAGTATATTTGGAGAGTTAAAAACAATAATAGGTATATTTGTGACAGAAAAACGTGCATACATTAAAGATAAGTTAATTCGAAATCTATAAATCGCGAGCACAGAACAGAAATAGTCGGCAGCACACGTCGTGAGTGTGACAAGAAGGCTCAGACTCGGCATGATGCTTTGGAGGACCCACAGCATAACGCTGATTAGAGAAGTGATGGTAGCCGCCATACACGTCACGATATATTTGCGCAAGTTTAGACGACCACCAGTATGTAATGAAAAAATGCAATGCGCTACCATTAGATTATTCATAACATGTGTGTACAACTACAACTTTAAAACGAGATTGCCATTTAGACCATTCAGTTCGATATTAAGCCACATCCCCGCTTCAGAATCATCACACCTATTAGATTTCTTGAAATAGCAGACAAAGATGTACGATGTACTCTTTTTATTTACTTATGTTGGCAGGAATTAATAATGGGGAGAATACACATGTCCATAAATTTCGTTTTGAGACATAGCGGTAGATCTCTTAGAAGATCTTTCATTGACCAATAGCTCCTCCAGGCGCTCTCGGTGCGTCGAGCAACTTCTTTGTCTTGTCACGCCTGGAAGGAGACTATTTGGCCTAGATAGATATAGTCTTGGACATATGCAATCTCCTCACCCCCAATATATAGTCTCCTTTTGATGCTGTTGGTCCTGAGTTTGGTCTTTGACATGTTCATCCTAAGCCCAATCTCGAGGCTTGCCATGTTACCCAACTCAGCCGCTGATGAGGAAAAAAGAACGATGTCATCGGCGAAGCGGAGGTTCGATAGTCTCTTTTCACCGATGACTTGTCCCTTGTCTGCCCAGTTTTGTGCCAAAGTTAAGAAGGCTTCCTCAAGAGTGGCTGTAAAAAGCTTAGGGGACAAAAGGTCTCCTTGCTTGACTCCTTTTTTAATCGGAAAGGACGGCCCAGTGGTGTTAATTTTGTCTGATGCTGTGCTATTACTGTATATGGTTAAGTAAGTTAAGGTAGGTGGGTTCTATATTTTGGTTAGTCAGAGCGTTGAAAAGTGAATCGTGGTTGATGCTGTCGAAGGCCTTTGCGTAATCGACGAATGCCAGATACAACAGTGTTTTAAATTCTGTGCACTTTTCAATATGTTGGTTTAGAGCATGAAGGTGGTCGATGGTGGAAAGGCCTCATCTGAATCCAGCCTGTTCAGGTGGTTGATGGGAATCTAGTTTTTGTGAGATGCGTTTTTAATAACTTTCACAAATGCTTTATATAAGTGTGACACAAGGCTAATGGGGCGGTAGTTTTTAATGTCAGTTTTATCGCCTTTTTTGTGTAGTAAGATTACGAGGGAGGGCAAAATTTTGTAGGGACAGCACCGGTATGGAGTATAGAATTAAACAGGTTGGTAACTTGGGGAAGTAGCTTTGATTTTCCAATTCTGAGAACTTCTGTAGAAATGCCGTTTTCACCGGGACTTTTTGAGCATTTCGTGCTGCGCAACGCGCAGTGAACTTCGTAACCGTAATTTGTGGTACATTGGTGGTATGCAAAGAAGTTGATGTGGTCTCCTAGGAAGCATTTAAAGCGGCGTTTGCATTGTTTTCAGAATATAGATGCTTGTAGAAATTTGTGCAAATACTTAGGACTTGATCTTTCTCGCAGCATATCACCCCTGAGCGGTCTGTCATTTTGATTATGGATGATCGTCCCTTTTGTATGCCACTTTTGGCGATTTCAAATGATTTATTAGTTTCAAGAGCTATTTGTGCTAATCTATGGCGTACGTCATCTTGAATACTTCTTTAACTTTTTTATCTATTTCTCTGAATGTTTGCGATCCAAAAGTTGCAGTCTGTCTCTCCTCAATCAGCTCAAGAGTTCTGTCACGAAGTTTAAAATGTTTTTGGTTTTAATTTTAAGGCTAGCGTTTCTTATGGTATTTTTGATATTTGTGTATTCTTTCTCTATGCCTTCAGCGTATTTAGCGAGGAGGACAAAGCCATTTTTTAGTTCTATGTGGAATTTGTCTTTGCAAGAAATCAGGAAAGACTTGTCAAAGCGTTTTCTGGTTCTGTGAATGATCTGTGTTCTGTGTATTTTGAAATTGAATCTTACAACCATGCGCAAAGGTCGGTGATCTGAACTGAAGCGAATTTGGTTCAAAATTTGGAGGTAACTAATAATTTGTTTGTTGGATGATACGCAGAAGTTAATTTCATTGTTTGTAGAGAAGTGAGAAGTGAAAGAGAAGCTATTACTAATACTTAAGTTTTGTCCATAAGCAAATTGGACCAGACGTTCACCTCGCACGTTCCTAGTGCCTGGATTGGGCATTAGGTCCTATGATGTTTCGATTATCATAGTCAGCAACTGTTCCAAGTTTGGAATTAAAGTCGCCTAAAACGAGTGTCCAAGTCTCTTTTTGCTCGTCACAAGCTTTGTTATAGTTCATAAAACTCCTCCACTTCTTCGTCTGGGTGTGCGGATGGATGTAGGAGCATAAACTTGGATGATAGTGAGCGTTTTCTTTTCAGAAATCCGGAATTTTAGGACAGCTATTCTATCGGAATACGCATTAAACTCCAAGATGTCATGTTTGCCACCAAAAAGCCAATACCAGACTCACCTCCTGGACACCCGCTGTAGTAAAATACTTTTTGGCGCGTTCGAGGGTATTTTCGCCTTCCCGTCTCACTTCTGATAGTCCAATTATTTCCCAGTTAATGTAGTCGAAGGCATTTTCAAGTTCGATCAGTCGTTCTTCAGATGTTAAAGTGTGGACGTTGTACATATGTTAGTATATTGAGTTTATCGGAGTCCTTATAGCTAGCATTGGTCGTGTGACTGTTAGAGACACTCGCCCGGAGATAATCACCCCTAGCTCCAAGGGTTTCAGGTATACTGTCAATAACATGAAGCCCTTGGAGATGGCTTGTTGTGTGGTTCATAGGAAAGGGGTTTAGACGATATAGCTCACCACGCTTGTCTAATGCGGCATAGTGAGCGTGCAGTAAGCCAGATAACGTGGCTTGTGGGTGCCGCCGTTGGACTCATTCGTCGCCACCCTGAGTTGACATCCTGCACTGATGTCAACTACTCTAATAGAAGTCTCGTGTGAACGTCGATGTTCTTGAGCCCTCTATTAGGTTTATTGAATGGATATCCCGCCATTTGTCGGTCGTCAGTGCCTCGTTGGTAAGCAGCAGGGGAATGATAGACCATGTCGTGGTAAACAGATAAGTTGGTCTAGATGTCTGCAAGACAACCGTAGGATAAAGATAAATGTAAGTCTTGTTCATTTATGTGTAAGTGCACATATGAACGGGGTTTGTCCGCGCCGTAAAAGATCCCGAAGAATAAATGGTGCAACGCTTTGACTTTAAATAGAGGGAACCAGAAGTGTTATAACCAAACTAATCCCATATATGTTTTTCCTCCAGGTTCTAGGCCAGACCCAAGACCACCGTCACCGGGTCCTTGTAGCCGCAGCGAAGAACATCAAGAACTGGTTCGTGAAAGTGCGCAAGATCAAAGCGATCTACCACACGCTGAACCTCTTCAATCTGGACGTCACTCAGAAGTGTTTGATCGCCGAGTGCTGGGTGCCTGCACTTGACATGGAGACTATACAGCTGGCTTTGAGAAGGGGGACGGTAAGTTTGAAAGATTATTTTGTAGATCAACTTTTGTGTTCTTGTTTACGGAAGACTTCATGTGTTAAGACGCCATTTCATTCGAAGTCAGGGTTTTTTTCATATCCTTTCGACTAACGTCGATCTATAAAAATTTAAATCAGTTCGATCTCTGTTATAATTATACTCTTACATATTAGCAAATATAGCAAATTACTACTACTCATAGTTAAATATCAGTTCCGTCATTATGAATGTTTACGGCATAGCATAGGATAATCCCAAAACATGCAAGGTGACTACACCGTATATAGTCATAATCATGATTCATTAGATACATATCTCACAACAACAAACACATTAGATACGCTCTCACATTAGTTACGAAGTATTAATGCCATCATGATTCCAGTCCGAAAAAGAGATGGTGCTATCGGTTATGTATAGCTTCGTCTCTCTCTTACACTGCAATCATGATGGCATTTAACCGTCATAATACGGCACCGGTTACGGGAACCGAACTGTGACCGGTTCGACATTTCAGTTTCTCGATGTCATCCTTCAAAATGTGTCGTCAGTTAGTCATTTTTGCACTAGAAAGAGAGAAAATAAATTTATTTGACCCAGACTAAGGCCCACAATTAAGAACAAAAAACTCTTAAAAACCCCACATGACCTCGCCACCATAAGAAGTATGCTCAGTCCAAAAGATCACTAATCGTCATTAAAGTCAAAATAGTTTATTTGCCAGAAACACGGTACATAGTTACAATAACTATTTATTCGTCGTACAGGAGCGCAGCGGAAGTTCCGTGCCACCTATCCTGAACCGCATGGAGACCCTCGAGGACCCCCCCACGTACAACCGCACCAACAAGTTCACGGCCGCCTTCCAGCACCTTATCTACGCGTACGGAGTGGCCACCTACCGCGAGGTCAACCCTGGTATGTTGTGCTTCTTTACTATAAAGGATTTACGAAAAACCTCGGAACTTATAAGTTGTGTCTAGTACGATCATCGTATCACGTTAACATCTGAAAGCGTATTCAAGGTGTAGTGTTGTCTAGTCAAAATAAGCGTTTTTCTCGCAGAAATAAAAATATTTTTCTCATTTTAATGAGCAGGATGATTTTTTTACAGTATAGTTGCTATAATTACTGCGTTTAGAAATTCATTGGAAGTTCCGAAGCGTGTTCCATGTAGTTTTAACTTAAAACCTATAACGACTGTAAAACCTACACTGTCTACGAATTCAAAACCAAATTGACAAACTGGCTAAAACACTTTAGTTATGACGAAATCGAAACTTAATAAACAGGTAAAATATATATATATACCTATGTATGAATATTTATTTATAACACCTCCACCTACACCTACACTACATACTCAACACACAACCATCTTCTACATACCGTACCATCTACACACACCACAGACACACACACCACAAAATGTTTGTTAGTTAAGAGAAGAAAGGTAGAAGAAAAAAAGAAGAAGATTGTAATGTTCATCTAAACCTATCCTTTCTTTGTTTTATATTCTTTTTTATTTTGTTTTTTTTTTTTTTTTATTTGACATAATATTATAGCAGCAAAACTAGGCGAAGACACTGGTCCCTATGATACAGTTAACACTAGTTTAGTGGCCAGGGGATTCATATTATTTTGATGTAACCTTTTTATGTCAATAAAAAATTATTATTATTATTGTTTTATCTTACCATAATGGTACAGTTTTTAATAAACACTACAATATCAACCACTAGGCATAGCAATGGACAAAAACTACGCTTCAATTCCTATAACTCCATAATACATCTCGTATTTATTATTATTCTTTTGCCTACAGCTCCATACACGATCATAACCTTCCCGTTCCTGTTCGCGGTGATGTTCGGCGACCTGGGACACGGCGCGCTGATGGCTATATTCGGATTCTGGATGTGCTACAAGGAGAAACCTCTGCAAGCTAAAAAGATTGACAGCGAGGTGAGATAAATAGACTATTTTGTAGAAAAGGGTTGTTCGTTAATTATGTGCGTTAGAAAGCTAAATTCTTTTGTGTGTTAAACTTTGGTCATCATTCCTCATCATTTGCAAGTAAATGATTTTGTGCTAATAAAATCGATTACTTGTACAAATATTTTAATTTTTTTAAAGTTGATTTCAACAAAATCAACATAAATACACAATGCGGTGGATTTTGGGGTAAACATAAATGTTCGAAGCTAAACATAATAATTAAGTTTAACTCTTACCAACTAAACTGATAAACCAATTTTCTGATAATACAGACATGTTTATGAAACAAAATCAATCATTAACTCTTATCTTTCTTCACAATTTTATAACTGATAAGGCCAATTCCCATTTAAAAATTTTCACAATCTGGTCGAAATCTCATTTCAACGTCAATCAATGTCTAAAATGTAGGGAAATTACAGGTATTTTGGACAGATTGCGATTAGAATATGATATTTAAAAAAAATCGGGATTTACCCCTCCAAAGGCCAATTCCCGTAATGAAAAACATGCAAAACCTAGTCGCAATCACATCTGAGCAACAATCGATGTCAAAAATCTAGGTAACTATGAAGTATTATTGACAGATTAAGACTGAGATTCCTAAATATGTATATGGGTATTGCTCCTGTGATCTCACCCACACACCATCTCTAATAAATTCCTCTTCCCACCACCAGATCTGGAACATATTCTTCGGCGGGCGCTATATCATCTTACTCATGGGCCTGTTTTCGATGTACACGGGTCTGATCTACAACGACATATTCTCCAAGAGTCTGAACATCTTCGGCTCGGCATGGCGGAACAACTACAACGAGTCTACACTGATGTCTAATAAGTTGTTACAACTTAACCCGGATTCCATGGATTATGTGCAGTCCCCGTATCCATTTGGTATTGATCCGGTTTGGCAGGTGAGAGTTTTACTTTTTAGAACTACTTGCTTTTTAACTTAAATTAGTTAGTATCTATAATACAATAATCTCTTTTTATATACCGCATTATTTGATAACTCAGTCAGTAAAGTCGCGGCTAACAGCTACTATCCTATGAGATTTTTGCAAAATCACTTACTGAGCTCGGGCCAAGACTATAGCAGAGAGCCCAATTTAAATAGCGTAGCTTATAAAATTCCGTATTAAGACTTATTTACAATATATGATTACATTATACATTTACATTGTACGATTTTCCAACAGCTCGCAGAGGCTAATAAGATCATCTTCATGAACGCGTACAAGATGAAGATCTCCATCATCATCGGCGTGTTCCACATGTTGTTCGGAGTGTGCATGTCGCTCTGGAACCACATGTGAGTTGTTATAACTATAGCCCGGCGCAAGGCACAGTGCACATATCGAGGTTTATTTATAAACTTTGCTTAACGTTTAAACGTCAAATATGTATGGGCCAAACTGTCGCTTAATAACTTAATTTTAAGCAACGTTTTTCAATAAAGGGTGGTTAGTATTAGCATGATCCTAATATGTCATACTAATACTGATGTCATTGTTATCTATATACTGTGCCCAAGGCTTCACCCAGTGTAACGGCTATAATCCCCTACCCTACCACAAAAATACATCGTGGTGACCGGTACTCAAGTACCAATGTCACCATGTTAGTAATGGTAAAGGCAAAAATCGAGAGGATATCTAACCTTTTTTTGTCCAAAATCACCAGGAAGATGATGTATTTGCATGTTCGTTCGAGAAGAGGCATACATCTGTCAAAAATTTTTTACAGATTGGTTACAGATTATACCATAGCTAAGTTCAGTGCCCATAAAGTTGCTGGGAGTTATATTTTTTTTTTTTCATTCTTTCTGCCTCAATCTTTCGCAGATAACAACAGACCTCTTTTGTCCTATAGATGATTGAAAAAAAAAATGGAGATTAGCTTGTATTTATTTATGGCTTCCTTCCCCAGCTACTTCAAGCGCCGCATCAGCATCTACGTAGAGTTCATCCCGCAGATCGCGTTCCTGCTGCTGCTGTTCTTCTACATGGTGCTGCTCATGTTCATTAAGTGGACTACCTATGGATCCACGCCGCCCTACTTCGGAAGTGATGACCCTGGTGAGTTGTGTTCAATAAACTAAAACAACTTTAAATACCCCCAAGACCCATATACCATTGCATGCACTCGTGTATTACTAACATAGTTTGTAAGAATATTGTTACTAGAGTCTTGTTGCTTGAAATAAAATTATTATTATTATAAGCACAATGTCTTGCGTGATTTACGTAGCGCACTACCGTAAACAGCGATTTGTCACTACAAAAATGAAAGTCGTTTCCCAACAATTATTTTTGCACAAAGTTAACTAGTTTGATGTACAGCATGCGTAGTTGACGGCTATGTGATGGGTCTTTTTACACCCTGTGTATACCTATATTTCACAAGTTATGTGACAGCCGCTCATTACAACCTGTATGTCCTTGTGATATCTCCGCATTAACACATTATTTCCTGTACAGCGATCGTGAAGACCAGTGCATACTGCGCACCCTCAATCCTGATCACGTTCATCAACATGATGTTGTTCAAAGAGGACGAAAACTTGCGGACTGTCTGCGACCCCACTATGTACGCGGGACAGAAAGGCCTACAGAAGGTACGTGCAGTTAATAAGACGTTGCAGAGAAACTATACTTTTTATTACTTGCGGTGAAGGAGTGCATTTAACGAACACCTGGACGCTATGTATAAGGGCTATTACATGCCGAAGATGCCTCACTATGATACCTCCCGGTCGCCGTTTAGCTTGCTATTCGACAGTCACAGCACACGACAAATGCATGCTAATAGACACGCACGCTCATGCCGAAGAATACCTCACTGCGATACATCGCGGGTTGCTTGGGGGCTTAACTCGATGCCTGGCATGGCAACCGCGATCGCGAAGTATCGCAGTGAAGTTTTCACTGGTCTACTATCCAGAACATATAAAAAAAGTTCTATTTTTTTTATTTATAAGACATACTTTGGAAAAACTCCATTTCAATTAATATTTATTTCCTGCTCAGTTCTTCGTAATCTTGGCCCTGATGTGCGTGCCAGTGATGCTGTTCGGCAAACCCTACTTCATCATGAAGGAGCAGAAGCAGAGAGCTGTAAGTACAATTCTAATTATCCTACTGTTATCGAAAATATTTGAATCAATAAGGTTACATTTATGTCGAATTAGAGACCATTCTTATCTGAGGAATAACCCTTGTCATCCCTATGTAATGTGAATATTTTCAAACAAACGTATTTTTTTGTAATAAACAAATAACAAATACATTTTATTATTTCAATGCTCCTTTCATGGATAGCTAGCGGTAAGCATTGAGACAACATTAATTATATTTGATAGACATAGACTTTCCCAAAACATTTGTATTTAAAAGTAAATAAAATTGAAAGAATTCCAAATCAAAATGTGAGTGGTATAAACGTCCCCCCCGCAGCGCCAGTCGCACCAGCCCGTGGAGGGCGCGGCCGAGAACGGCACCGCGGGCGGGGCCGCGCCGCCCGCGCCGCCGCACGACGAGGACATCACCGAGGTCTTCATCCACCAGGTACACATCCTGCACATTACAACGCTACTAACCAAGTTTGGCGCTAAACATTACATTTAAAACATCATTCTCTCTTTATCATCTTCAAACAATTGACAAAAATACAGTAAGAGATGTTTTATAATCGTTAGAGCTTCGTTCGTAAAATATAAAAATTCATAATATATAAGTCCGTGTCGAGTACTTTTTATGGGTCTCATTATGGTTAAATCTATTTGAATGCTTTCCAACTTCATCTAACCTCAGCTGATTTCTCCTGGGGAAATAAACGACATGAAATATTATATTAACTTTTTAGTATGTCAGTATCACCTCTGTTCTCTTCTCTCTTCCCACATTCTAACAATATACACTTACCGCAGGGCATCCACACGATCGAGTACGTGTTGGGTTCAGTGTCTCACACGGCGTCGTACTTACGTCTGTGGGCTCTGTCGCTGGCGCACGCGCAGCTCGCCGAGGTCGCCTGGAACATGCTGCTTAGGAAAGGTAAGTACTTTTAATGGAAAAAGTCGTTACAAAAAGAGGTTAAAAGGATTATACATACAATTCCAAAATGGTTTCAGAATTTATTCTAGTATCGCACTCTTTGCTTGTCTATTCGTTGCGGGTTTATGTTAATAATAATAATAATAATAATAATATCCTTGGACATTTCACACAGCACATTTTTTTCATGTTCATATTATATTGCAATATAAAATAAATTTATCTTCACGAAGGAAAACATCCACAAGTACATTATAGGCTGTTCCAAAAATATGTGATGAAAAGGTAAACAAATGGATCAGATAACGTACCTGTATTTGTAATACCACTTACAAATTGAGTGCTCTCTTTGAATACTTAAACCTGAAATTCTAATTGTAAATAGGTACAGTATTTATATATTTCACCCGATTAGTTTACCTTGCCCATATAGTGGACTAAGTCGATAATACTCCTTACAGGTCTAATGTCAACGGACTTCCAAGGCGGTATCTTCCTGTACATCGTGTTCGCGGGCTGGGCGGCCATCTCCGTGTCCATCCTCGTGCTCATGGAGGGCCTGTCCGCCTTCCTGCACACGCTGCGTTTGCACTGGTTAGTACTGATGATATAAGACCTATTGTAATGTACTGAGATCACCTAAGAAGCAAAGTTGTAGTTCTAAAAAAAAAGGTAATTCAAAGCTTAAAATCACAGTCCTTCACTTCTATTAATTTTTCGCAATAAATACTTTTTCTTTCTTTCTTTTATAAATGCGTGGACAATGATTACATGTTTGTTAGGATTTCCTGTATTTTCTTTAGCATGTTACTGTTTTTTGTCCCTAATTAAAAAAAAAAAAATGTCCAAATGTCCGTCTCCAGCTCACACTGAAAAATTTTGGCGTTATTAATTCATAATTCGTCATGCTTGATTATATAATCTGAAAGTGAATTTTGGTTGGTGGTTCGAAATTAATACTAGAATACCAAAAAAGGCAAGGCAAGACAAATGATAATAATAATCTGGCCTGCCAATGGTCTGGTGTTAAAAATGGTGATTTGATTGAAGAAGTAATATGACGGGGCTGTGGCTACCAGATTTTTAGCTGTTCTGAATGCCATGTATTTTTTTTTTGTCCTAAGAGATTATTCCAATTTTATTGTATTTTTATTCCGCAGGGTCGAGTTCCAGAGCAAGTTCTACGGAGGTGAAGGTTATCTCTTCCAGCCGTTCTCGTTCGAGATCATCCTAGACTCGGCCGGCACAACCGAGGAGTAAACACGACAAATGAGATCGATTAATATGTACCCATTTAACTGTTTGTAGTAGATGTTCCGTCACAATATAATATTATGATATGTCTGTGTGCCTGGGCAGCTTAAATATCTGTGTATTTATTGGCCTCATATGATAAATATCATATATCTTCTGTATTACGTGAGTAAGAATTGTTCTAATGATAAGTGTTCTGTAGTGTCGAGCACATCCAGTGCTTCTCTTGTATCGAAACTTACTTCATTCTAGCCATTTAAGAAAATTCCAACATTCTTCATTAAACTTTATTTATTACAACATCAAGGGTACAGATTACAAATAAATCATTTTCTTTTGTATTTTCATAGCGAATAAACATTTTTTATTTAATCCAGTTTTTTTTGTAAGTTATAAAGTGAACGGCCACTCTTCGTCTAACCCAGTATAAGATTCAATTGTTGTACTTAAAATATTTTTATGTCGACCTCCGTATTCCGTGAACATTCGATCGATTTTATATAATTACCTGCAGTGCTGGTAGATAGCAATTTTAAGTTAATTTTTAATAAATTACTTATGATAAAATAGTGTTTTTATTCAAACTATAAGAATAATTATTTATTTATTAATTTGTTTACAATAAGGATATCTCGCTGCAGTGTTAAAATCTCCATTTTGTATAACTGTAGCTCCGAAGTGTATAATTGTTTATGTCAGACGCTCTCTGTATTGTTACTGATTGTCATTCCAGTCTAATCAATGTTATCAACTTAGTACTTCGCTGAGTGTCGCGTAGCATATAGTTTTACGGTGATGATTAAAGGTTTTTAGTAGCATTATACTAGTGGTTTCATTTTAAATTCCCGTAACATCAAAGTAGATCGAATGGTATAGATAAGCAGGCAAATTAACTACCATGTGCCATGATGTTATTACATTTTGGTGCATAAATAAATAGGAGATTAATAAATAGGATTATTTGCTTCATTTTACTTCTGTAATGGAACCTCGTCTCAACTTAGCCCATTCATTGCCACTTAAATTTTAAAAACATCACCTGGGTGCCACTTAATATTTTTAATGATTACAATAGAAAATACGTAATTAAATGTGTTTTTTAATTTAAAAAAACCCTAAATAAAAAAAACCCACCCAAAAATGGTAAACGCAACAAATGCGTTGGTGGCACTAGTAAAAGAATTTAAATCGTAAGTGCCCTTGAACACACCGTTTGCGTTGACGTTTGGATAGTATTATGCAACATGTTCAAGCAAGCAAGATATGTCAATATAATTATGTACTTGCCTTCTTTATTCATATAATCTATGTTTATTTATAATTTAGTATTAATATTTTCTGCTACTCCTACTAATATTATAAGTGCGAAACATTGTGTGTGTGTGTTTGTTACCGCACGTTTGCACTGTCGAAACATTTACAGGAAAGAATGTTGTGAACGCATAATCATTTTTCTTGACATATTTGACATTATATGATTGCATATACGCTTTCAACATATCTGAGTGCTGAGTGCGAGTTATTTTTACTTTAACGCGATCAAAACGTTACGGCGCATAGCCCTCTGATTGGTTGATTAGCTTGGAGCGGGCCAATCAGAGCGCCGAACGACATAAACAAACTCGCACTAGGCACTCAGTTTCAAAAGATTTCGGCCTAAGGATGAATAGCATTTAAATACCATTGTGGTAATTCTACATAAAATAAATTTAATGAAAATCCTGTGAGTTTATAATTTAATTTTACATTTTTCACTTTGTCAAATATATGCCAGCTTGCAAAATATTTTGTAAGTATGTAAGTCATTTACTAGTCGTAATCTAAACAACGTCGTAATATAAGTAACGTGCATACATTTTGGCGTGATTTGTTATGCATAAAACCATCCAAAAAAGATTTTTACTGCTATGCCAATGAACGCACCGTATGCGTGCATGTGATTTTATTTTAAAAATACATGATGAAACAGCGGAAAAAAATGATAAAATTAAGAATATTGCTTAACTTTATCTCCCAATTCACAAATATACAATAAACACCCAATAAAACTTCAGTTATTCCAGAATTAAAATACGACCTTCACAGCACCGACCGTTTTTTCCTTACCAAAACAAGAATGACAGTCCGAAGCAGAAACCAACAGTGTTTCGACATTTAAAAATTGTTTCTAGCCGTGAATGTTGCCAAATTTTTAAATAAATTTCTATCATTTGTATGTAATGGCAAAAAACGTCCTATAGTACACTCAACGCATATGGTACGTTGGTGGCATGACGTAGTAATCTTGATCAACGCAAATGGTGCGTTGGTAGCAACGAATGGGTTAGTCGTACTCGGCGCCGATGGTGATGCTTATATCTCCGGGCAGCACGTTCGTCTTGTGATACCAGCGATTTGTGTCCACCACCACTGCAAACAGATAGGAAAATTATAAAACCTAAGCAATAACTAAGTATGGAATCATTCAGGTCTAAAATAAAACCAAGAGCTGTTCTGTTCGCCTGTGATGGGTAAATAATATTTTAATGATATTTTTTCTGTAATGGTAATAATGTGCGGTTATTCCGTTTATCCACCCTAAGGTGAACGCCGAAACGCATGTCCGTAAATCCCCCTAAGCCTATAAATTCCGTTTGTCCAACTACGCCTAGGTTGGATTCTCGGACACCGCGTATACGGAATAACCCATGGATAAAACATAAAAATATCGCTCGAAATCAAGTTGATTCAGTATTGACTGGAGATGCTGGCATAGTAAAAGTGAAGCTACAGCACAATCGACTTACATATCTCTCCCGGTGAGACAGTGAATGTAATCCATCGACATTGGTACAGGCATTCTGGTGGAGGAGCCAGTTGCCACTGCTTGTGGCCGCGCACTTGTGCTTGCCACGACATGTGCTTCACCGAGTCCACCTGGATACAAACAGTTTCGAAAGTTGTTGAAAAGGAAAAGATCTTGCAAATATGCCTTTTCACAACATAGGCGCTCCCAACTTATGCCTCTACATGAACAACCCTGGACTTTTAGTCAGTTCAGAGTCTGACAGAGCGCTCGCGTGCTCCTTTTTCTTCAGACAAAGGGTTTTGATTTGATTGGGAAAGGGTAATGAGGATTTCCACTACCATTCCAGTCCATTATTCTGAAATGAAGTATACATCAAAAATAAAAGCAAAACACTTAGATAAAAGTTTATCTAGCATAGCATAGCTTAATCAGCCGGTAATGTTCCCACTGTTGGGACACAGGCCCTCTCTCTGTGAGAGGGAGTGAGCCATAATCCACCAAGCGGGCCCAGTGCGGGTTGGTGGATGTCACACGTCTTCGAATTGTTGGTTCTAGGACATATCAGTTTCCTCACGATGTTTTCCTTCACCATTTAGAGAGCAGTGGTGATGAAATAATTTACACAAAGTGCCTCTTTGGGTTCGAGCCCACGACCTACAACTCGTAACCCGTTACCACTGAACCACCACTGCTCATAAAAGTTTATCCAAGGCAAAACATAATTTTTTGGGACTATTTATTTTTTCATAAGTATTGATGTCATTACTAACGTGCATATGAGCGCCCTGTCCCGGTCCGCCCATAAAGATCCAATCAACCATATCGCTCTCAGCTGTCTTGGGCAGGAAGTAGGGCCTGTCATAATAAGACCTCAGTTTCCTCGTCTCCTGGTCGTAGCAAGTACTCCAACCCACGTACCAGGGTTGACCAGACAGGTTGGCTCTACCCTCGTCCATGCTGAACACTTCTTGCAGTGAGTTCAGACCCGATTTGTATGCGAAGTAGAAACAGTCGTTGATTTGTTTCCCCATTTTTCCGTCGTTGTAGAAGTTAGCGAAGAATTTGAAGTTGAACTCCTGTGGGGTGAGAATTTGATTTTGTTATCAGATTGGGTTGCAATAAAATGACCTAAACGAAGTGGCGATACTAACTGAATGCTCTCTATGCTTTCTACCAACTTGCTGAATGGCCAACATTACCGCGGCATGAGTTTTTTCAGTTAACGTGCCGAATTTAGTTAAGATTTAAAACAGCGAGAGGAATTGGTGTATTCAGCTTCATACCATAAATCCGTATGTAACCACTAAAAAAAGTAACCACCTACCCTCAACGCCTTCCATCCGTGCGTAGCATCAGTAACAATGACCGGTGTGGAGCTGTACGCGTACCTGTCCTCAAACTCATCGGCAGTAGTATTCGCGAGGCGCACCACATCATCAACTCCTATACACATGGAACAGTCTTCAGGCGGTCGGAAGACCGACTTGGAGAATGACGGTAGTTCTAGTAAGCAGTTCTGAAATGTATAGACCGGGGCGGGAAAGGTTATGGAAAAACAAATGACTGTGAAAGTAGATTATTGAAACTTAGTAAAAGTACTTAGATAATATTACCGTGGTATATAAGCATTGTATTATAGCAACTTACCCTACTTCCTAGTAATTCCACATAAACCCATCGGGCACTGATAAAAAATACAAACATTAGAAATGCAGTCCACAAAACGTAACCCGTGGATTTCCTGCCGAAAACTTTATTTTCACTATTCCTAGGAATTTCAAGACGCGAAATATACGAATTACTAAGTTTCAAACTGTCGATTTTACTAAGAATTTTCATAACTTTCAATTCAGCTGTTTTGTAAGTTTTCGCGCATGTTTTAGAGCGAATAGCTTGATTCATTGTGACTTGTTGCGAGTCCCGGGATGGAATGAACGGGGTTTGTCGCCATCCAACGGTTTTTATAGGGTTGGATGGAAATAATTTAGAGCTTGAGCGATATAATCGGATTTCGGAGAGTTCCTAAAATAGAACATTTTATACGTAAGTATTGGGTATTCTAGTGAGTTGCTACGCCTTTCGGCCGGCGCTTACTTAGTGCCTACATTATTTTAAGAGCACTTTTCTTATAGCTGACTTTTGTAGCTAAAACTTTTGAGCAGGCGTTTTTTTAGTCTCTTATGTGTGTTTCAATGGTCACCATCGACCAATGTTGGTTGAGCAAACCATATAATTCAACACGGGCCTAGAATAAGGAAAAGTCATTTGTCAATAAAAATGGAGTACTTACATGATCATGATTATCATCATTGTCAGCTGGGCGACGTCGATACTACCAACCTACTTATTTAAAATCAATAATAGTTTTCGTATGAGTCACTCTATGTGTGTCCCCTTGTGTGGGATAAGTAATGCGTTGTGGGTGCAATAGGTATGAAATTGGAATTCATTATCTGTCGCGGAGCAGCATCTGTGTCCTTGTTACACGCCTCATGCTTGCGGTGGCACGATGGCGATTAACCTTTTTTGTTAGATATTCTTTTGTGAATGATCGTTTCAATAATCTTCATGCTTGGTTTGGAAAAACATGCTCTTGCTGGAACACAGGTAGGTACCTACTGGTTGTTTACACTAAGGGCTGATTTTTCAATCGATAGATAATTTTTATTCGTCGAAGGTCATAGGTCGGTCGTAGGTCGATCGGTCAGGTTAAGCTACGCTTGCCGCGGTTGGCCTGTGGATGGGTGACCATCTATACATACCGAGACCCCTCCGTGCCTCGGAAAGCACGTGGATCTTTGACACTCGTTACGGGTAGTCGGAAGCCCGAAAGTCTGACAACAGGCTTACCAAGGGGTATCGTATTACCCAGTAACTATGGGTTGTGGAGGTCAGATAGGCAGTCGCTCCATGTAAAATACTGGTATTCAGCTACATCCGGTTAGACTGAAGCCGACCCCAACATAGTTGGGAAAAGGCTCGGCAGATGATGATGAGATAATTTTTATTCGTGGAACAAAATTGACGTCTCACAGATTTTGTATCGAAGAATTGTCAAAAATTCAAAATTATTCCTCGGATAAAATTATCTGGCGTTGGAAAAATCACCCCTAAATGAAGAATATAATTTAATCAGAGTTTTTTTACGCGATTTATCATCAGCCTACAATACTCTACTGCTGGGCATAGGTCTTTCGTATTAAACTCCATTTTCGACAACTCTCATCCAGCTACTACCAGCCATTCTGCGAAGATCGTCTCCGTTTAAGAACACATCAATCGCTTGGTTGTCGGTCGTTCGGACAGTCGTCGGTTCTCTGGCTAATATGGTCGGCCCATTACCACTTCAGCTAATTCGTAGGTATAGAAGAATCAACTAGGCCGTCCAAAATCTGCTGCAAGTCCTGCAGCGATTCAGCCAGTATGAAGATGTCATCCGTAAATCTCAAGTATGCGATGTACTCGTCGATGATGTTAATGCGTTAGAGAACAATTTCGGGGACATTACGTCCCCTTGTCTCACCCCTCGACGCAGTGGGATATGTTTAGTTCTCTGGTCCGGCATTTAGACGGCTATGGTTGCGGTTTCATATAACATCTCAGCACTTAATTGGATGTATCACCAGTCGACTTTGCATCGCTGCAGATACTCCAAAACAGATCAGGGGCTCGATACAGTCAAAAGCTTTCTCTTAGTCTACAAAATCAAGACATATACTCTTCGGACTTCTGTATAATTTGTCACACCGTGTGGACCACATGTCTATGATGCTGTATCCTCCTCGAAACCCGGCCTGCTCCGGTGGCTGAAACTCGTCGACTCTTCGCGCTAGACGATCTGTAACGGCTCTGGAGCAAAAGTGGTCTGTAATTCCTTATCAGCCTGTTTAAAGAAATGACCGACCACGCTCCTTCGTCACGCTTCTGGAGTTCTCCCAGAGAACAAGACAGAGTTGAAGAGATCCCGAAGCTCTTTCAGTGTAGGACTTCCTCTCGCTTTCAGGAGCTTGGTCGTAATCTCGTTCTCACCAGAGAAGAGCCGTCTCAATTTCGTCTTAGCTGACTTCTGGCAGGTCTTCCGTGGAATGGCGGGTTAAGGTGGCTCTGGAATCCTCATTTTTGGGATCAGTCGAGATGCATGGGATGTGTACAATTGGCCGTAGTAGTTTTCGACTTCCGAAAGGATCTCCGGCTTCAAAACGACAATTAACTTACTAGATTTGGTCAACTTCGTCAGGTGGTATCTCCCAAATAATTTGATGAACACTTTCGACCCCCGATTGTACTCCATTGCTTTTTCTATAGAGCTTATATTGTGTCGGAGGTCACGTTATACCAATGTTTTAATATTTTTGTTGTCTGCGACCGTTGTTCTTACGAAGGGTGAAGGGCGGGCGTTTTTGGGGGACTGTCTTTTGTAATTTTGATGTTCGAAAAGTGCTGATTCTCAGCCTAATTTGAATAAATGACTTTTGATTTTGAAGTGACAGGTGGGTTTTCACGTTGTTCCATCATATAAGTCCAGAGTCTCTTCCGAACGTTTAGACATCCTGCCCGTATGCCGCATTTTTCAACGCGTGTCGCCAAGGTCAGTTGGGTTTGGCGGCCATTCGTAACCCGGGGATTTTTCGCACCCCCTACTTTGCCATTACCGTGACCGCCGCCAGAAGCAGGAATAGCAAGGGGGCCGGGACTTTGGGTCATGGTTTATTCTGGCTTGCCATTGGTGGGTCTGCCCATAGTTGCCATGCACTAGTGATGCTGCTGGCCGTCACTAGTCTGCGACATTTAGCTGAAAATTAAAATGGTTATACTGCCATTTATTGGTCGTCAGAGCCTAGTTTGTTGTTTGGCAGGATGCTCTACAAGCAGGTGAGGTTGACTTGGGGCACTGAGATGGTAAGTGTCCCCCTTACAACCCCTGTGCCCCCTTACACTCCTACCGAGAAAACGTAATCTCCTTCCCTCCTTTCCTTAAAAGGACATGCCAGGACACTGCGCAAAACGGCAAAACACATATATCCTCTGCGAATAGTAAGCATTTCGCAGAGGATAAGATGACTCAGTCATGGTCTAAAGTAGTTTTTAAATATATATATAATTACCATAAAAATTATTTGCAAGCTAAAAGAGAGAAGAGGAAGAATTGAATAGGCTGCTCCAACAAGGCCCAGCGAATCGGCGATTCTCTGAGCCTTAGTTTGTGAGCGTAGTTTGTAAGTTGTAAGTTATTTTTTTTAATAATTGTGTCTAAATTAATATTTATTACAAAAGAATAAAAAATACCATTTTCCGTTTCCGTGTTTTCCAAGCTCTATTAATTGTGTTCTCAGCTGTTTTGGCTTTTCAATGTCACGCTAAGACATCGTTTAAGTAAAATGTCAAATCATAATGACAAGCATATAAATGTCAAAACAAACGCTCTAACTCTGTTGTAGAAAGAAGTGATTATATAGTTTTTTATAGTTTTCAAAAAGATATTGTGTAATAAACCATGGCCGCTATATTGGGCGGAGGGCTAGGAGGCCTCTCTACAGGTTACTATTTACTTAAAAATAATTTGAACAGCAACAATAAATTAAAACTGTTTCTCTTCGAAGCGACTAATTACTGCGGCGGGTGGATCAAATCTATCCGTACCAAGGACTATGTATTCGAACAAGGGCCGCGAACTATTAGACCCAAGGGCTTGCAGGGACTGAACACCCTAAATATGATGCAAGATCTAGGTCTGAGCGAGCACATCGTGCCTATCAAACCTGACCACCCTGCAGCCAAGAACAGAATGATTTACGTGCGCAACAACCTACACATCTTACCTTCAAGTTTAATAAGTGTCTTCAAGAAAAATCAGCCATTCTCAAAGCCCCTCATTTATGCACTGTTCAATGATATAAAATCACCTTACAAAGAATTACAGGATGATTCAATTTACAACTTCGTTGAAAGACGTTTTGGTAAAGAAATAGCAGACTACGCTATATCGCCGATGATATGTGGGATTTGTGCTGGAGATGCGAAGGAAATATCTGTAAAGTTTCTAATGAAAACATTGTTTGAGTATGAGCAAACCCATGGTGGAGTTGTGAAAGGGTTGATGAAGTCTATGTTCCAATCGAAAACTGATTCAGATATGGAGATAAGTGAGTTAGCCAAACAATCACAAGAAGAGAAATGGAATGTGTACACAATCAAAGGTGGCCTAGAAACTTTTCCCGACACTTTACATAGCTATTTAATTGAAAATAATGTGACTGTGAACATGAATACAAAAGTTGAAGAAATAGAGTTCATAGATTCAAGCTCTGCATTATTGAAAAATTCGGATGGAACTGTTTTAACAGCCAATCACATTTACTCTTCACTACCAGCCTATGCTCTTTCTAAGTTAGTGGAAAAACAACATCCAGAGCTGGCAAACAATTTAAATGATATACCATTTGTAACTGTTGGAATAGTTAACTTGTATTTTGATAGAGTAGAACCACTTATTGAACCTGCGTTTGGATTCCTAGTGCCACCTATTGAGAACTCTCCTATCCTAGGTGTTGTTTTTGACTCTTGTTGTATGCCAGATCAAAAAGGAACTGTTTTAACTGTTATGCTTGGGGGTAGATGGTTCAAGGAAAAGTTTGGGGAGGATGTCTCTGAGGGCACATTATTAGGAGTAGCCATGCGTGAGATAGGGAAGATACTGAACATTAAAGTGAAGCCCACTGCGTCGCATGTAAATATTTTGAAAAAATGTATTCCTCAGTATGTGGTAGGGCACTATGAGAGGGTGGACAAGATTCGGGAGTATATTGCTACAAATAATTTGCCGATATCTCTCGTTGGGTGTAGTTACGATGGGGTAGGTATGAACGACGTCATTTACTCAGCTAAGAAACAAGTTAAAGATAGTCCTTGCACAGGATAAGCAGACGTTGACTAATTTTAACTTAAGAGAGTATGTAGTTACAGTATTTGAGCAGTTTTCACAATATAGAGCATTTATTTTATATGTTTTTTTGTTATTAAATGGATTTATTCAATTTATTTTTGCGAGTTTTAAAGTACCTTCCTACATCTTTCGTTTCCAATTCCTTATAGTTTCAGTGCCCCAAGTATGATTTTTTCTAAATTTTTCGGAACAGCCTACTGCTGTTATTATACTGTAACGCAGGAATAATAAAAAAATTAAAATAATAGGCCTCCAGAACGAATTTCGGGCATGGCAGCTGATCTCAGCGGAGACTAGCCATCAGCGCGGGAGATATATAGTGCACAGACACAGGTGCACTCACTCTCAGTCGGATGGGACGAGAACCCGAAGTCGCGGAGAAAAATTAGGCGCAGGAGCAGGCGCCGCGTGCGCGTGTGCCACGCGGGTGTCACGCCTCCTACAAACTCCCAAGCTGTTAATAACACTACCCAACCCGGCAATCGAACCCAGGATTCCACATTTAGCAGTCGCACTTGCGACCACGAGACCAACAGGGCTGTTGGAGTAGTTAAGTACTGTTTACTGATAACTACTATTTTTAGTAGTTATGGAAAAACGAAAACAATATTATGAATTTGTGTTCAAAATATTTTATTTCAGCTAACATATTATGCAACCAAGTATAAGTTATAATACTTGCAGTATGTTATACAAAATGTGCAAACTTTCAAAAGCTAATGGTTATACGCATAATTATTTAGTAGTGAGAACTTCTTAACCTAATATGTAATATATCTTATTCTTAATATGCAGGTCAAATTAAAATAGTTAGTGAAACTCCGCAGGCGTGATGGGTGTCTTATATTTTTTTCGTTTTATCATATTAACCTATTGATCACTTGGTTTTATTTCAATTGCCGTGCCCCTAGCGCCCAACTCATAAATCGACAAATAAATATCTACGATGAATAAGATCGTGCACTGAAATATAAAACAAAAAACGAACCCTATGTATTTCACTGGGTGTACATAAATTATAAAATAAACAACATTGGTTCTCCGTCGTATAAATACGACTGATGCGGCACGGGCACGATAACCGTCGTATTAATCCGAGTGGGCCGGTCAATAGGTTAAGATATCGATCATATCTGCGGAATTTCTTTAGATAATTTAATTTGACTGAATAAAGCATATAAAAAAATAAATAACTAACTAAAAAATCTCCAAACGCTTGGAATTTCATGAATAATTTCATTAAGTTTCTAAAAGCAAATATTAGGCACGTGTCATTGTGTATCTAGCTGCTCTATGCATCACAATGTAACATATTCGATATTATACATAATAATTATACTTTAAGTGTTTTAGTATTCGTTATGTAGGTTATACAGGTGGTAAGGACGTTGAGGCACAACCTGTTACTATGGATTTAGTACATGATTCTGAACATTTGAGTTGAAATAAATTATTCGTCGGTTATTAACCCTTCATATAACGTAAGTAGATCCACGCGAGACACAATGGCTTTTTAATTGTGTCTGTAATTACGGCATTCAACGGGTTAAATAAAAATTTGCCGTTCCCGTGTAGGTATTGAACTTTTCTATGAAATGGCTGTTTTTTTTAAATATTCGACTAAAATTTTCAACATGAGGGTTCAGAATCATGTACTGACTGTGTAACAGGTTTTGCGTCAATGTCCCTGCACCCTGTATTACCTTCTAGCTATCTTAGTGGTGATAATATTATTTCCAGTAACTATGTTTGTCATGTTCACTCTTAACTTTAACATAATTCATTAAAATCGATGCGACGAATTGTTTTAACATTTGGAAGCCATACTTTGTTACCCTCTACATCACAAGCAGATACATATATTTTGATGTTAATTATTCAAAAGCAAGCCTAGGCGGATTTTTTTATTAAATCATTAGAAATGTCTCCAAAAAAAATTCTAATCAATCTTACATAATGATGAACTCTTTGCACACAAACTTGCGATTTGAGTTGACCTATTGTGGTCATCATTATCATTAAGTTTTTTTTTATTAGTATTTCGTAATGACCATGAATATTAAAACAAAAAGTAATATATCTGGTGTTTTCAGTTCTCGATTTTTCGTTCTTGGTCACGAAGTTCGCATGACTTAGCAGATTGTCCGAAAAGCAACTCCGGTTTCGTTTAGTGAGATGTGGTTATTGAACTTTTCAACTGACCATAATACCAATACATTGCACACTTAACAAAAATAATTCGGTAGCTATAACTCGAGCCCGAGTAAATATAATTTAAACTAAAACATTCTTATTATCTATCATGTTCCGCAGAAATTGTTAAGAAATTGTTAAAAATTTAAGTTGTTCATGAATAAGAGGGTAGCTTTGCCCTCTTATTCATGAACAACTTAAAATTTTTAACAATTTATAAATACTGGTTAATCATGCCATTTTATGGCAATGATGTATTATAGTAATTAATAAGATGTTTTTGAATAAGTGGGAATAACGTAGCAGATAGACTCTCTTCAATACACTCAGTTACATCATATATTATTTCGTCTACAAAATATGGTTTTGTCAACTGCTTGTCCATGGTAACAACCAGACATTGAAAGCTTCGTTATTTTGTAGCAGTAAGGTTGATATCGATGCTTCATTCGGGTGAATGGTTCACTCGAGGGGATGCGTCATTTTTATTTCATTCCACGTTCACACGACACCGACAAAATTACATAGGAATGAACGTAAATCTGCAATTTTCATTTATTTTTTGATCATTCGGTGGGCGAATAAAAGATGGCCGAAATTCAACATCGTTGGATCGATTCACAAATAAATAAATTTATTTTTTATTCATTTTGTGTTCAAACGTTTCACTTCGAGTGAGCGAGACAAAAATGAACAAAACATGTAAAATTAATTGTTACTACCTACAGACGTGCGGTTGACCCGTACAATAAAGTTTATAAATAAATAAAATCAAAGACTAGTTGGAGCTAACAGTGCCCAAGTCCAACAGCAGTGTGGTGTAGAGCGTGTGGTCGCGCGGCTGCGCGGCGGCTGCGGCGGGCGGCACGGTGTTGCGGTACGAGTACTGCAGCGCCACGCGCGCCGCCGCCGGCCCGCCGCGCACCGCCGCCGCCTGCGTCACCACCTGCAGGCGCAGCGCCAGCTTGTTTGATTTGCGCCACATTATTATGCTGGAACAGAAAAGGGTGGTTTAAAAAAAAAACGAGATAATATGGCAAGAAAGGGGACCACCGAAATGACGACTAATAGAGGAGTATGGAGGACAAAGACATGTTGCGCCGAGCACAAATATATTGAGAGCAATAGGATGATGAAAAGTTTAACGAGATAGGTGATGATGATGAGGTGGTATCTCGGTAAGAGTATGTTGTGGTGTTGTTATAGACGAAGGCACACTTCCTAAATCGCAATGGTATTTTACTTTTATTTTAGTTAGGTACCCAACTCAAAAGGATGACTCAAAGGACAAGGCAGAGATAATTGTTATCGCATTATTAGCCAGTGTATGATGGTCAGACTAGTAAAATAAAAATTATTCATAGTTACCGGTCCTTTTTAGTAATAACCAACTCTTGTGTGTCCTGCATATTTGTGGTAATTTACAAGATTTTTTATACAAAGTTACTTCAGGAGCCGTATTTTTTTAATCAACTGTCATTAAATTATTAATTTTTCACTTTCACAAGTCTGCACTGTGAATTAAAGTTGGCACCGAATTAATTTTTTTTTCCTCATTCTCGGAAGATTGCGATATTCGGATTCAAGATTTTTAGAAAACTATTTGGACTACCTATGCTTAGCTTTGATCATGTCCACGATTCGGGAATGTCTGGGTATTTCCAAACGCAGTCGACTCTCTTATTCAAAAGCCCTACACGCAATAATACGTTACTTATTTAAAATTAATTGTCCTGGGGTTAGTTTTTAATGTTGCATCGTGATTTGCAATAATGTCAACGGTTTATGGGTATTTTATGACATTTTTAAATTGCGAGTACTTTCGATTATAAATTGTATTGTTTCACATTTTTATACATAAACGCTGCACATCTGATTACGGGTTCAATGACCGTGGGTAATGTAGTAACTTAAAATTATTTTTGAGTTCAAAAACCTATTCTTTTTTGTTTTTATTATGTACAGTCATCAATAAGGCCCTTTGTATAGTCACGTTTTTCTTGCGGTGAAAAGCAACGGTTTATTCGCCGTGTTTAGGCATGGTCGCCAGTGTTGTATAATGGATCACTATGAATGCTTGTTGACACGGACACGGTGGCACGACGGCACGGCGCCGTCGCCGTATACTATAGAACACGTGTCATATACAAGGTCACACGATTCTTCTACGGCGCACCGTAAACAAACCATGCCGTGTATAAAGGGCCTGATGGGTAATGGTAATTCAAGTAGCTGGCGAAACTTCACAGATGAAGCTTGTAGTAAATAATAAACACTTACTCATTAGTGTCGTGCTGAGCGTCATCGTCGTACTCGGCGGCGTCGTCCCGCTGCGCTAACGTCAGCGTCACGTCGGGTGACGTCACGTAACTCGTCGCCTCATACACCGGCACTCGCTCGATGGCTTTGAAAGATGATGTGTCCTGAAATAGTGATGTCGCGTAATGATTTTTAATGCCAACCGCAAGATCCTTTTGTTTACAATCAAGGTCTAACCACACAACTTCGTATCGTGTCAAGTACGTAATAAGTCTCCTACATGACATGGCGTGGACCACCGCATGTAATTGTTAAAGGATTTGGTTTTCATCAGAAGCAACCAATAGATGTTACATTTTTTGGCAAAATCATTTTGCAGTAGGTTAGCGTGGCAGATCACGGCCCACTCCCTCCTACGCAGTGAGGAGGCCTGGGTCCCAGCAGTGGGAACAGGATGCTGGTTTATTATGCTATGCATTTAATTTAGTTAGGTTCGCAGAGAAAACTATTTTTTTTTTTAAATGATTGGTGGCTGTTTTCTCTGTGTATCTTGGTTTCCGACTTTGACTCTAATATTTAAGATGTTTAAACAAACTCACCTTCTCCAAATTTAGTGACCTTTCCAGCGACTTCTCAATACTCTTGGGTTCCTCCTTCTCCTCTTGAGGAGGGATGTCCTCGGGCTGCAGCAGTCGCAGCTGCATCTCATGTCCCGTGGGGTTGGTCAGCTTCAGCAGGAGAGCTGACTTCTGGCCAGGTTTGACCGGCTCGTGCGAGATTATCTTTACTTCGGGGACGTGGTAGCTGTGGATAAGGGCTTGTTAGAGGTTTTTGTAGATTTGATTTGTTGGTTTTTTTTTTTGGTAAAGAGCAAAACATCTTAGAATACAACGTGAAGCTCCCTTACCGTCAACTTTAGACGACACATGAGGAGTAGCTAAGCCACTGATATGGAGTTAAAGGAAGAATCTCTAAATTATCAGTCCAAGAAATGTAGATTAGTAGACTGCACTATTAAAATTAAAGGGCATTAGGTTTGGTATTTTTTAAGATAAGATACAAATACCGGCTGAAATGCTGCGGTCGAGGATAATATGTTAGAAAGACTAATACTACTTTGCAAAATTTGCGGTGAAGGAAAACATCATGAGGAAACTTTACCAAGTTTCCAGCCAAACATTCGGAGACATGTGCCATCTACCAACCCGCATTACGGCCCGCTCCCACTCACCTAGAGGAGGCCTGTGTCCCAGCAGCGGAAACATTCTAGGCTGATTATGTATAATTTGCATTCAAATATAACATCCACTTGGTTAAAAAATTTGCTACAACATTGGCCGCATATCTAATACGGCCCAGTTTCGATTCTATACGAGGTATTAATGCACTGTTTATGCCCAACCTTTTATTATAACTTACTAAGCCAGCAGCTCGATCTTGAACTTGATGGAGCCCGGGTTGTACTCGGGCTTGGTGAGGTTGTGGTCGCAGGCGCGGCAGCGCTGGCTGCGCTTCACGCTCAGCAGCTTGGCGAGCGGGTGCAGGCGCGACACGGACACTGGCTGCCACTCGGGAGACGCCAGGCGTTGAGGCATGCTTGTTACTGGTAATGAATATGAGTCTTAGTTAATCGTTAACTAAAGCCTTCAATTCTATAAAATTGCGACCAGCAGTACAAGAAATCATCAAGCATGCAAGTACGCATCATTGTGTGACCTACATAAGTACAGGGCGACAAACATAATATAGCTGGGGTTCCATTCCAATGTGCGACTGGCGCAATTTGTCCATCATTACGCTGCCCAGCGTCCAAACTCTGACTAAGCCCCGTACGCACGGGTGACTCTTTGACGACTGGTTAGCGCCGAGAGTTGAAATTCAACAGTGTGATTTTTTAACGCGCTGGAATGCGCTCTATTGGATTCTCAATGCTCGGCTCAATATCGAGAGTTGAAAATCCATCGCCCGTGCCAACCTGGGTTAATATTAATCTTTTTAACATAGCATTAGCTATTCCCTATAAGTCGTAGAGTAGATTGTTTAAATCGCAGAGGGGTCGTTTTATTTGATTAATTTCATATAATTATTATAACATTTAGACAAAATTCAGTAAAAAAATTAAGGTTCCATATTTCGGCGAGACGTTAAAATCTTTTTCTAGACAAATAAAAAAATACTAACTCTGATTTAAGTTGACCTCCTTAGTGAAAATATCTTCGGGCAGTTCATCGACCTCCTCGGTAGCCTGGCTGGGTACAAAGCTCGCGATGGCTGACGAGGAGCTTTCGCTGGACGGTAACCCGGCGATGTTGCGCGCCATTGCGCCCGTGAGCCCCGTCTTGTCCTAGACGTCGTTGTATTTGCATTTTAATTGTGATAGATCAAATGTTATTTATAATGTTGTTTGATTTGTACACAAGGATGTTTCATCACTATATGAATGGGAAAACTGTTATGAGTAGGAGAGAAAATTCTTGTTATCATTAACATAGACATTGTCAACACAATTTATCAACAAACTTGTTTTAAACCCTTGTTCTTGCTCGATTGATTAGCAGCAGCTAAATAATGTTATGTGAATTTATAATTTCTATTCATGTTTTTCTGTTAACAACTACCTACTGCAATAAAAAATGTTCTGGTAAATCAATCAATGACAAGTCTGTTGACTTTACTTCTCTGGCACAAAATCCCCCAATGCTGCCATTCCACTTACAGTAAGAGTGATATATTTCCCTCGGATGTTGAACTTCTTCCTCTCCCGCTCGATCTTCTCTTGTTTCTCCTGCATAGCGATTGCCTTGTAGTAGTCCAGCAACTGGTTGACGCGCGCTGTGTGCGGGTTTGTACGCTCTGGCCAACCTCCTGATGCTGAACAGTAACAGTGCTTTTTATTTCTGTGTTGCTTTTCTGTGACTTGGATGACTTAACCTTCCTCGTTTTAAAGGTTTGTAGTTATCCTTAATAAACTAGAAGATTTGCTACATATGTGAAAAATGAAACTGTACAGTACGTGTGAATAGTGTGTAGCTATGAGGTAATTCAAACTAGCCAAGATACACACAACAATAGATACTTATTTAGCTCAAATCTTCTAGTAGTGCTTATCTATTCTTTGTCCACTTCTCTGTTAATCTTATATTTATAATTTTATGTTAATTTTTAATGTTGTCCAAATGTGTTCCTTGCATACCTACAGTAATGTGTCAAATAAACATTTATCTTTCTTTTTTTTATGGAACATGGAAAATATCAATTTCCTCACCAACAGGCTGATCTGGAATCCCAACATCTCTCGATGTCCACCTACAATTAAAGCACGACAAGTAGTACATCTTCTTAGGCTGTTTGCTCTCCACCTTGGCATCTCCAGCTGCTGCTGGGTCTTGGAGCACTTGACGAGGCTGGGCCATGGTGGCCCGTGTGGATAGGGTGTGGAAACAGCTGGGGCAGTCGAAGCAACTGCTGCAACGATTCTTCTTGAGACGAGCCTCAGATGACGGCATGTTCTCAAGGCAGTTTGCACAGTAGTGGGAGTCCACCTGGTAAAGAACATTGTGTTAAAGTGTGGGTACATTGAAAAACAGAAGACTTGAAACTTTATTAAATTAGTGAGATTAATTTATTTAGATGTGAATTTAAGCTGGCAAATTTAATAACTCATTGACACAGAAATGGCATGGATTAAAAAAAAACATTTATAAATTAGCATAGAATTAAATGCATAATATTATTATGAAATGGTTCTATGTCATAAATTCATATTTATTATAATACTAAGCTGGGCTTAGACAATAAATGTGGAGGAGTAACAAGCCAAAGCTTGCACCGTTTATGAGCCTGTCAGCTTGTTTCATGATTCTGTCATTTCTAATTTGAGTGGGATGTGTAAGGCTATACAATGAAAAATCTTCTTATAATCAGTGAAGAGACAAGATGACATCTGGCTCTTATGGCTCAAAAACAACATGAAATGTTGCCGATTGATAGATATCATTACAAAATCATAATAAACCACTGTTCTAGTAAAAAAAAGAAAGGTGTGTCAAGTTCAAGAATTTCAATATAAATTAGCACATATAAAGCTTATGTTACATTTAATCGTACTAACCTAGATATTTCTAATATAATCACAATAAAAACTTCCAAATTTTATTATGTATTTAAGCAGTAAAATACAGCAAAAGTGGGTTACCTCATGACAAATGCAGAAACCGCATCGTATTTTCAAGCAATGTCGGCAGAAGTAAAGACTTGTAATAGGTTTTAGTTGTCCACACGAACAAATATACTTCACATAATCTGGCTGTGTTAAATAAGCCATGATTTACGCTTATTTTAGCTTAGAAAACTAAGAAAATCTAGGCAAAATACAAATATGACTTCAGACCAGTAGCCTATGCCAGTAGCTCAGTCAGTGATTCAGTGACATTAGCATTTCAATGACAAGTTTTTGACAATGACAGTCGACGTCATTGGTTTTAAGTTCAGAAACTAATTTATCTCAAAGAAAGTTTTAAACGAGCTGAGTTTTAAATGAGCTGAGTTATTTGAGAATAGAAACATTAAACAGAATGTGAAAATCTATTTTGCCACAATTTAACTTAGTTAATGTTAGTCGTTAAGGTCACCCATTAATTTACCGAACATAAAATGTGATTGGTTTGCACCGGCTGCTCGCGAGTTTTATACTAAGCAAATTGGACAATTTCAAATGTTAAACTCATCGATAGGAGTGGTCAGGAATAAAAGGAAAATCACCAATTCGTTTACATAACACATCATTATGGTACCGAACACAAAAAGGTTTAAGGTTCGGCATTCTTTGTAAAATGTTATTATTGCTAAGTATGTATTGAATGAATGAAAAAGGGCATTGGGTGGAGGTATCTATTCCAGGCGATGAGGTGAGATACACTGTATGAACTAAACTTGTAGATGAGGCAGTCCCATCCCTTTAGGTACAAGTAGCTCCTCCGATGCTTTAGCTAGTTGTATGTACAGACGCCAGCACATCAAGCTACTACAATCTGTCAAATTTCTTTAATAGATTTTCAACTTTATGGCTAAAGCATTAAGGTTCAAGGTTGATTGGGAAAATTTGACAGTTTCGGGTAGTTTGACCTGCTGGCGTCTGTACATACCTACATAAACCCTTCTCATCCATAAACCTGTGTTTTTGTTATGTTCACCAGTATAATTGGGTACACAATTGTTACCTGGGTACCTCTGTACGAGCAGGCAGCATTTCTATCATCGAAAAAAGTTAAATGCAGTTAATTCGTCGTCGTCGTCTATTCGTCATCTTACAAGCTTGCGGCCACCGAATATGTTGTGTAATATTAGACACTAGCTTTTGCCCGCGGCTTCCCCTGCGTGGATGTCGGAAATTATTCCACAGGAATGTACTACAGGGTCTACCGAGATTTTTCCGAGGGTTTCAATGTAACTATTGTTTCCGCGGCGTTTCCTGATGAAAAAATCCAATATCACTTTGCCTGACCTGGGAATCAAATGCAAGACCTCATGCTCAGCTGTAGCGCTTGCAACCACTAGACCAACGCGGGAAGTCTAGAACTGCTGGTTTATTTATTTTTCATGATTCTCGCTCGGGTTAACATAAACATTAGAAGATATGCAGTAGGTAAAAGGACGTGTTATTACCCTGTGATATGAAGCAAGAAGGCTTCAGGCTGAAATAATGTTTAAAAAAATTGATTCACAGCCCACGTTTAACCTAGATATGTCAAGTAGTTTCCGAACAAAATTAATGAGTGGATTCTTCACACGCAAGGCCGTGGTACGAATGTTAACAGACGAGACAGGGACGGCTTGAGGACGGGCGCTAATTAGGCGCCACAAGGAATTGCCAACTATTAATCCAGTGTACCTAAATAGCACCAGTCATAATACCTCCGGTCTTCAGGTTTGTAGGGTTCAACAAATATGAATTTTATTTTTCATCTGGTTGGCCAGATGAATCATGAAAGGCCGACTTAGTTCCTTAGTAAAACAAGGAACCCTTATAGTTTCGTCAAGTCCGTCTATCTGTCTGTCCGTGGCTTAACCCAGAGAATGCTGTAATTTGGAATGGTTGTACTGGTTGTATGTAATCACGCGTACCTACAAAGTTGTGAAAAAAATCCGCATGCGTAAATATTCATCCAAACTACGGAGCCCTTCTCTGTGCGTGGGTCCGACACGCGCTTAGCCGGTTTATTAGTTCTTTAAATACCAACCTTCCTTTAAAGGAAGACGATTCAGAATGCTCAAACAAACCAATGATTATTACGTACTACACGAAATGGTAAACTTCCATTTAACTCTTCGCGATTGATTCGCTAATTATGTAATTGGATACTTGCTCTTTTGACATCATCATAAGTATTAATTAATATAATAGCCATTTCATAATTTGTAGATATCATAAATGGTTTGTGACTTATGAAATAAAATGTTAAAGCTGTTATTAATGTTAATAATAGATACAGTGATCATCTTTAATGCCTGCCACGATATCAGAAATCTTAGGCAAGCTTAGGCAAATTTTTTATCGTGCAATGGTTGATATTAATTTTATTTCGACAGCCAGGCTAGTGGTTGGTCTAGGCTCAAGTGATAGTCGGCTTCTGACCTTGCCGATTCCGGATTTAATTTCCAGGTCGAACACTTTTTAATAAAAAACTGCGTAACTGCAATAGGCTAGATGGTCAGAAGCATGGCCATGGAGTAGGACCTAACGCAATTTTGCATAAATTAAAAAAACAAAACTAGAAACCTACTTGGTTACAAAAAAAAAAAAGATATCTACCTAGGTACAGACATTTTATGATGCCCTTTGATTATTTCCTCTCCTTTTTAACCCCCGACGCAAAAACGACGGGGTGTTATAAGTTTGACGTGTCTCTCTGTGTGTGTGTGTGTGTGTGTGTGTGTGTGTGTATGTCTGTCTGTGGCATCGTAGCTCCCGAACGGATGAACCGATTTTAATTTTGTTTTTTTTGTTTGAAAGGTGAATTTGTCGAGAGTGTTCTTAGCTATGTTTGATGAAAATCGGTCCAAGATGGCCGCCGCTACAAAATGGCGGATTACATATTTTTTCACAACTCCCTCAATATGGGTATCAAATGAAAGGGCTTGACTAGTAGAATACTATACACTATGATGAATTTCAAATCCAAGATGGCCGCCACCACAAAATGGCAAAATACATTTTTTTTTTCACAACTCCCTCAATATTGGTATCAAATGAAAGGGCTTGACTAGTAGAATACACTATGACAAATTTCAAATCCAAGATGGCCACCACAAAATGGAGAATTACAAAAAACCTTATTAAATACCAAATTATCTGAACCTTAAAACGCAAGAAAAGAAAAGAAATAATAAGGAGTCCCTACAAAAACCATGAAATAAAAAATTAAATTAAAAATTTAAAAAACCCCCGACTACGTGAAAACCTATAAAAAGAAAAAAATAACCTTGAAATTATGACCCTACGTAAGTACGTATGAAATTTTTTGATTAAATATTGTCCTGTCGGGGGACCGCTACTATTTTAAACTTTAACAGAACGTTAGGCTAATAATTAGAGCGGTCCCCCGACGGGACAACATTTAATCAAAAAATTTCATACGTACTTACGTAGGGTCATAATTTCAAGGTTATTTTTTTCTTTTTATAGGGTTTCACGTAGTCGGGGGTTTTTTAAATTTTTATATACTAATAGGTACACATTATTATTATTATTTTAAGAACATTGTAAATAAATAATAACTCGGTACAGACAAAAAAACCCTACATTAGAACATTCTTATTTTTTTTTGCGGCCGTGATTGTTGTCACGATACCTTTGAGTACGTCTCTGTGCAAAATCTTTAGGTCTTTTAAGGTATGCCAGTAGGAACCTCGTCCAGCCTGTCAGCTACTTTCTAATGGCGTAATGTATTGCGAAACTGATCGATGGAACACTTATGTCATGTATTAATTACTGCTAACACCGTTATTTTGTGATTAAATGCCCTTTTTCCGAATCGGAATCCGGTTAGACTGCAGCTAAAGAAATTAATTGTGGGACCGTATTTTTTCTTTTAAGTAATAAGTCAGTTCGT
This sequence comes from Apamea anceps, assembly GCA_951799955.1. Lineage (NCBI taxonomy): Eukaryota > Metazoa > Arthropoda > Insecta > Lepidoptera > Noctuidae > Apamea > Apamea anceps. Next base: position 1,773,222 of record OX637504.1, on the reverse strand, counting down.
GTTGCTGACAGCTTTATGGCAGTAGATTTATTCTCAAACTTTACTACGCACATAACATCACGCCTGTAACCCCCGAAGGATCAGGCAGAGGTGTAGGTACCTATTAATAGTACACCCACATTTCGCCAGCTGTGTTTAAGTCCCGTGTAATAGAGGGCGAGCCTATTGCCATCGACCGAGCACGAATCCAGTCTGATACTGAGAAATTCCTAATGGACCCGCTCGACCCGGGAATCGAACCCAGGACCTCATGCTCAGCAGTAGCGCTTGCGACCGCTAAGCTTACTTTACTGTCGAAAATTTTTACGTAGATACCTACTTGATCATTTACTTAAGAGCCTCTCGAATAAAAGACTAAGCAAATACAACGGTATTTGCTTAGTCTTTTATTCGAGAGGCTCAGCAATTCGGCTTATACCCACTGCATGAACGCATGCAGTGGGTATAAGCCGAATTGCTGGCCATCCTATCCTGACCTGACCGTATAGCCAGCAAACACAGCGAAAGGCATATGGAGACTCTTTTTTCGGTAGACTTACCTATAGTCTGGGTTTATGCCTAGGTGATGGTATGGTAATAGTTGCCCTCCTTACATGGGATTTAAACATGAAATGCCTCCCAGAAGGTGGACCGATAACCTGGTGACGGCCGCAGAAATCTGCTGGATACGAGAAGCACAGAACTGGTCCAAGTGGCGGTGCCTGATGATGATGAAACTTAATTGAAATTTGGGTGTAGGTAGGTATACTTCTGCCTAACCTTTCGACAAAAGCAGGCGTGATGTTATGTTATAATATGTCCAGAAGCGGATTGTGATAGGTCGTCGGCTGTCGATGAATGAATGATGGTAATGGTGGCAGGCTAAGGACCGACATTCATAACTTTTACATTCCCTTTATTGGACAGCTGTTACGAGTGAATGACTTCATTACATGAGTTTCAAATGCATTTGTATGCACTTGCACTCGAGAATACATTAATATCAGCTTGTATTAAAGTCCACAGTTGTACAAGAGGTTCCTTATGTCCATATTATGGCGATATTACCATATGGCCAAAAGTACGACGCGCCGCTCAACTGCTACTTATAAACCAGCGGGGTAGTTGCGTAGCATACTCTCAGTAGCAATGGCTTTCATTTTGACAGTTCAACAACATTCATTGCGTTATTTACGTTGTTGAGCAGACAGTTTAGAAGCTTATGAAGCAATGGATTAGCAATATCCTTTAAAATAATTTAGATTGTGTTGATAGTGTGTTACGCAATTGGGGTGCTGTCTCTATTTAATAAGCTGCATAGCTATTCACAGTCACTCGATACGCTTCGGTACCGTATCAACATCAATCAATCTAAAAGATGTTCACAAGTCCAAGACCCGAAAATAGACAACCACTACTTCTTCTATTCTTACGACAGCTGTTTGCTATCGGGGACGAGGCAAACACATTTTCGATAAGATAGGGTGTCGGATGATTGTGAATAGCTTTGCTAGCCTCTTATTCTATTGAAACTCCGTACCATGACCATGAGGGGGCCTAGCGTGGTAGCGCTAAGCCATGGTCAAAGTGTTACCACAGACGTACGGCCTACTCTACCTAGGTGATCATCACTTGACCACCACGAATGGTAAACGTAAAACAAATTTATTCTAGAAATTTGATTACATAAATAATGAGTTAAAAAGTGTTTGTCTAGAGGCCGTAAGTCCATTATGTTAGTGACATAATGCGTTGACATTACAACAATCCGTTATGTCCTCGATGTGACCCGCCGTTTTTAGGGTTCCGTAGCCAAATGGCAACGGAACCCTTATGGATTCGTCATGTCTGTCTGTCTGTCTGTCTGTCTGTCTGTCTGTCTGTCTGTCTGTCTGTCCGTCCGTATGTCACAGCCGCTTTTTTCCGAAACTATAAGAGCTATACTGTTGAAACTTGGTAAGTAGATGTATTCTGTGAACCGCATTAAGATTTTCACACAAAAATAGAAAAAAAAACAATAAATTTTGGGGGTCCCCATACTTAGAACTGAAACTCAAAATTTTTTTTTTCATCAAACCCATACGTGTGGGGTATCTATGGATAGGTCTTCAAAAATGATATTGAGGTTTCTAATAACATTTTTTTCTAAACTGAATAGTTTGCGCGAGAGACACTTCCAAAGTGGTAAAATGTGTGTCCCCCCCCCCTGTAACTTCTAAAATAAGAGAATGATAAAACTAAAAAAAATATATGATGTACATTACCATATAAACTTCCACCGAAAATTGGTTTGAACGAGATCTAGTGAGTAGTTTTTTTTTAATACGTCATAAATCGTAACGTAACGGAACCCTTCATGGGCGAGTCCGACTCGCACTTGGCCGGTTTTTTACATTTCTATGAACCCGGCCAAGCTAGCGCCGTGCGTAACATAAATAAATAAATGAAAACAAGCAGTTTCTTAATTAATATGTAACACATTTGAATACGTAAATATTCTGTACAATCATGATTTTCCTCAGAAAAAATAGAATAGTAGGTGTTATTTACCAAAAGACACATTCAAATTATTTTCTAGCCTTGTTTGAACTTACTGCCTGCAGCCTCAGGAAGTGAATGAGTTCAGTCACCTATCGTGGTCAAAATAACCCATCCGAATGTGTACTATAACCCCAGGTCTTCCGCTTTGCGCATCCCAACTGAGATGAGATAGAGAGCCTTGTTCCACACACTGCCGACTGCTATACCTTAGCCAAATACTTGGCTTTTTCAAAACGCATAGTAGACTCCTCTTACTATATAGAGATCCTTTGCAAATTGCACTTATTTTTGTCTGTTGCATATATCCCTAGTTATAAGCTTAGTCCAAATTTTAGATTATCAATGATGATCATCATTAGGTAATTAGAACACAAGATCTTTTGGCCTGACGGTATTTGCTATCAGGAAAAATTGGTGTACCTATCTGCATAACCTACTTTGAACTCATATTTGCACACTCGAATCACGCGCATAAGTGTACGTGCTGCGACTGTGAAAAAGTACCCATGATCACGACACAGAGAATGTAATGAGAACTCCGTGTTGGTACACTCGCCTTTTTAATGGTAAATAGTTGCAACAGAAATATTTATTACCAGCCAGCATCATTACCTACTAAACGTTTTAGTAATCTTGTCTGATAATATACAAATGACTGACAAGTTTAAATTGTAAACTTTGACTGCCTCGTCGTCGGTGTAGAGTGGTTGCAAGCGCGACTGTAGTGCATGGGGCCCTGTAGGGTCCACCCGATAGATCCCCATGCACAGCTGTTGGGCTTGCTGGCAAGACCTCAATATGTCTCGTAAGGTGTTTTTCTATTAGGCAATTCTCAGTACTAATCAGCCAAGCAACGCTGAGTCTGGATTTGCCCAATTAGCTAATGGTATACAGGCGGTCCACAAACATAACTGTCGAATGTGGGTGCTATGGCCTATGGTATACCTAGTTTCACAAAAAGAGGTGTAGGTACCCATTAAGTTGGCCGGCGGGGACACCTTCGACGAAACCATTCAGCTTGCCGAGCTCGGAGTGGCAAAAGTCGTGGCGACGATACGCGGGCTGGGTTTAGAGATAGCGCCTCATAAGACTGAAGCGCTTTGGTTTCACAAACTGCCAAGGGGCAGCGAGCCACCCAGCTCATTGGTCAGAGTGGAAAATGCGCAAGTCCAGGTCGGCCTAACCCTGGACGGTCGGTGGGGCTTCGAAGAGCATTTTGAGCGCCCGGTTCCTCGAGTAGGAAAGGCAGTGGGTGCCTTGCACAGACTGTTACCCAACCTCGGTGGACCTCGAGAAGAAGTTCGCCGCCTCTACGCGGGTATCGTGCGATCGATGGTCCTTTATGGGGCACCTGTTTGGTCAATTAGGCCGTCAGGTGTCCGGCGCTGCAGGACTAAAATCAATAGTCTGCAGCGGAAAATGGCTATTCGTATCGCACGAGGATACCGAACTGTATCCTTTGAGGCGGCAACTCTACTTGCACGCTTTCCGCCACTGGACATCTTGGCGGATATGGACGCGAGGGTTTATAACCGAATCCGTGTCATCCGCCAAAGTGGCAATGGTGTGCCAGGCATCGCTGTTGCTCGGCTGAGGCGGCAGGAACGGCGACACGCGTTCGAGCGGTGGCGTGAGCGGCTGCAACAGCCGCAATATTCGCATAAGCGAGTTGTCGAAGCCGTTCTACCGCACTTCGAAGCCTGGCTGAGAAGAAAGGAGCGCATCTCTTATAGGCTAACTCAGGTGCTGACCGGACATGGTTGCTTCGGTGAGTACCTGAATAAGATTGGGTCACGCCCAATCTTATTCAGGTACTCACCGAAGCAACCACCAACAGGCCACGGCAAATTGCCACCATTGTGGAAGCGACCTAGACTCTGCACAGCACACGCTCGAGGAGTGCCCAGCGTGGGCCTCTGAGTGGCAGGTTTTGGTCGCCAGGATCGGGCGAGACCTGTCTCTGCCAGCAGTAGTGAGGGCTATGCTGTCGGAGACAGAAAACTGGAGGGAAGTTGCCTCCTTCTGTGAGACTGTGATGGTCCAGAAGGAGGCTGAGGAGCGGGATCGTGAGAGAGCCGATCCCGCTCGGAGAAGAAGGCGTCGAGCAGGCAACCGCCTCGACGCCTAACACGCCGAAACCCCGCCTGCATCATCTAACAAAGGCGGGAATTTGGGGTCACGGGCGATTAGAGTGGGGACTCTGTCGGCCCACTGAGTGACCTCGGGGAAGGCGGCGCACAGTGGTCATGTGCTGCCTTGCACACTTGCACAGTCGGGTTTCAGGGAGACCCCTTTACAGTCTCCCCAGAGATGTGCCCTAAAAGGCATTGCACAGAGAGGGCTCCGGATTGGTCTTTTGAGAGGTAGCGGTGCCCCTTCCATGTGCAGATGGTGACCAACGGGGTGGTTTTAATGAGTTAAAAATCCCACACTCCCTGGTTTTACCCAAAGACCAGGCGCCTTTTGAAGGTTTCCCCCCGAAAAAAAAAAAAAGGTACCCACTAAGTAGTTACGTTTGCCTACTTTTTCAGAGAATACAGGCCGGTACTCTAATGTTATTTTACAAGCACCAATTTTATTGTCCTTTTTTAAAAGGTCTTTCTTCTGAGATAACGTATTATGACAAATCTGTCAGGTAAATTCAATATGATTGAGTAACAATATTTTTATCTAACGTGGCGGAAATAATTACCATACGCGTAGTTTGCTAAAAACCTCAAAACGCATGATTTCGTCATGTTGTGTCAATAATCCTAGCCGATGATCGTTATGATGTTGTTAGCTAAGTAAAGATAAAAGGAAGCGGTTTTTTGCAAGTACCTACTTTCTAATGTTGGTTTTCTATTTAAATCTGGTTAAATACAGAAAATTGTTTTTTTCTGTGAAATATGGTGCTGGTTTCTGCATTTTCTACCAAATAATCTGACTTTTTGCTGTAAGCTATATCGTAGGTGATTGACGATTTCAAAATATCAGATTTAAAGTTTGCAACATTTTTTATCTTGAAATCTGCTGTACGGAGACTACGTAAAAAACCCAAATGTCATCTTTCGTTACATTCTTGTGGCATATCTACGCAACTTAGGATTAACCACCGCAAGGTTAGATGATTCAAACTCTATGGTTGGGCTTGGTACAGCTATGACTCAATGGAGGCATCCGAAGACGGCTGTCATTGCAAATGGAATAAGCGGATAAGGATTTAAGTTTCATGGCCTTATTTTGAAACTATGTAACTTTCGAAACGATATAAATGTTAATTTTAACTAATAAACTGAATGACTCAAATAATTTTAGGAAAAGTTACAATATACATAAATGTGTGAATGTGTGTGTTTTGTGTGTATGTGTGTGTGTACATAAATGGTAAAATAAATAAATAAATATATTTGATGTCCGGTTTGGATTAACATTGTAGATATATTATATCATCTTATAATGAGTATAATAAACCAGTGGTTCCCAAAGTTGACTGGCCCGCGACCCACCTAACAAAAACTTCCCAATTCGTGACTCACCTCTTGGTGGCTCATGGAGAGAAAAAAACGAAAAAAGCAATCAGTTAATGCTATTTCAATGAGAAGGATGTATTTATTTTTTATTTTTTGTCATGATAGTTTTAATTAACATCAACTTAGTTTAATTTTAGTTACTTTTAATCGCAATAAGTTTGATAAGTCTATTTATTTCGGTATTTAGTTTTAAAATTAATCATAGTTAAAAATCGTGGCTCACATAGGCATGAGGTACTGTAGGGGAGGAAGACTTTTATAGCTTCATCCAACAGACTACAGGAGAGTTGCCAGCCACTGAGAACCACACTTTCGTTAACTGCTTGTGATCGAAACTATTTTTCAGTGACGTATCTTTTAAACTAAAGGGTTCTTCAATAAATTTTGTTGACATTTAAGTTGGTATATGTGGTCTTGAAATGGGTTACAAATCCAGTTCATCGTGTCGAGTTTTCATCTCTTCCTCGAAGTAGGCATCAATAGTAGATTATTAACCAAGGGGATAAAGCAGTGTCTTCTGTCGCGGGTGACGATTTAAATCGCGAGCGTAACGAAGGACTTAAGGTTCACTCCCGAGCGTAGCGAGGGTGTTAAAAACTTAAATCACGAGCGAAGCGAGGGATTTAAGACGAGTCCTGAGTGTAGCGAGGGATTGAAGTTCACCCAAGACTAAGACAGCTTTATCACCGAGGAAAATACTCTACTTTTCGTACCATTTGCGAAAAAATTAACACAATAATAATATGAGATAAACATTTATTAAAAATATTGACAATTAAAAGTAAAAGTTAACATTCGAAACAGTGGTCCAATTATTGATAGAGAGAGTTACATTTTTGTTTGGTACATTTATTGTTGATGAGTTGATTTGAGTATTTCTCTGTTCTTGCGTCTGAGGAACTTGGCAAATTCCTAGCCTAATATTTTTTTGTCGGAAAAGCAAAGGCATCAAGCTCATACGGCCTCGTCGGTTTTCGTAATTTTATTTAATAATCATGACTGCATAACAAATGCATATTCCTTTTTCAGAAAGATGTATAATACTTTATATACAAACTCAATGGTGTAAACACAGATGTAGTTCAATATATATTCCAAATTTAAATCACATTCTCCCCCTAGAGGATGAATGAAATTCAGTACAATTTTCTTTCCCTGTTTTTAACAGATTAAAAATGACTATTGTTATGTTCGCTTTTTGTGGCATAGAATGTCACTTTTTTGAGCAAGTGGTATGAAAAGTTATTTTTTAACAGTGATAAATGCGTGGAAATTGTATACAGTATCGTCGTCCATCGGCCGATGTCCAGCATTCTAATTGCTTAACACAATATTAATCACTATCTGAATCATTTTGAAGGATATTGCTAATACATTGCTTCATATGTTCGAAAAAATTGTCTGTTTAACAACCTATGTAAATAACCCAATGAATGTTGTTAAACTCTCAAAATGAAAGCTATTGCTACTGATAGTAGGCAATTAGCCCGCTGGTCCTATTTCTCAAGGCCCACCTCCATGCCAACAGCCAAAGACCAACCACCAAAGACACAACACAAATACGGAAAGCTATCCTTTTCCCGTAGACCTATTTATGAACGGAAACCATAGATATGAGTGGAGTCGGTATAAAATTATAGACTGGCTGGTTTGCTTAGGGCTCAGGTAATCCATCATTATGTTCGAATTTCGAACTGGTTTTTCCCGCCAGTGTTAGCTCGCTATTTTACACCTAATCATACGAAATCGTTAGTAATGCCAGAGTGCGTATAATGGATAATTTTATGTTACGGTCATTTCTAAACTAGGTACCCTGTCTAGTTATCGATAAAAATAATCGCATAAAATCTTAGCACTATATTTTACTAGGTATAAACGGAGTTAAAACGCCTGAAATCCATTTTGTGGCTACGAAATACTGAAACTAAACATTAGGTAATTTCTTTCAGGATCGTTTCCTTGGGCTTGGGCGACAAATTGTAGTTTTCAACGGAGGACACTGGGAAATAATGAAAAAGGTTAAACCTCTTTAATCATTAAATAACCAAATTACTTGTCCGATAGCGGCTGATTTTGAATTCCTAAAGAGTGTATGCCCAATGGGTAGCTTTTTGAGTTTCCATAAAATAACTGTTAGACCTGCTGTATAACCAAAAAGCATACGAATGAATACATTGACTTTGACTTTGGAAAAATTGTTCTAGCTTAGGTTTTTACTCTCCCGATAACCGATTCGGGTAGACGGCAAAGGCGTCTCATTTATAACGGTCGTAGACCAAACCAAATTTAAAACTTATATCTTTTTAAAACCGTTTTATAGACCAAAAACAAAAGAAGCTTTTAATGAATTTCCCACTTTTAGTTTACGTAAAAGAAATAATTAAGAGTAGCTACTGACACATTCTTTTCACTTAGAACTTTTACAAGCCATTAAATAATATAATTGACTAAAGTAATTAGGGATAATTATTCAGATCGTTTTTCGTTTTAGTTATGTAGGTACTTACCTACATTATAATTTCCGCTCTCTATTCCCACTGGTACTTGCGAATTTCATTGGCAGTAATTTTTTTAAAGCCGTGCGACCGGACAGCCTATCCGTTCTTATATAATAATATTAACACACACAAGCACACTAGTTTTTGTCCCTGTTTTTGTAAACTTGCATGAAATTGCGTAGCCTCTGTTGGAGATCCAAGTAAATATAAATTGTATGGCTCTGTACATTTACCTTTTGTAAGTAATTAATTTTGGTATGCACAAAATGTGATGCTTGTCCTAATTTATGTGCGTGATAGAGTGTAGCTCTACTACACAATTTACGACTTGTCTTGTGCAAACCTAGCTTAATACGACACTGGTTACAGCTCTGCAAAATTACTACTAAATATTATATTTTTTATTAAGCAAACCAAAAATCCTATAGATAATTAATGATCCAGACTTCCAATCTCGCATGCTACTGTGAGGCTGGAGGTGTAGGGTCTCACCCGGACACCAAGGCAGAGATTCAGTTACAGAGAATAGAGGTGGTGAAATCTAATCATTCAGTATGTACCTAGGCCGTTCGTCTATGTTTTCCTCAATTCACTATTTGCATATTGTCATACTGATTGTTTATCTTATCTTGTCTACTTTATGACTTGCTGTAAGTACGAGTACCTACCTGCCTACTTTCTCTAGATACTCACTTTAACAATACATTTTTAATTCAAAGTAACTTCGCCAATTTAAAGAGTTTGTTTTATTTGTTTGCTATTGAAAGTGAAAATAACATAGCGATGGTATTGTGAACTTGTTAGCTCACTAGCTCCTGCCAGCGACGTCGTCCGCGTGGACTGTTTGCTTCCCCCCCCCCCCATCGCAACGCATCACCTGCCCGTGTTATTACTTCGTAGTACGTTTTCGCTTAGCGTTCTTTCTTCTTTCGAGCTCTTTTTCTTTTCGGAAGAGTCGTAGCGTGATGTTAAATAGCCTTTCTCAAGAATTGGGCTATCAATCAAATGCAAAAATATTTTTTCTTATCAGACTGGTAGTTCCAGAGATTAGCGCGTTCAAACAAACAAACTCTTCAGCTTTACTATCTCAACGTGAGATAGTAGAAACAATCGTAAACCAGGATTACGAAGAGAAGGAACGAAGTATTTAAAACAACCAAAACCAATAGAAATCAATACAACGACATCCAACCAATTTACATATATAAAGCATGAACACCGCGAGGTTTTAACGAGACCACATAGACCCATTACCCATAGATGGCGTTGTAAAAATACGTCATTTTTCTGACTCGCGGTGTTCATACTTTACGCGGATTGATGACATTGTCGGTGTTGGCATTTGTCATTGGGTGATGTAAATTGGTTGGATGACGTTTTATTGATTTCTATTGGTTTTGGTTGTTTTAAATACTTCGTTCCTTCTCCTCTTCGTAATTCTGTTTTACGATTGTTTCTAACTATCTCATGTTGAGATAATAAAGCTGAAGAGTTTGTTTGTTTGAACGCACTAATCTCTGGAACCGGGGGCGCCGACTCCGTGGGTGCTCGGGGGCTCGAGTACCCAGAGAGAAATAAACAGTGGGTGCCGAGCACCCCTGAGGATAGACATCAAGAAACAGATCAGTAATCGCCTTTTAGGGATGGGCGTTTTTTCATTACCCGACGACCCGTTTAGCGCAGTGGTTTAGAGCGCCGGTTGAGACGCAAGGGTCGCAAGTTCGATTCCCGCACCAACACAAATGTTTGTTGATGAAACAGATATTTGTGTTGGGTCTGGGTGTCTGTGGTACCTTCGTTGTTCCTGGTTTCCATAGTACAAGGGAAAACCTTAGTTTGGGACCAGTATGTGATGTTGTCTCAATTTATTATTATTTATTAACGATGCGGGCAACGGATGCCAGTTATTGATGCCAATGTTCGTTCTTCGATGCGCGATGCCGATGCGAGCAAAACGAAACACACGCTCGGTTAGTTAGTCAGAGGTGGGGGTAGATACCAACCTAAAGAGCTGACCGACACATCATTTCCGAATAGAATAGAGCCTGTGTAGTTGTTATGATTCGCGCCATTTTCCTCGCCCCGGGCACAGTAGAAATATGAACAGTAAGTATGGAAACTAGGCCTATTTGTTGAAATTAGCGAATGGACCCACGCTCCATTGGACTTTGCCACTTTTTCGAGTCATCAAATGAGCATGAGTACTCATGAGGTTTTCTAAAAGCCGGCGCCTCTCTCTGGAACTACCAGTCTGATATCTATACTTATAATAAATCTGTAGAAGTGAAAATTCTGTACATTGAAAATATCAAAAAAATAAATAGCAGGGGGTGTTACTAGACCGACACCGAAACCAAAAATGTGATTAAAAAAATTTTTGTCTGTCTGTCTGTCTGTTTGTTCAGGCATCACGCAAAAACTACCGGTTCGATTACGTTGAAACTTGGTATAATTATTCTTTAATATCCTGGGCACCACACTGGGTACTTTTTATCCCGGAAAAGTATATACAATAAAAAACAAACTTAATTTTGCGGTTCGATCCCTAGACCCGATTATGGCACCAACCGCAAATAATAAGTTTGTCGTAGGTTAAGTCACCCGCAATGGAGTTCATTTTTATTCCTTTTAGTTTTTAGAGTTATTTAGGTTTATTTTTATATAAGTCGTAGGTATAGATTTTAATTTTAAAGTATAGGTAGTATATTTGATAGTAGTATTCTTGGGTATAACTTTGGATGCTAAGCTTCAGTGGGGTCCACATATAGATAAATTGTCAAAAAAGCTAAGTTCCGCAGCGTACGCTGTTAGAAAAATTCGTAATTTAACTAATATAGAGACAGCCCGCTTAGTGTATTTTAGCTATTTTCATAGTGTAATGTCGTACGGTATTCTATTGTGGGGAAATGCCGCTGATATTCAGACTATCTTTGTTTTGCAGAAGCGAGCTGTTCGATCAATTTATAAATTAAGTCCGAGACACTCGCTCAGAGATAAATTTAAAGAGATTAATGTTATGACTGTGGCTTCTCAATATATTTATGAAAATCTTTTATATGCCCATAAAAATATAAAATTGTTTAAAAAATACAGTGATATCCATGATATAAATACTAGGAACAAACACAAATTTGTTGTACCTACAACAAGGCTCAAGAAAATAGGTGGGTCGTTCAGATGCCAATGTATACGTTTTTATAATAAAGTTCCAAGCCCCGTTCAAGATCTAAGCTTTAATAAATTCAAATCATTCATTAAACGTAAGTTGTGCCAGAAAGCCTTTTATACCGTTAAGGATTATATCGAGGACAAAAAGGCTTGGGATTGAGCTGCTTCCAATTTTTTTTTTTTTTTACATATTGAATGTTTTTTTTTGCTCTATTTTGTTGTTGTTTTTTTTTATATACACTGACATTAATGAATTTTACATATACTATGACATTTGCTTACTTTGTTAAGTATTCTATTATTTTAATTATTGTGAATGTGAAGACTACGTGGGTCATTTTATTTATATTATTTTTCTCTTTGTTCTCTTAGTTTTTGTCATGGTCTGGCAGTTTGAGTAATTAATGTGGCCTACCCAAATGTCCTTTCTTTGGTATTGTTCGTCGAATCGTTGAGCTCCTTAAGTTTTGAGTTGAGCTGCACAATTTCTGACAAATGCGTGCACTGACTGGACAGGTCCTCTCAATCTGTGTGGTTCTTTCCTCAAAAGACCATCTCAGACATCGACCTACATGGTCTTCATATGATCTGACCAAGATTATGTCTGGACTTTAAAAGAGACTGTGACGTCTGAGTTTGTTTCGGCCTTTCTTCTCAGACTAGTCAGATAGGAAACGCCGACCTCATCTAGTTTTAAAAATATGATTGACGTGTAAAAGTGTTTGTACAAACCTACTTACAAAATAAAATCATTTATCATTTAGTGTACGTAGTGACCGTAGGTTATTTTATAATACTGTTAGGTAGGATTAGTCATTCGTATAGATATTAGTTTTTAGGGATTTTGCTTATTTATTGAGTTTAGATTAGTTATCATCAGAAATAGGTTTATTTAGGTAGGTAGGTATTTAATTTTCTGTTATTGTGTTTTTTTTTTTTATTAGGTTGGTACTTAGGTAAAGGTATCATATAGAATGAGACACAATTGGTTTTCTATTGTAATTAGCCACAAAGGGCCCGCGAGATGGATGGCATTCTGGGGAAGCACATGGGTACATTTTATCCTGTTGGCACGTTCCCGTGGGATAATTTCCGACATCCACGCGGGCGAAGCCGCGGGCAGAAGCTATGAATAAATATTTTTGCATTTGAATGATAGCCCAATTCCTGGGAAAGGCTATTTATCCGTAGTATGAATGAAATTTGTATTCGTGAATGTTTTAGCGGCATTTTGCGTCTTACTAATTTTCTGTTATCTCCGAAACTTTATAACCAATCAGTGGGGAAGCTCATCCTAATGGGGCCCTGTAGGTATCAAATTTTTTTGGGGCCCCTTTTTACCCAACTACAGAGGGTACCTATTGTTTTTACATTATTATTGTTTTTATTACTTCCCTAAATGTATTTAATGAATTTTTAATAACATGTATTTGTTCCGAGTCTGGGTGTTTTTCTATCTATAATATGTATGTATTTACAAAAAAAAAAAAATGTATATAAGTAGTTTATCAGCCATCTTGTTACCATAACACAAGCATTAGGTTGCTTAGCTTGGAACTAGATGGCGCTGTGTGAAATGTCCAGGGATATTATTATTATTATTTTATTTTATATTATTTATTTTAATTGCAATTGTATATCTAATGTTATTTTTTTAAATTTTTCAACACAATGTACCTATATTGTTATGAAATAAATTACTTATGACTTACAAAATAAAGAATATAGCATACTGACTTAGAAGGTGAGGGGCTCGTGGCTAAGTAATAATAACAGCCGCACGAGTCGATTGAAGGTTGAGCTTGCCGCGGTAGGTCCGTGGTTGGGTGACCATCTTAACATACCGAGTCCCCTCCGTGCCTCGGAAAGCACGTTAAGTCGTTGGTCCCGGTTATCATTCGTGGATTTTTGACAGTCGTTACGTGTCGTCAGAAGCCCGAAAGTCTGACACCCAGTATTACCAAGGGACATCGTATTACCCAGAAACTGGGTTGTGGCGGTTATATAGCCAATCGCTCCGGAGGTAAAATACTGGCATTCAGCTGCATCCGGGTAGATTGGTAGCCGAGATCCAATAACACTTTACCCGACCCGGGAATCGAACCTAGGACCTCATGCTCAGCAGTAGCGCTTGCGAGCGACGACTAGACCAATTATTGCAATGAGGCAGACACAGTTTTCTTCCATACTTCTCTATAAGTCGTCATCTCGGTACTCACCCCCCTTTTAAACATATTTTTGAACCAATTTACAGAAATAAATATCATTTTTCAACAAGAATTTTGGGTTCTGAATATTATTTTTAAAAAAATTGCTTATACCTACACGTCACGTGTACGCGGCGTGTGCGTGTACGTGCACGGGGGCCCCGTATCGTCGATACGCGGTAGCTACGCCCCTGTGACCAATTGACATACTTTGAAGGTGAAATCTTATCTCTATAATGTCCTTGTGATCATAAAATAATTTATTTTGATAAGGATTCATAATTAAAAACATAAACGTGCTATTAAAAGATAAAATATAAAAGATAGAAATATGGTATCGCGCACTTTTTTATAGAATTATTTAAGGCGGACCAATTGCCATACAATGGCGCCGATTCCCTTGTTCACAAACTAAACTAAATTTAAGTTCAATGCATCTTTTTCTTTCTATGTAATTTAGAAAAGGACAGAAGATAAATATTAGTTTAGTCGTGTCAAACTAGTCACCGCCTGACGTAAATTGACGTATTTTTAGCAGCCATGTTTTTAATCACGTCTAATCTGTCTATGGAGTATTTTAATTTGACAGGAGTAAACTAATATTTTATCTTCTGTCCTTTTCTTAATGAAATAGAAAGAAAAAGATGCACAGAACTTAAATTTAGTTTGTGAACAAGGGAATCAGGGCCATTGTTTTTAGCAGCAACTGTTTAAGTATCAACTGTCATGCATGCAAATAATTCTGTTTTAAGAGGTATTTCTTTCCGACTTGCTAGACAAAATTGTGATAGCTCAGCTAAAATGCATGATGTAACCATAATTTATAGCCTCACACATAATGTAGCTTTCCACCTACCAATGAAAACATTTTTAGAATTGGATCATTAACTCCGGAGATTAACCCCTACATACAAATAAACAAACAAATTTTACCTCTTTAGAATATTAGTATAGATAGATTATAGTATGAAGCGCGTACGCTGCGTGTGCCAGATGTGTCAACAGTGGACAATCGTAAAATGTCAACGCTCTTGATTGTACTAGAAACAGGTTGCCACCCCCTAACTGGCGCTCCACGTTAGTCAATCCTTGCGATACCCTCCGCGGAGCCTTCTAGGGGACAAGTTCTAAGGTCGGCCTCACGTTAATCTATTGTGCAATATGAGGCGCGCGGTGCGCCGCCGCGCATGCGCCCACATTTTCCCGCCAAACTCCGCACGCGTCCAGACGCGTACGAAAAACAAAATAACAAAAAAAAAAAACAAATGTCAAAAATTTTATTTATGGTTAAACAAAAATCCAAAATGGAATTATAGCAAAATTTTAAAAATATGTTTTTGTTAATTTAAAAATAGTTCGCATCAAAATGAAAGAATAGTTCTCTAATTAAATCCAGGATAGTAATCAGGTGTGGTGACAGTGTAGTGTGGTGATGAGTGGTACGTGATGTGACCACGATGTGGTTGGCCGTGGTTCATCTGTTGCTGGTCAGCGAAGCCTTCGCGTTCAACATCAGCAACCTGATCGCGCCGTTCAGCGATGTGGTAAGTTACATTATGAATACACTTTCCTACATTTTACGACAGAATTTAAATATAAGTGCAGCTTTATTGCAGCTCTTTAGAAATACATAATATTTACGGGCAATAACCTTGTCAATTAAGAGAAATAAGCGACATTATCATATGTTCCATCTTTACTCTTGAGCGCTGTTAGACTCAATTAATTTTAATATTGTATGAATTTGAATTTTATTTTTTTACTTTTTAACTATTGCTTCTAGTTTAAAGACTAGCGAATAGTAAATAAATGAGCGTTTTGTTAACTGCGACTACTACAATATACATAATACCTACTATAAGATTTTTCAGTACTGTCTTTAGCAAAGTTTAACTAAAAAATCTTTTAGCAAACAGTTTAAACTTCTAACATTTTAATATATTTAAAAGCTATAAGCTTTGTAAGCAAGGTACCGAATCGAACTTTTAATGTGCCATCAGAAAAGCTTTTGGCGGTTTAAAATAGCTTTTAAGCTGTCCTGAGATTCTCTATGATCATTGCTCAGCACTATTATTTCATTGTAACGGAATAAATTCTAAATGGTTATTGTGAAAACCGTATCAAAATTCGTTACGTAGTTTCAAAGAACAACGCTGTTACACAGACAGACATAAAAAGTGACTTTAATAATTTATAATATTATAGAATATATAAGTATCTTAGCACTCACGTGTAATCAAAATACCTTAGGATACCCTGTCTTCATTAAGAAAAGCTTGCACTTATTTTATCACTACGAGTATGTGTACAGCTTTGGATAGTAGAATTGATTTGAAAAAGCGACAAAGCCGTTGTTAGCATAGCAAAAGAATCACTTATGTATTCCCGGAAGGGTTGAGCAGAGGTATAGGTGCCTACCTTTATAGTACACCCACATTTCGCCCTACGTAATTATAAGCCTATTATCATCAACCAGGGAGAAATCCAGACTATAGGTAACGCTGCCGAAAAAAAACTCCATACATGCCCTACGCTGTAGGCTTCATGGTCAGGATAGGACGGAAAGCTGTCAACAACATGAACTGACATATTACTTATAATAGTCCCATGTAACAGGGGACGAAGATAGCGTCAAAAACTAGTAGCGAAACTCTTGTAACTATATATAGTAGGTATGTATGTAGGTAACCATTTACTTTTAGTTTTTCTTTCACTTTCAGTAACTACAATATTATCTACTGTACCCATTTCTAATTTTATCATAGTGATACATACGATGCCGGAATACATTAATTTACAACAAAACAACAAAATGAAGAGCTTGTTTGTGTACTTAAAGCTATTGTTCACGAAATCTTCGCTATTACATCGATGACTCGTTAGCGAAATTAATTGCTAGACCTGTAGGTGTAGAAAATGTACGTTAAGCAACGTTCTGAGATTCACAAACAAATGTTTAGCTGTCGTAATTGTCACTGTACGAAGAACATTCACTATTTATTTACTTTGATGGCTTTCGTCTGCAATAACCTCGACATTTAAAATTAAAATCCTTCATTTAATTACTATTTAGATGTCAATTAGGCAATTTGCACAGAAACATCAAAATTAGAGAGGCCAAAACCGGTTCCAAATAAACCGAAATTTTGCAATCCATGTTTGAAGTACCTACGTATTAAATTATGTATATTGATCAACGACTATGTGGTAACTTGGCAAAAGTGTAGTTTAGCAAATAATTATACGGGTGGAGATAATAAATTTAAATTTTATGGCCGTGCCGACAATGGACCACGTAACTTTAACTGTCCTACGATACGATGTCCGTTGAGCATCTTACGACACTGTCGTAGGGCTTCTCTAGGGCTGCTAGATCCTCTTCTTTATGGAAAAGTTTATATATAAGCTTTTATAGGTTGTTCCTTATCATCATCATATATATCCATATTATAAAGTGAACCTCCTTACTTTAGCTGAGACATGGCCTTAAACAAAACAAAAGAGAAAGCTGATAGTATCCTTGAATTGAATTCTTCCAGAACTTCTTAGCCAATAATAGAATGTTAATACTCGTACACCGGTATAACATAAATGAATGGTTAGCAAAGGTTAATGGATCAGTCATGGTCAAAGCGATCTCAGAGCTTCGACTGCAAATTGCAACGCTTTGGTTTTTTAAAGCAATCTCTTACAATTTTGGGATTTTCTAAATGTAAATAATCCAAAGAAACGAGGCAACTGAGATCTAACCACACAGTGGTATGTGGAAACAGGTACATGCAGTGATTGAAGAACCAAACGATTATTTTTTAATGTAAATTACATAATCAGCCTATAATGTTTCCACTGCTGGGACACGGGCCTCCTTTCTGTGTGAGGGAGGATGTTTGCCTTTACCGTTTTGGAGCAGTGGTAATGAAATTAAATGCACAAACTACATACCCAGAATTCGTAAGTCGGGACCGATACCACTATGCCACCACTGGCACTGCTCTAATAATATTTCAGCAAAAACTGTCAACCATGAAGCTATCACTCAAACAGTTTTAATAAAGATAGTAATAGGGCTGTTGCAGGTTGGTAACGCAACACAGTAGTAGGCCCACTGCAGGTCCAACGGCTAACAGCCTCATTCGAGTTAGGCCAGCTGCTCGACCTACATTCTAACGTCCGTATTGGATGCTTTATCTAATGTAAACTGGTCGTACGTTACGTTATCGAGCCGCGGATTAAACGCGTGTTATAGGTCAGTCTTTATTTATTAAGATTAAGAGGTTTTAAAGTATTCTGAAAGCGCCAACAAAGAAGCTTTGTGTGATTCGCTGAACAGAGATGTATGACTCCATGACGTAAAAGTAACGAGGACGAAACCTATAGGTAATTGAGAACTAATAGGCGTTGTTTAAGTTCAAGCACCTGGTTGGCTGGAAAGAAAAGTACAAATTACTTCTTGATAAACATCTTAAGATGATAATAATTCGGCTGTGGATGTAGATGGAATTGAAACTGACCAGCATACATACATACACGTATGAAGAAGCACAAAATAGCAATGGTAACTGATGCTGCGGTAACCCCACAGACGATGAAGAATTAAGATCCGGGTACGTAGCAGCAATGGTTCAACGTAACACATACATGATAATCTGTACATAAATGATTGATCTTCTTTGGACACTAAACACTTTTTACTCCTATAATTTACAATCATAACGTAATTCTATGTGGAGTTCATAACTGCCTATTACAGTTTTATTACTCAATTAATAAAATAAGTTCCCATCTTCAATGTTTCCACACAGTGAGAGACCGGTAAAACGGGAAGTCTCAAAATAGATACCTATAATGGATCAACATTAATAAGACCAGCAAACCAGCTTTTTTCGTAATTTTAAGCGCGTATCAATAAAAATGTAGAGGGCTTGCGTAAGTACCGCGTTAAAGTTACGGAGAAAGAATATTAGACATGGCAACATTTTGTCTGTCTATCTTGTTATTTGTACTTGAAAATCTAGCTGATGGCAGCCCTAGACTTGGTTTGGCAAGTGATGTGGCATTAACAGGCCATAAATATGATTTTGAGGAAGTCTAAAAAGTAGTCACTAAACTCACAAGTTTCTTCCATTATCATCTACGCGGGGTGCCAAGTTACTGCCTACAAAGTCTTATTTTCCTATATCGTATTCTTCTAAATAAGGTAAAGTCTTCGAAACCTTAAAATTGTTAACCATTGATTTTCTCAATCCGTTATAATTAAACCAACATTACATAAGGTAAATTATTGTGGTTATAATTACTTCCACAAAAGCCACAAATCAAGAGTTGAAGTAATAATTATTGGGACGTTTAATAGAGTTTTCGTTTCCTGAAAATTAAATGTTCAAGCTTGTTTCACCTTTGTTGTGGTGTCCGGATTTGTAATATCGACGGTATGACTATTAGTTTTCCTATTGGCACAGAGTTCTGAACTGCAAATAAAAGCTTCAGTCATAAGCATCTACTTGACATGCTTACGATGCTTTTACCTGAGTGTGTAGACTAAAATGTACGTAGGTAATGGAGGACATGGAAGTTGATTGTTTGTTTATTTTCATGAGGGGTTTCTATGCCTTTCTAGAATTAAGTTTCAGTGTTAGGTAGAGCTCTTTACTCTATGAAAACAATCGGCAAAAATACTCAATTCTCGGCAACTAAGAATGAATTATTACAGACTAGCTTCTGCCCGCGGCTTCGCCCGCGTGGATGTCGGAAATTATCCCACGGGAACGTGCTAACAGGATAAAATGTATGTGCACCAGGATGCCATCTATCTCGCGGGCCCTTTGTGGCTAATTACAATAGAAAACCAATTGTGTCTCATTAATGGTGATTAAGAGGGTACCTATATGATATCTTTACCTAAGTACCTACCTAATTAAAAAAATAAATAAACTCAATAACAGAAAATAAAATACCTACCTACCTAAATAAACCTATTTATGACGATAACTAATCTAAATTCAATCATCATCTGCCTAGCCTTTTCCCAACTATGTTCAGGGCCGGCTTCCAGTCTAACCGGATGCAGCTGAATACCAGTATTTTACATGGAGCGACTGCCTATCTGACCTCCACAACCCAGTTATTGGGTAATACGATACCCTTGGTACGACTGGTTGTCAGACTTTCGGGCTTCTGACTACCCGTAACGACTGTCAAAGATCCACGAATGACAGCCGGGACCAATGGCTTAACGTGCTTTCCGAAGCACGGAGGTGTCTCGGTATGTAAAGATGGTCACCCATCCACAGACCGACCGCGGCAAGCGTAGCTTAACCTGACCGATCGACCTGTGCGGCTGTTATTATTTAGCCACGGGCCCCTCAATCTAAACTCAATAAATAAGCAAAATCTCTAAAAACTAATATCTATACGAATGACTATCCTACCTAACAGTATTATAAAATAACCTACGGTCACTACGTACACTATCAAATATACTACCTATACTTTAAAATTAAAATCTATACCTACGACTTATATAAAAATAAACCTAAATAACTCTAAAAAGTAAAAGGAATAAAAATGAACTCCACTGCGTGTGACCTAACCTACGACAAACTTATTATTTGTGGTTGGTACAGTAATCGGATCTAGGAATCGAACCGCAAAATTAAGTTTGTTTTTTATTATATATACTTTTCCGGGATAAAAAGTACCCAGTGTGGTGCCCAGGATATTAAAGAATAATTATACCAAGTTTCATCGTAATCGAAACGGTAGTTTTTGCGTGATGCCTGAACAAACAGACAGACAGACAGACAGACAAACAAAAATTTTTTTAATCACATTTTTGGGTTCGGTGTCGGTCTAGTAACACCCCCTGCCATTTATTTTTTTGATATTTTCAATGTACAGAATTTTCACTTCTACAGATTTATTATAAGTATAGATAACTCTACCTCTTCATCATTCTATTACAAATAAATTAAGATGCTGGACACTCAGAGACTATGTACACACAGTCTCTGAGATGCAATCATGCGAATGTAAAAACAATCTAAACAAAAAACGCGATACAATCTCACGGGCACAGCCGCAGCACACAGCATGTCTATCACTTATCTAAAGTTGTATCTTATGCTAATCCGGCCCGCGTCGAAGGTACACTGTGGCCAATAAAACATCTTATTCTCACGAGTAATGATTGTTTTCACTAGCCGTGCCCTTTCAATTGCTAATTCTTGATTG
The DNA here is from genome assembly GCA_951799955.1 of Apamea anceps. Taxonomy (NCBI): domain Eukaryota; kingdom Metazoa; phylum Arthropoda; class Insecta; order Lepidoptera; family Noctuidae; genus Apamea; species Apamea anceps. The sequence goes on along the minus strand of OX637504.1, from coordinate 1,752,087 downwards.
ACCGAATGTTCTTTGACATTTGCCACATAATTTGTATTAATAAGTACGTACGTCTGTTTGTTGTACAGATACTATATCTGATTTGACGACCATCATGATTGAACTTTCCGAACGTTATTTTTAGTTCCATTGGTTTGTTATATAAGTTTGGAATTCGATATTTTAGCTTGTCAATCGTCAGGTGTATCCTATTTGTTACAAGCTACGGCTGTGGTTGTGCGATTGGAAATCTCATTTAATCGGGTCATTAGTTCTTGTGACTGGTTTGCAAGCCTTAAGTGATTCAGTAGATAGCTTATTTTCTATATTTTAAGTGATTTCAATCGTGTGAACAATGTGTCAGGCGTGTCTGCTTACGTTACGTTGTATTTTCTAAGCATTTGACTTATCTTGCAATCTTTTGTGTTACGTCTTCGGAATTATACATTGTCATTAAAATATTACGATATAATTGTTTGTATTATACTGTTTTAAATTGATGCGTCAAAGTTATTAGATTCTCATGTTATTGTTGAATAATGTTAAGTATTTCTTATTCTCAATATCTCGAGTAGTCTCCACACTTTCTCATAAGTCTAAGTCTAGAAGAATTTCAGGTGCAGATTGTATGCATAGTGTTTTTATTCCTATTATAACTTAGTAGGTACAATAAATGAAAACGTTTCTTCACTCCTGGATTGATGTTCATTATTATTTTAATCACAATTAATGGTTAATTCAATATTATTGCTAGCTTATAAGCATATAAATCAACTTCGTAACTGATTGAATCAATTAATAAGTCGGTGTGAGGACTGGGGTTCAAGGCTGGCAGAATGTTAAGTTTAAGGACAGTGAGTTCTTCACTTCGGTTTTGTTTTTTCTCGGCATCAAGCTTTAACTTAAACGTCTTGGTAATCTTGACCCTAGTAATGATATGCGTTCCAAACATAGTAAGATCGAATGTAACTTTAAGTAGGTATTCTATGTAAGTATCTTCTGAGCTGTCACTAACTTTCTTATCTCTTTCCTTCTCTAGATGAGAGGTCTTAGCCTTTAGTCACCTATGCATATGGGGCAATTACCAACAGGCTGAATATTATTAAAGTTTAGAGCTGACATTCTGTAATTATTGTTTTAATTCTGTAACCTATTATTTTATATAAACTTCTTCGTTTTCTGGAACCCACTTTGTAGTTTAATTTCTCAGGTGTTGGACGCAAGATACAAATGTTGTATCTGTTCAACTGGAGCATTTGAGTTAACGTTATGCGATGCTCGATTAAAGAAACGTGTTCTAGTGTGTGAACTGTAATCCAACCAGTTTTGAACTTAACGATAAAAGACGCGTGAGGCGCATGCTTAGAGGAATTTATAAAGTCGGCGAGAGTAATGAAACTGAAATATCGCATATTACTCCGATAGTAATATCCGATGTTTCAGTTTCATTACTAACTGTAATATAAATATGTATAATAATTTAGAAAATTACTGTTATTTGAATAAATCAATTAAATACTAGCTATTCTTTTTCATGTGTTACTCGCTACATTTCCTGGTTAGCTTCAAGCAACTAAGTGGCCACTTTAAGCCAGTTTTTTTACCCCTTCATTTACTACATTACAGACACCGGTCTAAGACTATTTTTTTAAACTTATTGGCAACATTGACCTTCAGAATTCAAATGTGAATGCAAAAATATTTAAAACTAAAGCGTCCATGAAATGTCCGTAGCACATGTTACTCAATTATAAACTAAGATTAGGAAAGAGTTCAGCGCGCTTCCTTTCTCCTATCACTGGCCAAGGTCGGGTACAGCCTAAATGGATATTTCGTCATCTCGATTCGTCTTCTCCATTTGCATATTACGAGCACCGTTTTGTTGGCGACTCTGTGTCTAGCAAGTTCTGTCCGACCGACGCGTGCACGCAACAGTAATTAGGGGCAATTATATGAAATCTTCAAAGATATTTGAATCATTGAATATTTTATAAGATTTTGTAGGCCTTTTTTGTTTTTGTTCATATATAAATATTTGAGTAATGTAGTGGTTTTAGATTGTTGCATAGCTTGAATTTTTTGCGAATTAAATTAGGCAATGGCCAAGCCTGTATTCATCACCATGACTGGTACAAGTTTATACTTGTCTAATCAAGGATCAATAATGACTTCGTTTAAACGCAATAGGAAGATTATGTACCCATCTCGTATTCGACGAAGCGATTGTAGACAGAACCGACGCCGCCGCTGGCAAGATTCACATCACAATGCGCAAGAATATATGGATGCTGTGGCAAACTGCGATGATCCCTTTATTTATGTAGCAGAGGATCTAGGACTACAATAACGCGAGTTACTTCATTACAGCACTGCACTGGATCATCAATGGGCAAAACCATTGCGACACAGGGGCTGCAGTCTCGACATTCATAGCGATCGCTTTACGACCGAATTCGCGGATTGACAGGTGTAATGTATGGAGTCACAGGACTTTGCGATCGAATTCGGCCGTAAAGCGATTGCTATAAATGTCGAGACTGCAACCCCAGGTTGAGCTAGATAATGTGGGAACGTTGAATGTGTGAAAAAACAAACATCCGTATTTGCCAAACAATGTTAATTAAGTTCACGGAGCTTTACCAACTGTATCTGAGATATTGCAACACATACTGCGGTTTCTAGGATGTAACCTACATCGTAGAGCATAAAACATTCCGTATACTAGTTGTGAGATTCAATTTTTGACAATAAACCGGTGAAACACGTCTTTATTACGGCAATGTACGTGGCTAGTGACTACACCACACCTTACTATAGTTAAGTGACTGTATCCAACGATTACACTCTTGTCTAGTCATTATTATGTTAGCATGGTATACCTACAAAACTGTCAAGCATTTTTGATTAATGTGTGTTTATTTAAACTGAGTGAATTTGTGGATAGAATTGTCGTGTTGCAAGAATTTCTACAACCGCAAAAGCTTCCTTTAAAACCTCCAAAAGCTCATATGTGGCACCAATCACCAATGAAACTAGCTGTAAGCCGATTGTTAAGCTTTGATTGATCTGTCCAACATTCGATACGTTGAGGGATGGCTGCGTTCCTTAATATTTCAGGGAGTGGGATCCGGCAGGGGTCGCTGTTTGGACCTCTCCTGTGGAACGACCTATGGTCGGATATGACGCACTATTTTCAATTATGAAGTCTTGCTTTTATTTTTGATAATTTACTCCATTGGTTTTGTCTGTATCTGTATGTTCATTGGTTAAAAATCTTGTGACATTGTTTTTATTGGCACTTTATTTAGTTTTCATCACATAATGTTCATCATATTTGTCTCTCTGAATCTTCATTTAAATTCAGATGTCTATATTGTGTAGATGGCTGTTAAGTTTTCTTCCTAGTGCGGGGTTAGAGTTATGATCTTTAACCACTAACCCAGCACCGCCACTGCGGTGATTACGACAAAGGTGGTTAGCCTATTGCCAACGCACCACTTCACCTCTCGCCCCCACCGACAGCTTTCACGGGGTGACTGATTGCTTACTGCTTCATTAATGCTAGTATGTGCTTATTGTCTTCCTTATGTACGAAAACTCCGTTTTTGTGACCTTTATTTGTTCGACATTGTAAATTTTTCCCAGCGACTGAATCGCTTGCATTTCATCATTTAGTCTACTAGGTTAACAGGTAGTCGCATCTCGTTTTTGACCTAGTAACTTTGAACTTTCTTTTCTAGATATCTGTCTAGTATTAATTACTTACCATGTTCTTTCATGGTCAGGTTTCATACTAAACAATAAAAATTATCATTCACATAACATACGATAACTAAGCATCACGTCTGTTTCCCTGAAGGGAGGCAGAGGTGATCTATGTATAATACAATCACATTATCATTCATGTGTATTATATTTCACGGTCTACGTTCATTTGTATCAATCGGATTTGCGAGATTTATCTAATGTTACATGAATGATAATTGGTCACCGACACAGATCCGCAGTTCTTCTTACGTTTGAGCAAATATTTGACCAGTTACATAAGGCATTTGCTAATACATGCCAATGTCGTTTCCGTTCTTGTTCTTGTACTTGTTTTGTTGTAATAACTTTTTAATGGAACTTGATCTCACGGGGTGAGTGACCAAGTGGTTATGAGGTATAATATTGTAAGTTTGTGCTACTTACTTGTATTAATGATGTTTCTGAAGAAAATACATTGTTTTTGACAATCTCGGAGTTGGAGTTTGTCTGTTTAACCTATTATGTAAAACTATTGTCTATCCTGTGCCGTCTCCGAAACACGAGCATGCTTTCTGCATGATACATACCAAGATTGGGTTTTAAAATGGGGTCTCTCAAAATTAACCTTGACACGGTGACTAATCGAGTATGTTGCTCGAGATTTACTAATCGCTTATCGACATAGATCCACGTTATACAGGCACGTGCATTCTCTCATTTGTATAAGGAAGTCCGAAGACAAGAACCAATCACGACGATACTCCAGTTTTCTACTGTCACTGCTGATCGAGCAACCGATTCACTGCAGTCGTGACCAGTATCGTGACTTAAAAACATACAACCACTGTGCGAGATTGATTGATGCTAAACCTTTCCTACATGACAAAATACAATTCAAATCACCGGAGCGGCTAAGCAACTATTGCAAAACACGTGAAATTCATAAATGTTCTAGCATTTTCCCAATCATATTTCTCACGGATTACCTATACTATAGAGCCTATTGAGTATTGCAATCGTGTGAAACTGGCATATTGGTTAAAGACAAGACAACAATTGTTCACAAAACCAACAGTCATTTTTTATACACGTGAGATATTCCTGTGTGAACTATTCCGAAGTATGAATATATTGGTGAATTATATTGTTGGGTAATTGTGATTGTTCGGATTTTCACGAAAACTGTTTGGTTACAAACTGAATGTTTTTATGGTAACCGTTTAGTAAGCAATAGCGTCTATGGCAATATAAGAGTGACTGACGACCAGTGTGGGAAATGAACGTTTTGTGATATGTGGGGCAGTTTGCAATCTGGGACAGTTGGCAGTATTATTTATGTCTCGACAACCAAAGAAGAGTATGGTCACACACCAAGGCTCAACAATTGTTTCGTTCAAATCGTTGGTCGAAGCCTCGAATGGAGCCATGTAGTTTTAGCGTTAGCGTTTAGTATTAGCGTTGGTAGGTAACAGCTTAATGATTAAAAAAAACTTCAATAAAATATGTGTGATTCTCATACAATACTGCTTCGCGACTGTATGCATGCATGCATGTATTGAGCAAATAAAAACTTAACGTTTCATTCAGCGAACATTTGCACTAGTGAGCTATTCGCAGTTTCTTAATAATCAATTTAATGCGCTTTTGGGATAATTGATACTTCGAATCTTCGTTATTTCATTCTTCATTCGTCTACTCCAGCCTCTTCTCTAAAAGCTTTTATTTTGGCTCCAGCTTTGCTGTGCTTTTGATCTCGATAGATTTTCAGCACCAGTATTTATAACAATATGCAACCAATAGGACAATATTTTGTATTTGTATAATTTATTTATTTATTCCTCAGTATTATAGTATATGAAGTCTTATATTAAAAATTGTTTCACACATACTAACATTGCTGGTGTAGAAATATTAAAAGCTATGTACATGCAGACTGGTTAAGATTCATAAAAAAAATATGTTTTCACCCTAGAGTTTCGTCTGACTCTCACATGATTTAGCGAACTTTGGTCATCATTCAGTATTTTAATTTAAACCATTGTCGCTCATCACAGATCTTCCTTTCTAACAGTCCCGGAAATCTTTACTATAACGACTTTCCTTGCTTTGAGAATAGAAGCTAAACAAAACACAGTTAGTAATCAACTGTCAAGATGAGCCAAAACTCTGACATTTAATTAAATATTAATATTGATGAGCCCGTACCTACCTACTTACTATCATTAATAATCATCATAAAGATGGAAGTACACACCGTACTTCCTAATAAATAGAATCCGTCTGTAATGAGAGCGAGATAATTCCGCACATTTTAGGTCAGAACAACAACTTATCTTACTTCATTATATTGTTTGTTACTACCATAAATAAATATCTTTGCATATAAGAATATGAAGGTGACATTTCAATTGCCGATATGTCCCCTGCACCTTCAATCCTCGCAGACTCTTCCTTTCTGGCATGAAGACGGTAGAACAGCATCCTTAAAGCGGAAGACGATGCATGGAAATGATAAAGCTGGTGTACCTATTTATTAAGAGTTCTAGAATTTCGATCTAATCACTTTTTGTCTTTATTTTTTGTTTGTCTATTTGTCCATTCAGGTGTTTGACCTGAATACTCGTAGACAAAAAGACAATAAGAAATACGTCTAAATATGATAATATTCTTCTAAACTTTCTCTATTACGCGAGCTCTTTATCAATATCCCCTACATTCGGTGTAAAGTAGCTTCGAAGCTCAAGTCATGAGGCTAGAAGGTCAATAGTACATCATACTATTTCTTTGCAGTAGGCCTTATGTAACTGACACGTAATTGAAATATTATCTAGGCAGGTACGCATTTAATTGTATTCGTTGACTTGCTGACTGTAGGATTACCAACGGTGTTCCTATAGCGATAGCGGGGGTAAAGATGTAGGTCAATATTCTAATCGACTTGATGGTTTAGCCATAGATTCGAACTTCGAAAACTGTTATAAGATGCAAGAGGATTATAATGATTAGGCTGCATAAACGATGAAGTTGATATTAAGTACTAGTAACTCTGATTGAACTCTCAATTAATTTAGCGTACGAATGGAACCAGCATCTCAGTAGAATATACTCTACCGTCTTGGAATACAGCAGTGTGGATTAGACCGATGATAACAAGGGCCTATGTTGGCCACGTAAGAAGCCTTATTGTCTATCAGTTTATGACATAGGCAACATAACGTCACGCCTGTAATCCGCGAAGGGTTTAGCAGAGGTGTTATTATAGTACACCCACATTTCGCCAGTTATGTTTAAGTCTCAAGCCTATTGCTATCAACCGGCCACGAATCCTGAATTTGGCCGGAGTGGCTGCTACTGACAAATTCCTCGTAGGGAAACCCAATATCACCTTATCCGACGGAGGAACCGAACCCAGCCCCAGCAGTCTCGACATTCATAGCGATCGCTTTACGACCGAATTCGGTCGCAAAGTCCCGGATTGACAGGTGTAATGTATGGAGTGACAGGACTTTGCGACCGAATCCTGTCGTAAAGCGATCGCTATGAATGTCGAGACTGCTGGGGCAGGACAATTACTCAGCAGCAGCGGTTGCGATCGCTGGACAAACGAGGGAGGCTCTCTATCAGTTTATCACTAAGCAAAAGTAGGTCATCGTCAGTATTCGTATGGAAAGTTGATTATTCTTGTCTCTGACATTAATCTTATTTCAGTCATCATACTAATTATGTATAAACAATGTTTGCATATCATGTAACGCAGCCCTGTGACACACGGCTGAGTTATGTCTCATCGAGCAAACGATTTACCCACATGTCAGGTCTATTGACCCACTAAATTCGGCCTACGGATGTCTACACACGGGCGTTCGAAACGTTGCGTTTTTTTTATAATGCGCTGTTACTTTTTTATTAACGCTTCTCGACTCGTAGGCATAAGCATAATATCGTGATAAGTGATGAGCATTTCAGATACTTTCACATATCGCGTAAAAGCGATATTTATCTTCAAACCAGGTAGGAATCCATGATTAGATATTTATTTAACTAGTTAATTTAGTTGATACTTAAACTAACAGGTGCCTTTAACTTAGCAATAATTAACTGAAGAGTTGAAGAGCTACATAATGATAATTTAATATGCACGTTATCAATTAAAACACGAGCCACCATCCCAGCCTCTTCCACACAAAATTGTCGGTCTGCTCGCGTCCGCGCATTGCGTGCGCGCATCTAAAAGCGTCGCTTGATAGCCGCACGCTTTCTCATTACGCGCCAAATGAATCTTAATCAGTTTGCGCACGAGTTTCAACATACGAACCAGTAAGTGACAATTAGTTGAGTGTTATGTGGTCAGGAATTAGATGGCACCTAAAAAAGCACAGTAATTGCTTTTTGAATGAAATATTGATTCGAAGTCGAGTCAGGCGCAAAGTAGATTAGTTTGAATTAATTTGAGGATTGGATTAAAGTGTATTTAATGAATCAGCACAGGTCTGCCACGTTTTTTATTCTGCGCAAGTTTGCTTAATAGGTTTTATAGAAGCAAATGAATAATTGGAGAGCCATTCGTGACTCTTAGGGCAAATTTTTCAATCGTCAGATACTTAACTGATATCTTAAGTATAAATATGGCGGACGGCGGTTGACAGCTTTTGTATAAAAATATGTCAAATCGCCATTTTTATTCTTAAGTTAAAAGTTATCTGACGATTGAAAGATTGTAGCACTATCCCGCTATGTTACAATGTAAACAATATTAATTGTCAGAGACATTTTATTGTAGAGTCGCAGTTCAATGATGAAGTTTGTAAGGTCCGAAGCCAATCACTATCTAGGTGACAATTGCACAGAGCGTATTCTTCTTCTTTGCGCATCGATGACAAAAGTTTATATAATATGTTTTGGAACAAAATTCCGCTACGAGAACTGCACTCATTCTGCACTGACATAAGGAGAGCCGAGAGAGACAGAGAGGGCTTGCATTAGCCTTACATGTTGCAAAGAGATTCAACACAATACTCCTACTTTATTTAGCGGTTTATCCAAAGTACACATGGACCTATATGTTAATTCATTAAATGCATGTTTACCCTAACTCTGCTACACCAATAAGTTTGTTTTCCAACGCAATAACAACATTATGAGAACACAAATCAGTGTCAACGACTGCAAGTTACCATATTTCAAGCATTACAAAATCTGCCAAGTGTTGGCAAAGGGGAGTATCTATCTACGCTATTCTTCACCTTCAAAATGTGGCACACTTCCTCGTAGCATTAAAAGAGAATTGGCAAATACATCGAGTGCCATCACGGGCCGGGTAAAAAGCTCGGCATTTATGTAAACACGCGGGTGTCGGATTCATCTCACGTATATCTTAAATAATACTTCGCAATACTATCATGCGTGTGCCGCATTGTTTGCACACTTTTGTTATTTACTACTCGGGTTGATAGCGCTTTGTTGTGGCCAGTGGCTTTAGTTTAAATCCCACGTTTAAATCTCAGGTGGAGGCAGGAGTTAATGCAACAGATATACTTACTACATAACAAAACATAACGCCTTGTTTCCCCGAAGGGATAGGCAAAGGTGTACGTGTACCGTACTATCTCAAGCTAACCAGAGTATTTCATTTATTTTATTTTACAGGTTTTAGAAAACTTAGAGCTAAACACTTTTGTACGATTGAGAGTAACAAAAATAAGGCCAATTACAAGTTTTCACAGATAGAAGAGAGCATCATCATCTGCCGAGCCTTTTCCCAACTATGTTGGGGTCGGCTTCCAATCTAACCGGATGCAGCTGAATACCAGTATTTTACATGGAGCGACTGCCTATCTGACCTCCACAACCCAGTTACTGGGTAATACGATACCCCTTGGTAAGACTGGTTGTCAGACTTTCGGGCTTCCGACTACCCGTAACGACTGTCAAAGATCCATGAATGACAGCCGGGACCAACGGCTTAACTTGCTTTCCGAGGCAAATGGAGGGGTCTCGGTATGTAAAGATGGTCACCCATCCACAGACCAACCGCGGCAAGCGTAGCTTAACCTGTCCGATCGACCTGTGCGGCTGTTATTATTAAGCCACGGGCCCTTCAGATAGAAGAGAGCATATAAACAAAAAAAATATATTTGAGACGGCAGACTGTGTTTTGAGTAAAAACGTTATCATAAGTAAAAATGAGTTTCAAACAGTTATTATAAGTTTAATCGTCTAGCTAATGGACTTTTTAAAGAGTTAAGACATCCAGCTCGTTTTAAAGCGTAATGTTATTTACAACTAGCTTCTGCCCGCGGCTTCGCCCGCGTGGATGGCGGAAATTATCCCACGGGAACGTGCTAACAGGATAAAATGTATGTGCACCAGGATGCCATCTATCTCGCGGGCCCTTTGTGGCTAATTACAATAGAAAACCAATTGTGTCTCATTAATGGTGATTAAGAGGGTACCTATATGATATCTTTACCTAAGTACCTACCTAATTAAAAAAATAAATAAACTCAATAACAGAAAATAAAATACCTACCTACCTAAATAAACCTATTTATGACGATAACTAATCTAAACTCAATCATCATCTGCCTAGCCTTTTCCCAACTATGTTCAGGGCCGGCTTCCAGTCTAACCGGATGCAGCTGAATACCAGTATTTTACATGGAGCGACTGCCTATCTGACCTCCACAACCCAGTTATTGGGTAATACGATACCCTTGGTACGACTGGTTGTCAGACTTTCGGGCTTCCGACTACCCGTAACGACTGTCAAAGATCCATGAATGACAGCCGGGACCAACGGCTTAACTTGCTTTCCGAGGCAAATGGAGGGGTCTCGGTATGTAAAGATGGTCACCCATCCACAGACCAACCGCGGCAAGCGTAGCTTAACCTGTCCGATCGACCTGTGCGGCTGTTATTATTTAGCCACGGGCCCTTCAGATAGAAGAGAGCATATAAACAAAAAAAATATATTTGAGACGGCAGACTGTGTTTTGAGTAAAAACGTTATCATAAGTAAAAATGAGTTTCAAACAGTTATTATAAGTTTAATCGTCTAGCTAATGGACTTTTTAAAGAGTTAAGACATCCAGCTCGTTTTAAAGCGTAATGTTATTTACAACTAGCTTCTGCCCGCGGCTTCGCCCGCGTGGATGGCGGAAATTATCCCACGGGAACGTGCTAACAGGATAAAATGTATGTGCACCAGGATGCCATCTATCTCGCGGGCCCTTTGTGGCTAATTACAATAGAAAACCAATTGTGTCTCATTAATGGTGATTAAGAGGGTACCTATATGATATCTTTACCTAAGTACCTACCTAATTAAAAAAATAAATAAACTCAATAACAGAAAATAAAATACCTACCTACCTAAATAAACCTATTTATGACGATAACTAATCTAAACTCAATCATCATCTGCCTAGCCTTTTCCCAACTATGTTCAGGGCCGGCTTCCAGTCTAACCGGATGCAGCTGAATACCAGTATTTTACATGGAGCGACTGCCTATCTGACCTCCACAACCCAGTTATTGGGTAATACGATACCCTTGGTACGACTGGTTGTCAGACTTTCGGGCTTCTGACTACCCGTAACGACTGTCAAAGATCCACGAATGACAGCCGGGACCAACGGCTTAACGTGCTTTCCGAGGCACGGAGGTGTCTCGGTATGTAAAGATGGTCACCCATCCACAGACCGACCGCGGCAAGCGTAGCTTAACCTGACCGATCGACCTGTGCGGCTGTTATTATTTAGCCACGGGCCCCTCAATCTAAACTCAATAAATAAGCAAAATCTCTAAAAACTAATATCTATACGAATGACTATCCTACCTAACAGTATTATAAAATAACCTACGGTCACTACGTACACTATCAAATATACTACCTATACTTTAAAATTAAAATCTATACCTACGACTTCCTAAATAACTCTAAAAAGTAAAAGGAATAAAAATGAACTCCACTGCGTGTGACCTAACCTACGACAAACTTATTATTTGCGGTTGGTACAGTAATCGGATCTAGGGATCGAACCGCAAAATTAAGTTTGTTTTTTATTGTATATACTTTTCCGGGATAAAAAGTACCCAGTGTGGTGCCCAGGATATTAAAGAATAATTATACCAAGTTTCATCGTAATCGAACCGGTAGTTTTTGCGTGATGCCTGAACAAACAGACAGACAGACAGACAGACAGACAAAAATTTTTTTAATCACATTTTTGGGTTCGGTGTCGGTCTAGTAACACCCCCTGCCATTTATTTTTTTGATATTTTCAATGTACAGAATTTTCACTTCTACAGATTTATTATAAGTATAGAAAAGCAATTGCTGTTCTTGTAGATTAGATCGGTTTTTATCAAACGTTTGGTAGAGTCTGCCTCGTTGGTCTAGTGATTCAAACTCAAACTCAAACTCAAATCATTTATTTCAATTAAACCCTTTCAGGCACTTTTGAACTGTCAAAATTAAATTGTCGGTCAGTTAGTCAGAAAATTGAAGCTAGTTGCCCATTCCAAAACGTAGATCTCTGTGGAGAAGAACGGGCAAGAAACTCCACGGACACTCTTTTAAATCAAGATATTATTACAAAATCCTGGGTACATTATTTTTATTGCTTCTATATGTGAGAACAATGTAAAAAAAACTAAACAATTTAAAATATAAAATTCAAAAATAAGCCCTGGCAGTTAAGAGATGACCAGTCTCAACCGACGGCGCCCGTTCACGAACATGACGCGTGGATCAGCACCATCCAGCTCAACCATTTCGTAGGGAACCGAATGATCCAACACACGCGCCACCACCAGTGAGACATTTAAGTGAGCATGACATATTCTTAACTGCCGAGCTCTGTCAAGTCAACATCAAAATATCGTAAAAAAAAAAGAAACGAATCCATGGTTCTTACATTTACAAAATTTAAAAAAATGCTTCTTAATTATACAAAACTATAGTTTGCAATTTATTTAAATATGAGAAAAAAGAAAAAAATACTACCAATCGGGAAGAGGTATATAATATTGAAGTATATTAAGAATTAAAACTTGAATGAATAAATGTCAAAAATATTTAAAAAAAATAAAACAAAAAGGGGAAGCATCTCTTCCTAATATTGAAATTGCAATCAACTAGCGTACCCAAGTGCCTGTGGAGCAGGACCAGCATTAAGCCAAGCATTTTTATCAACGATATACTCATCCAATTTATAATATGCTTGTCTACATAGTGTGCGTTTAATGCATGTTTTAAATTTCTTCTCATTTAGTTGAAGAATATCGAGTGGTATTTTATTATAACATTTTACACAGTACCCCATAAAAGAAGTTTTTACTTTAGACAATCTGAAACGCGGTTGATCTAGCTTGTTCCTATTCCTAGTGTTAAAATTATGCCTGTCACTTATCTTACTAAAAAGATGTAGATTTTTCCGAACGTACATAATGTTTTCGTATATATATTGACAAGGAACCGTCATGATGTTAATTTTTTTTTTTAAACAGTTCCCTTAGAGATTCGCGTCTGCTGAGATTGTAGATGGCTCTGATAGCCCTCTTTTGCAGGATGAAAATAGACTCAATATCTGCAGCCCGTCCCCACAGCAAAATACCGATTGTAAAAGCTACTGCTGGGCATAACATCTTGGGTTCGATGCCCAGGTCGAGTAAAGTGTTATATTGTTTTTCCATCAGGAATGTCTCCGTAGCAGCCCGGGGTCTGGATTTCCCGCCCGTCTATTACATATGACTTAAACATAACTGGCCAAATGAATAGGTACTGCCTAGTTCACTCACATTTCGCCAGTTATTTTGTGTCATGTATGTTTCGTAGAGTTTTCCTTACAGAATTTCCATATTCCTAGGTTGCCGTGATCTCTGTCAGTCCTAGTGTCACAAGAACCCTCTGAATACAAATCTTCGTACATTTAATTTCTCTTCACAGCCAGGGCATATTCAATTTAATTTATTACGACTGTAAATTTTTATTACTTGTAACGTATGTTAAATTTTATAGTCTAACGATTAAAATACATCCTCATGGCTGTTAAAATGATTACACATGTAACGAGAGAACAGCATGCTATGATGGATTGTAACTTTAAAACAAATAAAAAAAATACTAAAAAGGTGATGCTGTACCTACCTACAAATGGCGGATATAAATAAGTAATTGCCTTCTGACGCAGTCGGGTGAAACAACAAAATAAAAACCTTTCTTTTATTACAAGAGGTCTGACGAGGTGCAAAACGATAAAGTTGATAAATAATTAAAAGATCACGATTGAAAGGCGGTACGGCACAAAAAACACAAAATCATGCAATAATGTTCCAGATACAATTTTCAACAGGCAAATAAGTACTTAAATTCGTTTGCAAATCCTTTAACATAAAAAAACCCAAGGATTCACATTTTAATGCGTTCAATGACGTAACTCAACTTTAAATTCAAGATAGGTGCCGAATGTGCGCACGAGTGTGTGCAACGCAACGCTGTACTTACCGTAACTTTACACTTGAGACCTGGAAAACTGCGCTATGAGGACGCGGCAATGAAATGACCGACCTTGCACATTGCTCGCCGCTGTAATATAAATCGTCGTTAATGAATTGCTTGGTCTACTTCTGTCTATTTTGTTTTAGTCTATTTGTCATGTAGTGTGAAATTATATTATTAGGACCGTTAACCTAGCGGCTAGCAGCACAACGTTACGTGAATAGGATTTATGATTCGTAATTACAAATACTTAAATGTTAATTGGTTATGTAATGAAAAGAAAACATGAATCAATATGCTTAAATTACGCAATTACAGACAAGACAAACATTTGTCTATGTGATGTGTATGGCGTGACATATGTCAATACTTGACGAACTCACTATAATGAGAAGGCACTGCATAATACAATGCTCCAAGCGAACTTGACAAGCCCCAAGGGTTAGCATTGGGTCACTGTCAAAGTAAAATAAATCAATTTGCTCCATTCCAACGTCTGCAAAGGTTGACTCACTGTCCAGTATGAGGATATAGACCACTTGAATTCTATAAACATTACTTATTCATTCTTTTCCGGTGCCTAACTAATTCTACCCACTGAAGTTGGCCATCAATTCCCAAATATTTCTCCTTGTCCTTTACTTGTTGAAACTATCTTCTACTTTCAGTTACACGTCGGCTACCCGTCTCGCAAGTCGCACGTCCGTCGCCAGCGCGCCATACCTTCATCCGTACCGTTCCCCTGCGAGGATGCTCTCTCTTGGGGCCGCAGTCCGCAACCCCCCACGTCGGTCCACCGGCTGCGGCCCGGGGACATCGATGTGGTGGCAGCCATAGGAGACTCATTGGTAGCTGGTAGCGGGGCGCTTGAAGAGTTCGCGCTTGGAGCGTTCGTGGAGTATCGTGGAGTTTCGTGGTGTGCTGGTAAGTCTCGTTTCATCATGTTACTACTCGTGTATATCCTCTGGGGTCACTGTTATAGACTAGCGCTTGAGGCAAAGAGGGTAGAGTCTTCTGGTTATTACAGTTTGGGAAAAGATGCTGCAATGTTTTTGAATTACCTAAATCGTGGAGGGCATTCAGGAAAGTAATTATTCTACAATGGTATCATCTAAATATGCACAGTATTGCACAGCACAGGTATAGCTATCTGTCCTGTGAAAAGCATTAGATAATGCTTTCACCTTAATTGTTAAAGACTGTGCCATTTATGAAACACTGGTTTCAAAACATACCTACTTCAGAAATAATAATAATAATAATAATAATATCCCTGGACATTTCACACAGCGCCATCTAGTCCCAAGCTAAGCAACCTAATGCTTGTGTTATGGTAACAAGATGGCTGATAAACTACTTATATACATTTTTTTTTTGTAAATACATACATATTATAGATAGAAAAACACCCAGACTCGGAACTAATACATGTAGGACTTACAAATATTTGTTCTGTGCGGGAATCGAACCCGCGACACGCAGCGCAGCAGTCCGATCGCTCAGCCACTGCGCTAACCGTGTTGTCTGTTACGTGCTTAACACAGGCCATACGATTTACCATAACATTCAATCAGTTTACTGCCTGCTAGTGCCTGTGGTTAACTTAAGCCGCTCCTGACCGCAGCGATTTCCTGAATGCGCTAGCACACTACCCAACCATCCGTTGACCGCTCATAACCATAATCGTTAAACGAACTGATCTATTTTAGAGATTGGAAATCCAAAAGGATGGAAGATGACACGGAATGTCACGTCTAACGATAGACAACGCTGCGATCTATGGTGGTGATTATCACTACCTAGAACAGAACTTTTCAAATAAGTGAAGAAGCTTTACTGCGATCTATGCAGTAAGTAAAGCTTATTCATTTATTTGAAAAGCTCTCCGAAATATCACCCGCATGAAACTAACTCCATTGATATAATATAAGCCTAAGATAAAAACATGGCTTTAAGCCAACTAGTAAATGTATAAACAAACAGTTCATCAGGTCGTGATTTGTATTGTGAATGTAATGTAAACACAGAAGGTGTAACCAGAGTTACAAGATGTTACATAAAAGCACTTTGACATCACATTATGTAGATCTATGCACTTTTCACACTTCCTTTGCAGTTTGCAGTGCTAAATTGCATTGTGTGAGTTGAATAGTTAACTATGTCATGATGGTAATCATTTCTACATTATAAGGAACAGTCGAGTTAGGTTGGATGGTAATGGTACAGGTAGTAAGTAAAGCAGTATTACGCTGCAACAGTGAAACTGAATATTGAACCGCATAAACTTAATTGGGAAGCGTTGGGTAGCCCGCGAAATTCAAATTTTCTAAGTTTTTTGCAATTTGTAGGTCAGTGTCATGTTTAATGTTGACACAAATATGATTCGCGAGCGTAACAAATATGACTTTATACAATTAAAATCGTCAATACAACCCTCTTAGTTCATAATTAATCCTATAGAATGACTATTTCATGAAATATCAATCAATAGGATTATATTGAGCTACCTAGCGCATCCCCCTTCACTGTCGAACTAGACAGCGAAAGGTCGTGGCTCTATTTGACTGCTTTAACAAGCATCACTTTTCTTAGCTGTACAGGGTGAATTTTTCAATTGGGCGTGGGTGGCCGAATCCGAAACTATGAGGAATAGTGAAAAGTATTCAAAGGAGTCTCGGGCTCGATATTGATGAAAATTAAAACTGCATCATTGGATTTTTGAAAAAATCAATTTTTCTAGCCAGAAATAGAACCCGTTGATTTTGAAAACAAAAACACACATACTGTATTATTACACCATTCGATAGTGTCGCCAATAAGGATCGAATCCTGCCCCAGCAGTCTCGACATTCATAGCGATCGCTTTACGACCGAATTCGGTCGCAAAGTCCTGTCACTCCATACATTTCACCTGTCAATTCGGGACCCTAAACCTTAACTGATTAATTATTCAAAATGATGACCATTGCTTTCAATACATAGGATACATTATACGTCATATATACATTGGACGTCTCAAGGATTGTACTGCATTCAGCATTACAATATTAAATTATTAGTTTTTTATTAGTATCGACTAAGTTGACTAACAGTAATCCTCTTAGGTATTGCTTATCCAATCGATATTTAGTCTACATTAAGTCTGCTAGTTCGGATACAGCTTCATGGCAGAACTCTCCTCTACCTTCCTCTTAACATGTCTTCATTCATCATTTTCCAGGCGGCGACGCATCATGGCGGGAGTATCTGACCTTACCCAACATCCTGAAGGAGTTCAACCCGAACCTGCGAGGCTACTCCACAGGGACAGGAGAGTGGCTGACTAGGAACGCCAAGTTTAACGTGGCCTTCCCTGTGGCGTCGGATGAAGATGCCTTGAAACAGGCTAAGGTAAGCCGTAATGTCGATTGCACACGAAACTATGTTGCAGAGAAAAGATGAAGCGGGTAACTAAAGTGACCGCCTGTGATTTTTGTCATAACTACCACAGTATAGCCTTAGGGCTCCTAGGTTAGCCTATCGAGTTATAAGAATCTCTGAGCTTGCTTCCTTTAACACACAAAGATTAACAATCTTGATGCTGATTATTAACAGATTGATGAGGAAAATAATCCTCTTAGAGGACAGCGGCATTACATTCAACTCTATAACTACGGCGCGGTGGAGCGGTGGTGGCCCTGATAACGGCCCCGACTAACGTATAGGTCGTGGGTTCGAGCCCAGGCAGGCACATTACTTTGATAAATTATTTCATCACCACTGCTCTCAAAAGAGTGAAGCCGGCGTGTCCTAGGAAGACAGGTGACATCTACCAACCCGCAATGGGCCCGCGTGGCGGAGTATTGCTCACTGTCTCTCATGGAGAGGCGGCCTGCTTCTTAGCAGTGGGAACGTTATAAGCTGATTATGCTTACGCTATACCGACGTGCGACACTTATTTTTTAAAATTGTAACTCTTACTACGGCAGACTGCACAAACCTTTCAATGGTCAAGTGTGTTTAACTCAAGTATTGGTACGCAAACTAAGTAAATTTGGAAACATCCAACTATCACTAAATCTACACATTCGGTGTGTACTTATTTGCCAATTTGGACGCCCTCAAATGCGTGTTGGTAATAATTTTTGTTTAGCTTATGGAGCGTGACACAAACCTCAACATTACCACATTTTGTGTGCCCACAAATTAATGATGCGTTTGTTAGATTACTGTCGTATATGTAAAGCGGTGCTATAGATATGAACATGTACGGACGCACTAGCATCGGGACGGGAAGGAAAAGAACAATGTGCAGCATTTAGTCAGATTAGGTCAGTTACAGAGCTGCACTAATACTGCAGGTAGTCCTAAAGTTCCGAATTTGATCCTGGCTCGGTTCAAGTTCGAGTCAAAATCGAGCCCTAGCATCTGTTGCCCAACAAAAACTACACACATGCAAGTATAATTTCGAAACAACTTTATGTATTTCTTGTGTTTTCCTTGTTAGATATCGAAACCATTCAACCAAAGACAGTAAAGGAAACCATTATTTACCATCATAAACATGTTAACCGTTTCCACACCTTTACCTGCACTTCCTATTGGGAAACTACACTTTCAATTTTCTTCAAAACCTCGTAACTGTTAAAACTTCAATCGCATCTTCTGCCAACTCCGAAAGCTCTTTCCCGCAATAACACATCTTAACAAAAGAAATACTTTAAACGTCCACCATGACCCTGATGACACGAGCGTTTGTGTGGAACCAGGTCAATAGCTTTGCACCTGTTTGTGAAGCCATTAACATTAACATATAGACGACAGTGATAAGATTATACTCGCCAGTAATAAAGTTGCATATCTGCTCGTGTTTTTGTACTAAATGTTTGGGATTTGGTAACGTATGTACCGTGGAGTGTGTAGATTACCTACTCGTTTTTTCACAATGTAAACGAGTGCTTGATCACTTAATGTGAACGTGACACAAGCATGTCACATGTTGTAAGTCCAAAGAGATTTAAGTAAATAATTTAATGTCTTTGTGTAAGTCTGATACAAACGTGCGTACCTATGCTGATTTTGTAAGTGTAATCGTTTGCTAAGATTTGTGGAGTAAGGAAGGTATGTTTGGTTCTTGGGTTCTACTTACTCCAAACTGTTAGTCTTTGTGTCCAGTTTTTCCCTTTCGATGCCTTATCAAAATTAGCAAAAGTATACTGCAAACTAGTTTAGAAACAGCCGTACAAAAACCGATCGCCGATTTATTATGTAAAAATCTCACCGTGAAAACTAAGGTGAAGTGAGCTTGAAGTGAGTTGTCAATAGTGTCAATCCATAGCATCAAGCCCATTTCACCTTAGTTTTTACGGTGAGATTTTTATAGAATAGACCCGCTGCAGCTATAAAGATACTTTCAGACTTTTAGATCTAGATAGAGGAATTAGTCATACCTTAATAAGACTAGTTTTCCTAAAAGTAATAAAATAAAAATAAAATAAAACCAAAAATCAAAATCACACTCTGCTTTCCAGATCGTAGTAGCTCGAATGAAATCATCTCCGGACATAGACATCGCGAACGACTGGAAGATGGTCACAGTGTTCATCGGCGCCAACGACCTGTGCTCAGCTTCCTGCCTCAACCCCGTCTCCTGGTCTCCGGCTGCTCATGCCAAGAAGCTGGCGATAGCGCTGGATTACCTGCAGAAACATCTGCCGAGGACTATTGTTAACTTGGTACCAGTTTTAGGTGAGTTTGCATTATTTCGTTAAAGATTACGAAATTAGTAATTCTATAAATAACGACTTGCCAATCACAGGACGGTCTTTACCCTCCTGCAAATGAGCAGGACGTTCAAATGTGGACGACTCGCCTTTGGAAAAACACCGACCTGTCTGGTATTAAGCCCTGTAAACAGGCAACACCTACACTCTTTCAGGTAATGCACTCCTACAGCTATTGATAAATCAATAACTATAGCTGTAGGGAACAGTAAATCCTAAATTATTAACCAAAGTACTTGATCATGGCAAAAAAATATTTCCTTGTATGTTAAATATTCCAGATGTATCAGTATCCATCCGCGTGCTGCGTCCGATGATGTGTCGCCTGATGCACCCGCTGTTCTGCACTTGCTTCCACCGCCAGGGAGGCAACGAGCTGTACGACCTCGTGCGCATGGCACGGCTTTACCAGAAGGCTGAAGTTGCGTTGGTAAGATATCTAGGTTATATATTAGAGAACCTGAAAAAATAAATGAATCATTTTGGTCAAAAACCTTCTCTTAAAGGTTTTTGACCAAAATGATTTATTTATTTATTTATATATACTTTAATGTACACCACAAAAATACATAGCATAAAAAATACATAAAACACTACAAAATATACAATGGGCGGCCTTATCGCATTACTGCGATCTCTTCCAGGTAACCTTAGAATGGACAGTGATTTTCCTAGACATAAAACGGGACTGTCGTTGGTGCAAACATAATGTATACAATTTACTAAAATAGATACCCAAATATCAAAAATTATAGATACATAAATACATACATACCATATATACAAGCAACGAAAAATAAAAGAAGACTGTAGATGATTGCAGTTAGGACAATAAGATCACAACGACAAGTAGTGCTCCTTTACAAGTGTTTTGAACACCTGTAACGACTGCGCGCGTTTTATTTCAACTGGCAATGCATTCCACAAACGAGCAGCCAGGACAGTAAAGGATTTATTAATGATGTTGGGTAGGAGAAGAAAAGAGGAAATGATTGTGTGAAAGAAGGAGAAAGAAAATACATTTATTTAGCACAGACTAAGAGACACACAATCCACCAGATACATACATCAGATAAAAACAAAACAAAAATAAAGATCAAATAAGAAGTGTAAAGTCCGATGTAAGAAATTAGCAGGAAAGTGTGCCTCACGGCTGCGCCAAAAAGACCCAGTTCAGTAAAAATGCCAGACAACTAGTACCTACCTGACGCTGGTTTGGAACTGGACCTGAAAGATTATAACATATATTCGTAGCAAAAGGGGATGACTATTGTGATGACGGCTAATACGTATCTATATCTATGCAAGAACAAGGCTTCGAAATCTTTGGAATCTTGAATCATGGACAGAATGCTAGTGAGATAAAGCGTTTAAGTAATATCTGCCCTAAGGATGGGAAGATATTCTCAAGTAACATTGCACTGTTCTGGTTGAAAGGGTTAGCGTTGTCTTTTCATTGGTAACACTGGCGAATCTCATGAAGTTGTAAGAGCCCATAGATTGTGTTAAGTCCGTGTGCCTGATTTCTGTGATCACTTTTTATTCAATTTGCTGTAACATTTCAGATAGAAAGCGGTCGTTACGACACCAAAGAAGACTTCACAGTGATAGTGCAGCCCTTCATGCGTCTGTTCAACGCGCCCCTGCCGCCCACCAGACCGCTGCCCCTCGTCATCCACCAGTCCTACATCACACACGACTGCTTCCACTTCTCACAGAAGGGCCACGCGTTAGGTACTGTACATTGTATTAACGCGGCGCTACCCCACTATTTATCATTAAGCAACATTTCTAAACAGTTTTGCTTACCTTCACAATCAAAAACCTATTACATCTCTCTTCCCTCTTCCAGCCGCCAACCTCCTCTGGAACAACCTGCTGGAGCCGATCGGCAACAAGTCAGACAACGAACCTCCTGTTCTACTGCGGTCGTTTCGCTGTCCTTCACGAAAGGCTCCGTACCTGTTCACGTACAAGAATTCCAGGAGTTACATGATCAACGGCAAGCAGGAGGGGGCTGATGATGTATTCCTATGATGAAGGGGTTTTGGAGGATTATCTAGGAAAAAATGGGTGCAATCAGTGTTTTATTGCTGCATGGGAAGATTTTGAAGGATGCTATAGGAAAAACTTTAATGAAGTCAGTGTTTTAATGCTGAATGGAAAGTACTCAGTCTTTCTAGCAGCATGGAGAAGGACATTTGAGATGCCGTGCATCGTGCAGTGTCTTCTAAAAATTAGAAGTTAAAATAAATTGATTTTGGTTTAATGTTAATGTGTACACAAAGGTGCTCCAAATGGACTTTACAAATATTTATATTTTTCCCCTTAGAGTTTTCTTCGATCGTGCTTGAACAGTTTGCTCTCGCTTGTCGATATCGCATGGCTGTTCTGCAGTGTATATTGGCGGGTGCAAACTGCCAATAAGTAAATTCATGTTTTGGTGGTAAAAATCGCTGAATAAAATCTAAAATAGAACAAACACGTGACTACTTTAGGGGAGTCGGAAAAGTAGGAAAACCATCTTTTTAATTTTTTCATTTAAGTGCATTATTTGAGAGCAATGGGGGCCCAGTGGTAACCCCCGACTTACGAGTTATAGATCATGGGTTCGAACCCAACTTTACTTTGTGTAAATAATTTCATCACCACTGCTCTCAAAACGGCGAAGGAAAACATCGAGAGGAAACCGGCATGTCCTAGAAACAAAAAATTGAAGACATGTGACATCTACCAACCCGCACTGGGCCCGCGTGGTTGATTACGGCCCACACCCTCTCACAGAGAGGAGGCCTGTGTCCCAGCAGTGAGAACATTATAGGCTGATCATGAAGTACATTATTCTATGACATTTGCGACTCCAGCATAGAGAGGTCCTGTTGTGTTCTAAAGTTACCTTTTCTATGACAAGGAAGCATTAGGTAACAGGTTAATTTTTAGGGATTTCGAAAAAAATACTTGTCAATTAATTTTAAGTAGACTTAAGTATTATTAAAAAATAATTTGTACATAACGATAGATGTAGATTATATTATTATTGTAAATAACAGTGTCATGTTTTGTTGACACTTAGATATTAACATGTAATTAATTAAGTAACCTCCTAAATATGAAGACCTCATAGCTACCTAAGAAGGTATAAACTTGGCTTCTGTTTCCAAGCACCAATTTATTTCACCTTCCATCATTTCGACAAATTTTAACTACTATACATTTTTTTGATCGAGTCAATCTAGAATCATTATTTTGACCAATTGAATCTGCTAGATATGCAGTTTACTGTGTAAGCAAAAGGGCAACAAAATTGTAAATACAGCCCGATTCAAACGTTATGGCGCGACGGCTCTGAAGTGCGCTACTCACTGCGCAGTACCGCCCCCCGCAGCCCGCGGACACGCAAATGTGTTACTGCGCAGTGACTCGCCGAGTGTTCCGAGCCGACATAGACTTAAAATCGTACTGTACAGGAATGTTAACAAAAATCGTTCTTGCTCTACCTACTAAGCTTGTCTGCTTGGTCTTAAGAATCATATACTTACAGGTTCCAAAAATTTAAAAGTCTAATTTAATTCTTAACTAAAGTTTGACCATAAGTTAAAGTTAACAATAGCTCAATGTTGTGATGTAGATAATTAAGACAAAGTAAAGTTTAGCATAATTAGTAACTTTAATATCACTTGTTAGTGCCATTGACGTTACGCTCTGAACCAAATGTTATTGTAAGCGAAAGTTACCTAAACAAATTACCTAATATAAATTTTCGGTACGTGGCTCCAATTATTTTAAGAATAAATAAATGTATTTGTTCTATATTTCGTATTTTATGTTGTTCTCTTATTCCCTATCCCATTTTCTAGCAAAACGTTTAAATTCCAATTTAAAAGATTAATTGCTTGGATTAGCTCTTGAGTGTGGTAATCTGCTGCTGGGTTCTGGCCCAGATAGGTAGGTGCTTAACTTTGTGTAAATAATTTAATAACCACTGCTCTTAAAACGGTGAATGAAACCGGCATATCCTAGAACCAAAAATTCGAAGATATGTGACATATACTAACCCGCACTGGACCCGCGTGGTGGATTTCTCGAAGAGAGGAGGCCTGTGTCCCAGAAGTGGGCAATTTATAGGCTAATTATACTGCTGAAACTGAAAATGATTCGAAAAGTAATCTTCTTACTAACGACAGCCAACGTCAAGGAGAGTGAATTAGTAATCAAGCTAGAGTAGTTCAGCTCCTACACTTTTGTGACACCAGTGCGTGTACTGTTGGAATCCATCATTCTATCAGGCGCTACTATTTCTACAACATTGCTTCATAATGGTTATTTCATTATCCAGTAATAAAAGATCGTCCTTCCACATTTAAAGTTTTTACGATGTTTGTGGTTTAAAGGATAAAAGTAAAGTTTCTACGATGTTTATGGTTTAATGGATAAACCTAGTGCTCTTATGCCAGTCGGTGGATTGTGCTGCTGAGTTTAATTCATAGCTAAAATAGCGAGTTTCGCACGTAAACGCCTAATAATTTAATCATCGATTAAGATAAGGTCCAAAACTAATATAAAAGTCCAAAATAACGCTGTCAGTCTGGGCAATCCGATTGTATCCATATATGTGGGTAACTACTCAATCTGTCGTCGAGCTATTATAGCTCAATAAGCGAAACTAGACCATTCGCTACATTATAGTCAATAATAACAACCTTCACAATAAACAACGTATACTTAAACCACGGCACAGACGTACATAACGTCTTTCCAATAACAACAAACAATAATATTCTCGTTTGTTTACAGCATGCGACCGACGTCTACATAGCCTCGGTATACCTATGGGTATATGTCTGTAGGTTGATAACATCGGTGATTTCACGGCCGGGTACCGCCGAGCCCAACGCTAGGCATCGCGCA
Organism: Apamea anceps; assembly: GCA_951799955.1. NCBI lineage: Eukaryota > Metazoa > Arthropoda > Insecta > Lepidoptera > Noctuidae > Apamea > Apamea anceps. The sequence continues at coordinate 1,727,190 of OX637504.1, read as the reverse complement.
TGAAACAATATGATTGCCGATTACAGACTAGCAGAGATCGCCAACCTTTGGTAACAACAATAATATATTCATCAGAAAACTGTTTGTCTCAACTAGTCATACTAAGTGCAAATGCTAGCCTCCGCCGGCATGAAGTGAACTAACTGGGCTCCTACGTATTCTTTCCCCAAGGGTAATCACGTGTTGAACTATTGATGGCATTAGCGGGCCATTTAAAAGGGCTATTCTTTGAGGCTTCAGTACACATTTTGCCATTATTTCAGCGTCATATAATATGTGGTAACTGTGCCTCAATGTTTGATGAAGGTCTTCAATATCAATAAAATATTCGAATCGTAAGGCCTGAAACTGCTGAAAATACATCCATAGGTTTACCAACGCTGGCTTAGCAACAGTTTGGGTGCAGGGAATTATTATACAGACGTGCATATAGTGTAATAAGTATGACAAAATTATAGATATTAAGTACACAGTTTCAGTTCATGAAAAATATACCTATTCCCTTTTTTCAATATAGGGAATATTGTTTTTATAGTAACTGAAACAATCTATTCCTGCCCTAGTTACTGAAATATAAAAGAAAGAAAAGAAAGATTACCTTAGTGACCGTGTATCGACGATTTGTTTTATTCATAGTTTGTTATATTCCAATGTAGGTAAGTAAATGAGGGTCGTCGAACGCTATATTACGTTTATGTGATCTAGTGCAGCAGGGAAGGGTAAATGCGTGACACACTTTCATACAACTAGATCCCATAATTTTGTATTTATTCCATAATTCTTCGGAGTAATATTTCTGAATGTGTACCCAATCTCGCAGTTCAATTGTTTATTCAAAATTTTCACGTCACTAATAAAGTTTAGAGATCGATTCACGACTATTGATAGCTATGTTTTAAAGCAGTAGAGATACAGAAATAATACAATAATTACTATTAAAATAGCTGGATACTTCCAAATTCCAATATCTACCTATGTAGTTACACAGATGAAATTGCTTGAATGGCTTCTTTGGTATTTTTATGTCATTGAATATCTAAGATTCACTGGAATACCAAAATACTTGAACATTGTTTTATACTTTACAAAACATCGTTTATTACTAAAGTAAAGAGCAATCTTGTACTACAACTATTTTTAGAACCAAACTCTTAAATAATTTAATTAAAACAAAACCCAAAGTCCCAAATAAGGCAACACCAAGCGCGCCACGTCAGTCAGTGTGACCAGAAAATGACCACATTGTGTTGTGGTAGGCGTGCAATTAGTACGCAACGACCTACAGACAGACTTTAAACAGCCAACTATGTAGTTACCACTGAAATATTGCCGTATTTGTAAAAGAGAGCGGTTCAAGCCTAAAATTAGCAGCGATTTTGAGACAGGCTTAGTGAAAAAAGTGGTCTGAAAATCACTAGACGCACAGTGCACTACAAAACAATTATTTTTATCCTTTTTCTGATGAAGCTGCAAGAGCGGTAGGCCAACAACTGGGAATCCGCTTGATGTATGAAGCACTGGACCGGTTGTGTGGCTGCGGAGGCTCTCTCTTTCAGCTGAATATTGATCATTTCTGATGACTACTATGCATCCAAAATAAAAAGAAATAATCTTACTCCAAGCTATGTGATACACACTATTCTATTAGGCATTCCAGAATCTGTTCATTGTTAGTTTTCAGATCCAACACACAGTTCCATTTGCCTCGCTACTATCTCGTAACTTGTAGTCTTGCGCACAGCATCGTCCAAACGAGCTCAATCGGTCCGCACATGGCGCTTGACATCTGTACAATCAATTGCTTCTCTTTATTGATACTTGCAGATCCATATTGAAGAACAAGCATGATGCCGATCAATCTATGAACAAGTTCTGGAATTTGACTGGACTTTGCTTTGAGGTCTTTTCACAAGAAGGTTTTTTAAAGGTTACTACCGCTTAACGCAATGTCAAAATAACCGCAGGTAGCGTGCTGTCTACCCTAGGAACCATGTTCTAATGTATCATTTGCCTGTAATTTCTCCCGCTAACTATGGCCAGCGTATAAAAGACAAGGAAAACCTAAAATAGTCACTGCGATTTATAATTACGTCCAACTTGCATCTCCATTGAGTTCAGTCTGAAGTTTTCATCGATCCACGGAAACATTATCATGAAAATATTCCTCTCTCCCCTTCAGGTAATAAAAATAGAAAAGTAAACAATACACAGAAACAGCTTTTATTATTAGTTTTCATAAACATCGCGTGGCTTCAGGGATACGAAGCTCCTTTATTTCCCGTCCCCTTCAGAGGTTGCGTGATGTATGTTCCTCCAGCCTATGGCATTTAAAAACGTAAAACGGCTCTGTTATGCTATATCACATAGTTTTAAAGTTATTACTCTTGATAGGACTGTCTTTATGAAATGTTTCAGCTGTTATCCATTAAAATTAGCTTACCGATGGGCCGACACCGATGCACCCTACCCTAAATATAATAGGTAGGTACTTTGTACGTAGTACTTTCTTTTCTTCTATTCTAGAGCAATATACGACTGAGGTCTGTTTAAAAATTTATACGACGTAGGTTTTCTAAAGAATTGGTTGGTCGGAGCGTGGTTCGTCGGAACGTATAGAATTCACTGGTTTGCACACAAAGCCCTGGGCGAGTTCTCAGCAGAGTTTCCCAAATGTTAGGTTTCGTTGAAAGCTAAGTACTTATTGGTGTGAGTTTGCTATGGTTGACTATCCTTCATAGACAAATATTTGGACATAAATGTAATCTGACGATTGACATGATATAACACAGAGTATAGACATATACGAGTACTAGCTTCTGCCCGCAGCTTCGCCCGCATGGATGTCGAATTATCCCACGGGAACGTGCTACAAGGATAAAAAGTATGTTCTTCCCCTGGATGCCATCTATCTCTTTGCCAAATCAGAAGTTCAGTGGTTTAGGTGTGAAAATGTAACATACAGTTTCAAGTTCAAATCCCCCCTTAAAAATCGAATTACCCCCTTTTGCCCCGTCAGAGGTCAATTTACGACAACTTTACATATTTAATATTAATTATTTTCTGTCAAAAGTATTAATACTGAGTTTCGAGTTAATTGACCGCGCATTCAATTGCTTCCACACAAACTTCAACACCCTTTTGTGGGGTAGTTTTGAAAAACTTATAATAATAAACTTTATTACTTACTTAGGCGAGTATTCTTGCCAAGTTTCAAGTTTACCTAATACAGGATAATTTTTTATTCAGTGCGTAAATTTTTACAGGGTGTTCTACCCATGAATATGAACAACATTCACTATGGGACCATCTCTGAAATCACGAAAAAAAAATCAGCAGATTCATACATTTTGGTCGAGTAGGTATTGAACTTTTATAAGAAACAGCTGATTTTTTTTTGTGATTTCAGAGATGGTCCCATAGTGAAAGTTGTTCATATTCATGGGTAGAACACCCTGTGAAAATTTACGCACTGAATAAAAAATTATCCTGTATAGACGATTTTTCATAAACTGTATCCCTGCTTTTTAACCCCACAGAGGTGGAATTAAAAAAAAATCGTTTGAGATGTATTTATAACTTGACTTAAAGATTATTACTAATTTTCGAGTTAATCAAGCCATGCAGTAAAATCCTCCCCTGTAATTTAAAATTTACTACCCCTTTTCAGCCCGTCACTGGTAATATTCGAAAAACCCCGATACACATTATTCTTTACTTTCGATCCTAGGTATAAATAGTGAGTTTCGAGATAATCGGACCACGCGCTAAAATTCTTCCATACAAACTTTGAAATCCCCCAATCCCCTTTTAGAGGGTAGTTTAGAAAAACAAAAACTGGGAATCTTCATAATTTACTTCGATAAGTATTCGTGCCAAGTTTTAAGTTTATTAACTCAAGGAATAAGATTTTTCATACAAACGAAAACCCCCCATTTCTCCCTCTTTGGGATGGAATTTCGAAAAAGCCTTTCTTAATGGATACCTACTCTTCACGAAGAATACACCCTCCAAATTTCATGTCTCTAGGACCAGCGGTTTAGGCTGTGCGTTGATATATCAGTCAGTCAGTCAGTCAGGACTTTGAATTTTATATACATATATAGATTTATTAGCATAATCAGCCTATAATGTTTCCACTAGGCCTTTCTTTCTGTGAGAGGAGTGGGCCATAATTAACCAAGCGGACCCAGTGCGGGTTGGTCAATGGCACATGTCTTAGAATTTTTGGTTCTAGGACATGCCGGTTTCCTCACGATGCTTTCTTTAACGGTTTAGGGCAGTGGTCATGAACTAATTTGCTCAAAATAAAGAGCCCATCTGGGTTCGAACCCACGACCTACAACTCGTAAGTTACTACTGGGCCACCACTGCCGCCGCTATGCTGAGGTTGACTAGCATTCATCGACGAATATTTGGATATAAAAGTAATCTGAAGATTCACATGATCCAACACAGAGCAGATAGATAAGTATGTTTGTTACTGAGAGAGATATCTTAAGAAATATTATGAGGTCAAGGGAAGGGATCTATCTAATCATGTAAGTACATTGATTTTTATTTCTGAATAGTTATCCTTTTATTTTGACCTACACTTTCGCTGGTAAAGTATGGGCCCTTCTTGCAAGTGATGGTATCACTTCAATTGGGTCAGTGATTGTACAATGGGTACCAATCTCTAGGCGATCGGGCTAACAGTGGCTTACAGATAGTGTTTTGTGTCTATTCCGATGATTAATTGCCTGTAAACTATAGCAAAAAGGGAACGTGTGGGTAGGTGAAAATATGGCGGATAGAAATTAGGATGTAGAATATGGTACCTTCCTTGTTTAGGTATACCTACATATGTATAGGCAATGTATGTACTAAGTTTTAGTGGGGTAAGTAGGTAATAAAACAAAATACATATTTACTAGCCAGTCCAGTTGAAAACCAGCGTCAGGAACTAGTTGTCTGGCATTTTTGCTGAACTGGGCCTTTTTGGCGCAGCCGTAAGGCACACTTTCCTACTAATTTCTTACATCGCACTTTAAACTTTTTGTTTGTTCTTTTTTTTATCTATTGTATTATATGCTTTATCTTCTATATGTGCCTTTAAGTCTGTGCTAAAAAAATGTATTTTCTTTCTCAATACATTTGAGAGTACTTCACTTTCAATACACATACGTTAACAGCATATGTTATACAAATACGAAACTATATCTGTAGTGGTGTTGGGTAATGAAACAACCCTTGTTTAATTAAACCGGTCTGCCTGGGGCTCTAGGGTGTGGTCATACACCCCAAGTTCAATGTCGTGCTACATCCAAGTGCTGACGTGTTTTCAGCTTGTCTTTGCTTGTGTAAAAACCGTTTACATTGCTATAATATTTCTATAACGATTACTTACTTACTAAGTGTTTTAAGGAGAACTTGAAATTTCCGCCATCCCTAATTCTGTAGAGGTCTCTGAGTCATCCAACACAATAAATTGAGGGCATAAAAATAACAAAAGATTTCAGATACCAATTGTAAAATGATCTAACAAATAAATAAATATCATACTAAAAATAAAAACAAAGCAACATTACCAGAGGATAAATTGAAGTGTAGCAGCACAAACATGCACAGATTTACTATGAGTTAAAAATATCTATCTACATAGGTATATCTTTCCATTAAAAATGTGCAGTGTAGGTACCATCTAACACAAAATTAGCAAAGGGTCAAGGTTCCCCTGCGTGGTCCCTTCCCCATTCATCCAAACCCTTTGAATAGGAAGTCCATGGTTTAATTTTGTAATTGAATCCGTAAGTGCAAAATAAGTTGTAGGTAAAGTTTGTTTGAGTATGTAACAATTCTATAAGCTTTCAAATGTCAAATCGTTTATTGCAATCCTTATGTACACTTACATCAACATCAGGTTAGTCAAACTTGTAAAATAGCTCGGAAAACGAGAACTCTGTACCTGAAAAGATATTCCCCATTTGTATGTCCAGGAATTAAAAGAAACTACCAAAACAGTGTTCCTGAAACTTAGTTTCAACTAGTTCTAACTTTAATACCAATAAACCTATACCACATTTTAATATCTCTTTGTTTCCATCGTAGACAGAACTACACAGTTCACTAGTTTGACATTCAAATCTCATGTTTGTGTACATCATTAGTCACGGGGCTTTGTCATTGGCTCACTGCTTCTGTTTGAGACTAAGACTGAAACATTGGGCTCCGTCTGGACACACTACTGTCGCGGTGTGAATCAGACGACCTATTCTGGATACGATGACCAATTGACCACTATTGTAAATGAAGTCGATTAGTGTGAATGTTTTAGTAAGAAAAACGAAAATAACTGGTAGGTATGAACTTTTAGAAGAAACGTTCAGGTAGAGCTTTACAGAAAATTAGATTTTGGTTCATTTGACTGAACTTTAATTTGCAATACAGTATTTATAATTAAGTAATACTTAGGTACTAAACTTGATATATCACAATTCACAAATGCGACGATTGAAAACAAAATTTGTTGATTTGTAAAATGAAAACTTCTGTGGACCTCGAAACCTAAGACCAAAGGAAAATCTGGCTGGTGTGACTATTGGATGCACACATGACACAAAAGTAACTTTGCAAGGTAAACGCTCACATAGCTAAAGCTTTGGTGTTTTACAATTTCGTGAACTATTACAGAAAATAATACAACGAGAACAAGAGAATTCTGAAAAAAGTCGGTTCTATCCTTTAGGAACAAAATCAGAACATATGTGTAAGAAGTGTTTTGAATTAGAATAGATATACTGATAAAAACGTACACGAAGAACACAAAAAGGTAAATGGAACGGCAAAAAGCTCTACCTCACCGAAGATGATAGATAGACAGACACAATTCTCAAAAGAAACGCCTCATTTAAAATTCAGCTACTAAATGAAAAATGTAAACCACAAGAAGTCGTCCTAAGATCTCTGTTCCATATAGTAGTTTTATAGGTTCTCCAGAATAGGTGTGCGCGTAGCTTGGCATATAAAAGCGGTGCTTAGACCCAGTCAGGCACAGTCCGGCCCAGCGCGTTGCCTCACGAACTCGCCACGCCACACGCTCCTGTTTTACGTTTTTTTGTAAACTTCTCCACCTACCTTCAACAATGGTGAGTCCTTTGATATTTTTAATTTCTAACATTATTTAGGTTTGCTGAAATAACAAACGCGATTTTATGAAATTGACGGGATCATGGCAGGCAGCAGACACACTTCTATAACAATGTACCTTTATTAGAGAAATAAACTGTATTATTATTATTAGTTACATGGTGGTGTTTGGATTTTTTTTGGGAGCGTTTTCGGGAACTTTACCGATGTTCACTAATGTTATGCAATTCAGCTATGTTATGGAAATTTATTCTTAAAAGTAGGTTGGTCGTACTTTTCATTAGGTTTCAGGATCTCATTTGTTTGTTTTTAACGCAGTTTTGTTTTAAAATTTAATTTTTAATCATGCGGCTTTTCACTTTATTATTTTACAAAAGATTTTAATTAAAACCATATTCGTATACCGATGTTGTTCCAAAAATATCCAAAACAAAACTCGATTCAAAATACAAACACATAACAAAAAAGTTCTTCGAAAACTTTTTTATTATTCACGATCACGATTCAAGATTATTCTGAATTAATTAACAGACACTGAAAATCACTTTCAGTCACGAAAAAAGTGTAGGTACATTGGTCTGAAAGAAATTCAAGGAAAAGTTTTAAGCAAATCGTCAAAATGATGATAACTGACTAATGAAGCGATTTTCATATTGCGAATTATAGTATATAATGCGTCCTAATTAAAAACTTAGAAGACAGCTATCTGAAAAAAGGCGAGTACCCCCCAGTCGTCCCTTTTTAACCGTCTTCAAAAAAATGGAACTAATACTTAGCCACCCAATAACAAAAAAAAAATAACGTTGAATGGGTAAATACTGGTGCAAAATAGGAAACAGGAAAAAGAAACAAAAAATAATGCATCTAATATTATTAAAGCTGTTTAAATAGTTCTAAACAAGGTAAGTAGATAATTAATAATTCCACGGTATGGAATATATTTTTATCCGTTGTGGTTTTGATCCGAAGGAAATCCTGTTCGTGACTATAAAAAATTAAGTTTATAGGATTTGAATGTGTGTGTGTTATGTGTTTGATGGAGTTTGTATGTTTGATGTGTTTGTGGGTGTGAATTCCTGAAACGAATGATATTAAATTGTTGAGGTAGAACCAGCCGAAGAATTGTTCAAAACCATGAGTTTAAAAAAAATCAAATGACGTGAAATGATGAAAACTTTGCAACCGTTTTGAAAACCGTAGCTTTGTAAATTTGGCAATGTATTTCCGCATAATTCGATTTACCTAGGTGTTTACAAATAAGCATTATTTAAGTTAGGGCTGATTTTTCAATCATCTGATAACTTTATTCGAGGAATAATTATGAAATTTTAACAGAAAAAATTCTGCCATCTGAAAAAAAAATTGACGTTTGACAGTTTTTGTATGAAATAACAGTCAAAATTTTTTAAATTATTCCTCGAATAAAGTTAACAAATAATTGAAAAATCAGCCCCTATAAATACGTTCTATTTCAAGAGTTGGTAGCATTCATTGAAATCCCTTATAATAAGTACACCCGCATACTTTGCTAGTTTAAAATCAAACTATCTACGTATTTCCACATTCTCCACCCAATGAAAATCGATCCTCCGAAATATCCTTTCTACAACAAGGTTCTAGTTAATCTCAGTTTCCAAGTGACATTATAACCTGAACTGGTCGGTCACGGCTGACCGGCTGTCGGCTGCTGACCGCAAGCTCCACGGTCCACGACCATCGTACTTAGGCCAGGTCTTCAAGTAGTCTGAATCAATCTGCTGTGAAGTGGACATAGCAATTATAACTTGGATTCACTTGACTTGGCTGGCATCCAAAGTTTAGTAAGGAATGTTTAGATTGATGGAAGCTAGGAAAAGTTGATTGAAGTTTTGATTGCAAGTGGTTCTAATTGCACACCTTTGATTGCTTGGTAACAAAACGAAACTGTTTTCGATCTTTGACATAAAAGTATATCGGTACTTGACGTACTTTCAAGAACGTTGGTCACTAAAGCAAACCACTAAAATATGTAAAACCCTTTAAACCCTTTAGCTTTAATGTCTTAAAGCTGCTTATAAATTACACTACAAGAATAACCCAAGCATGATTTTTTCAATTGTATCAATGGCAGCAGCTGTACGTATTGTTACCGATACAATTATTTTACAAGGGGCTTTATCGTAATGGCTAAAATCCTATTATGGAATATGCGTTTCGTGTTTCCTCAAACTTTCAAATATCCATCGAGGATTTATTAAATTCTTGTTATATTATATGTATATATTACACTACATTTAATAAATAAATGACGATGCATTTAATAAAAAACTAACCAAGAACAATTTTAATCTAATTTGTACCTTTCAATGACAACAGCTGCACACATTTCCACCAACTAGAATCCCTATAAACATTGCTATGCCGCCATGCAAGCTCGCATTGTTATCGCACGGGAAAGCTGCACCTTATTAATTATTTATCGAACATATAGTTTAACAATTGTCACGTACAGCTAACGATCCACGACTGTCAAGTGTCGTGGTCTGTGGCGGATGGCGGAGTAATTAGCTAGCTCTCCCACGATGATAACACACGACGAACGAATGATAATTTTCAGCCATGTTTTCATAAGGAAATTGGAAATGAATTGTGTGAACAGTGTCTTACAGTTTCCTTCACACCATTTAAAAATAATATTTAACTACTAGTAGAAACATATAAGTATCACAATATTGTTTGGGAGCAGTAGCTAAAAAAGTAAAATATTTCTGCCATATCTTTTCTGACGGAAGAGCACAGCAAGTTTATAGTTTTTTCACTTATTGAACCAACTAATTTTAAACCAAAATTTGCATTATTGATCAGTCACTTCATGTACATAATTAAACCATAAAATGGACTAATTAATAATTTTAAAAGTAAAACTAGTGCTGTACATATTGCATCGATGCAGCCGCTGACCAACGTGCTACTTACTGATTCAAACGATCAATATTAATTGTTGTGGGGCTAACTGTTACTGATAATTGAAAAGGTGAAGGCTGTTCTATTCAGAGTATTCAGTGAGGTTTTGCATTCGTTATCAGGCTTGTTTTCAATACTAGATAGGTAAGTAGGTACCTACTGTTACAATTGTTATCGATGATAGCTGTAGGTCGCGCTATTGAGGAAAAACTGTAGCCATTTAATTGAAATGGCTTCTAAAAGACGATGTTTCAAAAAAGCTGGTAGACATAAAGATAATAATAAAAACTGTCCTTTGTATTGCTCTTTGAATTTTGGTTATGCCATGTCCAACTTCGTGTAACAAAATAAAACATAGATAATTATTATCTGATCTAATATTACACTACTAATTTCAATATCATGGCACCCTATCATATTCATGTTATTCTGGAGTGTTATTTCTATGCTGATGCTACCATCGATAAATGTGATTTCCATATCGATGACGGGACTGGCTAGTGATGTGACATAACACGTCAACAGTAGTTTCTTATCGTAGATATAATCTATGGATAGAGTTATGTTTTATTTTATTAGTTTTAGTTATAGTTCAGAGCCGAGGAGGTAAGTTATTATGGATCGACATCATTTTGGTCTTTTATTTATTTCTTGTGCGTCTTTATAATATTATTATTGCAAATCGGACGAGGAAACTAGAGGATGAATAAAAAAGTAATAATCATGTTTTTGTTATCTGGGATTAGATTAATTCAGTCTAGTATATCAATAAGCGTAGCTCTAACGCTGCTCAGAACCTCAATTATGTTTACAACGATGATTCAAATTAAGATAAAATAAATTAAAAAGAAAGAAAATGCTTTATTTTGCATAAGATCTCAACTGAACCAAAACAAATTGTACTTTTGTTACTATCAGATCAGATTGTCCAATCAAAGCATGAAATGAAAATAAAGAGTTCAGGTATAAATGGTTAATCAATAGTAACTGCAATTAACTTGAACAAAACATAGCGGACTACCAAACGGGACAATCTGGAGTGGAACCGACGCGTTATCTCGAAGGCTTTTATTTTCAACAGCTCAATGGACGGAGCCTAACTTAGTGGTTTTAGATGTAACGGGCTTGTAATTGTACACAATTTAAGTCTAGGTAACAGTCGACAATAACTACGAGAAGTATTTTGAGAGATAAAATTGCCTATTAGGTTTTGTTGAATCTGTGTAGCCTAGACTTCCCGTTTTATGTTAGCACACGGTCAAGCGTATTCAGAAAAGAATTGGATCATATAACCAACTCTTCTCTGAATACGCTTGACTAATTAAATAACTAAGTAATTTGGGCGTAAAAACTCTAATTTCCAAGTATTTTCCAATTTGCTTTTGTTTTGTTCATCTTCCTTTCAAGGGGTGCAAGCAAAATACTGTAGTTAGAAGCGGAAGTCTTCCAACTTTTAATTACTTTTTGTATTTTAGTACAATATAAAATCCATTCTGCACAATACCCTAGTATGAGTGTTTTCACTGCCTCTTCTATTTGTAAATATATCAATTTATTAATAAGCGTGTGTGTGTCGATATTCAATTACTTAGTTTCAATATTTTTATAGTAGGAGAAAAGAGTAATTCAGTAAAGTAATATTAGAAAGAGTTGTTTATAAAAAACAAAACATAGATAATTGCAGTCTGTTACGTGTCTTAAAACAACGTATGAAGAAGATTTTCAACGTTAAGCAAAAATGTATGCCAAAACGTTATTTTCATTCTCTTGCATTATGATTTAAAGCTTGACTTAGTATTAATTAGTACACTCTTTGTTTAAGAATCGAATCGATTTTAATGAAGCTTTACAAAAACTGAATACAATGCAGGTAGCATAGACCTCATCAGCATCATATTATTATCTTCAATTAAAACAATCGATGCGTAGGCACAGACAATCCCGCTATTATCCTATTAGTGGCATGATTCACCCTGTTCCATAGTAGGGATGTGTAGAGCGATACTGTTTGTTATTCCTTGGCTTGAGTCATAGGTTTCAAATTAACAAAACAAAAACATCAAGCTTGTACCTACGTATTTTAAGTTTTAATAATAATTATCAGTTTTCATAAAAGTCTAATTAAAACTCTATTTTTATCTAAAAATCTCGATACTTGTTTACTCGATACATGTGTAATTCAAGCCTACATTATGTAGGCTTGAATTACACATGTGGTTTGAAATAAGGTTAAAAAGAACTAATTTTGATAGAGTGGCTGATAACATAACTCCCAGTATTAGATACCTAAGCCACGCTGGGTTAGGCAAAGGATAATCATCCTATATTGTTCCCACTGCTGGGACACAGGCCTCCTCTCTTCGAGAGGATGTGGGCCAAAATCCACCCAGTGCGGGTTGGTGGATGTCACATGTCTGCGAATTTTTAGGCTCTAGCTAGGGCATGCCGGTTTCCTCACGGTGTTTTCCTTCACCGTTTTGAGAGCAGTGGTGACGAAATAGACAAAGTAAAGTGCCTGTCTGGATTCGAACTCACGACCTACAACCCGTAAGCCGGCCTGTACAGTGGTGGTCAGTGGTGTTCATGTTCTCACATATTTGAACACCACAAGGTAATGTTAAAAGTCCCATGTAATAGCGGGCGAGCTTTGAGCACAAACCTAGGCTGCATCTGAGAATATTAGCATAAAAAAAACTATTTTTGCGTTTTCATGTCGTGAATGTTTGGCGTGTTTACAATTTAATCTGCTTTACAAATGGCCATGAAACTATTCCAGTATTCCTTCTATTGATTCCATTTTCCCGTACGGAGTATTAATTTAAAACTTGGAACTGTGCCATCAAAGATAATATGAAATGGAAAATAACAAATATTTTTAGTAACTGTCTAAAAACTTTCTATAACTTTCAATAGAAACTAAATCTACCTTGAAAAAGCTGGATTCTGCACGCTATGCGCACTACTAAAATTGAAGATACAAAACTTTCGAAAGCAATGTCAACGAAACATTGCAAAAAAATCAGATGAAAATAAGAGGCAATTCTATGGTAAATTAAATTCGTCAATAAACCAACTAACGATACCTAGCTGCGTAGCGCAAGGGTTGGATCGAGGGGGCTGCGAAAAGGACACGTGGAAGGATTTGGGAGTAGCCGCTTTACTGAGCAGTAAGACAGTGTAGGCTAACTTTAAAAAAACAACTAACCGTGCATCTGTTGTTCTCTCAACACAACTGAATTTTAACTCTCATACAGCTGTTGATAACAAAGTGAGTCATTGTACAAAAACTGGCTTGCCGTGCCGTGCCGTGGTACACAACTAACAGATGTACTCTAGTTTTTACTACGCAAAGCCTTATTAAATTACAATTACAGTATGACGATACATAATATAGAGGCTTCGTGAAACTGAAATTACTATAATTATGTAATTATAACCACGTTAAGAACATTTAAAAAGTAGTTTGACATAAATTACTTACTGAGTATTTCGTCAAAGTTAGGGCAGGTAATTGTTTTAGGCTAATTTAGACTATGATTAATTAACTAAATACCTACTGCTCAGATTATTTGATACAACTACCGAAAATACAAAACATTTTTGACGAAATATGAAAATGAGACCATATCTTTACGCTACGATGACCGTACATAAATTACCGAATTAATAAGTACTTTGTACATTGTTAACTAAACTTGTTGTATGCTTTGTTTTTATTAGTGAATAGGCGTAATTTTGACACGCCTTTGGGTTTAATTCGTTGATAAGCTTCCAAGGAAAACTTAGCACATTGGTAGGAGTTATTAATCTAAAACAAAACTAAGCTAGAAGGACGAATTACCATGGAGATAGTGAATTCGGAAGTAATTTTGGCATCAACCATAAATAAGCTTTTAATTAGGATAGGGCCGAAGTCTGCCAGGGTAGCGGGATCGTCCGAAAGGTTTACCGCTGCCCTGGAACAAGAGTCTGACACTCCCTTCTGCTCCACCCAGAGCAGGAGGAGTCATTTGATGATTTCCCATCCTGAAAAAAAAAAAAAAACGAATTACCATGATGATAGTGAATTCGGAAAACTTAAAAAAAGCTGTCCTGATTACCATGAGGTTCTCACTGAAAACATATTTTCTCAGAACGATTTATGTGCGTATTTTTATTTAAAAAAATGTCGAGGGCCATAAAGTTAGGTGAGTCATTTGATAAATGAATACAGAAGCGTATATAATGTAAATAATGTAAACGTAATTTAAGTCCCGGTACTTATATTTCATGCCTAATCTAAAGTAGGAGAACCGTATTCTTAATACATAGTCATGCACTAGATTCTAGCAAACTAATATAGGTACCTATTTGGAATAGCAAAAATTCACGCTGCTTGTCATTTCTTCAAGAACAAGATTATTATCATCATTAAAATATATTAGCAAGAAAACCGTTGTTATGTTTGAGTGTTCTTGTGTCTACAAGCTATACCTAAACCAATTCTATAACTGTTTTATTTATTTCTAATGTAAGCATAATAAGCGATTTGGTGTTTATATACTTAGCTAATTAATTACGGCAAAACATACATTAAACATTATGTTTTACTCTACGAATGACAAAACAAATCATCATCATCTGCCTAGCCCTGTCCCAACTATGTTGGGGTTGGCTTCCAGTCTAACCGGATGCAGATGAATAACAAAACAAATATTCCCCATAATAATAACTGTTAATTAATTGTATTTATTGTACTTAGGCTAGCTTATTGTGTATTTAAAATAAAATAAATTAATTTACCAAATAACATTTGCAAGGCTTTTTCAACATAAACTTAGGTATTGATTGATTTTCATTGGAGCCTTGATAATAATTTATTTATTATTATCTCTAATAAAGTTTGCCGCACAGGTTGATCGATTACGTTAAGCTACGATGGCCGTGGTTGGTCTGTGGTGGGTAACCATCTTTACATACTCAAACCCCTCCGTGCCTCGGAAAGCACGCTAAGCGGTTGGTCCCGGCTGTCATTCGTGGATCTTTGACAGTCGTTACGGTTAGTCAGCAGCCCGAAAATCTGACAACCAGTCTTACCAAAGGGTATAGTAGGTATTACCCAGTAACTGGGTTGTGTAGGTCAGATAGGCAGGCAGTCCAGGTAAAATACTGGTATTCAGCTGCATCCAGTTAGACTGGAAGCTGACCACAACATAGTTGGGAAAAGGCTAGGCAGATGATATGATACCTCTAATAAAGTTTCAGTATCTCGAATACCGTATAATTAGCAAAGATTCTAAATAATACATAACACGACATCCAAATACAAGATCTTTTAGGTTATCAGGTATTGAGTCATAGCGGGCGCGCCGGTGACGTCATCAGGCCCTCCCTGTCATACATCCCTCGGTAATACGAAACCATGATGAAACAACACTGGGGATTGTGACGTCATTATGGGGTAATTAATTATTTTTTCTTGCTACGTGTTTGGCTAAGACTTTTACACTAGTTTTTTTAGGGATTGAGGTTAAAACCAGACCGTGGAATGACAAAGTAGAATTAAAGGCCTATTTATTTGTCGATTCGCACGAATTTATTCGATTTTTATTTATTTGAATTTATTCGGGCGAATCGACACTTTTAAATAATACTGTTTTTTGTATAGGTGACTCGCACGTAGTTAATTTATTTGTGGGCGAGTCGACAACTCCAGAAATATGTATTTTTGGCACATTTTGAATTTTATGCAATGAAAAAGTATACGTTTTATAATATTTAACTCTTATCACTTCCGTGCGCTAGTGTCCTTTTTATATAGTTTAAGCTTTAGGTAGGCTATGTACCTCTCGAAAAACGGTCTACATAGGAGGACTTTTTGCCATTATACGAGTACAAGCACCAGTAGCCAAATGAGTCAGTCTTCATTGCGCAATCTTACAGTTCTGACGGTGGCCGTGACTTTGCAGACAATGAGCTAAGTCTTCACTTTTTTTTTTGTCTTTTAAATGGAGTTCCGTGGTCATGGGAAGGTAAAATTATTGTTTTTAGCACGAAAACTTAGATACTGCGATAATTTTGAGCAGTTTGTGGAAAACTAAGAAGTAGGAAATCTGAAAGAAATATTTATTCAGAAAGAGAAACATAATCGAAAAATAGAAGCCTGGTTATAAGAGGGATGTTTCATTACCTAGAAGTCTAGACTTTAGGTACTTACTTTAAGATCATTTGGGAACTCTATCTACATAAGTAATCAGCCTTTAATGTTCCCACTGCCAGCTGGGACTCAGGGGCCTTACCACGAGCTCTTAACGCGATTCAATTTACGCTCAGGGATCGAGATGGCGCTAGACGACTTGTATAGCTCTGTCTCTTTCCAACAGCCTAAACTGGATCGCGTTAAGAGCTCGTGGTAAGGCCCCAGGTCTCCTACCTGCGCGAGGGAGTGGGCCATAAACCGCCACGCGGGCCTAGTGCGGGTTGGTGGATGTCTCATGTCTTTGAATTAGAGACATGCCGGTTTCCTCAAGATGTTTTCCTTCATCGTTTTGAGAGCAGTGGTGATGAAATGAAATATACAATGTGAAATGCCTGCCTGGGTTCGAACTCACGACCTACAACTAGTAAGTCGAGGCCGCTGCCACTGGGCCATAACTGTTCACAGGATCTATATCTACTTTTAGCAATTTCGATAGAAATGAATTAAGTAGACGCTGCCAAAAACAATTCATGGATATAGGAAAAATAAAAAAAATAATTGGCTACCGGTCTTTACTCTAATAAATAAACAAGGCGTTTGTTTACAAACAAACTTCAAAACAGTAAACAAAAACAATGACCTGCGGAACCATAGACTATAAATGGTCAGTTTTTTTTTGTTTCTGGTCAAAATGGCGGAGAAAATTAGTGTGGGTTCATTGACCTGACGCCTTGCGTGTCGGCTGCAATCGTGTTGATAATGATAGCTGTGATACCGTGTGCTGATACGTGGGGACATGCGTTTGGTACTGAAATTGTGGTTTTGCATGATTATGGACATATGGTCGAATGGCTTGTAGTGGAACCTTATGTGTTTGTCATAAAATGTGATTCTAAGACTCATGAAGATGACAGAAAGAAGTAGGATGACAGCGGCATCTCCTAATAACGATCTATGATTGGTTGATTACCAAAACCCCTCTGCCAAGCCTGGTGATCTCGACTCGGAACAGGTGATCCTATTTAACTGTTCCTTGTAGTGATTTCTTCGCCTTGAGCTTTGGATCCTCCTTTATTTCAGTAGAGGATTTAAAAAGCAGTAAAACCTCTGCTCCTCGTTATTCATTCAAGGTTTCCAATTCCACAAAATGCCCTAAAGCGTAGAGCCCTTATCAAACCCTAAAATTTAAAACGATAGGTCTCCCCTAAGTTAACCCTTCGATAGACAATACTGAGCCTGTAAGCTAATAACAGGCGGGAAACTTAAGTACTAATGAAGGCGAAGGGTTAGTTTCCGCGACGCCCTAAAAGCTCACTTCCGGAGGGCGGATACTGATATCCGCAAGTATAGGGCTGCACTACAGTGCGGATATATCCGCCACATTTATGAACTGTCGCGTCGATGCCGTGATTATTCAGATTCTATGCGTTCTTTTTATATCTTAGTGTTGATTTTTTTTCATATTACAGTTTATTTAATTGAAAAAATTCGACTGTAACGGATGGGCTCGCTTTGTACAGCTGTATTTCTTATTTTTTGTGCCGGACACGGTTACTAGAATGCAAATAGACGCACTACGAGTTTTTTGTGCTAAAACAACTTTTTGGTTGGTTTATTTTTTCTTAGCTCTTAAAATCATGTCTATAACTAAATTACAAACTTTAGAATTAGATTAATTATTATAATAGACTAGCTGTGCCCCACGGTTTCACCCACCGTTTATTTTTCTTTCTTAATTTTTTTTCGTTGTATCCTAGGCGTCGTAGCGTGATGTTAAATAACCTTCCTGAAGAATTGGCCTATCAAATTCAAAATAGGCAGGTAGCTCCAAAGATTAGCGCAGTCAAACAAAACAACTCTTCAGCTATATTACTTATATTAGTAAGTATATGTAGATTTCTTGACGATGACGATAAAAAAAACAAATAATTAACCTAAGTGCAGTCACCAAAAGAGATAAGTAACCAGGGTCGTCGGATATAGTTGAAGTTTAGTAAGAAACCGATTGATGTTTTCGAATATAATTAATTTTTAATGAATGATATGTTTGTTTTCTATTAATTAAATTAAATTTTATTCGAAAACATCCATCGGTTTCTTAAAAAAACTTCACCTATATCTGACGCTCCTGGTTACTTATCTCCTTTGGTGACCGTACATACTCGTAATTGACAAAATACAAAATAATAATAATAATAATAATATTTATTTACTCAAAAACAGTAGGTAGGTACAGTACATTCTTACAAATATTAGGCTTAGAGTTTAATTATAAATAAGAGAATGAGCATCCGCAGCTGAACTAGGCGTGAGCCTGTATCTCAGCTAACAGCGCCGTTTCCCCTCAGAAACAATACACTAGGTAACCTAAATTAGCAAGAAGCAAGAGTTTAGGACCATTACAAAATAATCAAAGAGAAATAAGAAATTAAGGTAGGTAAACTAAACTTAAATTACTAACAATTTTTTGTGTGTGTGTGTGTGAGGATGAGAGGGCGAGTGCGTGTGTGTGTGGGGGTGTCTGTGTGTGTAAGTGTAAGTATATACGTATGTCTACATGATAAATGCACAGGAGTAGAGTGAATATACATATATATAGATATATAAACAAAAATATTAACTGATTATTTGAATAAATTTTTCTGTGTCTTCGTAAGATAGTTTCATTAAAAATTCATAAGCCTTCTTTTTACAATGGAATTTGTTAAGAGAAAAAATATTTATAGATTTATTAATTTTATTATACACATGTGGTGCTAGAAAGACGAAGAATCTCTTTATGAAAGAGGTTTTAGGTTTATGAATGCGGACCACAACGTCATGTTTTCTGCGTTTCTTTGTGAGATCAGTATCATATATAAGTTCACCATGTTGTTTTAGTACAATGTTGAGTAAGAACAATTGTCTCACTGTAAGGACTTCGCATGACTTGTACAAAATGTTTGTGGGAAAGCGAATTGGACGAAAAGTGTAAACTTTTAGAATTGCGCGCTGAGCTATCTCAAGGCCTTTTAGAGTAGTTTTGGTAGCTCCTCCCCATGCAATTATGCCGTAATTAATAATGGATTGACAAAGAGAAAAATAAACTTGTTTTAATAATTTGAGATCAGCAACATGTCGCAAAGTTTTAAAGATAAAAATTAGTTTTCTTACTCGTCCCGACAAAGCTTTGATATGTGCCTTATAAGATAAATTATGGTCTATAATTAATCCTAAGTATTTTACATTGTTGACACGTTCTAGAGGTACACAATTACAGTTAACTATTCCAGGACAATTGTGAGGAATAAGGCAATGTTTTGTAGTAAGAGGTATATGTGGATTTCGTATGCTGAAAGTCAAGTATTTAGTCTTATCACTGTTCAGTGTAAGTAAATTATTTTGTAGCCATTCCTTTACGAGATTAAATCCACATTGAGCAACGTTAAATACCTCATCCCAATTGTCGGCGTTGAATATAAGAGCAGTGTCATCTGCGTAAGAGATTATTTCGCCTTGGGGTATAGATAGGTTCGTGAGGTCGTTTATATAAACGAGAAAGAGGGTAGGTCCCAAAATGCTGCCCTGGGGAACTCCGTATGTAATAGGAAGATAAGAGCTAGTGCAATTTCCTATTCTTACACACTGGTATCTTTCCGACAGATAGCTCTCAAAAAGTTTAAGTTGATTGCCTCTTATTCCAAAATTCTCAAGTTTTCGCAAAAGGATGGGGACCGAGATCGTGTCAAATGCCTTGGCCAGATCCAAAAAGATGGCTAGGCATTTCTTTCCAGAATCTAAATTTGTAGCTATACAATTATTTAATTTAAAGATGGCATCATCTGTACTTCTATGCCTCCGAAAGCCAAACTGTGAACAAGAGAGTAGGCCCTCTCCCTCCAAGTAGCTAACAAGTCTCTTGTTTAGTAGTTTTTCAAAAACCTTTGACAAGGCGGGTAGAATCGATATCGGCCTGTAGTTATTAACACGATCACGGTCACCTCCCTTATGAATAGGGTGAACCTCAGACAGTTTGAGATGTTTCGGGAATATACCATATTCTAAGCACCTGTTGAAAATAAACGTGAGAGGAGGAACTAAAAGCTCGATATTGCTTTTGATTAGGTTCGATGAGATATTGTCACAACCTGTGGCGCAGTTTGATTTTAATGTAAGGATTGTACGGGTCACTTCTTCTTCCGTCGTTTCTTCACATACAAATGATCGCGAATGGGAGTCGCATGAAAACATTGAGGAACAATTATTAGATGTTGACGGAGAAGGGTTAAGAGGATACTTTTCTGCCAACGATTGACCTACTTTTACAAAGTGCTCATTAATAATATCAAGTGCGGTGTTATTGGAGTCACTCAGTTTTAACAATTCCTCTGGATAGTCAGTGTTTTTGACACAACTCGTAATTGATTTAATAGTTTTCCAGAGTTTCTTGGGATTATTCTTTGCCGTATCTAATTGAGTTTTCTCATATGCTCTTTTTACTTTCTTTAAAATTTTGGTACAGAAATTGCGGTATCTAATATATGATGTTTTTAAAATGATATTATCCGGAGCAGTCCTATGCTTTTTGTGAAGAAAGTCTCTGTTTTTCATACATCTGAGAAGGCCAGGCGTAATCCATGGTTTGAGTATTTTTTTGCGCTTCGACACAGTGAAAGTTTTTGTGTTGTTATTTATGGCTGATTGGATATTAGTGATAAGGTAATTTGTGGAAAAATTGGGGTCTTTTGATTCGTATATGGGGGTCATGTCTATATTGTTAATGTCTTTGTTAAGGTTTTCTGTGTCTATTCTCGTTATAGTTGATTTAGTCGTTTGCCTAGGGTGTTTAGAGATGCGCTGAGGACTTAATTGGGTCAAGACAGGGAAATGATCTGTTAAGGTTGATTGTGGCACAATAGTCATAGCAGTAAACTGGGTCTTAAGGAGCACGTGGTCCAGGCATGAGGAGCTGAATGCACGGGTTATTTCAGTGTGTGCAGGTAAGAGACCATGAGAAGCGGCGATGGTTAAATATCTTTCACCCGATAGGTCCAGCCTGGAGGAGTTAATGGGAATATTAATATCTCCAATTAACACTATGTTTTTGAAGGAATTTAGTTTGGATATTATATTGTCTAAGGAGTATAGAAAGTTGTCAATGTTTCTTATAGAAGGAGATCGGTATATAGATATGATTGCGGTATGTTTATCGAGTGTTGTAACTAAGCAGTTGCCGTCTCTGAATTCTGGTTCCTCAACATTTACATTCAGCGAGTTACTTATATATATTACCACGCCATCATTTTGTCTGAGGTGGGTTTTAGTGGCATAAGAGCGATAGCCGTCGAGCTGTGGAATGACAGAAGCACCCAAAAGCCAGCATTCGGTAAGTACCAGAACATCACATTCTATGTTCAATCTCCTTAACAAAGTTTCAAAGCCAGCTATATTGCAGTTGATACTGCGTATGTTTTGTGTTAATATTATAAGACCACTGGATGGTACGTGAGTTATGTATTGCTGACATTCTTCTAAATCACATGTGAGGCATTTAGATACAGATACTTCGTCTATATCATTTGTTATATGATTTAAGTTATCGAATTATAATAAAATGACCTACATTCAATCACTCAAAGCAATCAATCTCAGTGACAACAAGATATAAATATCAGGACGCTTCATCGATCCTCAAGGATCTACGGATCATTGAGATATCGGACGGATCCATTGTTTCTGTCAATCGTAGCATGACCGTAGCATAACTTAAAGTAGCATAACTTCTGACTCCAAGACACGATCAGTGATCACGGAAAATATTCGTGATAAAAGCTTTATTTTAATGGATTCAATGTAGAGCAATACTTTCGCTTAAAACTTTCTTTAGGTTCGTATCGAAAAAGTGTAAAGATTTAAAACGAATATACCTACTATAAAGGTAACTAAATAAGTCAATGAAGCGGTAGGTTCATAGACTTGACAAACCATCAATATTATGTTTTATGCATATTAAATTTCCAAA
The DNA here is from genome assembly GCA_951799955.1 of Apamea anceps. Lineage (NCBI taxonomy): Eukaryota > Metazoa > Arthropoda > Insecta > Lepidoptera > Noctuidae > Apamea > Apamea anceps. The sequence goes on along the minus strand of OX637504.1, from coordinate 1,704,943 downwards.
TATCCGCATCAAAACACGTTGCGAAATTTAGAAGATGCTATGCGGTCACACAGACGGACACGAAATAATAATTATGTTAGATGTAGTTGTAGAAACCATTATAAACTTTATAGAAATTACGTTCATGTAATTTCCGGTCCAAAATTGATTCAATTAAAGCAATTTCAGTAGACTACTACTAAATAATTGACTTTGTAGGTGCCATAAATACGTTCTAGTTAACTAAACCCCAACAGTGGGTGTTCTCCGGGGCTTCGTAATTAACCGCCTACATTATTCTGGCAATTCCATTCTAATAATACTTCCTTCAATCGTTGAATTGAATTACATTGTAATTGGACGAATAATCGAATCGTTTTGTTCAGTAACTCGCGTGGGATTTCGTTATTGTATGTAAAATGGTCATTCTACTTAGTTTTCCCAAAATAATTAGACGTACCGATCTACATGGTACTCTTTTATGTCTTGCGTTTTAAACATCGATGTTGTTCAACGTTGTGAGTCAACGTTGTGATCTTGGACAATATTTATGAGTTTCATCAATTTTTCTTTGTTAGTATCTATTAAATCGAGACTGGCAAAGAAAATCGTGAATTAGACACACAACAAACGCTTTCTTCGATCGGATAGCACATAAAGTAGGTAAAACCACTGTACCACAGAATATTAATTTGTTTTTAAACCACCACGCTAATCCCAACACTGATATGGATGAAAGCCTCCATGAATCCATGGAATCGATGCATTTATCGTTGAAATCTCGGCACAGTGCATATCTATGCCGTCAAGTGTCTCGTCGGGTAACGGCCGGTGATTGGCGGCTATTATCGCGGTAATGACACTGCACTGCATGAAAAGTTTCCTGCCAAAGCGTAAAAATTACACGGCTTCGCCTAGACTAGACATGAATTAGCTGCAGCCTACAAAGTGTCTATGTCATTGTGGAGTTTGGCTAGGCTAGGTTGAGTGCCTATGTTTATTTGGCTTGCTTCAGACTTTTAACAGCCAGCCAGTTTTTCTGTTCTGTTCTGTTTTCCGTACTTAGTCCTCGTTTTTGTTGAATAATCTTAATTTTAACTTTACTTTCAGTAGAGTAACCATTAACGCAAGAAATGTTGTTGAACTGTCAAAATAAAAGTCATTGCTGATAGTGCATTACGCAATTACCCCACTGTATCGAGCTATCCCTTATTTTGATGTTGATTCATTTTAAAACGAAATTTAACTGAAGAATATTTTCCAAACAATTCGTCTGTCTGTTCACCTCGATCCTGCAATTATCATTATATAGGAGTACCATAATTCTAGGGAGTTGCCTACTTTGATACTATACTGTACCATATGTACCACGCCTCCACAAATCAAACGTACAGCCTTTACTGAACGACTGTATCGTTCAGTAAAGGCTGTATGTTCTGATTGATGTTCATTCATTTATGGTGAGCCGTACCACACCGTGCCTTCTCTTTTTAAAACCCCCTGTTTCACGAACATTAAACGATTAACATTGTGAACTACAAAAAGGAGGTTTACTATTTTAAATTGAAGATTTCAGGGGAACTTGACTTCAGCCTGAAAAGATTGTGATTTATTATTTGAGGGACAGTTTGAGGTCAAAAACAATCGAGTCACGTAGATCGTAAAAACGAAGGTGGAAAGGAAGGGGGTTCATGTTCATCGCTAATGCTCGTCACAATAAGTAGATATAAGGTAGGGTAGGTATCTGTATTGCTTAATGATCTTTTGGACGAAATGTTCTAAATCTCATTTGATACCACAATATATAACGGATTCCATTTACGATTCTCAATAAAATATGTACCTAGTAACATCTTATTTGATTACTACACCTACGCATTAATTAGTTTGGGCAACCCAATATGAAACTTCATCCAAATATGGCGTTACTACACACTGACTAATTAGTTCCTTTCCTATTATGGTATTGTGATTCTTTGACGAAACATAATTACTTTTAACTAACAACGGCCCGCAGTTTCACCCGCATAAGTCTAGATCACAAGGGAATATCGAGATAAAAAGTCTTTTATATGTTAATCCTCATTATAAACTATCTGTGTGCCGAATTTTATTCAAATCCGTTCAGTAGTTTTTGCGTGAAAGAGTAACAAACATCGAACCATCCATCCTCACAAACTTTCGCGTTTGTAACTATAAAGTAGGATTAGCCCAATAATGACTAAAACTTAAGAATATTTCTATCTAACTAAACATTAAGTTTAAACCTAGTAGGTACGAGAAAATTTGCAGCATTGCATTGCTTATTCAGCGGTCGTTGGCAGAGATCCATCTGTGTGGTAAAGGTACAACTTGATAATTCAGTGACTCATAAGAGATTGCCTACCCTAGCAGACTTATAAAAGGATTTTTTATATGCTTAGATCAATCTTTTGCCTGTGAAACCATACAGTTTCCGTCAACATCAGATTCAGATCCAGATAGTTTATTTGCTTGCATCGACACATATTTCAGAAACATGAAAATAATATTGAACTTATAACAGCGCGTGTTCGGGATATTAAAAAAACTCCCCTGGAAGCCATGATAATCCTTGTCTTATGATCGAAGAGGGAAAAGTCTGGATACGTGTTGGATAATTTTACACTCTGTACCTATGTTAACATTCCAACCCCTGGATATTAAATATTGATTGATTATTTTGTTGAGGGTCCTCCTCAAATAAAAATGAGAATGTCACGACTCAACGATCAAAGCCTTCATTTTTACGTAACATTTGGCTATAGACTTTGTGTGTAAACTTCCTGTTCATTTAAAATGTGTGTTAGGTAGGTACTAACAAGTAATTCAAATGAAATGTTTAGAAAAACTTCGATCTGTGCCTTCATAATTGCAACATACCATTACGTATGGATAGACCCAAAAAACCATTGCGAGACATAATGATGAGTCAACACCATTTTTCAATTAAAACCAAACACGGTAGGTACCTATTAGGTAAGTTCTTATCACACATGATACTGTATTCTCTTCTTTAATTCGGAACTCTGGCACATTATTGCTGACGGTGCGTTGCGAAGCGTATCGAAAACATTCAATTTAGTAGTTCTACATTAGATCTCTTTGGTCTGATACCATTAATCACAAATAGGGCGTCGATTCAAGTAATTGGCGCGTGTCTATGGTTCGTGCATGACGAACAAAGCAACGTTTATCATTCTGAAGCTTTCGTTCATGTGGAGGACTTTGTAAATGTAGACACCACATTTTAAACAAAACAACAATATTTTGTGTAACTTGTTTTGAAATCGAACATCGCACAAGATGCCTTGTGCGTTGTTCGATTTCAAAACAAGTTTAGTAGCACCACATTTTTTTTTCATTAAATATTTAGGTATAGGGTAGGTACTCGTAAGGGTGTTATGAGTAATTTTACCAGTAGTATTAGTAGGCGAACTGGAAATTGGAAATTTACTATCTGCGACTTTCATATTTTGAAACAGTGATTAATCTATGTTTTGAACCGTGACTTTGTGAAAATTTTCTGTGCTACAAATACTGCTCTCTACTCGAAAATCTGTCTGCTCGTTAAAAGTTTAAAACCAGCTTAGTCTAGGTAGGCAGTAAGCTGGTTTTAAACTTTTATCGAGCAGACAGATTTTCGAGTAGAGAGCAGTATTTGTAGCACAGAAAATTCATGATTGATTAAACTATTATTGGCAACTACTACTACAACGACTGTTATCTACCTACTGTTATTTGATATTTTGTATACAAAAGCTGTTGGTGAACCTTTATAAATAAATAAAATAAAACTATGAACCTAAATGGAACCAGAACTCTTAATTTGATGAAGTCTTTCACCTGGCTAGATTAAGGTCACTAATCCAACAATAGCTTTTCCATGAACGTAGCTATATTTCCAAAGATACGCTAAACTGATAACATTAAGTTGTCAACTGAATGTTTCGTGTTATGTGTGTGTAGGTACAAGTTTATGGCAATGGGGGTTAAAGTACCCTTAATGACATAGGTGCAGGGTAAAGCGCCGATGAGTTCTGATGGGCTGGCCACCACCTCATGCCCTAATTCCATACGTTTTATTGGAAAGAAGTTACGCGTAGTCTATTTCTATACGACTTGGGTGATAAAAAAATCTATTAGTTAGTTACCTACCTATACTTTACCTACCTATAAGTATTATAGTAAATGAGAGAATTCCCAAAGTTTACTTAGTGAAATACGCTAATATACTTTTACATTCCGTAAATATTAGAGACCTTTCTGCCAAGTAACTGCCAGTGATTCTCTGCCAAATCATAATCCCCGGTATCCCAGAGGATGCTCCTCATAATCCTACTGCTTCTACCATAGTATTTTATTAGTCCTTTTGTATCTGATATCTCAACAAAAAGACAGCCGGTCACTAAAGCCATAAGCTACCTAAGCCTACATAAACTCTACTTACAAATCCTTTTCTTCCTTTTTCCTCAGAGGGAATGCATCTCCGTCCACATCGGCCAGGCTGGCGTGCAGATCGGGAACGCCTGCTGGGAGCTGTACTGCCTGGAGCATGGCATCCAGCCCGATGGCCAGATGCCTTCGGACAAGACCCTGGGCGGTGGAGATGACTCCTTCAACACCTTCTTCAGCGAGACCGGCGCCGGCAAGCATGTGCCCAGGGCTGTGTTTGTGGACTTGGAACCGACTGTTGTTGGTGAGTAGTAGTAGATGGAAGATGGCTTAAGTAAAGATAAGGATCGGTTGAGGAACAGCTTGGATGTTTTGAATATTGTACCTGCGGATGCTTGTCCTGTCTCCAAGGATCAGATTTGTTTAATCGATTGGCAGACAGTTTCTAATTTGTATTTCATGGATATTTCATTTGTGCAAAGTTCAACAATGCAAAGTTCTTTTTGTCTGTCATGCAAATAGCTTCATTAGGGCCTTTGAAAGCGTTAATTCCTACCTAACTACAAGATTTAAATCGGAATAATCTGAACTTAATGAATATTCTACACCATCATTGTCTATCCAGCGCCAATCTGCAGTTTTCTTGGCTTACTAATCCCGCTAAAAATAAGACCTATACAAAAAACATGTTAAAAAACCGTGAGGCTCTAAATTGAAGGCTTCTCGTCGCTTGTAATAGAAATTTATAATAGCTGGCGGGTATTGAACCCCGGCCCGCGCCGTTATTACTTCGAGTGACGGGCTATCATTACGCTACAGCACTATAAAAGCACATCTGTCAAGGAAATTAGCAATTCTCTTAGCTTCTGGTTAGATCTCGTGTGTTAACTTTCAAGGGTGATATATCAACTTTCAATATTGATGTTCTAATGATGTGCCAGAGGACCAAGAGATTATAGGACAAAAAAAAACTCAATTAGAATCTTGACACTGCCGAACGAGAATCAAACCCAGAACCTTACGTACAGGGCCCCAAGTCTGCTATTACAATAGTGTCAGAATGGTCTATCATTGATTTCATAATTGTTGTTTTTGACAAGTTTGGTAATCTACTAACATAATGACGTCATTATGACTTTCCAGTGGTCAACCACTGACACTCCATTGAAAGAAATGGCATAGAATGTAATCTCGTACATAATGATAAATGAATGACTGACTTACATAAAACACTTGACTTGTACAAAACACTAATAAATAATATGTAAAAATATATATAAATGAAATCTGGCATAAATAACGTAGTGGTAGTTTTTCGAAAATCATTTCTACTAACGATAATAATGGCAATACGACAATGTCATTATGAGTTATGACACAATTCTATTACGAGACCATTGACCGACCAATTATCGCCATTAAGAATTTAGCAGATTACGAACTTTAAGCAAAATGACAATGGGATGGGAATGGGATCGTGTTGGAATGACGAATTTATAAAAATAGCAGACTTGGGGCCCTGGACTATTGAGTCCAGTACGTAAGGCTCGAGTAACTCGCTCGAGACTCGGCAAACAATCACACATGAATATGAATATGTATACCTACCTCAAATTATCGTCTGACGTCAAAACGAACTTCATACATTCGTAAAATCATAATGTCCGTATATAATAACATGAAATTAAACATAATTGGAGGATATCGGAGGTACCGCCTACAGAAAAAACGATTAGACGAATGATTGTAATAGGGAAAATAGTTCAGTCTAGGATGTTGACATCCGACTGAAATTGACCTCTTTGAATTAACAAAGGTCTTGACTTAGTTCAAGAATAGGTACGTTCGATATCACGGGAAAATTGATACCTATCTCACGATTAAAATATTGAATGAAAATGAGTGTCTCTTTTCTGACCCTCTTTGATATTTCTAGATAGCGATAACTACTTACCTACATTAATAGACAAATCACGCTATATTATTTGAAGTTGAGTCAAAAAGCCAACTAAAAGGAAATATCTATGATTAACCACTCTACATTTGAAGACAGGAAGTTCAATATTATTGTAAGAGCTTACACTTAAGAAGCTCTTTGCTACCGTATCTTTATTGGCAGCCGATCTTGGTCGAAAGTACTTAATTAGTTAGCCCTCAAGTGGTAGGTACAGCTCATACAGCATTCATGTTGTTAATTAAATTCGTCAAAAGGATACGATCACTTGATTACTTTTTATTCTATTTTGTAATTTTTCGTGACTCAAAAGTGACTCAAACTTATGTCTTGAAATGGGCCATCTGTTGCCTGAATCATTTCTTTTTGTTGCGTTTTTTTCCGGATTGGATTTCAGTCTGAAGAGGATATTTTCTAAGAAATATTTTAAAAGCAGCTGTTGTTCTTGCTACATTAACTTCGGCGATAAAGATGAATCATTTTAGCCTTTGTCCAAAAAAACAAGCGAGCAAAAAAACTTGTGACTGCGTGTGTTAACAAAGGATCATACAAATACTCACCGCTGTCTCTGGTCAATCCTTTCAGACTAGCCATTCTTATCACCACATAATACTTAGCTTTCTCTCGTGCAAGTATCTAGATCCTACCGAAGTATCTTTGTACTTAAAAATTATTTGTTGTTTCCCTTTGTATTTCACTGGGTGTACATAAATAATAAAATAAATAAATGGATCGTGTTTTGACACACGAGAAAGACCTCAAGGACCACCTTGACGTGCGAAAAGTGCTGATTCTCAGCCTAATTTGAATAAATGGCTTTTGATTTTTTGACTAACTTTCAACGCTTCGTTTCCAGATGAGGTCCGCACCGGCACCTACCGGCAGCTGTTTCATCCGGAACAGCTTATCACTGGCAAGGAGGACGCGGCCAACAACTACGCCAGAGGCCACTACACCATCGGCAAGGAGATCGTCGACGTTGTCCTCGACAGGCTCAGGAAACTCGCCGACCAATGTACTGGACTCCAGGTGAGGACATTATAGCGATTAATTTGATTAACCATGTGATGGTCACTACTATCGAAAATATTATAGTGATCGGGGTAAATAACATAATCGATGTTTTCAACTTTTATCGATTTTGGCGACGGTTTCCGATAGATGAATGATATGTCAATGAATTAACGTTATCTTGCAAGAATTTTGGTAGGCTATAAAAATAATACAAATTTGTGAGATGTCCTTACTTAAGCTTGCTAGACCACAGCTCAGATGTAGGGACCGCATTATGTAATATGAATCCAGTGTCCAGATGTAGGTACTTTTCTTTCTCTTTGTACCTATCCTTCATTAAAGAATTAAGTATATCTTATCTGTATTTATGAACGAAATCAAACCGTTACGTTTCTGTTCAGGGCTTCCTGGTGTTCCACTCATTCGGAGGCGGCACCGGCTCCGGCTTCACGTCACTGCTGATGGAGCGCCTCTCCGTCGACTACGGCAAGAAGTCCAAGCTCGAGTTCTCCATCTACCCTGCACCTCAGGTATTGGCAGCTCTTGAACGCGGTTTGTATGTGGTGATCGCGTTCACTTTCATAAATGAAATCTGCCCATAGACTTGAATTCGAATATAACATAGAAAAGGTACTACTATTTTCCAAATCACTTATTTATACGTCTTAATTAGGTGTCCACCGCAGTAGTGGAGCCCTACAACTCCATCCTGACGACCCACACGACGCTGGAGCACTCGGACTGCGCCTTCATGGTCGACAACGAGGCTATCTACGACATCTGCAGGAGGAACCTCGACATTGAGAGGCCCACCTACACAAACCTCAACAGGCTTATTGGACAGGTAGGTGGAGGGAGACTGTTTATACTTACCTTTACCTTTAGTTTAGCATTGTGATAGATAGATAGATACAATAATTAAAATAGTTTATTTGCATCTTGAAGTAAAAAAAATATAGTTTACAGGAAAATAGGCCTTAACCACAGATATCTATGGCCTTAACCAAGTTAAATGTTAGAGCTGCAGCCAATACCTAACAATAATATCTAAATAAATCTCCTTAATAATACCTAAGAATAATAATAATCTAAAATCTTGTAAATATAGAAAAGGTATGCTTTACTGTAAGTACACCAAAATAAGTTTCAGTTTCGTTGGAGGCCATATAGGTACAGCTAATTGCCCAAGGATATAAAAACAATCGCTAGTAGGTACTTTTTTTTTCAGCAACACGTGCCACTTACTAACGTCTTCTGAATGTTTCATGTCAAGTCTTGAAAATCGTCATATACCTACTGACCTATTTAAAAGATTCACCTGCTGTAACAGTCATTTTTCCAGAACTAGTCGCCTGATACAAATCTTGAAATGGTAATCTATTTATGAATCCCAATCATTTTTTTTTTATTGTTATCTAGCTAACCGTGTTTTGTTTTCTAGATCGTGTCCTCAATAACTGCATCCCTCCGGTTTGATGGCGCGCTGAATGTGGACCTGACGGAGTTCCAGACCAACTTGGTGCCATACCCTCGTATCCATTTCCCTCTCGCCACGTACGCGCCTGTCATCTCTGCGGAGAAGGCCTACCACGAACAGCTCACTGTTGCGGAGATCACCAATGCTTGCTTCGAGCCAGCCAACCAGGTAAAGGACCACTTTTATTCTTCGATCCCTTATCTTCAGCGACACTTTGAGCCGAAGTAAGCCGAATTCATAAGTATGCATTTTGGATGCAGCCTGCATTGTCCAACATTCGCTTCAAAAAGTACTTTCGACCTGGTCCATTTTAAGTTTTACATTATTTTGTTTTTATTCGTTACAGATGGTGAAATGTGACCCCCGTCACGGCAAATACATGGCCTGTTGTATGTTGTACAGGTAATTAAATGTCTTGTAAATAGTTTGATTGAACAAAGGTCATTAAAGTATTATTGTAATACTAAACGTTTCTTTGACAGAGGTGATGTCGTGCCTAAGGACGTGAACGCCGCCATTGCTACCATCAAGACCAAGAGGACCATTCAGTTCGTGGACTGGTGCCCCACAGGATTTAAGGTACCTACGACTTGTTTTTGCAGTTTCAATCTTATTATGGGAAAAAATAATCTGTCTCCTGTGACTTCTATATCTGTAGGTACATACATATTATAAATTAAAGTCGCTTTGCGTGACTGTATGTGCAGACCGCGCAACGGATTGTGGCGGACCATAATTTTGAAAATTTATTCCGGCAGATTTTTGTATAATAGAATAATATACAAATCTCGATGTTTTGTCAAGTCCCGTGCGTCCCGTGTGACCCGTGCGAAGCAGGGGCAGATCGCTAGTTTCTTATAATTTGACCACCTAGCACTATTCAGTCATATTATATGAGCTAGATGTTAACAATGTGTTTGCGTGCAGGTGGGCATCAACTACCAGCCCCCGACCGTGGTCCCCGGAGGTGACTTGGCGAAGGTACAGCGTGCCGTCTGCATGTTGTCCAACACCACTGCTATTGCCGAGGCTTGGGCTAGGTATGTATCTACTTACTTTATGAACAGTGGCTTCATAGAGTTAGGAATGTGTATGCAATTTTACTGCCTTTAATTAAGAGCATATCTCACGGCTATGTTTCGAGCTAAATTGGCTTATACCTCTTAAATTCTTGAACTTCTTATATTTGTTTTACTGTGAAGTTCGGTAGCCGTTGCTTGAGGCCTTTGTCAAGGGTTTTTTTATGAAGTTTTCAAATAATAATTTTAGAACTCGTATTTAAAACCATTCAAAAATATATATTTTTTTACAAAATTCTGGACGTCAATGTACACTCTTTATAACTGACTTTGAACATTCCAGACTGGACCACAAGTTCGACTTGATGTACGCGAAACGCGCCTTCGTCCACTGGTACGTCGGCGAGGGTATGGAAGAGGGTGAGTTCTCCGAGGCTCGCGAGGATCTGGCAGCGCTGGAGAAGGACTACGAAGAGGTCGGAGTGGACTCCACCGAGGGAGAACTTGACGAAGACAATGAGTACTAGAAACCTGAAGGAATGGTCGACTTCAGTCTGGATGTGCGGCGTTTTAGAAGTATTGTCTTGTCATCTTTGTTTAGTCGATTTTTATATTATCTGTTGTATGTTCAGTCTTACTATAAAGTTTGGACTGAAGGACCAGGTGAATATAGCTCTTTTATGGAGATAAGGGCCAACTTTTGATAGAATTTTACCGATACCTTAGGTATTTGATTGGAAATATACTGCTTTTTATCATCTGGTCCTTTTAGTCAGTTAAGCAATACCAACTTTAGTCGATCATAGAGTGTACTCAATCATGGCGTTTTTGTATTCCATCAATATATGTTTTAACTCGATGCCGTCAAAATAAAATAATAAGTTTTATAATAATGTAATACGTAATATAGTATCTAAGAATGTGAGCTTGGTTGAGTGTGAGGTCAGTACAAACTGTTGAGAAAAATAACTTTCAACAAGTTGAAACTTAAGGTTTGAGATACTGTGAGTGTAACAAAATAATTTGCATTTATTAATTTAAAAAAGAATTCGTGATAATCTAACATTCTTGGGAGTTAGATGTATAGTTTATATCATTTATATCGTAAGCTAACTTATTGAGAACTAATTTTATGCTTCGAAAAAGTGCATTTGTGTGTTTGAGAATAATAATTTATTTTTAATGCACAATAAAGATTTTTTTACACATAACGACTTCATTTTATTCTAATTCCGACTACTAAATAAAAGTCTACAATATTACATACATTTTTTATTCATATACAAAACATTATTTTTACAATCACAACTATTAAGTCACAATATCAATATTATAAAATTGCTCAAAATAACAAACAACCGTATAAGACCCTAACCGTATAAAATCCTATAACAATTACATGGTTTCATACTCTAAGACTGATAAATCGTTACAAAAAGATCTTATATAGTTAAATGCCATCACAACTATCAATTTGAACCAACCTGCGCAGATATAGTGGTCAAAACCAATGTAAAAGTACAGCTAACACAAAAGGTTGGTATGCAGACAAGATATTAACATCTTTGCAGGCAATATTGTTCATAATATCGTGCATAATAACTATTTAAACAGAATACTCACTCAAACCAACTAAGTCAATGAATTTAGTACTCATCTCATACATAAAATGCCTAAAGAAGCCGTAATAAGCAGTCTGCATATCTATATTTTTTGTTGACTGTTCAGTCGCTTGTAGCGCCATCTGTTGACCTTTGTCATTACTTTTATAAATACAATGGCTCCTATAATCAATGTTGGAGTAATTTAGGAAATTGTTTTTTGTCAAGCAATTTCTGAAGTTAAGTTACAGAAGTATTTTTTTACGAATACCTAATTTATGAAATTATAAAGGATTCAATAAAATCCAAATGTTGTGCATTCGATTGAGATATAAATAGACATAATTTTGTGAAGCCATTACATTGTGACCTTTTACTATGCATAGTCCGTTAGCTATTTACATAAATACGTTTCTAAAACAAGTGTAAAGTAAAAATAATAAATTCAACTCATTGAGATCTTATTGTTGGAAAATGATCGTTTGTTGAAATGGAAGTAGGAACATTTATTTTCTGAAGTCATTTTCGGCCCTCACAAAATTATTGAAATAGATTTTTTACGCAATTTCAATTGATTTAATGATAATATTTCAGAAACATCAGCGCTGTTTTTGCTGATAAAATAAATAAAATAAAAATGATTTTTTCGCATGATTCAGGCACTGTATATGTTGCCAATGTAAATTAGCTATAAACAAATACTATAAAATATGACTATGATCTCTTCTATTCTATTAACCATGAATTAAATCTAATCACGTTTAACATGATACATACATACATTTATTCACAGAGTAGTTAATAAATGGAGTACTAAGGTGTCAAACGACTACATATTATTATGTGACTGCCCCACATATGATTATGCGACGGAATCGGCGCAGCCGTAACATCACATATTAGCAGAGCTGAGTGTCTGGGGCGAAATTATGTGCGTAAGCGCGATTTGAGTTAATTCTGTGACGCAGAAGACAAGCAATTTTTTTTTAAGGTGTAGTAAGAATTGCAAAAATCATCATTGTTCCGTCGCATGAAATGGTTAATTGTTTTCGCATATAGATCCATAACTCTACTTCTCAGTCACTGAAACAATAACGGATCCAACGGGGCTGGTACGGGCCCTGGGCTCCGAAGCTTTAATACCAGATTCGCAAATTACCAGACTCGCAAAACGCCGGATTCGCCATTTACAAGATACGCAAAATACCAAAAAAAAAACCACAAAAAAATAAGATCTTGTAGTTGAAAACAAATTTTAATTGAAAAGAAAACATTAACTAAAGTAAAGACTAATTGATGTATTGCAAAACTTTTGGTTATGACAGCGACAATAAGCTAGTTTCCTAAAAAAATCTAATTAGTCCGTCAGTTAGATTATCGAAAAAAAATGGGCACGTATTTTTTCTTTTTTCAATCAAACAAAAAATGACAAAGATAAAGCGTGTCAAAATTTGGGAGGGGGGGTCGTGACGTCACGCCATGCTAAAAAGTATAGCAAGGCGTGACGTCACGCGGAACTTTAACGGTCGATATCTTCATAATTTTTATATAATTGATAAAAGAAAAGAAAGAGAGAGAGAGTGAGAGAGAGAGAGAGAGAGAGAAACATGCGCACGCCGCACGGCTTACAACTATAGCAAAAAGTGTCGTTCCAACTTTCGGTCTTCATTTTTCCCGTCTAGCCCCTTTTCGCAACGCGCGATAAGGAACTTCGTTCCAAAAATATGGGTCCAATATTTTTTCTACTACGACTAAATATAATAACAATTTTTTTACCCATGAAACTACCCTATTTGTAGATCCGGATTTATTTTTTAAAACAAAATTATAGCGGTATCCATCAGAGAGTAGTGCAGTTTTCTCTTAATACTTTTTATAATAAATTCCGTTCACTATTCATTTTTATAACTAGCAGAATATGTAATAAATATTTGCTAATTACAACGACTTATTAAGATGCAAGTCGTCAAAAATAAATGTCATCTCATCTATCAACGCAAAACTGACCAGTGCAGTTTATAATTAGTTCACGACCTTTTTTGTAAAACGATCTCATTTTATCTGTATTGTAGTGTCCATGGAGTTTCTTGCCCGTTCTTCTCCATAGGTACCTACTAAGCTTTGGAATGGGCAACTAGCTTCATTTTTCTGACTGACCGACCCCTTGACAATTCAAAAGTGCCTGTAATTGGTTTAATTGAAATAAATAATTTGAGTTTGAGTTTGATCTATCGAAGAAATAGTTGCTAATACAGGATAGTCTATAAACAGAACTTAATTGTTTAGGACTGTACTTTTGGTATTTTGCGTTTCTGGTATTTTGCATATCTGGTATATGGCGCATCCGGTTTTTTGCAAGTCTGGTAATTTGCGAATCTGGTATTTAGCGATTCTGTTATTAAGTTTCGGAGCCGGGCCCTGTACCTATACAGGGTGGCAGGGCCATAGACGCGCGAGTTGTAACCATGGGGTACATGATTCTGAACGCCCCTGCGTTGAAATTTTTCGTCGGTTATTAAACCACCCTGTATAATTGATTCATTCCAATCACGACACAGCAATGCTTCTAAACTACAAAAATATAGATTGAGTATTTGTAACAGTTTTCCCAGAAAACCACTCTCACAAGAATTTTTACTACAACCAACATTTTATCTTGATTTTGACCTATACAAAAATGCACTTCATTTACTCCCTACTCCATACAAACACAGTCATCACAGCAGTCGGTCGCGCCCGAGTCCAGTGGCAGCTAGTCGGGCTTGTGCTTGTGCAGCAGCTCGGTCGGCGTGACGGCGTCGCGCGGGAACCAGCCGCGCGGGCCCCGCGGGGCCTCGCCGTCGCCGACGAGCTTCTCACCGAATAACCAGTGTCTGTGGAGTCAATCAAATAATAAAATGTATTAGTAAAATGTTTATACAATACCTGCCGTAATGTGGGTGTTCTATAGGCACATCATCATCATCATTTCAGCCCAGAATCACCCACTGCTGGGCGTAGGCCTCCCCTTTCTTCCGCCACACTTCCCGGTTCCATCGTCCCTCATCCAGGTGTTTCCCGCGACTCTGACGATATCGTCAACCCAGCGCGCTTTTGGACGGCCCTGGTTTCTTTGGCCTAACCTTGGCCACCATTCGGTCCCAGTTTTACTCCATCGGCCATTTCCTCGTCTAGGTAGATGTCCTGCCAAACTCAACTTGAGGCGCATCGCCCTGTCCCCGAAGTCCTAGGGCCGGTTTTTGATTCATAGTTCAAACTCACCCAACTTTTAAAAATAGTAACTAATGGTTAAATTTTTGCAAAGTGTGCCTTTTGATCAATTTTTAGTTTATCTAATGATATAATATCATTGCTAATGGTTAAACAATTATCATTTAGTTTTTTAAAACTAAATGATAATTGTTTGACTATTAGTGACCATTAGATAAACATTAGATGTGGAATTAGTTAACTTATTGGAAACGAAACTAAGGCACTGTTCACACTCGTGACATATTTTATCGTTGTAAAACTGTCGTTGGTAGCTGATGATATAAATGGTTGGTTTGATATTAACTGGGTCAGATTTCTGAAACGTTGGAGTACCAACAATTATAGTACAGTATATTTATCTTACAAAGCAACCCGCATTTTACTTGTGGTTACCAAGTATACAAACATGTTGTGAATGTGTTTGTAAGCGCACGCGCTCTTTGTACCGTCCGAAACAATGGCAAAGGAAGTATGTCTGTGTGTGCGTTATGTGCTGACAATACTCGTCTTCACGCGCCCATTCACAGCGTGTTTGTACAATTAGTTAACACAAGTAAAGCGCGTGTCGCTTCGTGTGATAAAAATACTATTGTACCTATTGCAACATCAAAAACTCCATTCCAGCTTTTATTCAATACTGTTATCATTTCAATTGATGAACCTTCCTTTATCACCAGCATATTAACATTATACATAGATAACACGTAATTTTGGACGAGTTTTTTTAAAAGTAAGGCCAGTTTTTGAATAAACGTACTGCTCGAAGTGACCTTGTCTGATAACAGTCCCCTAACAAGCGAACAACTATGGAAATTACTTTCAACATTAAAAAGGCCTGTAATCCATGTATAACTTACCGCCTCTGTCTCGTGGCTCTAATAACATCCCCGGGTTGGAGCGGCAGCCTGCTCTCGTCCGTGCAGGGCGCGTGCAGCGCGGCGCGCGGCCGGCTGCACGCGGGCAGCCAGCGGCCCGAGTACTGCTCGGTGGCCGTGTACAGGCGCGAGCGGACGCGCTTGTCTTGTTTCTGGGCTTGTTGCTCACGCTGGGAATGAAATATGGCTTTTATTGATATTTACATAAGGATTAAATTGCAATGATAGATGCAAAATTCAATTGCAAGGATAGAAAAAAAAACCCAACAAATTGTTGACCCTTCGGATTTGCAACAATTAAAAAAAAAAGCCAAAATAGTTCTTTCACTCACCGTAAGATCATACTCCCCGCATCCTTCCCTCAAAGGCCACTTGATGCCATCGTACTTAGCTCCAAACAGCACCAGCTTGATATTATTCTTCCACCCCATATTGTACGGGAACACAAACTCAGGCAGTCCCTGTTCTTCGCGACGGCCCACTGCCTTCTCCATTATCCAGTCTTCAATTGTGGTCTGGTTTCGAAGGATGCCGCGGATCTTTAAAAAAATATGATAATGTAATTCTTTAGTATTAGAATCTTTGTTTTGATCAAGTAAAGTTCAGTTTTCTCGGCAACTGAAATTGTTTTATGACTTTTTTTGTGACCAAATAATGATAGTTGAAATATGCTTTGGGATTAGCAACCTTAATTCCATTACAGTAAAGTACTGTTTCATCGCTTGCTCTAAACTTATTGTATGTCTCTCTCTACAATGCCCGTCGTACTAAAATGAACTTAATATGGATTTTAACAAAGTTGATATTTGTACATTTTTTTTTACTTTGAATTTTATGTGTCCATTGGCATTCTAGATATGTGATCATGGATTTTGAAACGTCGTCTAGTGTCTGAAAATGTAACAAGCTGCGTGTTGATCAATGCTCATTCCTTCTCTTTATAAAGAGGCCTTTATTTAATATATTGGAAGCTAGCACTTACTTGTAAGTATAACAGGACTCCTACAGCTAACACGACGCCGACTGCCATGCCGATGGCGAGTAGCGTCAGCAGCAGCGTGGTGAGCGTGAGGTAGATCATCGGCTCGCGGCCGGTGCCGTTCATTACGTACCACACGCGGTTTATAGCGTGGTACATGCAGATTGATAGCACCTGGAAATATGCAACAGTTATGGCTTGGCTAAAAAAAGTAGAATTAGTGGCATCACTGTTGCGAAGTTTTTGGATTAATTTGTTTTTTGAAAGACTTACAACGGAAGCATGGAAGCAGCCCAGTACGGCCGAAACGAGGAACATGGTGAAGTAGCCGTGGTTGTTGTGGCCCACGCAGCAGTTGATCCATGGACAGTGGTGGTCCATCTTCTTTACACAGTAGCCACCTGAGGACATTCGTTACAAAGCTCATTGACAAATACTTGATATTTATTCAAAGTTCTTTGCAAACAAAGACTGGATGTCGGAACTTATCCCACGGGAATGTGTTACCGGTACATAAAACTTTCGTCAAAATCGGTCCAGCTGTTACGTTCTACTTCATTCATCTTTTATACCCTGTTTTTGTCCAGACGGTAAAAAAAGTCAGCCAGTATATTGTAATTATTACAACAAACCAGAGATAGTGTTAAATAATTATAGGGAACAGATCTGTACGGCTAGAATATTTTGTCTGTCCCTGGCTTGTGACTTTTGTAGGATCGAATCTGTATTGTAAGTAATCTGTGGTATTGGGTAAAATAATGAGGCTTGGCTTGTCCAGGGAAACATAAACAAATGACAAATCATGGGGTCTAAACTTTCAATGAAGTAGGTACTCAAAATTGTTTCCAACAATTAAAATAATTACATTTTCTACAGTGGTGTGACCTCGGTGCTTTGAATCCCTTACAAACTGTGCAGAATTGTAAGTTATGTGTGTCCTCTTCTTTTTCCTGAAAATAATATCAAGAATTTTTATTAAAATAGATCTACTAAAGATTATTTTGCCTAAAAAAATTGCTAGTGATTCTGACTTGACTGCCATATTTCAATCATTCAAACTCAAATCCTTAAGGCACTCCCTAACTGGGAGCAATGGCCTGTAATATAACAATTCAATATTCCACTGTAAGGACTGGAGCTTCACAAACAGTCTGCTCAGGCCGTCAACTTCAAGGTAATGTAGAGAGACAAAGACACCTGCCATGTTTTGTCTCTGTATCACTTTGTTGTTCACCAAGTTGACTGGTAGAAAATGCCGCAGGCATTTTTATTTTACTTGTGCATAAAGTTTTAATAAACAATTGGATAGGTTAATAAATACATATAATTATATAGGTAGAAGTAACAAGGCTAGGTTGTGAGTAAAGGTTACATTACAGGCGAAAGCTCCCAGTGAGGAAGCACCTATAGACTAAAAAAATAAATTTGTTTTTTACTTTTTCTCTAGTCACACTCACAGGTTTCCATCCTAGGGGAACGAAACCCGGTCCCTCAAGTAGTGACTGCATGAAGTAATACAAAGTGGATGCTGCCAATGCAAGGAAGACTGCTGCATGAAGAGCTGCGGCCAACGAGGTGTGTGGCGGCCACCACATGCCCAGCAGGTGGACCATCGCCCATGTTACTAGCTTTATTATACCTGAAACAATTAATAAAATTGTACTTGGAATAAAATACACATAGTACAAGCAAGTCACAATAATCTATAGCTGTATCCTATCCTAGCCAGAGGAACTTTTTCCATGAAATCAAAAAAGGCATTGAATGAGTGAAATTCTTTTGTATATCTCTCTATGTTCTTTTGTTACAAATGGACAAGCACACAGAGAGATGTTTTTTTTTTCATGATACAATGTAAGGAAAAATTGTTGAAATGAGTCCAATTGGCACACACACACTGAATATTCGGTAATTTAACCATAATCAAATTAGTATCTTTTGCAACTTTGTAAATCTTTGCTTTGTTTTATGAAATTATAATTGCGTGAATACATATGGTTTAAACTCAAAAAAAATTTTAATATAAAGTTTGATGGTTTGAGTTTTGAGTGAAGTTAAATCAATTAAAATTAAAAGGTAACAGGAAAAGGGCATGTCATCTCTACAAGATACAAGGATTGTTTAAGTAGATTAAATTACTTTGTTACGTTGTTTTATAGCACACTGTGAATGTTGAGCATTCTTTTCTTTACTACATTCAAACTAAACTTACAATAATTGACAATTGTTACGAAAATAAAGACATCGACCATAAAAAATCTGATTAAAAAGCTATCTGTTGGCTGAGCTTGCTTTCAATGAAAGTATTTATATCATTGTAACACAGTGGTTTAATAAAGTAGTTTACATTTTATGATGAATATAAAATTAAACTCGTCTTTAATAAATAAGATGACATAACAGAACAGTTGCTAGGCAACAACAACATAAGAAGATTATTCCTAGAACATTGCATTAAAACCTTCATGGTTCAACACCCCCACTTAATCCACTATGTTGTGTGCAGAACACATGTTTCTGCTTACCAACTCCCTTAGTTATCATATCAGCAGGCATAAGGGTAGTCTCACAATATTCAACACAAATAACCCTTTGCTCTGCTAGCTCTCTAACGAAATGATATCTTATATTTATATGTTTGGAACGTTTTCCAATAGCGGGAGAATAAACTAGCTTACTGGCACTTTGGCTATCACTAAAAATAGTAACAGTAGTGTTATAGCCAGTCAGTTCAGAATATAATCCGTTAACTGATATCACTTCCTTAGCGGCCTCACAGATTGCGATGTACTCAGCTTCAGCAGTACTTAATGAAACACAACGCTGTTTCGAGGACTGCCAAGACACCGCAGCACCACCGAAAATAAGGGAATAACCAGAGAAAGATTTCCCATCAGGCCCATTTCCCCAATCTGCTTCTGCATAGGCAACCAAAGGCTTATTACATTTCTTGTAACACAGCGATAGATCCGCTGTCCCCTTTAAATACCTAAGCACACGTTTCAGTGCCGCCATGTGAGTAGAATCGTTGCAGGTATTAAATTGACTCAGCATCGTAACTGCATACGATATATCAGGTCTTGTACAACATGCCAGGTATATTAGTGAACCGATAATTTCCTGATATCGACTGTTGTCGTTCTTTTCACCAGATTTCAGGCGAAGGTTCACTTCAACTGGCGTACTAACTTGTTTGCAGTCCGACATTCCATATTTCTCTAAGATTTTTGAAATGTAATTCTTTTGAGATAAGTGGATTTCACTAGCACTTTTCCGCTCAATCCGGACTCCAAGACATTCTCTTGCCTCACCCAAATCCTTTATTTTGAAGGATCTGGCAATCTGAAGTTTCACCGTCCTGGCTTCTACAGCTCTATTTGTAAATATATAAAAATCATCCACGTACAGAGCTATTACAGTGAAAATTTCATTATGAATCTTTGTGTAGACACACTGGTCATATTTAGACCTAGAAAAACCCATCTTTATTATATCGATACTGGAAATATGAAATAACGTAAGGGACATTTTGTCGAAAATGAGTTATATATATCGTTGGATTCGGAATTTTTTGCTCTATCGATTGGTATATTTAAAATCTCGATATCTTAAAAAAAATGTCCTTTACATCACATATTTTCCGTAGGCCTAGACCATTTTTTTTCTAGAAACTGGCTGTATATGACATATAAATTAATATTTTTATAAAAACTAATGTAAGTCTCTTTACTCACAGTATTTGGTATTTACATTAAATCAAAATCGAGTACATTTCACAAAAAACTGATTGTTTGGGGACCTTCCCAGTGGCCATCATTTATGGAATCAGCCAGAAAAAGACCTCATGCTTATCGAGTGAATGTGTTAGGACATCAGGATTTCTTTGATTTCAATGATTTTGCTGAATCAGTTTTACTTCTGCTACTCTCAAAAACAAAGACCTGCATTTCAAGAAAATTCGAATATGTACATTTCAAAAATCGAACTTAAAGATAGTGGAAGTAAAATAGACGATGTTAGAGGATGGCACAACTCACAAAATAGAACTCTACAAAGAAATGCAAACTGGAAGAAGGACAGTGAAGGGTAAAGGGAAGGGCAAGGGCCTTGCAAAGAATGATCAATCCGAATTAGAAAGTACCAGAAATCGCTGTGCCCAGTAGCATAGACAGCTTACCATTTCTGTATAAGGAAAGACTGCCAATTTCAGTTCCAAAGTTTAAAGATCTCAAAAAATTATGTGACAATGGTATAATTCCAAATAGGTTTCACAATGAATATTTGAATCTTCCTAATAAGAGTATAATTAAAGATAGGCTCAATGACACTGACAATGATGAGACTGACAAAGATAATGACTAATTTTTGAGACTTTTTCTTTATCTGTAGGCTTTCTATTAAGGAAGAAGTTAATTTGTTTTTTTATGTTTAATGATTACTATTTACATATGAAGAATGATTTGTTTATTTTTTTGTGAATTTTATTTTTCTTTTGGGACAATGAGTATAATTTTAGTAAGCCAAAATAGCTATTTTTTATTGTGATTTAATACAGAATTTAATAATGTTATACTTAACATAATTTATGAAAGTACCTAAATTGCGTTTAAAAAAGAGGATTAGTGAGCCCAAATAAAAGTTTTGATCTATTTTATTCATTTATTTTTTATCAATATGAGTCAGCAAGTAGTTTTAAACTGTATGGCATAGGCATAGTAGGTCACGAATGTATAAAATTCTATTTTTTATATTTGTTAACAGCATTAACAATATAGAGTGTACCATTAAGAGACCTTTACTTTGAAAAACTCTAAATGTTTATTTCCTTAAGTGTCCCATACATCAATGCCGTTTATTTACATCTAAAATTTTGTAAACGTATATCACTCGTATTCATTATTATTTAACGTAAGGGACATGCTATCTTTGAAACTGTAGGCTTTATTGAGTTTTTACTATTTTAGCTTCAAAGAATGAAGAAATCTAAGAAACTTTGTCCTAGACACTTTTTACATAAAACATATAGGTAGTTAAAAAATTATAGCCAGTTTTGTAAGAAAAATATCTTATTTTTGCTCTCCTGAAAACCTTAGTTTTGTCCCTTACGTTATTTCATATTTCCAGTATCGATATGGTCATGAATCTTTTGGTTCCAACACCTGGCAGCTTGTTTCAGGCCATATATGGCTTTCTTCAATTTGCAAACCTTGCCTTCACTCCCCTCTTGAACAAAAGATTGCGGCTGTTCAATATAAATTTCTTCAGGCAGATCTCCATTTAGAAAAGCGGTGGTAACGTCAACATGATGAACGTTCAGGTTCTTCTCAACTGCCAGTGCTAGTAGAAGACGAATCGACGACATTTTGACTACCGGTGCAAATGTTTCAAAATAGTCTTCACCAGGTTTTTGCGAATAACCCTTAGCAACCAGCCTGGCCTTATGGCGCTGGGTGCTGCCATCCGCTCCAATCTTTAGCTTGAAAACCCATTTTGTTTTAATAACATTAGCGTCTAACGGTCGATCAACTAATTCCCAGGTTCCATTCACCTTCAAGGAATTGAACTCGTCCTTCATCGCTTCCACCCAAAACTTCTTGTCAGAACGCTCCATAGCATCCTTAACAGAAATAGGATCAGGATCTTCTGACACATGGAAATTATACACCATGTCTTTTTCCCGCTTCGGAACCCTATTTCGAGCAGGGTAACGTCTCGAACTTTGCAAGTCTTCTGCCACAGGAAGCTCTAAGTCAACAGAATCTGAACTTTGCAAATTCTCAACGTCAAAAGAGTCATAAAAATTCTCTCCAGAATCCGATCTCGTCAGTGAACTAGCCCTCGCTGTACTAGATCAAAATCAAAAGTCATTTATTCAAATTAGGCTGAGAATCAGCACTTTTCGAACGTCAAAATTACAAAAGACAGTCCCCCAAAAACGCCCGCCCTTCAGATGCACTTCCAGATTCTTCTTCATTCGAACTAGCCACCGGAACCCCCACTGCAACAGGACCAGCAATCCTTGGTACCTCTGGTTGAGTAGTGGAACGACTAACTCCTGGAATGTCATACTGTAAATCTATGACCACAGCATCCTTATTAGAAACAGGAACAGCAGCTTCTTGTTTTTCTTTAATAATCATAGGAACATTTTCCATAAAAGTAGCATCTCGAGCGATGACAATCTTCGTTGGATCATCCTTCAAATTTATAAATCGGTACGCCTTCGAATTGGTCGAATACCCAGTCATTATCATTTGAATCGTTTTAGGATCAAACTTCTTGCGACTATGATCCTTTACCAGAACCTGAGCTCTACATCCGAATATTTTCAGATTCGATAGATCGACTCTCTCTCCTGTAAAAACCTCCTCTGGAACTTTATCCTTAAGGGCCATTGTTGGAGATCGGTTCTTCAGGTACACGGCACAACCAACAGCTTCACCCCAGAATCTCTTGTCCAAACCAGCCTCATGCACCATACATCTAGCCTTCTCAGTTATTGTGCGGATTGTTCTCTCCGCCACTCCATTCTGTTGAGGAGTGTAAGGTACTGATCTCTGGTGTTGGATCCCATGTTTCTTCAGGAAACCTTGAAATTCTCCATGGGTATATTCAGTGCCATTATCGCTACGAAATTTCTTTATTTTCTTTCCCGTCTGATTTTCAACTAGTGCCTTGAATTCCATGAATTTAGCGAAAACTTCGGTCTTGGATTTCAACAAATAGCCAAATGTTTTTCGGCTGAAGTCATCCACAAAAATCAGGTAGTACCTGTTACCTCCCCAGGACTCCACTTCCATAGGGCCCGCTAAATCCGAATGCACGAGTTCAAGTAAGTCTTTTGCTCTCTTACTTTTACCTTTTGGAAACATTTTGACGCACTCCTTCCCTTTACAGCAACTTTCACAAGGTTCCATGCTCACCTCTTTAAAAGTCAGACCATCTGCCAAACTTTTTAACTTCACCATCAGAGCTCCACTCAGGTGACCTAGTCTTCTGTGCCACAAATCAAAACTAGCACGAGAAGATTCTTCTGGAGGACACGTCAGAACCATTGCTGCTTCTTTCCCTAAAACATATAACCCCTGTTTCAGTGGTGCTGTCAATACTGGCTTTCCAATTACTTTTACCTTGTAATCCTTTTGGTAAACTTTACAACAAGTCTCATCAAAAACAACAGTGCAACCCTTAGCACACATTTTGCTAACCGACAGCAAGTTTGTCGTCAAACCTGGAAGCATAAGTACATCTTCGAACCTCACAGAGCGCTCCATGACATACACATCCCCTTGTTCACTAGATACAATTTTATTATTGTTTGCGGTCGTCACTAGCTTAGAACTGGTGGACTGTCTATCTTCTAGAATATGCACGTCAGACGTCATGTGTGATGTAGCTCCGGAATCTACAACCCAATGGCCCTCACCAACCGTCATAGATAGAGCGGCCATTAGACCCGAGGTCTCTTTACTGCCTTTGTTGTCTTCAGACTTGTTTCCTGTTTTACGACGTTGACACTGCCATTTATAATGCCCTTTCTTCTTACAGAAGTGGCATATAACTCCCTTTTTGGAGTTTGACATCAGTGCCGTTGCCGTGTCATCTTCTGCTGTGTTCATTGAGCTGCTTTTCCTCAAGCTTTCTTTGAGCAACGCTGCCTGCACGGACTCTGTTGTAATCTTCATGCTTGAATGCTCCAATGTCATCACCAGAGGATTGTATGCATCAGTTAAACCGGCCAACATAATGATCCCAAGAAATTCATCATCCAGACCTGCCTTTATGCTAAGTAATGACTGGTTGGTTGACAGGATGTCATTGAGATATTCCTCCATTGACGAAAACATTGTCAATTTGGCGTTGAATAATTTCCGCAACAGATACAGCCGTCGCAGTAACCCGCCATCAGCATAAGATTTTTGCAACGCTTGCCAAGTATCTCTCGCTGTCTTGAGATGCATGATCATAGGATAAATATTTTGCTTGCACATGAGGCAGATCTTACTCCGTGCTTTGGCATCCTTTCTTTTAGCCTCCGCAGAGTCTGCCACAAAATCATCATTCACACACTCCCATAGATCAAGGTCGGTCAGGAACATTTCCATGGCAAAAGCCCATGTACCATAATTGGCTTGGCCTGCCAATCTCTCAACACTTTTTACAACAGCTTGTTCCATATTCGAAATTGAGATACTCCTTTTATTTTGCTCAGATATTACACCAGATCACGTCTGGGCCCATAACCTATTGGCTGAGCTTGCTTTCAATGAAAGTATTTATATCATTGTAACACAGTGGTTTAATAAAGTAGTTTACATTTTATGATGAATATAAAATTAAACTCGTCTTTAATAAATAAGATGACATAACAGAACAGTTGCTAGGCAACAACAACATAAGAAGATTATTCCTAGAACATTGCATTAAAACCTTCATGGTTCAACACTATCATTATGACAGACATCCGTAGCAACAGGAACAGACTGTTTACATTCGTGTGTCTTCCTTCACGTACATTCACAAGTTACCGGTATACGAAAGTAGATGTTATTATTGCACGTAACTTATTCAGTTTTAAGAAGTATCAGGTATTTCTCAAGTACGTTTAGATTTAGATTTTGCAATTAAATAGTGTAAAACTCACATAAAACCGATAATGGACCCCAATGGAACAATCTGCGGAAGGGCGTTGATGCCATTTAGTTGAGGTTACCGACTACTTATGTTCTATAAAAAATGTAAAACTAACATCAAATTAACACATAATAAACTTCTTTATTATATTATTTTCATATAACAAACGTAATATTTTATTATTTACGATTTCCGCAACGCTTTGTTAACGTTCGATAAATGACAATGATGACTGACAATGACATTGACATTTGATGACTTTGACAGTTGACTTTTTTGTATAGACATTTACGTTTACGTTTTGAAACAATTATAATTTTTAAATAATTAAATAGGTGGAAAAATATACAAACCTAGAACTAGACTTATGGTTCTATATTTGCTGCTTACTATAATAGCTGTTAACTCAAAACCAAATGAATAATTTAGGTATTGTTCTGGATAGTGTATTGTCGGAAACAATATTAGACAAAACTTTAAAGCATACCACACCACCAAAAACCACTGCCACAGAACACTATTACTCGCCTAACCCTTCGGGGAATAATCTATGTTCGGGGAATACAGACGTGTTGTTAGGCTAAGTTGTCTAGATTTTGGCGAACCATGGGAATTTAGAAATTCTAAACGAAATGAAAGCCGTCTCAACAAACGCACTAAAACCTATTGAATGTGATATCATCACCACGGCAAAATTCAAATGTTTATTCAGCAAATTAAAACAAAATGATATTAGAGTGATACTTTATAGTTTAACTCAATAAAACCATACAAAACATAAAAAGATTTAAAAAAATAGGATACTAGGTCTAAGAAAAATTCAAAAAAATATTTTATAGCATGCTGCGTAAGTAGGTATGTTACAATGTTGCCACGGCAGAGAAAGTTGCAACTTTTGGTAGATTTATGATTTCCTACAGTTCTCATTCAACATCATTTAATATCTTTTGTAAATGTAGCTTTCAGTCATAGATTAATATCTTTCAGTTAGACTCTGAGTGGTTGTAAATAAGTTGTTCAGTTGTCAAAGCTGCCATAATTTGCGCTCAAAAAAGCAAAGAAGATTAGGACAGTTTTTTTATAACAACATCGGCTACCACGTCACGCAGGCAGTTGTCACATCGCGATATTTTTGTGACTCAAGGGTGTGTGCATTCTTTATGTGTGTTGTTCTACTTATGTGGATTATTAGGTGATATTCTTCTTTTTACCGGGTAAGTTAATGTTTAAACATATTTTTTGTATGCACCCAAAACCCCACTTTCATTTTCCGGGGTAACATTCCGAATTTTTATCTAACGTTTTTCTGAGCTCAGCCGACTGCCCGGTGACTACAATTTTATTGTCATCGTTCGATTATGATTATTTTGTGTGAAAATGTATAGAATGGCACTGAATAGAGCGAATAATGAACGTTCTGCGTGCATACAAGTAGGCGTTCAGTCACAATTTCATATGTAATGTCACGCGGCAGAGGACCCGTCAGCGGCGGTGGAAACGTACGTGAACAAAATTATCGTTACATGTATTCTGTCTCGTTGCAGATTGTGATCCCAAACCGCCAACATGCCGAAATCGGTGAGTACTCGTGTTTACGTTGATTTGTTTATGAGTTAGTTACTGTATGCTAAGCTGTACAGTTTGTGTCTGTCGTGGGTACGTTAGCCCACTGATTTCACCATCGCAATGTGATCAGACGACACATGTATGACGCTGTATAAGCTTTGAGAAGACATTTTTCATACAAAATTGACTTTCTACATTGATAACAGTGTGAAAATGTTCAACAAATAATATCAGTTCAAACATTTGGGCAAAAACTGTTGTCATAGCATAAATGTGTAACTCTTGATTGAATTGAGGTGACATTATGAATATTTATGATATATCTCTTTAGAAAAGTAAAAGTACTTGTCTAGTGTATGGGTAATCTTGTTTAAAATTGTGATAACACCTAGTACATTTTGGTTGCTTGAGTTTTGTTGAAATCTTAATGTTATCCAATAAGAAAGAGTTGTAGATTATAAGGACATACCTAGGAGGTAACTGTATTAACATCATTACTCAAATAAAATTACAATTATGAAACATAATATGCAAACATAAAAAATATTTTATGTCAATTTTATAGACTTTCAATATAAGCCTTTAGATGCCTTAGATATTCAACAATAGAAAATTATAATAAAATAACATATAAAAGTGCACTTTATTTGAATTGGTATGATTCATTATTATAGCTTGCTTGTATCTACCATCAAAAAAGTATTTTTTTCAGAAAGAAAGAATGTTTAAGATGTTATCACCTTGAAAAAGCTAATGAATTTGTGATAGATGGAAGTGTGTCAATTTCTATCTGTTCATTCCATTTGATTTTGTGTTAAAAATAATGCAATCACATATTTTAAGTATTTGTTTGTGTTATTGAGTATCACACTACTTCTGGTCTCATAAACACTGACAATGTTTAGAAAAGCTTTTAAACATGATTCAGATTCATTTTTTTTGTTTGCCATACATGACTGATGAGTTTAAATGATTCATTCATACAAGTACATACTCTGTACAACTAACATAAAATTCTTTACATTTTTCATAGTTGTAAATGATTGTAAAAAAGTGCAAGTGTTGATAATTTTCAAACGCTACTACTGATATGATCAAACCTCATTTAAACTAATTGAGAAATAAATTCATTTTAACTATATACATATATAATAGGCAAACATTGAACTTTTAAATTTGGAACTGTGACTCAAGCTATAAAAAATAAAGCATTGGTTTAAAAAAATGAGATGGTAGAGGCTTTTATGATTCAGCCTCAATTTTGTAATGAGTTTACTATGACATTGACTCTGTTATCACCACATCCTGGTTGACACTGAGTGATTACACTCTTCATTTCAAGGCCCATGGATACATTATTATAGATGATTATTTAAATTTTTAATTTCATTCAAACACAAAATTAGATAAGTATTTTCAATCAAAATAATGAATTTATGTAAACCATTTTTTTTTGTGTTGTGATGTCTTTGTTATCACCATCCATCTATTTTTGTTTTACAGATTATTCATTTATTATTACTATGTGAATGACCAAACAAATATTAACCCTGTTTCTGTATCCATTTATTTTTCCAGATACTGGGTTATATAAGCAACGCGCTTGATTTAGGCGCGAATGATAATGCCTTGGTTAGTTCACATTTTTGCGTTTGGTTTTCCCTTTTTAAAGTTTTCTTTTTAACGTGTAAGTACTTAATTATTTTGTTTGCAACCCTGTGTGGTTTGGTTTATTTTTCCTAATTAGATTATTTATGAGGCAGTGGTGATTTATTTAAAATAATTGTAGTACAGTATTTTGTCCATTTTTTTAATTAGAAAAGGTATGGCTAGTTTAAAAAAAAATCAAGATAAATACATGCATGCCTTAAAATAGATTTCCTAATAGTAATATACACAATATAGCCCCAGGTTCAGTGAAATAGAAACCTTGTAAAGTCACCTCCACCATTCCTTCGACCCAAGTTACTATGGAGTATGGCTATTAAAATGTAATGTAGTTATGTATATGAAGTAAATTCCATTAGCATGATTGCATTCTAGTTTGCTCTCCTTGGTTTTTGTTGTGTGTGTGAAACATTCTAGGCGACTTGTGGAAACCTACTTTGGTTTATAGATTTTTTTATGTTATAATCATCCAGCTTCTGAAGGCTAATTAACATTAAAATTAGCTGACAGACTGTTAAATTTATGGGAAGTGAGTGAAATTTTGATTTAACATAATCAGCCTATAATGTTCCCACTGCTGGGACACAGGCCTCCTCTCTGTGAGAGGAATTGGGCCGTAATCCACAACATGGGCACAGTGCCGGTTGGTGGATTTCACATGCCTGCAAGTTTTTGGTTCTACGATATGCCGGTTTCCTCACAATGTTTCCCTTTACTGTTTTGAGAGCAATTTTGATTGTTTGATGTTATTTCAGTCAGCCAATCACAGTAGTCTACATGAGCTTGAGTTTGACAGTCTGTTAACTAATTTTTGTGTAGATAGATAAAGCTTATAAGAAACAGGGTATTAGACTTGTGTATTAAATACTCCATAAAGTAAAAGATCACGAAATGTGGTCTTGGATGTCTTCATAATAATTGCTGTAGACATGAACCAATTAATTACTCATTCAGTAATTTAGTGGTCTGTGTCCGTAGTTATCATTACTAAATGTGTCTGTCTTTATCAGTAGTGTGAATGGAATAGTAATTTTATGCATGATGTGTAAGTTTTGTTTGACGTCCATATTAATGATTGATCAATATTCCGTTAGCAGATTACAAAAAAACTTTGCAACATTTGTTACAAACTTTCCTTTCTGTAACAAACTTGTTCCATTTTGTGCCCGGTTGATGGCATTAGGCTGACCTCGCCCCCTTTTACATAGTTCATAATCTTAACAATAACTGGCGAAATGTGCGTGTGCTTTAGGTACACCTCTAACCACTAACCGAAAATAATTCGTGGTGTTATGTTTATGTTGTTCCATTTATAACTAAACTTGGTCTATTTTGTCACAAAACTTGTTTCATTTTAAAAACTAAAAGAAATTCAAGTTAGTTTGTGTCACGAAGGGTGTTGCCAGTCGTACATATTTATAACAAGTGATATAATGTAAGTAAGAGAAGCCTAGCTCAAGTGTGTCATAGGAAGGAAGCGGGAAAGTGGGGCGCGCGTTATCTGGTTAGCGGACGATGGCCGGTGCACCCGCGACACATACCACGGCCCATGCTATGTACCTACCTGTTAGCTGAGCTGAGTTAGAACCATCCAACTAACATGGAGATTGTTTACGGTACAATACTAACAAAATGGCAAAAGGCTAACCAATGTGGATTTATCTTCTTTTCGAATCATTCGTGGCCACGTTAATCGCGGCATCAGTGCCATTTTTGTCATCCGAAGTGCTGGTGTAGGGACGCTTTGGGCACTCAAACAACTGGCCCATTGTGGATTCGTGGCATTCTGGCCAGGAGCACCGTGCTCGCACTGGGTGTCGGAGGGATCTATCTAAAACTCCCCAGCTTGCTAAATAGACACACCCACCCACACCTCTGTCTAACCCTTCGAGCAATACAGGCGTGATGTAACGTTCTGTGTGTACGTTGCTGACAACGTTTATTGAATGGCTCTCGATAAGCTAACTCCGCCCGCGATTCCTTTCCGCCGATTACGAGTTTACGACATAAGTAAATATAGTTTCATGTGAGTTGGTGCATGTAGGATCAACATTTCAGCAACCCAACTGATTTGTCCGAACCGAACATGTTATTCTGGCCTCACGTCCGGACTGTCCGGATTTTTGGAATAAAGGGGATTTTTTCACAAAGATGTAAATTAAAATCTATATTGTCTGGACTTGTTTACAATGTCCTTATTTTTGTCAGGTTCTACTATTTGCAAGTGATTTTAGCCTCTTTATTGGCCTTTTTATATTACTTATAATAGTAACTACAGTTTAGTATGAACCGATAAGGTTACGTTAGCCAGATCACTGAAGATGTGAAGTGGAGCGTGTTATCTTGTTGGCTGAAAGCGGGCGATGAACCCAAGAAACGGGTGAAATGTTTGCATTGCTTAAAAGCGGCCCGAGAGTCAAGTTAAAAAAAAAGCGAAAATTAAAATATCGGATTCAATTAATTAACTGAAAATGTAATCGATTCAATGGTGTTCAAAGACATGAAGCCAACTACAGGCAATTAAGACATACCAACGCTGTCTCTGGAACCTGAGGTTAGGAAAGTATCTGCAACCCCTTGGTATTGCCGGGTATACCACAGAATAGATAATAGTACCTACTGATGGTGATACGAAACGAAACACACAGCCAATTGTGGAACTCTGCCAGAAAGAAAGAAAAAAGTTTATTTGGACACAGTTCGTGAAACACAAAATACAAAATTAATAAAATAAAAAATAATGTTTCAGACAACAATAGTGTGTGCCTCACGGCTGCGCCAAAAAGGCAGCGTTTATGTTCTCACATTTAACCTGTCAGCCTTCAAAGCTAGAGAGAACAGGCATCTTCTGATGAGGTCTATGATGGCACGGGCGAGTGCCATCATAGACCTCATCACTTTCCATCAGCCGTGATCGAGAACAAGAGCAGGCCCATTCCGCAATAAAAAAAAATACTAAAGGAAATTTTGTTATTTTTGACATAACAGTATTTGTTGCTGTGTCATAATCATAACTAAAGTAAACAATACTTTAAGCTCTATAATTAGCAACATGAACAATCAGTTGGGGAAAAAATATTCTGTTTCCTTTAGCGTAATGGTCTACATTGTACGGGATTTCAGGAAAATATGTCAGTCGTCCTCGGCCCTGGAACGCAGAAACAATTCCCGGTCCGATATTATTTTATTCTCGAGATATTATTATCTATGTTTTTAATGTGTTCCCGAGTTCGTTAAATATTACCCTGTTTTGATAATAAAATGTGAAAAGGTGTCGAAATTCAGTGCTAATTTGAAATAATCAAGTGTCCATATTATAAAGTTTCTGAAGTTCTGTGAGAAAGGAAGGCTCACCAATTCCAACAATGTCTACGTATCGTGTCGATAAAAAAAGCAACAGCAAGGTGTCACCAAATGTGAGTGTGCTCATTATTTCTATTTCAACAACATTTTATCGAAAAATGAAAAATAATGAATGTATGTAGGTAGTTAAAAATATATAATCCAATAACCAGATTACATTTACGTTAAAAATCGAAAACTTTACCGAACAATATATAAGTAGCTACTTAATAAATATTTTAAATGTTAAAAAATAACATCGACGTAGTAGGATCTGGGTTGGTAGAGAGAGACGTCAAGTTTCACCTAAAATGTTTCATATTTATGTAGGTATACATATTTCATTTAAATGCCTGTTTACACAAACCATTAAAATAAAAGACACATTAAAACGGGAAAACTGTAAAATATTTATTGAACTCTAAACTACCATAATGGATTGTGGTTGAGGAACCAATCATAGTTACATACTAATTAGGTACCTAGGCTAAGCATTATGAACCCATTCCCTGTCCTATGAATCACATATGATTCAGGTAGACATGCTTAATAGAATACTGACCTATTAGAGCTTGAGTCAAAGTTATGATTCCTGCTTTTTGCACTGATCTATGATTTTTTAAAGCAGGTAATATAATATTTAATTGTTCATTACATATTTATTATATTGGATAATAAGCTGGCTAGAGCCCCATTGCAGAAGATTAAACGGCGATTTCCCAGAAATCTACTTTTTTGGGTTAAACCAGTATTTTATATTGGGGACAGTTTGGGGACAGTGAAAGTATTAATATTATGATACCAAATAAAGTCATTTATTAGTATGCAAACATTGGTAATTAGTATACTTATAAATGTTTTTACCTATACCAAGTTATGATTTAGTTTGATTTATTTTGTTCATTAATTATTAATTAAATATGGCACAAATCCTAATTTATTGTGACAAAAAAGCTGCTGCTTTGTTGCCCTCTATGAATATTTACGTAAGTGTTAATTAGCTCTTAATTAACACCTAGCAAAGGAGTGCTTAACTTGTATACCAAGAATAGACACGTAAGTAATATGAAATAATTTAAACGATGGGGGAGCCAATTGAACCTTAGCGCACTGGTGAACTTAGGCACTTACATAACAAAGTATACAAACACAGGTGGTTAAAATTAGCTAGATAAAGATAATCAGGGTTCTTATACTTTTATCACTTGTATAGACGAATGGAATATTTGCATACTAAACTACTTACATATATGGCGTTTAATTGAGTTCAGCACAATTATAAACACGCGCCTTGCACTACACGTAATGTCGTAAGTAGACTCATCGATTGGATCACTATTCAATTTATATGCGAGGAAAAAAAGTAGCGAAACTGTAGGCGGTATGAGCAAGGTGTGTGTGAGGTGAGCGCGTGCGGCGGCCTTGAGCTCGGGGCGCGCGCGCATCCCCGCGGCGACCGCGACCGTTCAGTTCAAACTTTACCGCCGCGTCCGACAGACGCGGCTCATGTGCTTTACCACAGGATCTTATAAACAACCTTGTGTTTGTGACATTACCCAGTGCGTGTGACCATAAAATCAGCCACCATGGTTGCCGGCGGCAAACAGGTCAGTTACATAACCAAAGGACGACTACGATCACGACAGATGACGTCTGAAGTACTTTTTGCAAAGACCGCAAAAACCGCAGAGAGAATCTTCTAGTGCTTATTACAATTCAAAATCCTTCGAGTCCTCCTTTAAACTAGTTTCTCAATACATCTTTCAAAGTCCTAGGTAGGAGGATTCCCCTTAACTTAGGTAAGTTAAGGGGAATCTGTCCAGGTGCCTTAGTCACCTGTTGTGCATATTTAAGTAGCACCTCACACAATTGGACGTGTGCGTCACAGCTTATTACGATCACAAAAAGTGTGAAGTCAGCATAGCAACAGATGACGGAGCCACCTTGGCGAACGTTTCGTCAAAGGAATAAATTACATTAGTGTACAGATCTCCGAGAATTATGTTGACTGAAATCATAAGTTACGGTGATGTCATCGCAACGTAAACCCGCAAACTCCAAGATGGAGTCGGTCATGGCTTTATTATTTATTTTGCATCATGCAAACGGTCGTAACCGTCTTTTGTTCCCCATCCCTGTCCCCCCTGCGTATCGGAGCGAGATAGTAATCACTTTCCTGTTTCGCCAAGGGTCTGGTGCTCTCGCTTTCGATGGGATCTTTTGTCTTGAATCAACTTCCAAGTTCGTGATGAAAAAATCTAACATTGTACTCTCGAATGTTTTTATCGATCTAGCTCGCTTATGACTAGGTAAACTTACAAAGAATTTCAATATGTTTATCACCGATACGAATGTAGTACAATATAAACGTGTGAATTCTCGATTACTTTTATCGAAATTTACACAATGAGTTGTAATGAATTTTATCTTATCGCCATTATAATGCTGTACGTTTTGGTTACCTACTGGTCAATAGATTGTTAAAAATACATAGAACTGCTACTAGATCTCACGTAAACGTTACCTAAGAATCTGCGTCACGCGATGCAGATGCTGACTTATCATTAAAATGGCTCATTACAGCGTTAGGCGCATTGTAACACTAGTTGATTATAAAACTTGCTCCATCAGCGCCACTTAAAGCACGTACTACTAATGTATGAAAACGTTCAAGGTTTTCCTCATCTAGAAGATTGTTGGGGTTCAGAAAAAAACATTTAATCACTTCTTGTTTTACCATCTTAGACTTATTAAAATAGTTTTTGTTGACTGCTCAGCTTCGAAATTAAATAATTTGCTTAGTTTAGCATGGAGAGACTTGGCACGCTAAATATTCTCATAAAGATTCTAAGCTAGTAAATTCTTTCTTCTGTAAGGGACAAAAACCTTTACCACCCCATATTTTAAATTCACGTAAGCGCGGAATCGTTAGTTTGAGATTTGTCAGGTCCAGGTGACCGTGTAAGTTTTTCTTTATTCAAAATCAGATTATCAAACTATTTTTCCGCTGTCCTGTTGCCTAAAGCCTTGAAAATTTAAATAATACAAGTGTTCGTTCCACCTCGCTCTGAAACTTCGGTCACGTTTAACCATAAAAACGAATTCGATTTATCAAAAAACGTACGGAATGTTAATAAAGCTTAGGAATGCTAATTAACTGCTAATTGTTGTGTCGAAGGGAAGCAATTTATTAAGGCAGTTTTTTATGATTGCGATAAAATAAACATGCAGCATGAGAACAGTTTTAATCTAGCCAATAAAAGCCAAAGCTGACGTTACATTTAAATATTGCAAAAAGGCAGCTATCATAACTGAACGAAGAAGAACAATAAGGTTCTCAGCAGAAAGGTCAGCAGCTGATGTTTTGCTTAATGAACATACAATAGATAGTACCTTACTTAGTAACAAGACATACAACCTAGATACAATAATTGATACCTGTATATAAGTACGTCACGTTATCACAATGGCTCCACGTGACTTCACGAGTTTACTTATTCTTTACATTAAGTTCTATAGCTATACAACATTATTTTTGGCTGCATGTTTAATCAGACACTGATCATCGTAAGACAAAGATCAACTTCTATCAATCTGACATCCGTAACCCAGTAGAGATCCCGCTTTTCTGGGTTCCGATCGTCCTTAACGTGGTCATGGTCATCCAAGAGCTAAACATGTTCCCTGAGTCACAATGAGGTCTCTAAAAAGAAGTGATCCGTCCAAGTCTTGACTCAAAGCAACTTAGCCCCACCTGATGCATCGATCGATCTTCGTGGAGGCCATAAAATAAGCCCCTCATTCATTACAGCCTGTACTTGAATTTAATTTGACGGTCGATATGCTCCATGACCATGTAGTGCCGTTTCACTCCGTTTCACTTACTCACACACTATTGCGATTTCTAAAGCACAGCGGATTTCTTTTCCTATCACCTCGGATTTTTCGAGTCTCGCTTTTGACGAAACTTCGTGAGATTCGCGGAGGTGTAGCATTTTAATTGAGTCAGGTAGCAAGATCGTGAATATTTTGTTAAGTTTTCACTTGACGCATATTGAAGGTTTTATTTGGACTTTGGTTCCTATAAGAATCCAAAGCACACAATACCAAATCAATCTTATTTGTTTGGTAAACGGTGCGATTGACGTCAGAAAAGCAATTTTTCTACAGATCCGCCATACCTAATGACTTCAGTATTTTAAAACAATAGGGTATAGGATCTTCCGCAAGGTGCTACATCAGCATACGACCAATACATTTTACCCACGTGTTACACCCATCTGTCTGTGCACCTGTTACGCCACCCTCGCTCTGTTCCCTTTGCCACCTTCCTGCCTCAGAACGGCAGGATTTATTATCCACACTTCTTCACATGCAACTTTGTTCTCTGTTACCTTTCCATAATGCTGGTAATCGTTCGGTCGTTGTCCTAATAGTCTGTGTTATATCATCTGTTAGCTTTTGAAGATAGGTTTATGCCGGCACGTTTTTGTGGACTGAGCGGTTTATCTGCATTAGCTTAACATATTGACTTTTAATCGTAGTTTATGCAAGTCTGTAATTCTAATCGTTTACAGGTTTTTTTGGAAAGTCACCTTCAAATATTGTGGTACCATTGAACAAATCAATATCTAATTTATTAATCACTTAGTTTCCGTATTTGTAATTATGATAAGTACAAATATTAAAAATACCAGTTCTTACAACTTTTTACCTCCGCGCGCCGACCTCGCGACCCTAGTTCAAAGTTAATAACTATGTCGTCAAATGTACTTACAACAAGTATATTTAATGTATCTTCATAATTATCATCAGTTCACCTTGGTCACCTCATGTTACTTCCTACTCACCTAAGATACAGCAAGGACATCATTCTGCCATATTTTTGATTCTTGAATATATTTCTGTGAAACAATAGAGTAGGTCTTTGTGAAAATGTTATTGTTATTAACATGTTTGGCAGGAACATTTAAAATAAATGTACAATAAAGTTTTCACGGTAGTATTGAGATTAAAACAAAATTCGCTTCTGTTTGGAGTGAGATGTTGATGCCAACATGTTGTTTCGATGTTGGAAGCAGATGTTATACAATGGCTTAATTTAAATAATGCTGAGAACTAGGCGTGTGGTCCTCGTCTAGGAATAGGTCTACCATGTCTTAAAATAAAATAATATGACCATGATCATGAGGTTAGAGACCTAGTATCCGTTGACAAAAGTACACTATGATAACTTTAATAATCAAAGCTTTGGTTAAAGAACGAAATTTGATAAATAATTATTATACATACTTGCAATGCAAACGCAAATCAATCTAATCTTGAATCAGACTGCGTATTGCCATAAAAAAAAAAGTTAAATTGTCAAAACGCACAACGCGACCTTTGAAGCTTCCAACTTAGGCTTAAATATAATAAGCGTCTTCTAAGCACTATTCAATCCTTCGCTTGTATTTCTATTTACAGAATCCGCAGCACATACGGTTGCCATACGCGTTTCACATTTCTCATAGCCCTATCTATATTACGTTACTTGTGTATTTAGATGATATCATCATGTCTCCCTAGTTTGAGAGATGTGGTCATGACCACCAAACGTCGGCAGAAAAGTAAAGAAACAGTTATTTATAATTTTGAGGTAGATATCGTGGTTTCGATTGCTATCTGGACGAAAATGCTAAAACTAGACATGATTATGATGATAGAGTTGTCTTTGGCATTGTTTATGATAGAGTTCCATTTAACGTTTTGATCGTAAAAGATAATCGTAAGTGATTATCATTCCGCGAAGTTGTAGGAATTCAAATGGATAACTGTAGTGTGTAGGCGATAGGCTAATTTTTCGATTAATTGTAACAATCATAACATCAGGAAACCCCAGAGAAATAACAAGATTTTAATCCAATCCAACACTAGCTACTACACCATTAGGCCAAAACGAATTATTCATAGGATATCAAGAAATGATCGGAATATGGGTAGGATTTCCTTGACATGCGACTGGATTTACAGTTAATACGTGATTACTACCCAACATGGCCTTTAAAGTATCGATTCGCTCAACAACTCGTATTACTGTCACGAAAGGAAAATGGAAACATGTAATACACGCACGCTCACAATACTTAAAACCATATTCATTTTATTGACATATATAACAATTTATAAAAGGATTTGCATTCAAATCCTTACTCTTATTCAATGTTACACTGACCTCACAAGCTGTAGACCTCATTTTGCCGGATAATACATGACTCATTTTCCAAATATAAACATGGTGCATCCATGACCAATATTATTATAAAATCACTTATACCCTCATATTGTTCCAACAAATCGTTGTCTGTCTGTTTCCTACTAACGAGCGGTAATTTTCTTGTCGCAAGCCGCATGACACACTAACAGGGACCGTGATTATAATACGAAATAATTTTCACTGCTTTGGTGGTTTATGTCTACCATTATTCAAGATTTTCTAATCAAGTAATGGTCGTACATTAAGTGAACTAATGGCGCATCTCATAGCCTCTATAGCTCTTTACTAATATCCAACACGCGAGAGTTTGAAACAGGTTTCTTTATCAAGATGCTCAACGTATTTTGTATCTGCCAGCGAAACGTATTCAGCCTAAGTTCTAGCGTATCTTTCTTATCGTGAGCATCTGGTCTAAACAAAACAAAAACTCACTCTCCAACACATGTTTCTTCATAATAATAATAGATCAAGAAATTACATGCTCACTTTCTTGAAGGCAAGTTTCGCGTGCAAAGCAAAGCGAGCAAATTGGTCGTAGCTTATACAAACATCCGTCGTTTACACAGGCGATAACGCTCTAGTCGCAACACCGCCCTCTTATCTCGCGTTAGTTTCTCAATCTCGCCCAGATGACTCAGCTGCATTATTAGCTACTTCATTATCATGCTGTTCTTGGGCTCGGAATGCCTATAATTTTTTACTTTCCAAAAAAGGAAGCCTGAATTTCGTTGGTTAGAAAGTGTGTTATAATTTTGGTTATATTTAGCTATTGCTTGGCTGCTCTATCAAATATCAAACCACCGACACAGCGAAAACGAAACAATCTTCAAAAATATAAACCTGATGATCTTTAGGGACTATATCCGCTAAGTTAAATCATATCGAACAGACAGGCAGGTTTTACACCGAACGGAAGCAATTAGATTCGTCTATCTATCGGGACTTGTCTCGACTGTTTCCGTTGCCATGCGGCAGTTTCGTCGATATGGTATATCCAAAACTGTAGACTTCATCAGCATGTGACATTGATGGCCGTGTTGTGTTGTACGACCATTAGCTTTTAGTTACGCATCTATGAAAGTATAACTTTACTCGTGTGCTCGTATCCCCATTATAATTATTTAAAATTATGATTAAACAGGTTTACTAACTGGGTTTGCGGTAGAGGAAATATTTTAAAGTGACGATGACCTTCTGACTTTTTATTCTTTACGTAAACCTTTTGAGTTACATCATACAAAAGTAACACTTTTGATCACTTTCACGGCATACGGCACCGTACTTCGAGTAACATCTTATTTTAGCCACTTCATTTAATTTTGGAGCTAGTCGGGGTACGTTTCAGTTTATTTCTGCTTCACTGCACACAGCTCATATATTTTGTGCTTTAGCCAGGGTTTACTGAACACACAAGAACAGATTAAAACAAGTGTTGACATAATGATGACGAATTGTCTAGAAATCCTCTCCCAAGCGTGTAAAATATGCATCATTTGTAGAGCAAAGTCGCGACTTACACCGATCACATTTACATACATCTCACAGTGGAAACTAGTTCACTTTAAATTAACGACATTGAGAACATTCCAGTTATTTTTATGAACGCTATCATTGTCCTTTCCTTAACCTTATTACTGGAGGTTAGGAGAGGTTGTGTTACAATTTTAAATGATCACCCATGCGGGCTAGTTGATAACTATTGATAAGCTATGAATTATAGGGGAAGACGACAATAACCGAGGTTGAATAATAGCCTAGAATCAAGGATGCTTTCAAAAGTATCGTTATCGATGGTTGTGATAAAATTTATTCGATAAATTCTCTGGAGGATCGTGAAAAATATGAACATCTTCAAAAGTACTAGTAAAAAGACTAAACAGCAATAAAATAACGAAAGTTACTATTAAATCAGTGGTAACAAGATTTCCCACTCATGAACGTAAACATGAAAGATCCTGGTTGGCTGCTTTTTATTTGCTGTTTATGTTCTGCGCTGGCACGACTCCAAGCGGCGCTTTCTGATTATATTCCGGTCTGCAGCTCTTTGAACTTTGACCTTCACTCAAAGTATTTATTTATGTTATCATGTACTTAAAAATCGATTAAAGATATCATGAAGTTATCAAATCAAGATATTTTATTATCTTGGTTAAGTCATGATTTGTAAGTGGACGATAAATAGTTAAATAATAAATTCCTAATCGATTAGTTACTACTTCTACGGTCTCGCCCTTATGGAAATTTGAAGTCTGTCATTATCGGCGGTCCCAACTTCAACATCAAACACAAAATTATATTTCTCTATATGAAATCGTCAAGTGGACAATGATCGATTCCTAAAATCTTATTTTGTCCCCATTACTATAGTACTTAGCGCTGTACTATGAATGAACGGTGTGTACATCCATTGTTACCACTTTGCAGATAGTATCTCTGTCCGCAGCTAGCATTGTTAGTGTAATCATGTTTTTAACCCCCGACGCAAAAACGACGGGGTGTTATAAGTTTGACGTGTCTCTCTGTGTGTGTGTGTGTGTGTGTGTGTGTGTGTGTGTGTGTGTGTGTGGGGGGGGGTGTGTGTGGGGGTGTGTGTGTGTGTATGTCTGTCTGTGGCATCGTAGCTCCCGAACGGATGAACCGATTTTAATTTTGTTTTTTTTGTTTGAAAGGTGAATTTGTCGGGAGTGTTCTTAGCTATGTTTAATGAAAATCGGTCCAAGATGGCCGCCGCTACAAAATGGCGGATTACATATTTTTTCACAACTCCCTCAATATGGGTATCAAATGAAAGGGCTTGATTAGTAGAATACTATACACTATGATAAATTTCAAAACCAAGATGGCCGCCACCACAAAATGGCAAATTACAGTTTTTTTTTCACAACTCCCTCAATATGGGTATCAAATGAACGGGCTTGACTAGTAGAATACTATACACTATGACAAATTTCAAATCCAAGATGGCCACCACCACAAAATGGCCAATTTCAAAAAACCTGATTAAAAACCAAATTACCTGAATCTTAAAACGCAAGAAAATAAAAGAAAAGAAATACTAAGGAGTCCCTACAAAAAGCATGAAATAAAAAATTAAATTAAAAATTTAAAAAACCCCCGACTACGGGAAACCCTATAAAAAGAAAAAAATAACTTTGAAATTATGATCCTACGTAAGTACGTATGAAACTTTTTGATTAAATATTGTCCTGTCGGGGGACCGCTACTACTTTAAGCTTTAACAACATGTTAGGCTAATAATTAGAGCAGTCCCCCGACGGGACAACATTTAATCAAAAAATTTCATACGTACTTACGTAGGGTCATAATTTCAAAGTTATTTTTTTCTTTTTATAGGGTTTCCCGTAGTCGGGGGTTTTTCATTACTAGGATCCGATGTAGAGTCATCGGCTACTGCGAATGCCTTAGCGCTGGTGCTTTAGTCTATTTTTGTACCGAGTTTATTTATAACTTTATATCTTCTCGCTTACTTTCATTTATAAATACGTATGCTTTCTTGCGTTAGGCGAGCTGGACAAAGGCTTCCTCCCCCACCTTGATACTTGGACTTGACTTTGATATTTTTAATAAAAATGTAAAATATTATTTATTTATTTATAAAACATTATGTTGTTCAACACATGCAATGGCATGATATCCACACCTCATGACGATGTCCACACGGTTTTAAATTCAACAAATAATCTTCTAACGAAGGTCCCTCCATAAACTGTCATTTCTCTCTTATTGGTCTTCTGTACATAATCATTCATCAAAAAACCTTTACGTAGTTAGGAATGTTAGGACTAGACATATTCTAGATCAAGGAGTGTCATTAGTTCCTGACACTTCACGGTCACGTCAACCTCATCCATTGTTCTGCCCGTCCCCCTTCCCATCTGTCTCAGTAGTGGATAAATGCAGAATTTCTAGGAAACGAAGACCTTGGCCATAATGAAAAAATATTGTAGCGTTTTCTGAGAAATTGCAAAATAATAGAAACTATTTATTTAGCAATTTCATTTGCGTGGATTGCGATCGTTTGCATGAATTTTTATTTGAATATGGTTTATGGATGTTTGTCTAGAATTGCTTCGTGAAACCTTTAAAAAGCTTCGTTTAAAGTACAATTTGTTTCGTGGAATGACTGTCGTCAACAGCAACGTTGATATATTCAAAATTCAAAAACCCAGGGTTATGGCTAATTTCGATCAAAGCTGTTGTCTATCG
The DNA here is from genome assembly GCA_951799955.1 of Apamea anceps. Lineage (NCBI taxonomy): Eukaryota > Metazoa > Arthropoda > Insecta > Lepidoptera > Noctuidae > Apamea > Apamea anceps. The sequence continues at coordinate 1,662,687 of OX637504.1, read as the reverse complement.
AAAAAACACTATCATCTTTATCGTTTCTGTGGTAAAAGTTTTTATTCAACCTAACGATTGAAGACATATTTGACACGAATCCTTCCTGTTGGTTTAGCATGTTGTAGTATCAAGCAACCATAGCTATAGTATCAAGCAACCCTTTCAAGTACCATCCTCTTTTCGTAGTCCCCATAAAAATAAAGTATCGAACTACAGTTTAGAGATCATAAAAGGACGCTAATAGAGTACGACAGTGTAATACCATGACATAATCGCCCCGGAAGATGGCATCCGCTTGGCATGCCACCAACTGTACAATATTAGATAGCATCGTTTACGTTTCTTCTATTTCTGATGTGATCCCTTTATTCATGTTTATTTTAGTTTCTATGAATGAAACTTTATTGCGGTGTGATTCGATATTTATCTTCTTTTTAACTTTGCTTGTATCTATAAGTGTATCGCTTTTTAGTTTAATATGGTTTATATTCCTAGTTCTTTGTTTGAGTGACAACTGACAGTGATGAGTAATTTGTTGTCATACTCATAAGTGCATCTGGCGATATATTTGATAAACGCATCTGACCTTATGTTAGTGGTAGTGTAATTATTGTATATTATGAATTTATGACGGAACTGAAACGTATTTCCAGTAGGCGCTTTAATGTAATTCGTGACTCAGACAAAATTACTTAAATGTTATAAAATTATCGACAAAATTAATAATTTGAAGGCAAACCACAAAAAAATCATGTAGGACCTACATAGCTATTATAGAGTCAATCAACTTGTATCAGTAAACAGTTTAATAGTCATATTATCAAAGCTAGATATTTTGTCAGTGTTTGAATTTTAAATTCATTATTGCTTAAGAGATTTTTTTTGCTATGTATATCGACCCTACCAGTAATATATCAATCCAAAAGTAGCTTTCGTTACTTCATGCTTGTCAGCACTAGAATCGATTCCTTCTAGTCTTTATTAGCTACTCATTTTATCAATATCATCTGTCCAATATATCAAGTTACCTAAAGGTTGTTTGTTCCATTATACGCACTATTAGCTACATAAAACAAAGTCGGTTGGCACACATCTGTTTTCTTTGCCATATTCGATCTGACACTTAAGGTCTTTTACGTCGGAACAAGGGCGCACGTTCCATTTATACAATATGAAAACAACAAAAACAAGTAATAAAGTTAAAAAAGTTAGTTAAGTTAAATATTAGTAATTTTTCCGTTTAATTGAATGTTTGGAGAAATCTCCCATCAGATTAAAGATTTCTCCGAAGCGCTGCTCATTCGCGCTAGTGTTGCTAAAATATGCCAAATATGTGCGATGCACGCGTAAATTAATATTGATGCACATTCAAGAGTAATTATCAAATGTAAATCACTCAAGATCTTTTTTAGGAGATGAGATGAACATTAAAGTGTCTACTAAATCATTTCATCACTTGCATTGACTGTTTGTTTCTGTATCTACGAAAGTGTATTCTACCGATGTTCTTCGTATGTACCAGTAAACCTTTTCCTTCATCCTATAATGCCTTAATCCGCTAGGATCAGATTATTCAAATACAATTTTATACATCTTGCGTTCAGACCATGTTTGAAGCATATATTAACTGTCTCTCTATTTCCAGATGAACGTCCGTGTGACGACGATGGACGCGGAGCTGGAGTTCGCGATCCAGCAGACGACGACTGGCAAACAGCTGTTTGACCAGGTCGTCAAGACCATCGGCCTACGAGAGGTCTGGTTCTTCGGCCTCCAGTACACCGACTCTAAAGGCGACCTCACCTGGATCAAACTCTACAAAAAGGTTAGTAGCTAGTTCTACCTGATTCAAAAGATATAAAAGACTTGTTTTTTGAGGATTACGTAACAATTTTGATAGTAGAACATGAATCTCGAAATCTATAGACAGAAGATAAACATGCGAGAAATAAATCTAAGGATAGAGGATTCGTCTATTAGTCAACAATTTCATAAAAATGGAGCCTGATTACATAACGAGGTCATAATGAATGCGGTCATAATAGAAACAAGATTCGCGATTTCGTAGCGATAGCAGTCCTAGAATCACAAATAGTTGGTTAATATTAATTTTCAAATATCAACATTATAAACTTCATAAGCGATGAAAGAAATCTAGCTGTAGCATCGTTTGAATCTGCCGCTCCGTTTACATACATTACAGATGAATCTGCGTTTGTTTGCGTTGCAGAACCACCACGAATGTGGCTGGATACTGCATTAACGTATAAATTGTGTGTGTTTACTGCAAGTCGTGAGGGGGCGCCTATTGCCTGCCGCGAACCAAATGCTATGTAACGATTATTTTTAGAACAACCAGTGCTCCAAACAAGTTCAAGATCGTTTTGTTTCTTATTTGTTTCTCTTGTTATTTGTGAGATACTCGCTTGATAAACTGGTCTTTCTCTTTCCGGATAACTATCCCTTTGATGAATGCTGATGCCGCGATAATCATTTTAATTGCATCAAACAAATAATGTTCTCCAAATAGTCTTGGTCGATGTGCACAAACGTCCATTTCCTTTCGCCTGCCTGGGCGACGTTCTGGTTCTCATTCATTCGAAACACGTTTCTGTCATGCTGTGCTAAAAACAAACGATTCTGTGAAATTGTTTTCCTTTACTCTTATCCTCGGCGTGACACTGACCCCGTATTGCAATGTCAACGTGTGCTCAACATTACCGAATATATCATTACAGAGCCTACGTATTTTATCAGGAAGGTCGACTGGTTGAATTTAAGTGCACAACTCTATAAATCATGAATATTCAAAGAGGTCATATTACTTTCTTTCCGTTCAATAGGCGTTTAGCAATCACACCGATGAATTATTCAGTAGGTAATTTGCTTCATTTGAATCTCCCGTTCGAATCGATCCTCGCACAAAGCACTCCATTTTTTGCTGTCTGCAGCACTCAGAACTGCAAGGCTATCCTCATCCGTTGAAAACTTGAAACATTATGATTGTATTGAACTTCAACATCTATTCTCATTTTGGAGTCACCTCTGTTATAAATTGATTTGTGTTTATTTTCGCTATGTCAACAGGAATTAAGAGCGCCCTTTATCACTGCTATTAGCTTTACATAGTTTTAGATAAGATTACACGAACTAATAGGGATTGTCTATCCAGTTATTGTTTTCCAAACTTTCATTAAATTAGTAATAATAATAATAATAACATCCCTGGACATTTCACACAGCGCCATCTAGTCCCAAGCTAAGCAACCTAATGCTTGTGTTATGGTAACAAGATGGCTGATAAACTACTTATATACATTTTTTTTTTTGTAAATACATACATATTATAGATAGAAAAACACCCAGACTCGGAACAAATACATGTAGGTCATTACAAATATTTGTTCCGTGCGGGAATCGAACCCGCGACACGCAGCGCAGCAGTCAATCGCTTAACCACTGCGCCAACCGTGCCGTCATGTTATTAGTGTGTTCATTAAATAAATTCTTCGAATGCCATGATACGAAAAGTAATTTATATGAATAAATAATAATAGAGGATTATGATATACTATCAGTGTTTAAGAATTAATAATTTCCTCATGGATTAAGTTTTGATAATAAATTAATAATGCACCTTATGCCTCTGAATTACTTCTAAAAACTTCATTCATAATTTCTCTGACTCAGAAAGTAAGCTACTTTTTATGCGCTTTGACTAACTAACTTAACATTTATTTAACTCCTAGGAATGATCTCACTGCCAAAACTATCGTATTAGCGTGCTGTAATTTCAAATACCTACCTTCAAAATATACTCAGATCAATAACACTTTAAATCTTGTTGACCGTCGGCAATTTATCTCTGTTCAAAGGCCCGAGTCATCCCACAGCCGAAATCTCCGACCGTCCTGTCTCCTGTCGTTAACCGACAGCCCACACGTGCCTGTATGTAAACAACCTCATTGAGAGACAATGTTTGATAAACCGAATTGTCGCACCGACAGTTGGCGTGTTGATAAATAATATGTTTAGGAACACTGCCCACTGAAGTCATAACTATATGTGTCAGTCCAGGCATAAAGGGTCCAGTAGTGGGGTATTGAGTTAAGACTGGATTCGGTATCTAGAATAGTCAATTGATAGTATGGATTGAAAAAATAATCAAAAAGTAGCACACGTTTTTTTTTATCAGACATTTGAAGTTGAAATTCTGAAAAAGCTTGATTTGAGAAAAAGCATTTTGAAAGTTTGAGTGAAAAAAAAACACACTTTTACTTGCTTGTTACGTAGATTTTTATTCATTATTGTAGATTGATATGTTTTCCATAGAATCAACTTATAATTATACTTTTGACATCAAAACTAAAACAATTATTATCAAAATAAAAGAAGGATACACAGTCTAGTAAAAAAGGTCCACTTGCCGATATTTAATAAAAAGTTAGTTATTGCGATAGTAATTAACAATAAAAAACTAAAATTAAGTATTCTTACTCTATTTAGGAACTAACAAAATAACAAGACAGGCTTTTTTCAAACATTACTGCAACAGAATAATGATTATTTTAGCCACTGGTACCTTTTATGTAATGTCATAAAAGGTACCAGTGGCTAAAATAATCATTATTCTGTTGCAATAATATTTGAAAAAAGCCAATACAAACATAAAAATAAAACTTATTCTATTTGGGACTCCAACTTACGTTTTGGACAAAAATAAATTCCTCCTCGCACCTGATTCCTATGACCAACCTGTTTGCAGTACGAACATGTTGGTTTTTGTCGAATACTCTTTTCAATTGATGGTTTCTGAAAAGAGTACTCGACAGATGTTGTTGGGACAGAGTTGTGGTCAACATCAACATTTGGAATGGGTTTCGGGCATAAAATGTCTTTAGATTCTTCACGTACAAATTCACGAATCTTATTATAAAGATACGATTTTCTTTCGTACGTCATGCCTGCAGGGGATTTTTCTAAAGGAAAACCGTATACTTTATTCGGGTTCAAAACCTTTGATACAGTTGGTTGACTGTCAGTATATTTTTTGTAACATAACATGTGCCCTCTATTATCTTCATTTGTTTCAAAATGACTAAAATGCAGAAGTTGGTTAATAGTTACACAATCAGGTTGAAAAAAATTGGCCCAGTCGTAAGTTTTCACAAAAGTTTCTCCTTTCTCATCACCAGTTAGAACAGCTACTATAGATTTTGTTTTCGGACAAGCTTGAACAGCAGCTGCAAGAATATCCTTTAAGTTATTGCATTCCCATTTTCTAAAACTTTTTTTGAATAGACCGAAATACATGTCGGGTGCAAACTTCGTATGACCCACGGGAAGGAAAGATATACGGAAACTTCGGTGTCTGCCTGTTAAAACTCGCCATGTTGCATATTGCATGACATAGTTATTTTTATTTTGTCCAGCACAATTATCTGCATGACAAACAACATCTTTTTCGCCTATACCAAAATTTTCGAAAAAATGATGTAGCATTGAAATTATTACATTAGCTCCTTTCCCAGTAGCACAGGGTTCAGGAATTACGTACAAAACGAACTTTCTCAAAGGCTCTGCAGCAACACCAAATAAACTGACTTTAAATCCTGTCAAGAAATACAGTGGCCCAATTTGTTGTGAACTGTGCGGCAAATGCACCTGTTGGGCAAAATCAAAAGAGTAATGCATGACGCCATCATAAGAACATGGTTCATGAGGTCCAAGAATAAGAGTAGAGTCCGTTATTGAATCAGTCGCAACTTTGATTACATTGTTATAATATTTTCGTTCATTTTGCACTAAATCAAGGTGCTGCCTCGACTTTTCTACAAGCTGTATTTTTTCCTTTTCATCTAAACCACCCATTCGTCCCAACGTGGTCACGTTTTTCTGACAAGTTGCACATAGATCTGTTTTCGGTTTCTGTATAACGACATATGGACAAAAATCTTCCCAAAGATCATACCAACTACTTCTACTAATAGGAGTTTTATCGAGTAAAGCTATAGTTTCCAAATATTTGTTGTACACATACGCTTTAGACATACTACAAGGTAAAATTATTAAATCAGATTTAAATTGGTGGCCTGGTAATCGGCCCGGCAATACTAAACCGTTTTCATTAGCAAACTGTCTTATAAAAGTGATTGCGTCTGATCTAGTTTGCAAATTAATACAATTGTAAGGTCGTTTACGTGACCCGTGGACCTTTGGAGCAACACCGCTGTCCAGAAAGTTCTTTTTTACATTTTTTAACCTTTTCAAACCAGTGGCATATACATATTGGAAAAAAATCTTGCATACTGAAACACCTCGAAAGAAATACTTTACCGTGTATTCTTTTCGTTGCAAGTTTCTGTTTTTTGAATGTAATGTATTTTCACTTGTACGTAAGAGAGCATTTAAAGCTCCTTTCAAGACCAAGTGATGATGATTGACTCCTTCATTACAACGTGAATTTAATTCGATACAATCTAACCTACTACTTAATATTACATCTTTTTGAAATTTGGACACACAATTATTATTACATCCACAGCCAGTATCTAAGAATGAGGCCTGAGTTACATCGTCTAGAATTAAAGGATCATCATCTAGTAAAATATTACCAATTTGCCGCTCTTCGAGCGGCTCACAAGCACTAAATTCGATGTCACACGATAATTCTGTACCCCGTTGACTTTTGAACTCTAAATTAAAATTTTCATAGTCTTCATGTTCTACAGACGCTGAATAGCTAAACTCTGAAAACAAATAGTTGAAATATACATACTACACAGGTCATTTTTTCATACTATGTCTATGACATAGGTACCTAACACAACTTCTTAATTGGTATTAGAGTCCTTGCTGTAGTCATAAAGAATATGTACTATTGCATGCATACAATGATCACGTCGATCTTTTTTGATTTTACACAAGGCTCGGCTAACTATTTTAGCAAAATCATAACACTCATGTATTTCATCTTCACTGATTGCTTCTGTATTAGTGCTTTTTTCATAATACTGATCCGTTTCATCCATCTCAGATGTCGACTCTGTGAAATTATTTTCTAAGTTGTAAGTACCTGAATAAGGTGCAACGGTTTCTTCTTCTGTTGGTAAATCCGGCGTTGTTGCGGTCGAGGCCAAAACAGGTAGTGTGTTTACTTCCACCTCCATAGAAAGTGGTACAGGTCCATCAGAATGCTTAGATTCATCACTAGAGCTGGAACCTTCGGTTGAATCTTCAATAATTATGTTACCTAAAAACAAATTTGAATTTAGTATAAATGGGATGAAATTATGACTAATTGAGATTCATTAGCCTATCAACTTTGTCGCGGTCAGTTTTCAGTCTATGTGGATGCAGCCGAATTATTATGATTAAAGCTGCTCTCTTTTAAAATGTAATAAATAAGTAGGAACGTAACGTAATCTACGCTTAATCCATAAATCTCTAAATCTCTAAAATCCATAAAAAATCGAATTTAAAGACGACTGCTGTCTGTAGGAGGCTTCGCCCCTGTCGAGGTCTAAATATGAAAAGTAGGTAACAGCTGTAGATACACACAAGAACTCCGTAACATTCCGATACCCCGGTTTATAGAACTAGCTTTTCGACCTCGGCCCCGCTAAGCGTAATAACGTTAATAATATTATAGCCTATGACTGAATAATGCAGCTTTGTATTGGAGAAAGAATTTTCAAAATCGGTTCAGTACTTTTGGAGCTTATTCGATACATAACACAACACGTAACAACAAACATAGTATTAGTAGATATAATAGACAACGTAAAGACTTACCTTTATTCATTTTTATGCGCACTTTTCACTCACTCAATTTAAAACAGCTAAGATAATAAAAACTGCTATATTTACACAAAGACTGTCGGATATTGTTTCCTTTCCGGTGTCAAATGACAAATAAATTATTGCATCACAGGCAGATCTATTTATAGGACACGTAGGTAGCAAAAAACGATCAGGGAAATCCCCGCTATGTCGAAGTGAAGCAAAGTAAATCCCCTTAGTAGTTGCATAGTAGCAGGGAGTTCCCCGCTTTAAGGGACCTTTTACACGTAGTTTCAACATTTTAATCTTAAAATATAATTAAATTATTAGAAGTGATCAGTACGGGGTATTGAAACGTATTTTATTCCCAGAATATCGACATGCCACCCACTGGTACCTTTTTAGTAAACTTTTTTCATAAAGTTTCTGGTACTTAGAAACATCGTATATAGTCATTTACTATATGAAATTGTAGATAATTGAGCATTTATTTATAACCAATTAAAATCGCGAAATGCAATTTTTATACCCAACTTTACAAAACCTCTTATATCTCGGAAACTAAATGCCGCGCACTGGACCCTTTTCGCTTGGACTGACACATATAATGGATAGATTCCCATTTATCCATTATATAGTTATGATGACTTCAGTGGATCTAGAGGACACGTGTCTATCGTTATAATCATGGATATAGAAGAAAATATTTTGAAAAAAATGCCGGAACTTACAATCCAAAGTTGCATGATTCCGTATCCAGTGTTCCCGAGTTGCCTTCTTTAGGTCTACAAGTTTCTCTAACATTAAATTCAGCTTCTACTGTAGTTAATCTTACTTATCTATAGCCCTCTCATTATGCAGCGCAAGAACCAGTCTCTGGCACCTGGTATGTAGGCAAAATTCTCGACCTCCTGCTGTAATTTATGTTCCGAAGTCTTATGTCCTTCATCACAAGGGCGGCGCAAAATCTGCATTGCTATTCGCATTGTTATAGCATGTCCCGACGCCATAAAAGCTTGGCACCCTGAACTTTGGCACGAATATGGCTTTGTATGACAGCTCGTGTGTGGAGAAAATTAGGATTTCAGACACGCAAGGTTTTAAACATATTCAATTTTACAAAATTCCCATGTTTATGATTCAGTTTATTCAAATATTCGCTCTCATTCAATTCATCCGCAGTTGGCGATACGACTCAATGGACACTCGGCCTTACTTACCTCAATCACATTTACAAACCTTTCGCTTGAACGGCTGCGTGTCGCTAATTTCTCCTATGCACACGGTCAGCAATGTAAACAGATGTATATGTGGCTATCCCTCTCTGTCATACGGTCATCTTAACGTGTGTGACAGGGAGCAGCCGTTTAGCTAACATTAGCGGTTTTCACTGTTGGCAGAAAGAAAACCTGACTAAAACTATGTAATTGCAGCAAATACTTGTCATGGCAATAGAAATCTTGGACAATTGTATGTAATGAAATATTGGTTAAAGTGTCTCTGTCTGACAGGTTTGATGTAGCATTTGGAGATAACTAAGCTAAGATAGGTATTAACCAACATTTCGTGGTTATAGAAATAGCTATTAAGGATTTTGTACAATTGAAACACTAAAACTGGGAATAAAGTACGAGCGGAACATAACATCAATATATTATTGCTATCGACCTTTAATGCTTATTGTGAACGATTGTTTCTCTACACCTACATCAAATATTCTATAACCAATAGAGGTGTGAGTCAGTGGAACGTGAGCGAACGGCTTTCCATTCAACCGAACAGGTAGAATAAATGCTTGGTTCGAGTAAAAAACAACAATTTATTGAACTCTAGAAGGCGTCTTTATTCCTGATCAGGTCATGATAGAATTGCCGCTGAAGTGTAGCCTGATAACCTTTATTACAGAGATTTATGGAAAAATTGTGCATTGTTTATAACTGATACATAGAATACATTCTGTATACTTTGAATAACTATTGAAAAAAACAGCAAAACTTAAGAAACTAAAAATTTCCGAAATGTTCTGGAATATCGCGCCGCACATCTGGATTGGGACAAGATAATCCGTTGAAGTCTGATTTAAACCGTCATAAACTATGATGTAATTTATAAAGCATTGTTAACAAAACGGTTGGATATTCCCACAAGGACTGGCTGGCGGTAGGCAAGCGAGGTAGTATGAGTCATGGTCGGAAGCCGGCAATCGCGTGGCTATCGGATCCTGACTATAATTGATACATGTGCGAGGCAGACGGAAAGCTTTTGGTAGTGTCAATGACGCTGATTATGACAAAAATAATCATAATATGAGCCCAAAAATAATGTTGATAGCAAATCTCTCTAGTTCCCGTCAGCACTGGGTTTTTTTGCTCAAGTATCGATATTTCGCGTGCCGTGTTGGCTCCGGATTGGCTAGCATCAAGCATGTTTTAGCTACTTAATTCCGTAATACTGTTTTGCATACCGTATTTCTCAGATAAAACCTTGCCAATAAAGTTTAAATATTGAAGCAATTTTAGTTTAAAAACTGGCTGTTAAGTTCATTTGCATTTTTGTACTATGTACGAGTGCTAATTCCAAAAGCGGCAGTAATGTGACTAGTTCGAAAGCAAATTAACAGCTATCAATGATTTATAATTTCTAATATACTTAATTGCAAAAAAGAAGGCTGATTTGTAGTTTTGTTCTTTCACTGGATTTTGTTATCTTTTCACTTGTAATATTTTTTCATCATCATTGGAATGTTTATTAATACTATAATTATTATTAAAAGCTGGTTAAATAAGAAACTGAATATTTGAGTTAAAACTAGTTATTCAAATGAACACTTTTTTTATGGCTCTCATCACAATAATTATATCGGTCCATGGAAACAGCCTTGGCCTCAGCTTGGTTCATTTATTTTATACATTCAGTAATATTATCGTGTACTTCCTTTAGCAGGCAAAATATATAATATGAATTGATATATTAAATTAGTTAAAGATATCTAATCAAAATTATCATTTGGTCGATAGAAATGACCTTTGATAATTCATCAATAGTAAAGTTAATCCTAATGTTGAAATGGTTTCAAAACAGCAACGTGCTAGATAGAAAGATTGCAATAGTATGCAAGAAGTGACAACTTAATATCCGTTGCCTACAAATGCTGTGAATCTATTCCATTACATGCACGGGAAAGCTAGCACAGGTTTTTCTCTTTGCCAAATCATCTAGCAACACAGGGTGTGTAAATCAGAATAAAGTTGACTATACCTTTTGAATCGATCGATGGTTGCCATGGGATCCGAGTATCTCAAGGTTTCTGTGTAGGATATGGCCGGGAACTTGTTTAAGATGGACTAAGTCTTTTGAATCATATAAATTAAAATCATCAACACCATTGCTCTGTCTATCCTGAACAGGACGATTCTACACTATCTATACAATTTATTGAGGTATCTTAAACTAATAAACTAGCCTTCGTACCACCAAGCTACAAGTGCTACAACCTAGATTCACCTGGACATGTCACTCTTTTTAAGGGTTTCCGCTGTTACGCAGTGGAGTCACACTATGTTATAAATACATGTCGTGTATCGCACTTACGTAACCGGTACCTGCGGCCTCGCGCGACATGTGATAATCATTGTGTGGCAATCGCTTTTCTACTCGACATATTTACGTCCCCACCCTTTGGAGTATTCTATGATGTATAGTAAAATTCTCTCCCTGAGTAGTAGACGACTTTCGTTTCTGAATGCCAGAAATGAAAGTCGTCTGCCACGTCAGTTTTCGCATTTTATCCAACGTCAACTTCCAACGACCAATATTTTTCAGTTAGCATCGCCAAATTCTGCTTCATGAGTTTAGAGTGCTCCCATATCTATTAAACCTATTTATTTAATCTGTTATCTTATCTTCCTTAACGTCTTGTTAATTTTCATCAACATTCTTCATAACATGGCTCAATAAATGACTCAAGATGTTTATAATGATGACGGCCACATGATGTCACCCCCATATATTACTTGTACTGGGGGCATTAAATATATAGAATTTAGTAGGAAAATAACAAATAAGTAGGTACTGCTTATTTCCTTGAGTTTCCTGTTGATGAGGCATTGTGTATCTTGCTGGGTGTGTTAAGAAACTTGTACCTTTCGCTTTCTTTTCTTCTGCTGACTTGTTTTGAGCACTATTTGACGTATGTGTGTTGATTTATTATTATGTGCAGTTACTTGTCCAAATACTTGTGTTTCTCCCTTTTCTGTTTCTTGTAAGCCACCGTTGGTTGGTTGACCTTGGCTTGAAACATTTAGAAGTCTCAAAATTAAGGTTCCGCTTATTATTTCAAATAATGCTAAATACCTAATTTGAACATATTTGCATGGGCGTGTTGATTCATCTGTTGGCTTCCGGCGCGAGTCGCTGTGACTAAACGTTGCTTGATAACTTTGATACTCCGAACTGTATTAATTAAACAAATTCCAAAATCATTACTCACGATAGTTCTTCAGTACCAGTAACTGATTGTGCTAAGAATTCTATAGGCTAAGTATTAATAGAGGAAGTCATATCGATGAAATATACATTTATTTCCAGTTAGGCTACTGAAACTTAACCAAGTCATAATTCAGCTGAAATTAAATTATTTACGATTTTTTGTAATCAATTTCTGTTTTAATATGCTAGGCATTAGTCATTGGAAATGACTTTTATTTAGATATCTGCCTGCATTACTATCCCTAATTACTTATTCGTTTAATATCTCAGATTAAATTATTTTTATCTGTTGTTGCACAAAGTCTTAATACTACAGCTAAATTTAATTATATCAACAAATCTTCTGTCTGCAATAGATTATCTGATTTATATCAAGTGTTTCTCATGAAACCTATCTGATAGCAAACTTAACAGTAGCAATTTCACATGTGAGTTGTCACCGCACTCAATGGTCTAATTGGACTCTAATGAGTTTAATGTTAAATAATAGCTAAAGTTCTTCCGGCATATTATTTAAATCGATGACTCTATCATACTGTTTTAGTCGCATATCGCTTTTGCACGTGTTTACACTTGCAAAAGTTTGATCAGATTGGGACTACACGCACATTCCAGTTTATACTTTATAGCTTGTATAGATATTGTGTACAAAGCCTCCCACACGTCGTTTTATTCATCGGTATCTTCATATTATATCACCCATCTGTCTCGTGTTTGCCATAGTCATTCATGTGTCAGATTCCGGTTCTCATAGGCAAAATGCCACGGCCGAACGCCTGCCTGGCGTAGGTACGCCTATTGAAGTGCCTTTATACGTCTTATAGCTATTTCGAGAGTTTGTATCTAGTACTCCTCCTAAACTATTGGCAAGAAAGGTTTTAATTTCATTTGATGATGGTTTCGAACCAAACACAATGATACTATCAACTGTCGCGTATGTGAAATCTTTAATTTCTCTAGTGAGTGAAGTACCGAGAACACGAGATGTTCAAGAAGCAATGCATGCAGACAATAACGTTGAATTTAATGTTCACCATTAAATATGAGGAACGTTAAGTTGCCAAGTCATTGTTCTATAGGTACTCGAACTATACGTATGCATTTTATCGCATCCCTCGTTATCGTATTGCATTGCATTGAAATAGGTGAATTTATTTACTTGCTATTTCCTTCAATATTTGCACGAGTAACATTACAATTGTACTTTATGAATTCTTAGTAGACTGTCTAAATCACCGTGTGCCTTACTGAATCATTCTATTGCTCGCATATTTTTTCCAAGTCATCCAATGTGACTTTATTTGTTTTAACAATCGGCTTAGCATGTCTAGCCAAGTCCACATGTCGGTGAGATCATTCTCTAACAAAAAACGAGTCTACTTCACAATGTTCCAAATTCTACATGTATATAAGAGCTAGCATCAGCTATATTAAAATCTACACTTTGCTAGTCACAATTCGCTTTCTAAAAGCAATAAAAATCTTTAAATTACCATAATGAAACCTTTATTCTGATATCATTTCGTCATTAAGCAGTCGTTGTGGGGAGCAAACGATGCTCGCAATGAGACGATGGAGTATTTTTGTTGGCCATTACGCATCATTAAAATAAATTGTTCATTGTTAGTCTTTACAATTATCTCAGGTGTGTCACGTAGTAACACAGATTTTAAAAATAAACATTGTCTATTTAACTAGTCACTTAGATGACATATTATTTTGCGATTGTTGAAGTGGTCATTTTTTAGCCTACCTTTTGAATGTAACTCTACTTTCTTTTTGGGAATGCTTTTCGATGGTGCTTGTTGATTCTTTATCTAATGATTAAAATATGAGTTAATAGTAAAGACTATAATATCTCGCACAGCAGCATGACTTACGTCCACGGCACGCGATCTCGTTCTCGACGTGGCAGGAATGCTGCTTTTTGTCGCACCCGATCATTATGATTATCGTCGCGTATGAGACATGGCCCCGATATCTGCAGGGCTGCCTAAACTGTATGTCATCGGGTTCGGAAGATAAGGTTTGGACGACCGAACCGGTCGGTTTGCTTTGGCTCTATCTACAACTTGTAATCCAGGTTTTCCTAATCTTTTGTCTTAGGAGCTTCAAGTTTTTGGAACTTCTCATACTGATTCGTTACTGACTACTGAATTCATTTTGTTGTTCTCATGACTTTAGCGTTAAATATTTGCATTAATTACAAAGATTTCTTGCATTTTGTCTCAAAGCGTACTTACATCAATGAAAATGTATTACGTGAGCAGGTGCCATCCCTGCGGTGGTGCGGTGACGCCGACGTTGCGTCACGACACGACGCCGAGCGTCGCCAGAATGCTATCAAAGATACTGAAGAGTGCCTCGAATCCAACGATTACTTAATCATTTGCCTTCCTATCGGCTTAACCTTGAAGCATATCGTTGCGAATCCAGAAGACGTTTTCGGCAATCGCTTGTGTGATGCCAAAGTTATAGGTTCGACTGTGTCTTGACTCTTGAGTTCTGATAAGTCTTGCGATATTGTTGTTGAAGTGGTTAAACACTCCTATCCTTTGAGTAGTTAGTGGAGGTACGTGTTTTGTGTAATAATGAGGAGTCACGTGTAAAGGGTGTGGTAATAGACTCAATCCACAAATACTTCATTTGTCCTGTGACCTTTTCCTTCCGATTCCTCAGTTAATTCAACTTCTGTATCATCAGAACCTGGTTTGATTGATTCTTATTCAGAAATTCCTTTCATGGCGGCCTTTTCTTTGGTTGTTCACTGACGTCTTGTCTTATCATTTATCATACATCAACGCCGACACGTTGCTAGGTCAGCCGGTTGCTAAAGTTCCGTTTCGACAGCTCGCCGACATTGCTTGCCCACTTTCTTTACACTTGTCGGCGGAATTCCTATTGACGTTTGACTTGACTTGAGAATTTTATGTTGAACTATGGAATTTACCTACTTGTTTGTACTTGAAGAGTATGTTTGTTATTATCTCGGGGCTACAGTCGACAGGTTCAAACGTACATGAAGCGCGGTCAGCCAAGCGCAACAGTGCGCCCGCGTGACCTCGTTCCCACGCCGAATGCCAGCCACCAGGTGCCATCATCACGACTATCCACCATACAATACCATGGCCTTGACTACGTTAAACTGGTGTTCATTATGCAAAATTTAACAATGTAAAAGTTTATTCACAAACTGATGGGTGACACGTCACAGTTACATCAAATAATTATCTCCTGAGACACAGTTTTGATGACATCATTTAGTAGGTTAACGAGGTTTTCTATAAGTTGGTACGGTAGACGGGTGAAAGTGCCATGACGGCATCAGTAGACGACCTTGCCTGTCTCCTTAATGCATAACAATAGTCTCGGATGTCATACGCGGTGTATAGAGAACCCGATTTGCGGTCGACGTGTACTTGGGGCGAGCTGTGAACTTCACGTGGTATCGAGTTCAGCCATGTTTATGGCGTTTATAATGTTGCAGCTGCTGTTTTTCATGACGTATTGAAGGAGTAAAACCAAAGAGTTACCTTAACTTGCGTAGACAGGCACTCAGCATATAAAAGATTGCGTTTGCACTTCGGGTTTTTTTTTTTTTCAAAAGGGTTTTCCCCTTCAAATTGGTTTTTCCCTAGGTAACGATATATGCTTTGTACCGTATTTCACTGTTTCACTTTAAGGAAAGACAAAAAACACATTAAAGAATTTTCCTCTTAATGAACGCAATTGTGCCAATGCAACACTCGAGAGAAGGGTCGAGCAAGGTGGCGGGCCATGGCGTCGTCCGCGAACTGGGTTATGTTAGACAGAGATAATGGCATGGTCCTCTCTATCATACACCTCGCCTATTGGATGATACAGAGATGCGTGCGCAAATGCATTCTTGATTAGACCTTATTGATAAATCCCCAACTGAAGTTGTTGCAGGTTCTTCTTACTTTTCTGTAGCAAGATTTCACAGTCGTGATTAATGTAGGTACTGATCCAATTATCATAAAGGTAGGTACGTATTATGACCTCATCAACGTTGACGTATATAATTTTCACAAAGTTTCCTTATCGAGGCGAAAACACATATCTACACGCAGTTTGAGGAGTATCTAAGAGCCGCTTTCGTTTCCAATCTGTCGTTGATGTAATCACGTACGCATCGCGTTTGCGGGGAATTCACGCTATATCAGCGTCTTCGTTTATTAAACTTTTGCGATTTCCCATGGCAAACATTCCTCTTGGATATGACGTTTTGATTAATGTCGCTGAACAGACAACCGATCGAACGCAATGCTTTCCCATCCCCATACGTCAAATATTTGAACCATAGTATCAGCATGTGCTTCATTGAGTGTGTTTTATTGATCTGATACCGCCTGTGACAATCCAAACATTCCATTAAAATTGATTGACACCAATGCAATCTTTATCATCGGTATTCGCGCACAAGAACAGCTGATTGTGCGCCGATCATTGACGGGGTCGACGACCGTACTTTCGCCGCTCCCACGACGCTCGTTGCTCAACGCACGAACCTCTAAGACAACGCTGAGTCGCTGATCTTAGAACACATATACACATTTGTGCTTAGCTATATTAGCGGCCCAACATCGTTAACTAAAGTGTCGTGGCAGATGGCCGCTGAGGACACTCGTAATGTTCGCATCTTTTTGACATTGGAGAGTATTTTTGCCACATTTTTATCTTGATGTGTTTCCAAATTGCAAGCCCGAGTGACATCGTAAAAATATGATGTAAATATAAGATTGCAATGATATACAGAGCTTGCAAAACTTGATTTGAATATATCTGGTGGACGTCAAACACCATTTAGAATTTCTATCGATCGATTTCATAAAATTCTTACTGATGATTTATGTGGTTCCAAGCCTGAGTCGATCGTGGAGAAAACGGGCAAGGTTCTCTCGTTTGCGGTAAAGAAACTAATGACACCCGAGGATGAAGATGAAGAATCTGCTTATGACAGAGCAGATGATCTGGTAAGAACAGGTCTTGAAGCTAGAGGAAATGTAGACGACCATGCTAGAACCACTCAAGGCCACACTGTCGGTAGTAAAGCTAGAAACAGTAGATAAAGTATAGTAGAGCTACATCAAAATAATATACTCAATACTCTTGAATTTGAAGAAGCTATATCTGCGTGTATCATGTGTGTGGTAGGAGTAGAATTATCGTAAGTGTCCGTGACGTCAATTCTTACATCACTATTATTTAAGGCGGATTTATCTACTGCTATCGAAATATGTATATTTTGTCTTTCTATGTGTTTCGAAATTTTCAAAGGTGCGTAATTTTTAAATTTTCTAATACAGTTTAGCAAGACTTCTTCACCATAAGCGCGTAACCTAACGCAAACGCAAATAACCATAATTATTTGCGTTTGCGTCTTTGACTCAATATCAAAGGTCTCTAAGATCTAATACATCTGTAATAGTAGCAGCTGTACCATTCCTCGCTGCAGTATATTAAATTACTTGTAACCTAATAAGTATCATTCTCGTTTGATCATAATTCAATAGTACCAATTCATAACTTAGCCGATTCGTTACGTTTAGTTAGGCGATTCTGTTCGGTCAATCTGCAAATCTATGGAATGCGTTCAGAAATGGATACTTTTGGAAAAATTTATGAGGATCTGATGAAGTTTTTTTATTTGTTTACAACTTCGTAAACGACTGTTATTGTTAGTTAGGTTTAGGATAGATATTAAGGGTTTGTTAAGGCAACAGATAAAACCAAACTTGATTTTAGTCCTGTTTCAAGATTAGGTACGCATACCATTAGTTCCGACTAGATATTTTTTCATTTCAAATAAATAAAGTAATAATCAGGTTTTCAGAAACAAAAACTTGCAAAAAGATTACCCTTCACTGGAATTTGAACCCGGTAGCAAACGCTTCACATTTTTCAATATTTGTAGTTGTCCAAAGTCATGCGCATGCGCAGAAGTATGTTTTAATGAGGTTCTACTCTTCAGCTCAGCTGATGTGGTGGTTCAACCTAGGCCCATAAGAAAAATTATAGACAGGTTCTTACATAAAACTACGGGAATATTTTCTGTAAAGGCCTCACCGTGAAAGCTTAGGTGAAGTGAACTTGGAGTGAGCTGTCATTCAACCTGATGCTAGGAATTGACAGCTTACTTCACCTAAGTTTCCACGGTGAGATTTTTACAGAATACAGTTGGCTTCATACAGTTTCGTATAAGTATTGCTATCTGAAGAAAGATTAAAAAGCACAGAAATCCTTTCAATGTTATTATAGTGATGAAGACAGATTAGGATTTCGTTAATAATCATCATCACCGTGACATGAATTAGGTGGAGATAAGTGGTCAAGCTGCTACTAAATATCTTCATTGTTGATAACTGCATAACTTTATGATAGAATGAATGCCCCTTTACAGTTTTATTTTGATGTACAGGATTATAATGTCAATGATAATTATACCACTTATTGTAAACATTAGTTACTATGAAGGTTGATTTTTCAACACCTGAAAAAGTTGCTTATCATTATTACAAGTTATTTTACGTGGACGTGAAAATTCTCAGAAATTCTGAAAACATACTTAGTAAACATTGCTCTGGTGTATTTGTTTTGTAAACTCACTATTTGTTGTTACTACGCTCACGTTTGCAAAAACAACATTAATTTAGCGTTATCTAAGGAAAAGATTAAAAACGTAACTTCTTTTATTGACTAATCCTTGACGTAATAACAGATATCTAAAGTTTATTAACAAATTATCAACTCCTTTCCTTCATTGAGGAATGTATTAAGTCTGGGAATGTTGATACTTAAATACACAGGCGCAAAAATTCAATATTATTTGTTCTATGAGAACTTATCAAATCAAAAGTCATTTATTCAATATTCAAATTAGGCTGAGAATCAGCACTTTTCGAACGTCAAAATTACAAAAGACAGTCCCCAAGAACGCCCGCCCGTCGCCACTTCCTAGTGCTATCGCTGGGAAAAAAAAGTGGCGCAACAAACTCCCCAGCAGCACAGCTGTCTGTTCAGTTAGAAAATACTTGATTGTATATATGTAATACTAGGTATGTTAAGTAATTACCATTACAAGACACAGAACATTAAATTATTTGCCATATGTCAGCTAGCCACGCCAATATACCAACAAATATAATAAAAACTATACGTACTCAAGCTAAAAAATAATTTAAGTTAAAATGTAAATAAAAACTTACTACCTAAATAAAAGCCTCCAGGCATAAAGGGCGTGACAGCTTACATATTTATGCATTGCTGGGTTCGTCATATAGCTGTCACTTGCAGTCACAGATGATGAACTAGGACCATCGAAGTAAAATAAATAAATGAGTTAATAGTAATAACAACAATAAAATCATGGTCAACAAGACGACTAGTCACCACAAGCAGCACTCGTTCACGAGCATAACGCAAAGATCAGCCATTACCCTCCTCGCCATATTTGAGGGAAAGCGCAATCCGACCCCAAGAAGCAAACTTCAGGCAAGAATAAAATGATCAATCATCGAGCTCACTAGCTAACCACATACCTATTGCAATCAACTCATGAAAAAACATTTAAATAAGTAGATTATGTCAATAATACATTAAAATAAAATTAAACTGAATTGACCTATACAGTTAAATAAAAATAAAGAATTGTATGAACTCATACAACCTGTCAGTAAGCTAATTCTAGAGAAAGAATATAAACATTGTCTTGAGTTAATCAGGGCGACCAACCGTCGAGTGGCTTTTGACTGAAATGGTTCTTCGGAACACATTTAGTTAAGTATGCCATTTTTCAGTTACATGTTTCTTGTGTATTCTTTTCTAACGTGACGATATTATCGTCCACGTAACGGCATCACGATAACACAGGGAAGTAAAATATTTGGAAATGTATGAAAACGCTTTTAAATTTCCGTCCGTGATAACGTGTACGTATTTCCATACATTTTATGGACGTGGAGGTCTGCAATAATATCGTTACGTTAGAAATTATAAAAGCGCACACTAGGTAAAGTATTTTATTGCAAAATACTTGTATCCTACAAAGTGACTTATTTCTGTACAACATATCATACGCCTATAACTATTCGTAAGTTTTTCTCAATTAATCTCGGTATTAACCCAATTTGTAAAATATTAATTAGATGAACATAACCTTATCGTCCAAAACCTTGGGCCACGAACTCGCGATCAGCGGTTTTCCCATAGATTCCAATTGGGTGAAAAGTGAAGTAATATTTATTTAGCGATTAACATTTCGTTGTAGTCGTGTTTCATATCTCGCCACGCTATATCTTATCGCTGATCTCGGTTGTTATAAAGTGCCGGAATTCTATTCCGTATATTTTATTAAGTATGTATTTCTTTCAAATGTTTGGGAAAATAATTTTCCAATTTTTGTAAGCATTTTACATAGTGACTCGTCGTGTAGTTACAATAGTACTAACAAGTTATTACATAGCCGAGTATATAGTTCAGACCTTATTGGATTATAGTGTAGCGAACTAATTGAAAGGTAACTATTGTACATAGACTCCGTTTTGTTTCTTAATGTGAAAACTGAAATTATAAAGTCTGAATTATATGAAAACCCCACTTATTACCCCGCAACATAAGACCAATTTGAGTTCTTCGCCGCTCAGAGAAAACAAGGGCAAAAGCAATTATGAGTACTCCTCAAAAAAAATTCAGGGCTGACATCAATGACTTTACAGCTGTCCCATAGCGGTCAGTGAACTTTCATTAACACAAATCATAAACGATGAAATTCAATTAACCCACTTAAGGCTATACCTTCAATTTGACGTAGCCTTAACTGGGTGTAAAATGAGTACCCATTAACAATTCGTTCTACATTATTTAAACGGTTCACTAGCAATATTATAGCTGTTGTTCATATGGGCACTTTGGTGGCATGATTTATTAATACGATGGTCAGTATAGTCACCCTTTTGGTAAGCCGAGATAATTTATTAAGTATTCTATAGGTCGGTTAAAGGTCCTTGCGGTACAGTGACTCAGAAGTTGTACACAAAAGTTCTTATGCTGCATTTAAACTAACTGCTTTAATTGGTACAGTTAATAAAACGCCTCTTGGTCATGTGACAAAGTAGTTGGAGATTAATTGTGCTAGCTAGATGAAGAATGAAAGATGAGGTTATTTTGTATTATGTAAGTAATGGTACTACCCGTTAGTTCACAAACACAAGTTTGCTAATAAAGTATGAGCACAAAAAACTGTTACTGCATAATTTAATTATATCATCGTGAGAAAAAGCTAAGAACAAGCTTGCCTTGAATAAGCTGTCCTTCCGTATCGTAGCAATATTTTTATGGCTAATTTATTAAATAGAAGATAAAATATTATTTAAGTACATTTCTATGACGTAGTATCTTGCTAATTATTACGTTAAACAAATAAATGTGTCAGTCCAGGCATAAAGGGTCCAGTAGTGGGGTATTGAGTTAAGACTGGATTCGGTATCTAGAATAGTCAATTGATAGTATGGATTGAAAAAATAATCAAAAAGTAGCACACGTTTTTTTTTATCAGACATTTGAAGTTGAAATTCTGAAAAAGCTTGATTTGAGAAAAAGCATTTTGAAAGTTTGAGTGAAAAAAAAACACACTTTTACTTGCTTGTTACGTAGATTTTTATTCATTATTGTAGATTGATATGTTTTCCATAGAATCAACTTATAATTATACTTTTGACATCAAAACTAAAACAATTATTATCAAAATAAAAGAAGGATACACAGTCTAGTAAAAAAGGTCCACTTGCCGATATTTAATAAAAAGTTAGTTATTGCGATAGTAATTAACAATAAAAAACTAAAATTAAGTATTCTTACTCTATTTAGGAACTAACAAAATAACAAGACAGGCTTTTTTCAAACATTACTGCAACAGAATAATGATTATTTTAGCCACTGGTACCTTTTATGTAATGTCATAAAAGGTACCAGTGGCTAAAATAATCATTATTCTGTTGCAATAATATTTGAAAAAAGCCAATACAAACATAAAAATAAAACTTATTCTATTTGGGACTCCAACTTACGTTTTGGACAAAAATAAATTCCTCCTCGCACCTGATTCCTATGACCAACCTGTTTGCAGTACGAACATGTTGGTTTTTGTCGAATACTCTTTTCAATTGATGGTTTCTGAAAAGAGTACTCGACAGATGTTGTTGGGACAGAGTTGTGGTCAACATCAACATTTGGAATGGGTTTCGGGCATAAAATGTCTTTAGATTCTTCACGTACAAATTCACGAATCTTATTATAAAGATACGATTTTCTTTCGTACGTCATGCCTGCAGGGGATTTTTCTAAAGGAAAACCGTATACTTTATTCGGGTTCAAAACCTTTGATACAGTTGGTTGACTGTCAGTATATTTTTTGTAACATAACATGTGCCCTCTATTATCTTCATTTGTTTCAAAATGACTAAAATGCAGAAGTTGGTTAATAGTTACACAATCAGGTTGAAAAAAATTGGCCCAGTCGTAAGTTTTCACAAAAGTTTCTCCTTTCTCATCACCAGTTAGAACAGCTACTATAGATTTTGTTTTCGGACAAGCTTGAACAGCAGCTGCAAGAATATCCTTTAAGTTATTGCATTCCCATTTTCTAAAACTTTTTTTGAATAGACCGAAATACATGTCGGGTGCAAACTTCGTATGACCCACGGGAAGGAAAGATATACGGAAACTTCGGTGTCTGCCTGTTAAAACTCGCCATGTTGCATATTGCATGACATAGTTATTTTTATTTTGTCCAGCACAATTATCTGCATGACAAACAACATCTTTTTCGCCTATACCAAAATTTTCGAAAAAATGATGTAGCATTGAAATTATTACATTAGCTCCTTTCCCAGTAGCACAGGGTTCAGGAATTACGTACAAAACGAACTTTCTCAAAGGCTCTGCAGCAACACCAAATAAACTGACTTTAAATCCTGTCAAGAAATACAGTGGCCCAATTTGTTGTGAACTGTGCGGCAAATGCACCTGTTGGGCAAAATCAAAAGAGTAATGCATGACGCCATCATAAGAACATGGTTCATGAGGTCCAAGAATAAGAGTAGAGTCCGTTATTGAATCAGTCGCAACTTTGATTACATTGTTATAATATTTTCGTTCATTTTGCACTAAATCAAGGTGCTGCCTCGACTTTTCTACAAGCTGTATTTTTTCCTTTTCATCTAAACCACCCATTCGTCCCAACGTGGTCACGTTTTTCTGACAAGTTGCACATAGATCTGTTTTCGGTTTCTGTATAACGACATATGGACAAAAATCTTCCCAAAGATCATACCAACTACTTCTACTAATAGGAGTTTTATCGAGTAAAGCTATAGTTTCCAAATATTTGTTGTACACATACGCTTTAGACATACTACAAGGTAAAATTATTAAATCAGATTTAAATTGGTGGCCTGGTAATCGGCCCGGCAATACTAAACCGTTTTCATTAGCAAACTGTCTTATAAAAGTGATTGCGTCTGATCTAGTTTGCAAATTAATACAATTGTAAGGTCGTTTACGTGACCCGTGGACCTTTGGAGCAACACCGCTGTCCAGAAAGTTCTTTTTTACATTTTTTAACCTTTTCAAACCAGTGGCATATACATATTGGAAAAAAATCTTGCATACTGAAACACCTCGAAAGAAATACTTTACCGTGTATTCTTTTCGTTGCAAGTTTCTGTTTTTTGAATGTAATGTATTTTCACTTGTACGTAAGAGAGCATTTAAAGCTCCTTTCAAGACCAAGTGATGATGATTGACTCCTTCATTACAACGTGAATTTAATTCGATACAATCTAACCTACTACTTAATATTACATCTTTTTGAAATTTGGACACACAATTATTATTACATCCACAGCCAGTATCTAAGAATGAGGCCTGAGTTACATCGTCTAGAATTAAAGGATCATCATCTAGTAAAATATTACCAATTTGCCGCTCTTCGAGCGGCTCACAAGCACTAAATTCGATGTCACACGATAATTCTGTACCCCGTTGACTTTTGAACTCTAAATTAAAATTTTCATAGTCTTCATGTTCTACAGACGCTGAATAGCTAAACTCTGAAAACAAATAGTTGAAATATACATAC
The DNA here is from genome assembly GCA_951799955.1 of Apamea anceps. Classification (NCBI taxonomy): domain Eukaryota; kingdom Metazoa; phylum Arthropoda; class Insecta; order Lepidoptera; family Noctuidae; genus Apamea; species Apamea anceps. The sequence continues at coordinate 1,638,278 of OX637504.1, read as the reverse complement.
TACACAGGTCATTTTTTCATACTATGTCTATGACATAGGTACCTAACACAACTTCTTAATTGGTATTAGAGTCCTTGCTGTAGTCATAAAGAATATGTACTATTGCATGCATACAATGATCACGTCGATCTTTTTTGATTTTACACAAGGCTCGGCTAACTATTTTAGCAAAATCATAACACTCATGTATTTCATCTTCACTGATTGCTTCTGTATTAGTGCTTTTTTCATAATACTGATCCGTTTCATCCATCTCAGATGTCGACTCTGTGAAATTATTTTCTAAGTTGTAAGTACCTGAATAAGGTGCAACGGTTTCTTCTTCTGTTGGTAAATCCGGCGTTGTTGCGGTCGAGGCCAAAACAGGTAGTGTGTTTACTTCCACCTCCATAGAAAGTGGTACAGGTCCATCAGAATGCTTAGATTCATCACTAGAGCTGGAACCTTCGGTTGAATCTTCAATAATTATGTTACCTAAAAACAAATTTGAATTTAGTATAAATGGGATGAAATTATGACTAATTGAGATTCATTAGCCTATCAACTTTGTCGCGGTCAGTTTTCAGTCTATGTGGATGCAGCCGAATTATTATGATTAAAGCTGCTCTCTTTTAAAATGTAATAAATAAGTAGGAACGTAACGTAATCTACGCTTAATCCATAAATCTCTAAATCTCTAAAATCCATAAAAAATCGAATTTAAAGACGACTGCTGTCTGTAGGAGGCTTCGCCCCTGTCGAGGTCTAAATATGAAAAGTAGGTAACAGCTGTAGATACACACAAGAACTCCGTAACATTCCGATACCCCGGTTTATAGAACTAGCTTTTCGACCTCGGCCCCGCTAAGCGTAATAACGTTAATAATATTATAGCCTATGACTGAATAATGCAGCTTTGTATTGGAGAAAGAATTTTCAAAATCGGTTCAGTACTTTTGGAGCTTATTCGATACATAACACAACACGTAACAACAAACATAGTATTAGTAGATATAATAGACAACGTAAAGACTTACCTTTATTCATTTTTATGCGCACTTTTCACTCACTCAATTTAAAACAGCTAAGATAATAAAAACTGCTATATTTACACAAAGACTGTCGGATATTGTTTCCTTTCCGGTGTCAAATGACAAATAAATTATTGCATCACAGGCAGATCTATTTATAGGACACGTAGGTAGCAAAAAACGATCAGGGAAATCCCCGCTATGTCGAAGTGAAGCAAAGTAAATCCCCTTAGTAGTTGCATAGTAGCAGGGAGTTCCCCGCTTTAAGGGACCTTTTACACGTAGTTTCAACATTTTAATCTTAAAATATAATTAAATTATTAGAAGTGATCAGTACGGGGTATTGAAACGTATTTTATTCCCAGAATATCGACATGCCACCCACTGGTACCTTTTTAGTAAACTTTTTTCATAAAGTTTCTGGTACTTAGAAACATCGTATATAGTCATTTACTATATGAAATTGTAGATAATTGAGCATTTATTTATAACCAATTAAAATCGCGAAATGCAATTTTTATACCCAACTTTACAAAACCTCTTATATCTCGGAAACTAAATGCCGCGCACTGGACCCTTTTCGCTTGGACTGACACAAATATTTCCTTTAAATAAAGTTAAACCCCTCGTTTTTTCTGTATGTGTTACAAATTAAATAAAAGCCAGAAAGTGGCGATGAATTGTAATTAATTGTTGCCTTTTTAACGCTTCCCCTGGATTACGTGGCACACAACGAAGTCAGGGTCGCTACCGTTCTCGAGATGGGTAAGATTATACGTGCATTAGTTCACCCTTTATTTTGTGTGTGTCCAGTGTGCTTAGTGGGTGAATGCAGAAAAACAACAAGCTAACCTTAGTCCAACTGAGTTGCATTCTCAAAGCGGTTTATCTGTGTTCATCTTTATAGATTTACACCGTCGTAAAAAAATATTTAACCATCATATTTTATAATGAGATAAGCTTTTAAGAACTTGACGTACATGATGTACCGACGGCGATGGCGTTTGTAGTTTCGTAACATTTCATTAATAAAAATGTCTTAAACAACCTCGTCCTACTGGCCTTGAGGCCTTACCTACGGCTCTTATCTCTGGTGCTAACGTTCTATGTACTTTACAGGTGATGCAACAAGACGTAAAGAAAGAAAACCCACTGCAGTTCAAATTCCGCGCCAAATTCTACCCCGAAGATGTGGCTGACGAACTCATCCAGGAGATCACACTCAAACTGTTCTACCTTCAGGTAAGATAAACCATATAACTTAGCACGGCATAATCAGCCTATAATGTTCCCACTGCTGGGCCACAGCCCACAGGCCACCTCTCTTGGAGAGGGAGTAGGCTGTAATCTACCACGCGGGCCCAGTGCGGGTTGGTAGATTGTTGGTTCTAGGACAGGCTGGTTTCCTCACGTTGTTTTTCTTCACCGTTTTGAGAGCTATATATAACTTATTACTCCAGTAATTATCATAAATACTGGAGTTGTAAGTGCCATATTTACATATTCGTTCGTCGTTCTTCGTCGTCTATGTGATTGATACCTGTGGGCCAGTCTCTAACTAAAAATCGATGTGAAATATATACATACGCTCGTAACAGGAACACCTGTTCGAAATAAGCAAACAACGTATAGTTTCTCACAACATCTGAAATAGAACGCTCTACTGCCGATAATTGTAACGTGGGATCTATGATCGTGGGACTCCACGTGGTCGGGTTGCAAAACTACTTGCAGCAATTGTGATGAATACTGTCAGGCTGACGGCGATACTGTCAATAAGAGTTTGGACTTTGTAGGTGTGAATCGGTGTTTAGTTTATTTAATTATTATTTGCAAGATTTACGTGATTTACATCCCAGACTAAAGAAGAAAACTAAAGATACAAATGTACGCTTACCAAAGGAACTCCTACGACATACTAGCTGTTGCCGTAGTCTGCCAGTGTTGTTTTATTTGACAATACAATCGAAAAATCTGGCTTACGTCTGTAAAGCAAACTTAATAGAATAATTATTTATGTGGTAAATCCACTTATGTGTTTACCGACACAATAAATTATAGTTAATGCCTGAAGGGTCAGGGCTCGCAACCTGCCATTACTTCGATTGTAGTCTTTAGCCCTGCTTCCCATTGTTGAACAAAGGCCTCCAACTAAGTATTTGTATATTCTTCGTAATTGCCTACTTGTTGCCGTTTCCGTGATCACTGAGGCACGGAAGGGTATGGTGGGTCAGTCACAAAGGTTAGACTGCACGGTAGCAATTTGTGTAACCCCTTTCTCAGGATAGCACGCTATTTGGCAAATTAAATTGGAACCCTTTAGAATTCAAAAAGGAAGTACTCAATTTGATGGGAATTGATTAGAAATCGATGCGGGACCGTTGAATCAATTTCGCGTTTCGTTTCAAATAAAACGTGGGAAAAAAATGAAATAAAAGATGACATGGCTGGAAAGAAGTTAAAAACTTAGATGACGGGTATGTGGAAGGGGGCCGTTCAAGTATTACGTAAGCAGATTTTTTGCAATTATTAACCCACCCCTCCCCCTCGTCAGCAAAAGTAAGCAAAGCTCTTACCCCTCCCCCCATGCTAACGTAAACATAGGTACAATGGATTGATTCATGAGCAGCGGTTATAAGTCTAGAATAAGGAATAGGTTTGAAATAGAGGACTGTATAACGCACATAGTATTCATTTAAAAAAAACTTTACTGACACGGAATTCAACATAGAGTAAGTTACAAATATTTATAATCTTAAGTAATATTACGATCAAAAGAAACTTCTTTTAAATTTTTGGTATACATATTAATTCCAATTAACAGTCTAAAATAAATAAATTGACGGAAAAAATTTTGACAAGTGAATAACGCGCGGTAATTCCCCTACTCAGTTCTAAGCGAGTATCTAAACGTATTCATAATTTGTAGGAATCCCCGAAAATGCATTTCGTTTTCAAGCATATGCAATGTGTGGGTTTCCATACGTATAAAAAAGTAAATAACTACTGCTGACGTAATCACCATCTAGATTCCCCCATTACGTAATACCTGAACGGTCCCGAAGAAGAAAACACTGCGCAGACCCCAAATATATTAGGCTAAGGACAAGAGGATGACCAAGATGCAGTGTCTCCTGAATCTCCACAAAAAACGAGAAGATTCAAGATCTGACTTTGATTGGCTTCAGTTCAACTTAGGTCTTCAAAGACTGTTCTTATACTAGACTTCGAAGGTTGCACACCTTCAGAAGTTGTTACATTTTTACCATATTCTAACATATTCCTATCTCCCACAGGTCAAGAACGCGATCCTATCTGACGAGATATACTGCCCGCCGGAGACATCAGTACTCCTGGCATCGTACGCGGTACAAGCGCGGCACGGCGACCACAATCCCGCCATGCACGGCCCCGGCTTCCTCGCCAACGACCGTCTGCTGCCGCAGCGAGTCACCGACCAGCACAAGGTGTGTATACTACAAGCTTAAGGCTAACAAGATATGCTTCCAACTTATAACCTTTGCTGCGTTTAAAATCGGGCGAGGGTTCTGCAAACTGCGTTTATCAATCATCTTTTTATACAAAAATGGTGGAAAAGGGGATGTTACAATGTGCACAGACTTGATCCTTGATTGAATCATCTGGCTTTTACAATGTGCAAAGGCTTGATCCTTGATTGAATCATCTGGCTTTTACAATGTGCACAGGCTTGATCCTGGATTGAATCATCTGGCTTTTACAATGTGCACAGGCTTGATCCTGGATTGAATCATCTGGCTTTTACAATGTGCACAGGCTTGATCCTTGATTGAATCATCTGGCTTTTCTCATTGTAGATGACATTTCTAAAGCGCTTTTGGGCTGAGGACGACACTGCCTAGGCCCAGAAATTTAGACTTGTAGTTTGGTCCGTTCATCCATGAATAGATCGATGATATCGTCGATTCTGTTTGGTGCATAGCAACAGGATTGCGTTTATCGATCGATATCGATCGGCCGCCATCTACATCGTTGTCATGTATTTACAAATGAACTAATAATAACGTGTTATTTATTATACAGATGTCCCGCGAGGAATGGGAGCAGAGCATCACGAACTGGTGGCAGGAACACCGCGGCATGCTGCGCGAGGACGCCATGATGGAGTACCTGAAGATCGCGCAGGACCTGGAGATGTACGGCGTCAACTACTTCGAGATCCGTAACAAGAAGAACACCGAGCTGTGGCTAGGAGTCGACGCTTTAGGGCTCAATATCTACGAGAAGGATGACAAGTTAGTACTCCTCCTATAAGTTTAAGAGATCGGCCGACAGTTATTGTGCTTTTATTTACTGTAGCTGTCTATTTACTCTGAAAAAAATATTAATTGATGTAACATATTTTTTTCGGACACGGCTAGAAATGATTATAGTTTTTAATTTTTCAATAACGTTTCGTCAAAAAACAAAAAAAAAAATAACCGAAAAGGTGATTCTGTTAGGCTCTCCTTGAAGTTTGTTAAGTGAATGTTCCGCAGCACGTACATTTTTATCAGTCTACTGTCTAATAGTATAATATGATATACATAATATAATAATCATGTACTTTATTCGAGTGAATCACTTCATTTTTATCTTATTTGCTAAAAGTAACGTTTGGAATTTTTTTTTTTAACTACTTTATGTATTCAAAATTCGAATGTAGGTCGAATTTTACTTGGCTGAAAGAAGTATTTACTATTCATAGTGATCACCTATATCCAAAACTAGTGTTATGTCTACAGTCGACCGTGTATAAGCAGTAGAAATAAAAAAGTAAATATTACAACATTAAAATTCCAATTTTCAGCAAAAAAAATAGATAAATGTTGAAATTGGTTACAGTTAAACTAGCTAAGTCATGTGACATCTACCAACACGCGCTGGGTCCGCGTGGTGGATTACGGCCCACTCCCTCTCAGTGAGAGAAGGCCTGTGTCCCAGCAGTGGAATCGTTATAGGCTGATTATGTAAACCAGTTAGCTTCTTCTATACTGCAAAAATAAAATTGAACCAGTTAAGGAATCCTTAGAAGTATTCAACTTTCTCTCTGATGAGAAGTCCCAGTGTGGAGATAAAAAAAATTCCCAAATTGTCACAAAACCGCAAAAAACTAACATAACACATTTTACATTCCAGACTGACACCAAAAATCGGTTTCCCCTGGTCAGAGATCCGGAACATTTCGTTCAACGACCGCAAGTTCATAATCAAGCCGATCGACAAGAAGGCACCGGACTTTGTGTTCTTCGCGCCGCGCGTGCGCGTCAACAAGCGCATCCTCGCGCTGTGCATGGGCAACCACGAGCTGTACATGCGCAGGCGCAAGCCTGACACCATCGATGTGCAGCAGATGAAGGCGCAGGCCAGGGAGGAGAAGCTGGCTAAGCAGGCGCAGAGGTCAGTATTTATGAAGTTTCTACACTCGAGAGCAATGAATCCGGGTCACTTGAAGAATCCTAAAAATCTCGGAAACTAAAAATGCTAGGTTAATGCAATAAATTGTATTTAATAGACAATGTAATACTCCTTAAATGAAGGTATTAAAACTTCTTAGTTATTGTAAAGTTATATCATAAAAAAATCAAATTTGAAAAAGGGCCACTTTCGAAGATGGAACTACGAAATTACAGCATTTGGTTTTGCTTTTGTTTGTAATCTGTCATTTATGTGGGTACATAAACCATGTTGATAGTGCTCTATATTCATTATTCAAGCTGAAATTATGTCGCTTACGCCTGAAGAATGCACCAGAATACTTACAATGCTGGAAACCGGCCGGAGTCAGCGCGATACAGCCGGGACTGTCGGTGTGTCGCTGTCAACAGTACAAAGAGTTCTCCGACGTTACGAAGAAACTGGTTCTAACCTACGCAGACCAGGAACGGGCAGAACCAGGTGTACCACACCACGAGAAGACCGATACTTGGTGAACACCATGCTTCGAAATCGCTTTCTCACAGGAACTGAACTCACAAATCAGTTTCGACGCCTCGGAGGAAGTAACCCAAGTGCATGGACAGTAAGACGTCGGCTTGCTGAATCTAACTTAAAACCCCTTAGACCTGCAAACGGCCCTAAACTGGAGCGTGGGCATCGTATTTCAAGACTAAGATATGCCCAGAGCCACGTAAATTGGAGTATTGAAGATTGGTCAAAAGTTATGTTCTCCGACGAATCAAAATTTATGCTCTACAAGCACGATGGAAGACACAGAGTGTATCGAAGACCAGGGGAAAGATTCAAGCAAGCATGCATCGAAGAAAAAGTAGCCTACGGTGGTGGGTCTGTACTTGTGTGGGCCGGAATTTCTTCTGAAAGTCGCACAGAGCTGGTGATCATAGAAAATGGCTCTTTAACTAGCGTAAGATATGTGGAAGAAATCCTCAATGATCACGTTGGTCCATTTATGGTCAATTTACGTGAGGATGCTATATTTATGCATGACAATGCCCGACCTCATACAGGTAGGATTGTGAATGACTACCTTCAAGAGATGAACATTACTCGTATGGAGTGGCCAGCGCGCAGCCCGGGTATCAACCCGATCGAGCATGCTTGGGACGAGCTAGGCAGATGCGTAAAACAACGAAACCCTCCCCCAATCACGCTTCGTGAGCTCAAAATTGCTCTCACAGAGGAATGGGAGAATATTCCCCAAAATCGTATAAGGAACTTGGTGTACAGCATGCCAAACCGCGTAAACGCAGTAATGGAAGCACGAGGAGGCAATACGAAGTATTAAAATTCAAGAAAATCGTAATAAAGTTCAAAAATTTCATGTTTCCTATTTTTGTTTTAAGGAGAGATCAGCAGTTTTTTTCTTTATGTAATTTTGTGTTAATAAAATGTATGGTGACTCGTATTTTTTTTACTTTCATTTAAGGAGTATTACATTGTCTATTAAATACAATTTATTGCATTAACCTATCATTTTTAGTTTCCGAGATTTTTAACATTCTTTAAGTGACCCGGATTCATTGCTCTCGAGTGTAGTTCAACTTTACAGTAACCACAACATTATCAGTGAAAACTTGTACGAGGGCTGCACTAAAAGTATCGGGAATAGAATATTTCCACTGTTCCTGTCATATTAAAATCTTTTTAATTGAAAACTCCTTGGTTTTAAAAATCGAATACCATTTATTTATTTAAAAAAAGATTCTCGGTCTTGTCACAAGGTTTTGTCAAACTTGTTTAGTCGTTGAGAAAATGGAATTGACTCGAGAAAATTCAAGAGCGATGATTTATTATGACTTTCGAAGTGGTATAACACAAAAACAGTGTGTTGACCGGATGATTTCTGCATTTGGTGATGAAGTCCCATCCAAAACCACAATTTATCGCTGGTTTGCTGAATTTCAACGTGGACGTGTTAAGCTCAGTGATGATCCCCGTCAAGGTCGTCCAAAAACTGCAGTCACCCAAGAAAACGTTGATGCTGTGCGTAAGCTGATTGAGGAAGATCGACATGTGACATACCGCGAAATTCAGGCAACTTTAGATATTGGCATGAGTCAAATACAAATAATCTTGCATGAACAATTAGGTGTAAAAAAGTTGTTTTCCCGATGGATACCGCATTCGCTCTGTGAAGAGCAAAAAGCGGCTCGCGTTACTTGGTGCTTCAGAACTCTCGAAAGATTCCACGCAGGATCCTCAAATGCTGTATACAACATCGTATCAGGTGACGAATCCTGGATATATGCGTACGAACCCGAAACAAAAAACCAGTCACGAGTTTGGGTGTTCGAAAATGAGTTAAAGTCAACAAAAATTGTTCGTTCACGGAGTGTTGCAAAAAAAATGGTGGCCACGTTTGTCTCCAAAACCGGCCATGTTACGACTATTCCTCTTGAGGGACAAAGAACGGTTAATGCAGAATGGTATGCTAGCATTTGTTTGCCACAGGTCGTTTCTGAACTCCGTAAAGAGAACTGCAACCGCCGCATCATCCTCCATCACGACAATGCGAGTTCTCACACCGCGCACAGAATAAAAGAGTTTTTAGAGCAAGAAAACATAGAATTATTAGACCATCCTCCGTACAGTCCCGACCTAAGCCCTAATGATTTCTATACTTTCCCTAAAATAAAGAATAAATTGCGTGGACAGAGATTTTCATCTCCTGAAGAAGCTGTGGACGCCTACAAAACGGCCATTTTGGAGACCCCAACTTCCGAATGGAATGGTTGCTTCAATGATTGGTTCCATCGTATGGAAAAATGTGTCAAATTTCGCGGAGAATACTTCGAAAAGCAATAAATACATTTTTAAATAGTAATGTTGTGTCACTTCCTTGATTCCCGAAATTTTCAGTGCCGCCCTCGTAGATGTTCTTCAATTTCAAATTGTTTAATAACACTATATAATAAATTTGCGTAAGTTTCGTGAATAGAATAAAATAAAACATTAACATTTCAAATTTCAGAGAAAAACTTCAACTGGAGATCGCAGCCCGCGAACGCGCGGAGAAGAAACAACAAGAGTACGAGGACCGACTTCGACAGATGCAGGAAGAGATGGAGCGTTCTCAGGCGAACCTCATGGAAGCGCAGGACATGATCCGAAGGTTGGAGGAACAGCTGCGCCAGCTGCAGGCCGCTAAGGAGGAGCTGGAACAGAGGCAGAATGAACTCCAAGCTATGATGCAGCGCCTTGAGGAGACTAAGGTATGTCCATCATTATCTACCCATCCTAAGCCTAGCTAGCTTTTTCCCAACTATGTTCAAGTCGGTTTCCAGTCTAACCAGATGAATGTAATACTGGTATTCAGCTGGAATACCAGTATTTTATTTACATGAAACGAATGCTTACAACCCGGTTACTGGATGATTTGAATGTCTTAAAAAGGACAGTGAAATTGCGCAAACTTATTAAGGACTTTGGCGCAGAATAAGTTTACGCAGATTTTGTGCAAAAAAATATCCCATCCTACCATCATGGCTAACGACTTAGGTTTATTAGCAAGGTTTCATCTTTATTGCTGACGTAATACAGTTCCCCATATAATAAGAATTTCTAAAAACTGATTGAAATTAAATGTCTAACAGAACATGGAAGCCGCCGAGCGTCAGAAGCTGGAAGACGAGATCCGCACCAAGCAGGAGGAAGTGTCCCGCATCCAACAGGAGGTCGAGATCAAGGACACGGAGACGCGCCGCCTGCAGGAGGAGGTCGAGGAGGCGCGGCGCAAGCAGGTGAGGCCAGCGAGCGAGCTGACGATTTATTTATTTATTTGGTACACCAACAGCAGTACATACAAGGGTTAAAGAGAATAATATAAAAGTACTGGTACACAGAATTCACCATTCGGCATCAAAAACCTATAAATTGAAACCAATGTCAAAATTTTTATAAAATTTTTGACTGGAAAATTTTGACTTCATTTTCGGCTTTAGCCAGTGAAAACCTTGAAAGTGACACTGAAGACGATATGTTGTCAAAATTTTGTAGTCGTCATATTTGATTTTTTTAGTGTGACTTCATTTTTGTTATCAGAAACCCTAAAAAAGACGAAATGAAATTATAATAAACCCATGGCGAAAAAATCGCATTTCGTGTTGACCGATATTTTGGATTTTCACATTGACCTCATTGCGTAAATAAATGATAAATGATTTTATTTTGTAAGTAGGTTTGTACAAACACTTTTACACGTCAATCTTATTTTAAAACTAGATGAGGCCGGCGTTTCCTATCTGACTAGCCTGAGAAGAAAGGCCGAAACAAACTCAGACGTCACAGTCTCTTTTAAAGTCCAGACATAATCTTGGTCAGATCATATGAAGACCATGTAGGTCGATGTCTGAGATGGTCCTTTGAGGAAAGAACCACACAGATTGAGAGGACCTGTCCAGTCAGTGCACGCATATGTCAGAAATCGTGCAGCTCAACTCAAAACTTAAGGAGCTCAACGATTCGACGAACAATACCAAAGAAAGGACATTTGGGTAGGCCACATTAATTACTCAAACTGCCAGACCATGACAAAAACTAACAGAACAGAGAGAAAAATAAAAAATAAAATGACCCACATAGTCTTCACATTCACAATAATTAAAATAATAGAATACTTTACAAAGTAAGTAAATGTCATAGATCAAATTCATTAATGTCAAAGTGTATATAAAAAAAAACAAAAAAAAAAAACATTCAATATGTAAAAATTGGAAGCAGCTTAATCCCAAGCCTTTTTGTCCTCGATATAAGCCTGAACGGTATAAAAGGCCTTCTGGCACAACTTACGTTTAATGAATGATTTGAATTTATTAAGGCTTAGATCTTGAACGAGGCTTGGAACTTTATTGTAAAAGCGTATACATTGGCATCTGAACGAGCCACCTATTTTCTTGAGCCTTGTTGTAGGTACAACAAATTTGTGTTTGTTCCTAGTATTTATATCATGGATATCACTGTATTTTTTAAACAATTTTATATTTTTATGGGCATATAAAAGATTTTCATAAATATACTGAGAAGGCACAGTCATAACATTAATTTCTTTAAATTTGTCTCTGAGCGAGTGTCTCGGACTTAATTTATAAATTGATCGAACAGCTCGCTTCTGCAAAACAAAGATAGTCTGAATATCAGCGGCATTTCCCCACAATAGAATACCGTACGACATTACACTATGAAAATAGCTAAAGTACACTAAACGGGCTGTCTCTATATCAGTTAAATTACGAATTTTTCTAACAGCGTATGCTGCGGAACTTAGCTTTTTAGACAATTTGTCTATATGTGGACCCCACTGTAGCTTAGCATCCAAAGTTATGCCCAAGAATACTGTGCTGTCTTCAGGGTTCAATTCTTCGCCCATTATCAACACATTAGTTTTCACCTGTCTAACGTGAGGTAACGTAAATTTAATGCATTTGGTTTTTTTCTCGTTTAGAAGTAAATTATTAACATTGAACCAGTGGACTACTTTGGAGATCGCCCTATTTACATCGTCAGTAACCTGCTGCTGACGTTTAAGTTTAAACAAAACTGAAGTGTCATCTGCAAACAACACTATATCATGATTATCCTTTATGAGGTACGGCAAGTCATTAATATAAATAAGAAATAAGAAAGGACCAAGAATTGAGCCCTGTGGGACTCCCATTGTTACTAAAGATCCGGGAGATCTTTTTCCATTAACATCAACGCTTTGAATCCTCTTACTCAAGTATGAAGTAAGAAGATCCAGAGTAGCGTTCCGGATCCCGTAGTGGCGGAGTTTCCTGATTAAAGTTTCGTGAAGAACGCAATCGAATCCCTTGGACAAATCACAAAAGATGCCCAAGGCATCGCATTTGTCTTCCCATGCATTATAAATATGTCCTATAAGTTTAACACCGGAATCAGTAGTTGAACGACCCCTTGTAAAACCGAACTGTTTGCTATGTAATAATTTGTGTTTATTAAAAAATCTTTGCATTTGTTCTAAAATTAATTTCTCAAAAAATTTACTAAAGGTAGGTAGTACAGAAATAGGTCTATAATTTGTAGGGTTTGAGCACACAGGTATCAGCACTTTTTTAAGGACGTTGTTACATTTTCGACGAACTCAAATTTAGGTATCTAAAATTGCACACAGCAACATCACGCGTACGCACACATTGAGTCCTCGATTTTATACATCACATATAATCTTGGTCCTTGATATTATTTTTTTATTTTATTTGATTGAAAATTGATTCCGGAAGATTACTTGGCAAAAATGCATTTGGTAACTGTTACTATTAGTATCGTCATCAAGAAAACGAAAATAGAAAACCAAAGACACCGACTTCCGAAATCAAAGTTATTTTTCACTTTGTGGTGTTTTTTTTTTGGAAGTCGGTTTTACTTTTTGTGAGAAAGTTTTTATCACTGTTTCGGTTTTAGGGGGAAAACAGATGTCAACACCCAATATGGGGTACCAACCAAAACTAAAAGGGAAAAATCTGTCCTGTGTCGAAAAACAATAGATACCGACACCGACTTCCGAAAAGAAAATTAATTTTCATTTTGTAAAGCACACTATGTGAAATAAGTAGGTACTTAAACTAAAACAATTTCCGTTCATAAGGATTAAAAACGACCATCGATATTGCTATTACATGGAACATATAAAATATTATTATCTAAAATTTTACGAGTATTACATAGTGAGCTAATGAGTTATGACATACTAGCCTGGGCATTTAGTTAAAATTTTTGGTAAAATAAATCTCCACTCGGAATGATCTTTGTGACTGTGGTGTAGGCTCAGCATTTTTGATGAAAATTAAAACACACGGAAGTAGTAAAAATCTATAATATATTTAATAAAGGCATGTTACAAAAGTACACCAACTTATTGCTACGTTTGTAGATTTTTTTGGTCTATATCCAAATTTCCGAATACGGGGCATCTAAAAAATAAAGATAAACCTATTAACAAAATAACCTACATAAAAACTAAATGCTACACTTGGTCGCAGAGCTCACAAAGTACAAATTACAAAGTTCCGCTGCCAAGGCCTGTCTTATTTGTCAAACGCTATTTGTGACATCTACCATGCCATATTTATGAAATTGACACCCATGACGATGGCCAAGTTTTTGTCGGCGCCATCTTGGATTTTGGTTTTGCCCCATATTCGTTATTAGCTACCCCAAAAACCATGAAAATGACACCTATGACGAAAAGATGTCTAATTTTCGTAGGCGCCATCTTGGATTTTGGTTTTGACCCCATATTCGTTATTAGCTAACCAAAAAACCGTGAAAATGACACCCATGACGAAAAGATGTCAAATTTTTGTCGGCGCCATTTTGGATTTTGGTTTTGATCCTATAGATATCCATTATTAGCGACCCCAAAAACCATAAAAATGAGACCCATGACGAAAAGTTGTAAAATTTTTATCGGCGCCATCTTGGATTTTGGTTTTGACCCCATTTTCGATATTAGCAACCCCAAAAACCATGAAAATGACCACTTTTTGTCATATTCTTGGTTTTGACCGCACATTGGTCATACATACATATCTACATACAAACCGGTTAAAATCATAACTCTCTTCCCGCCCATCCACTTCCAGACCTCACCGCCGACAGGTTGACCTTAGCCATCCAAATCCTAACCTTACTAAGAGCTCCTTAAACCCATCCATTTCTCAACCTTGTCCACAGCTACTTAACCCCACCCATCCAGATCCCGATCTTACACAACATAATAATATTTGTTTATACTTACAAAATAAAAATAATTTAAGTATGAAACTCGTACTTACTTTTATTTCAGTCCAAAAGTATCAACTCCTTCCGATCACGATAACCAACGATGGTACTCGCACACAATCTTTTTCTATTACTTTTATCGTATTTATTTTTTGCGAGAGAGCGATATAGCCGTCCTTCCACGAGCGCTTCTGAGCGCGGAATGATCGACCGTGAGTGCAAAATGTATGAAAAAGTCTGGAAGTGTTTTTATTTTAGCTAATAATTGAAAAATATATTGATTTATATACAAAACAATTAGCTAAATCTATAAAGGACTATATATACCACAATTTATTATAATTTTGAAGATAAAATATGCTGTAAATTTACCTAAACAGGTACCTATTCGGACACCTATTTTTTAAATTTTCTGCGATTATTGAGTAGGGAAAAACGTATTTGTGCGAAAATTTTGTACGACGTCATACAATTTTTGTGATGCCAATGTGGAGATGAATATACTACCTTTAAATTAAGACCATGATATGTTAACATTTGTGATTGCTTATACGTTAAAATGGTACCTGAAAAGCACTGTTATTTGTAGAAAAATGTAAAAGCGTCCTTAAATCATGCAAAGACATCCATGACTGAAATCTTTTTCAGTAAAATTTGAAATCAGAAAATGAAAGCTGTCTTTGGTAAGAGGGTTCTGTTTTCATTCTCTTGTATGTGGAATCCTAAAAATAATAGTATTCAATAGTTATTTCGGTCACGCTACATATTTATTGAGAATTCTATTAAGTTGAGACATAATCTAGGTTACGTTCGGACTTTAAAGGATCAAAATGGTCCTTCGAAGAAAGAAGCACACAGAGTGGAGTGACGTTTGTATACGGTTTAGGCATGTGTTGAGCGTGCGCCGTGTTGCAGGACGAGGCGGCGGCGGCGCTGGCGGCCGCCACCACGCCGCAGCACCACCACGTGGCGGAGCGCGCGGGCGCGGACGGCGACGCGGGCTCGGACGCGGGCTCGGACGCGGGCGGCGGCGAGCTGGCGCGCGCGCCCGACGACCTGGTGGACCCCGTGGCCGAGCGCCGCACGCTGGCCGAGCGCAACGAGCGCCTGCACAACCAGCTCAAGGTGCGCAACCAAACATGCTGTTTCCCTATCATAACACTAAAGCTGTCTTATTCTAATTATACAACCTGCACCCACTTTTCACCATTCATGTTCAAGTCCCTATATAAAGCTACGCTTCCACCAGACATGTGCGGGGAGCACATAGCGAGGTTTTTGCAATTACCTAACCAATAAAAACACTCTCTTAGCTCACGCTATGAAAATAAAGCGATGTTATTGATTTCACACACATCCTCGCTCATATATGCTGTAAACGCAGCCTAATATTTTGATATTTACTTATACTGTTCTAATTTTTATCAATTTTTTCTCCACAGGCGTTAAAGCAAGACTTAGCGCAGTCTCGCGACGAGACAATGGAGACAGCCATGGACAAGATTCATCGCGAGAACGTGCGCCAGGGCCGCGACAAATACAAGACTCTGCGCGAGATCCGCAAGGGCAACACCAAGCGACGCGTCGACCAGTTCGAGAACATGTAGACACCTCCCGCGCGACCCTCGGGCTGATCACTCCACCTCCTCCTCCCATCCTCTCCTCCCTCCTACTACTCGCCTTGTTCTTGTATAATAACATTGTAATTCTAACTCTGTAATTGTCTACGCATTCATAGATCAGCTCTCGAGTCGCCCCAGGTCGTGGACGGCCGTCTAAGATGTAAGCGAATAAGTGTAGCAATTATAGGCTTTACTCCGAACGCGTAAAGCTTATAATTGAGTCGCGCTCTGCACGCGGGCCGACCCATTCATAATCTGAAGTGCCAAAAATGTATTTTGAAACATTCCGTTCTATTTCGCGAAATCAAAACGCTGATTGTAATAATGAGATTGATTAGTGACAATGACGCGCCGCGCGTCGGGCCGCGTGCGAGCGACGATCGTGATAGTACGTTGATGATCGAACGATATTTTTATATAATTTTATACACCGTCCAGGCAATATGTATCTTTTGCCGTCGTCAAGAGATTGTCAACTAATAAAGGGTCAAATGATTCAGCGGTGCTTACATATGTGTGTACGAACACTCGCACTTGTCGGGCGTCGTAGTCGAAACTAACTGTAAATATTGATTATTATTACTTATTAGTAATTTTATTTTAGACCGTTGTGCTATAACCTATTAAAGTGAGCATTCTAGGAGTCACTTGCTACAGCGATGTATGTTTAACAATAGCCAGATAAATCAGAAAAACAAAGCACACAGAATTGTTTTTATTAATAATAATAATCATTTTTGAAAATAATTTGGATTTTATTCATCTAAATGTATAGTTAAGCGTCGTACCGGGCGGACCTAGTACGAGTCATATAGTTGCTGTGTGCTGTGGCTTGTATTTTTATTTGTGGTAGTTGATTCGGTTATTATAATTTGTCTGTTGATTATTTTAGTGTTTGGCGGATGTGTGTGTGAAGGTGTGGACAGACGGGAGCGTGGCTCGCCGCTCGGCACTCGGGACTAGCGGTCTGCGCTAGCTGCGCGACCTATGCTAGCTGCGCTAACTGTGCTAGCTGCGCTAACTACGCTCAGTGCGCTAACCCGCGCTACGCACTGCGACAAACACCTGTACCGTTGTTCAGGCACAACGTGACGAGTTTTGCTCAAACTATAACAATGTCCTGCGTGTGTAGTCGAACGCGAAGCGGTGAAAGGGAGGGGGGCGACGCCCCTTATTTATTTTTATAATCATTTATAATCTAGATATAGGAGTTAGAGCTGCAAGTGTAATTATTATTTTCAGTTCAGTTTCAGCGGTTATTACGTCGGTCTGTTAATCCTGATATTATGTTTATACGAGACAGTGATCGCGCGACCAATATATTATGTATGTTATATTATAGTCGGTGACGTCGAGTGGCGCATCCGGAGACACAAATGTATCGGTCTACGAAACTGTCCCCACTTGTTTCTTGAACAAAATTTGAAATAGATACTAAAATGTATGCTTGTAGGGAGTATATAATTTTAAGTGAATAGAAGGCATTCCATAAGTTACAATGCGGTGGCGTCGACTTGGTTTTTATGAAAATTAAAATGTTATGAAAATATAATTGTTCGTGTTTTGTTTAATATAAGTGCCATCCGTCACATGTCCATGTCAGAGGTCCGAGGTCGGCCCGACGGTCGGACGAGCGGCGCCGCGGCCTTGCACCAGTATTCCGATATTTTCTTGTCATTATTTTCTTAAAATTTTACAATACCACGTTGCCTTGGATTTAATATAAATTTTTTTCCAATAAAAATATTTAAGTAAATAAATTATAGTGTTTTATTTCTTATAAATATTCCCTTCCATAACAAAATACTGTATGATCACATACATACACTTCATATTGCAATCCACAATATATTTGAATTAAACTTACGCACTAATATAATTGATTATTTTACTATAATTATATTTTGAATTTTGATTTCAGTTGTCACAATAAATTCTTTAATACGATTACATTTAAGATCACATTGTTTACTTAATTAATTTAGTTCATTTAATTCGATTTAATGGATATAATCATTATAATGATGAGCTTCACATCTAACTTATCGTCAATGAGGTAAAAAACGCGCTGCAAGTATGAGCTACCCCTTAAAACCACCATCAACGGTTTGTTGTAACAAATCAACAACGATACGATAATTAAAAAAAAACCACAATTGCACTTCACAAAAGTTGACCTGAACAGGCGGTCAAATAGTGTGGTTCTATCACAAAAAACAAATACTTGTGAAACAATCAACTACTGAAGCTGTAAGTCATTTCCTCCAGGCGAGGTGTACCCCGCGTACCAAGCGGGCGCGTTGTCTCAGGTGCTCGTATGGTTGGCGTTCTTCAGGTGTCGCAGTAGGGAGCTCTTGTCTTTGAACTGTCGCTCGCACGCGCCGCACACGTACACGCGACCGTTATGCATCATCATGTGACGGCTGAGACCTGACGGGGGAGTCAAAATAATATTCGTTAACAAAAAATAAGTACACGAGGAAAAACAATGTTAAACTATGATGGCTGCAAAAGTTGAAACTGGCGCAGCTACTAACGCCCAACTCCTAGTGAGAGGGGTGGAGGACTCTTAATTCTGTGTTCATAAATAGTGTTAGGATGGGAGAAAATCCAATAGAATTTCTAAGGGATTTTTTACCCAAAGACTTAATTTAGGACTGGCTATTTTTGCTTTGTTACATATACAAGCACCAAGCGGCCGCGCGGGTGATACACACACATGTAGTCACACAGACATGTTGCTTTAGACTAAAGAGAGAGATCTCACCTGAGGCGTAGAGGAACACTTTGGGACATCGGTCACAGCGGTGTAGCGCAAGCGGTCGCGCGTTGGCCGGGGCGTGCGCCCGCGCGTGTGCTACGAGCGCGCCGCGTTGTGTGAAGCTCTTGTCGCAGACCGAGCACTTGTGGGGCCGGTCTTCTGTTTACGGGAAAGACGAGAACACAATGCAGGTAATTAATAAGTTAGGATTCTGTACTTAGAAAAAACGTAAGATCCATTATCATAAACATGACATCACGCCTGTTTTCCCCAAAGGAATAGGCACAGGTGTTAACGTTTACGCATTCGAAATTCCATCGAGCACACGACTTGTATACAAATAATATATGCAGGTTGGTAACGCCAGTGGACATACCTTCATGCACCAGCGCGTGCCTGAGCATGACCTCCTTCTGCGCGAACTTGCGGCCGCACGTGGCGCAGGCGTAGGGCCGCTCGCCCGAGTGCGTGCGCAGGTGCCGCGTCAGCGCGCCGCTCGTGGCCAGCCGCTTGCCGCACTCCGGGCACCACGCGCCCGGCCTGCCGACAACGCAACGATACTAGGGTTTCGAATACCGGATTTTTTCAATACCGGAAAGAAAATTTCCAGTACCGGGATCCCGGTATTAGACTACTTTTTTTTTCTACATTGTATTTTTTTTTGTGAAACTAATTAGTTTAAAATAATAAAACAAACCACCAAAGTATTTTTTTTGTATTTTATAACTATACTATATATATATATATAATAGGCCAGTCATGACACAAAAATCTCGTTAGGTCGCAAAAAATTGCACTGGGCTCATTTTTTGGGATGTTGTTAGGATAGGATGTAAACTGTATCTCGAGTTGTATTAGACCTACAGTTATGGCTGCGCTCAAATTTTGTATACTTTAAAAATGTATTGGATGACTTTTCCGTACGATGCACCTTTTAGAATTTATAAGTCAAAAACTGCAGGAAGTCCGAAATAAAATAAAATCACCAATACCATAATGCCGGGTATTGGATATTTCAATACCGGTATTGAAAAATGACCAGAATTCCGGTATTGGAAGCCCTAACACATCATTTACTTGCTCATGAATGAGCAAGTCAAGTCATAGCAATTATTTCATATAAAGCCACTTTTGAACGTTAAAATTTACAACAAAATAGAATTGTTTCTAGTCACCCCTTCCAAAAGGTAGTTTCGTATTGAGAAGAGAATGGGCAGGATACTCCACTGTTACTCTTTTATGAGAAGAGCACTTTGGGCAGGACACTTGGCTAGACGTGGTTGATGGCAGGTGGGGCAGTGCCCTAACCGAATAGTTGCCGAGAGCGATACAGGGAGCGTTGGCAGACCAACAGCAACAGCCAGGGGTGGACCACCTATAGAAAGTCACGGGAAGACCAGGCTGAGACACACAGACCAGGGAAGCATGGCGCAAAAGGAAGAAGGCCTATACTTAGCCGCGGGTGGAACAAGCTGCCACTGATGATGATGATTTGCTTATAATGTAGGTATACAGATAACATGGATTTTTTAAAAATAGTCAACATCCAGTCTATCCGATTGGATGGCGACCCCAACATAGTTGAGAAAAGGGAAAAGGTTGGATGCAGCTGAATACCAGTACGTATTTTACCTGTCCTTCAGAAACCAGTTTCTGGGAAACACGGTACCCCGTGGTAAGTCCGACTACCCGTAACGACTGTCTAGAGAAGAATTAATAAGAAAACTTACCCCTTTTTCTCCAATTTCTTGGGACGACCGCGTCGGTTTAACGTTTTTGACGTAATATATTTTATGATGCACTGGTTTTCTTGCGTTGACTCATCTACTTCTTTCGTTGTATTTTGAGGTTCCTCCATTACTTCCTCTTGTACCTAGAATTTAGCAGACGGGCGCGAATGACAAACATGATACAAGCTGACTGCAAAATAAACATTACGGCTAGACCACCCCATTTAATAATAATTACAATATTGCTGCCCCTTGGCAGTAGATAATATGACCAATAGTGAGGACATACATTTATTCCACGAAAGAAAGAAGAGTATTTATCGGGACTCGCACAGGAAAAGTAAAAGAAGTACAACAGTATAAAACATTACATAACATCACGCCTTCCCCGAAGAATTAGGCAGAGGTGTATCTAAAGTACACACACAGTCAGTTCGCCGTTTACGTTTTTATACAAAAACAGTATAAAAATTAAATATAAACGGACAACATGAGCTTGTAATCGTTTTATCCTTGCCCTGCAATGACTTAGGGTGACTGTAAAAACTTGAATACACTTTACATTTCTTCACTTCCATTAGCAAAAAATATACAATTATAGCACGTGCTCTGGAAAAAGTATTAGTTAAGACAACAAAGTGGTAGCGAGGCTGACTGCCTATGGTACACCCAGGCGCGGTCGCAGCCCAAGATTGGGGGGGGGGGGGGTCACCATGGGTGGCGAGGAATATTTGAAGGGAGTTGGTGTAGTGGTCGCAAGCGCTACTGCTGAGCATGCGCTCCTAGCTGGGGTCGCTTCATAGGTCGGGTAAAGTGTTATTGGGTTTTTCTATCAGAAATTTCTCAGAAGCAGCCTGGAGTCTGGATTTGTGCCCGGCTGGCAGTAGGCTCGCCCACTATGACATGGCACTTAATAACTGTGGCGTAATGTGGGTGTAAGAACAATTTGAAGGTGCACCCCTGCCTAACCCTTTGGGGATTAAAGGCGTGATGTTATGTTAAAGTTCATGTACAGCTCCAGCTCCACATTTCTTAATATGATTTTCAGGGACGCAGTATATGTTTAAACAGAAATAACAGTTACATTGTCGACTAAATGCAGGCAAGCCCAAAAAGCAACTACTAGAATGCAAGAGCGAGCGAAGCGAGCTCGAAAATTTTGCACACTATCGGATAAGTTCAATTTTCTTTCGATCATTCCAAAAGAATTAGGAATTACTTGCTTTGTCGACTTTTGAAGAAAAGCTCAAGAATCAACAGAATGTAGATCGCAGGAGCGAGCGAAGCGAGCCTGAAAATTTAGCACCCCACCTTGAAAAATCTGTTTTCTTCTAATCATCATACAGAAAGAGAACTTACTTTATCAAATTATGACGAAAAGCTTAAACTCGTTTTACAGCAGTTTAGGTTTTGGAATCTGGCCTTAGCCCACGAGCGGGGTGCCCAGTACCCCGAGTTTGCTTCGCTCGCTCTTGCATCCTAGATTCTATATTTTATAACAGGCTCTTTAACGCATTAACTGCTGAATTATTAGCGAACTTTTCGCAAATGCTAAATATATAGCTCACTAACCCCTGTGCGACAAACGTTCATACGCGTTCAAATAATTTTCGTGTGGTGCTATGAACGCGCATGCGCGGTTGAAGAAAGTTTTACCCAGTGCGGCTGGCCGCATTAGTTGACGCTTCTGTGCGTTTGAAAATTTTCGAGTTTGCACAATGGACGCACCCGTGCGTCCATTGTGCATTGCGCCGCACTCGAAGAAAGTTAAGTAAATTGTATGGACGCGCACGCGCGCCGCTAGCACATGGCCAAAGCTTGAAAAACGCGCAGGCGCGTTGGCCGCAGTTAACGTGTTAAGCGACTAAAAACTTTTTTAGGCGCGTTAAAAAACCCACTGTTATTCATTTCATAGTTTTAAGTTTTTACTTCTATTGGCAGTCCCCATGTCTGGCTATGTTCTTAATGTTTTTGTATATGCCCATCGAGGTTTTCGTGGCTCAAGGAGGTACAGTTTAAGTTAGTAATGCAAGTAAATCATTCAGACTCTCGACAGCTTGAATGATTTGGGGGGGGGGGGGGGGGGTTATGAACCCCACGATCCCCTCGGACCGCGCCTGGGTAGGTACACCGGACGAACATTTAAGGATCGCCAATGGTGAAAGCTAATCTGATGCTGTAAAAACTATACATTATATTATAAATTAAAGTCGCCCTTCGTTGTGTGACCGCTTTCTTCTTCTAAGCTACGCAACGGATTTTGTTCATTCAGTGAATTTCTTTCGGAAGATTTATGTGTATTGTTAAAAACATATGTCAACACATGCGTTCTTAACATAAATATAATAAAGTAATCTCGATGACTTGCCTAGTCGTAGAAACCGTGCGAAGCAGGGGCGGGTCGCTAGTAGTATAACTATAAAATCCAATCATTGCGATTCTCGCCACCACTACAGCAGCTGCAGGAGGCATACATGAAGCAATAATTAATAGTTCGGAAAACGCATTATTATTATCAGCCTTTTGTGTCCCTCAACAGGGATTAGGCCTCCCTTCTCTCACTCCACTTGTAAATCGCCCGCTTCAAAAAAAGTAAATAATCATGATAAAGTACCAGTTCCTCCATATCATCTTCCTCCATCAGTTCCAACATGAGCTGACTGCCGTCCCCTGTTTCCAACTCCAGAGATCTAATGTTCTGGTTTGAGTGCACCAGGCCATCTTCCTGCTGAGTCAGAATGCCCAGTTCTAGGAGCATGGTTGATAAGAATGCTGTTATGTCAGGGCTGTATGTTTCTCCATCTTGTGACTGTTGGCAAAATAGATGGTTTAGGTTATTTTATTTTATTCTTACAGCTAATATAAACAATATTCATTTGAAGGTCATTTACAAGTTTCCACTGATAAACACTTGAAACAAAAAAGGTTGGTACAAAAAAACCTATAACATAGATTAGGAAACAAAATAACACAATTGATTAATACTAACTAAAAATAATTCAGATGCAAACAATTACCTTTCCTTAAAAAAGCTTTTTACCACCAAATGTAATAACACTAAGCCATTATTCATACATGTTTCAAATATAGGTTCCACATAGATATATTTTTTAACAAATATTTCACAATCAATGTTCCACTTGCTTGGTTAATTTTTTTTCTCCTCATCATGTTTGTCTGTTTGCTGTCAATGGCAAAAGGCTCCAACAATTAGCTCAACAGACTTTTGTCACCAGCTAATCTACCCACCTTCGCAAAGGTCTACCTCAAGTTACCTTTAAGTTAATTGAAGAATAATAAATAAGGACTCGTTGACAGGCAGTGCAACTGTTGTGCATTTGAAGCACAACAGTTGTGTGATAGTTGCACAACTTTTGTGGGATTATATTGCAACTGTTGTAGGACTCATGCTACATTTTTAGTAATTTGTAGTATGGCGTGATTGTAGCATAACATAAAGACAGTTTTTTAAAAAACATTTACTTCAGAAGTGGCTTAATCTGCCATTCAGAATAATGTATAAATATGTACTTACTTGTTCAGTTTCATCTATCACATTAATTTCTATTACTGAGCTGTGTACTTTTGTGGGGTCAGGTAGTTTCTGCTAAAAACAGAAAAAAAATAACTGTCTATCTTTCACCAATCAGAACAAAATTTCCATCAAAATCATATGAACATACTTCGGCAAAGTTATTTACTTGTGCTACACCATTCAGATTCAATACATTGACTTCTGGGAACTGGTCCTTTTCAAATGTGACTACAAATTTCAATTCATTTTCATTTTCTTCTTCTAACTTCTTTCTCTGTTCTGCTTCTTTTAATAGTTTTTGTTTGTACAGATTCTCTTGATAGGCTAGAACGTGAGATTTAAGTTTCTGATATGTCACTTCACATCTCTTCCTGAATGCGTAATATTTATTGAGTTCATTGAAGCACTTGGTACAGATTACATTTGGTAAGCATTCTTCTTTTTTCACCTGGAAATGATAAAAGAGTTGTTATTATAGTGTAGATGCAGCCCATACTCTCAAAATTTTTATTAATTGCTAGCTGCGCCCAGAAATATCGGGATAAAATGTAAGGATGCCCTAATCCAGGTCATAGTCTATCCATGTGCCAAATTTCATCTAAATCCCTCCGGATTTAGATGTGTGAAAGCATAAAATCAAAATCAATCAAAATCATAACAAACATACAAAAAATCAACTCTTATGGCTTTATAGTATTTCTTCAGACAACTCATGGTATCCCACAATCGCAGTAGACCGGGAAAGTGCAAAAAGGGAAGGGAGACCTTTGCTCTGCCATAGGACAAAACAGGCTTATAATAATAAATAATAATAACCCATTAATCGTTTTTATAAAATACTGTATCCACTTACTGCTTACACCACAAATCACTAAACACATTCTGTCTCTGTTGTCATAGCCCAATGTTTATGTTTAGGCCTTGCCTCTCATGCACGAGGTTGTGGGTTCAAGTCTGGGCAAGTACCAAGTTTTTCAATTCATATGTAATTTGCAAGTTTATATCGGAAATTACTGACATTGGTGAAGGATGAAGGAAACATAGTGAGGAAACCTGGACTTATACTCAATAATTATAAGGCTGATATAGGCAATCGGCCTTATGAGGAGAGGTATTTGCCTTCAGCGGAACCGTTACAGGCTGGTATTACTGTTTTTTTTTCCTTCTTTGGCAACTGAGCCAATGACGACTATTCTGCCAGCGTCAAGTGGTGATGGCAATACAGCGAGGTGAGCCGTCGAACTTTGCACTCCATGGTAGTTTTCTAAATATAAATGTTAGAAGCTGAAAGGACTTACTATAATACTAAGGTATTCAAATAATCTGTCTCGATCATTTTCAAACCATTGACTGAAACAGAATGATGTTTTAAATATGTAGCTTGGCAGGGATATCGACATTGAATCCCTGCCAATCAGTATTTAGCTATAAATGCTTTTAGTGATTTATGGTGCAAGTGAGCCTTAATCATGAATGTCAATTATAAACTAGATTCAAGCATTGATTGAGCATAACACCAAAATAAATTAATGGAACCTCTAATATACACATTATGTTTTTTTTTTTTTAATATGGTCAATGAAAGGATGTATCCTAAACTAATAATAATGTTACTTACCTCCAGTCCCACACAAATCATGATCCTCAGTGCTAATGTTGCACAGATGTTGTTTGGGTCATCAGTGAATATCGGGATGGCTTCTACAGCCTTGTTCAGGCACAGTCTACACAGCTTCTGGACATCTTCTATCAACTCGTGATGCGGTCTCTTGCGGGTATACGTTCGCATCATGGTAAAAGCTAGAGAAATATGTAGGTACTAGGTACACAGCAATTTCTAGCAGATTTTTAAGAATCACTTTTTTTTTCTTGGAGTTACTTCTGGTTTCTATAGTTTCTTTTTTTTTAATTCTTGCTAGAATGCACTGTCGATGTTTTGGATTTAAAACAATAATATAACCTCAATTATTTCTTGAGATAAAACTGATATTTTTACAAGAGTACATATTTGGACACAAACAATTAAGAATCAATGTTTGTAACAAAGGAATAAATAATCGATAGATTTCTGCTTTATTTTGATTTAATTCATTATCACGAGCGCCCTTCTTCAATTATTAATTTGACATTGACTTGACACACTGATGACATTAACAATTGACACCATACCATGACAGCTCTTTGTAGAGCTGTGTCTATTAGAAGGCCAATTATTATTCAAGTAATTAAAAACGTTCAAAATCTAGGCGCAGTCTCATCTCGGCGACAAACAAATGTCACAAACTTGTCAAAATGTAGGGAAATTAGAGGTTTAAATTCCCTACATTTTAAATTACGAGAATATTAACCTTCAAAATGTACTGGCAGGTCCAGTCAAGTTTAGTGGTGTCTTCGTATGACTACCTTGATTACATGAACTTCCTACTGCTACCAGTCCATAAATGAGGCCATTGTCATGGCTATGGACTCAAGAAGTTTGTTTATGGTCTATGATCATCCCTCACGAAGTCACGATCATGACTTCAATCTACCTGCAGGGTGTAATCTTTGATAAATGATTTTATTTTATAAAAGTAGGTTTGTATAAACACTTTTAAACGTCAATTATATTTTAAAATTATATGAGGTCGGCATTTCCTATCTGACTAGTCCGAAATAAACTCAGAGGTCACAGTCTTTTTAGTCCAGAGTCAGACATATAATCTTGGTTAGATAGCCTAGCCTAGCTTATAGCCTTTCGTGGTCCACTTGTCCCTGCCCAAGTCCCTGAACTGTCTCAGGACCCATGTAGGAAGATGTAACTTCAACCTTGTCAAGTGGACGGAATGGCGGCAGTGTGAATGTGGAGCTGCTGTATCGCAAACAATGGTTCACCTCCTATCCTACCCTCCGTGTCCCTAAATATGCGGTCAAAGTGACCTCTGCGTCGCTACCGAAGACATCGTGGAACATGTTCTGGAAAATTTGAAATACTTTTGTGCTAGCGACACGAAGAAGAACTATTTCCAGGAACAAATAGATTACCTACGTACTCTTTTTTGGGGCTGTATATTTACATTAGTCTTGCTTACAAAGTAACCGTGTCCCTGAAGGTTCAATACTAGGTCCTCCCCATCTTGATCATTGTGTTAGTCAAATTAAAAACGAATGTCTGTCCACTCAGGTATCACAATAAAAAAACATCTTCCTTATTCGAATAAAGTTTATTGATACTTATTATAGATATTTCTACTTTTAAAACGCGCTGGGTAGGTACTTGACAAAGAGTAGTGGGCAGGAGTTAATATTAAATAGAGAAAAAACCATAATATTTAAGTTCTTATGTCCAATGTCCTAGAAGTTCAAGTTATATTTTCTGCTGTGATTACTCAGTACAAAACCGATACAGCGGTGTACGGCATTTTGACAAGCTGAAATTAAAATACAGTCGAATAATTATTGGTATTTAATAGCTATAGGTACTTACTCTTATACAGGGTCAAATTAAATTAGTTAGCGAAACTCGATGATGGGTATCACAAGTAAACACGACCAAATAAAAAGGATTCGATGCGCTTTTAAGGGATTTCAACTTTGTTACCTGAACTATTACTGTTTTTTTTTTTATCGTGTTTAGATATCAATACACATCACGTCTGTGAAGTTTACACAAAAAATACGATTTTTTTTCAGTTTACAAACTGTTATTTGAAGTGACTACACACACTAACGGATAAATGGATGATGCGGAGGACAAAAAAGCTCATATTTTTTTTTTAAATCATGTTAATCATGTTGTCACGTTAAGATAGCAGAAGAAAATAAAGATTGGAGTGAGGCCTCGAATGAGTAGGTAAGGTACTGTGTAGGTACTTACAGTGACGTATGACTCGTATGAGAAATCCACGACTCCTAAAGTCTTGTATACCACCGGATCCTGGAAATGTAAGTAAAAACCGATTAGTCAGCTCACTGTCATGTCATGACTGCATGAGAAGCAGTGATTGGAAGATTTGCCTAAAACTTGCCGAGCATCATGAACACATAGGGGAAGGCAGTCGTTTCACTAACACTACGTAATGACTAAACAAAAGCTGTGTTAGATTTCAACGCATGGCTGACTCTTAACATACGAGGGCTAAATTAAAGCTAGCGAAACTCCGCAGACATGATGAAAAACAAAGTCAACTAACGCAAGGTACTGTAGGTACATGCAGGCATACATGCATGCAGGCTGGACGCACTTTTCTATGAAACAGCCGATTTTTTTTCATAATTTCCGATATAAGAGAACTTTTTTTCGTATTGTCATTTTACACCTACCCTTCACGTCTGCGGGGTTACGCTAGCTAATTTAACTTAACTTTGTCTAAGCTAGAGGGAGATACCGCCGACGTAGATGTCAGTTGAAACACAAACACACACACAGTGTTAACACTAGATTTAAGGACCAACTACGTGCCCCCTTTCACCGGCTTTATAAGGTTCATAACTCATTTGTTGGGCTTTTTTTAAAGGTTATACCAAAAAAAAGAAAAAAAAGGTGTATATATAGACAAACCCCTTAAATAAAAAACTCAAATTAACCAACTTACCAGTAGAGTCCGCAAGTTAATTTATATATTTAAAACCCTCCGAAGTATTGCGAATCCAAATATTATACGTGTAGTTTACTATTCCCTGTGCTTATCTATAGTTACTTAATGTAGCACATGCTGGGGTGGTGCTGGGAAAACTGTACTCAAACCACTCGAGATCGCACATAGAGCGGTACTGAAAGTGGCTACTTCAATTCAAGACCTATCATGTTCCCTCTTGTATAGTAGTTGTAATGTTCTTAACGTTCGACAACATTTCATCCTGCAAACAGTTCTTTTACAGCACCATAAAACCCCTTATAAAATAGTAACAAACAAGGCGTAGAAAAGACTTAGTTTGCACTGTTCCACAAGTACGCACATCATTTGCGAGTGGATTCTTTAACTACGTAGGCCCAGCTCTGTACAAATCATGTTGACGAGGTTAGTAGTTAATTATTCTTAAAATTCATAGATGGTAATGTGCATTTTCTTTATAAAAGTTGTATCGTATAGTTCGTTTTGACAAATTCAAGTTCCAACAAAACCCTCAAACTCTTGAGCAGAGTTGAGGAAGACAATTTAAAAAAAATGCGGTGTTAAGTATTATAAAAAAAGTTATGTTCATTGATGATGATCATTTCTTCATCAATTTCATGTTGTTAGTACAAAATAAACATTGACTGTTAATACTTTTTGTGGATCAGGAAAAATATTTGTTACCACTGGCATACTTGCAGAGGTCAGGAGGCAAGGCAAAATTGCTTCTGCTGTAGCGTCGTCGGGAATCGCTGCCAAACTGCTTCCGAGTGGCAAGACAGCACATGCCATGTTTAAAATTCCCATCGATTTAGAGAGCGTCGAAACACCTGTTTGTGGTGTGTCACGTAACAGCGATAAGGGACACGTGCTCAAGGATTGCTCTCTGATCGTATGGGATGAGTGTACGATGGCCAATAGGAAGGCAGTTGAGGCCGTGGACAGAACCCTGCAGGACATCCGCAAGAACGAACATTTGATGGGTGGTGTCACAGTTCTGTTCAGTGGCGATTTCCGGCAAACGGGAAGCGTTTGCCGGAAATCGCCACTGAACTGGTGACGCGGGGATCGAGGGTTGACGAGGTGAATGCTTCGTTGAAACGATCTTCGTAGTGGTCAAGAGTTAGTACGCTGCGCTTGATGAGAGCTCGGCTCGGCGGCAATGCACGTGCTCAAGAATTCTCCGATGTCCTTATAAGTCTTGGCGAAGGCACTCTACCAGAAGAGAGAGGTGGACAGGTGGTGCTTCCAGAGTCTCTCGGTAGAGTGGTATCCAGCTTAGAAGAACTCATTCGCTGTGTGTACGGGGACATCAGTCGTATACGGCCCGCTCACACACCCAAGAATTTTGCTGGTGCAGCAGAATTCTTGGGTCTGTGAGCGGGCCATTTTGACGCCCAAAAATGATCAGCCTGCAGCAATTAACGAATGCATTCTCTCGGAAATTGAGGGGAATGAAGTGGTCTACACCTCGATAAACACTGTTATCGAGCAAGATGACGTCACACATTATCCCGTGGAATTTCTGAACTCCCTGTCAGCAAGTGGACTCCAGCGCATACCATGAGGCTGAAGGTCGGTGTCCCGATTATGCTTCTTCGGAACCTATCTCCTCCGAAGTTGTGTAACGGGATCCGCCATAAAGTCATCTCGCTCCACAGACACACCATTGAGGCGGAAATTCTTACGGGTTGTGGCGTCGGCGAGGCAGTATTTATACCACGTATTCCCCTCATACGTCATAACTTCCCGTTCCAGTTCCCCGTGAGTGTTTGCTTCGCAATGACCACTAATAAGTCGCAGGGGCAGACACTGAGGGCAGCGGGTGTCGACCTCAGGAGGAGTTGATTCTCACATGGGCAACTGTACGTCGCTTGCTCCCGCATCACCAGTCCTGACTCTCTTTACATTTTGGCTCCTGGCAGCATAACTACCAACGTAGGTTATAGGGAAGTGTTGTAAGGTATGATACCTTTGTACGTATTTTTACTCTTTTGTGTCCTGGAATGTATTCCTGCATTATTTTCTCTATTTCCTTCAGTCACATCTTATGACTGAACTCAGCAGGATTCCCATATAACTCTTCCCATATAACTCTTCACTTGCTTTGCTTGCAAAAAAAAACTTATATTTTAATGCTATTTTAAAAGTTGTTTACTTATAATGCTATAGCGATACTGGCATCTTAGGTATTTTTGGCGCTTTAGAGCCTTCACGCAGACGACGTCGCGGGCAGCAGCTAGTTCCTTAATACAGGTTATTCTATAACCTAGCTAGGAAAGTGTGTTGTGTTGTTGATTGTGATTGACATGGTACAAACTTATATGAATAACTTTATATATGCCTCATGTACTACAATCTCCTTTTTATGAAATAAATTTATAATTATTATCATATTTGTTGGTATATGGGCGTGGCTAGCTGACATATGTCAAATAATTTAATTTAATGTTCTGTGTCTTGTAATACTAATTACTTAACACACCCCAAAGAAAAAAAAAGAAGTGGTGGAAAGCGGGCGTTTTTGGGGGACTGTCTTTTGTAATTTTGACGTTCGAAAAGTGCTGATTCTCAGCCTAATTTGAATACCTAAATGACTTTTAATTTTGATTTTGAGCATGATAATAATTGTGGGCCACCTGAGCCTGTCTCATGGCATTGACCACCAGCTTCCTGATGCGAACAGAAGATTGCCCGTAGCAGTTCTGCCAGCCCGAACTGTACATCGCCTCTGATAGCTTGGACGCCTGTAAATTTAAGTTACTTTTTATTCACTTGAAAAAAGTTAAAACTGAGGAGGAAAATCACAGCAATTATGTAGACCAGGATCGTGTAACAAATATAAAAAACAAACAATAAAAGATTCTCATTAACCGAGAAACTCCTCCTTTTGAAGTCGGTTGAACAGGAAACAACATTTTGCGTACCAATAAGAATAATAGATAAGTAACATCTATCGAGCTAACGTATTAAGGCAGAATTGTATGTATGTAGCATACTATTTACCTCGATAGTAATGTCGCCACCATTCCACATAAAGAATCCCAAAGACAAGCAAGTTGATATCGACATTAAAATCATCGTGAACAGCTGTGTTAAATTACGTTCACCGCCCTAAAATAACATAGCAAGCTTAAACATGTAACAACTTACATAATACTTACCTACATTGCTCTAATAAGAATTTTACGCCCATTTTCAGCAGTACTCAATACAACACACACAACAACTATGCGACTCCTAAATGTATTTGCCCCATAAAAATATACTGTTGCAGTTTCAACGCTCGGCGCTGAGCCGAACGTTGAAAATTCAACAGTGTGCTTAACCGGGCATTAGTAAAACAAATTGCATAATCAGGCTATAATGTTCCCACTGCTGGGACACAGGCCTCCTCTCTTCTTCAGGGAGTGGGCTCTGGGGTGGGCATCTATCACGCGGGCCCAGCGAGGGTTGGTAGATGTCTCATGACTTCCATTTTTTGGTTCTAGGATTTCATAGGTTCATGCTGGCTTCCTCACGATGTTTTCCTTTACATTTTTGAAAGCAGCGGTGATTAAATTATTTGCTCAAATGTAAAGCGCCTGCCTGGGTTCGAACCCATGACCTATATCTCGTAAGTCGGCGCCGTTACCTCTGGGCTACCACTGCTCTCAAAACAAATTGATATGCTTGTATTTATAACACAAGAAGCGTGAAGATAAAAAAAAAGTTCTAAAGCGCCAAGCCAAGGGACCGTAGCAGTGCTACAGCGTAGCAGTGCTACGGCGTAGCAGTCGTACTCCGTAGTTCATGCTAGGCCAGGAAATTCGGGGTTGTGCACACGGGACCCACCAGTAAAGTAGCAAGTTGTGTCAACAGCATACTAAAGAACACAATGATCTCTGTTGCAAATATCTCCTTACTGATATACTCGTGCTGCTTCTTACACCTGACGACAAAAATAAAAAATATAAAGTACAAAAAAAAAAAAAATAGTTATTAGCTGGATTTCGCCATCGGCATCGACTACTCAAAGATATCGCTTTGTTGGTGCTAGTCTGACATTTCAACTTCTTCTTAGCGTGTCGATGGCAATCTATGTGTACGGTTAGCCCAGAATTTAGCTACGAACTTGGCACTTTCACTAGCGTCCATTTCAAATGCTCTCTTGTGTCGTTAGGTATTTATTTATTTATTTATTTATTTATATGGCACTTCAACGACTTACTCACTACGACATACATAAACAAAAATCACATACGGTTTTAGGAATTGTGAGCTCGTCACTTACAGAAGTGCACAGCACTAGCACAGAAATAAATTATAGTAAGTACAACATATCGTTAGGTAAATTACACAATATATGATATAAAAGTAGCATTAAAAATTAAAATGAGCGATGTTCACAAATACAATCGAGAATACAAAACAATTAAAAAAAAGCAACAAAAAGAAGGAGGCGGCTGGCAGGGAAGGGAAAGGAAGTACTTAAATACAACTATTATTGGGTGGCTCGTGTCGCACAGACGACTCGAGACTCGGAGCTGGATACTCGAGACTCCGACCTGGTTAAAAGTTTCGATCGAAATTGTCGCAAAGGGTTAGAGTAGATGTCGATGCTATTGGTTCGTGTAGCAGTTTTATTATATTTTCCTATTAGACGGTTCATGGGTGCGGTGCTACCAAGGTTAGTACGACTTGCAAGTAAGGCAAAGGTAACGGTTTCTCGACTAGACCTAATAGAGTTCTGTCGCGGTACAGCTATATTTAATTCCGCCAGAAGATCGGGAACATTTAGTAGACCGTTTAGGATTTTATAGAGAAAGATTTGGTCCGTTACGTCTCTTCGGTGTTCAAGTGAACACATTTTAAAATGACTGAGCCTTTGATCGTAAGAACCATCCCGTGGACAGTTGGGGCTTCTAAAACGAAGGTATCTAGTGAAGCTTCTTTGGATACGTTCAATCCTGTCTACATGAACGCGGTAAGTAGGGTTCCAAACCGGCGATGCATAGTCCAGTAGACTTCTCACCAGAGTATTATAGAGCACCTTGAGGGTAGAGATCGACCGGAAATCCCGACAAATTCTTTTTATAAAGCCAGACATTTTTGCAGCTTTGGCAGTGATATTGTCAATGTGGCTAACGAAAGTGAGTTTTGAGTCGAGGTGGACTCCCAGGTCACGAATCGTGTCCACTTTTTGAAGTGTTACCCCATTTATTAAGTAAGAAGTAGGAATAGGTTTACGTTTTTTGGTGAAAGTTATGTGGTAGCACTTTTTCACATTGAGAGACATGCGGTTTTCTAAGCACCAGTCGTGGACTGCGTCGAGGTCAGCCTGGAGCAAATGGACGTCGACGGATGAGTTTATCTCTTTATAGATTTTTAAATCATCAGCGAAAATAGAGCAATTGCTGTATTTTACTGAGAGAACTATGTCATTGACGAACATTAGAAAGAGTATTGGGCCTAGATGCGATCCTTGGGGGACTCCAGATGAAGAAAAATAAACTGGTGATTCATATCCCTTTACAACCACTCTTTGTTTTCTTTCTGTGAGATATGATTTAAACCAAAGGAGTAACTGACCAAATATGCCGAAACTTTCAAGCTTCTTTAAGAGGATTATATGGTCCACCTTGTCAAACGCACTGCTGAAATCAGTGTAAATTGAGTCGACTTGGGCGCGAGAGTCCATCAATTTACTTACTTCATTGACGTAGTGGACCAAATTAGTAGTCGTAGACTTACGAACACAGAAACCATGTTGTTCAGGTGCTAACTGAGGATTGATGTGTGATGAAAGTAAAGGACATAGCAGGGATTCGAAAAGTTTTGCGAATACTGAGAGAAGTGAAATAGGACGGTAGTTCAGGACGTCACCAGAATCTCCTTTTTTGAAAATCGGTACTATGTTAGCCATTTTCCATACCGTCGGAAACTTTGATGATGCAATCGAATGGTTGAATATTATTTTAAGCGGCAATAATAGACTAGTCGCACACTTTTTTACAAATACTGGCGGCAAACCATCTGGCCCTGGCCCTTTGCAGATGTTGATTTTGTTTAGTGCTTTCCGGACGTCTCGTTCCGTAAATACTAATTTACCTAATGCATGCTGATGATACTTGGGTCCTATTTGAGCTACAACAGGTGAACCAATCGAAGGAGTAAAGTTAGCCGAGAAATGCTTAGCAAAAAGGTTGCATACGCCATCACCATTAGATGCTGTTTCATTTCCTAGATACATCTCTGAGGGAATGTCGTTAGTCTTAGACTTTTTCGCTTTGACGAAGGACCAAAAGAGCCTCGGATTATGTTTAATATTCCTTTCAGTGACGCTCATGTAGGTTTTATAACAGCTCTTCATCATGGTTTTCGATCTCCCCTCTAATAGTCTATATTCGAAGTGGTCCCTTGGGTTATTATACTTTTTGAAACGTGTTCGGAGTTTTTCTTTTTCGTTTAGGAGTCTTATGAGTGGTTTAGAGAACCAGGGGGGATACTTATCACTCGGTTTTTTTGATTTTGGAACGTACTCATCCACTAAATCATTAAGTTGCTTATATAGGTGTGTCACCATAGCATCGACATCGTGCAAGTCTGAGAACATATCGGCCCAGTTAATGTCGCTGATCTTAGCATTGATTAAAGTATAATTGGCTTTTCTAAAGTTATATCTAACAGGAATTTTACTCTTTAATAATGCGGGAGACGTGTCTTTTATTAATATTTCGAGGGGTGGGTGATAGACATCTACAGTTGATAAGGGGTTATTGCATACACTTACAATTCCTCCATAGAAGTTACAAAATATTAAGTCTAGGGTTTTGTGATAACAATTTTTGACTGAGTTTATTTGCTCCATGTTACATAATGACATAAAGTCTATCAGTGAGTAGCCCAAGGCGTTGGCGTAGTTATAAGCCGTGTTAGTGGAAGTGTGGGAAAGCGTTTTGTCCATTTGCCAGTTAATGAAACTCAGATTAAAATCTCCAGCTATGAAGGTTTCGTCCCCAGTGGTGTCGATAACAGACGAGACCCTTTCAAGGAACGAGTCCAGTGTACGATGTTGAACTGGAGGGGGAAGATATACCGCACAGACATTTAAGTTTTGGCATTTTTTCCCTTTGACAGTCTTCAGCCTGACCCATAGGTTTTCAATGTCAGTTTCCCACTGCGACATCCGGGCAGAGTCTATTGACTTCAAAACAGCAATCAATACACCTCCTCCTCTTTTGCCGCTATTTACGGTAGATGCTCTGTCTCTACGATAAACGGTGTACCTCGAGTCAAATATTTCGCCATCACTTATGCTATCATCCAGCCAAGTCTCTGTGCCGACAATAACATCGTAATTGCGCAACCGTGTGGATAATTCGATCATATTCAATTTGGTTTTCATACCCCTAAAATTTTGGTAGTAGATGTTGAATTGTTGTTGTTTATGTACGGTATTTTATCAAGGTTTTATTGTAGGAGGTTTACAGTAGTGCAACAGCGTTCAGGCTTCTTATGTGTTTAGCTTGCTCTCCATCAGCCTTTCTTATAAGAATTTTACCGTCACGAACCCACACATATTTGTATCCCTTTGCGATAGCTGCCTTTCTAGTCGCCGCATGGATTTGTTTGTTAAGGGGTGACAAATGTTCAGACACATATATAGGCTTGACGGGACCGCCATACCCTAGGTGTTGCGAATTTAGTTTTTCAGTAGGATGCGCCTTGTTAAAGTTCATTACCGAGGTTAAGATAACGTCCCGTGATTGAGTGGTGCGCAGCTTAACAATAACTGCTCTAGGGTTATTATTTTCGGGATCTAGTCTGCGCACTCGAACGGCCGACAGTATGTCTTCTTCTTTGATCATGCTGGCTACCGCGCTTCCCATCTGCATAACCGTCTTCACCAAATTTTCCGCTTTGTTTTCAGGTATGCCGTTAATTTCCATATTTTGCTGGCGCGAGTATTGCTCGATTAGGTATGGTAACTGTTAAGGATCGTTTATGTATTTTTTTATAATAATTGTGTTGTTGGGCCGTAGGTTTACTTACCACAATGTGAGCGAGTGCATCTGAATCCCAAGTATAAATGCTTGTTCATACTTCATTTCCTTCTCCGCTTGGCTCAACGTTACATCGCTGAATATGTCATCAAGACTGTAGAAATAAATCTGCAGGTTTTTGAACTGGTAGCAAATGGCTAACAACTTAGTGACCATAATAAGGAACGTGGCCATGACCCTGGCTGTGAAGGGAAACCACCAGAAGTAGAAGAAAACCCTCATCACTCCGGCTGCGGTGGACTTGTCGTGGACGTCCGGCCACGCTGATGTTATCGTGATGAAGTTCTCACCTAAAAAAATATTAGTAATTACTTAGGTAATAACACCAGCTCATTATTGTCTTAGTGCAGGGCAACGGCTTCTCCAGATACAGATAAGTTATAAGCATTGATCACCACGCTTGTTCAAGGCGGATTGGCGATTTCAGACTTATATTGTTGTCCAGGTTTCCTTACGATGTTTTCCTTCACCGATGTCGGTAATGTCTTAGAAAAACTTGGAAAATGTTCTTTCCATGGATTGAAAAAGTCACATTGGTACTTGTCCGTACTTAAAACCTTGTGAGTGAGCGATGCCTTACCCACTGGTTCATAAAATAATCATTACTGTCCAGATTTTCTCTAGGGAAGTCATACTTACTCTACAAGCTTAAACTTTAACTTACATAGTACTGCAAGCACTGGAATAAGCTTGAAGAGGCATTTAACTTTCCTAATTCGAAATATACAACCGACCTGCAGTAACCACTCGGTACAGAGCACGTGAACCATACAACACAGCCACCGTCCAAATAAGCCCAGTCAGGCTCATCGAAAACACTTTTATCTTCTTAATCATCTCGCGTTCCAAGTCAGCATCGTTCTGGCGCTCCTTTAAGACAACTGCTAGTTGATACAGAAGATTCCTGTTCCCCTGCTTATAAAATAATGAGATGTAGTACATGATCATGTTGCCAGGAAGTATTATACTGAACATGATCCGATCTGTAGCCAGCTTATCCGTCAAATCATTTTGAGTATAGAAAGATCCTAAGATGGACATAGAAAAAAACACATTGATAATATCTACAACGTATTCCACTTTATTGTAGATGTAAATGAATTTTCTGGAAAGCTTGATATCTGTAATCCAGATATCTTTTATCCCGAATAGGAAACCAATCGTGTTTATTTTATCTAACAGTTTTGTCGTTTCATTTGATTTGGTTATGTTCATTGGTGGATCCATTATAAATTTACGTCTTTATTTTGGTTAAGTTAACGTGCGCTATGTGTAGTATCAAGTACAATATTGTGGTAAATTCTTTCATGAATATACTGGACAAACAAATTCACATGAAATATTTCCCATATTATATTTAATTAAAACTTCAAACGAATAGATCCAAAGGCTTCAATTACGTGAAAGAACTCACAACAAAACCTATCAATTTGTAAACATACAAGGTAACCTAACTATTAGTCATGCTAGATAACTAATTTGAAGCCATACAAAGTTGTTTGCGTGGAAATTAAATTACAGAACACGTTTACTAAGGGTGATCTTACATATAAAATAAAATATGTAAAAGACCAAGACCATCATTATAACCCCTTTATTCATAAACGTTGCGTAGCGTTGCGTTGCGTTGTTACGTTAAGTAGTGGTAGTATTGGTAAAATTCTGGCTTTTGGGCAATAGATGATGTTACTTGTCTTCGTAATTTAAGGATCTTACATAATATCTAAATAATGAAATTAACAATATTAGTGCAAGATTTATTAAAATGAAAAAAAAATGAGTAGGTGGGCAATCATCATGTGATATTAACATTAAAATATAAAATAAGTCGATTAGTGATATACAAGCTTAATACAAAACAGAGAAAAGTGAATATGACATCTTCACAATCTGAAACAAAGGAATTCTGAAATGAATTAAATTTTTTAAAACTTTCCTTTCTTTTAAAGTTCAAACCCGTTCTCACCGATACGTAGGTTTCATAGGAGAATGTCAAATGTCCAAATGCCTTCAACTCTATGGATCTCTGCAACAATTTTTACGTACGTTTTCAAACTGCGAGATATTATTGTTAAGGCTATAAGCTTATATCAACATTTCGTGTATTGTTCGACTGTACAACAACAACAACAACAACAACAACCTGTTACTGTCCCACTGCAGGGCAAAGGCCTCTTCTCCTATACAGAAGGAACGAGCGAGCGATGTCAGACTTGTTGGGCCATATTTTCATTAAAATATTTAACAGTACACCACGCAATACCACTGAGCGATACAGTTTTGTTAGATAACATTTAAGTACATCGTCCTTTCAAGCCATGACCCAGTTAATTATTGGAATACTGACTTATCGGATGTAACTACACGGGGTCAAATTAAATTAGCTAGCGAAACTCTGCAGACTTGATGGGTATCGTTATCTAAACACGATCAAATATAAATCAAAAAGATTTGATGTATTTTTTGGGGGGTTAACGACCGCTTCTAAAGTTGTTACTTAAAACTAAGAATGAGATAAGAAAACCTGTTTTCTTTGTTTTATCGTGTTGTGAAATCGATACCAATCACGTCTGTGAAGTTTACATAAAAATTGTAATTTTAAACTTATATTACAAGTGACTCCTACACTAACTGCGATAGTTGACCTCACAAAAAGCAATCAAATTAATTTCTTTTTTGTTTTATCGTGTTTAGGTATCCATACCCAGCACGTCTGCGGAGTTTTGCTAGCTAATTCAAAGTCAAAGTCAAATCATTTATTTCAAATAAAAGGCACTTTTGAACGTCAAAAATAAAATTAAAATAAAATTGATTCTAGTCGCCCCTTCCAAAAGGTTGTTTTCGTATGGGCAAGAAACTCCACCGTTACTCTTTTAAAATGTTTCACAATGTTTTGCATACATTAATTATATGTGAAGACGATGCACCTAAAAATAAAATTACTATGCCACAATAGGTAAAAGAATTAAAATGGATTAATGAAACCACGACACATAAATTAACTATGATAGATGCATCGTGCTCACATATTTACAACCATTCTAAAAGTAGACGATTTTCATAAATAAATAAAGAGTAATAAGTCCGGGTGTGACTTCAAGTAATTACAGAATGTAAATCAATGTCAAAAAAAAAAACAATTACATTAGCAACCAGTTTGGTTTTGTCTAGACTCTAGAGATTGTCCTATGGAGCAGGACCAGCATGTTTCCAAGCATTCTTATCTTGGATATAATCCTCTAATTTGTAATATCCTTGCTTACAAAGTGTAATTTTAATATGTTTTAAATTTTCTTTATTTTAATTGCAATATTTCACAAGGTATTTTGTTGTAACATTTAACACAGTACCCCATAAAAGATGTATGTACTTTAGATAATCTGAAAAAAGGGTGATCTAATTTATCTTTATTTCTAGTATTAAAATTATGTCTATCACTTATTTTATTAAAAAGATGTTGATTTTTTCTTACCTAGATAATATTTTTATAAATGAATTGGCAAGGTACCGTCATAATATTAACCCTTTTAAATAGTTCCCTAAGAGATTCGCGGCGACGTAGATTGTAAATGGCTCTGACAGCTCTCTTTTGCAAAATAAAAATGGATTCAATGTCAGCAGTTCGACCCCACAGTAAAATGCCATATGACATAATACTGTGGAAGTAACTAAAAATTTAATTTGACCCTGTATATTCTTCGGGAAATCGCATTAAGTAAGGTGCCTCAGTGTACGGTATCTTACACACCCATTTCCCTAAATATCTTGGTGTCGTCAGAAGTCCTTAACGTTAAAATAAAAGAAACAAAACACTAGCCTCCACAGTAATGTCCCCGGCAGGCCACATGAAGTAGCCGGGGCCGACGAGCGCAGCCACCCGCGGCGCGTTTGACAGCAGCATCGTCAACGAGTGAGTATCATAGTTCTGGGAAACAACACGAAATCTTATATAGATAAAACATAAAAAAGAATATGAGCAAACATAGGTATTTCACAAAATAAATTGACCCAATTGAACGGCTAATCTTCTTTTCACAAAATAAATTGACCCAATTGAACGGCCAATCTTATTTCTTAGTCATCATCATCCTAGCCTTTTCCCAACTATGACGGGGTCTGATACCAATCTAACCGGATGCAGCTAAATACCAGTACTTTACATGGAGCGACTGCCTATCTGACCTCCACAACCCGGATACTAAGGTAATACGATACCCCTTGGCAAGCCTGGTTGTAAGACTTTCGGGCCTCTGACTACCCGTAACGACTTTTAAAGATCTACGAATGACAGCCGGGACCAACGACTTAACGTGTTTTCCGAGGCACGAAGGGGTCTCGGTATGTTATGGATGGTCACCCATTCACGGATCAACCTTTAAAATGGACCAATCTTATTTCTTAGTCAGGATGATTTTTGCTTCAATTAAATAAAGTTAAAAAAAGGAAAAAAAAAAAAGTAATAAAGTAAAGTTAGTTGTTGTAATAAAGTTTACTATAGTCAATGAAACACAAACGTTCTCTATTAAACTATGGTTATCCCAAAAAAAAGCCGCGTAGGTTGTTTTGAATATAGATAATCACACTACCAGCAGTACTCACCATCACCTCAGGGAGAATAGAAATAAGCAGTCCGCACCAGAGCAGCACGTGGGAGCTGAACGTTATTTGAAAAATGCTTTGAGACTCATTCACACACCTACAAACAAAAAAGAAAGCAAATATATTTATTTAAAACCAACTTAAAGGCCCGGTGTCTTTAAGCCGGTTTTAAATAAACGTATTTGTACATGTCCTAAAACCAAAAATTCGAAGACATTCGATGTCATCCACTAGCCCTGGGCCCGCGTGTGTAGACGCGGGCGGGTTGGCTGTGAGTGGAGGCCTGTGTCCCAGCAGTGGGAACATTACAGGCTGATTATGCTAAAAGCCACACAACATATTCTGGAAAGTTAATGATATCAGAAGTATGGTAAGTTGTCACTATCACCCGGTGAACATCTATAATACCAAAGGGGCAATTCTCGTAATTTTACGAACGTTTACAGTCTCAGTCTCAAACTGTCAAAAATACCTTTAATTTCCCTACATTTTTGACAAGTTTTTGACATTGACTGTCGCTGAGATGAGACTGCGACTAGATTTTGAACGTTTTAAATTACGAGAATTGGCCTTCTGAGGTATCGCAATGTGCTTCTATCCTGAGCCAAATATGAAATATCTCCTGTGCTTGTAATTACGCACGTTTTGAAAGCGAGATGCAGAAATGCGGTTGGTACTGCTTGGTAGCTTACCTGGCGTTTTAAGAAGGCGCTCCTTCCTAAAAGACTTTTTTTTCCCGTGACTTTCATAAAAAGCGTTACTTCTACTAAGTTACTAAACTATTTGTACTGTGACACATCAACTCACCACAAAGTGAGCGCATGCTGCTCAATCCCCTGCTTAAACTTCATTTCAAACTTCAACTCCTTCTCTTTCTGACTCAACTCTCCCTCATCAAAAATCTTGTTTAAATCCTCGAAATAGCCCTGAAGGTTCTTGTACTGCTGGCTCAAGCAC
The DNA here is from genome assembly GCA_951799955.1 of Apamea anceps. Lineage (NCBI taxonomy): Eukaryota > Metazoa > Arthropoda > Insecta > Lepidoptera > Noctuidae > Apamea > Apamea anceps. The sequence continues at coordinate 1,596,209 of OX637504.1, read as the reverse complement.
AGGATAACGGTGTGGATGATGAGAAACACGCCCATGTTGCGGACCACGTGGAGGAACCAGATGAAGTACACGATGACCCTCATGACCCCAGCCGGGGTTGAGCGGTCCTCGATGTCCGGCCATGCTGATATACAGGTGACGAACGTCGCGTCTGACAACCAGAATACCAATGTTCCACAATGATCATGTTCTTTCTCCAGAATTGGCTTACTGACAGGTTATTGTTATTAGTATTACCTTATTTATTTATTTTACTTCGATGGTCCTAGTTTATCATCGGTGACTTCAAGTGACAACTATGTGAACAGGACCCTGCAATGCATAAATATGTAAGCTGTCACGCCCTTTATGCCTGGAGGCTTTTATAATTTTTTTTATCGACAATGGGCTCACTCTTCGCCATGGGATCTGGAGGCGATAGTCCTCGCGCGCCTGTATGATTGGCGCGCGGAGGCACTACGCCGGGGGGAAACTCCGCATCCGCGGCAAACTGCGGCGGAGCGGACGAACCTCCGGCGCGATCTAATGGTGGCATGGAAGGAGCGACTATCGCAACCCAGCGCAGGGTATGCCACGATAGCGGCGGTAAGACCCCTCTTTGAGGAGTGGCTAGAGAGGCGTCACGGCGTTCTCACCTACCGCCTGACGCAGTTCCTCTCCAGACACGGATGTTTCGGGAGGTTCCTGCACATCATCAGGCGGGAGGAGACGCCCGGGTGTCATCACTGCCAGGATCGCCCAGAGGACACGGTGGATCATACGGTGGAGGTCTGCCCTGCTTGGGCAGAGCACCGCCGTGTCCTCGTAAAGGCGATTGGCAGCGGCGGCGACCTCTCGCGTCCGGCCCTGGTTCAAGCCATGGTCCGGGGCGAGAGGGAGTGGGAGGCAGTCACCTCCTTCTGCGAAGCAGTCATGCTAGCGAAGGAGGTGGCGGGGTAGGCGAGGGAACGGACCTCACGCCTCAGCCGCCGTGGAAGATGCTCCGGGCGTCGGGAGCCGCCTGACGACTCCCGGCCACCGTAGGCGCGGGCCTGCGGGCGGAGAGTAATGGGTAACTCACCGTCCGATCAGGACCAGGCCCGTGCCGGACGGCGCGTATGTGTTCCACGCGCGCCTCAAAGAGATGTCAGCACGAGTGTTGGGGCCCGATAGGGCCGAAGCCTGCCAGGGTAGCAGGATCGTCCGAAAGGGTTACCGCTGCCCTGGAACATAAAGGGCTAAGGAAGGAACACGGGTGGGTTTTAGTCAGTAAGAGTCTGACACTCCCTTCTGCTCCACCCAGAGCGGGAGGGGTCATTTGATCATTTCCCATCCTGAAAAAAAATAAATAAAAAATGGGCTCACTCTTGACCTCAATCCAGCCCAGAGGTAGGGATGATTTAGGTAGTAAGTTTTTATTTACATTTTGTTATTTAATGAATTATTATTTAATTATTTTTTAGCTTGAGTAAGTATAGTTTTTATTATATTTGTTGGTATATTGGCGTGGCTAGCTGACATATGGCAAATAATTTAATTTAATGTTCTGTGCCTTGTAATGTTAATTACTTAACACCTAGTATTGTATACAATCAAGTATAAAGTATTTTCTAACTGAACAGACAGCTGTGCTGCTCGGGAGTTTGTTGCGCCACTTTTTCTTCCCAGCGATAGCACTAGGAAGTGGTGAAGGGCGAGCGTTTTTGGGGGACTGTCTTTTGTAATTTTGACGTTCGAAAAGTGCTGATTCTCAGCTTAATTTGAATAAATGACTTTTGATTTTGATTTTTTATTGACCAGGAGGCCATTCTCGTAATTTAAAACGTTAAAAATCTAGTCGCAGTGTCATCCCGGCGAAAAACAAATGTCAAAAACATGTCAAAATGTAGGGAAATTTGAGGTATTTTTTACAGATTGAGACTGAGATTGTGAACATTCTTAAAATTGCGAGAATTGCCCCTCAGTTCTGGTAATTAGTGATTTCATTTTGTTTTCCGAGCCACAACGTAGCATCATCTTTTGCAGCTACAAGCTACGCCAGACGTAGCATAGTCATTTGCAGCTATGAGCTACAAAAGTAGCTGTGCGGCTTCGAGCTAAGCTCCTCTATTGCAGCTACGAGCTACGACGTAGCTTAGCTCTTTACACTACAAGCTACGACACACGTAGCTCCTTCTTTGCAGCTACGAGCTACGCCGTAGCGTAAACCTGTGCAGCTACGAGCTACGACGTACCTTAGGTCTTTTCACTACGAGCTACGACACACGTAGCTCCTTCTTTGCACCTACGAGGAACGGCGTAGCGTAGTCCTGTGCAGCTACGAGCTACGAAGTAGCTTAGCTCCTTGCACTACAAGCTATGACACACGGTATCTCCTTCTCTGCAGCTATGAACTGCGGCGTAACGTAGTCCTGTACAGCTACGAGCTACGACGTAGCTTAGCTCTTTGCACTACGAGCTACGACACACGTAGCTCCTACTTTGCAGCTACGTGCTACGGCGTAGCGTAGTCCTGTGCAGCTACGAGCTACGACGTAGCTTAGCTCTTTGCACTACAAGCTACGACACACATAGCTCCTTCTCTGCAGCTACGAATTGCAGCGTAGCGTAGTCCTGCACAACTACGAGCTACGACGTAGCTTAGCTCTTTGCACTACGAGCTACGACACACGTAGCTCCTTCTTTGCACTACGAGCTACGACTCACGTAGCTCCTTCTTTGCACTACGAGCTACGACACACGTAGCTCCTTCTTTGCACTACGAGCTACGACACACATAGCTCCTTCTTTGCACTACGAGCTACGACACACGTAGCTCCTTCTTTGCAGCTACGAGCTACGGCGTAGCGTACTACTGGGCAGCTACGAGCTACGACGTAGCTTAGCTCTTTGCACTACAAGCTACGACACACGTAGCTCCTTCTCTGCAGCTACGAACTGCGGCGTAGCGTAGTCCTGTACAGCTACGAGCTACGACACACGTAGCTCCTTCTCTGTAGCTACGAACTGCGGCGTAGCGTAGTCCTGTACAGCTACGAGCTACGACGTAGCTTAGCTCTTTGCACTACGAGCTACGACATACGTAGCTTCTTCTTTGCAGCTACAAGCTACGACACACGTAGCTCCTTCTTTGCAGCTACGAGCTACGACGTTGCTACGATAGACCTTACGTAGTCTACTTCCGCTACAACAAGAGCTAGTGTAGTCTAGTTCCGCTACGGGAATATGTTAATTGTTGTGTAGAGTAGACTGGGTATTGAAATGACATTGGGGTCTGAAATGACAATGGGCGTTCCTCAAGGTTCGATATTGGGTCCATTCCTCTTTTTAGTTTATATTAATGATTTACCCCAATTACTTCAAAATCAACCGAAGATGGTGTTATTTGCAGATGACACATCATTGATCTTTAAAATAGACCGACGGTCACAAAATCTTGACGACGTAAATATTATATTCTTCAGGTCCAAGATTGGTTTACGGTAAATAATTTAGTGCATAATGAAAAAAAAAAAACAAAAGCATTAGATTTAAATTACCGTAGCGAATGTGACATCATATTGAATGGCCAAAAACTAGAATTTGTTAATCAAACAGTTTTCCTAGGAATAACGCTAGACGAGAAATTACAATGGGGACCTCATATAACATCTATTGCGGGGCGGCTAAGCTCGGCCGCATATGCTGTTAGAAAGATAAGACAAATAACAGATGAAGAAACCGCGCGTTTGGTCTATTTTAGTTACTTCCACAGTATTATGTCGTATGGCATTTTACTGTGGGGTCGGGCTGCTGACATTGAATCCATTTTTATTTTGCATAAACCAAATTTATTGGTAAAAATTACAACTAAAAAGTGAAAAATAAAAACTTTTTTGCAAAAAAAAACAACCGACTTCCAAAAACGACACTACAAAGTGAAAGTTAACTTTAATTTCGGAAGTCGGTGTCGTTGGGTTCGCATTTTCGTTGTTTGCCACCGACTTCCGAAATTAAAGTTAACTTTCACTTTGTAGTGTCGTTTTTGGAAGTCGGTTGTTTTTTTTTGCAAAAAAGTTTTTATTTTTCACTTTTTAGTTGTAATTTTTACCAGTAATTTTGGTTTAAAAACCAAACTACTAAACCGTTTTCGATGAAATTTCTATGGGACCATTTGGGAAGTATACCCTTTCCAACAAAAAAAGAATTTTTCAAATCGGTTGGCAAGCGTCGGAGTAATGCGCGAACAAACATAAAAAAAAAAAAATACAAACATCCGAATTGAGAACCTCCTCCTTTTTTAGAAGTCGGTTAAAAAGAGAGCTGTCAGAGCCATTTACAATCTACGTCACCGCGAATCTCGGGAACTATTTAAAAGGGTTAATATTATGACGGTACCTTGCAAATTCATTTATGAAAATATTATGTATGTAAGAAAAAATCAACATCTTTTTAATAAAGTAAGTGATAGACATAATTTTAATACTAGAAATAAAGATAAATTAGATCAACCCTTTTTCAGATTATCTAAAGTACATACATCTTTTATGGGGTACTGTGTTAAATGTTACAACAAAATACCTTGTGAAATATTGCAATTAAAATAAAGAAAATTTAAAACATATTAAAATTACACTTTGTAAGCAAGGATATTACAAATTAGAGGATTATATCCAAGATAAGAATGCTTGGAAACATGCTGGTCCTGCTCCATAGGACAATCTCTAGAGTCTAGACAAAACCAAACTGGTTGCTAATGTAATTGTTTTTTTTTTTGACATTGATTTACATTCTGTAATTACTTGAAGTCACACCCGGACTTATTACTCTTTATTTATTTATGAAAATCGTCTACTTTTAGAATGGTTGTAAATATGTGAGCACGATGCATCTATCATAGTTAATTTATGTGTCGTGGTTTCATTAATCCATTTTAATTCTTTTACCTATTGTGGCATAGTAATTTTATTTTTAGGTGCATCGTCTTCACATATAATTAATGTATGCAAAACATTGTGAAACATTTTAAAAGAGTAACGGTGGAGTTTCTTGACCATTCTTCTCCATACGAAAACTACCTTTTGGAAGGGGCGACTAGAATCAATTTTATTTCAATTTAATTTTTGACGTTCAAAAGTGCCTTTTATGTGCCTATTTGCAATAAATGATTTGACTTTGATTTAAAACATGGATCTGGATTAAGAGTTTCTTTTTGTTCGCACTTTTTTGATCGAGAGGTTAACGGTATACTTATAGTATAATCCCTGCTGTGACCAAGGGTGATGATTTTAAGAAAACTCTTTTATATAGGAACTAGCTTCTGCCCGCAGGTTCACCCGCGTGGATGTCGGAAATTGTCCCACGGGAACGTGCTACCAGGATAAAAAGTATGTCCTTCCCCAGGATGCCATCTATCTCTTTGCCAAATCAGAAGTTCAGTGGTTTAGGTGTGAATATGTAACATACAGTTTCAAGTTCAAATCCTCCCCTTAAAAATGGAATTACCACTTTTTGCCCCGTCAGGGGTCAATTTTCGACAACTTACTTACTTATTATTAATTATTTTCTGTCAAAAGTATTAATACTGAGTTTCGAGTTAATTGGACCGCGCATTCAATTACTTCCACACAAACTTCAACACCCCTATATCCCCCTTTGAGGGATAGTTTTGAAAATCTTACAATGATAAACTTTATTACTTACTTAGGCGAGTATTCTTGAAAAGTTTCAAGTTTATTAACCTAATGAAGAAGATTTTTCATATAAACTGTATCCCCGCTTTTCACCCCCAAAGGGGTGGAATTTAAAAAAATCGTTTGGCATGTATTCATAACTTGACTCAAAGATTATTTATACTAATTTTCGAGTTAATCAAACCATGCAGTAAAATTCTCCCCTATAAAATTGACTACCCCTTTTCAGCCCGTCAGGGGTAATTTTCTAAAAACCCTGGTAAAATTATTCTTAACTTTCGATCCTAGGTATAAATAGTGAGTTTCGAGATAATCAGACCGCGCGCTAAAATTCTTCCATACAAACTTTGAAACCCCCCAATCCCCTCTTGGGGGGTAGTTTAGAAAAACATAAAATGGCAAACTACATAATTTACTTAGATTAGTATTGATGCCAAGTTTCAAGTTTATTAACTCAAGGAATAAGATTTTCCATACAAACAAAATCCCCCTATGTCACCCTCTTAGGGGTGGAATTTAGAAAAACCCTTTCTTAGTGGATACTTAATCTTCACGAAGAACACACCCTCCAAATTTCATGTCTCTAGGACCAGCGATTTAGGCTGTGCATTGATATATCAGTCAGTCAGTCAGGACTTTGAATTTTATATATATATATAGATAGATAAAAAATACATACCCGTAGTAATAGCCAGCTTAATATTATACAAGCCAACCAGCACCATATTGCAGACGCATGACGAGAAAAAAACCCCGTTATGCAGTTTAGACTTCTTTATCATATCCTGTTCAGCTTTCTCATCATTGTGATCTACCTTTAGCACTACTGCTAGTTTATACAGCACTTTTTTGACGTCACTGGTGTAAAACAAGATCACGAAATGGTAAAGTACCGTGATAATTGGAGTGGACACCGCATAGGCCAGTCTATCAGACTCCTGGCTTTGAGATAGGTCGTGTTGTGTCCTTAGAGACACGAAGCAAGAGGTACAGAATATCACCATGACTACGTGGATGAGGATCATTGCCGGTCGGTACACTTTGACGAATGAATCGGAGAAGTCGACCTTATTGACCCAGAAGTCTGGACAACAGCATAGGAACCAGAACTTGCTGTACCTCTCGATTAATTTCGTTGATTCTGTCTCTGTGTACATCAGAGGCTCTGTCAGTAATTCAGGTTTACTTTTAAAGATGTGCATTGTCACAAGGAAAAGTTTATTAGGGTTCCGTAGCCAAATGGCAACGGAACCCTTATGGATTCGTCATGTCTGTCTGTCCGTCCGTATGTCACAGCCGCTTTTTTCCGAAACTATAAGAGCTATACTATTGAATCTTGGTAAGTAGATGTATTCTGTGAACCGCATTAAGATTTTCACACAAAAATAGAAAAAAAACAATAAATTTTGGGGGTCCCCATACTTAGAACTGAAACTCAAAATTTTTTTTTTCTTCAAACCCTTACGTGTGGGGTATCTATGGATAGGTCTTCAAAAATGATATTGAGGTTTCTAATATCATTGTTTTCTAAACTGAATAGTTTGCGCGAGAGACACTTCCAAAGTGGTAAAATGTGTCCCCCCCCCCCTGTAAGTTCTAAAATAAGAGAATGATAAAACTAAAAAAAATATATGAGGTACATTACCATATAAACTTTCACCGAAAATTGGTTTGAACGAGATCTAGTGAGTAGTTTTTTTTTAATACGTCATAAATCGTAACGTAACGGAACCCTTCATGGGCGAGTCCGACTCGCACTTGGCCGGTTTTTTTTTATTTTCAATTCTTTCTTGACAATACAGTCGCTCAATTATAAAGAAAACTTGCTTAGAAGTTGTTTTATACTAACAATTGAATTGAATAATTAATTCCTTGTAAGGCGTCTTGTTTATAAAATAATGCTTTTTATCACAAAAGGATTAAACATTTTTACTCAGATCAGGATAGGCCTCTTCATCTTTAAAAGCGTCAAGATGCTGGAAGATGCATCGGGAAGGAGGATGGGTAGCAACCTACTATGGTATATTTAACTATTATTATTTAATAGTAATTTTGGCCCATTAGTTGTCTGACATGCGGTAGTAACTGTTTTAACCGACTTAAAAAAGGAGGAAGTTCTCAATTCGGTTGTTTTTTTTTATTTATTACCTCAGAACTCCATTATTTATAAGCCGATTTGCAATATTCTTTTTTTCTATTTTTGTTAATTGTGTCTATAACAAAGTTTATTTACCGAACACATTTCCCGATTGAGGTGAAAATAGCAACTTTCTGTGGCAGCCTTGCACTATACATTTTCTACCTATGTTTACAAATAAGGCATTCTGACTCTGAATAAATTGGAGTAGAAAAAAACAAGACATAGGTAGTTTTAGAAGAATTATAGATATTTCACAAACCAAAGCCACAAGACTTATAAGGTATATTTTTTGTTGAGGCGTTAAATATTTTCAGTTTTATTAAATTTTTGAACGATAAATAATGAAACATGGTCTATATAGAGTTCAATTAAATATGTATAATTTCTGAGTAGGCATGAAGAAAAACCTACAACAAGGTCAGCTAATGTTTACAACATTGTTTGTTATTATTCCATAGCACATGGGAACTGACGTGGTGTAGACAATTACCATTATTTTATTTACGTAGAAAAATAGCAATAAAGTATTGTTTAATGTGGAAATTAATTGTTTATTCGTCAAAGGAAGCCTAAAGCAGAGTAATCAAGTACTCACGCTATTAAATAAAAACAATAATATTGACAGATACATTTACTTCACACATTATTCAATGTACTAACTTCTTATCCTACTTCCTAGTGATATTACAAACGCGAAAGTTTGTATGGATGGATAGATGGATGGATGGATGGATGTTTGTTACTCTTTCACACCAAAACTGCTGAACGGATTTGGATGAAATTTGGCACACAGATAGTTTATGACCAGGATTAACACATAGGATACTTTTCATCCCGATATTCCCACGGGATCGAAACTTATGCGGGTGAAACCGCGAAGCGCAGCTAGTACTAAAATAAATTAACAAGCTAAAAAAATGGCGTCGAAATATTCCTCCACATCGCTGTCCACTGGTAATGTACCCAAGAGACTGGCAGCATTGCCACGTTGTATGGCAATACTTAAACCCTGGTCAAGGTAAAACCAGCCCTTGGGTCACGGGAAGTGTCAACCAGCCGTTTGATTTGATTGAACAATCCATGAGCACTCGGACCCTAGAGCCCGAGGGTTTCAACCCAAACGGCTCGAAAATATACCGATAAGGTTATTATTACATTATATATAAATTTAATTCACTGAAATAAAATACAAAGGCACTAATCATAGTAATTTTATTGTTCATATTACAAGTTCCCACACACTTAAACTGTTTTTACGGTGATTTTTATGAAAAGTAAAGTAAATAAGTAACGAGCGACTATCGCAAGCCAGCGCAGGGCACGCCACGATAGTGGCGGTGAGACCCCTCTTTGAGGAGTGGCTAGAGAGGCGTCACAGCGTTCTCACCTACCGCCTGACGCAGGTCCTCTCCGGACACGGATGTTTCGGGAGGTCCCTGCACATCATCAGGCGGGAGGAGACGCCCGGCTGTCATCACTGCCAGGATCGCCCAGAGGACACGGTGGAGTATACGGTAGAGGTCTGCCCTGCTTGGGCAGAGCACCGCCGTGTCCTCGTAGAGGCGATTGGCAGCGGCGGTGACCTCTCGCGTCCGGCCCTGGTTCAAGCCATGGTCCGGGGCGAGAGGGAGTGGGAGGTAGTCGCCTCCTTCTGCGAAGCAGTCATGCTAGCGAAGGAGGTGGCGGGGTGGGCGAGGGAACGCACCTCACGCCTCAGCCGCCGCGGGAGACGCTCCGGGCGTCGGGAGCCGCGTGACGACTACCGGCCACCGTAGGCGCGGGCCTGCGGGCGGAGAGTAATGGGTAACTCACCGTCCGATCAGGACCAGGCCCATGCCGGACGGCGCGTATGTGTTCCACGCGCGCCTCAAAGAGATGTCAGCATGAGTGACGGGGCCCGATAGGGCCGAAGCCTGCCAGGGTAGCGGGATCGTCCGAAAGGGTTACCGCTGCCCTGGAACATAAAGGGCTAAGGAAGGAACACGGGTGGGTTTTAGTCAGTAAGATTCTGACACTCCCTTCGCTCCACCCAGAGCGGGAGGGGTCATTTGATGATTTAACATCCTCAAAAAAAAAAAAAGCAAATAAGTAACTACTAAGTAGTTTAGTAGTACTAAGTATCTTAGTTCTACCAAAGGACTAAACTGATGAAATTCTTGGACCTTTGTATAATTACATTACATTATTACTCCCTTGATCGACTCACTCATCAAATAGTTTGTACATAACTACATAATTTGTCATTTTCTATGAAATAACAGAAAATTGCTCTATTACGAAGCTCTTGAATAATTATCAAAATGTATCAATCAAATTATTTAATATTGACAATATCTAACAATTTACCTGATAACTGTCTAGGGTTGTGAGTTGCAATTCGTACCTATTTCCAAATTACTATTTTGTGGAATAATGAATTTAAAAAAAAAGAGATCTCGTTTCTGCCCGTCTGGGAAGTTTTTTTATAACAAAACAAAATTTGAGACTATTATGTCTGTATATTAGGTAATGTCGTCACATGACTGGTTAAATTTATGTATTGTCAGCGCGATATCGCGTTTTTAAATCATCGAATGCATTCAATTTGTTTGTTTTATAAATAACTGTGGGCTCGTGTCTCATTTCACTATTACAAAATAGCGATGTACGACGTCAAATAGTAACATATGGTATCGATAGTTTTTGACAACCCTAAAACCCTTTGATTGGAAGCCATAACAAAAATGACGCCAATTATTTCAATAACGAAATTCATTATAACAAAATGTGAATCTTCCTTACCTGAGCATTCGGAAATGAAATATCAACCATGGAGACCACGACGTACAAACATAGCAAGACAACCGACTTCTTCTACAAACTCTGCTATGTAGTTTACTTCTTCGGTCTTCCTAACTTCTGGTTAGAAGATCTAAAGTTATCCAAAAGATTTGTCAGAATATACGACAAGTTTACAATATTCAACAATGGCTTGATATATTTGCTGATACTCTTCGAGTTGGGTTCGTTCTTTACGCAGACAAAATTGACCGAGAAGCAGAAATCTAACTTGATGGTGTATGCTTTCTCGCACCCGATGCTGTACAGTTTTCGTCTGATGATGGCGAGGCTGCAGGACAAAGTGAGGCTGGTAATGTACAACCTGACCGTTGGGCTAAAGGTTTACAACGACCCGGAGGTCGAGAGACAGATGCTCACAAGCATGTACATGTACCTGTTTGCGTTGTTGTTCAGCTGCACGCTGTCTATGGTCATGTATGGGGCTGCTGGAGTCTGGGAGGTGTATCGATACGGTATGGCACGCTATTACTTCCGATGCCCAAAACTCTTGCTTGGCTGCTTTGAAAGAGCTTACTCCTATTTTACTGAATATCATTGTGTTTGGGAACCTGTTTGCCGCACAAAAAGACCTAACTGTTACTTCGCTCCAAACGAAACGGGAAATAAAAAAAACATCATCCGAAACCGACTAGATTTACAATAGAATAAAAATGTTATCACGTTGATCACAAAAATATAGTAATAAAAAAATGTAAATTGAGATATGGACTTACGGTCAACCCCATAAAGACGCAGGTTGTAGTGGTGGGCAGTTCTAGGATGGTCTTTAGAATCGACTGGACGACCCTTCCCCAAGTTTCTTTTGACAACTCAATGATTCCCTTTAGTGATAAAGTTAAAAACTTAGGGATATATTATTGATAAGACCTTCTCTTGGATTGGCCAGGTACAGGAAGTTAGCCGTAAGCTATTTGCATCCGCCGCGTCGTTTAAGTGATTGCGTAATTTCCTACCGACTGCCACCAAGATTGCGCTTGCACAATTGCTTCTTCTACCCATCCTTGACTATGCCGATGCCGGCTATCTTGATCTTACCCAAGACCAACTAGATAAACTCGAGCGGCTTCAAAATTTTTGTATAAGGTTCATACTCGGTTTGCGCATATATGACCATGTTTCCGAATTTCGTGTGAAGCTCAAGTGGTTACCAATTCGCCTTCGCCGGAATGCTCATATACTTTCACTTCTGTTTAATGTGCTCTTTTCCCCTTCCCCCCTCTCTATCTCAAGAAACGTTTTCAATTTCTTTGCGACTCCCACACGGGTTTTCAGATAACTTGAAGCTCAAAATGCATCCAATCCAATCCATTCTAAGGTTACCTGGAAGAGATCGCAGTAATGCGATAAGGCCGCCCATTGTATATTTTGTAGTGTTTCATGTATTGCTATGTATTTTTGTGGTGTACAATAAAGTATATATAAATATAAATAAATAAATTTAAAAAAAATAAAACAAACCCTTATTTTTAACGTCTGTGCTTCTATTTTCAGACGTGACTTTCACAACTCTAGTGACTGCATACCCAGATGTCGAGGACAGGTCTGTGCTGGCTGACGTCGTCAGAGCCCTCTGCTTCATAATTTGGTGGATTTTCCTCACTAGGATCGTCGCAGTATACATGCTGGTCATCCCCCTGACCACTTGCCTCAGCCATCAGTACAAAAACCTGCAGAGCTACTTTTCAAGTCTTAACGAAATATTTGAGAGAGCAGACTTGAGTCAAGCAGAGAAGGAAGAAAATTATGAGGCTGCGTTCAAAGTTGGTATTAAGGCACATTCGGATACATTACGGTAAATATTGAAGAACACAGTTTCAGAAGCTTGGTCAGAAAGAAAGAAAAAACAGCTTCTTTGATTACGTATTGTTGTGCAAATCTGTAGGTACCTGCTACTTACAGACCACCTGCCTAATAGTAACCTAAGTGTTTCATTTTCATTGCTTAATGAACATCGGTTATTCTTATTATCTTTCTTTCATTCGTAAGTAAAAATGGCACTATTTATAGTTATTTAATTTTCAGATGCACTCATCAAACACAAACTGTGTGTCGCGGTGTGTTCAGTGGACAAATCATCTTCAACATCATCCTGCTGGTTGTGCTGATGGCCCAAATGGCGGTATGTACCTACTCAAAACTCAAAGTGTATCACCAGCAGCCCGCAAGTTCGTCCGTTTGAACTTTTGTCTCCCAACCCACCTCGTCTCTTCGCATCGCCTGCCCGTGCTATTAATTCGGTTTCGTTCTGACTTTTTTGCTATCCAGTATAATAATACTGTTATTTTGTTCAGAATTCGGAGCGCACGCTTGTGAACTTATTCTCCGCGGTATTTACTGCGACCGCTGTGCTTATCAGCACTGGCTTCTACATGTGGAACGCTGGAGACGTCACCGTGGAGGTAAGCTCAACACATATACTGACGAATTGTGTAAGCATGTTGACTGTTACAGCTAGTATTTAAACAAATCTCGATGGACGCTCCCGTTTATCAGACCGACACGCACTCGCACTCGCACACACAGAATTGGATTGATACAGGGATATTCGTATTTTTTCCTGTGGGATTATCACTTATTCAGTATCCGATTAAAAAATGATATAGTGGAGCCTGCAGATGCTTCGGATCGACAACGCCAAATTGATTATTTTGCACGTTTTTTTCAACTCCCTGGCTTTTCACTACAGCTTATGCATAAAATGTTTTTAAAATTTAACCAAAATTGTTTCAATTTCTCTTTATACATTTAAAAGTATTATTTATATTTTAACTTTGGTATTTTATTGTCCATGCCATGATGTCCTTTAAATGAAGGAATATATTTACTTAAGTAATATGTATCAGCAGTATACAATATACCCCTACATTGCATCCAATATGTCCTCATCCCATTCTATTTCCTTCCGATTCCAACCAACAGTTTTCTACATGGTGTGGTGTTTCAGGCTTCTCACCTGGGCACGGCGATATATTTCTCTGGATGGTACCACTGCCAGGGACAATGTTCAGTGCGTATCAGAAAACTCGTTGTTATTACTATGTCCCAAGCCCAGGTAAGCTGGATACTAAATTATTAGGTTTAATTTAGGAGGTATCTCGTTTCACACATTCCTATAAATACTAAGTCTAGTGTTAAATCCAATAATTAGCCAATAATGCTTTTAATAAGTAATCAAACATTACATAGGAATCTCTTTTCCTTATATCATTCCAGTTTTTTTAGGTACAAGATAACAAGATAGATATACCTACTCATACCTACATAATCTTAACTTGATTTTGTTCGCAGCGTCCTGTGGTCCTCAAAGGCCTTGGATACATAGATCTCTCGTATCAGTCATATATTAGGGTGAGTATAGTCATGACTGAGCTATAAAAATTACCATTACTGAAGAAAACAGCTAAATAAAAAATAAACTGTACTGTTGCTGATGATCCTTTGTTATTTGTTGCAGATCGTAAAGTCGTCGTACTCCGTATTCTCAGTGCTGTTTTAAATGAATAAAGAAGTTCAGTAGAAGATCCATTACATTAATTACTGCCTGGGCTCTAAATACAGTTTAGATGGAATAAAAAGTGGTAAATGAGCCACAGAATTACCTTTTTTTACAAGCTTTTATTTAACGTGGCGGAGCTTGAATGCGCACTAGCAAATTCGCGGCGGTTGCTGGGGTTGAAATAAAACATTTTGATTGCAAAACAAAAATATGCTATAATGTTCTTGAATGTTCCATCAAAATGTAACACGCTTTTATTTATTTATGATCAAGTTTAAATTATTTTTAACTTAGTTCTTTTTATTAACAAGTAATAAAAGCTTGTTTTTAAAAAGTTTTTTTTTGTTTTAATTTTTTTTAAGTTTCTGCCTACGAGTATAACCACGCTTGTACACCAATGTACTTCTGCATGTTGTGTCGACTGTTTTCGATTATCGTTTACATTTACACCAAAAACAATTAGTAAAGACTACCTGCATACAAAACTCGCCAAAAATATCAAAAAGGTGAAGAAAATAGTAAACAATACGTGTCTGAATCAACGTCAATACGAGTAATGTACGCTTGCTGTTGCTGTCCCATCGGACTATGAGAGTAAGGGAGAGAGCGTGCACCTGTGCCCGCGCAGTGCGCACACACTTGTGCACTATAAGTAATATCTCCCGCGCCGAAGGTTAGTGTCCGTCGAGATTGGCCGTCATTGCCGAAATCGGGTCTGGAAGGCTACTATTAACACGTATGTTATAATTTATACACGATATATACATATGGGCATCATATTTCGGGAATCAACAAAACTTGTTGGAAACAACAAATTAGATTGGAAAGCACATACGGAAGCATTAAGCAAAAAAATTAGTAATTCCACATATGCTACATACTGTATAAATTAGCCCCCATCTTAAATGTTAATGCGCTGCTAATTGCTTATCACGGCTTAGTGTCCTCTAACTTAAGATATGGACTCATTTTTTGGGGAAATTCAACAAATAAGGATGTGATTTTTAAAACGCAAAAGAGGTGTCTCAGGGTTTGGACTTCATGTTACAGAGAGTTGCAAACCATTTCTTAAAGCACATAAAATATTAACCCTTCCTTCAATGTACATTTTAGAGACCATTATGTTTGTCAAATCAAATCCACACCTATCCCCCTTAGTGTCAGATAAAGTAGTTTGAAATAGACGTGACAATAATAAGCTATGTATCTCGAGATCCAGGTCAACTCTAATGTGTAAAAGTATATTCTGTATGGCGCCAATTCTTTATAACAGATTGCCAAAACGTTGGAGGGAATTTACTACTGGAAAATTAATAAATATATTAAAAGGCCTTCTGTTAGAGAAAGTCTTTATAGAGCACTGACGAATTTCTAACTGACAAATTAATTTGACTTATATAATGACATCATAATTTTATTAATAATTGCTTTTTACATTACATTTTTTATTTGTATTATTTACTATGATGAGCTTATGACATTATTTGATTGTATTTTATTGTACCTTTTAGTTTGAAGTTATGGCCTAATCTAAATTGGATTGCTAGATTTGATGTGTGTAATGGACGAATTTAAAATCACTTGATGCTGTGTAGCGTCCTACGTTTTATATTTGTACGCCGTTCAGGCAAAACATGACTGTCAGATAATTTGATATAACATCTTGCATGCCGTGTGTACTCATGTTTTGGACAAATAAAAATTATCTTATCTTATCTAACAAGTATCACAACAACAAACGAGTGTATGACGAAACACCGACAGACACTACGCCGACAGACTGAACACCGACAAGACTTTACTTCGACGGGACTTTTCGCCGACAGGACACTTCACCGACAGGACTCTTTGCCGACAGGGCTCAACAGCGACGCAACTTATCTCGGATGATCAGATACATAATTTGGAAATCGATTATGCTTTTCTTGTAATTAAAAAATTCATAAAAAATAACGATCTAACATTGGTTTTTAATATACGTACATATAATCCTTAAACATTAACTATTTTAAGAAGCGGATTTGAAGGTATTTATAAAATATTTAGTTCACTGGTTGAACTGTTATTCTTACGGTCACTTTTGCATTACAGTTCAGCACGAACACAGCCACGTTACCACTGTTGACGACCAGCAACCAACCTTTTTTATATTGATTGTTTATTTTTCTATAAATTTATTCCTTTGTCTTTTAATGTCACTGTGTGTGAAAACTGGTTAAAAATATACTCTAAAAGCTGTGATCGTATTTCCATTACAAGCATCCTATAGCCATCCTCAACAACCACTTTATAATTTCTTTTATAATGAGTTCATGTGAATTTATCAAATCAAAAACCGGTAACTTACAATTAGTTATTGATGGATATTTGTATTGCCGAAATAAAGTTCGTGGGGATGTGTTTTATTGGAGTTGTGTTGAAAATAAAAATAAAAATTGTAACGTTTTTGTGAAAACCAAAATTACTGACGGGAAACATGATTTGGTAAGTAAAACTATCAGGCAGCATTGTCACATGCCGAATCCCGAACTACTGGTTGTTCGTAAATTCCAGGATAAAATAAAAAACAAAGCTCATTGTAGTATGGATTCACCTGTACAAATAATACAAAGTTGTATGAAGGATGTTCCAAGTGTAAGTTCTCCAAGTATGCCTAATAAGCACGCAATGACTAAAATGATAAATCGGACGAGAAATAAAAATAAACCTTGTGTTCCTAAAAAACTTAGTGATATAAGTATATCAGATAATTACCAAATTTTTGAAAATGAACAGTTTTTAGTGGGTCATTACGATTACAATGGCGAAACTGTTATTATATTTGCAACTGAGCAAAATCTACGATTATTATTTAAAGCTGATTTCTGGATTCAAGATGGGACTTTCAAATGCTGTCCGCTGCCTTTATGCCAGATGTACACTATTCATGGAAATGTTAGCAGTGATAAGAAGACAATTTTTCCTTTAGTTTACGCATTCCTTTCACATAAATCGGAAAACTGCTACTACATTATGTTTGAAATATTAAAAATGCATATTTTGAATAAATTTAATTTACTTCTAAATCCAAAAACGATTATAACTGACTTTGAAAAAGCAGCAATTAATGCTTGTAAGCGCGCATTCACAGAAAGCAGGAATAAATATTGCTATTTTCATTTAAGACAAAGTATATGGAGGCACATACAACAAGCAGGACTGGCAAAGTTGTATGGTGACAACTGCGATTTTGCGTTCAAAATGAGACATTTGGCTGCACTGGCATTTTTACCTGCGGTAGAAATTCCATCAGCTTTTAAAGAAATTGTTGACAAAGTTTTACCACCGGAAGCGCACCAAGTAATCGAATGGTTTAAAAACTATTATATTGACAGTAATGTTTACAAAACCAAAAATAATCAAATGAATACGAGCTCATTAAAAGTATTGATTACAAAAGTGCCTCCCACGTTCCCCCCAGAGACATGGTCAATATCAGATTCCATTGAAGCAGGCACACCAACCACACAAAACGCTGTTGAAAGTTGGCACAATAGGTGGAACACATTGCTAAATAGAAAAAAATGGAATATATTTAAAACTATAGATGAAATTAAAAAGGAACAAAAAAATATAAAATGCGAAATTGAGAGACTATCAGCGGGCATAATAAAACCACGGAAGAAGAAAATGAATATAATCAACGAAAGGTTGATGGTACATTTGAACAATAAGAAAAATTTAGATGTGATCGCATTTTTGAAAGGTTTATCATATATTATTAATTTCAAAACATAAAGAAATATTTTATTAAAAAGGAATTGTTATTAGAATAATTTAGGTTTTTTTGATATTTTTATTGTTACTAAGATGTTAATAAATTATTTTAGTTTGTTTTGTTACTAAGAGGTAAATAAATTATTTTAGTTTGTTTTGTTACTAAGAGGTAAATAAATTATTTTAGTTTGTTTTTTTTCCATGCATTTTTATGGGTATCTTTACTTACTTACTAAATAATAAAAAGTTTATTTTGGAACAAAAATACAAGAATAAGTAACAAGTAAAACGATGATAGCTGCAAAAGTATAAACTGTAGCGCAGCTAACAACGCCCTACTCCAGATACAGAATGGAATGATGTTCCATGCAAAAGGTGCTTAAAAGGTAATTAAATTAATTAAGACTTAGTTAGTTAATAATAAAACGAAAATAAGTAAAAGAGAACAAGACAAAAATAAAAATAAACAGTACAAGACATTGGTGATTTGGGATGTATTTTAACTTTGAGTTTATGTGCTGAGTGTAAGGTGAATGGGTGTGTGGATGAGTGATAAAGAGGTGTGCGAGGGTTATTTGTGTGTATGTGTTATGTTATGTGTTATGTGTGGTTTTGTTGGATACTGAGGGAGTGATCAGTATTTTACACTTCCACGAGTGTCTCTGTTTCATCGTAATTTTGCGATTTTAACCATATTATACATATGTACGTATATTAAAAACCAATGTTAGATCGTTATTTTTTATGAATTTTTTAATTACAAGAAAAGCATAATCGATTTCCAAATTATGTATCTGATCATCGGAGATAAGTTGCGTCGCTGTTGAGCCCTGTCGGCAAAGAGTCCTGTCGGTGAAGTGTCCTGTCGGCGAAAAGTCCCGTCGAAGTAAAGTCTTGTCGGTGTTCAGTCTGTCGGCGTAGTGTCTGTCGGTGTTTCGTCATACACTCAATTCAACATGCAATAAGTAACGTCTTTTAATTATCCCACATTTTCTACGTATGGAGGATGCGGACTGGGTGAAGAGCGGTAGCGGAAAGTAAAACATACGAGGCATTGTTTTCATTACATAAATAATAGAAAGGTTTCGGTATTCATCAAACTTTTTTCTTCGATACAAGACAATTATTTTACATGTACAACAGTATATCATTGTTCTTGTGTAATAGTCTGGTCCTATTTCAAGAATTGTGTATTTTGAAAAATTCAAAAATGCTTTCTAGGAAAACACACCAACTTACTTATAAATACCGTTTCAGTGACGACTTTCGCAGATAAATTGTAAACGCTATGTGGCGGCCACCGGTTTTCACACGGATATATGGGTTTTCACCGGTTTTCCGTACAAATGATCCCAGAGACCGCGTATTAACTCGACAATCGCTTATGTTAGGACACGGCTTAAAGGCAAGAAATTAGAAGCAATCACATAGTTAAATATAATTGACCGCAAATGAAGCGGCTTTTCTAATATCAACCCTCTTCATATGTAAAATGTATGATAAAATGACATGAGTAATTATACAAATTCTGATAATACTGTACAGTAAACCACGTCTATGCGGGCGCGGTCGCAGCCCAACATTTGGGGGTGGGGGGAGGGGGTCACCACGGGTGCTGAGGAATATTTTAAGGGAGGCACATCTCCTCGTTGGTGTAGTGGTCGCAAGGGTTACTGCTGAGCCTGAGGTCCTAGCTGGGGTCGATTCCTAGGTCGGGTATAGTGTTATTGGGTTTGATTGGGAAGCAGCTTGGAGTCTCGATTTGTGCTCGGTCGGCAGTAGGCTCGACCCCTATGACGTGACACTTAATAACTGGCGAAATATGGGCATAAGTAGGTACTACATGAAGATACACCCCTGCCATCTCCAGCTTCACATTACGTACTTATGCTATTCAGGGACGCAGCTTGTACGTGAGAGGGGGTTTCCTTAATAATGCTGCCAAATTGGTCGTATATAGGGTGGGCAAAGCGAGCGAAGCGAGCTCGAAAATTTTAACAACCCGCCTCGGTTTGGTTAAGTTTTGTATTTTCAAGCAGAAACAGGAGTTACTTTGCCGACTTACGTAGGCAAGCCCAAACAACTATCAGAATGCAGAATGCAAGAGCGAGCGAAGTGAGGTCGAAAATTTTGCACACTCTCGGATAGGTTCGATTTTCTTTCAATTGTTTCAAAAGGACTAGGAATTACTTGCTTTAGTCAACTTATGAAGAGAACCTCAAGGATCAACAGAATGTAGATTGCAAGAGCGAGCGTGGCGAGCCTGAACATTTTCGCACCCCACCTTGAATAGTCTCTGTTTTCTTTTAACCATCATACAGAAAGAGAACTTACTTGTACCTACTTTATCGAATTACGACGAAAAGCTTAAACTCGTTTTACAGCAGTTTAGGTTTTCGAAAACCTAAGCCTGTCGAAGTTTCGAACCTTACGTTCGAGCGGGGTGCCCAATATCCCGAGTTTGCTTCGCTCGCTCTTGCATCCTAGATTCTATATTTCATAACAGGTTTGTTAGAGTAACCTGTGCCCATGATAACAAATTGACAATGACAGCGCTTTTATATCGTAGGGCAAATTTTGTAGATCAAATGTTACCACTCACGTGTGGTTGAATATACGTTAGTCTAATTAGCGCTTGCAATTATGTCTATGATCTAACTAATTGATTCGTGTTAATTATTAGAATATGATTTATTTAGTATGATTTACAGGGAGGTATCTAAAAACCTGTTCCTCCAAATTCATTTTCTTCATCTCTATCGATGGCACGACAGTGAATAAAATTTTACTGGCCAAAAACTTCACCACTCCTACGACATTGTCATCTAACTAATTTAAATATGAAGTCTGTTTTATGTTCCTTTTGGTTAGGTACTCACTCAATGTTGCTCTATTTTTATTAGTTCGAGCAGCTTACTGAGAATCAGCACTTTTTGGAAAAGCAAATGTTACAATCACCCCAAAACGACCACCCTTCACCAGTTTCTAATGTTACCAAAAGAAAAGGTGCCATTATAAGCATTATAGGCTTTCATTATAAGGCTGCCTCGATTATTAATTAATTTCCTAGCCTATTGAATACGTGTCTGCATTACGAATATAATTGCAGTAATTATTAATGCGGTTCTGCTGTTCTGCACCTACATGTTTTGTAGATTAATGGCTACAAATTCGCAGACACAAGATATTCTCAAGCCTATAAAAAAATCATTTTCCAAAACCAAAATGGAGAACTATTCTGGTAGTTATATGCCCACAAAAACAACAGAATTTCTGATTAATCTGAACAAATTCGTTTTCATATTCGGCTTGCCAAACTATTGGGTGGAGGAATTAGATTTTCCGAAGCCGGTAATGAAAATAATCCGACTGCTAGGTAAATTAGGAAACTGGTCAGTTTTCGCTATGATTCTTGCGGAATACTGCGCTTTTATTACGCAGAAGAACTTGACAGACCGACAGAGTTCTGATATGTTTCTTTTCGTCATATCTCATTCATTCATCACTGGCTTTCGAGTTCGTATGACTCATCAAGAGAGCCAAATAAGAGATGTCATGTACACGCTGGGGATACAACTGAAGGAGATCTACAATGATGTCCAGGTTGAGGAGCAGATGATCAAGAGGTCGAAGTTCTTCTCTTGGGCTCTTATCTTGAACTGTGTGATGTCCGTCACTATGTACACGATAGAAGCTGTTCTAAGGGTACTACGCACAGGTGAGTGCTTGATATTTTTCTTTATAATTCTATTATAAACTAGCTTCTGCCCGCGACTTTGTCCGCGTGAAAAGTCTTATCCCTCGCCCCACCGCGTCGCATCGCATCCGCCTGCCCACGCTATAACTTCGTTTCCGATTGTCGTTCTTTCTACTTTTTTCAAAATCAAAAAGATTTTTAAAATCTGACCGGAAGTTTTAGAGATTAGCGCGTTCAAACAAACAAACTCTTCAACTTTATTATTAGGTAGCATAGATAACCGATATAACCCGAAGAATTGGCAAACTTAAGTGGCAAGGGCATGGCCGATGGAGCCGAAAGGATCTGGAGTGGCGACCGTGTACCGAAGACGTAGCGTTGGAAGACGGAAGGAGCATCGATGACAGACCATTTGCATAAAATTTTAAGACCTAATATAACTTGGCATACTTTTGATTGTCCTAATTATATTTTCGCATAAATTATTTACGCATAACAGCTTACGCATAATTTCTCTAATCATAATAATGATTGTTACGTATGGAAAAAGAATGATACTATTTTGTATGTACTTTACAATAAATAAATATCAAGGTCTTGTAACAATAGCAGTTATGACAAGTTTCCTAAGAAAATAATTAATTTAATAATGTTGTTCAACAATGCTTACCACCGAGTAAAAGAGTAAAGCACTACTTAAGCCACGAGTGTGATAGAGAGAGGTGACTTTCGTAAGTTTTCGTTACCATAAAAGGCAATGGTTGGGGATCATGCAGAATCAAGGCCACGCCCCAAAACGCGCCCTTAAAACAGGTCGACCGCGCGAGAGACCCCAGTTGTTTTTTGGACTCCAAGACATGCGCATGCAGTAAGCTGCGCCCGCGTTCGCGCGCAATTTGTTACAAGACCTTCAATGTAATGAAACTGAATCACTCTCTTTTATTTTCACTAAGTTCCCTATAAATCGTCGTCGAGTAGGTCGTGTACGCGACAATGATTTAGCATAACATGCTAAAGCATAAATTTTTTAAGCATAACATAACTTTATTAAGCATACTGCATAACATTCTAAAGCATAACTTTATTAAGCATAACAATAATAATAAGGCGTAGTCGACGGAGCCCCGCTTCGCGGGGCCCCTATTTCTGTCTGCAGGGTTTAATGGAACCTAACACGAAGGGGATGACGGGGGCTCGTTCGCTCGGTCCGCTCGCTCACTTGAGCCCCCGTCATCCCCTTCGAACCTAACCTGTCCGAGTCGGGGTGCCCCAATTCCCGAGCTCGCTTCGCTCGCTCTTGCATCCTAAATTCTCATTGCCTTTTTACTAAATCGAGATGTGTTAGACCTTGGGGCACCCCGACTCTTGGAAAAAGTGATTCAGAATCGAGTGAAAATAAATACGTAAAAATAACTCAAATTTGTTTCCGTTATTTCTATTAATTGTATGCCTAAATATTATTGTGCTAATAATCATTAGGCCTAGTAACGTTATGCGAATTAAATTTATGCCAAAACAAATTAGCCTTCAAGATAATTATGCCAACATAAACTGATGCCAAAAAAAATATGGTAAAGTATTATTATGGCAAAACAAATTATGCCAAAATCGTTATGCCAAAGTATATTAGGAAAAAGAATATTATGCGAAAAGAAGGGATCCCATGGATAGGACACCCTTTGATAATATTTCTTTTTAGGAGAACCATTCAACACAATAATCTCTGCCTGGCCTGACGTCGAGGACAGATCAACACTAAGCAACGTCGGGAGAACGATATTCTACCTCGTCTGGTGGATCTATCTGTCGCGTACCTTCGCGGTCTACTCGCTGGTGATATGTCTAACCATCGCTGTCAGTCACCAGTTCAAGAACTTGAACAGCTACTTTGGAAGCCTTTGCAATATTTTTGAAGACGATCAATTGACACAGAGGGAGAAAGAGCAGGAGTATGAGACTGCTCTCAAAGTTGGCATTAAAATGCATTCGGAAACATTGATGTACCTACTTACATTTTTTATTTCATTTTTATTTAAGTTTTATCTTCTAGCATGCTGGTTATTGCTGTCGCTTTGGAACTATGTACTTGCTTTTCACAAATATTAGGTACTTATCCTATCTTAAGTGAGAACACCTCAACATAGGTAGTACTTACATAGTGTGTCTTTTTCTAAGGTGTACCAGTGAGATACAAGCAATATGCCGCGAAGCGTTCAGTGGTCAGATTATATACAATCTGAGCATGCTGATCTTGTTGATGTACCAAATGGTGGTACGTATCAGATAAATTCATATGAAGACATCTCTAAAGAATAATTGATTGATAGATAAAAAAATAGTGTCCCAACTTAATACCTACCTGGAAAAACCCTTACCGATAATTCAGAACACCATAATAAACACATTAGTTTAACAATAAACTCTGACATAATAAAACACCTTTCAGAATTCGGCTCGTACCGTGACGAATGATTTTACAATAGTGGTGACGGCGCTGACGATCCTGTGCAGCACCGGGTTCTTCATGTGGAACGCTGGTGATATAACCGTCGAGGTAAGACACTGCTAATTCTCTCAGAAGAAACGATGTTATAGGGACTTCTGGCAAAAACGTCTTTCATAGATCAGAAACCTTTTTAGCGTTTAGAAACATTTAAAACCAGTATATAGGTAGTAGTAGCAGTCAAGTTTTAAGAAATAAATAAACAAGAATAATAACATATAATATTACAAAAAAGGTTACCTATCTCTAACACACTTTTCAACGAACGAGCCATTATTGAATTTCAAACTCTATTTCAACAAAGTTATAGGTAGTTCTTATTTCAAAAACTGATGCCAAAGCAGTCTATGTCTTATATAAAGAACTTTACCGTGCTCCGAATAAAATAACTGGCGCGAAATTATGGGCTTGGTTAAAGTTCGAACTCGTTTAGTAATAAGACGGTGTCCGTCTGAACTTTTTAATAAAAACTTGGGCCTAATTGGTTTCCTTATTCAGGCCGAAGTCCTCCCGACCGCCATGTTCGGTTCGGGCTGGGAGAACTGCTGGCTCGAGTCGTCAGTGCGCGTCAGGAAGCTGGTCGTCATTGCTATGCTACAGGCACAGGTATGATGATGTACCGCCATTTAACACACTTCTTCCACGGAGTATAAAATAATATTCACTGAGATCTTTTAGCCTACACTGTCCCACTGCTGAGCAAATGCCTCCCCCAAATCCTTCCAGGTATCCCTTTCTAGAATCTAGAGCCACCTGGATCCAACCTTGGCGGTACGCGTCTAGGTCGTCTCGATGCGGCGAAGGATTTCCTTTTCTTGCCTGTTTTCGACATAGTATATTTCCTGCCCTCGACCCACAGACTTATATTGGCTAGATAACGCAAGTCTCATCTTCTGTACAGAAACCAAGCGTGCCATTATTTTTCTACCTACTGTGACGTCACATGAGCGATTTAGTGATGGGAACTCCCTATCCGCGAGTAAACGATTCAAAACGATCCGCGTTTCGCTGCGCTCGTCCGCCAGTACTCTTTGGATCGAGAGGTCGCGTGCGCGCATCCCGTCCGCTTGCATGTTATTGTTTTAAGTTCGCCGCTCTTCAAGTTACACGATGTATCCTCATTTGACGTAGACGGCTGGTGAATGTCCTGTAACACGAATTAACTATTAAATAATCCTAATATCAGCGTCAAGACGTCCACTTTTTCCGACCCGTTACATTTAGAATGAAACGAGTACCTACTAATCGATTTTTGCAAGATAACAGTGATAATTTAACTTGGGATCACTTGGAAATCTGTAAATATAATTAATAATATTCTAAACAAAATCACTAAATTGAAACATTGCAGTAAAAAAAAAAAATACATGTCACAAAATACCCAACGCAAACATTATCATTCCTCTGTTTCCAAAATCGATTAGAATCGAGAACAACTGTACAAACTGTGTGTACAACACTATTTGCTTTATTTGACAGAAAAATGAGAATAGCGACTGTACCACGAAGCTGAGTGACAAGTGAAAATATCGATCATTTTAATTTTCATTGCGTGTTTTAACAGACAAGTCCTACATGCTGCCATGTAACTAAAAACGGCAATGTATCATGAATTATTCGATACACACTCAGTTGCATAGTGTTCATTGTAAGACCACAATGAACACAAAATAATTGATTTTGCAATAAATAACACATAATTTAATAACAAAATGACTTACCGATGAAAGGAAATGTTTCCATTATCTCGTCCCACTTTTTTTGTGTAGTTTTTACAGCTCAATACAGCACAATTTGGCATTTTTTAGTTTTTGTTTGACGTCTGGCATCAAGAACGTTCGAGCGCGGACTGATTAGAAATGCCGCTGAAGGAAGTAAATTTTACTCCCTTTTTACACGCGAAGTACATACACTTGCGTCGTCTAGCCAATATAAGTCTGTGCCTCGACCCTATGCTTAGTGTTGGTCATGGCTTTTGTTTTAGACCGATTCATTGCGAGTCCAACCTGGAGGCTTGCCGTGCTTAGGTCTTGAAGAAGTCTGTAGTTCCAGAGCTGTAGGGGCAAAAATGACAATGTCGTCGGCAAATCGGAGGTTTGTTAACCTCTTGCTGCCGACTTCAATGCCCTTGGTCGTCCATGAGGCTACCAGTGTTCTAAATATATTCTCGAGAGTGCTTTTTTTATAATTAATTTGAAGTCTGCAGTGCTGTTCTGGTATATATTCCTTAGAAGGTCTATACATATATTGCGGTTCCAGTTCTTGGTTTTCTAAAGAGTCTTTGATACTGTCGAAACCAGTCTCCTTAGCCTTCGTAGATTATACGGAGGCCCCGTATAATCTACGAAGGCTAAGGAGACTGGTTTATTACATTCGGAATATTTTTCAAGTAGCTGGTTAGCTCTATAGGTGGTTGGTTGTTGAGAAGCGAGGATGAAATCCGGCTTGTTCTGGTGGTTGATGTTTGAATTATAAGTATTCTTATATTATTTTCAGGAACCAGTGGTTCTGACGGGTCTCGGTATTATTGCGTTGTCGTACCAATCCTACGTGTCTGTGAGTTCACTTTAAAAAAACAGTATGTTAGGTACATTAATTGGTAACTAATTATGTTGTTTGTTCTCTTTCAGATCGTGAAGTCTTCTTATTCAGTGTTCTCTGTGCTATATTGAGAAATGGAGTCGCTGCACATTCAAACAATTCTACAACCATTTTTTCACAGATATTGGCTAATGCATCAAATCTCACAGCTTCTAACTTTTGCAATTTTTAAGTAGATAACACTACAAAAAAATGTTTTAGAATATTTTATTTTGATTTACTTAGTAGGTAGGTACCTACTTTAAAATAAAAGAAAATATACAAAGTATATAATTTGCTCTTTAATTCATTAACAGACAACAAACACATTCAATATACATTTTTACACAAAATATACATCCAAATAAAGTACTTACATAGAAAGATTTTTGAATAATTTTATTAAAAAAAAAAAACAAAATAAATGCATTATATTGTATTGTCCTTACAGTTAGGCATGTTGATTTTACTGGTTTATGGTTTGAGATATTTTGTGTGAGAAATTTATCAATAACAAGCAGCAAGCAAGCAAAAGCACCATACCTAGTAGTTTTGCTTTACTTGCCAAACCTCTACATACTTAACAATTATTATGTATAAACAATTACTAAACAGCATTACAAAAAGGCACATTTTCATACTTTTTTTTTCAGTCACATTTTTTTTTTCAGTTATTCTTTCGGTTATACAACCTAGTTGCCTTTTCTATATAAGATTTAATTATATTACAATATGGCTTCTAAATTCCATATTAGTTTCACTAATATGACATACAACTATAAAAAAAAAAATAGTATGAAGTACTGGTCACTTACTAAGGACATTCATATTATAATTGCACTTGGAAACCAATTATTAAAGCTCCATTCACACGGTGCAAGTAACAATTGACTGGTACCGTCTAAACAACACGTGCAATTGTTGCACGACACGGTCTAGTTACTTGCCGTTAAGTGTAATCAGCACGTACAATAAAATCGCACATGCAATAAAATCGCATTCAATTCTGGTATGAAAATTTTCTATCATTCTAAAATGGGCGAACGAAACAAGTAAAATAAATTTTAAGAAGAACACACAATACTTGATCAATTGTGCAAGGACGTGCACTCTGTGTTTGGACGAGGCAAAACTTGCATGCAATAATCACCTTGCAATTTTATTGCTTTGGTGAAAGTCGCAAGCAATTTTATTGAATGACAAAACCTGCATTCAATTATTTTACGTCATTTTATGCAGATCGCACGCGTGAGACCACTTGCATCTAATTCTTGAATGGCAATAATTAAACGTGCTTTATGGCATGCGATTATTGCTCTTGAACGTTCCAGAAACTTGCATTGTGTAAATGGGGTTGACATTCAACCTAAGGGTGGTCAAGCAATTACGAGGTACACTATACACTACAGCTGGCAGAATAAAATGTATACAAATGTATAGCGTATAATGGAAGTGCAGGCGGTAGGCTGTAGTGCCCCAAGAACGTATGAAAAACAGACATTGGGCCCGTGTCACATAACCTTCTTCGAATATTTTTCGACAAACTGCTTTAAAACATGATATATAAAAAATTAAGGAACTCTCACACATAGAAGACTTACAAATAAAGTGGTTCTATAATTAAATGGCTATAATTGCATTACCTCTTGCACCATATCAGTCGAAGGCAATGGGTACTGATATGTGTATATTTATTTAAGAGGTTGACACGGCAAAGTATTTAAGAGATGACAATTTGATATCTTGTCGTCCGAAACGGGCGTTATCTTAAAATTAAGCCTACGTTTTAAAACTTATAATGGAAGGTCATAAAAGAACGCAGATGTTATACAGACACTACACCATTATTTTTGAATAAATTGCATTAGAATTGTCCAATTTGAATGTTTAACAATGCTCTGCCATATGTCACGCATCACAATGA
This sequence comes from Apamea anceps, assembly GCA_951799955.1. Taxonomy (NCBI): domain Eukaryota; kingdom Metazoa; phylum Arthropoda; class Insecta; order Lepidoptera; family Noctuidae; genus Apamea; species Apamea anceps. The sequence goes on along the minus strand of OX637504.1, from coordinate 1,567,621 downwards.
CAAATAATGAGCTAATGTATCTTCCACTCCCTTTTTTGTTTGCTATGCAAATAATTATCCCAACATCAAACGTTACATCTGGAGTCTTATTATTTAAAAAAACAAGCACGTAATGTATTGGAAAGCATTGCTGTGGACACAGAATTATACCTTTTACTACGAAATTCCTAAACCTGCACTGTACCCTTTAAGTGGGATGCGCGAAGGTAGCCCGAGAAATACAAATTTTCTTACTTTTTTTGCAATTTGTAGTTAATCATCAGATTTTAATGATTACAATCATCATTTCAGTTTGGCTGTAGGGTTGCACCAGGGATCGGCTTTAAGTCCTTATCTCTTCCTGTTGATTATGGACGCTCTTACGTCGGACATCCAGGAGAAGGCACCCTGGTGCATGTTGTTTGCCGATGACATTGTTCTCGTCGGTGAAGATGGACCTGAGATCCAGAGCAGATTGGAGAAATGGCAACAGAAGCTGGAGAATGTTGGCTTGAAAATCAGCAGAACCAAAACGGAATATATGTTCTACGATTTTGGCGGTCTCTCCAGTTTTGGAACCATAGCGCTTGATTGGGCACTTCTCCCAGTCTGCTCCGACTTTCGGTATCTCGGTTCACTCGTGCAAAGCGATGCCGAAGTAGATCGGACGGTTATGCACAGAATTAACATTGGATGGATGAAAAGGCGGCAGGTCACGGGAACAATCTGCGACTCCCGCATTCCCCTTAAACTTAAGTGGAAGATATATAAAACCATGATTAGACCTGCTGTCTTGTATGGATCAGAATGTTGGGCCACAAAAGGGATAAATGAAAGGCAATTGCATGCAGCTGAGATGAGAATGCTAAGAGGGATGTGTGGTGTTACACGAATGGATAGAATAAGAAATGAGTATATAAGAGGAAGTCTGAAAGTGGCACCGGTAACTGAAAAGTTGTGTGGAAATCGGTTGTCATGGTCATAGAATTGAGGAAAATGTTGTGAGGAGAGTTTTGAGTATAAATGTCGATGGCTATAAGAGTAGGGGAAGACCAAAGAAACGATGGATGGAATGTGTGAATGATGATATGGTTAGAAAGGGGTTGACTACCGAGATGACGACTAATGGAGAAGTATGGAAGAAAAAGACATGTTGCGCCGAGCACAAATAAATTGGGATAAGGGCAGGAGAATGATGAATCATCAATACAACTCTCAAGGCAATCAGCCCTGCTACCTTCTTTCTGATTGGCTGATAACGTACATACAACCCTACATATAACTCTACAAACAATATCTAAAACAAACATCACACATCAGTACCCACAGTATTAACAAAATATAAATTCGCTTACTCCCTGACAGACCCGCCTACAGCTTGGAGTCGAAGTACTGCAGCTCCTTCTCCTGAGGCAACCTCTTGAAGTAGCTCTCCACGTAGTCGTCGGTTACTTCTGCGAGGGTCTTGGGTTTCCATTGGGGGTTGTTGTCTTTGTCTATCAGGAGGGCTCGCACTCCTAGAAAGAGGGAAGGTTGATATTAAGACATAATTATAAGCAACTTTTTAGGATAGTGAGCCTGGTAGCAATGCAATGTTACTTAAAGAAAACAAAATATTTTAAACACCCACAATCATTGTAACTTCTTACGAGACTAGAGTTCTTGGATTTTCAAAATAAATATTCACCATCCTACTCGCATTTTTCGACTGCCACTGCCTCAAGTCTTAATGTTTAGTGTTGTTTATTTAATTAGAGTTTCAGACAGGTTGTTAGGTCATGCAGACAAATTCAAATACATTGTACAAGCTTAATATATATCTGAGAAAATAGTTCATAGTTGTCATACCTTCAGGGAAGTCATGGTTCTCAGTGGCGCGGCAGGCAGCGCGGTACTCCATCTTGAGGCACTGTCCGAGGTCCAGCTGTGCGCCTCGCTGTAGCGCACGGAGCGTGATCTTCAGGGAACCGGGACACATATGGCTGAGGGTCTGGAAAACATACAGGAGTTGGAAGATGAAGGAGGACCTGCTTACTCAATTAGAGGATGTTATGTTAAGTTTTACGTGAACTTTGCCTTCACTGGTTTTTTGTAGTCAATTTAAAGCTAATATTATGGTGATGGATTTTGCAGGACACTAAACACCCAGAGATATAATAACAATAATACAGCATCGCCATACAACGTGGCAATGCTGCCAGCCTTTTGGGCACTGTTCCTGTTGACAGCGATGCGGACGAATTTTTTGATGCCCTATGATTCTTTTTTTTTTTTCACTTGTACATATGTATTATTATTTTAGACTTAATTTGATTCTTATGAATATATCATAACAATAAAACTTCTATAGTGTCTCATTCAGTGTCTTTTTTTTTTTTGGGTGGGAAATCATCAAATGACCCCTCCCGCTCTGGGCGGAGTGGAAGGGTGTGTCAGACTTTTACTGACTAAAACCCACCCATGTTCCTTCAGTTGCCTGTGCCAAGGGCCACGGTATCTCTTTCGAACAACCCGCAGCCCTGGCGGCTCATTCAGTGTCCTTCAATGGGTGAAATTTAATGTGTTCGGAAAAATAACAATGGTAAGATGATCACGGTTGGTTACAATAGATTAGACTATCAGTATGGATAATAATAGTATGATATTGTAGCCTCTCACCTTCAAAGTTTTCACAGACCAATCATTCTGAACCTTCTCCAGCCTTTCAACAATCTCTTCAATTGATGAAGCAGCGAAGCAATAGTTAATATGTTTAATGTTATCAGACAATGTGAACTGATCTGACGGTTCATGGAACTTGCTCAGAAGGTTGCTGATTTCTCCTTCATCAGCAGCCCGTGACAGCAAAATTTCCAATTCGTACAGCCTCTTGCTGGGTACGTAGTGTGTGGCAATGCCAGATTTAACTACATCCCATCCTTTTAGTCTATCACCTGAAAATGTTATGAAAATTAGTACAAAAAATATGAAACCTGACAAAATGGCCAGCATTTATTTAAGGCTATTTTGTAGACTCTTTTGTACTGTAGCGTTTGTGTATATTTGCAGTACAATACAAGTATGCAAATAGATTATAAACATGAGCTGCTGCATAATTGGTCAATTAAGGCTAATTTAGATGCATCCTCATTAGGTAGAACTGCATGCAACCTATCTATTGTCCTGCAAATGAATGAAAAGCAGATTTATTTCAGAAGTTTACTCACCAGTCAGTCCCAAATATAAACCTAAATTGACCTGCAACCTCGGCAGGAAATATGAACCACCAACATCAGGGAACAATCCAATTTTCGTCTCAGGCATGGCTATCACAGTCTTCTCCGTAGCTATCCTGTACCTGCCATGAACTGACAGTCCTAAGCCACCTCCCATCGTAATGCCATTCATTACAGCGATGTAGGGAATCTTATATTTGCCGATGAGATAGTTCACGTTGTACTCAGCATGGAAGAACCTTGGGCCTTCAACTTTATCTATGGCAGCTTTTACATCTCCGCCTGCACAGAATGCTTTGTCACCGGCTCCTTTGACTATCACCAATGTCTTCTTACTTTCCCATTCTTGGAGCTGAGGTAACAGTTTTGTTACCATTGAAGTATTGAGGGAGTTCAAGGCCTTGGGTCGGTTGAGAGTTATGATCCCTGCATTGTTAAGCGTTTCAAACAGTACGTCTTGCTCCTGACTAGACATTGTGCGTTTTATGTAGTGTGACGCTGTGCGTGTTACATTGACACTGAGCTTAAACATCTGTGAAAGGAGTTTACATTACAGATTACATTCAGTTGAATGAAAAATATTCACTTACAAACAAAAAACATATTTTACATAATGGCCATTACCAATGGATACCATCACCATGTAAACAATTTTTGTTATTTTGAACTTGCAAATCAATCCAGATAAATAGAAGATTATTTATTAGTATAATATTCTATTTACCTGGATTAATTTACCAAAGGAACATCTGCTTTGTTTAATTTATAGAGTAAAAAAATATTTAAATCAAGCTGATCCTATAACTTCCCGCGTTGTGATAAGAATTGAAAATGTATTTTTCTAACAAGTACTAAGTTACTGCACTAGGGCTGGTGTCCACAACTCCACGACAATGCGCGTATTTTGCGTATGTTACTACACTAGTTTATAGATTGAATCCAAACTTAACTTTAACTTAGAAGTTGGAATGCAAAATTGTCACAGGTTGTTAACAAGCTCTACAGCAAAAAAATAAAACCAGTTTGTTAGTATTCCTTTGCTATAAATAATTCGGCATCAAAAAATTGTTAAATTAGCATTTTTTAGCCTTTGTGGAACTATTAGGAATCTGACAAGTTTATCTATACTATTAGTATGGTAGTACCGTAGTACGAAGATGTGTCAATTAGAACAATGTGTGAAAAATAAAGTTCGGTTCCCACATTGGCAAAAAATTGGAGTTACTAACCTTTTATCACAAACAGACCGAAAAACAAAGTTACAACAGTTGAAACGAACACTGTATCGACATTTATTAACAAAATACCTTTTAATATACAAATAATATACGGCACATGGAATATAATTACGTTACAGATAACATAAATTGCATAATTACTTACTTTGGACCTACGAAAACAGCGTTATCTGTAAATATAACTTGCTAAAACTAGGTACGTCTAGTGATAACACAGCAACTCATTTAGAAGATGACCGACACTCGTAAAAAGTAGTTAACGATCAATATGCTGCTTCGTATGAAATGATAATGAAGAGTGAAGAATATTAAAATAAATAAATCTACCCAGAAACCGGTCGTGCCCGTCCGGTACGCAGACCAAAATTCATGTTTGACATATTTTCCCGTATCAATGTCATGTCAAATGTCAATACATTTTGACCACAGAACATTCCGGCCCTCTGTTACACGAAATACTGCTGAATGGATAAGGCTAATGACTGGGAAATCAATTTAGCATTTTATTTTTATTTGTTACATGCAAGGATCATCATCTGCCTAGCCTTTTCCCAACTATGTTGGGGTCGGCTTCCAGTCTAACCGGATGCAGCTGAATACCAGTATTTTACATGGAGCGACTGCCTATCTGACCTCCACAACCCAGTTACTGGGTAACACGATACCCCTTGGTAAGACTGGTTGTCAGACTTTCGGGCTTCTGACTACCCGTAACGACTGTCAAAGATCCACGAATGACAGCCGGGACCAACGGCTTAAGCCAGAAAGAAATTGTTTTGTAAAATTCCATACTGATAAGTAATTATTTCAGGTAATAATAGTACCTACACCTCAAATATTTCGGTAACTTAATTTTTTTCTTTTTGTTTTAATTAATCTATAAGTTGATTTTGGTTTTGTAACTATAATTGTTAACACATGCAAATTTTATACTAAATATTATTAAGAAAATTTTGTGTATTTTATTTCTTCAAACCTGGCAACGTATCCTCAAAGACACTTACACAAAAGGAAATTATTTGAATTTTTTTTTTTTTTGCCAAGTATAGGGTTAACGTGCTTTCCGAGGCACGGAGGGGTCTCGGTATGTAAAGATGGTCACCCATCCAAAGACCAACCGCGGCAAGCGTAGCTTAACCTGAGCGATCGACCTGTGCGGCTGTTATTATTTAGCCACGGGCCCCTCAAGCACCCCTACATGCAAGGGTATTCTACACCATTTATCATTTTGTGATCGAGTTCACCTCTCATGTGAACGAACTTCTTCAATCATGAAAAAAAAACCTGCGGGAAAATAACAAAAATGTCTTATGTTTTGGCAGTTGCGATAATCAGCTGATTTTATAACCTGAAAAAGGTAAAACATTGATAAGCTAAGGGTAGGTACTTCTCCTCTTAGTCTGTGGATAAGCTTAAAGAAGGCTTTGACTTGTAAACTGCAAATATAAACAGTATAAGCATTTTAAAAGATGGGTGTCACGAGAAAAGTACTCAATTGGTATGCCAGATTAGCCCCCGCACACGGCAAATCAACTCCACCGTATGAACATGTCGTGCAAATCGGTGACCCAATGTTACGTAAAGTTTCTGAGCCCGTTCCTCTCGATAAAATTAAATCGAATGAAGTACAAACCATTATCAAGAAACTAGAGTATGTAATCAATAAGTATGGTAGCCTCGGTATGTCGGCGCCACAAATCGGAGTGAACTTGAGAATATTTGCTATGAGACACACAGTGAAGCAAATTGCAAATGTACCGAGGGAAATAGCTGGACTAAGAGGAATGGAAGTTGTACCTTTCACTGTAAGTGAGTATTCTATTTTATTAACGCAATAAATGAATTTCTACGATGATATCCAGGAGGCACAGTTCTATAAACTTATTTATACCCGTTTTATTCAGGTGTTCATAAATCCCAAACTAAAGGTGATTGACTACCAGAAAGTAATTCACAGTGAGGGGTGTGAAAGTGTTCAAGGATACCTGGCTGAAGTACCCAGATATAAGGCTGTTCAAGTTGCTGGTAGTTATAATCTCATTAATTTAAGATATTTTTCTACCAATTTCTTATAAATTACTAAGTCAAAAAATACCACACCACAGGAATTTAGTTGATCCTATTACCTCATAAGTTATTTTACTCATTCCAGGTCTAAATGCACAAGGAGAGGAGAGTACACGTGTGTTCAAAGACTGGTCTGCACGAATAGCCCAGCATGAGATGGATCACCTAGACGGCAAGATATACACAGACATAATGGACAGGAAGACATTGACATGTTCCTGTTGGCAAGAAGTTAACATGTCTAAAGGGAAACTTGTTATACCGTTTAGCCCACAGTAAAGTATTTATTGAACAAGCTATATTTTATTTTTCTTTTAAATAGCATCCTCCTTTTTGCCTTATGTGGTTTCTTAGTGCTTATATGGTTCAATAGAATACTACACTTTTTGAACCACCAAGCTACCCAAAACTGTCAAATTTTCCCAATCAACCTTGAACCTTTAAGAGATAAAGTTGAAAATCTTTAAAAGTAATTTGACAGATTGTAGTAGCTTGATCAGGTTGATGTGCTGGCACCTGTACACAAAATTAAAAGATAAGTAAGTCAGGAAGATCAGGAGAGAAGAAGGCTGCTAGCCTCAAATGGGATTGGGCGGGTCACATCCCCCTGCTGGGCAAAGGCCTCCACATAATGGGTGCCTGAAGATGGACGGCGCCACCGAGGCCGGCCCAGAAAGAGATGGCGAGAAGATTGGAGGCGTACCGCGAGGGCAGGTTCGATGTGGCGCGCGAAAAGAGTTCTTGGAAGGATTTGGGGGGAGGCATTTGCCCAGCAGTCGGACAGTATAAGCTAAAAACAAGTAAGTTAGCTTAATTTGTGACTTAAGTTTGCCTAAAAGTTGTATCAATGCGCAAACTAATTTAAGGGTTAGATCACAAATAAATGAACAACCATTTTAAATAAGCAATTGTTTATTTGATTTAACTTTTACACAATAAAGCAATATCTGTTTAGTTCTGAGTAATACTATAAATAGGTACCTGTACTTAATAAATATTAGCGATATGAATAGAGATAACCAAGTTACATAACACAAAACTAAACTAACTTAGCTTTACCTGTCACATTCTCATGTTGTCTTTTAAGTTAGCAGTAATAGAAATATTCCTAGCTTTATTAAATTAGGACATAAAATAAAGGTGGTAGTAATGCTACAGTTACATACAGATTTAAAATGTTAAGTACTTAATATTTCTTCTAGAATGGTGCAGTAATATAAAATCTATGACTTTGATATACTAAGGGCTGATTTTTCAATCATCTGATAACTTTATTCGAAGAATAATTTTGAAATTTTGACAGTAATTTCATACAAAAACTGTCAAACGTCAATTTTATTCCTCGAATACAAGTTATCTGGCTATTGAAAAATTTGCCCTTACAGAAATATTGTATCAGCTACTTTATTCTAGAATCAGAGAGTTTCATAATATTTGTCACCTTTATTTTGTGTCATAATACCATAATTTTACATAAATAAGGTTTTATCAGCTGCTTCTATTATAAGTTCTAATATACATATCATTCAACATTTAAATAATTATTTTTCGTATTGTTCTTCTAGCTATAAGGGAGATGTTTAAAATAATATACTTACATGTTTAGTTACAACATTCAAAATATTTTACTAATATGTAAGTAAGTACCCTACATAGTAATAATATAAACAAGAATTGCATGTAGTAGCCCCTGCATTTAATAAGTGATCGACAAAATACTCCTTTATTTAGGTATAATAAGTATCTTATGGAGTAAGCAGAGTTCTAAGTATCAACAATTATTATCCTATCTAACAATATGCAGTTATATATTTGTATATTGCAACTAAACATTTATCTCGCCACCAATTGCTTCAAGAGAACTCTTCAATCTATCTGTACATCATATTTATTCAGTTCTGAACAAGCTTTGAATATGTTAATGTAATATTGAATTTCTTCCTTTATTTGCATTAGATTAGATCAGTACCCATCCTGTATCTCCGTCCTCCATCGTACATATTAAATTCATTAATGTAACAACCATACAAAATTCTGCCAATTCAATCTTAAACCTTCTTTTAAGACACATACAAATCTCATCAGGTTCTTTAAATGTAGTGCGATGCATTATCTATAATTTATACAATATTCCGCCTTTTCATTCACTGTCAAACATAAAACAAATATTTATGCAGCAACATTTAGATAATCTTTTTTATTTATGCATCACACTATGCAGCCTGTATCCAAGTATTCATGGTAAACCAATGCTTAGCAATAGTTGCTCAACTTGATAGTTTCAAGTTCAAATGTTGCCAGTCTGCATAAGAACAGGAACATGCTGATAGGAACACTGAAACTTGTTGTGTTGCCAGTATCATGTTCTAACAAAAAGCTTGTGTTTTTATTTGTTTACAATTAATATGTGGCTTCACCACATCATTTTCAACATCCTCATCTCAACATCACACTACCATATCCAAAGCGGACACTCACAAGGGCCAGTGCGGCCTTGCCTGCTGACCCAGCAGTTACCTCAAAGGATTGCTGGCCAGACTGGTGAGGCTGGTGAGCGACGATGGCCCACTTGCGGCCAGACTCAGCCGGTCGGTCTCTTCATCAGCTTGGTTGTTTCGCAGCTCTTGGAGAGTGTAGACGAATTTGGACCATTCGTCATGACGTGGTTGGGAGACATGCTGTGGGTGATACATTATTTTGTTTATTAAACAGACATTAGGACTGTTGAAGAGGCTTAGGATCAAATTAAATGGTGAAGAAATTTTTATAAAGTAGAGAATGGTTTGCTACTAGAAACTAAAAGGAACAGGAGCACTCCACGCTCATGGCGCCTTCCATCATCTTTCTTACATACACACTGACGAACCTCGTTATTGTTAAAAATCTGATGTCTTCCACTGCGAGGCACAAGCTTCCCTAATCTCTATTGATTCATTCTCATGCATACATTAAATCTGCTAAATCCCTAGGGGTATATGGCAAAAACAACAGAATTCCACCAGCTACAATTTTGCACACTACAAATTTCTCTTTATTTATTGTTACTATGTAACAGTATGGACAGATGATTCTGTCATTTTCTTCAGTTACACCAGCTAAATGACCTTTAAGCCGTAAGTTCAGCTACTTGTCGCCAAGCATATAGATATGTCATTTGTCAAGCCTAATAACAGCAGAAACTTATAAAACTCTTACGCACCTCAGCAAGTTCATAGACCCATATCTTGCCGGCGTCGTCACCAGCAGTGATGTGTGTGCCGGATGGCGTCCACGACACGCGGTTGAACGCCACGCCGCCTTCCGCTTGGATTGATGCTACTGGCACCTGGACATACATTATTTTGATCGCGAAGCCGGTCGGTGACAGTCTTGTTGTGGTCCCATTTAAGCTTGATTTAATTTAATTTTACATGGTTTTCACATGGAAGCAACTGAAGTTCAAGTTAGATCAACGTTGAAGGAAATTGGACACTTTTTATAATTTTACAATGATAGGGTACAAAGAAATATAGGTCCACATGTTTGATACACACCCATTACGCAGAGCGTAACGTAGTCAACATTTTGGAGTAGTCTCCGGTCATGAGGTAATCAGCGTTTTGTTTTGTGGTCTTACAAATTTTATCACCTCTATGTTATCCTCTTCCTGTAACATAATCGCTGGTGGTAAATAATATTTGCAACGGACCATGAATTCATTTGTTTTGGACAATAATGGTGGAAGTGATCGTATCATTTATCCCCCTCCACCTCCGAATCCCCGTCGAGATTCTAGCAGGGTGTGTACATTCCTTCGCTCATGTAAATCCAGGTTTCCAAAAAATCTTCCCCGTCGAATGTGTTGACAAATTGATCCCATCCAGAAGCAGGATGAGGATCCATGTAAATTAATTTTAACACTGCGATGCGACTGGGTGGTCGGGGGAACCTTCACGAGAGTGAAGTCGCGGACAGAAGCTATGTTTAGATATATGTATACAAACAAGATCGGATCACAAACATATATTTTTAGCTTCATTTTGTTTGCTTTATGTTAAAATAGGAAATTGTTTGTTAAAAAGGCAAGGCAAGGTAAGTATTAAAATATTTGTTAATATTTACTGTCCAGCCCCAGCAAAAATATATTTTAACCTCAACTTTTCTCTCCGCGTCATTGATTCCAAAGTGTATAGTAATTAAATCATCAATGCTCTGGGGACAAAAACTACTGGCGCAGACATCGACACACCAAGCAACTTTTCATAATGAGATAGAAGAAATAGAAGTGGAATATATCTGCGATTGGAAGAGACTTCATAGAGATCGTGTTAATATTAATTTACAAGGCGTGTAATGTGGAAGATTTTTTGAAACCAAACTTGGATTTACATTAGAGGAAGGAATGTACACACTGCTTGAATCTCGACGGGGATTCGAAGGAAGGGGACAAATGATAGATCATTTCCAATATTATTGTCCAGAGCATATTAATGCGTGGTTCGTTGCAAATATTATTTACCATAAGCGATTATGTTGCGAGGAGGGTGATGAAATTGACGGCCGGAGACTACCCCAAAATATTGGCTACGTTACGCTCACCGTATTGGGAGTGGTTTGCCTCGAAAGCAGCCTAAATGTAACTTTATTGTGTAAAAGATAAATGTATCTAAAAATCGAATATGTGTACATACTTTATATTTGACTGTAACACTATCGTTGTAGAATGATAAAAAGTGTTTAGTTTCCTTCAACGTTGATCAAGTTTTATTTCTGACATTATAGAGTCATCTGTTACCATTAACAGATGACTACAAATGACTCTCCAGATTACATACAATATCTCTCCATTACAGATGACTCTCCAAAACCAGCGACTTAGAAGTCGCTGGTTTTGGAATTGAAGTGTTACTCAGTAGTAACACTGAAGTAGTAGTCGTACTGTCAATCGCATGTCAGTACGTACGGTTGACAGCACGATATAGTCAGGCACAGTGCAGCGGCACCGCGCGTACCTCGGTGTCCCGGTTGAGGTTCCACAGGTCGATGCGGCCGGCGGCGTCGGCGGCGGCGAACAGCGCGGGGTGCGTGGGCGACCAGCGCACGTCCACCACGTAGTCGCCGCTGTCCTCGAACGAGTACAGCGCCTTGTTCTCCTGCGCGCGCGAGGGTTACGAACGATTCATTATGACGGTTTCACATTTTTTCTACATAAAACTCAAAGCATATAATTTCAATTAAACCAATTACAGGCACTTTAGAAAGATGAAGCTAGTGGCCTTTTCCAAAGCGTAGTAGGTTCCAATAGGGAAAAAAAGATTGAAAAATTGGTACTTAGACTCGAAGTTTTAGACTATTTACCTTCTGGCTCCACAGCTTGACACTCCAGTCCATGGAGCAGGTGAGGTACAGATGCGACAGGTCCACGGAGCCAGCGGCAGCATGGCAGGACACACCTGTGATCGGTCCCGCGTGACCTTCCACGCATTCTGTCACGCCAGCGCGCTGGCCGTACAGACAGCCTGGGGAACGGAAAATAAATGTTAGTATACTAGGTTGTTAGGAAGCTATTCGGTTTTGGTGCCATGATAAATTGACAAGCACATGTTAATAACTTACCAGTATAAATATTTCCATCCTCGCTGCCTAACACGAAGTTATTAACATCGCCATGCGGGAAGCCCATGGACGTCACAGCGACTGCCTTGCTCTGCCGATGCTGCAGGTCTAAGGTTTCCTGAGGCTGAGACAACATGTCTAAAGACCAGGAACACATGCGCCCGTCCGTTGATACGGAGATCAAGTTGTGAGCGTTCTGGCTGCCTACTACGGAGAGGCAGTATACTGGGTGCTGAAAACGAAGAGAGTTGTGATTAGTTTTCTTTTCATTATGACACATGAAGAATCTTGCCTTCTAAATCCTGAAATGTGCCCAACATGCTTCTAGTCTTTCAGATTTGATAAACGTAGTAACATGGGAAACGGCTCGGTAATCTCTACCACCATACCGGGTAAGCCTCTTGATATTACAATCAATTATCTATGGCCTACGGGCAAGTCAAGCTATGCTAGCTTAGTAAGTATTACTACAAATATTACTTTAAAGCCCCCATTTAATCCCTCTTAGGCCTTCAGAAAACAGTGTTGTTATGCGCGATCGAGGTAGGGCTGTCGATTCTAACCCTGCTTTTTCATTTCGGCGATACCTTCTTTGCAAAACATTGTTTGTAGCATAGATTAACATTTTAGAAACGAATAAAAATTCCAAAGTATACGTACGGTATGTGCGAGTGAAGACAGCGGTGTCCTTTGAATGGGCGTGCGCTTCTGCACGCGGTTGTCCCAAAGTACTATCTGACCGGAGTACGTGCCGCCCAGGATCAGGTTGGGGTGGAACCTGGCATCAAAAAACAAATTGTTTAAACATGCTATATGTGGGGAGATCGCAGTAAATTAACCAAGTTACTTTGAGCAAGAATTCAAAAAAAACAAGAAATCACAAAAATAATTGCAGACCACAATGACTACTAAAAATAAAATAAAACTTAAACCTTTTTAAAAACAAGCTTTTATTACTTGTTAATAAAAATAACTAAAAAGTTATGAATAATTTAAACCTGATAACAGAAATCCAATTAAAAAAAAAATAAAAGCGTGTTACATGTTGGTGGAACATTAAAGAACATTTAGCATATTACACCGTCATTATTTTTCTTTTGAAATCACAATGTAATAAAAGCTTTTTATTAACAAGTAATAAAAGCTTTTTATTAACAAGTAATAAAAGCTTATTTTTAAAAAGTTTATTTTCTCTTTTAATTTTATTTTTAACTTTTTAGTATTTTTGATGGGAGATTGACTACGGCGTGGTTCGTAGCGCGTTATATGCGTTTACTGCACTTAAACTACTTGTACATCATGAGACCCCGGTTACCATCTAGCACCAAAGTACTCGTCATGACGAATCACACGAGCCCAAACTCGATGGGGTTGTGTCGTTTAATTACCAAGTTCCTATGGCCATCTTCCAGCTCCATCATCAGATCAACTCCATGTCATAATAATTTTGCATTGTCGTCCGATTTACACATGTATGCAAAATTTCAGCTCAATCGGTAACCGGGAAGTGGATCTAATTTAACTTGCAAGATTTGATTACAGACAAACATTGGGACAGGTGAGACTAAATAAAAGTTTGTAAAAATACTACAATCCAGGAGTTATTTATATTGCCAAATACTATTTTGACTTAAATTATGTGACATAATCTTCAGTCTGAGATATGTTTTAACATGACAGTTGATTTAATGCAAAAGATTATAATAGGTAAAATTGTTTGTTTATGTCATATACCTACGTATACCTATGTATTATGTGAAATCGTGGAATATGTCGCAGGAGGAAGCTAGCATTCTTATAAATTCAGCTAATCTCACCTAGCAAAAGTAGCACTCATAACCGGCGACTGACAGTGAAAGATGTCCTCGGGCGTGGTCTTCTTGAACTTGGTGTTCCAGACCAGACACACGCCGTCGGGGTCGTGCGGCGCGTCGTCGCTGTTGTGGTAGGACGCCAGCATGAGCTCGGGGTGCGCGGCCGACCAGTCCAGGCACGTCACGCAGCGCCCGCGCGACCAGCGCTCGTCGTAGAACGTGCGCACCAGCGACAGGCGCGCGTCCGACTTGTCGTCGCTGTGGATTGCTAGTTGGTTATTCTTCAGGGAGGTGGATTTTAGAAGGTTTTTGTGTTAGGTAGGAATTAGACATTTTCAATGTTAGTGGTGAGTAATTCTGTTATGTTGAAAAACGGTAAAAAAATAGCCTGGTTGACCATGAATGTTTGTGTGTTTTTGTGTTATGAAGTTATGGTGCAATCGGAGGCATCTCACCGCCATTTGTGAGTATTTCTGTTAAGTTGAAAATAATCAATAAAAACACTCCAAGTCAAATAAAAACTCCCAAAACTGTTATTAAATATTTTTCTCAAAGTTACAAAGGGCGACATCCACATAGCGCAGTTCACTTTACAAGTAAAGTCTAAGTGCTGACTGTACTGCTGTGCGATCTTCGCCTAATACATATAATAGTTTACCAAAAGACTTGTCAGCTATTGCAACAAGTTTAGCTTATCTAAAGCTTCGGAAAAAGTATTATTACTTTTATTGAAAAGAAAGAACTGAATATAGATTTTCAAAAGCGAAACGTTATGTTCACTTCAAATGTACGTTACCAATATTTCATACTCATCGTCATACCTACAAAAAACATTCTTATTATAATTATGAAGACAATTCAATGCTGCTGCCAGAAGATAAAATATGAATTCTCATTCAGGACCTTGAGAGACACCGGACCAGGGTAGATTTGGTGTGATCAGAATAAAAAATATGTATAGTAATAAACAACTCCTTCAGCATCCTCGGATGCGATGAAGGCTTTGCATATAAAGTCTGCCGATCTGCTCTGTAAAAATCTGAGGTAAAGTGAGCCATGTCTACCTGATGCTATGAATTGACACTTCACCTCAGATTTCACGGTGAGATTTTTAAAGAATAGTCTGGATGTTTTATCTTTAGTTTATCCGCTATCGGAGTCTTGCTAGATAAGGTACTCACAGCGCGTTCTCCGCGTCTCCCCCGCCGGTGTAGTCGGTGTAGATGTCGACGGACTCGGCCAGCGCGCGCTCGATGACGCGGCCCGCCTTTGACATGAAGCGCTGGAACTCCGACGACAGCATGATGGTCTGCTTCTCGTCCGCGCTCAGCTCGCGAACTAACAGCCATGGCATATTATAGTAAAAGAAAAGAGGCAGTCTTGGAGACTGACTGCAATAGTAGCAAATCACAATTGTGAACGAAAAACGGTTTACATTGACATGTCGGGTCATTTTTGTATATAATATATCAGTAAGGACATTTTGTCCCAGATCTTTCCATAATTTATGCCTCGCTCTGGAGCTGTTTACCACTTTCACTGTCCACAAAGTAGACACAATATCATTAAATAATCAACCTGAACCATATGTGCCTGGTTCATGGACTAGGAAATCGGAACTTAAATAGCACTCATGATATCTTGATTTAAGTATCTGGTTTATTCAACCAGTTTTGCTGAAGCAAAAGAACTACAGACTACAACCAATCATATGTTGATGACTAGTTAAATAGACCACCACCGCAATTGCGTAACACGCGTACAATCACGATCTGAAGGATATTGAAGGAAGTGCACAATTAACTGTCTCATTTGTTTAAAAATTGGTCTGCTCAATAATAAATAACATTGTAAACAACACATGAATGAATATTTTTGAACTGTCAAAATGAAAGGTATTGTCAGCATTGTAGGCTTTCAGAAACCGCGTGCAATTTTAGCACAAAGCTATTGACATTATTCTCATTGGATTGTTCATTATTGGATTAAAATTGGCACACCCACCTTTCTTCTCTTTCTCCTCATCTTTCTTCTCCTGCGGTTCCACCGTCACAGCCGGCTGCACCTCCTTGACAGTAGGTAGTCCATGCGGCAGTATGCCGGGGGGAAGCTTGCCGTGGAATGCCGCTTCTTCCTCATCGCCTTGCCGCGCGCCGTCGCCGTCGAATGTAAGCACTGGACGGTGAATAAGAATGGCCCTTGCCGGGGGGGTGTGTGTATGTGCGGTAGGGCTGATTTATTTGAGTGGTGTAATTATTTTTCAGCTTGTTAAAATGCTTGAAGATACTTTGACCTGATTTTGTGTTGGTAAGCAACGTTATGATGAACATTGGATAAAGGCAAGACAGCTGGAACTTTATAATTTTTAATTTGGTAACATTTTGGAAGAGAGCCAGACTGAAATATCACATATTAAATGAATGAAATACCCCGTACGGATAAACACTAATAAACATTGAATTTTGACAATTTGAATTAAGTATGAATTTTTGAAGAGAAAGTTAACAATTCATGTCAGTATCGAAAGAAGTATCAGCAGCTCAAATTGATATTTAAAAATAAATTTTTGAAAAAAATGAGCAACGCGGTCGAAAGGGCGTTGCTTTATAAATCAGCCGTACTTTGAGTTCAACTTGAATTTCATGAAGTTATTTATTTTTCGGTTTCTCAGAGAATTTGCAATAATGTTCTAGGCTAGTTTCTTTATCATTGTCTATGTCAATTTAAAAAACTTCATGAGTTTTTTTTTCTATATTTATTATAACTTCATGAAACACATGATGTAATGAGTTATGAAGATAGATATAACTACTGCTCTACTGGTGTTGCTAATCCTAACTACTGAGTGTAAATTGATGTCTTACTAGTTCGTTTTAATACCCAAAATATAAGCAGCAATTTTGATTTTCTGAACACGGAACGCTATCGATTGGTCTTCCAAAGTTCGTTTTTTTTTTGGCATTTACACGTTAATCATTAATAATTATTTAATTTGACATTAAAATAACACAGTTGTCAGTAAGGTTACTTGATTAACAATTTATTATTTTGAACAAAAGCTGCTTGTATTTAAGGCACTGTAAACTGATGATTACGATAGCAAAGAATAGATAGAAATGCAGGATGAACATCTTTATTAATTACTATTTCTTTAAATCAATCCGAATGATTTAATTTCTACTTTTAGTAAAGTAAATTCATATGTAAAACTGTCATCCAATGTTCTATTCATCCTTATCAAAAGCACGTACTGTTACTAAGACGAACAATGTTGTAAGTCAATGATATATTTTAATCTGTTCATGAATATTAGCTATTATAAGCGTCATCACTACATGTTAAATGATCACACGACCACATGAAGAAGTTTGTTAATGCTTCAAATATTTTAACAAACTAAGATCATACGGTTTTCAACCCTAAAGCAATGGCATGAGACTACAGTTACAGCAACTTTCTAAATTATTTTTTAGGAAAAGATAGAAATGCTTTTAAAACAAGCTATGGAAACTTCAACGATGCTATACCAACCTAAACTTTACTATCACGTAAATAGAGCTTATTTTGTTAATTCCGCTCTGATTATAAAAAAAACCTAAAATTCTAGGATAAGTAACATATATCACCCTGTTACTACCTGTAAATAATGAACTAAACCCTAGAAACCAGAACCATAATTTAGAAAATAAATGTCGCATATTATCAAAAAATCTATAAAATTTCGGAATGCATGCTGCTAAACAGATAGGGTTTTTACGCTAGACATGTAACCCCCATTTGTCTTAAGCCCAACGTTCACAACGCTACTCAAAAGTAACTCCCTCTAACCTACCTCAGTTACAAACTCAAATTAACAATGAGTAGCCAGAATGTCACAGTACATTTCAATAGTAGTCCGTACGCGCTGCGACTTATTAACGCGTTATTGACTAATTTGTGATTGGTTGCGTCGTTTACGGACCGCAATTGAAATGCAGACCGATTCAAACTTTATGGTAGCTCTAAAGTGCACTACTCACTGCGCAGTACCTCACGCCTCACCCCCGCGGACAGGTGACTTTGTTACTGCGCAGCGACTCGCCTCATGTTCCGAGCCATCATAAAGTTTGAATCGGGTTGTACCGTACTAGTGCTGTGACATTCTGGCGGCCACTCATTGGTGATTTGGGTTTTGTAACTGGTTACTTTTGAGAAGCGTCCTTATTTTGACTTTTTAATGTCATCATGATTCCAGTAGTGTAAAAGAGAGGCGGAGCTATACATGACCGATAGCACCATCCCTTTTTCGCACTGGGATGATGTTGGCATTAATACTTCCTAATACGGCCCCTGGACGATGGGCTTTAGCGTAAATCTAGAAGTATCTACATTAATTAAATATCTATTTAAATAAAACAATAATTTCATGCACACATAAAAAGGACCTCGTATTTCATACCACGTTTGTTAAATACCTTCTATGTGCAGCGTAGAAAGAGAAAAGCATTACTGTAACTATATTCTCAGAGCTTTCAGTTTCTCGAAAAGATATTGTGAAGTGAAAATGATGATGTGCATACTATTTCTGTAGTTGTCAATGTATTGATAACAACATACTGTAATCACTAATCTGTATGCCAACGTGGGAAATAGGCAATAAGATTATCATGATCACAATCATGGTAAATGTTGGATGTTGCCACAGGCTTTTAAGCATATTCTCATTGATTATTATTCACGCTTTCACCATGCAGTAGCAACTCATTGTTTTTTAACTTAATTTGAATCGATATATTCGGCAGGACTACTTATTTTTTAAGAGAAACTGAAAGGTATTCTATTACACATACACAAGCTAGTAAATCAACCTGTTTTAATGAACTATATGTGATCTACTTATTTCCTCTAAAACTGGGCAACTAAAACACACAAATTCCTAAAAGCGTTAAACATTTGGTGACAGAAAGCTTTGGAATATTAAAAAAAATGCAAAATAACTTCCCGAGCTCTCCACAAGAGAGGTACATGTTTCATCATAATAACAAAAATAAATAAAAATAATACTTGTCTATTACCGACATATGGATGACGTTACTTGTCATGCATAGGTACTTATACACAACATGTATTTCTGTCACATGCATTATGGATTTAAATGTATTATTTATAAATAATGAAGAATTAATTCGGAATGTATGTAATGTAATACAGGGAGAATTTTGTGGGTTATTTACAGCTGACTGTCAGCAGTAAAAAGTAAGTATAGTATTTTTGCTGTGATATTACTTTTGAAAAGCACATTTTTTCATTTATATATTAGGTTTGATTTATATTTCAAAGTTTTTTAAGGGTCCAGATTTTTTTATAAAACGATTATTTACTAGCAAGTTACTGACTGACCGTCAACTAAGTTAGAAATGAAGGATCCTGTATTAAAACACACACACAAATATATGGTACGTTATTTTTTTGTTAGCTTTGTCATAAATAGCGTTACATAATAGAAATAGATAGACAACAAACCATGCTAGGTGATAGGCACAGGCTCTACGAAGGGCTATATTTAGTTAAATGATTGTTTGTATGATTCGGAATTGAAACCTACCTGTGAATTCGTCCTCCCACTCTAAACCCGGGTTTAGATTGTACTCATCTTGAAAAGGGAGGAAAAAACAAAAAAACAATGTCAGTATCTTTCGACCATAATATATAAATAAAAATTTCAAACTATACATAGAAATAGCTAGTGCTTATATATTTTACAGCATGACCGTATCGCGTTGCGTGGTCGCGTGGTTGCTGTATCGTTTGTTGCAGCAACAGGCGCGGCTACGCAACGCGCGTCCGTGTGTTAGGACCTGTGCAGTGTATGTTAGTCGACTCGAAGGGTAAAACAGCGTGAAATGATACGGCGACCCCATAATACCACCATAATTCATATACACATATTATATTCTGTATATCTCTGCGGCCGTTATGTAGGTGTCCCGCGGGAGACCTAGTGGAGAACTCTGGAAGGCCACAATTCCGTGTAAACTCTTAAACGTGCATCAAATGATGATATTTTAGTTGAGTAGTGTCACTCAAACCCCCCTCTAAAGACTAAACGTTACAGATTTCTTGATAAAATGAAATGGATTAAATGGTCTAGATGATCGGCTAAACTTAGTTTATTTATCAAGTAATCTGAGTAGCGCACCTATTTGTTAGTAGGAAATAACTAGAAGCGTGATAGTAAGGATAACCTACACTAAATATATACAGATCTAGACCGACATTAGGACTAATATACAACCGACACCGTGTTAACCGACATGATAAGAGAGAGGTAGTGTTAAGGGTAAACGACAGAAAGCGTCCTGGCGGAATAATGACTTACCGTAGTAGTCGGTTGCGTGTGCTAGAAAAGGACAAAAAATAAAAATATTCTGTCAGTCATAGTTCAGTGATAAAATACATATCTTTACAATACTATCTAGATATATAATACTTAAGAACCGTTGAATATTTTTGTTTTGATAAATATACTATTCATATTTACATAAACGTATGTAAATGATTCTTGAACAAATGGTATGGATGGTATTCACAATGAATTGATATTAGTCCATTAAGTTTGTAGTGAGCACATGCAAGTACTATGTGGCCATGGCCTAGATGAATACGGCGAGTTCTGTGTACAAAATACGGCACAAAAAAACGAACAGATCATGATTTTTGTTGATATGCCGTTATCCCCGAGTCCACGGCCTAAAAATGTTCAAACTAGCGTCAGTTACATTATCGGTCAGTGTTAAGTAAAGTGCAGCACACTGTGACGTTAGTTTGACAGCAAACAATAATACATGCTCGGACAAACTTGGTCAAAACCACGCTTCAAAATGGGCGTAGCCAGGGGTATTAACATAACTTGTTGAATTTTCAACTCTATGCCTTGTTCATAGAGTTTACTTAATTTTTTTTTAATCTGGCTACGCTCTCAAATGATATCTCAAAAAGGTGTATTAGTTACAAGTTCAAATGGAACAAAACTTATTACATTTATTTTAAGTCTAATACCATTTAATCCATTTCAAATAAATGAAATCCAATTTAAATAAGAACAAAATATAAACAGTGTACTTTTTCTATGGCCAATCGTGATTTACAAATTAAAAAAATAATACTATTGTCTTCTTTTAATAAACCAATGGAGTTTGTTTCGAGAGTAGAACATATTTTACGTGTCCAAATGAATATGTTTTGTTCCATTTCACGTAAACAAATATCTGTGCATGCATTGCATATTTACGCCCGTGTGTGGGCTGACTAATCTCACTGTCCACGAATATGACACTAACATAAAATAAAGTGTCTTAAATCTACTTTATATGTGCAGATGATCTACTCTTAAGTACAAAATATGTACTTCAATCAATGTTCTATGTTCTAAAGTGTTTTAAAATAATCATGCATTAATAGAAACAATTTCGTCTTAAAAGATTTCTCAAGGAGTTTAACTATACAAGTTGATACATTTAATTTACTTATCAAGTCTATGGTTTCATTTAATTATTATTACAATTACATCTACAAACACAAAAAAAAAACTATTTACTTTAAAACAATCACAGTGCATATTCGTGGACAAACAAATGTATACTGTAAAACAATGTTAATAAGGTACAAGTTACCTTTGCGCGGCCGCCACCAGTCCTCCATGTATCCTGCAAGCGGTGATGCATTGGAAGAGCAGCCTTTTTTTATGGTAGCACAAACACAAACATTGCACCACAAGTCTCATACAGTATTTACTTTTAATTTATATCATTAATAATTCGTTAGAAGGGTTATGAAAGACGACACAACATGTTAAGCTGGGAAAAAAAATAAAAATTTCGCAAATAAATGCTGCCTGAATTTATTTTGGTTTAGAAATACAGTATTAGCTAGATTTGTAGATGAAAATTGAACAGAATAATAGATAAATACGAAGCAGTTTATTTGTTTACTAGATATTCAGCATAAAATGCTCTTCAAATTCAGTTGTTACATAAAGTTGTTAAATTTTTTCTATTTTTAAAACAACTTAGTATGTTTTTTTATTTGTGCATAATAACGATGCGATCCCAAGGGAGGACAGAAATACACACAAATATATAATTTAATAATGTAAGTCTTCTTAATGTTTTTGTCTTCACACAAATAAACTAATTATAAACTCAGACAGCATATCAAAGGCCAAATTAAAATACGATGGGTGAAAAGTAAATACTGTTTTAAAAACTACAGGGATGTCATTGGTTACAGGGGGCTTTTGTCATTTGCAAATACATTCCAAAACACTATAATAAAATATTAAATTATGATGTTGGATAAGATGTTGATTTCTTTCAGAAAGATTATTGTCGAATAATGAGTAATAATTTTTTGGGCTTTTTGTAATTATGGGCCATTTTAATTAAATTATATGTAATGTAGTATATTTAAATTAATAAGATTTGTACTTAAAATATAATTTATTATTTGCAAATGACAAAGTATAGTTAAACCAACACCCACCACAGACATCACAGTTAAACGAAATTATGTTATGTTTCAAATGGTATGCAAACTCGGAAATTATGTTATTGGACAAACGTAAATAATTATGTGTTTACACACAGAAACGATCCAAAACCCACTATTAATTTATTTGTAATGTTTTTATTGGAAGTAATTAAAAGTGTAATATTATATTAAAAGGAGTTTCCCATTGTAATAAAAATCTATAAATGTTAAATGTTTCTAAATTGCTTGCTCTTTTA
This sequence comes from Apamea anceps, assembly GCA_951799955.1. Classification (NCBI taxonomy): domain Eukaryota; kingdom Metazoa; phylum Arthropoda; class Insecta; order Lepidoptera; family Noctuidae; genus Apamea; species Apamea anceps. The sequence continues at coordinate 1,544,948 of OX637504.1, read as the reverse complement.
TCAAACTGTGATCACTAATCCTGTCAAAACTATGGTCTATGTCCACCATTAATTTAAGGAGGTTAAATAGAACTTATCAATGTCTGCTCTTCACATAGACCTTTAAATAGTTCTAAAAACAAACATACATACATTTAATGTTCGCATAAAACATACTACTAAGTGTTTGCAAAAACTCAAAGATAAAAAGAAACCAAAGACAGTCAACTCAAAAAGTATAAAAAAAAAATAAAAAGTCTAGCAAAATTGTTAGCTATATAGACTACACGTAAAGCTTACCATCGCGCAGCTCGCTGACACCTGTCGCTGTGGTCTGAGTTTGCTTCGCGTAGGTAACATTCTCCTTAGGCGGAATGTCTGTAGACTGGACCGATACCACTTGCAGGGCAGGCGCTTTCTTCGGGCCGCTAGTTTTGAATTTGAATATTTTACATATACTGTACAATACTGACGAATTTTTGCAGCGGGAGTATGGTAAGAGAACTGATCCATTTTATATCTAGACTTAGCCTAGAAATTGTTATTGGTTAATGACGATGCAATAAACCACCTATGGGACCCAAACAGTATGATATAAATGTCTTGTTGATACAAACAGAAGTAGCTCCGAAATATTATCAAGTTTTTCTTCCATTGCTTTCTGATATTGATAAGGAAATAAGAGGAGTTGGTGCAGTGTACATTTTGCACAATATGTTTCTTCTCAGTTCAAACTATGGGTAACACCTTTCATATATCTGTGTTGTCCTCACTCCTACTTCATGTTAAGATTATAAATATCCGCTTACCCATGTGCAGGTAAACTGGACTTATCAGTGTGCGGCAGACTAGCATCAGGTGATGCAGTCTGCGGTGGAGTTAATGACGTCATTGACGAGAGTGAAGAGAGAACATCCTTCACAGGTGCCACTCCAAGAGATGACAGCATCTCGTCCAGGTCGCGCCGGCTGTCCAAGCTGGAGGCTGCTGAGGCACGTTGCTGGAATGAGATAGATCAGTTCAAGAATAGCTACTCTAGTGCTTTTATATAACAGCTGCATAGGTTGATCTTCATGGTTTAGCTTCACTTGCCGAGGTCGGTCTGTGGATGGGTGACCATCCACATACCCCTCTGGACTTTGGAATGCAAGTTAAGCCTTTGGTCCCGGCTGTCATTTGTAGATCTTTCACAGTCATTACAGATAGTCAGAAGCCCCAAAAGTCTGATAACTAGTTCTATGAAGGGGTATATTGTGGTCCAGTAACTAGGTTTTGCAGGTCAGATGGGCAGTTGCTCCATGGAAAATATTGGTGATGGCTAGGCAGATGCTGACTCTAGTGCTCTCATAGGCCTTGAAGAAATTAGCCTGTCACTGAGGTTGGCAAATGGATTCTGGCCCAATTAGAGTCAAATTGGAACTACATGGATCTCCAAACCAAAATACTGACTACTGGGTAGCGGGATTGTCCGAAAGGGTTACCGCTGCCCTGGAACATAAAGGGCTAAGGAAGGAACACGGGTGGGTTTTAGTCAGTAAGAGTCTGACACTCCCTCCTGCTCCACCCAGAGCGGGAGGAGTCATTTGATGATTTCCCATCCTCAAAAAAAAAAAAAAATACTGACTACTAGCTTTCCTTGAGCTACACAAACAGATTGCAGCTATAGTTTAAAACTAATCACTTTTATTTGCTTGGGATGTAAGCAAATAAAAGTGATTAGTTATTATATTTATTGGGATAAATAACTGGGTACTTAAGTGCTCTTCCTTCTCTCTCCTACTATGCTGTGCCCGACAGAGTCCATGATTGTTTCAATAATAATTTTAAGCCTACCAAATGTTTTAACAACATTATGGAATACAATTAAGAATTGTGAGTTGTATTGAAAAGAAATAATAATGTTTATTTATTTAAATTGGTTGCCATTTAAATGTTGCAGCTTTATCACCTGATATCACGTCTCCAGTTGAGTAGGCTTGTGCCTACTTTGATCACCAAGTTTGCTGAATATTTCAATGTTGTTTCATGTGTGTCTACATAAGAATATAACATAGGTATATACATACCATGGCATCTTCAGCATCTTTCTGTTCCTTCTCTCTGCGGCGGCGATCCTTCTCATCCCGAAGAGCTTGGAGCTTCGCCTTTTTGCGCTCCAGCTCTGCCTTACGGTCTGACATGCTTGACATTGTTGCTTCTGATGAAATACATTGTAGGTATTCAATTAATCTTTTAATGATAAAAGATGTATGAAATTGGGGCTCAATGAATAAACTAGCCCTATAAGCTAAATGTTGAAATAAATATACTTTAATCAATAGTTTTTCCTACTTATGTTTACGTTTAGCTAGTAAATTCATTAGTAAAAATAATTAGTAAATGTGAAATTGGTAACAATTTTGCAAGTTTTGTAACTAGTTGATTGCTGTTTCTCGTGGTAAACATGCAAGTTTTTCATAAAGGCGAAAGCCTGTCTTAGTAGGACATGTCTGATGTCATGTCATGGGGGCAGGTGATTCATTGTCCGCGAGTGGGAAAAAGTTTTTAAGCACAGTTAAACGTTTACCTGCTTATATACTTTGCTCCTTATACAAATATAAGCATTTTTACACAAGTTTATCACGAAATATTCACACAAAACGTGGCAAAAATAAGATATGTGTAACGGGATTTCACTCCGTACAATAATAACAAATGCCCCGGTAATGCCGTGTAATCGTATTGTGGATAATTAACTAAGTTTATTCGGTACTGTTATCACAAACTTTTCATTAAATACGCATTTAATTTCTATCTAAAATACCGAAAATATATCGATCAACACAATTCTCCTGTTTCGGCAGAAAATGTTAGTGTTGCAACTATAGTTGTTGTAATTTCCTCACTTGTGCTATTTACTGAAAACATAAACAGTGAATTGTGGGGAAAATTTTGGAATTATGATAATATAACTTGCGTTTTAGTTTTTTTATTTCAGTGTCGATTAAAAACGATATTTATTAATTAATTAACAGACTTTAAAAATCCAGCAAACTCCCACTTATTTGGAGTTTTACTTAATTGAACTTGGCAATAAAATATGATAATGTCAAATAAGCGTTCGAAAATTGTTTCAGAAAGGTGTTTTCCAAGTGTGTTCGCCATTCTTGATATTTTTTCTTTTTTTGATCAAATATAATAAAACTAAAATATTCATTTGTAATTAGTAACGAATTATTGATCTGTAGATTATGTCAATTTTCAATTGATAGCATAATCTAAAGAATGTTTAAAACTTACAAACTTTGAATGAAAGATTCAAGTTTTCAAACGCGTGTAAAGCAAGTTTGTTCTCAACATTTTTATAAATGTCATTGTTACTATTGGTTGATAATTACTAATTTAGTTTGGTGAAACTATTTGAGCCAATAAGATTTTGAAAATATAACTGCCTCTGACGTATTGGTTTCCTAAAACGTACTTGGGTGTTGTCCGGCTTGATGATTGTAACAACGCTAACGTAATGATCAAACAGTTTTATATGATTTTCTGACTGATAAATTACGTTCTTATTATTAGTAGTATTTCTAAAATAGCTATGAAATTATGATGAGTGGTTTCGTGTATTATTTCTTTGTGTTGCTTTGCCATAGCATTACGAAATCTGATGCAGGTTAGTCTTAACGATTATTTCCAATACAAGTTTTGGCTGTATTCCCTCATAGTATTCAAACATTTAACGTATATGTACAAAACTAAACTTGGTTTTGTATTACAAATAAACTCTTCTTAAATAAAATATATTTCTGGCCTTTGTTTGCAAAAGAAAGTGTTACACGTTTCAGTCATACTTGTTTACTTCGTTACAAATTCATTCAACCCTGAAAAGAACTTTGCCAGGTACTATTTTCGTACTGTAAAAGGCTAAAACGATGTTTAAACTATGTAAATGTGTTGTTTTCAGACTCAGTAAGATATTATTACGACTACGAATGTAATGAGCCCCTCGTTGCCAACGCTAAGTTAACCGCCACCTCCAGCCTAAGAGACAGAGGACCAGAGAATGCTAAGTTATATGGTGAGTATGGGACATGGGATGAAAAGATCAACTTCTGGCTTGTACGAAGGAAGAATTCTTACTGGAGTCTAGCTTTATTCAGATTTCCTATAATACTTTATGCTTTTAATATTGTTCCAAGTAGTAATTCTCTCATACATGTCAGAAATAGTACTGTTTGAAGAAGGCAAAATTAAATGAATACTTTGAAATATTTTCTGCTGCAGTTTAAAGTCATGATTGCAACCTGTAATGAATGTTATTGAAACATGTTGACATGCTGATAATGGCCATTAAAATTAAATATGAAACTTAATATGCAAAAACATCCTATCATTTATCATTTACAGTCTTGAATTACTGTTAAAATAACTCATTAGTACAATAACCTTATGTTTAGATATCCATTGTCAGATCATGTTAGCATGCAAATAATAATTATATGTTGGAAATACATTTGTTTTGTCACTGTCATTTGCCTTTGCTGCACCTGTAGTGTTTCATAACATTTGTGAACTTTTAAAGTAGTCTGTAAAATTCTATTCCTGCACTAAAATGTTATGGATCATTACAAGTTACGACAATGCTAGAGAATGCTGTAGGACATGTGCCAGCTATGATGGCAACATTTAGATCATTTGTTTTTGTTTTCACTTAGAGATGAAGTCATGCCATTATTTTTGCATGCTGTGTGTTGTGTTCGTGATTCAGTTGCCAGAATTATAGTTTATGCTTCTTAACCTGTGAATTGTAAACAAAATATTCAAAAATAAATCAAACGAAGACAGAAAGTAACAGGGTTCATTCGTCTGCAGGTCCGTTATCAATATAAAACACTATATAGCTGGACCTCAGTAACAATACTAAATAGAGACTTTAGTACCAAAATGGCCAGTTCAAATGTCAGATGGGCCTTCAATGCCACTGAATGGAAACCTACCCAGGAGGAAATAACAGCTGCCTCAAGTTACATACAGCAAGAGGAGAAGCAAAGAATTGCAAGATTTGTATTTCAGAATGATGCTAAGTCATCACTTGTGGGACGCCTGATGCTAAGGAAGTTTGTGTGTGAAACAACTACCATTCCTTATGAGGAAGTAAGATTCAGCAGAGACGAAAAAGGCAAGCCGTACTTAGTGGAGGGTGGAGACATACCAATAACATTCAATGTGTCACACCAAGGAGACTTTGTGGTACTGGCTGGCAATAAACACGGAAATATTGGCATTGATGTTATGAAAGTAGAACCACCAGCGAATAAGAACATCTCCGAATTCTTTCGTATTATGTCGCGTCAGTTTTCGAGACACGAATGGGCTACGATACGAAGTTTTCCCACGGAAATGGAACAGATCGCGTGTTTCTATCGCATTTGGTGCCTCAAAGAAAGTTACGTGAAGAACATAGGGTTTGGTATAACTGTACCCTTGGACGAAATAAGTTTTTCACTGAAAACACGCAAGTTGGAAGTGGGGAGGCTAGTAACTGATACGGTGTTGCACGTGAAAAACATTCTAAAAGAGGGCTGGATCTTTGAAGAGACATTATTGGACGACAGACATGCTGTGGCGGTTTCTTTAAAAGTTGAAGATAATGGAAACTATGTACCCTCGCCTTATGCTTATCTGACCTTTGATGAAATAGTGGAAGAAGCTAAACCCTTACATGAACCGGACTTTAATTTCAGTTCCGATTTTGTAGAGAAGCAAATGAAACACTTTTAGATCAAGAAGGGTTGAAAATGAATCTCGAATTTATTGTGAAAGAAAAACAATATTTTCATAATGTTGTAATGTTAAAAGTTCGCTAATTTACTTCTAATATGTTATAGTTTTACTATTTGGGTTGCTTTTGAATTATATAGATGTTACATAGGTTTAGGATCATATAACTTAGTTGTTAGAAGTTCAATAAATGGCAAAGGCAAATAAATGATTATTTAAATAACAGTAACGTCTTATTTAACCGACTAACAGTTTGACTTACTAATGAAAGTAAAGCAAGCAACCTTAAAATAAAGATGGCAAATTTTCCCGCACTGAAAAGGTTTGAACGCTTGGACGGCGTCGGAGAATGACTTCGACCAGCAGCTGGTCATTGACCTCGGTAACGTAAAGAACATCACGCGGGTGGCCACACAGGGTCGCGCACACTCCCAGGAGTTTGTCCAGGAGTATCATATCAGCTATGGCTCCAACGGACTCGATTACGTTCAGTATAAGGCGGCTGGAGGCGAAGTCAAGGTAAAAATATAAGATGAAATAATTAAAATATGACTACAGGTTGAGAGGTTTGGTTTGCATGCGAGAGCTTCTTTTATTTGTTTGGTTTTCGTGTGGTGTTGTCACGTAATAATAGTCACATTCATTTTAATTTGGGAGTAGTGTTTAGTTTGCTGGTTCTTACCCTTTGTAGATATTTTTTTTATATGAATTTTTAATTTGATTTTAAAACTATCATTTTTCATAAGTGATGGTGAGGTAATTTTTCTGGGCTTATTGTTGTTTAAAATAAATACCTAACCGTATTGAATTTGCAGTAAAGAATAATACTTAATAAAAAAATGGTAAAGTAAAATTTACCCTTGGTCAAAGTCAAAGGTCTTTTATTGTTTGTATTATCAAACAACACAGCAAATATTTATAGTGTTTTATTTTGACCTTCATTCCATTTATTATTTCGGCTCGTCATTCTAAAGCTTAAATAAAAACACTGCTTCGTATCCCAAACATGTCCTTTAGGAGAAACTGCTAATACTGCTTGTAATATCTCGACACAGTTAATGTACAGACGCCAGCACATCAAGCTACTACAATCTGTCAAATTTCTTTAATAGATTTTCAACATTATCGGTAAAGCATTAAGGTTCAAGGTTGATTGGGAAAATTTGACAGTTTCGGATAATTTGACCTGCTGGTGTCTGGACATACAAAATACTGCTGATATTTTCATTCTTTTCTTTTCTCTAACTAAACGTTAACATTTTCGACTAATTTACACGTCTAAATGGTACGAATTTGATTGTGGTTTGCCAAGAAAGATGTGTCCCGAACTACTACTGTGTACTTACTAGATATTCAAATGGCATCAAACCATATATTGTGTTGTGTTTCTACTCTCATTCAATGTATCCACTGTGGAGCTAAACAAAGCCACGGCTTTGATGTTGAACCTTGTCATTCACTGTGTTTAATATCTTTGTTATTGAGTTGCATGGATACCATACCAACAGTTATGTTTCATTCAGAGTCATTATCACCCTAACTTTTCCAAACGATGATTTGTTGGCTCTTAATCGCGAAGTGGGGGTCGGCCACGAACCGTTATAGGTATATCTATCCATTATCATATTAGGTACATTTTAAGTATCGAACTAACATCGAAACCTTTGAGGGATACAATACAATTATGTGAACTGTGAAATGCAATCCACAATCACCTTAGTACAATGAACAAGAAAGCTAGGTATACAGGCAAACAAAATCATTCCATTACACTTCACATTTTCATTTTAATTGCGTGCCTTTATTAAGGCTGCATGGTTAAACCATCGCGCCCTAATGTGAGCTACACACTTGTTTGGGGTGGCATGATTTGGCATAGTGGGGCGCATTAATTATACTTATTTGATTTTTCCGCCCGTTTGTGCCGAATTATGCCGACCTAAAAAAAGACAGTGCGTGTAGCGCCCCTAAGATACTCTTGAACAGCGATGTCAAAGAATTGCCTACAAAAAGTAGTTGCGAGTTAGCCAAGTTGCCCATATACCTACTCTTTGTTGATGATATTTGCAAGAGTAGCACTAACTAACAAATAACGGTGAAGGGACGGCAGCTTGGACGGCCCGCGAGAGCTCGTATTACCAACACCTGACGATCCAACTGGATAAGCGGCGGGAGATGCGCGGGATCGCCACGCGCGGCCGCTTTGCCACTGACGAGTATGTCACCGAGTATATGCTGCAGTACTCGGATGATGGAGAGAGCTGGAGGCCCGTGACCACTGAGGATGGGTATACGCAGGTAGGGTGGCTTGGGGTGACGTTTCTAGTTCTACATAGCTTTAAAGTTTTAACAATCTCATCCTTTCGGTAATATCGGACGCTTCTCTCGAGTGAGTGCGACTCGAATGAATGTTCATTTTTGTTCAAACGACACCGACAAAATTACTTAGGAATGAACGCTCGTCTGCGAGTGAAAGATGCGAAGGACTGCTTTTTTGTCATATGGAAGAATGCCGAAATCCAACATCGTTGGATCGATTAACTAATGAATTAATTTTTCACTTTTAATTCATTTTGTGTATGACAGACGAAAATGAACAAAAAGTGAAGCGTCTGATATCTGCTTTATATTTATAGGAATAATAATATGAATAGAATTTCTGCTTTCATTGATACTTATTGTTGAATATAAGTGTCTTTGTGAATGTATTGGCTTAGGGGAATTATTGGGGTCTAAACCAAATACAATGCTCGGTATACTTTTAATATTAGTAACATTGGTCTGCCTAGGGTGAGACCTATGGCCAGCAAGCTCGACTTGTGGTGATAGATAATTTAACTCTCAAACAAAAAAAAAAAAAAAAGTGGGTGTAGGTCACCTCTGCCTAATCCTTCGAGGAATACAGGCGCGATGTTATGTGTTTATATTTATTAATATAATTTCAAAATGAGTCGGTAAAGTATTCAATGCTGTACGGACTTTTTCAGTCATTTGAAAACCATCATGAACATTGTCTCTGTTGACATGATTTAGTAAACTGGGTTATGTATAAACAAGTACTGTACTTAGTACTTGTTTACCACCTATACCCATACCATACAGATATAGATACCCATACCCATACCATTTACCCGTATACGAGGACATATACCTAGGTGAAGTGTCTATAACTGCCTGTTTATAGACAGTCAATTAGGACATAATTTTCCATGTCACATACTAACTAAAATCTACTTAAACGGCTGATCAATCAATACACGCCAAATTAAACTTAAACACCTAACCAATAGAGTTCATATTCCAACAGATGTTCGAAGGCAACCACGATGGAAACACGATTGAGAAGAACGAATTCGAAGTTCCTATTATAGCGCAGTTCATTCGGATCAATCCGATGCGATGGCGCGACAAGATCTCCATGAGAGTCGAGGTTTATGGATGCGATTATGGTACGTATGCTTAATGGTGAAGAGGTCATTATTGTGTCAACTCCATTAATTTTAGTGGTCTCAAAATTTGTCTGCGACTCTATTTACCTCTAGCTACTTGAGTTAGACGTTATGCGCAAAATAATAGAAACGTATAATGTTTACTCCGAAAACATGTTTATAAATCGTTTTAACTATTTGCTTTAGAGTGCGCTATAAATATGAAAAGTAAAACACTTTCGCCCAATGGTATTCTAGTGTTATATTTTATGAGTATTTAAAAATACGCCATAAAAGATATTCAGGTTCAAGTGCACTACACTCACTGGAAGGTTAAAGCTATAAAATATCTGAAATATACTTGATTGGCATTGCTCACAGCCCCGCCCGCGTGTAGTTATATTAGTAACCTCCAATTACCTACCGGTTAAAAATAATTTTCCCATTGAAAATACTAATAATTATGTATGTCGAACAAACTGTGGGCCCCAATAGCACAGAACTGGTGCCTTGAGACAGTGAGGCGGGGTCGCGGTAGACCATGTAGGATGGCGGGACTAGCTGGATAGGTTCCGTCAAAACTGGACCAGTACATAATTGAGAAAAAAAAAAAACACTGATCGAAGGGAAGTCATATTTCATCTATAATAACCACAATCTTTTCCCACCAGTCGCCGACACACTTTACTTCAATGGTTCCTCTATCGTCAAGATGGATTTACTCCGGGACCCCATCTCGGCTTCCCGCGAGGTTATCCGCTTCCGGTTCAAGACCAGTACAGCATCAGGAGCCCTCATGTACTCCAGGGGAACGCAGGGAGATTACATAGCCTTACAGCTGAGAGATAATAGACTTGTGCTGAACATTGATTTGGGTAAGTTTTTTAGCTTATGTTGATAAGTGACTACTTATTATTTATTCATTTACCAGCACAAACTCATTACCGAAAGTGAGAGATTAATTAATAAAAAAAATATTTGTATGAATTAAATAAATGAGTAAATATGATATTGCTTTCTTGGAAACATGTTTATCTTATACAGATTCAAACTATCGAAACTTTTACTAATACCGATACCATAGATCAAGAATTAGATGGGATTATTATCAAAACTATCTTTGAACAGGTTCAGGAACATCAACGTCGTTATCAGTGGGTAGTCTCCTAGACGACAACATCTGGCACGACGTGGTGATATCCCGCAACAGACGCTCCGTCATCTTCTCAGTGGACCGAGTGATCGTGCAGGACCGCATCAAGGGAGAGTTCTCGCGACTCAACCTCAACAGGGCTGTGAGTATGACTCACTTGCTATACAGTAGTCTACTAGAATAAATAAATCTCATCGTTGTCATAGTCGTCATCTGATATAAATAAATCTCTAACAGAAAAAGGGAAGCACATGAAAGGGGAGTGGAACTTTCCCTGGGACCCGTATTACCTTTTTAACTAACAGCCTGTTATGAAGTGAAATACACACAACAACCAAACTACAACCTTGCAATCTATTTCAGTTCTACATAGGAGGCGTGCCAAACTTCCAAGAAGGTTTGGTAGTGAACCAGAACTTCACCGGCTGCATCGAGAACATGTACCTGAACGCTACCAACGTCATCCAGGACCTGAAGCAAGGCTATGATAGCGGAGAGCCCTTTAAATTCACTAAAGTTAACACGCTTTATGCTTGTCCGGTAAGTGTTAAACAATCTTTACTTAAACCCTCAATGAACAACACGACAACACTTCGTCGCCGCATTAACTTACTCAAAATCGACACATAGTCATGTCTCAATTCGGCGTGCACGCAAATAGTATTATAAATTATTTTCCAACTACATTTTTGAGGATTTAATCGATTTGCACTCGACTCAAAAAATTGCGTATCTATTCTTTACCCAATCAACGTTTAGTTTCTTTATTCGCGCAAGGACTTGCTCCTTCTCTACCATCTCATGTCGGAACGAATATAAAATTGAATGTCGAAAATGATGCTTCAAGTATGTATCAGTGTATGTGGGTGATGTATTCATCTAGTCATTCTTGTTAAAATACTCTTTTGACGATATCAAAAAAAAAAATATGGCATAGCGCCCGGTTAATATTTTATTTATTTAACAAGAGTAGAAATATCATAGGAAAACTTCACCCAAATAAAAAATTACAAGTTTGCTTTACAGATAGTTTCCTACAAATGTGTCAAGCTGCGAATAACCCTACATGTTCCTTACAGGAACCACCAGTAGTTCCCATAACCTTCCTGAAGGAAGGCTCCTACGCCAAGCTGCGCGGCTACTCGGGAGGCAACACGCTCAACATCTCGCTCGAGTTCCGCACCTATGAGCAACACGGCTTGCTCATATACCACAAGTTTAACACCGAAGGACATGTGAAGGTGAGATTTATCATAAAAACAACATGAAGCTTTTTCTTCCTTCAAAAGATTGTTCGAAAATTTTGCATGTCGTTAGGTAAAATGTATTGGAACTATTTATAAAATTCTATCTTATCTGTACACCTACATTAATAGGCAAATAAATAATTTATATTGCTCTTCTATTTTAAAGTGACTTCACAAAACGTATTTTCTTCAGGTATACATTGAAGAAGGCAGAGTAAAAGTTGAACTAGAAACCCCCGGCTCCCCCCGCGTCAAACTGGACAACTACGCGGAAGACTTCAACGACGGTCGCTGGCACTCTCTGCTACTAACCATGGCTACTGACAGCCTGACCCTGGCCGTAGATTACCGGCCCGTAAAGACCTTGAAGAAGCTGAGGTTTATGACGGGCAGCATTTATTATATTGCTGGTAAGTTGTTGATCTAAGCAAATGTAGGCAACAGTGTCATTTATAAGCCAGTAGCCTATATACACTAGCCCTACATGCTGTTGTAAAAGTCGGCCTGAGGACAAGCAATATTACGTGGAGTGACGTATTTATTCCATATTCAAATTGATTGTTTCCAATTGATTTCAATTTTAAATCAATTTCGATTAAGATGATTTCAGAATGACTAATAAAAGTTATAAAAACTTTTTAAGTTCTAGCGCAATTGAACTTCATGTGTAGGTTTTGAAGTTAATGTTTCCAAAAACACATTTTTGTTTAAATTTTTGGAAGCTAAGTATAGTTTTCCAAAATTGTGAACAAAATATGTGTTTTGCGACCGTAGAATACACTCGAGCATCAATACTTGTTACACTTCTAATCTCAGGGCAAGATTCACAGATCACACTTTGACTTTACTTTGCTGAGTAAAGAAAATGTTGCATACGAATATGAATATTATTTCGTATAACATTAACGTTCATATTCGTATGCGACGCTTGCTGACATTCGCTTATACGAATACAAACCTTATAAGCATAAGTATATGGTTCATAATCGAATGAAACGCTTACTTAGTAAAGTCAAAGTGCGGTCTTGGAATCTTGCCCTCAGTTTCCTTCAAAATAAAGCTTGAACTAACAATTTCTAAACCTTTAGGTGGAAAGGCACCTCCGCGCGGCTTTATCGGCTGCATGCGCAAGATTGCAGTAGATGGCAACTACCGACTGCCGACTGACTGGAAGAAGGAAGAGTACTGCTGTCCCAACGAGGTGGTGTTCGACGCTTGTCAGATGATTGACAGGTAGCATTCACGTACTATCCACTGAATTTACTAAATAAACCTGGTTTTAACTTCATGATACAGGTTTTGAGAACGATGGCTAGATGTTCGAGATTAAATGTTAACACGTTCTGAGATACACATCATTTAATTACGTCCCTTCATGCGTCGCAAACAAATTGTAAGCATGTAACATAACCGATGGGGTTTACAAAGGTATACAATACACCCTCATTTTGTCAGTTATATTAAACGTCTCATGTAAAAGTTGGAGAATTTATTGCCAATAACCTTGCACAAGTTCGGTCTCTGGACTACAACAGAAAATCTGATACATAAACGCTTTCTTTAATTTTAAGCATGTCCCTAATGACACTATATTATTTTCTCGTTTAGATGTAACCCTAATCCTTGCGAGCACGGTGGAGTATGCACGCAAACTGCAGATGAGTTTACATGCAACTGTCAAGGAACTGGATACGCGGGGGCCGTGTGTCATACCTGTAAGTCTTACAAAATAAACTAGTTTCCTACTAAATGTTGTAATATTGTATCTGGAAGTACAGCATTTGTCTGTGTGACAGTATTTTTCTAACACTGAAAGTGTGAGTGATAAATGATTTATGAAGAATGTATCTCGTTATAGTCTAAGTATTCCCGAATTTCTTTTTCCTTGCTTTCTTAATTATACATATACTTCACTGGGCCAGCAACACCAATAAGGATGATAATTTATTTCTTTCTTTCAGCTGTTCACCCGCTATCATGCCAAGCGTACAAGAACGTGCAAGCAGTGTCGCGCTCAGCAGACATACATATCGATGTGGACGGCTCCGGGCCACTCCCCGCCTTCCCCGTTACTTGCGAGTTTTATTGTAAGTATTACTTTAAGTTAGTCAGTTTCGGGCAAATGAATAAGGTTCAGGTCAGTAAAAATATGTTGCCTTACACTTACACCTATGTTGCCTTAGTAATAGGCAACTTGAAAATGCTATTTCTTTCAAACCAAACTTTGAAAATAAAATATCGCGATGTAAATGAACATGACGCATTCGAATGGATGATTGTTTGAAAGTGTCGTAATTATATCGAATGCACGTCGCGTTACGGCGGCGTTAGCGTCGTGGCCACGCAGCGTTTACTTTCGACGAACAAAGCGAAACGGTGTGAAGGCACCCTCATCTTCTTTTTCGAAGGCTCTAATCTGAACCCAAATCTCCTCGACCAGCGGACGGGCGCATAATAACAGCGGTGCAGCACTCGTCGTCGCAGAACACGGTCGTGGACGGCTACCAGGAGCCCGGCAGCTTCCGCCAGGACATCTCCTACGACGCCAACCGCGCGCAGCTCGAGGCGCTGCTGAATAGGTCCGAGAACTGCATGCAGCACCTGGAGTACATGTGCAAGCACTCCAGGCTTCTGAACTCGCCTAGTAAGTGGCATTTTAATAATGTAGAAAAGTATTTGTTGATTCATTCGTAAGTTATCAGAAAAGTATGGTATAAGTTTAGTACCCACCAAGTTCTCGAAGCATGCCTTTTTTTGCCGAATGTTCCGCCATTCGGCAATTCACGATAATAATCGATGAAAAGTGGCCTAAATGCCTTGTCTCGGATAGAACCTAGTCAAAAACTCTGGGAGTTAAGGACTTGATTGAATTACCAATCGCTGTATATTGTTTTGCCCTTAGCACATCTGTTTGTTATTTTGGATATTATTCAGAAAACATTCGATCGTGTGGCAGTTATTTAGTCGGCTCTCAGGCTTGTTGACTATAAGTTGTGTTATTCCCCAGGCGAGGAGTCGTCGTTCCACCCGTTCGCGTGGTGGGTGTCGCGCACGGGCCAGCGCATGGACTACTGGGCCGGCGCCACGCCGGGCTCCAGGATGTGCCAGTGCGGCGTGCTGGGGGCCTGTGCCGACCCCACCAAGTGGTGCAACTGTGACGCCGAGCATATGAAGCCGGATGGTATGTCCATTGTGTACACGGTGCAAAAATATCACTTTCTTAAAAGTTAAACGCATTTAGTGATTTGTGGTGCGAGCGGGCTCTAAAATCATAATTATTTTTTCAATACTATTATTATTCTTCAGAGTTCCAAGTGGACGGAGGTGAAATCACAGAGAAAGAGTTCTTGCCAGTGAAACAACTGCGGTTCGGTGACACCGGCTCACATCTCGACGAGAAAGAAGGACGGTACACACTCGGACCGCTGTTGTGCGAAGGAGACGGTATGTAATTTATATATATAACCTTAACCAAGACATACCTGATATAGTACAAGATCTATCTCAAGTGGTACAGCCTGAGACTGGTATTTGTTCATCTTTCAGTAGTCATGATTCAGTTATATTCTCAGATAGTATAGGAAGAGGTTTAGGTAAATTAATTAGTGACAACCTGAGTTATTCTACTCAAAATTATTGTATGCCAGGGTCAACCTACAAACAAATAATGGCATCAGTAACAGGAAATTTATTTAATCCTAAAACTAACATTACTGTATTTGTAGGTAACAGTTCTAATGTCAAAAAACATGAAATCACTGACTGTGTAACTGAGTTGTTAAAGTTAAATTGTAGAAAAATAATATTGTGTGCTTTCCCATATTTTGAAAAATTGACAGATAGACAAAACAAGTATATTCATATGCTTAATAAACATATGCACTTTTTAGTTAGTCATCACAGTGACAAACTTGTATATTTTGACACCAACAGTTTTGTGGAAACTTTAAAGTCGACTAGGGATACTGTGTATCTGCCTGTTAGTTTTAGACACATAATAGCAAGGCTATTAGCTTCTTATATAAACTCAGACATAAATAGTATGTCGAAGTCGTGTATTATTAACACCACACTGGTTAGTAATAATACTAATAATAAGGTGGTGAGCCTGAATAAATGTAGCTCAAATGCTATAAATACTTATACAAATTGTACGAAGGGGGTTCCATGTCCCTCACTCAATGTGAGCTCACCGTCCGGTGATGACATTGAAGTCTTGGGGTTAACTCCGGATAATCTTTTAAACTAGTTTGTAAGACAACAGAAGGTACCAGTAAGAATATCCTTATAACTAACAACAACAAGGTATCTTCTTGCTCCAAATTAATAAAAGGAGGTCAGCAGAATGCCTTAAAATTATTTCATCAAAATATTCAAGGTATTTCTTCCAAATTATTAGAAATTGAAATCTTTTTAGAAAAAACAAAGTTTGACATTGTTTGTTTAACTGAACATTGGTTAAAGGATTACCAAATGCTGATCAATTATGAGAACTATAGTGTTTGCAGTTGTTTTAATCGTAAATCTATGCTACGTGGAGGTTCTCTAATCTTAATAAAAAATTGTTTAAAATCCAAGCAACGAAACGACATAGTGGATTTATCAGTTGAACATTGTATCGAACTGTCCTGTGTTGAGCTAGATAAGCATGTTGTAGTGTGCGTTTACAGACCCCCTAATTATCAGAACTTTTATTTATTTGAGTCAATAATGGAAGATGTCCTAGCAAAACTTGCATCCAGTAACAAAACCACAATTATTTGTGGTGATTTTAATATTAATATTTTGGAAAATAATTCAAATAGCAGTAGATTATTAAGCCTTTTTAAATCGTTCAATTTATTTAATGTTTTTACAGAACCGACTAGAGTAACCCCATCTTCTGCTACTTGTATCGATAATGTCTTCTGCGATTGTGATTATTTGGATAAAGCCATCGTAAATTATCTGCCGTCCGATCATAGTGGACAAACGGTAACTTTTAAGTTTAAAACACCTTTGCAAAAAGTGCAAATACAATTTAGACCAATAACGACTGGCAAATTAAATAGATTTAATAGTACCGTAAATAATAAGTTAAATGTTCTGGATCATAATATGAACGATGCAAATAAATTGTATGAGGATTTCTTTTCAATAGTGCACACTGAATTCAATAAAACTTTTGAAAAGAAAATAAAAAATATCTGCCCTAATTTTATATTTAGTGATTGGGCAACTAGAGGTATTAGGATTAGTAGGGAAAGACTGTTCGAGCTGTACGGCCTTAAGCCTTATATCAACACTGAAACTTTCAACAAGTATGTTGCTATGTATTCCAAAACTTTTAGAAATACCTGCAAGATAGCTAAAGCCCTGTTCATTAGTAACAAGATCAAAACGGCGGAAAACAAAATAAAAACTGTTTGGAAAGTTATACACAACGAAACTAGTGCGAATAAAATACGAAACAATGATTACGCATTGGAGACTTCACGTGGGGCCATAAGCTCTAACTTAGAAGTAGCTCAGGAATTTGTGAATTTCTTTACTAATATACCATGTAAAACGACGGAAGTTTTAAATTCCTCACCCGTTGTCTCAATTGATCTATTAAGAGCTAACGTTCCAGGCTGCTCGGTTGAATTTCAATTTAAACATATAAACCCTATGATTGTTATAAAAGCTTTTCGGCAAATCAAAATCAAATTGACCGAAGACTTATGGGGAATGTCTATCAAAGTTTGTACATCCATAATCGAAACTATAGCGCCATACTTAGCTTTGATATTTAATTTGTGTGTAGATCAAGGAGTCTTCCCGGATTTAATGAAATACAGTAAGGTTATACCGCTTTTTAAATCCGGGGACAGCAAAGACACCAACAATTATAGACCAGTATCCGTGTTGCCCGTATTCAGCAAGGTGTACGAAAAGGTAATGCTCAATCAAATGCTTAATCATTTTAACACCAACAAAATCTTACATGATCAGCAATATGGTTTCACCAAAGGACGTTGTACGACTGTCGCCGGTGTAACCTTATTAAAGCACATCTTTACAGCGTGGGAGGAGGCCCAAGATGCCATAGGAATCTTTTGTGACCTCTCCAAGGCATTTGATTGCGTCAATCACGAAACCTTACTTTTTAAACTCGAGCATTACGGACTAGGTCAACTTGCGCTCAGATTAGTAAAATCTTATTTATATGATAGACAACAAAAAGTTCAAATAAATGGTGTCAATTCTCTTGCTTTAAAAGTAAAAATGGGTGTTCCACAAGGCTCGATTTTAGGTCCTTTCCTCTTTTTAGTATATATTAATGATCTACCCCATTTATTAAAGAACCAACCACAAATGGTGTTATTTGCTGACGATACTTCCTTAATTTTTAAGATAAATAGGCGTGCATCAAATCTTGACGACGTAAATAACGCCCTACTGCAGGTACAAAATTGGTTCACTGCTAATAATTTGGTATTAAATGGGAAAAAAACTAAATGCATAAGATTTGCTTTACCAAATGTTAAAAGTAGTGATTGTGACATAGTATTGAACAAAGAGAAACTAGAATTCCTCGATAAAACTGTTTTCTTGGGGATCACGCTCGACTCAAAGCTGCAATGGGGTCCTCATTTAACATCTCTTGCAGGACGGCTAAGTTCAGCAGCTTATGCTGTAAGAAAAATCCGTCAATTTACTAATGTAGATACCGCGAGGCTAGGCTATTTCAGTTACTTTCATAGTATCATGTCTTACGGTATTTTACTATGGGGACGGGCTGCAGATATCGAGTCCATTTTTATTCTGCAGAAAAGAGCCATCAGAGCAATATATGGCCTCCGCAGGCGCGATTCTTTAAGGGAACTGTTTAAAGATATTAACATCATGACGGTACCTTGTCAATACATCTATGAAAACATCATGTACGTAAGAAAAAATTTAAATCTTTTCAATAAAAGAGGTGAAAGACACAACTATAGGACTAGAAATAGGGACCAATTAGTTCAAACAGGTTTCAGACTGGCTAAAGTAGACTCATCCTTCATGGGGTACTGTTTAAAATGTTACAATAAAATTCCTCCCCACATACTCCAACTGAATGAAACGAAATTTAAATCTTGTATTAAACGCACACTATGTAGCCAAGCATACTATAAGTTAGGAGATTACATCGTTGACAAAAATGCTTGGCTCAATGCTGGTCCTGCTCCACAGAGGCGCATAAACTAATTAGCATTCGGAAACAATGTTGGAGCTGCTGAACATTGGAAAAGAAAAACTATCTTTGCATTGTATAAACTCAATTGCTTAGAATTGTATAATTGCATAGCACACGTGTGAGCACTATGTACTTTCTATAAAGCTACCATTTACTGGGTACGACTTTCATTGACTTGAATGTGCCCTGGCAGCTGTGAGTATGTCATGCTCACTCAAATGTCTCCCTGGTGGTGGCGTGTGTGTTGGATCATTAAGTTCCCTCCAAAATGGTTGAGCTGAATGGTGCTGATCCATACGTCATGTTCGTGAACGGGCGCCGCCAGTAGGGACTAGTCATCTCTTAGCTGCCTCGGCTTATTTTAATTTTTAATTTCTGAATTGTTTTTGTTTTTTTATAACGGACGCTTTTAACTTGCACGTATTTCTACATCGTTCTCACATGGTTAATTTCAACACGAATGATGTAATAAAATATTTTGTAACAATTTTATGATTTAAAAGAGTGTCCATGGAGTTTCTTGCCCGTTCTTCTCCATACGCTTTGGAATGGGCAACTAGCTTCATCTTTCTGACTGACCGACCCTTTGACAATTCAAAAGTACCTGTAATTGGTTTAGTTGAATTAAATGATTTGAGTTTGAGTTTTTGAGTTTATTTATTTATATCCTTCTAAATAATCTTGCTCCGCCGGTTGATAAGTACTTTATATTGCACAGACTGGCATTTATGCCGTGAGGAGGAGATAGTCTGACGAATTGGTTATTAACTGACGAGATAAACGGATGAAAGGTTAGACAGGAGGACATGACAACATTATAAAGAATCCTTGTTTGGCTATGGAACGGTAGCAAAGCGACTGTGACAACTAAATAGAAATAGAATAACATTCATTCGATAAGGACACAACAGGAATAATACACGATTGCCTATTTATTTTACCTTTTTAAACGGCCATCGGTCAATTACACTAGTTAAAAACAACCGTTAGCCAAAATGCATAAACCATTCACATGACTATGACATACCACAAAAAATCTCGTGATATCAAATACTCATCATTTTAGATATCTTAACAAAATATTTCCGTAACAGATTTGTTCAGCAACGCGGTAACGTTCCGTATATCTGACGCTATCATCACGCTGCCTATGTTCGACCTGGGACACAGTGGCGACATCTACTTCGAATTTAAGACTACCAGGGAAAATGCTGTGCTTCTACATTCTAAGGTAAGATTGTTCACAAACAAAAATATACCTTAAAGTGATGAACACATTGGATCAATAGCTCCCATTTGGTATTTTTCTGACCAGCACAGTGCCATATGCAATCAGGAAAAAGATTCAGTTTTGCCGCTGCACATGAAACTTTAGTCGTTTTATTAATTAATTGTATTATGAACATACATTCAAAAAACGTGTTACTACTTTCTCGCCAAAAAGTAGTCTCTTCCAGCATCTCCGACGCGGTTCTCATATTCAAATTCTTTGTCTGTGAATCTGTTCATCATACTAACAAGTTGTAATACTTTCTTCGTCAGGGTCCTCAAGACTACATAAAGCTGTCCATCATCGGCGGAGACCAGCTCCAGTTCCAGTTCCAAGTGGGTGACACTCCGCTGGGCGTGTCGGTCGAGACCAGTAACCGGCTCGCAGACAACAACTGGCACTCCGTCAGTATTGAGAGGAACAGGTATGTTGGCACTTGGAATGTCTGTGTTCTCATCTACGTATTACCTGTCAATCTTCAAAGCAGGAGTGAACAGGCATGCTCTGGGCTTGCTCGTTCCATCGTAGGCCTCATCCATCACTTTCCAACAGGCAAGATTGAATTCAAGCGCTGGCCTGAAAAAAAAAGAACATTTGCAGAAACAGGATTTTTCCTGTTTTATGGAAGACAAGAACATCTAATCTGCCTATCTAATAATATCTTTTTTCTCCTAGGAAAGAGGCTCGCGTTGTAGTAGACGGCGCTCTGAAGAACGAGATACGCACAGCCAAGGAGCCCGTGCGAGCGCTACACCTCACTACCGGCGTCGCGTTAGGAGCCGCCTTAGACCGGAAGGACGGCTTCGTGGGCTGCATGAGAGCTCTACTGCTCAATGGAAGACCTGTGGACCTCAGGGGATATGCTAGAAGAGGTAGGCAATATTCTTCTTTTGTTTTCTTAGCAAGACGATGAAAATGAATTGTTTTGTTGTGTGCAATATGGCTTTTTATTGAGTGCTAGCATGTTTTACCTACTGCGCCTAAACAAAGAAATGTTCGATTTTGTACGAACCGAACGAAACCTTGTCGCAATGCTATCTATACCTTTCTGATACACGCTTTAGAGAACAGCTGTTTGTTTTTGCGAAATGAATGGTGATTCCTTAATAAAAATTGTTCATAAAGACCCCTTTAAAGATTTACAGTTACACTTTGTATAATAATGTATAAGAGCAAATGCATTTCATAAGATCGCTTTTCACATACAAATCAACTAAATATATTTTCCTGTCAGGTCTGTACGGCGTATCGGAGGGCTGCCAGGGCAAGTGCTCGTCGTCTCCGTGCCTGAACAACGGCACGTGTCTCGAGGGCTTCGACTCGTATTCCTGCGACTGTCGCTGGACTGCCTTCAAGGGACCCATCTGTGCTGACGGTAAGTGAACTAATACATCATGTGAAGATGGCGGGAAGAGCTTTAATAGTACTAAAAGGACTGGTCTCCTAGAGAACTGTGGAAAAGAGAGAGCGAGGCCTTTCGCCCTGCACTGGGACGGCAGACTGAATAGATAATAAGAACAAAATTGTCAAAATCATTGTCAAACGTTGTTGACTGAAATACCTGCAGCAACAAACACCTGTGATTCAATACCAGTTACAAGGCATCAAGGTGGCCACTTACCGTGGGGCATTTTAGGAGATGTTCATTCCTCAGTCCCACTCAACCAAACCTAATTTCGTCCCCACAGAGATCGGCGTGAACCTGCGCCCCAACTCTATAATAAAGTACGACTTCCTGGGCTCGTGGCGCTCCACCATTGCAGAAAAGATCCGCGTCGGCTTCACCACCACCAACCCCAAGGGCTTCCTGCTTGGATTCTACTCTAACATCTCTGGAGAATATCTTACGCTGCAGGTTTCTAACTCCGGTAAGTCCAAGAAATTATGTAGCGCATTTTTTAAAGCAGCTGTTAGCAGTAGTAACTGCTAAGTCTTTTCTGTCGCTTGTCAAGATTTTGTTGTAGTACTGTTACATATCGTTTGGCCCGCTTTCCAACGAAGCATTAGAGAATAGCATTTTATGCAACGCATTTTATGCGTTATTTTCGCTTAGGTCGATTCTGGTACCGAAACTTGGAAAAGACCTCTTCTTATCTATAGAAATTGTATTAATGGTTGAATTGTTGCAATGGAAAAAGTTAGCCGATGTAACATTTGGGGATGATTGAAAATATTATTATAGAGTTACAGAAGAGGTATGGATGGATATGTAACGCTACACATTTGTTTCAGAATCATATATATTTCGTGACTTATAATAGCTTCGGCTATATTCCTAGTTTTTGATTGACTTAAATGCAGCACTGCGTTTGTGATATTTTTGTTTTCTCTCATTACTGAGCACTCGCTAAACTATAATGATATTGTGTAATATACAGGTCATCTTCGTGTGGTATTTGACTTCGGCTTCGAGCGTCAGGAAATCGTGTTCCAAGGGAAACACTTCGCGTTAGGACAGTACCATGATGTACGACTTTCTAGGAAGAACAGTGGAGCCACTTTGGTGTTACAGGTACACATTATCTTTGTCCTAAATCTTTTCAAATATATTTCAAGGGTCTTCTTTGTACCGAAAATAGTATCATAAAAACACGAAATTCCTTCCATAAATTGTATTTTATATTCAAATTAATTAGAGAAATATCGACACATTAGTTTTACATCTCTAAAAATATTGATAAATTCATATTATACCACAAAATTCGCATGAAATGTCTAAATAATATCGCCTCATACACAAAACTAGAAAATATCGATAAATTCTTTTCACATCACTAGGTAAATTATCTATCGATCTGTTTTTAACCATGAACTACCTTATACAATGACGTTACAATTGCTCTCAGGTCGATGGCTACGAGACCCAAGAATACAACTTCGACATCAAAGACTCGGCAGACGCACAGTTCAACAACATCCAGTACATGTACATCGGACGCAACGAAAGCATGAACGAAGGTTTCGTAGGATGTGTCAGTCGCGTCGAGTTCGACGACATCTACCCGCTGAAGTTACTGTTCCAACAGGACCCGCCGCCTAATGTTAGGAGTTTGGGAGGTAAGAACACGTGTTACCTATATCATTTTGTAGTTCACCCTGACTCAAATATCCTTGTCCAACATGATAATGGATTTGCGTCTCTAAAGGCGAAAAAAGACTTAGTTCCAATAAAAAAATATCTATACCGTTGGTGCAAAGAATCGATTTATATTGGTAGCGATGAGACTGTACGACACGTGACTTCCGCTTGATGCAAGTGATTATTTTTTTAACACACATTTTTGATACACTCTGTATAAAAGTGTGTTTTTCCACACACCTAATATCTGGCCTACATTAGTCCGAATATCATGCTGATAGATGATAATCACCAACTATCAACTTGATATAGACCAGATACAAAAGTTGTAGTCATGATTACGATATGTTAATGTTACAAGGTGGTGTGCTAAACGAGGACTTCTGCGGCGTGGAGCCGGTGACGCACCCGCCCGAGCGCCTGGAGACGCGGCCGCCGCCCGACCTGGACCTGCAGCACGAGCTGGACATGCACAACACGGACGAGGCCATCCTGGGCAGTGAGTAACGTTTGCTTGCTTTTAAAAACCCATCTTAAGTGTTTCGTTTTATGTGTTAGATTTGATTTTTGCTAGCCTGTCGCTCTTCTACAGACTGTACTTCTAAAAAGCGTGCGCAGGAACTCCACGACCTGATGGCACCATACGCACTGCAGGGTACCATCCGTACTTGATTGTTATCCGGAGTAGTCGTACTCAGCGCTTCTCTTCCACATTTATTATGTGCACGGCCAAAATGTGGAACTCTACCTTCAAAGGAAGAGTGAGCAGTCATTTTCTGGGTACGCTCGTTCTATCTTAGACCTTATCCGTCGCTTTCCATCTAGTGAGATCGAGGTCAAGAGCAGGCCCCACGACTATAAAAAACATTGTGGTGTGGCTGTGTCGTGGAAACGTGCGAGTGTGTAACGTGAACACGTGCGAGTGTGTAACGTGAACACGTGCGAGTGTGTAACGTGAACACGTGCGAGTGTGTAACGTGAACACGTGCGAGTGTGTAACGTGAACACGTGCGAGTGTGTAACGTGAACACGTGCGAGTGTGTAACGTGAACCGTATCGAGTGGAGTCATTAAATTTTGGATGTAGATGATAGATATGTAGCTTCAGCCTACAACACCAAACTGTATTCCCTGATTTTATTATCATCAGTTTTCTGAATTACCTCCCATTATAGAAGCAAATAATTTTAAGACATATTGACGTCAATAGTTAAAAATAAATACAATAATCGATTACTAAATACCTGATATTAAAATAGTACATTTTTTTGTAGATAACTTTAATGTCAATAAATTTGTGTATTTACAGCGGTTCTGGCGTTTATATTCCTGTTGCTGATCATAGTAGCCATTGTGCTAGTGCGAGCGCTATCAAGGCATAAGGGAGAATATCTTACACAGGTCAGTTTATTCATATGATATTCTAGTTTTCACTGGTTAATTAAACCATCATCTTTGATGGTAAGATTAACCACTCTTGGATAAAAAATATATCCTTGATATCCTAGTGTCTTCAAACCCCTATATTTCACAATGAACACGATGAATTAAAATTGTGTTTTGCCTTTCTTGGCTCTGTTTGCAAAGGACATTTTTGATCGCCACGCTCGCTCAAGACGTGTTGGCGATTTCGGATTTATATTAATTATCAGTCCAGGTTTTCGCACGATGGTTTTCTTCACCGATGCCATCGATGTCCAAGATCATCTTGAGTGTTTTCATAGTAAACTAGCGCTTTGCTTAGACATTTGCTTAGTAGTAAGAAGCAGTATGATGAACGTACCTCCCGCAGGAGGAGCGCGGCGCGGACGGCGCGGCCGACCAGGACGCCGCCGCGCTGGCCGCCGCCACGGGGCCGCGCGTCACCAAGCGCAGGGAGTTCTTCATCTAGCGCCGCCGCGCGCCTGCCCACGGCCTACTTATACCGAACGTTGGCCACTTGCATCGTCACGTAACAACCGCCGGGAACGAGGTACCTACGACCTCCCCACATAATATTAGCCCTTCATATTCAGTGAATGAAATAACGTGTGATTCGAATCAGCCGTTTAAAACCACAAATATTTGAAGCCAATTGTGACAGTGAAAATGTTGAAATCCAAGACAAAGTAAGACAGGTACATACAATCCACGATATTGGATACGTTGCAAAAAAGCATGCGTGAGTAAACTAAATCAAAAGTAGGTCTAACAGTTCTTTCTTATTCTTTTGTAAGTTTCTTTCCATTGTTTTCTCAGTGGATTATCTGAACCTTCTTATTTTGTGGACCAGTGCGTGCTGAAAAAACTACACAATATATTTATAAATATGAAAAACTATTTGTAAGTACACAATATGCACTGCAGTTTAAAAACGTTTACAGACGAACTTCACAACGGAAAGCATGAATCAGAAAAATATAAAACACATTGCTTACTGAAAAAGCTTCAAACGCAGCAATTAACACATAAGCTCCGATATCTTGTAAATTACTGTTAAAAAATGTATTTTGCTAAGCATTACATAAAATATAATATCTAAAATATTTATTCTGTTTGAAAACTATCAATATTCACGACTCACGTCTAGAATAATGCAAAATTAGTACAACAAAAAAACATATTTATCGACAATATTTGAGTTTTCCATTTTCAATGTCATTTTATGACTAAAAAACCTAGACTTAAATCAATTCTTCCTGTAATCTTAAATATCCTTAAGATATCTGTGGATGTATACGGTTTTATTTGTATGCATATTTCGATCAAAGCCGAAAAGTTTTGTCTTTTGGAACGACGAGTTCGGCTTGCAACATGCATGCGAGTAGGACCGTTCACGTCCTTAATCGTGAATGTTATTCAGGCAAATTATAACATAGAAATGTCTAACTATCAGAAATAACTAATCGTACATTAAATTCTAAAGTATTTCTCCCACTAAGTGCCATCTGGCTACTTGCTGTCACGTGTCTAGGCTTCAAGCTATCTTGAATGAATCTCTTACTTGTAATACTCTCATTTTATTTCAATTATCGTGTATTTTATACATACTTTAGACATATGAATCTCATAATTCACAGCTCTCGAATAATTTCCATCTTCGCAATAGTTACAATTTCACCTATAATCTTATCACTATGAAAAAAATGCGCCTTCTATTCTTGTTACTAACGTTTGAATTCTTCCATAATCCATGTATTATAAAAATAAAAGATACTCATATATATTTCACACGACATTAGGATAAAATTGAGTCTAATAGTTCACGCAGAAGGTCGTTTATCGCTTTAAACAAGACAAGAAAAAAATATACAATCATACAAATTAGTCGTAAGTTTATAATTAGGTTCTTTATAGTTTTATAACTTTTTCATAGAAGTTTATTTTACTTAGACTGCTTACGGATAAGCGCTAGCTATTAAGTCAAAACGCGTTGGAAACATTTTTTTTTATTTTAGTTCCGTCCAAAAATATAGTTTTCGTTACTTAACAATGATGTGATCATTTTCTTTCAATACAAAGAAAATGATCAAGGCGGCAAGGCGTTTTTGTATTTTGACTAGTAGGGACGAATAGTAGATGAATTAAATAAACACGTGATGTATGTAAACTATGAATTTACGTAACATATTGTTTACCTAATAAACAATATGTAAAGAAAATGTAGTTAATTTTCCTATTCATTCGTACTAATTAAAATATACAAGATCTTTAATGAATTTTCTTTAACCTATGTAAAAATTACGGTGTGTATAATTTTTATATTTAATTTATAATTATACAAATTATTTAAAGTGTGTATGATTTTTGTATTACAATATAAGTTTGTGTACTCCACTAGTAAGCTCCTCTCGAAAGTTCCAAATAAAAATAATAAAAATATGAATTAATTTCATTGCTTTATCATCCTCAAGAATGTTATATGACGTCACATAACCCGCGGTCTCTGAAAGTTTGAACAATTCTCTGATTGACCAGTTCTTACGTAAACTGCTCCGACTGTGTATCTAAACAGCCAATAAATTACAAGCTTTCAAAATCCGAGGGTAACTAGAGGTTTAGATAGAGTGTGTTCTGTTTATGTAATTAAAGAAAGGGAGACGAAGATTTAATCATGTTAACTATACAAACGCTTAACGAATGCAGCCTTTTAAGTCGAAATATATTGCTATATCTCATGGCTATTGGCCCAACCAGGGTAACCATATAGATCACAGTTCCCTAATGTATAATTGACACGATTATTCCTTAGTCTTAACGAATATCCCTTGATCGTATTTAGCAGGTGAACAACACTATAGTAGTTGCATTTAGGATGTCTGAATAATTCCAATTTGAACCTTATCTCGGTGCCATAAATGTTATTCGACGTAGACATCAAATGCAAATACTATTAAAACAATGCAATGTAACGATATAAAATCGACTTAAGATGTATAAATTATTCAAAGTATAACTGTCAAAAAAGTTGCAATGGAATCTGAACTGTATGTGTTGAATTTAAGGTTCGAATTCCCGGTCAAGTGTTAGTCAGGGTTAGAAATGGGTTTGTGCGGTAATATAAGGTGTTTGTGCCTTATCAGTAATCACAATGGAGCCGAGGCACATAGAGTTAAATCACTGATAATTATGTAGCGTGTTGATAGTAGAGTTTTTATTTTACTACTTCGAAAATCACGAATAAATTTTCCACAAATACATTATTTTGTTGTTTTTATTGTAACCTACGAAATTACAGTTTTGTGTAAGTGTCATGTCGTTGTTTCCACAAATTACCTAGGTACGTTAAAACCGCCGCTATTGACACTTTCATTTTTACTTGACTACAGTAATGAACCTCTGCGAGCGATGAGGCATTTTAGTGCTTGTGGGGCAACCTCTAACCAACCTAAATTCGCTGGCATGCTATAATTTTTTACCACGTTTTTAAATTTATTCTTGCAGGTATAAACACACAAGCTTTTGCTAGCGGTTTCCCTTGCGTGTATGTTGGAAATTATCCCACAGGAACGCTCCAAGGTACCCCGAGAAATAAATTTTCGTACGTTTTTTTGCAATTTGCTGGTCAGTATTAAGTTGTACGTTGATTAAAATATGATTCGCGGCCGTAACGAATATGTATTTTACAGAATTATAATCATTAGAATCAGTTATACAACTTGTTAAGTTAGCATAATCCTAAAATGTCAAGATTTCATGAAATAGTCATTCAGTAGGATTACTTGATCTTAGAAAGTTGTGTTGATGACTTTAATGATTATAATTCTGTAAATACATATGTGTTACGGCCGCGAGTCATATTTTAATCAACGTACAACTTAGTACTAACCAGCAAATTGCAAAAAACGTAAGAAAATTTGAATTTCGCGGGCTACCTTGGAGCATCCACCTTAATACAGGTTAGAAACTATCTGAGTGCCAAATTTAATTCAAATCCGTTGAGTAGTATTTGCGTGAAAGAGTAACAGACATCCATCCATCCTCACAAAATTTCGGAAATAGTAAGAAAGTAGGAAGTTAGATCGTAGGGTAGGAAGTAGGGTTAGTAGGAAGACGACTCGAGAGAAAAAAGAAACTCTATGCTTATTGTTCGAACGATTATTATAGCTATAAAAGGCACCGTATCCCCAATGAAGCGTCTTTTACGTGGCCCATTATCGGCTTGTCCCACATCCGGCCACGCGCCACACTCAGCCAAGCACCTGGACACTCAACCCGTTTGCAAAACGCTGACTGCCGCGGTGCCGCCCCTTCAGCACTTAGACAGCGATCACTAGGGGTGTTTCGCAGTTAGTATCGATGTATCGATGTTAGGATTCAAGGTTAAATATAGGAATTCGAAACTGTGATTTTTAACTAACCCGATTTTCAAATTCAAACTTAATTTGGAAAAATGAGTTGTATGTTTATAACTGGGATTAGACGGCCAACTAGTTATTATTTTTCTACGCATTACATTTTGTCTATAGGTTACATTTGAGCCGAGATTAAGTTGATTTTTTTTTTATAATTCATGAATGAGTATGATCGTACATGACCAAGGTGTTTTTCTGCGCACACATTAGTAACGTTTCCTCTCAATGTCTTATGCCTTACGCTAGTAATCATCATAAATTCAATGCTGATCACATCCGCTTAGTTAATACAACCTTCTGAACACCTGTTATTAATTACCACCGGTAATTACCTCTTCAAAACTATCGACACCACCCCCTCCCTACTCCCCACATCAAGACGCACTCAGTGGTCGTTTGACCTGAAACGTCGATACATCGACTGTCGAGCACGCGCCTCCACTCCACACCTTTTAGCGAGCATCTAGTTCTAGTGCACATTACTGGGTCACTGGGTTGGAGGGCAAGCCTTGTGCCTTTGATAGACGTTTTTATAATAGCAGAGAAAGTTGATCGTTGATCGATACTTTGGTTGACCTTTGTAACGATGTAGGTACGTCACTAGTCGTTGCCAAGGTTAAACCTATGGTCACAATAAGTCTTCGTAAAATACTCAAGATACATCCTTACGTATCTCTAATGCCCGTTTTCACAAACCATCCCTTAAATGTCCTAGCGTGGATATAAATAAAGGCACTGACGTAACTTCATTCCTAACAAGCTATTCTAAGTACTCGTACCACATCCTACAGTTCGGCCTACGAGAGAATGCGTTCCTGACACCTGTAAGTTTCATACAAACGAATACGTGTTTTGCGAATTTGATCTATAATAGCTATTAGAATTGTCGTATTGACAGGTGTCAGTAAAGCATTCTCTCTTCGGCCGGACTGTAGCTCAGGAGTATCTGACACTTCTTCGTAGGAAGTCGACTGAGTATCTGACAAATTCGGGTAGTAGGTTGGCGAGTGTCTGACACCAGAGGGTAAGTATTGGTGAAGAAAAATCTTTGGAAGGATGTCGAGGTGGCACGCTGGGCCTTTTCCCAAGTAGCACATGACAGCCGTACAGTGACTTGATTATAGAATTAGTGTCTACTCAAGGCTGTTTTAGTTTCCTGCATAAGGGCTTTGTAGTTAGCTACGCAGCCTTTGTAATTCCAATTTGGGCCCCAAATTAACCAGCCTTGAGCATTAAAGTGACTGGTTAACGGCAGTATAATCATTGAAACAGCTGTACAAGGCCTGTACATTGGCTTATACAGCTATACAACAGTCATTGCAGCCTAAGATTCAGCTTCTTTAATTCTCTTCAACAGCTTTTAGATGTTTTGAAGCTTGGCAACAGCTTTTATTAAAATATATCGTAACCAAAAAACATTTTTTTTTAATTTCTTTTGTGTATTTGTGACAGACGACAGTTATATTGTTTGTTAAAGTACGTGGGCCGACCATATTTAAGGTAAGATATTTTTAATAGTTTTCACGTTGATTTTGAGTGTCCTTGTATGTAAATTGTGTTGCGAGTACCATTTTACTGTAAATGTGTATAGGTAATTACATCAAATATTTCACGCGCCATCAGAATAATACCGCTTTAACGAAAATATTTTACAAGATAAATGGTGTACGAATATTTAATAGATTTATCACTCAATTTATTGCTTTCTAACTTATTATGTTCCATTAGGAAATAAGTGGAAAATATATTGTTTGAATTAAAAGCTATCAAATATCCTTGAAATCTATAAGAAATAATCTGGATATTTAGTAACAAATCGTTTCTGTAATGCTAAAATGGCGTCCATTTGTTATCCAGCACAAATTCTCCATAAATGCTTTTGAAAAGTTATTTACTGTAATAGTGGTGTTGCCAAGTCTATATACCAGCTTAAAGCATTACGCTGGCTGGACAAAGGATTTTAATAAGCTTTCTTACTGTGTATTGGTATAAAGAGAGAGCATACAATAGGTTCTCAGGGATAAAGAAATCTCGACAGAAAACCATTTCATTATCTACAATGTTTGGCTTTCGAAATACCCTTGCAGGCCCAGAAGATATGATTTAAGGTTTTTTTAATAACACGTTAAGAGACGGCTTGGCTCGCTCAACAGTCGCACAAAAAGTTGAAATAGTTGTGTTTCTTTTGCACGTTTCCGCGCTTCCCGTGAGGTAGTGTACTTGGCGCGTTTTTGAACATAACTTTTTGCTTTTGAACATATCTTTCGGATCTGCAAAGGTATTTGGAGAGCCAATCGTACATAATTTACATACAAACCTTCAGTTCATTTGATTTGTTTTTATTTTGCTTTTCCCTTTTCGTACTATATTATGATTGCTAATTACATTAATATTGTTTTCAGGAATAATAATGCTGTTTAAAATTATCAAAACCGTTGAAAAAGGAAAGGAAAGATTAACAATTGTTTCAAGTGGAGCATAATGGCATAATTTTGAGATGGCCAGGAAAAAACGTTTCTTTAAAATTGCTAGTAAAAAGTGAAAAATTGACGCCTCTTCCAGACTGGACTGATTGCGTAGTCAAACGGTCGTCTATTCCCACTTACAATAAAGCTGAAGAAGTCCTTGAAACATATATGATCACTATACACGCAAAGTTGAGGTAGTACCATCAGCAGAGTTGTGCTGGCCTATTTTTTTTTTTGTGTTAAGACTATTAATGGCATAAGGTTTTTATTATAATATCGATACCAAATCTGGTGGCTGTGATTAAAAAATAATTCAGATTATGAAAAGTAGCATTTATTCGTAATTATGTTGTATTTCCACAAATTATATTTCATATTGATTAAAAAACAGTACTTACAAATTTATAAAACGATTTTTATTTTTTATTATTATCCTTATTAAGACTGTATAAGGCTCAGCAGAATTACATACACTTTACTTGAAATAATAGTATTTAAAAAATGAATCTATTTCCATAATGAATAACAAAATATGTAAAAGGGGTATGAAATACAAGTAGTTCTTATGCTCAATACATGTAAATTTAAACTTCACATCCAGAAAGTATATTTTCACTTCAATACGTTCTGCGTTAGGCCGTTTTGCTTTAAATATGTTAAAAGTAGATGACTTTACTGGGTAGTCAAAAATGTCTATTAAACCTGTAGTTTTGTAGCCTATAATTAAATTTTCATCAATATTTTGATCAAAATCTGTTTGTCCGGAACCCTCACTATACGAAAACGACACTGGCTTGTAAACATAAGCTGCATCATTATTATAAGCCAATATTTTGATCAAAATCTATTTGTACGGAACCCTCACTATGCGTAAACGTCACGCTTGGCGTGTAAATGTCAACTACATCAGTACTGCTCCTTTGCAATTCGTTCATAGAAAGCGAACCTTAGCGTATTCTTTTGACAGTTTTCTTTTTACTCCACCAGTTATTTTTCTTTTGTTCCATTTAAAGTGCATTAAAACATGCGAAGAGTAACACTTGAAGTCGTGTTGCAGATTATACAAAAAAAAAATCAAATCTGACGTAATTTAAACACCAATAACCTAGATTTACTTTTAAATAATGCCGAAAGCTGTAAAATAGCTGTCAGCTACACTTTATGCATTGGCATTAAGATGGAGTACACCTACTCCAATTTACAACTCAGGGTGAATTAATGATTCTCCTATAAATGTAACGGCATTTGTAGAGATTATATATTCACTTTTAATCAGCTATTAACAAGCTCGTTGAAGTAGAATTAGAATAGAATTAGTTTACACCAATTAAAACCCAGTGGCATTATTCGATACTTTAATGCAGCCCGTAACATGACAAGAGAGGTGAATTTTTCGTATTAAGCAGTCGTTAACAAGCTTTGGACTTCTAAGCCAGCTAGTAGTTTCACATGCAGCCAAAAGCTGGACTAGGTCATTTTCAAATTCTACTTAAATGCTTTTAGTATATTTTTTCGCCATCATAAAGTCATTAGTCAGCTATGCTGTTTAATAGTGTATAATCTTTCCTTAATACAGTCTAAAGACTCGTCCTATCCTTTAGTACATCTGCATAAAAGCTGTAGACTATAATGTCGCTTGTTTATGACCTAATTCATCGCTAATGTGCTACTTGGGTTTGGTCTGGTCTGGTTGGCAAAAACAGTAGTTACCTAATGTTTACACCCACGCTTGTATAGGAGTGATGCTAACCGAGTTAAGACTCCTGCAAACAGGCGCGACGCGACCCTAGTAGAAAAATTTATATGAAAACTTTACAGAAATGCTTCTACTAGAATCGCGTCGCGCTGTCGCGTCGCGTCTGTCTGCGGGAGCCTTTATGAAGGTGGGTAGGATTTGGATTTGGCCATTAGTAGTAATAGTTACAAAACTTAAAAATTACAACAGCCTTATAAATTCAGGGTAACGGGAAAACGGGGTGAATAGGGATGCAGGGGTGAATCGGGACGAAACTTTAAAATCGGTAATCAGAAAGTAATAATCAAAAACTTCCACCAATACCTACTCTGCACTGCATTACCGTCGCTATCCATCACTCCGTCATTAAATCCACCAGCCCTCTAATCCAATATTAAACAACAATTCAAACAATACGCAGGTATAATAATAAATCTTCGCAATTGCCCCTGGATGTAACCCACTCAATATTTTAAACTACCAGATTAGCCTGACCTTTGTGCGTTCAATTTTCGGCTTTATTGTCAGGGTGATAAGGTGGTATGATTAAAGGTGTTTAAGTAATGGGGCACAAAATGGCCGGTGGGTTTAGCCAGCAGACGGGAACACGATTAGATATTAATCCGTCAGATCGTGATTAGATTCAGTGGCACGGAGTAATATATTCGAAGGTGTCAGCTTTAGTGATGGGCCGAGTCGATTGTTGTGTCGATTAAGTGATTAATGTTATTGTTTTTTAATGAGTCGATAAATGTCGGAGCTCTATTCTAGAACTATAAATGTGCATTGTGTGCAACATAACGATTAATACTTGGCAATGATTCATTCCTAATTAAGCACTTTGTCCATATTAGGTACCTATAGAAATCACATACACACAGATCATAGGAAATTTGTAGGTATTGGGTAATAATCAATCTTTATAATATGTTTTACATTTTCTTATTGGCTGTGTTTGTTTATTGTGAACTTATAATCTTAGACAGAGCGAAGAAAGTTAGAGTAGGTAAGTTTTATTTGGGGTGGCAATCGATAGGGTTCGTGGCGCGCGAGATATCATGATTTCGATAAATTGCACCTACCTATTTCACTTTAATATCATTATAAAATTGTGCAAGTTGCAATCCACATTTAAACTTCCTAATGTTTAAATAAACAAAGTTCCCTTTGCTTGTTCTTTCAAAATATCATATTAGAAACATCTTCAAAACAAAACTAACTTTACGGCCACTCAATATTCATCGTGGAACTATAACTGTAAAACAGATATCAATAATTGTCGATATTTCACCTCCCTACACGTTGGGCGGTGTCGATAAGCGCGCGTGCCGCGGCAAGCGCCCGCCGTCTTAACGTGGAGCACCTTCCCGCGTCGATAACTTACACAACACTAAAGTAAACGGAGACGTTTTCTTTGCAGTTATGTTGAGGTTTCATGTGGAACATTTCAGGCTGAATGTATTGGTAAATATCTAGGTAGTATGGAGAATACCTAAGTTGCAGCTTATTGTCTTATTTCCGTTTAGGAAAACTCAAAAACAGAAGAGAAGAAATCTATGAAATATTTTTACACAGATAAAGTTGAGCTGACAATAGGAAGACTTTTTTATCGCTACATGGGCCTGCCCTTGGCCTCGATCACGCCTGATGGAAAGCGATGTATGCTGGGCACGCTCGTTCTATCATAGAGATGGAACGAGCGTGCCCAGAAGATGCCTGGATCCTGTAGACTGTAGAGCGTTGCTACGCGGAAGCTACGACACAGCTACGACGTGCTACGAAATCCTTCAATAAATAATTAGCTCTCTTTCCTAACTTTGGTATTAGCCCGAGTCAGAGCACACCTTAGATATGGGTATTAGTTAAAAAAAAAAACTTGTTCTTAGACTACGAGTTGAGTAAGGTACTGTCTAATTTATTTAATTGCTAAACTCAATGAACTCTTAAAGAAGAAAACTTAAACCTTCAATCTCAAATCAATCAGTTCATTAAACACCTTTCTCCGAACCCCCTCAAATTCCAATCACAGTATTGTAAAGTAACTCAATCATAGCCCATTTACCGTCACTTCGACGTCGCAACGTAATTACCAATAGTCGGCACTCGGCAACTCCAAACAGATTTACAGGGAATTTAGCATCGCCAGGCCGCGGCCCTAACTTCGGCACTGTCGCTTCATTTTAAACTTCGCAATCCGCTTTGCGACGAGCGCCGAAATTAGTTGGAAATTAAAATAGCATCGACGTGGTACACCTGTCTGAGCCGATTATGTGAATCGATGGAGTTTGTGAGGCTGCCGCAATTTTTGGTGTAGAATTAAGGAAAGTTTGCGGTGAGTTTGGCTTTTAAATTTTAATTGCAGATTTATGGGGTTGGTTCTAATTAGAATGGCTTAGGTGTTTTTGAATATTACAATGACCTTTGACACTGTTGATTTGATGGTAGTATAGTTTGCAATTATAAATCATACATACTTATAATAGCTTAACTCAACAACACACAAAAGACTCGGAATTCAGAATTGAGAACATTTAGTTTTGCCACAATAAACGAGAAATCTTAGCATACTTAGGTTTCTTCGGTATCGCAAGAACAAACACCCAGATTCAGAAGAACTTTTCTAAGCGACAAGGGGCCCATTCGAGAACCGCAACCACAATCGATAATGCTAACGCTAAACCAACCATTTCACTCTTACGCCAACCTATCCTACTAAATCTAAGTCAATACTCGACGTACCCACACATTCAGCATAGTGTAGTACTATGCGGCATCTAATACTTAATTATCTCGGTACCTCCCACGTACCGTCTGTAATCACTAATCAGTAAGATCACAGGGCGCCGTGATTACAGGGACGCTTTGATTCTGCATTGTGTGGCAAACACACCTTGTGATTTGGCAGAATTGGCAGTGTCATTCTGGGTATATGTACATTCTATTCATCGTTAGTTAATATTGAAATACCTATGTATTTATTGAAAGGCTAACAGTATTAATATATATGATTATCGTATGAATCGTCAATGCTAGGTATCTTAATAATCTAATTATGCACAATGGTGCGTATCGCTTGAAAAGCTGTGGATATCCCCGCTTATTTTCAACATTCCAAAAGTTTTGATCCCGGATATCATGTCATTATAATGTGTGGATATTACCGTGTCAATAGTGATTAATTCTGACTTTTTTGACACATGGAAATCAAGGACAAGGAAATCCGTTTTTGCCGTAGTAGGTATTTATCTATTCGCCATAATCAACTGTTAAATCATTCTATAGCATACTCTTCACGTACCTACCCAGTTTAACTTTTCAGTCTCCGCGCATTCCCTTAAATCCCCGTCTTAAAAAGGGCAACCTTCCCCTTTAAACGTCCCTCGGAGGGCCGTGTTCAGGTGTCACGGCATCACGTCAGGTGTCGTAAACACGCTGCAATCAGTTTTTATCGCCATCACGCCCTCGAGACGGAAAGGATTACTTTCAAGAGTTTTGGAAGCATCTAAGGTATATGTTTGTGAATATACGACATGTTTGTAAGCACGTTATGTGTGTGGAAATGGTAATGTGATTCTTTGTTGGCGTTAGTAATGGTCTACGTTTAATTTTTCAGTGACGTGCTGAAGTTTACCGTTACCGTAGGCGTAGAGCAACTCAGGCAATCAGTTTTTTCTGAAGTTCTGAGCGCTATTTTCTCAGAAACTATCAAAATGAGATTAGATCGTCTCTTCTTATATCGATCCTCGTCGGGACCGAAATAACCTATACCTAACAGGTTATTTCGGTCCTCCAGATATGGTAGAACCCTTTAATTCTCGTGAATACTAAAAATTCTTACCCCTACTATTCATAAATTATTTTCACAACTGTGTTTGAATAACACAATCAGTGCGCATCTCAGCGGCATAATCCGAACTTTTCTTTACAACCGCTAAGACCCTCTCAACATCTAATAAAGTTACTTAAAAAAATCTCCCCGTCACGCTATTATCTGCACAAACTCTTAAAAACAGATTAGCACACTCGAAGGGCTCCACAATGATCTTGTCGTAAAATCCTATCTGTTTCAGTTCCACATAAAAAGATTTTCTTAACAAAAGGTGCCACTTTTTATCCGAAAAGAGCACCTGCTTCGCTCGAAACTTGCCGAAAGTTTGCCGAAAGTTCGGTGGAACTTCGCACCGGATGTTGTTATCGGCCGGAAGCGCTTTAGGCGACTTCCTGTTTTGACGGACGTAAAAACTGGAGGTTTTCTTCTTAGTCTTAAAAAGTTGTTAAGTGATTTTTTTATTAATTTATGCCAGGTCTTACATTATTTTAAAGAATTATGATGAAGGCATTGCCTACAGTTATTTCATAATTAGGTAAAGTCCGTATCCAAAAAACTTGCTGAAAAAACTGAATGCCTGAAGACGAATAGGAACCTGAATTTTGCTTGGTAAAGTACTGGGTTACCGGCTACCCTATTAGAAGTAAGAAAAGGAAATAACATGACTACTTACCTGTTTAAAAAGCACAAATTCAGTTTCAGATCGTGTACCAGCTCTACCGAATCATCCCTTGCTTACCCTATAAGGAAAAGTTCCCTACTATTACTTTTAATATAGGGAGACACAAAAAACTCGTAAAACACAAGTTTCACCGCCGGCGGCGAGCACACCTCAGTAGCGAGAGAGTTTTGAAAAATGGCCGCGCGCCCTGAGTGACGGCTCTGCCTCAGATAAAAGTTTCTGAGCAATTTCCTATTCCCTTCCAGAGAGATGAATAGGTGATGTAATTGCGTACGAAAACTTAGTGTTATGGCGAAAAAATTAGGTAGGAATTTTGCACTGAATTTTTGCGGGGCAGAAGCAAAATTAAAATAGAGAGTTGTTGTGATGAGAGGCTTAGAGAGTTGGTCCACCTTGGTCTTTAAAATTATTCTGTATGGTTTAGGGAATCAAAAAGATACGAGTATGAAGCAATGGATTAGCAATCCTTCAAAATGATTCAGATTGAGATATCCTACCTCCATGATATCTATGTTCCTGATAGTAATTTTATTTTTTTTTGGATAGTTTCAACTTACCTTCGTTAATGAACCTATGACTATATAATTATACTATAGATCACGTTAAAATGAGAGCACCGTCACTTTCCTAAAAATATGCACAAAATCTTCGAACTTTCTTGACCCCAAAAAATCTAAATAAGCGGGGGATGAATACGCATATTCAGCGCCAACATAACAATTTTCATGAACACCCCGTGGTCATAAAAAGTCGACAATATCATGAGCAAGTGAGGTGGTGTAATTAATGGGTCCTCTCTCTGCCCACCCCCGTCCGACAAGGTGCCGACCGGGGAAACACTTTTAAAAACTTTGCCACCCGCAAATTATTAATAGGTTTCTATGTAGACATGGGTAGGGTGTGGAAGGATCACCTTTAGAAAATTATCGATATTATTTTTCAGGACGTATGAAAAATTTGCAGAATTTTAGCTTCATTGCTCGTATGCCTACTCAAATGTAAGTTCGCATTGCGTAAATGTGCATGATGGAGTTGTAGCTATTTATATTTTCAGTCAAACTTGATCTTTAGATGAATATGTTCGTCCTAGGTCAACCTTATTCATTCTTTGGAAACACGTAGTTCGTAGCATGAATTACCGTGAAGAAATAAAGTAGATAATTATTAAGTAGCTTTAAAATTTTAGCGAAAATATAATATCACATAGTCAGTTCAACTTCTAAAAATAATTCAATCAAAATGTCGATATTTTCCACGTAAAATTGCCCCATCCCTTAACAAGTAACACCTTGCAACGATGTAAAAATTAAGAAAGAGAGATTTTTAAAAGTGCGCCGGCGTCGTCCGAGTTAGTGACGCCACATTAATTCGAGTGTCGATTACTTACGAGTCGACTTGAAGCTGATAAAAAATCGTACTTACCTGAAACTTAGCAGTGACTGACGGGACTTGTTATTAGTTTGACAGTCTAGGCTCTAGGCAGAGAGGGTTTGAAGGCTTTTTATAGATGGAACTGTTGATGGAATAGTAAAAGTCATTTTATGAAAGTACTTTTTATACAGTTATTTGATTACTAATAAGGTAAAACAGTGGAATTTAATGTCAAGAAGTTATTTATTTTCATGTCATACGAACTCTAAGCTAGCTCTAGCTGAGTGTTCATATGACATGGAAATAAATATCTGAACTGAAGTTAGCCTATTTCAGTGCTTCAGTTTGCTGGCCTATTCTTAAGTTTCGGAAACAGCTGAATAACAATATTTTACAAAGAGCGACTGCCTATCTGTCCGTGGAGGTCAGTCACCCCACCAGTTACTGGTTCCCACGAAACCCTTTGGTAAAACTGGTTGTCAGACTTTTGGGCTTCTGACTACCCATACCGACGGTCAAAGATCTACGAATGACAGCCGGGACCAACGGCTTAACATGCTTTCCGAGGCACGGAGGAGTTTTGATATGTAATGGATGTAATGGACCTATCCACGAACCGACCGCGGAAGCGTAGCTTAACCTTGGATAGACCCGTGCAGCTGTTATCATTTAGCCACGAGTCCCACTCGCCCTCTAGCCCCTAAAGCCTAATCTAGGCGTAAGCCTAGGTTTCCTTATGGTAATTAAATAAAAAAGGGGTTGTATATTCTACTAAAATGCTGCAGGTTTATTAGGTATGTCAAGCGGTAGTCATAACCCTTTTTCAACATCGTGGGGACATTTTGCAAAACTCAATAAACGTTTTTTTAATAGTTATAGATGCTTTTGTTGGCCTTACAACAAAACCTAGTAATTCATAGGAGCTAGACAAAGTCTTAGCTAGAATGTGCGAGAAGAGTAGGAAACGGTCGACAAATCACTGTCGTTTACCGTTGAGCGCGTTTTCAATTTGTACCGTCTCACCGTAAGTGCTGGCTGAATGTGTGCACACTGTGTCACCAGGCGTGGATGTGCGAAACTAAATATAGGGGTTCTATTGTTGAAGATTTGGAGGAGGCAGGTGGGAATCGGTGAAAAAGATTTTCTTTAAAACCGTCCGATAGAATATAGAATAGCATACAATCTCGGACGGTCTTTGGAAAGTAAAATAGCTACTGACGACCTTATCTTTAATGAGACAACAGAATCGATAACTTCTCCATTTGACCAGAAACAGTCACTTTTCAGAAATTTTATTAAATTACAGTTTTAGGTTAGGTTAGTTAGGATGTCATTACATCACATGCACAGTCACATCAAAATCTTTTTTTTTTATCTATATACATGCATTCTTTGCTAAAGCTGCGTGGCTGTTTTCTTTTATGCTGGAGTCCCTAATTATTTAAAGACGAAGGTAGAGGCTTCCCATGCTCCTTAAAATATAAAGATGGGGTGTAATATAGCGAACCTTACATGCCATATCCACACTTTTGCGCTCAGCGGCGAGTGCATCTCCCGTGAGCTACATACACTAATGATAATTTATTTGTGCGCGTTGTCTAGTGCGCTCAGCTCAGGAATCCGCTGCACATTGGAAACGAAAACTTTCAACTGAGTATGTACCTCTGTCACTATTTATTTGGAGCAAAGTTTGCTGGAATGTTGATTGGGAACGAGAGAAAAATGCAACATGCGAGTTTCTCTCTACATTTTCATTTGTGCCTCATGTGGATAGCAAACGCTTGAAATAATTATTAATGCGTGTTTATTATGTGTTTCTAAGGGTTACGCATTATTGAAAAGTTCAGTGATCTTGCAAACAAATAATAATTAATAATATTTACTAAATATCACACAATTTACAGAGAAAGTAGTGCAGGGCTGCGACTTACGAGGTCGTAGGTTTGATCCCAGACATGCGCATACCTACTTTGCGTAAATTATTTCATCGCCACTGCTCTCCAAACGGCGAAGGAAAAACATCGCGAGGAAACCGGCGTGTCGTAGAACTAATTATCCTATCCTGTCCTACTTCCTACTATATCCTACTTAATATTATAAAAGTGAAAGTTTGTATGGATGGATGGATGTTTGTTACTCTTTCACGCAAAAACTACTGAACGGATTTAGATGAAATTTGGCATACAGATGGTTTATAACCAGGATTAACATACTTTTTAGCCCGATATTCCCACGGGATCGAAACTTATGGGAGTGAAACCGCGGGGCGCAGCTAGTATAATATTATTATATTAAAATTCAAAGATATGTGACATCTACCAACCCGCACTAGGCCCGCGTGTTGGATTAGCGCCCACTCCATTTTTTTTTTTTTTTTTTTTGAGGATGGGAAATCATCAAATGACTCCTCCCGCTCTGGGTGGAGCAGGAGGGAGTGTCAGACTCT
Organism: Apamea anceps; assembly: GCA_951799955.1. Lineage (NCBI taxonomy): Eukaryota > Metazoa > Arthropoda > Insecta > Lepidoptera > Noctuidae > Apamea > Apamea anceps. The sequence goes on along the minus strand of OX637504.1, from coordinate 1,503,467 downwards.
TACTGACTAAAACCCACCCGTGTTCCTTCCTTAGCCCTTTATGTTCCAGGGCAGCGGTAACCCTTTCGGACAATCCCGCTACCCTGGAAATCCCGCTACCCTGGAGCGCCCACTCCCTCACACAGAAAGGAAGCCTGTGTCCCAGCAGTGGGAACATTACATAGGCTGATTATGTTATGTACAATTTACATAAATTCCACGTTGGTATAAAGAAACTACTGTTCTTTAGAAAGCTTACAGGAAACATTTAAATCAAAACATCTTTTTCACCTACACGTTCTCGAAAGCGATGTCCTCATTACGCTCCGCACATAAGTTCCAGTTTCAGTCCAAAATCGATGTAATTCCACCTCACTGCTGCAATAAACTCCAAGTAAAAAGCTTACGCCTGCAGAATCTGATCGTCAATAACTTAATATAAAAGTATAAAGGTGAATAGCAGTTTGATACTGTCGTAAAAGGGCCGCAGTCATCTTGAGATCGCGTAAACCTCTCACGAGAGGGCGCTCAAATAATCCCGACAATAAAGAAAAATTCCAGCCCTCTTTATGAAGAGGTAAGTCCTTGGCAAATTGTGCATTGTGGGTGGCGTGGAGTCGGTACTGAACGTTATCGTTTTGTGTTACTGCTAGATTGGCAGGATTCTAATATTCGCTGTTGTTCGTATTGTAGCGTAAGTGGTGCTATTAATCTGTATCCTTAAGTAAAGATGGAGGAAAAACTGCCACACCGAAACTTTAGTTTCTACAAACATGAACAACAAAACGACAATCAATTGAGAAGTTTTTTTTTAAATTAGTGCTGATTCTTCTTTCCATAAAGCGATGCAGTGTAAACTGCTGACTAATCATGTCACAAACTTTGGGGTCGGTTTAAAAATAATGAGTTCCACAAAACAAGCAGGATCTCCAAAATACTGATGAAACTGTCGATCAGTATTTCTTTTTAACGTGTAAAAGTGTTTTTGCAAACCTATTTACAGGAATTGTGCTGTTTTTTTCCGCACTTCACTCCATGCAGAAAAAAGACAACACAATTCATCTCCACAGCCTGCCCTGCCCATCTGTAAGTAGCAGAATGTAACAGACGAGCATCGTGCAGGTAAGAGACGCTGTAAGTGGATTGCTCTTCTGCTTTACATACAAATATTTTGTGCAAATGGACGCACCTCCTACTGTGTTATGACTGAGACAGTAAGAGCTAAGATTTATGGACATTTTATATCTGGAGGGCAAAAAGTATTCGAGTAAAGTCTGGTCGTGACATCGAGTGGAGTGATTGTAACAATTATTTTGTGTTTGGTCAAATGATGAGGGTAATGGGGTTGTTGGGAATCGGAAGGTCATGGCGATCTTTAATCGTGATGGGAGAATAGAGTGCTACAATATAAGTCCCAAGTTAAGTTAATCTAAGTGCTAATATTTACATAACACACCACCCATCAAAATCAAATGTCTTTTATTTAGGTCATTTTTAAATCAACATTCTTTGAACGTTCAATTACATGAGACTGTCTCCAAAACGCCCGCCCTTCACCACTTCCTAGTGCTTTATCTGGGAATAAGTGGCGCAACAAACTCCCCAGCAGCACAGCTAAACATAAAACATTAAATTATTTTCCATATGTCAGCTACCACACGCCAATATACCAACAAAAACATTATGACTATACTCAAGAAGAAATAAATAATTAAGACGTTTCTATTAAGGTTTCAGAAAAAATACCCCCTGTGGTAATAAAACCTTCAGCACACGTCAAGGTGTACAATAGGTGGGTCGGTATAATCTCGACAGATGGCGCCGCTGAAGTACTCTCACAGAAAATCTTCATGCTATTCATCATCTTCTTATTGTACTCGACTTGATTGATAGGTGGACTTCAATATCATTATCTTTATGTATACAGCTTTTTAGATAAGAAGTATCTAGGCATGTATGTCGAATTCCGCACCCCAGCCGTAGGCAGAAGAACACCGCGGTGGTTTTAGCCGGTAAGAGTCCGGCATACCCCTCTGGTACCCACACGATGGAGGATTTCCACCGCGCAGCAAAAATACATGTATGTATATCGTCTTATATCTAAACGAGCAAATTGAGGTGGAGTTCTCAGGAGCAAGAGTAAAATGTTTATGAAAACAATGAAAGTTAAAACACTAAATAGGTAACTGTTCAGTACATGAGCTTAAAATTGCGGTTGAAATCAGTGCTCTGAGCGGAATACCTCTATTTTTTTTATTGTTTATTGCACATTGATTGCTCATAACTGAACTTTGTTTGCATTGCTTGTTTATTTCAGTAGCACGGTCTTATTCTAATTACTTACACGACAAAATATTTAAACTATACATAAACAACTATCGAACGCACAATGGTCCACTTGAAGGACTAAGTGCGGAAACCAAACCCGTAACATAGAACTACTATCGAAATACTTATGTAAGCTAATATTATAAAGAGAAAAGGTTTGATTTTTTTCTGTTTAGTTGGTATGGCTGAACGGATTTGGATGAAATTTGGCGCATGGGTAGACCATAACCTGAATTAGGACATTATACTTTTTATCCCGAAATATATGCGGGTGAAACCGCGGGGCGCAGCTAGTTGCCAATAAGTTGTAACAGCATTAATAATAACAAAACGGTAAAAATAGAATCTTCATGTGCGCCATTATCAGAGACACACAAATACTTCGTGGTCAATCAGTCACAAAGAAATACCCAACTCATGATCTTAAGAAAACCAAGACGTCTAATTTGTTAGTTTTACTACGTACATAAACGTTGTACGACCTCCAATAGTCCCACAATCTCAAGCTCACACGCCTTTACCTGGCGTTACCCTGCATTACGCTGGCATTACCCTGGCGTACCCTGGCACTACCCTGCCACTGCCACAATGATCCCATAAACGCTTTCAAGTATAATAAGATTAGTTTAAACCGTTCGTCTGGCCGATCCTTGGACATGTCTTGGTACAAACAAGAAGATGGAAGCGGTACTTACATTAAAAATATCTCAGGATTTTGATATAATATTTGTTGAATTTAGAAATCGTTTTCCACAAGATGCGTTGCTGTAGTCCATGCTTCGAAAATGGTTAGCAAGGATAAATGCTTCAAGACCGGCTAGTAACTTTTTAACTTAAAAACTTCTCGACCGTTCAATAGTGTTTAATCTAATGACTTTGTTTCTCGAATAACATGGGCAGGACTTTTATCTGAGAGACATACGCAGCACTTTCAAGAATTATCATAGCATAAGAGTAATTTCACACACTGATAATGCTGATGTTGGTCCTTATTCTATTTTCGCCTCCTCTTACATCTTGCGGCACGTCTTCAAGGTGTGCGCACACTAGCGGGTCGGCGGAGGAGATTAGCCGCAGTTACTATGAGACGACTTTATTAGCGCCGCCACTTACAGACGATCTGGGGTGAACGATGCGCTTTTCCACTTACTATGAATACTCGCTTTGATTCTCTCTTGCGGTATGAGACGAGTTTGTGTTCAATATTTAAAATCGTGATTTTAAAAAACACGTCATGATACGCCATGATTTCAAAGTAAGGAATCATTTTTTGACAACTAAGTTCGTTTGTTTTGAGTATTTTATGTTAGTTGTATCTTTAGTTGATCTTTTTTTAGTAGGATTTAATATTTTTGATAAAATAATTATTGCAGTATGAGATAACAAACATAAAAAAGTGACTGTAAATAGGTGACAAATAACAAACAGTAGATATCTTTTTCCAAAATGTGTGTCGTATCTACTGGAAAACTCCACGCAATTGACAGACGGCACAGTGGCAAAGTTACGACGCCATTATAGATATAATAGACGTCGGACAATTAAATTCACCTCAGAGGTGACGTCGGAACTTAGCACTAAGCTGGAAATATGGATAAGTAAGGAAAACTTTAGAACTGAATGTAAAAGAAAATCTTTGTGTGGGAGGACCGATGTTCAACTGTCGGAGAGGAGTTCATTTGATGTTTTAAAAGATTTTACAAGTGTGATCATTTTAATATTTCCAGCACTTATTGAGAGTTTCTTTTTTATTTTCACAGTAAACATGGTAAGAGTAATTATTTTATGAGTCGCACTAGGATCCACTGAAACTTCCTAATTTGTGTTAACCACCGGTCCACCTATAAGACTGTATATCGAGACCAAACAAACTAAAAGTACAAAATTGTTCTCCTAAAGCTCATTTCCTAAAATTCTTAAACTAAAAATATTTTCTTTCAAAGTCCAACAAGGCACCCCCCATCATCGGAACCCATTACCTAATATCTTCCCCGTCCACCTGCTCTCGACCAATAACTTAAATGCCACGTAAGATCCCATAAAAGAACCCGCCATTGTTGTCAAGAAAAATGCCGTGTTTTTTCCACGACGACGCCGAGCGACGCCGGGCGGGCATTGTGCGCAGGTATTCAGAAAATTAACTCGGTCTAGACGAGAGTCCCACAGTACAGGAAAATACAAAAAGCCAACGATTTGAAGTAAGGACAATTATTTTAAAAAGTATAAACGTTTTGCGCCGTATACACAATAGATTGTTTTGGGATAGTGGTCACTAGCGTTACTACTGCGCATGAGGTCCTGGGTTCGATGCCCAGGTTGTGCACAACGTTATTGGGTTTTTCCATCAGGAATTTCTCAGTAGCAGTCCGGAGTATAGATTTGTGCCCGGTCGATGGCAATAGGCTCGCCCTATAAATGATTTTATTTCTGTTAGTAGGTTTGTACAAACACTTTTACACGACAGTCATACTTTAAATGGGACTTAAACATAACTGGCGAAATGTGAGAGTACACTATATGTACTATAGATACACATGGCTAACCCTTTGGGGATTTACAGGTGTGATTTTATGTAATTTACGGTGTTGAGTGCAGCTAGAAGTCCGATTGACGGATTGCGGAATAATTCACCTAGATTTCCACACAGCTTTCTGCAACTCCAGCCCCCACCCAGTTGCACGATTGCCCTGCCCTGAGGATACTAGTCAGGGCAGTCATCATCTGACTTGCTCAGTATCCAGAAACCTTTTTAATGAACGTCCTGCACTGAAGTTTTGCGGATTGTGAATCACTATTTTTACAAGTCTTATGACGCAGCTTCGAATAATTGTAGCAGCCGAATGTACTTGCGTATAATGTGGTAATATTGGTTTAGTCTGCGGGTTGCTTTCCTGATGTTGTTATACGAATTGAACATTCTGTACTTATTTTCTTACGGTGTCGCGGTGGTATGGAAGATGGCTTTATGAGATCGGTACAGTTTAGATGATTTGTTGGTTAGTGACCGGTAAATGTTTTCATATCGGGGTAAGGAGGGTTAGGAATTCTGATAAAAATATATTAAAAGGCTTTGTTGGACATTTTTAGTACTCAGTTGGAAATTAAGGGACATGAGGAATTTATTTTCTTAGCAAAATCATGCAGCAAGCTAACAGTAATATTAAACTAGACCCCATGGCACAGGGAATCCTAGTGTGGGGTTCAGGGCATTTGTAAAAACCTAGCACCTAAGGCTCCTTGTAATCTGCCGATCGATTCTGTAAAAATTTCACCGTGAAAAGTTAGGTGAAGTGAGCTTAGAGTGAGCTGTCAATAGTGTCAATCCCTAGCATTACTTGGAATGACAGCTCACTCCACGCTCACTTCACCTAAGTTTTCACGGTGAGATGGTTACAGAATCGCACTGCTGCTACTAGTTTTTTTTTAAATATTGTACAGCGTTTTTTTTCTGCACTGAATAAACTTTTTATTATATCTATTTTATTTTGAACAGAGTCAAACTATTTGCATCGATAGGTATTTTATAGAAAAAAAAAAATGGATAATGTAAATAGTTACCTTATCCATTAAGATAATTTATTTGTATTTATAAAGACTAGTAAATAAGAATTTATTGCCAGTCTCATTCTTAAAACGAAGGGCATTAAAAGATCTAATTAAGGTTTTAAATAAATCGTAGTCTATATTGAGATGTCTATGATTTTTTCAATAAATTCGCGAACAAAGCACAAAAACGTGTTGATGTATGAAATTCAGCGACACCGGTGACCGCGCAATATGCATAGCGTTGATTTGTTAGGCTTCAGCGCCACAGACTAACTTTATATAAGTAATAGATGTGACACTTTGTTGTAAGTTTTTTGTTGTGTTGATTGAGATGAAATAGCTCATGTCTATGAGCAACTCAACTTCTCGTTTGGTTTTTTACCACTTAGATGGTTAGACCCACTTGTATACAAGGCGACACATCAAACTAAACACTTCCAGTTTAAGCTGACCTCGCATTGTATAGGTTTTTCGTACAATCAGAAGTCAGCTTTTACTGGTTATTAATAGCTTGATGTGTAGCCGTGTATATCTCAAGCAATTTTTTTTTAACATAATTCAGCCTCTTGTCATCTTCCAACGATTGACAGAAACCAGAAACAGAACGATATTTTATATTCGTTTAGCACTAAATGTATCCAGTTATTTGTGGTGCAAGTGAGCCTTAGTCTAAAAATACGAAGTAAAAAACAGGAAGCTGTTTTAAATATCACAATCTATTTCAAAAATAAATGTAAACAAACACTAATGATCAAAAAATACTCATCAATAACTTGAACAAAAGTTCAGTCATTTTAATGATGAGCACCGGCTAACTAATAATCAAAATAATACCTATAATTAATCTTGTGTATGAAAGAGATGGCGTCATACACGTTGTAAAGCGTTGTCTCTTTATAATAACTGATGCAGTGAATTGTATGACTCTTGCACTTGACCATGTTCGTCTGTATGATTTAAATTAATTATTAGTTTGTTAAGAAGGTCTAGCTAAATATGGATAGGTCTAGGTCAGGCAATATCATTAGCAGCAATGTTTTTGTTGTACTAGATGTCAGCTGACATTAGTCTAGTGCAACAAAACCGTCCAAGTGCGAGTCGGACTCGCGCACGAAGGGTTCCGTACCATTATCTATAAAAATCAAATTTTTGAAGACCTATCCATAGATACCCCACACGTATAGGTTTGATGAAAAATTTTGTTTTAGTTTCAGTTCTAAGTATGGGGAACCCCAAAATTTTTTTATTTTTTTATTTTTGTGTGAAAATCTTAATGCGGTTCACAGAAAACATCTACTTACCAAGTTTCAACAGTATAGTTTCGGAAAAAAGTGGCTGTGACATACGGACGGACAGACAGACAGACATGACAAATCCATAAGGGTTCCGTTTTTTGCTATTTGGCTACGGAACCCTAAAAAGAACAAGTCGTGGGAAAATGGTATTATTTTAATTAATATTTTTATTGAATGCCTCATGTCTTAATCATACCTTGCTGATGACAGATTACTAGATACTTATTTTAAATAAAAAATTGTAATTGCATTGCGGACGAATTTTTTGATGCCCTATGATTCTTTTGCTTATTTTTTCACATGTACATATGTATTATTATTGTAAATGTTAGCTTATATAATATAGGTCAGTAACGTTAATGTAAGGAGATTGTAAACTGTTCGGTAAAGAACCTCTAGATACCTACAATAATAAGTAATTAACTGAAAAACGTGAGAACATTTAGGAAGTATATTTGACGTGTTAAATTAATTGCGATTGACGATTTTAATACAGTTTTCGGATGATTTTTCTTTCGAAGCCAACATAATACGTTGGTTTCGTGGTGTCAAGCGCGCCTGCTGAGCGTGAGGTCCTAGGTTCAATTCCCGGGTCGGGCAAAGTGTTATTGGGTTTTTATATTAGGAATTTCTTAGTAACAGTCCGGAGTTTGGAAGTTGGCGGCCGGTCGGACTTGGGGGATGAGGGAATGGACCTGCAGTGCGAATCTGTAACCATCTCACCGTGAAAACTTAGGTAAAGTGAGCGTGGAGTGAGCTGTCATTCCAACGAATGCTAGGGATTGACACTATTGACAGCTCACTTTACCTAACTTTTCACGGTGAGATTTTAACAGAATCGATTGGCTGTTTCTGCGCGGACATTTGTGCACTATAATAAATCCCGCGCCGAAGACTAGTCTCCGTTGAGATTGTCCACCATGGCGGAAATACGGTCTGGAGGACTTTGTATAATAATATGATACATTCAAGACATTAGCAGTACAGCATGTAAGATAAAATGAAACATTTAAAATATCTAAACGGGTTTCAAGGCCACATGAGTTTGAAGTTTTTATAGACGTCACCACTTGTCTTTTTTTCATTAGTGGCTAAGGCGAAGGAAGACCAGGACGCTGACGACGGGATGTAGACGCTGCTGCCTATTTAACCAGTTGAATACCGTAATTACAGAAACAATTAAAAAGCCATTGTGTCTCGCGCGGATCCACGTTCGAATAAGGCATATGGCCTGGCAAGTTGGTCACTCTCCAGAGCTCGCACTGTCGCTTCTGCCCCATTAATCTATGGCAGTGAAGGACAGCGCTATAAATCAGAAGGCGCGTGTGTCGACTGTCAGTCGCACCTACACTATGAGTTAGTGCCGATAGTGAGTGTGAGGTGTGCCACTCACTACCACAGCTACCACTACTGCTGAAAACTGAAATATTCAGGAAAGTAATCGCAGACCTATTTTCTCTTCATCTTCAAGCATAGTGGAAGATGGAGTGCATATTGACTTCTGCGGTTACCACCTTCTTTTCTAATTAATATGTCTTGTCAACAATCTTTTTCAACCAAATTTTTCATATTTTAATTTTGACAAGTAAAACATTTGATGGATATAGGAAAAAAATCAGTTGCGGCAAAATAGAAATCAAGGCCAGTCGATTTTCATGTTTTTTCAATATTAATGGAGTACGGACCTTAATACCTAATCCTGAAAATGTTTTACAGTCAACCAGTTTTACAGTCGTCACACAATTTACGCACGACATTCTTCGAATCTGGTGCAGAACTAGTAAAAAGGGCTGCTTCTGGCCCTTTCCCAGTTACCAGACTATTTACCAGGCTTCTTTACAATATTCAATTTTAACATTTCATATTTTTTATATACGTTTTTTATTTCGCTGCGCGTGACTAATATAGTTTATTTTTGTTTCCTTTTTAAATAAATATTACTTAAAGGCATTACATCAACAAGACTTTCTCAACTTAGTAAATGAACAAAAAGCGTATAAAATTAAGAGTAGTCACAGGTAAGGAGTCGTCGCGAAGTCTGGCCGACTTCCAAGCTGTGTCGCGTGAACATACTCGTTTATTTGGTGAACTTGTAGTTACGGGGCTAGGGTGCAGATAACACTCGTGTTTTGAGCCGGGTTTGGGTAACTTAATTGATATTTGTTAAGAATACTTTATAAATAATAATAATATAATACTTTTTTTTAAAATAAATAAATAAATCGCAAAGAATTAAAAGAAGAATTGAGAAATTTCTGAATATGGCTGCTTATAGAAAAAAGAGTTTCATCTATATTTAATAAATAACAATGAATCACCGAAATGCATGTACGCGCGTAACTTCCGATCGACTGCATTAAATTGGATAATTCTTTTTTTTGTGTTTGTTATTGTTAGCACAAGGTTTGTATAGTTCACAAAAGAAAGAAAAAAATGATCCTGAGGCGGTACGACTCTCGACTCCAATGAGTTCGCCGGAGACGCTAGTTTACAATAATTGAAAGACATTATGGTTTTTTTCATTCCATTTGTATTAAGAATACACCAACGTACAGACATTAAGATTGTTGTTCTAAGTGTAGTTTGTTTCTCATTTCTATTAGTGGCGCGCCTTCTGAGTTACGTACCTTTGTTTTCGCTACAACTTTGTTTTTAATGTTTTAAATTGTTGAATGTTACGAGTTTATTGTTTTACTCCGCAATTTTAGTAAGGTAGAGTCAAAGTTAACTTCAGACAACCTAAGTAATTAAATATCATTAAATACTTTAGTAGTTCGACTTTGACTTTCTTGCTGTGCGATAACAACGCACAGCCTTTCAGTGTGTGCAATTAAGGGTATGTCTCTTTAAGCGAAGGTACACTTTATAACGTAACATAACATCACGCTTGTATTCCCCGATGGGTTAGGCAGAGGGGGACCTGTAGTGCACCCACATTTCACCAGAAATTTATATCGTCCCAGTGCATAAACAGAGATAATTCCTTCTTAATACTTTACAGTAAAATAATCTGATCAATCTTTCTACCAAAAGAACGATGTTTAAAATCACTTACTTCGAAGCAATATGTGCCGCCGAGTCACCAAACTCTCTCACCAGGAAATGAAAGTGTGAAGACAGTTATTTTGTTCTCGAACATAAATCCTTTCAGTCCATTCTAGCGGTCAAGTTTCAAGGACCCGACCGGAAGTGACGAGGCGACAGGTGGGGGAAATGGCGCACGTTTCCGGACTGAGTAATGTCCGGTGCGCACGAGTGGAGAGCGGCGATTATATTGAGGTGAGTATCGAGGGTTTGAAGAGATTCTAGGTGCATTCGTTTTGTAGAGAAAGGTTTTTTTTAAGAGGGTATGTGAGGTTGAAATATCACACAGGAATGGTCTACAAAAGTACGATGTTTGGTTAAGAGGTAAAAAGATACCTTTTGGATTTATAATAATAATATAATGCGCGGTTGGGTCAAGGGCTTGATTCAGAAAGCAGTACTCCTGGAGACGCCACGCTTAGTGGGGAGGTTTCTCTCTCTAGAGACTTGAGTACCGGCAGCTTGGACTCTGTTCCTGATGCCGATGGGCCACCATTTTTTAAAATATTTTAAATGTTTTTTATAAAAATATTTAAATACTAGCTTCTGCCCGCGGCTTCGCCCGCGTGGATGTCGGAAATTATCCCACGGGGACGTGCTAACAGGATAAAATGTACCTATGTGCTTCCCCAGAATGCCATCTATCTCGCGGGCCCTTTGTGGCTAATTACAATAGAAAACCAATTGTGTCTCATTAGTACCTATATGATATCTTTACCTAAGTACCTACCTAATTAAAAAAAAAAAACTCAATAACAGAAAATAAAATACCTACCTACCTAAATAAACCTATTTCTGATGATAACTAATCTAAACTCAATAAATAAGCAAAATCCCTAAAAACTAAAATATCTATACGAATGACTAATCCTACCTAACAGTATTATAAAATAACCTACGGTCACTACGTACACTATCAAATATACTACCTATACTTTAAAATTAAAATCTATACCTACGACTTATAAAAATAAACCTAAATAACTCTAAAAACTAAAAGGAATAGGACACGACAAACTTATTATTTGCGGTTGGTACAGTAATCGGGTCTAGGGATCGAACCGCAAAATTAAGTTTGTTTTTTATTGTATATACTTTTCCGGGATAAAAAGTACCCAGTGTGGTGCCCAGGATATTAAAGAATAATTATACCAAGTTTCATCGTAATCGAACCGGTAGTTTTCGCGTGATGCCTGAACAAACAGACAGACAGACAGACAGACAGACCGACAGACAGACAGACAGACAAAAATTTTTTTAATCACATTTTTGGGTTCGGTGTCGGTCTAGTAACACCCCCTGCCATTTATTTTTTTGATATTTTCAATGTACAGAATTTTCACTTCTACAGATTTATTATAAGTATAGATGTATGAAAATGAAAACGACAGCAGTGGTGGCCAAGTGGTAACGGCTGCGACTTACGAGTTGTAGGTCGTAGGTTCAAACCCAGACAGGCGCTTTACGTTGTGTAAATTATTTCATCACCACTGCACTCAAAATGGTGAAGGAAAACATCGTGAGGAAACCGGCATGTCCTAGAACCAAATATTCGAAATCATCGGAACAAATATTTGTATGACCTACATGTATTTGTTCCGAGTCTGGGTGTTTTTCTATCTATAATATGTATGTATTTACAAAAAAAAAATGTATATAAGTAGTTTATCAGCCATCTTGTTACCATAACACAAGCATTAGGTTGCTTAGCTTGGGACTAGATGGCGCTGTGTGAAATGTCCAGGGATATTATTATTATTATCTACCAACCCGCACTGGGCCCGCGTGGTGGATTAGCGCCCACTCCCTCTCACAGAAAGGAAGCCTGTGTCCCAGCAGTGGGAACATCATAGGCTGATTATGTTATGTATAAAAATGCAATAAAGGAAATGTAATCACACACAATAGCAATGCGATGAGGTGTTGGATTTCAAACGGCGAGATATGAAACGTCGTGCTTTAGAAGGAGACTGGTCACATAGTTATGATAGAAGATGCTCTATAGAGTGAAACTATTCTAGTGAACTCGATTAACGTTAATAAAGGCTGGGTTATCTTTCTATCTTCAATAGCTACCTCTCAATTGAATTAAGTGACAAAATAATAATACATCTCACCTCCGCACTGCAAATCTCTCGCGTCTTCTTATTCGTAAGCAGAGTAAAACTGTCTACTTCTTTCTGAGATACTGCACCGGAATCTCGTAGTGATTTGGCATTCGCTAGCGTTCGCCTCGGTGCGCGTCCGATCGCACGGAATCGCTCGATCAGGTGCGAAAATGAAAATAGTTCGCTTCGAATACTTGCAATTGGGAGGGAATCGGCAATTCTACGATGTTGTTTGAATGTAAAAGATTATGTTACTTTCCACTGCTTGGTTTTTATATGCTATTTAAAGACGGAAAAAGGAAAATTGATTTGTAATTATGAAATAATGTGATGAGGTGCATAAAATTCAGGGATTTTTTACCTGTTTTGGATTCTTCTCATTTCAAACCGTATTTTTTTTAGTAGAGACAAGGTATACATTAACTCAGTCTCGTATATTTCTTATAGGTAACAAATTCACACATTCGATGGTGAGGTTTTTAAATTAAAAGGAAACAGTGCGAAGAAAAATATATTTACTTAACATCTCGTTTACCTGCGAACATTTAAAGAACAGAAGAAATTCTAACTGGGCAATAATTTAAACAAGCACGAACAATATCTCTAAAATGATCCAAAAAACGCTGGTGTATCTAAATTGAAAACACGTGTGTTAGGGTCATAAATAAGGCGCGCGACACACGGTCGTCTAGACGCTTAATCTAAAGTACCTGACTCATGCTCGGTCCAGTTTCACCCTTGTATGCCTTTAAGATGTTACAGAGATGTAGGAAGACGGTGCATCTTATGATCTTTAATTGTTTATGTACAAACAAACGTTTCTGCAAATGGAAATCTTGGAGAGGACGTAGCTAATGGTCAGTGGTCACATGCTGCCATGCACCACGAGCCATCAAAGTTCTTTGACCCTCAGTTGATGCTGTTCTGGAGCGTTTAGATAACGTATTGTTGTGTCGGTATAAGGCCTATTAAAGTGAGACTTACTGATGATGATGTCAAATGTGTCTTGTTGAAAAGACTTCGACGAGTCTTTTTAAAATTTATTCTCATTTAAAACCATCGTTTTATACCAAGAAAATAAATGCGGTATCCACTCCACGATACATCTAGACGCGCAGACAATACGTAATGGGAGGGCGTGCTATCGGCTCGCTCACCTTACTCACCTCGGGTCGAGGGTGAATCAATGTGTTGCTCACTTACACCCTATGCTCGCCTTCCGATACGCTTTTGTTTTAGTTTACTTTCTTTATTTATTGTTACATTTTGTAAGCTTAACTTTGGTGTAGTTTGAAAGTTGCAGTTTTGTTTGTGTTGGCTTAGCGTTGAATCATTGCGCATTTGTATGAAGTTTTCTCTCTGTCAGATTACCAACTCTGGTCGAAGATCATCATCTGTCACTCAAAAGGTTTTTGGAATTGCATGAAGTCATTAGTCCATAATTTTGCAGTCACGGTAGTGCCAAATGGTTAAGTACTACCATAGTAGTTACAGCTCTATATTAGATCTCATCATCGCACATTTGCTTATTTCCTAAGATAGAAGATGACTCCCGAAGCGCATATTTTTCTTGGGATATCTGAGGGCAATTTTCGTAATTTTAAGAACGTCCACAGTCTGATCTCAGTCTTAGTCTGTCAAAAATACCTCTGAAATCCCTAAAAGTTTTTGACATTGACTGTCAAAAACTCTTACAGATGAGATTGCGACTAGATTTTGAACGTTAAAATTATAGGAATTGACCTTCTGTACATACATACCTATGTAAATTATGTATATTCCGTAACTGATGGTGTCATGACCAACTGGCTGTTACAGGTTATACAGGGGGGGGATAAAACGGCAACGTCCGTGTTTTTTGCCCATCAGTAGGCCAGAATTAAGAACTTGTTATAATAATATTTGAAACTAAGCCAATACCTTATACACAAAGTACCAGATTATCAACTTTACAATACAATAATCATCGATTAAACAAACTCCTATAAATCTGTACCTACAAAATTAAGAGATTTCTCCTCTAGGATCTAATTACAAACATAATAAATGAGAAGGAATCTTTAAAAGCCGAGACCCTTAATCCCTGTCCAAACCAAGTTCACTTAAAAATTTAAAAGAAAAAAGTGCTTGAAAACTTTTTCAGTTAGAGATTTTTTCGTCAGTTTGAAAGGCGTGCAATTAATTTTTAAATTCTCTCAAAGAGTACGATGAAACACGTTTTTACGATTTTAGGGGATATTCAGAACAGGTTGACGAGTTTTATTGACCGTAATGTGCGAAGTGACAGGTGTTTTATGAAGTGAGTTTTATAGCTACGTTTGATGCATTTATAATTCAGAACATCATCATGATGATTTACATTTGCATCAGTTAAGGAGCGAGATTGGTTCAAGTAGCAAGTTATATGTGTCCTAAAGTGACAGTTTTTCATTGTGCAGTGTCACGTATAGACATCAACAGGCGGATTTGTCTCGCTACTTAACTGATACAAATGTAAATTAGCCTCAAACCTAATTACACGTGCAATTTAATTGCCTGTGGCTTATCAGAACTTGAAGTAATAAAAGTTGCACTGCCTAAATAGTGCTTGTAGGTATGCCGCAGCAGGACATTGGCATCGTTTAAAGGCTTTAATGTGTTTATATTTAACAAGAAGCAGATTATTAGTATTGCAGTAAGGTGACATCTACCACTTGGAACCAATTACCAGAAATAAATCAGCCCTCCTCTGCCTACCTCTTTTCAAAACGGAAGCGTGAAGTTAACATCAAGTTCACAGAAAAACCATTACCCTTTTAAACAGCTACATTAAAATAATCGCTCGAACGAATCAGCGCACACTAACGCGCGAATATTTCACGCACAGCCCACCTACTTGTGTCATTACTGTTTGTAATAAGTGCGCCTAAAAATATGCGCGCCTATTACAATGGCAGTTATCGTCGCCCATTGCTCGCGGCGAAACGTGTGTGTGGTGCAGGCGAGCGACTTTTTAAGGCTATGCTGGCCAGTGATTAAGCTTGGTAATGCAATTAAGGCCTGCGCAAAGTTACATCGAGAGATAAACAGCGGATGGATAGCTTGACGTTATGTATGTCACAAAAAACGGAGATGGTTTTCTCCGTTTTTTGGGGTAAAGACATTGGAGTGATTCTATTCTATTTGAAATAGGGTACGAAAAAGGGAGGATTAAAAATAAATTAAAAAAATAACCCACCTTTGCAGTTGGGTAAATAACAGAATATGTTGTTTATTGCAATTTTGTGAATACAAGAAATCTCTTAAAGTGTGTTAATAAGCGCTAAAATAACATTTATGAAAATTCCAGTTGACACAACTTGCGACAAAAAGTCGCAGGTGTGGTCGGGGGGGCGCGCGAGCTCAGATTGTATTATTTATTGTGCAGGTAGTTTGGCCGGCCGCCAGCAGATAGCGCGCGCAAGATTTTTAAACCACCCGCCATGTTGTATTTTAGGACGCTATAATTTTTAAAACATGAATCACAAAAAAGGTGGAAAATTTTCACGAACGTTCCTGCGCTTCCACCGTGAAAGAAATAATGTTTCGCATTTTTGTTGTTATTGCGCAGATAAAATAAAAAGGTATTTTTTGTTGCCAATTTTTATGGAATAATAAATTACGTTGCATTCGGGAAACTTAAACTTACCTAATACAGTTGCATAATACATTATAATATAGAATAGCTACCTGGCCTTTGTTGTGGTAGGTATGTCTAAAACATTGAGTGATATTAAATATACCACTAACATCAACTTGTATACTGTTTTCATTGCAGGTTTATATCCTGACCCTGATCGGCCACGACAACAAACTCGAGATATCGTGAGTGTGGTCCCATTTAAGAAAAAAAAAACCAGCAATCTGTTATTATTTTTAAAACCCAGCATTTGTCAGCTATAACGTAGTATTCAATGTTCTTTAATTGTTTTTTTTTTGGATACTGTGCTAGTACGCTCATTGATAGTGCCGTGCTTTCCTATAATTTAGATACATGCGAGATCTATATTACGACAAAGACTTCGGGTTAATGTTCTGTATACATTTAGTTGGTTAGCCTTTATATAAATAAATAAATTACAAACGTAACATTCACAACAGCAGGAGCTAACCTCGTTTTGCACCTATCATCACTGTACAAAAAGCCAAACAAGTTAGTTGTCCTGAATACCAAAGCATCTTACTCCTAAACACTCCAGAATGTGTTACAACCTACTAACTAGAGCAAACTCTTGTTATCCGTGCACTATGCTAAGTGTACCTGTGAAGTCCTGTTTACGCTGCAAGCACCTGAACGTAAAAGTTAACCGGGCGCCGCGCCATTACCTCCCTCGTTTACCCGACTATTGTTGCGTTAGGACCGCGTTATACAGTGTTGCAATTCAGTTTGTATGAGAACTGCTTGGGTTTTATCGTTGGTTAGTAAATAATGGTTGGTTAAGTGTGCGAGTGGAATGCAATAGAAAAGCTTTCGTTGAATTTTTTTGATTCCTTTTTGTGTATGAATTTAAACATCACATCATAAGGATTGGTTTTTACCAAAGCGTTCATCAATGATAATGACAAAAGTAAAATAAAAGATTGAGTTAATATTAATTCGTTTTTTTATTTTTAATTAATGTTATTTTTTTATTTATACTAAGGTTTATAGACTTGATGCTTTATTTTATTTCATTTCCAGGCAACCACAGGGTAATAAAGACATAAAGTGGTAGGTGCAATTCCTTTGAAAACAGTCATTATTTACACAAAAAACTAATTACAATTACCACCAGGGAAAATAAAAATCTTTTTGTTTTCTTTTTACACTGAGGTATACAGTCATCCACTGTCAGACAAGCCTATGAGGGCCAATAAAGACACGGGAGGGCGCGTTAAGCCAGTCATCTTGTTTTTGTAAACAACCCCGAGCCGCTACGCCGTAGCCGGGGGTGCACTACAATGCTACGGGCTACGCGCTTTGGGCTACGGCGTAGCTATTGACGGCGGAGTTGAAAAGTTTCTAGTGTAATTATAGTGTAGCCTTATTTTGTTATTCGAGATGTGAGGTCGAATGGAAATGTGCGGAGATTAGCTTTGTGTGTATGAGGAAAATGTTATGTGAGTACTATTTAGTTGGGGTTTCACAAGTTTCTGTTTTGGAAGAAAAACTGTTCGTCATGTGAAACTAATAATACTTTTATAGCTGCATACATGGTTATTAACATATTAAATAATCCTACTCCTACTAACATTATAAACGTGAAAGTTTGTACGGATGGATGGATGTTTGTTACTCTTTCACGCAAAAACTACTGAACGGATATGGATGAAATTTGGCATACAGATGGGTTATAATCAGGATTAATATGTAGGATACTTTTTTATTTCGATATTCCCAGAGAATCGAAACTTATACGGGTGAAACTGCGGGGCGCAGCTAGTAATGAATAATGGTACCAGCCTATTATTGTGTCACTGCAGGGAAAAGGAATCTTCTCATACGGAGAAGGCATGAGCGTTGATCACCATGCTTGCTCAAAGAGGATTGGCCATTTCAGTCTTATGTTAATTATAAGTCCAAGATTCCTCACGATAAACGCATTCCATAGTACCACTTAAGTACCTATTTGGTCTTTCATTACTTAGGAGAGAGTTGACCTATTTTGTCAGAAATATCGGTTTATATAGAGTATTCATTAACTAACAAAGTATTCTTTCATTAACTAAAAAGAAAACACCTAACAAAGCACTTATTTTCATTATAACAATGTTCAAGAAAACCTTCCCACGTCCGCACTAACTACGTATAAATAAAAAAACTACCGTCAAATTGTCAACAAAATAAAATTAATAGAAAACTATGTAAAGCTCATCGGAGCATAAGACAATAAAGCCGGTCGTCCAGTGGCTGCGTTATTTTTCCGTCGTTAATTATTACCAGTTAACAAGGTGTTGTCTCTTCGCTTATTTATTGCTTTGTGAGCGGTGAGCGTGGAGTAAAGGGAGGGTACACTACATGATATGAGCGATGCGAAGTGGTGGAAAAAGTATCGTTTAAAAATTAATGTTCTTTATTGGTTTATTATTATTTACAACTAGCGGACCCGGCAGACGTCGTACTGCCCGAAAAAGCAGCGCTATCTACAATTGTGTAAACAAACCTTGTCCTGACAATAACAAACACTAAAAAAAAAGAATTATTCAATTTGGTGCAGTCGATCGGAAGTTATGCGCGTACATACATTTCGGTGATTCATTTTTATTTATATATACATAGATTAAGAGGTTGCTGAATACACTTAGAATAATGTTGGTGTATTTTGACACAGAAATATGTAATACAATTTAAAGCCTGTATTTCTTGAAGGGGTAAGCAGAGAATTAGATGTTTATAGTATACATACAATTTGCTATTTTTAAGTTTTGATGCTAATTATTTTGTAATTTGTTTTTTACAGTTTGATATAACTTCTGACTGATCTCTGGCACAAGTCTAAAGCTGTTTTTAAGCCATGCATGCAACAACACTAAACCAATGGCAGATTATGAGGAAACTTCATGTTATAGCGCAGCCTCGGTTGCTTCACAAGCCTTAAGCAATGTTTCAGCCAGGCTCGTTAGTCAGCCACCTCGCGAAGAATTAACTGCTGTATTTTGACACTTATTACTAACACTACACACGGCTCTTTTTATTTTGTTTCTTTCTAGATTTATGCTAAGTGCTCCGGTGGCTGACTTCTTGGCTAGTTTAGATTAATGTTTATTTTGGTTACAGTTTGTGTGTACGCAATTTCTTTGTGAACGAGGTAAGTAGTATGCTAAGTTATAGTAAGTAAGCTAACTACCTACATTTACTTTGTGCCGTGCGAAGTAGCAAAAGTTCTGATTCTGAGGAAACAGTCGTTTTTTTATGAATTTACTTACAATAAGTACTAAGGTCCTGCAGGGTAATTGCGTAACAAACACACTAACAGTAGCAAAGGCTTTCATTTAGACAGTTCAACGACATTCATTGCGTTATTTACGTTGTTCAGCAGACACATTTTTCGAACATATGAAGCAATGGATTAGCAATATCCTTCGAAATTATTCAGATTGAGATTAAAAGTGTGTAACACAATTAGGCTGCTGTTTCAGTCTCAAGGACATAGATACTATAATTATAAAAGATTTATTAAATTTACCTCGACTTCCTCGTTGGTGTAGCGGTCGCAAGTGCTACTGCTGAGCATGAGGTCCTGGGTTCGATTCCCGGTTCAGGCAAAGTGCTATTCGGTTTTTCCATTTGAAATTTTGCGGTAGCAGCCCGGAGTGTTTGCGCCCAGTCGAAGGCAATATGCTCGCCCCTTATTGCATGGAACTTAAACATAACTGGTGAAATGTGGGTGTACGATAGGTTACACTTCTGCCTAAACCTTTCGTATACAGGGGCCATGTTATGTTATTTATTCAAAATCAAAAAATCAAAATCGAAAGTCATTTATTCAAATTAGGGTGAGAATCAGCACTTTTCGAACGTCAAAATAACAAAAGACAGTCCCCCAAAACGCCCGCCCTTCACCACTTCCTGAAGAAGAAGAAGTGGCGCAACAAACTCCACTAGTATAATTTGTTTGAAATTATCTATTAGGGGTAGAGTCGGATATCTATGGGGTAGACGATAGTAACAACCGGCCATAAATTCTCAATTTAGAACAGTTGTTTGTTTTACAAATTCTCTAAGTACGTAAAACTTAAAGAGAGGTAGTAAAGAAAGTTATTAGTTTGGTCGTATAAACTAATAATTTCCTCCACTACAGTTGACCAATAACGTTATTTATCAAAAACTATGCTTCACCCATCAGCAGCACACAATAGGAGGCGATGGTGTTTTTTTCCCATAAATTCATAAGTTTTATAGCCGCGGCCTGACCCTCCATCATTTGTGACTTGGGGCTGTTATGGTGTGTTTATGGGTTAGAGGATAGGCAGGGGGACAGGTGGGTGGTGGATAGTTATTTGAGTTTTTTTTAAGATAAACTTTTTTGATGGCTGTAAGTATGGGACAGTTGATAGTGTTTGTCACAGGTGTTTATTAATTTATTTATACTTTATTGTACACCAGAAAATACATAGCAAAACATACATATAACACTACAAAACATACAATAGGCGGCCTTATCGCTTTCGCTTTTTGGTGTTTTGTGTTAAATGTTTTGCAAGATTTTCACTGGGTTAAACATTGTGTGATGCGTGGATTTTCATGAACGGTTATCATAGCCGCTTTTAGTATCAAACATCGACTTTCATCTCAAATAGGGTGATGCAAAAACTTAATTATCTCGTATAAACCTGTGGTCATCCATCCATCTTTTGTTTGGGAAAGCAGTAGTTCGGATACTTATTCAATATATTGATGACGCACGACGACATAACGGCACGGTTGGCGCAGTGGTTAGGCGGTTGGCTGCTGCGCTGCGTGTCGCGGGTTCGATTCCCGCACGGAACAAATATTTGTATGGCCTACAAGCAGTTGTTCCGGGTCTGGCTGTTTGTGTATGTGAGTTTAAATGTTTGTAAACGCACCCACGATACAGGAGAAATTCCTAGTGTGGGGCAATGTTTAAAAAAAAATATTGGTATACAGTCAGGGAAATTAATTATTGAAATTGACAACCTAGGTCAATTACCATGTTAGAGCCATTTCTGACGGAAAATTACAGTTGAGATTTGCATAAAGGTAAGAGATATACGGATAATTTAAATTAGTAGTCAATTTGCTTAACAATTATTTTCTTTCGTGCATAACAAGGGGTTAGTAGTGAGCAGGAAACCAACAACAACACGGAAGTTATAAAGGTACACACACACCGTAATTGTTAACAATATAACAACCCCTTAACATGTGCACATAATCCAGTCTAGCCGTCCGCGCCACTTTTTCCCACACATGCAAAGTTGCGAATCTAATAACACTCCACGTGCTTCCACAAAAACTGTCGGACACCACCGACACTCCCGACACCCGACACCAAACACCCGACACTCGGGTATCGGTGAAACTTTCCACCTATGAGCAGAAAGTTGGGGCGAACTAGGTAACAGTGTAAAAACTGTTCGGAGGGGAATATGGGTAGCGATATTGTGATTTTGTGTAGCGCTTTATCCTTTGGCTATATGATATTTTGTGAGCGTTGAAATATTCTCAAGCTTATTATTATCGTTCTTATGGATTTGTGCCCGGTTGATGGCAATAAGCTTGCCCCTATTTAAATAGGACTTTAACATAACTGGCAAAATGTAGGTGCACCTGTACCTAACCTGTGTCTAAAAAAAGGGCTTTATCAGTTTAATCGATAACTATGTATTATTGAAATAGTGACTGGCTCGTTGGGGTTATCCATTGGGAATTTCTTAGCAACAGTCCAGGGTTTGGAAGTTGGCGGTTTAATACCCCCGCGCCTCGGAAAGCAAGTAAAGCTGTTGGTCCTGCGCCTGATCTCTCCCCGGTCGTGTCGGATCGCCGTCCCATCGGACTATGAGTGTAAAGGAACAGAGAGTGCGCCTGTGTCGGTCGGGAGGTTATTATTGAAATAGTATATTGGAGAAAGATGTTTCTCAAATAGAATATAATCTCAGAGACTATTTAAAAAGAATAATCAATCAACTCCGCGCGCACTCGCACTGACAAATAGTCTTTACTAATTTTATAAAGAGGTGTAGTTTGTAAGTTTGGATGTAGCAGGTAGTCTCTAGAAGTACATACTGCATAGCTATTCACAAACATCCGACAGGCTATCGTATCGAAAATGACACATTTCATAACCTGATTTGTCTTGCCCAAGACAGCAATCAGCTGTTGGAAGAATAGCGGTCATCTACTAAAATTTTCGGGACTTTTGAACGTTTGACGCGTTTTGAGGAATCCTACGATACATTGATGAATGTTCAATACGGTACGGAAGCGTATCGAGTGGTTGTGAATAGCTATGCTGATCCGAAAATTCCGATTTGATGCCGAGTTCAATAGGGTATGTTTTATAGTATAGTTGATAAAAACGCGGGCGCAGTCGGAGACAAAAGCTAGTTATCAATAAAATGTCATTACTAAAAACTTAAAATGCACTTCTCATGACACTTGACCCACATTAGCACATCACATTACATTACATTACAACGTTCAACTAGCTAATACATTACAATAACGATTGTAAAATAATACGAAATGTATGTATCTAGGTGATTACAATTTAATTCGCAGTTATTATTTATGAATATTTACGATAATTACCATCACGCAACGAGAGGGACCGTGAACTAGTGACCTCAAGGTGATTTGTATTGTTTAAGGTCGCATTGTTTCAAAGGTCACTAAAGGATAATGTCAAGAGTACCGGCAGTGTTCCTCCTCCATGATGATGCCTAATTTGGTGAACTTAGTTTATCATCGGTCAGTACCCTCTCATTAATTCTTCTAATGAGCGGCTTAGTTGCAAGCAGCTTGGATTCGAAACATTACATGTGACTCACGTACTTACTGATAGATGTTTTACGTGAAAAATATTATTCATGTACCTAAATTATTTGCTTAGTAGTGATTAGGCAGTGTTGTCGTAGCGAATGTGAGTACCAATACAGACCATTTCTGGTTTAATGGTACAAAACAAACATGAACCTGTTTAATGATTGTATGTATAAATAATAATTTAAAAAAGTTCCAGTAAATAACAACGGCTTTAAAGCCTTTCAATCAGTTTAGGGGTAGAGTTCCGTAGCCAATTGGCAAAAACGGAAGTCTTATAATTTCGTCATGTCCATCTTTCCGGATGTGACACACTAATTTTGGTGCGATACTATTTTCACTAAGTATGTATATCGATAAAAAATGCAAAGGTGTGCACTACGTCTGCTTACCCCTTAAGGTACACAGAACTTCCTCTCACACAATTACACGTATTAGCTTCGTTAGGTGTAACGGTGACAATCAGCGGCTGCTCTTTGATCTCCTGACGCGTGCCGCGCACAAAGTGTGCCGCATCCCTTTGTAGTTGATGTCTTAAGGGTACAGGGTGCCAGTTACTGTGATTGTCTTTTAATCTTTTTGTAGGATAATGATATGGAAGTGTTTGATCCTTGGGCAGATGATGTATGCTATCATGACTTTAACTAATTACTTCCTATTAATACTACTTTTCTTTTAGGATTTCAGAATGCGTAGTAAAATGAATGCTGATGTGTGTTTACTAACAAACTTCGGGAAACAACTTTGGTGTTTTGCATTTGTGTTTTCTTTCTTTCTTTTATGTAAGTAATAATAATAATATGTTTATTCATAAAAAATTACAGATAGTTACAGCAACAATCAGTGGGTAGAGAGTTATACATTTAATTAAGTTGTTGTAAATTCTGTACTGAAATGTTTTAAAACCCTGCCTCTCAAACTAGGTTATGACCTGTATTTTGAGAAACAGTGAACGGCCCCAAAAATCTTATTATACACTGTTACTGTTACAACAATTTATGAACAGTGTCGTTCTACCGCTGCAATAATTTATGTAATTCTCTTTTGGTTGTGACATAAGTGTATGTGTGTGAGGTGTGTGCACGTAGTGGGAGGTGAGTATTGTGTGGAAGTGTGTGCATGTGTGATAAGGTGGGGTGGGCGGGGGTGTGTGCGCGCATTTTAAAATGTGTGTATGTTATCGAAAACGGGATGCGTGAGAGATTTAAGTAAAGTAAGTAAATAAAGTTTTACTAAAGAAGTGACGTGTAAAATACTGAACAGAAAACCAATTCCTGTAATTAAAAACTTTCAAAATCTAGTCGCAATCTCATCCCAGTGACAATCAATATCAAAAAATTAAATTGAAAATTTAAAAAACCCCCGACATAAAATGATAGTAAAATAGTATGAATGTAAAAAAGCCTAAAACAATAAAAAAAAAACTATTGAAAAAATAGCCACAAATAGAACAAAAAAGGTATAAACGTGAAGACCTATAAAAAGAAAAAAAGGACGGTTTTTATATTTTTAATTTAATTTTTTTTTCATGCTTTTTGTAGGGACTCCTTATTATTTCATTTCTTTTATTTTCTTGTGTTTTAAGATTCAGGTAATTTGGTGTTTAATAAGGTTTTTTGTAATTCGCCATTTTGTGGTGGCGGCTATCTTGGATTTGAAATGTATCATAGTGTATAGTATTCTACTAGTCAAGCCCTTTCATTTAATACCCATATTGAGGGAGTTGTGAAAAAATATGTAATCCGCCATTTTGTGGCGGCGGCCATCTTGGACCGATTTTCATCAAACATAGCTAAGAACACTCCCGACAAAGTCACCTTTCAAACAAAAAAACAAAATCAAAATCGGTCCATCCGTTCGGGAGCTACGATGCCACAGACAGACATACACACACACACAGACACGTCAAACTTATAACACCCCGTCGTTTTTGCGTCGGGGATTAAAAGCTGGTGAAAAATGTAGGGTAGGCTTAATTCGATGTATTTTTGACAGATTGAGATTTAGATCTGACTATGAACGTTCTTAAAATTACGAAAATTGCCCCCTGATATCGGGACTGTCTAGTAAATGAGTACACGCAAGGTTTGAAGAAGGTACACTTCCTCATTTCTCGTATTATAAGCCAAAGTAACATTCATTGACATACAGCTACAACTTCATCTGATCTGATTGGAATGTCGACTCATCACTAAACAATAATCAATAAGCAATAACAAATCATAAAAATAATTCCCACTCTATAGTCTATATGTCAAGTCCAATAGGTCACACACTTGATGACATCAGACGAAGGCATTCTGTACATCTGGCATAGTCAGGTCATTCCTTTCGAACAAAGGATGGAACGTAAGCATTGTTTGTGTGTGAAGGTCAGGGTTAGACTATCTGCTGACAGGTACACACGTATGTCCTGAGATGATAGAGATAACAGGACTATGTGTTGGGATAATCGTGATGGTATCAGGATGTTTTGAAGCTCGGCTAAGCGTTTAGCGTTATATTTTTGGTTGGGTTTAGCCTTCCTGTCTAGCATGACGTGAACCGATACCGCATCGACGTTGTTTATAACTGAGTTAAATGTAAGTTTTTTTTTTATTCGCCTGCGCCGTCCCTCTCCTGGGCAAGGCCTCTCTCCACTCCTACCAAATTTCGCGAGCCCGCGCGTCCTCCTAAACATGTACAAATGTACGTACCAATAAAATAATTTCCTGGTTTCGGTTATCCAGGCACACAACCGTCACTCACCCAAATAGGTGTTAGGGTGCTCTAAAATAATATTTGATATCTTATTTGTCGTCACACGCAAGCCTAGAAAGATGGAAATGGACCTGTTAAATCTTTACTTAAAACGTTTATGAAACTTCATTCTAAATGTCATCACATCAGAACGTCTCACAGAAGGATCATCGTCTCCTCTCGGGCCTTTACACTAGACCGATGGCATAATCCGTAACCTTTCCTGTAGCCATAATAATGAACTTATGATAGGTCACACACGAGCCCAGAGCCCTAGACAAATGGATGGGCGTGCAGTAATCACCGTGGTATTCAGAGTCCTCGTCAAATAAAATAATGGCGTCGTGAGTGTCAGCGGGTCGTGGGATGTAACCCGTACCGGACTGCTAGCAGTGCAGGACTGAAAGAACTTGAAAAAAAAGAATACTAGCCTTTGAAAACATACATACAAGTTTTTTTCCTAATAGGGGTAGGCAGAAACTACAGAACGCCATCGAGTTACGATCGTGAGAAAACACTGGACTTATTTGGATTATTATATATTATAGTTTGTATAGAAAAAATGAGGCATGTTAATAACGAGGGTTGCAGAGGGAGGAATTTCTCCTCAATCATAATATTGAGGAATAAACTGCTCAATGAGAGCCTCCTAAGGTGCTGGTCCATGCAGTCACGATAACTAATGAGGAAAAAGTAACCAAATATTTATTTAATTCTGCGATATCGTCGCCCTGTAACATCAGCACAATCAATTAACCTAAAAACACATAACACTTATTTTAAAACAAAGAAAGCCAGTTTGTACAGTATCCTAGCTTGTTCCGATAAAGGACATGCCAGGATAGCATTACACTCTCCAATATCATACTTAAAAAAAATATAATAGTAACAGTCTTAAAATAATACTATTATGTACATACAAGTACATAAATAAAAATAATTAAATAAATAAAATTTTTATTCAAGTATAAAGTAAAGTAAAAATATGATTTACGTTAATTACAATCGAGGAAAGTAAAATTCTAACTGTAATGTAGACCTGCCTGCTCTAGGTTTATGAAAAACCTGTGTTTCAGGCCATCAATTTACATGAAATATTTAAAAAGAAGACAACAATGATTGTATTAGAAGCTAAATTAAAAAGAAGGTACACTGGATATATTATTTTAAAACTAATAACTAATAAACATGATATATATAAAATTGTTTTATTTTTTTGTTAAGTACCTGATACTTCTTGACAGGCCTCCGCTGTCCTCCCATACCTACTGTGATTTGAAAACATTATAAAAGCCAATTATTTTTAAAAGAGTAACCGTAAAACAAGAAAAGTACCCAAAAGCCTGGCAGCCTGCCAGCTTGTAAGGCAATGATTATTCTTTGGCCAGAAAATAGGCCAGCCCGAAGAATACGGCAATGAAAGAGTGCATTCCAGCAATTTGCTAGGAATGCCAACCCTACCGAGACAAACTCATCTTCGTTCAAAGGGCAAACGTTAGCTAAATTACGGAATTTAATTCTAATACTTCCGAAGATCGCTCCGTTCACGGAATAATAAGAACATTAAACTATTTACATTGACATCATTTTGTTTTGTATGTTTCATTAGAATTATTTCGTACTTGAATATTATGTCATTACAGGTTTTGTCGTGTATTGGTTGTTAGTATTGAAGCTATTTCGTTAAGCCGACGATATCGTTGCCTGAAACTTTATGAGTTTGGATTCCTTACACGGCTATACAGGGTGGATTTTGAGACTGTTTTTAAGTTATTGATCATATATGGAATTTTTTTTTTGCGATTTCGGACTTTTCTATTACGCAAACCCCAGTTGGTTTGATAGACTTTTTTGTACGCAAAATACGCGCATTGATGTGGAGTAGCGGACACCAGCCCGTATTATCTATTACAGACTTTTTTGATCCTTATAAGAAACAGGATAGATTGGTATCACATAAAGTTTTTCGTGAAAACTGCCCATTTTTTTTCAAAATCTGTGAAAGCAGATCAAAATGTCTCAAAAAGTTAAGGACAGTCTTCTAAGACCGTTTTCCTGTAGCTACACCGGTTATGTTTTACCTTACTGTCCCGTCTCGAAAATACAGCCTGTGTAGTTTTTAATAGAGAGAAAGTAGACAAAGTACTACCCAGATCTAGTGATCGAAAGAACTAGAACTCATGGGGGAGGGCTTTGCTCAGCAGTGGGATGATGCAGGCCAACAGTAACAGTAATTATCTATATCTATACTTATAATAAATCTGTAGAAATGAAATTTCTGTACATTGAAAATATCAAAAAAATAAATGGCACTGTTACTAGACCGACACCGAACCCAAAAATGTGATTAAAAAAATTTTTGTCTGTCTGTCTGTCTGTCTGTTTGTTCAGGCATCACGCAAAAACTACCGGTTCGATTACGTTGAAACTTGGTATAATTATTCTTTAATATCCTGGGCACCACACTGGGTACTTTTTATCCCGGAAAAGTATATACAATAAAAAACAAACTTAATTTTGCGGTTCGATCCCTAGACCCGATTACTGCACCAACCGCAAATAATAAGTTTGTCATAGGTTAAGTCACCCGCAATGGAGTTAATTTTTATTCCTTTTAGTTTTTAGAGTTATTTAGGTTTATTTTTATATAAGTCGTAGGTATAGATTTTAATTTTAAAGTATAGGTAGTATATTTGATAGTGTACGTAGTGACCGTAGGTTATTTTATAATACTGTTAGGTAGGATTAGTCATTCGTATAGATATTAGTTTTTAGGGATTTTGCTTATTTATTGAGTTTAGATTAGTTATCATCAGAAATAGGTTTATTTAGGTAGGTAGGTATTTAATTTTCTGTTATTGAGTTTTTTTTTTAATTAGATAGGTACTTAGGTAAAGATATCGTATAGGTACCCTCTTAATCACCACTAATGAGACACAATTGGTTTTCTATTGTAATGAGCCACAAAGGGCCCGCGAGATAGATGGCATCCTGGGGAAGCACATACATTTTATCCTGTTAGCACGTTCCCGTGGGATAATTTCCGACATCCACGCGGGCGAAGCCGCGGACAGAAGCTAGTTTCATAATAATATCGGTCTATGGCCTACGATAGTGAGCAAGGGCCTCCCCATGACTCCATCGACCACGTTTCCATTTGTTTCAATTAATTACGTATCGGTAAAATAATAGTGTTCAGATAGTTAATTATGTGTCATCTACAAATCAAAAATTAAAATCACACGTCACTCACAGATGACACGTATTATTTGTATTATTTCAACAATTTCGCTCGCGGCGGTACCTTTCAACTTGTCAAAAGTAATGGCGAAAGATTGCTTTTAAAACATGTAAGCAATAAACCCGGTGACATAAGCTAAGCTGTCCATTGTTTGTCCATTTCTCAATAAAAGAGATCGGGCTATATAAATATCGGCCCACACTTAACGTAAATATATGCATTTCATAATAAATGAAGAATGCGTGTGCGCTGTTGAGGAATTAGTGATTTAATATAGGTGCATCGGTTTTGGCTCTCTCGACTTTAGCTGTCAACCGACTAAATATATTCCGCTCATAATCATGATATTTTGTTACTTTTGTGTTAGTAAAGTCATTGAAAATGTCAAGTTATAAATAGTATCATAATTTACGTAAAGCTTCAACACACAATGCATTATTTAGTCTGATGCATCGTTAATAATGCGAAAATCGGTTCCAAAAATATAGGAAAAATGACCATTTATAGTATACCAACTATTTTAAATGTTTGTTGAAAATCTAATTAGAATAATTATGTTAATTTAGAGAAACACAAACAGATTTATGTATCAGGAAATCATTTCAAGTATTCATATCTTTATTTGCATTTCATAATGTAATGTCTACGGGTGTTATTATTATAAGCCTGTGACATCATTTTGGATTTGTTTTCATTTCTGTCCCACTGCTGGGCAAACCCCGACTCTCTTTCCACTTTTCTCTGTTTAAAGCTGCTGAGGACCAGTTGGGGTGTTGCAATGGCTTAAAGCTAAGGTGTAGGGCACAGCAAAAATTATAAAAGTAATTAATTCTTTAAAAAAAAAAAAAAACTAGGAAAACAAGTTAACAATGCACAATTTAAGAAGAAAGTAAATAATGAAGAGTACATTCATGCTAATACAAAGGATAATGTTACTTAAATTCAGACTCACGTCTCTACAAGAAATAATAATGGCAACATACTATTATCTTGTTCATTACATCGCCACATTATTCGCAGTCAACATAAAGCAGCGCCTAAATCACCGACAAAGCATATAATTAGATGTGTAACCCATAGTTAAGAGCCACGTGGGACCACGGTGTGGTAACGATGACCATAAGCCACGGGTGGGCGTCTACACGCTGGTCACATCTCGGACGACGTCCCCTGGTGATCTATGGTGAGTGCGCGGGTACATTGTCGTACGTTATTTGATCAGGAAGAACAAAATATTAAAATTAACAAAGTAGGATAATATTATAAGTTAAAAAAATATAGAAGTCGACGTGAGACCATTTTTTGGTCGGTTAAGAAAGTTTGGATTGTTTTTAAAGTGCTTCTTTTCAAGTGCCATTCCCCGCGCCCCTGTGTCAGCCTCATCCAGGTTCTACCCGCGATGGCAACACTATCGACCGCCCATCTCCCACAGCGCAGCAGAGTAAGACACACTTAGGTCAATTACATGTGAGCTTAAAATTGTCATTCAAATCTGGAAACACAAACTTTTTCCTTTGTGAGCCAGAAAAATCACACTTCCAGAGCTTGTTAAAAGGTTTTGAACATTTACCGAGTTAATTAAACAGAATAACTGATAAACAATATCGTGCTGCATCGGACAACGCACACACCACACGATATCACGCGTCCAGCGAATGCATGTGTTAACAAAACGCGCGATCTAAGCGAGTTATACTTTTATTTTTATCTAATTATGCGAAGATGCGCGACATTAGGTCCATGTCAAGGTAAACGCGTCGGATGCCGCGACGCGCCGTGAAATCGCGGCATTCCTACGTGATTTAGCCTTTATATCGTGTTGTAAGAAATTTTTGATGGTATTCCTATATGCTAGAAAGCTTGCAAGGTTGTATACTGTATGCACTAGGCTTTTTTGTAAGCGTCAGACAATCAAGAATCTAAATTATGTTTTACGATGTGCGCGAAGAATTTTTGATTGGATTTTTTTTAGTTTGCGGTTTTAAGTGTGAACAAGTTAGTTTGTAGTATTTTAGTGGAGTGGCATAGATTTATACATGTTGCTCAATAATGTGGGCGTTTAGTGATGGGCTGTCAAAGTGACTGTCTGTCATTGTCTCTGTGAATTTTATAATTGTATGTTATTACTTTTGATAAACCGGTAATGGTGTGGAGTTTAGCGGTGTTGACACTGGCATAGCCTTCAAATGCTGTGTTTAGTCTTCGCATTTGTATTGTATATTCTGCGATGATTTTACCAATCTATCAAATGTTAATTGGGTTGATTTTAATTAGCACGTATCAGGCGCATGAAATCTTTTCTTATTATGTGTTGCGTTGTGTTCAGCGGTTGCTTCATCGTATAGAATCAATTTCTTAGAATTGAATAAACTGGCTTAACAGATTAAGCCAGTGTATTCGATGTTTTCATCTCAGGTGCTTAATAAATCTTACTCTTGTAACATCTTCACTCTTTTGTGTTCTTAAGTTTGAGTCACTTTAAACCCGTAACTATTATGGTCCCTTCTGTATTTTTAGGCCAGTTATATTTTTAACTAGCTTGTGCCCGCGGCTTCGCCCGCGTAGATGTCGGAAATTATCCCACGGGAACGTGCTAACAGGATAAAATATACCTATGTGCTTCCCCAGAATGCCATCTATCTCGCGGGCCCTTTGTGGCTAATTACAATAGAAAACCAATTGTGTCTCATTAGTGGCGATTAAGAGGGTACCTATATGATATCTTTACCTAAGTACCTACCTAATTAAAAAAAAAAAACTCAATAACAGAAAATTAAATACCTACCTACCTAAATAAACCTATTTCTGATGATAACTAATCTAAACTCAATAAATAAGCAAAATCCCTAAAAACTAATATCTATACGAATGACTAATCCTACCTAACAGTATTATTAAATAACCTACGGTCACTACGTACACTATCAAATATACTACCTATACTTTAAAATTAAAATCTATACCTACGACTTATATAAAAATAAACCTAAATAACTCAAAAAAAAAAACTTTTTTGCAAAAAAATACAACCGACTTCCAAAAACGACACTACAAAGTAAAAAATAACTTTAATTTCGGAACTCGGTGTTGTTGGGTTCGCATTTTCGTTGTTTGCCACCAAACTACTGAACCGTTTTTGATGAAATTTCTATGGAACCATTTGGGATGTATGCCCTTTCCAACAAAAAAAGAATTTTTCAAATCGGTTGGCAAGCGACGAAGTTATGCGCGAACAAACATAAAAAAAAAAATACAAACATCCGTATTGAGAACCTCCTACTTTTTTAGAAGTCGGTTAAAAATTAAAAGGAATAAAAATGAACTCCATTGCGGGTGACTTAACCTACGACAAACTTATTATTTGCGGTTGGTGTAGTAATCGGGTCTAGGGATCGAACCGCAAAATTAAGTTTGCTTTTTATTGTATATACTTTTCCGGGATAAAAAGTACCCAATGTGGTGCCCAGGATATTAAAGAATAATTATACCAAGTTTCAACGTAATCGAACCAGCAGTTTTTGCGTGATGCCTGAACAAACAGACAGACAGACAGACAGACAGACAGACAGACCGACAGACAGACAGACAAAAATTTTTTTAATCACATTTTTGGGTTCGGTGTCGGTCTAGTAACACCCCCTGCCATTTATTTTTTTGATATTTTCAATGTACAGAATTTTCACTTCTACAGATTTATTATAAGTATAGATATAGATTTCACATTATTATTCAGTATAATATTTATACGTAATCCAACAAAAAATGTTAACTTAAAAATATCAAGTTTCTTTTGTTGTGTTAATTGTAACCGATTTAAATAGTCAAATATTTTACGGATTAGCAAAAAAAATCAAGCAGGATGTATTTTGCACAGACGTGTTCTAAGTATAATAAACTAGTTTGCTGAACCAATAAATATGATTCCAACATAAACTATGCAGAAAGGAGATCATTCGATTGTACCTAATCGATTTGTTAACAGTTATCTAAGTTTTATATACATAACTAAGTGCGAATTTTCACAATTCTTTTAATGTGCGAGAAATACAATCAACTATATTTGCATACAGAAATGACATCAATGCTACAAGGGGCAGGTTTTAGCACCGTGGTGCTAATCATTTATTTGATTAAACTCATTAATCTTTACGACCCAGAGGAGAAGGTATCTAAAGAGATATTTAGTACCTGCATGATAGTTTTCATTTCATGACTCAACGATAAGTTCATCTTTCTTTGCCTGTAAATGCTTAAAGCATTTCTATGACAAGTACCTACTTAACTTGTTAGATTATGTCAGCACTGGTTTCTATGAAGTAGATTCATAAACACAATAATCCTGAGGAAACTCAGACTTTAGTCATGATTTGTGTCAAATATTTTTTTAAGTTCTTTGTTCTATGGAGCACCATCAGCCTATAGTGATCCCACTGCTGGGACACAGGCCTCCTCTCTGCGACAGCGAGTGGGCCGTAATCCACCATAAGGGCCAGTGCGAGTTGGTAGATGTCACATGTCTTCGAATTTTTGGTTCTAGGACATGCCGGTTTCCTCACGATGTTTTCCTTTACCGTTTTGAGAGCAGTGGTGATGAACTAATTTAGACATAGTAAAACGCCTGTCTGGATTCGAATTTCTATGTTTCGAACCTAAGACCTACAACTCGTAAGTCTCGGCCGTTACCACTGGGCTACCACTGCTGGTGAGCTTTATGGAGAAGATAGATAAAAGATAGAATAGGTACTCTTTATTAAACACGATAACAGAAGCAGACTCATCAGAACTATGGACATATCCATAAAACGGACGAAGATACGCATCAAACCGAGGACCTTGCGGCAACCAGGTCACCAGACCCACTACACCAATAACGCTAAGTATATATGGAAATGTAAATAATGTTCAGATTAACCTTTTAGCGATAGCTTTTAGATTATTTATATTGAAATGATGTCCTTTGTGAGTGATTTTGAGTCTAATATTGTGTGGGTGCAGATTGAGGAACGAAATGACACCTAATTTACATCTTTTGGGCTATATAATAAAAAAATTACATTTATGGGGCAAACACGTGGGTTAGAGCTCGTTAAAATAGTCGGTTTTTTAGTTATCTAGGTTTCTAGTTTTATAGGCCAAGGCTAAAACAGGAGTTCTGGTTTTATTTCCATTTTACTTTTGTTTTATTTTATGTTTCTATGAGTGTGTTTAGCACATCGATAATGAGGCGCTGACATATCGACACGCACGTGATCTGTGATCTAAGACTGGTCTGCATCTTAATGCATACACATACGTCGCGGGACACGACCGACTGGCACGTGAGATAATAGTAAGGTGAGAGGAAGTGCGTGATTCAGATTAATGTCATCGTGTTACGTTTATGGTAGGAAGACCATATTAAAATTACGAAAATAAATAAGAATTAGTTTATGCTTTCAATAGCAATTATGATAGAAATTCGGTTTCTGCACATAATATGCACACTTTCAATATTTCAATATTACCTTACCTAAACTCTACGTCGAATAGTTTATTTTACTAACATAATGATTAACAATGTTGTAGGTACCTATTTTTTTAACTTCAAATTTGTCTTTCCTTAAAATCCTTATACGATCTATTACGCACATTGTAAATCAATTCAGTCGTTCTCAAGTGATGCGGTTACTATCGAACAGCATTGCATTTTTATATTCATAGTTAGATTTTTTTTCTGACAGCAATAATGTAATCTAGAATTGCAAACCCTGCCATTCGAAATATCAGTCAACATTTTATACAATAACTCTCCTACACAATTACGTATAATAATCGTGATGTGATCTATCACCGCGAACTATCAACCATGTAGAACGCGTGTCATTACTGGTTAGTGTTTGCGACACCTGACTGTCGAAACGGCTGTGGCATTTGGGATGAGTCAAGTGCAAATGTCAAGCTTTCACGATACAGCGCGCAAGCGCAACTCTATTTTATTTGTTATAGATCTTATAGTTAAATAGAAGTGGATGAGTGGGAGATTTGGTTTTTATTGGTAATTGAGATTCTTGTCTCAGTTGTTAGTAGGTACATACTATAGTGTACATAATATATTGCTTGTCGATAATGGCTGTACTCACGCGTTTGTTTTTTCACGGAATTGCTCAAGTCTAACAATGTTTCTGATTTTGTCCTACTAATATTATAAACGTGAAAGTTTGTATGGATGGATGGATGTTTGTTACTCTTTCACGTAAAAACACCCGAACGGATTTGGATGGAATTTGGCGCACCGATGGTTTATAACCAGGATTAATATATAAGATACTTTTTATTGAAAACTTTATCTTTTATAATAAAAATTAACTTGAACGTTTATGACAAATAATACTATTGTATACCTTCTCGTACTCTCGTACAGGTGGTATTATGATGTAAGTCACTGTAGACTGGTTAGTAGACAACCTGTAATGCCTACTTGCGCACTGTTACATAAGACAACATCATTCGTGAAACCAGTTAGCCTGAACCAGACATAGGTACAATGGATGCGTAGTAGGTTTTTAAAGTGCTTATTAAAATTGGTGTTTTTTTAGTTTCTGGTGTGTTTTCGTCGGAAGAATTCACGAGGAGACTAAAACATGAGGTACCTACATAGATATTAAGGTAGTCCATTTTTAGTTTGATCAAGGTTCTTGTAAATGGCAACTGTAAGCGCCAATTGTACATTATTTACCAAGATATTAGACTGTAAGCTTTCTGAAGAATAAATAAATAAAATGTGTTGACTGGCTCTATGTTACTGAAGCCATCGATGTGCGATGGTCTCTCACAATACCTTTGTAGACCAAAATCCTTCCTCTATGTGTGATATCGGGTGGAAGGCTTTCGAATCCTTTGCATAAAAGGCTTAGGGTTTGTAGGTATTACTACCATCATTTCCACAGAATCACATAAAAGAAGAAAATACGTTAATTGTGTCACATAAAAATGTACCTTTAAAAAAATAGACAAGTTCTGCTCAACTACCTACATACTACTTAGAACAAAACAAATATATAATTAAACCAGTAGCCGGCTGCTGCACGTCGTAACTGTGGCAAGAAGGCTTCCACTCAGCATGATGCTGTGCGGTCCCCCATCAGCACGGCGCCGATTTTCATTGGTCATCCTAAAATTGATGTACGGAAACCAAGTCAGGTATTTACAATTAAACAGATTATACAAAAAATAAAGTCAAAACAAATTATTGTTCCTTAAAATTATTACAAGCTTTTGATGATTAGGTAAGTCCCCACCAATAATGGCCATTGATTGCTATTCGCTGATTATGTATGTTACAACTTGGTAATCGCAACAGCGTTACGGCTGGTAGGTATCTTACAGCCAAATACATAAACGCACCCTTATTTAAGTTAGTCGTTAAGTTTCATACCATCTCTGTCACCTTACAGTATAATGTAGCGACGAGCGAAACGTGAAAGAAAGAAAATGAAAGAAAGTATCTAAAATTTAAGACGATTTAAAAAGTATTTATTTTTAAATCGTTTTAAATTTTAGATACTTTGAAGTGTACAGTCGCTTGGGTCCAAGGTTAAGCAATGTTAGCTGAGGTCGGTCCATGGATGGGTGGCCATCCATTATATACAAAGACCCTCCGAGCCTCGGAAAGCACGTTAGGCCGTTGGTCCTAGCTGTAATTTGTACATATTTGACAGATGTTACGGGTAGTCAGAAGCCCGAAGTCTGGCAACAACTCTTACTAAGGGGTATCGTGTTAGCGTGTTACTTAGTGACTGGGTTGTGGAGGTCAGATAGGCAGTCGCTGGTCACTGGTATTCAGCTGCATAGTTAGGAAAGGCCACGCAGATGATGATAAAGTATAGTATACGTAGGTTAATTTGTTATACGTCAGTCCGATGACTTTGCCAGTATCAATATTACAAAATATTTGCACACAAAGCCGTGAGTTCGACCTTGTTTACAATAAAAGTTAACATTAGCTACACTAATCCTCGCTACTTAAATATTTGACACGCGTTCAAAGGAATCGTCTAACCTTTCGATAGCGTCTGCGTATGAGTTAACAGTAGGTTGTTACCTAACTTGTTTCAGGTTCAATGCAACTTACGGATACATAGAATATTGCAACAAATTATTATTGGTAAGTTTACCCTACCCTTTGAGTGCTTTGGACTAAAAAATGAACATGGTGCCTTTAAAACTGTAATTTTCAGCAAAAACTAGAATCCATGTTAAAAGTAAGACTACACTACCCTAATTGAGTAACAGACTTTCAATCACACGCTGAATTATTTTGAAGGATAAAATTAATCCATTGCTTCATGTTCATGTTCGAAAAATTTGTCTGTGTAACAACTTAAATAACGCAATGAATGCTGTTGAACTGTCAAAATGAAAGCACTGGCTACTGTTTAGTTTGTTACGGAATTACCCAGTAGGATCTAACAGTTTTCAGGATAGGTACCTATTGATTCATCGTAATCGTTAGTTGAAGGTGGTCCACTGCTTCACATAGACTGCACATCCCCCGAGCTAAAATAACTAATTGTAATTTCATTTTAATTTGTTTTTATGGTTTATTGATGTGTATAAAAATAATAAATGAATAAAAATAAAACAAAAAAAGCCTTATATTTCTCCTTTTTATAGTGTTTATACATAATTTAAAAAAAATGGTTTTTTTGAGAACCCTTGAAGTGAAGGTTTCCTCCAGAGAATGCCAGCTTTCTCTATTTTTCACTACGTCTGTCCAGCGTGATCCAGCATACGCACGATCTCATCCCCCCAGCGAGTGTGTGGTCTTCCTCGTTTACGTTAGCCAACCGTTCCCATCCAAGAAGTCATCTTTTTGGCCCATCTACTGTCATGTAAAATAAAAATGAATAAATAAATGGTGATCTTACATTTACTACTACGGCATTGGAACGGATACTATTATTCGAAGCTACAATAAATAATTGAAGGTTGCTATTAGAAACCAGATTTACAAACACAAAATCGAATGAATAAAATTACCACAGCAATAACGTTTTATGTATTACCTTCAGTCACATCAATGTCTGAAACATAAAATACAATCTCTGAGACAACATTAAAGCCTAGCATTTAAAAATAATCAAACGAATAAGATTCAAATGAATGACAAATATATTCAAATTGACATTGCCTTCATAATTAACTTTAGATTATAATCTTTAACCAAGTAAAGCTTTAGAAGTCCCAATTTACGCAAAATTAAGAAAGTTAGGTTCACACAAATCTTTTGTATGATGCAAAATTGACGCGGAACCTAGTCCGTGAACCTCGTGTGTAATACGTGCATCTAGAGATTGATAGTCAAGCGAATTTAATAGTACGTCTTTGGCAAAGCATAGTGTGAGCTTAGTAATGGTTTAAAAGAGTTTCAAAAAAACAGTTTTGACTCTGAAACTCCGCTGCTGGGCTTCAATCGAAGATTCTGGAAAATCAAGATAGTTTTTTATCTCCTCCAGAAGGATTACCTATACACGATGCCATAATTATTATTATGGAAGAAGCAAAACGAGTATGTAAGGATCGTAGCAGGTGGCGTACTGTAGTTTCTGCTTACCCTCGTGGGAAGAAGGTGTGAGTTTACGTATATATTATGTGCAATCTCTAACTGCATTGCACGTGACTTTTCCATGTTTTCAGAGTGAGCCTTCTGATCTGTCTGTCTCAAGATTCAAACCTGTCAAAGTAGCTCACAATCACCTTTGATAACATCTCAGATAGTAATATAATCAGCTGTTCACCAACTCATTACCATCGCTTTATCTCATAACGCTATTACCTTGGAATTAGCGCTGATTATGTCATTAACATTACCGTTAGAGATTATTGACTTACGGCTGATTGAGCTTGTATGATGGTTTAATATGTTCATTCAGTCATAAGTGCAGTATTACTAAATAAATTATCCTTAGAGGGTGGAGTCAAAAGTTCTGTGGATAACTTTAAAACGTTTTGGATAACATAACATAACATAACATCACGACTGTTTTCTCCCAAGGGTTAGGCAGTGATGTGCCTATGGTACACCCACATTTCGCCAGTTATGTTTAAGTCCCATGTAATTAATAAGTGGCGAGCCTATTGCCAGCAACCAGACACAAGTCCACACCTCGGGGTTCTACTGAATTTCATCTATGTATTTTAGGAATACGTTTAAGTAATTTATACCACAAATTCAATGACATACACAGCAGGATTTAAATTCTATTGCAATAAAATCTGCTTTTCTCTGTATCGTTTATAAGTGGGGATGTAATGTAAATTATCTAAGATTACGAATTCAAGCACCTAAACTTTTTTTATTGTCGTAACAATTTTTTTGTTTTGTTATTGATACTGTCATTAACAGGCTTTGTATGTGTACACATAGATGTGGAAGAGGGAGGTCTTCTGTTACATGTGTCTCTATACTTAAAAGAAGACCTCTAAAATATATTTGTTAAAACCTGTTGATTAAACCACAGTACAGTAGAAACTTTGTCCTTTGTTGTACATTTTTTAAGCAAAATATTTGAAACAAAGCTCGTTCATCACGTTGACGCAAAAGGCCGAGCTATTGATACTTACTTTGCTTGCGGAAACATCGAGCAACGCACGTCGCCAAACAAATTGCATCTAAACTTAGAATATAGTTGATATGTTAAATGTTTTATTTAGTCTTTATTTATAAACAGCTTATAAAGGATACAGACATTTTGTTGTTTGGTTTTTTCTATGTGGATAATTGGATTAAAAAGTAAACATCAATAATCTCATCAATTAAGCCATTCGATTTCGGCATGTCTTGAGAAAAAAAATATTTAATAATAACTATAATAGTTCTTTATTTGCACAGAAAACCCAAACTCAACTTTATTTGCACAGAAAGTAGGTACAAGTTACAGATGTTAAGTTAAAAATGATCCTTATACTAACTACCTTAACTAAGGCATGCAAACAGTTTTAGCTATCTATGTCAAGATGAAATTCAGTACATAGTTTTAAATAGGCAATTCACTACATTTTTTTTTTTGAGGATGGGATATCATCAAATAACCCCTCCCGCTCTGGGTGGAGCGGAAGGGAGTGTCAGACTCTTAATGACTAAAACCCACCCGTGTTCCTTCCTTAGCCCTTTATGTTCCAGGGCAGCGGTAACCCTTTCGGACGATCTCGCTACGCACTACAATACATTATGTCAAGTTTAATAAAATGTGTCCGTTTCGACTGCTCGGCCACAATTTCGTAGAAGCAAAACGACTACGTCAACATTACGAAGGAATTTGTAAAACACTAACAATGAAAGTCGCAAATTCGTAGATCCAATATTCAGAAAGTTGTGAAGGTTTAACCATGGCCGCGCAGTCGAAACGTGGAGAACTGCGCGGCCACGCAGTTATCTTAAAGTTCTCTTAAACGGAGCTTCGTAGAGGTCCCATTCTTTTTGCTAACCACTGATACGATTTCGAAGAAATTGTAGACAGTATTAATAAAGCCCTAATGTTTGGAATTCACGACCTACAGAACTTAAATGCTATGGCCGCGCAGTTGACACGTGGAGAACTGCGCGGCCACGGAGTTCTCTTAAAGTTCTCTTAAACAGAGCTTCGTAGAGGGCCCATTCTTTTTGCTAATCACTGATACGATTTCGAAGAAAATGTAGACAGTATTAATAAAGCCCTAATGTATGGAATTCACGATCTACAGATCTTATAACCTATAATGCAAGTTAGAAAAAGGGTGACCAAGATTTATGGTGCGTCAATCAGACATTTTCAAGCGTCGTTTTTATACCACGTAGCCTATTATCATAATGAGGGAATAAGTATGCTTCATTGGATGGAGAAGTACCAAAGTAAGTAGATACGAAAATATTGTTACCGTCAAGATGGTAGGTAAGTACCTTTTTTGTAAAAAGGATTAATGATTGTCTATTCGATTAGTACCTACCTACCTATAACTTGTAAACATTTCATAAAAAATTGGAAAAAAAACAAACTTTTTTTTAGATCTGGGTAAATTTTATTCTAAGTTACTAATGCGACATTTTGAGAAGGTGTTTTATCCTATCTCGGCGGCTCCTGAGCCGCGCGAGCGAGTGCGCCCGCGCCTGAGCACCCTCTGCTTGCGCGTCTTTATCAGTGCAGTGATAAATGGTTCATCATGGATTGTGTAGTGCTCGTGATTCTGCACTGGATTTGGATTCTTGGATTTTAGATCAGCCTACATAAAAATTTAATACTGTAAATCTACTATTTGCTACCTTTGCACAAATTTTAGCTACCTCAACGTATACGTAGTTATTTAACAGTATGTTATTTAAAATCCTTGGTCCCTCCATTTTGACGTCAAAGTGAAAGGACCATATGGATAGGCTGGTCGGAGGAGTAACCTACCTATATAGTATTACAATACCTTAATTCTAGTTTAGAAATATGCAATTTGATGGTCCCTAACATGAATCATTTGAGAAATATCGGCAATAAATGTTGGTCCCTCCATACTGACGATTCAAAAATTTGGTCAGGCCTGATAGTGGATAGTATTTTTTGGTTTTTTGAAGTATTCATGTTTAGTAATCTTTGGATTATGCAAATGACTTACGGTGAAATTTATCTTCAAAAAGTACTAATTGTACTGAAAAATTAGTGCAACGGTTGCAAATAGTAGATTTACAATATTAAACTTTTCTGTAGGCTGATTTGAAAGCCAAGACTTGGTCCCTCCATCTTGAGGGTAACAATAGTTTCGTAGGTACTTATATTCTAACTGTATTATTTTATTATATCTACTTACTTTAGTACTTCTCCATCCAATGAAGCATACTTATTCCCTCATTATGATAATAGGCCACGTGGTACAAAAACGACGCTTGGAAATGTCTGATTGACGCACCATAAATCTTGGTCACCCTTTTTCTAACTTGCATTATAGGTTATAAGATCTGTAGATCGTGAATTCCATACATTAGGGCTTTATTAATACTGTCTACATTTTCTTCGAAATCGTATCAGTGATTAGCAAAAAGAATGGGACCTCTACAAAGCTCCGTTTAAGAGAACTGCGTGACAGCGCAGTTTTACACGTTTCAATCGCGCGGCCATAGCATTTAAGTTCTGTAAGTCGTGAATTCCAAACATTGGGGCTTTATTCATACTGTCTACATTTTCTTCGAAATCGTATCTGTGGTTAGCAAAAAGAATGGGCCCTCTACGAAGCTCCGTTTAAGAGAACTTTAAGAGAACTGCGTGGCCGCGCAGTTCTCCACGTGTCAACTGCGCGGCCATAGCATTTAAGTTCTGTAGGTCGTGAATTCCAAACATTAGGGCTTTATTTATACTGTCTACAATTTCTT
Organism: Apamea anceps; assembly: GCA_951799955.1. Lineage (NCBI taxonomy): Eukaryota > Metazoa > Arthropoda > Insecta > Lepidoptera > Noctuidae > Apamea > Apamea anceps. The sequence continues at coordinate 1,461,277 of OX637504.1, read as the reverse complement.
CGAAATCGTATCAGTGGTTAGCAAAAAGAATGGGACCTCTACGAAGCTCCGTTTAAGAGAACTTTAAGAGAACTGCGTGGCCGCGCAGTTCTCCACGTTTCGACTGCGCGGCCATGGTTAAACCTTTACAACTTTCTGAATATTGGATCTACGAATTTGCGACTTTCATTGTTAGTGTTTTACAAATTCCTTCGTAATGTTGACGTAGTCGTTTTGCTTCTACGAAATTGTGGCCGAGCAGTCGAAACGGACACAATAAAATTTGATTACAAATTCGTCAAGTTCGAGGTTAATACAGTTAAATTAAAAATATAAATGATTATTTGATCATTTAGTTAGGTTACTAAACTTTTAAGCTTTTCAACGCTCGGCTCAACGCTGAAAGTTGAAAATCCAGCACCGCGCTTTTGTTTAGGTATTTATCGTGTCACCTAGTGTTAGTAAAAACAGGCATGAAAATACTAAAATAAAAACCTATTTTTTTTTTAAGTTGGCCAAAACAGCTGACGCATAATCGGCCTAAAAATAATTAGTTTTCGTGCTTCATCGGAATCATCTCAGTCAAATCGTGACTGACTAATAAAATTCTAATAAAAACTATCAATTAATTTCATTCATAATAATTTAATTTGTCAGTTGTTTGAACTCGTAATGGGACGACCAATTATTTTATAAAAACTCCATAAATATTTATCTGTTATATAAAGATTTTATAGGAGGACCCTATTAAAAATAACATTTACGGCCTGAGTGTGTTTCCGGGTCAGAATGGAAACATGTTTTTTAACTTCTTTAGTTTCGCTGTATTAGGATAAAACTGCTCCTAATTTGTTTAAATGCCGCTGTACGCGAAAAGCACTTATGTCCAGCAGAGAACGTCTTTCGGCTGTTATTTTATTTAAAGACTTAATAATAAACATGCAGGCTGCCTACGCTGTCAGGAAAGTAAGACAATACGCTGACGTTGATACAGCTCGTTTAGTCTATTTTTGTTATTTTCACAGCGTTATGTCCTACGGTATTCTGCTGTGGGGCAAAGCCGCTGATATACAAAATATATTTGTCCTTCAAAAACGAGCTGTTCGAGCAATTTACCAGCTAGGTGCCAGAGTTTCTCTAAGAGATTTTTTTAAAGATATTGGTATTCTCACGGTTGCATCACAATTCATCTTCGCCAACATCTTATAATATATTAGGCAAAATTTACACTTGTACACTAAAAACAGTGATATTCACAGTGTTAACACTAGAAATAAGGACAAACTACGTGCCCCCTTTCACCAGCTTCATAAGGTACATAACTTATTTGTTGGGCTTGGTATAACCTTTTATAACAAGATACCCTCTTCTTTGCTAGACTTGCCTTTTAATGCATTTAAAGCTCAAGTAAAATCCAACCTTTGTTCAAAGGCTTACTATTCCATCAACGACTACTTACACGATAAGAATAGTTGGTCGCCCTAATTAACTCAAGACATGTTCATGTTCTTTCACCAGAATTAGCTTACTGACAGGTTATTGTTAACTTCTTTATTTATTTTACTTCGATGGTCCTAGTTTATCATCAATGACTTCAAGTGACAGCTATGTGAACAGAACCCAGCAATGAATAAATATGTAAGCTGTCACGCCCTTTATGCCTGGAGGCTTTTATTTAGGTAGTAAGTTTTTATTTACATTTTAATCAATTATATTTTAGCTTGTAGCAATTGTTTTTATTATATTTGTTGGTATATTGGCGTGGCTAGCTGACATATGGCAAATAATTTAATTTTATGTTGTAATGTAGTTGTAATGTTAATTACTTAACACCTAGTATTGTATACAATCAAGTATAGAAAATACTTGATTATTTCCTAACTGAACAGACAGCTGTGCTGCTGGGGTGTTTGTTGCGCCACTTCTTCTTCCCAGCGATAGCACTAGGAAGTGGTGACGGGCGGGCGTTTTTGGGGGACTGTATTTGTAATTTTGACGTTCGAAAAGTGCTTATTCTCAGCCTAGTTTGAATAAATGACTTGATTTTGATTTTTGCAGGTGCCAATTCTAACCGACTTCCATCTGACCTTAGTTACTTTAAGGCAAACAAATACTATTATTATCTATAATAACCCACTATTTAGCTTTCTATTGACAGCACTTTACATAACACGACATAATGCAACCGGTCGGCGATCGCAACTGCTAATGTCACGGCGACTGTTATCAATTGTCAGGAGTAGATATCCAACAGAGGCCGAGCTTCATCCAATCGATACAGTATAAAGGAGCGGAGAAAATAAGCGTAAAAAGGTGTCATTTCAACTAGTTGTCGAAAGTACCTACGTAGTGGTCAAATAAATACGGAATTACGGTTAGGTCTTCTTGATTAAAAAAAAGCCTGATAGTAAACTTTGGTCGAACATTCAAACTCAACTCAAACTCAAACTCAAAATATTTATTTCAATTAAACCATTACAGGCACTATTGAATTGTCAAGGGGTCGGTCATTCAGAAAAATGAAGCTAGTTGCCCATTCCAAAGCGTAGGTACCTATGGAGAAGACCGGGCAAGAATTACATTATTTCGGCTACTCAATTTGAGTGATGCACTTCTAGCGGGTTACGCGTTTCTGGCCAGTTACGTTTATATGTGTTACTTTACATAACTGTGTCATTTCATCACTTTCTAAAATGAGCACCGATCAATGAGCGTTTGAGTAAAGTTGGGTCTCTGTTGTATCTCTACTCATGTACCGTTGCGTTACCGATTACTATTATATTAGATGGTTCTAAATAGATCCCGCATACATATGTCGGTAATATATTTGGTAACTAATAGATGGTATGACCGGTTGGACGTAAACTGTTGCAGGATTCCATTATGAGCTAATGTTTTCTGTGCAAGAGACGGTACAATAGCCCTTTAATCATAAAGATTTCCGGCAGTGCCTGACCGTGTTTGCGAAATTAACAGAATGGTCAACTTTGAAATTATGATTATTTATCCAACCTCATAGGATGGTGTAGGTAAGCCTGAACCTTAGTAATAGGCCAACATGACGCTTCACTTCGTCTTCTTCTTAAAGTAGCGCATCGATCGCAGAAATAATAAAATAAGTAAGTTCAAAGCATTCCCTGAAATTCAGCAACATGACCTCCGTTTACTCCACAGTCATAAGATACTCAGTCAATTGCATTCCACAATGTGTACTTACTACAGTCGCTCCATGTAAAATACTGGTATTCAGCTGCATCTGGTTAGACTGGAAGCCGACCCCAACATAGTTGGGAAAAGGCTAGGCAGATGATGATGAATGTGTACTTAGGTGGTATCTTAAAATTTTATGTGAACAGCTTGTGAAACTCTATCTTTTATATACTAAGACCCCTCCGTGCCTCGGAAAGCACGTTAAGCCGTTGATCCTGGCTGTCATTCGTGGATCTTTGACAGTCGTTACGGGTCGTCAGTAGCCCGAAAGTCGGACAACGGGTTGTGGAGGTCAGATAGGTAGTCGTTCCATGTTAAATACTGGTATACAGCTGCATCAGGATAGACTGGAAGCCGACCCATCATAGTTGGGAAAAGGCTAGGTAGATGATGAGCTTGTGAAACAAGCCAGCAGTGTGCAGCCTGTGGACCAATCATACCCCGCGGGCATACAGCGACCTGCGCGTACAGTACAATAACGCATTCAGGGTGCTCTTGGAGTTGCCGCGGCGGTATAGCGCGTCAAGGATGTTCGCGGAGGCGTGAGTGGCGACGCCTCCGCGAACATCCCTGACGTGATGGGTTTGCCGCGATCATGCGGAAGCGATGCGCTTCCATGATGGCGCGCTTGCGCTCCTCCTCCAATGGCATTCTGAATGTGTTTTCAGACCGGTGGGACTCTCCCCTCTTACGAAGGTAGGTAAGAGTCCAGACACACTTAATTTAATACTAACATTAGGCTAAGTTATACCACTACTAAAATTGTATTGATTTTTTAACTAAAATAAAATATTTGAATTTGAAACTCTAAAACTAAAATTATCTGTTCTTAACCATTTCACATGTTAGTATAACCTCTTGTGTACCTACAGGTGGAATGGCGTCAGATGGAAGGACGACGATCGTCTGTGAAGTGACACCTCGTATAAAGTTTATCTCTGGTTTTGAATGAGTGAATTAGTGATTCATGGCCAGCATCATTCTCTTTTGGGCTAATACTCGTATTACTTATAGCCTCATGTCTGAAACTCGGCAATGTTTATCGCCACTGTTCATTTTAAAGGATGATTTAATTAAAGACATGTTTATCAGTACAGTTTTACGGCCTCAGATAAATTAATGATAAATGGATACTTGAAAAATTCGCACATCGCTAATCATCATATATTTTGCAATTACTTTGGAATGCGTACAGGAAGTAACCTCGACTAATTGCAGAGATTATTAATATACTTAGATTTCTAATACTTTTGATTTAATATAATATATAATTGATGTTTTCGAAGTTCTGTTAAATAAATATCTAGCAATAAAAATAGCAAGCAAATCACGCTTATTTTTTTAATTTAATTAAACCGTCATGCCTAAGATTATTTTCCAATTTTTTATTATTTATGGTAAAATTTTGATTAAGCCCAAGCAGGTTTTAGATGTATATGTTTGTGATGAATATAATAGGAAAATCCAAAGATTTTTTCAAATGTTTACCCGAGTATCGGAGTACACTCCAGGACTGAGTGAGACTCGTTTATTAGGGGTAGGTGCAGTGATTGGGGTTCCATTTTGAGGTATGGTATTTAGTAGTTTCGTCTTTCCGAATAAAGACTCCCGCAGGTGCGACGCGATGCTGGTAGAACTAAATCCACGAAGTTGTCATAGAAATTGTTCTACTAGTGTCTTGTCGCGTCGCGCCTGTCTGCGGGAGCTTTAAACGAATGAACTTAGGAAGGCTCACATGCGCCACAAATCACTAAATAGATTCACAAATCCATAAACGATGGCATGCAAATATATTATATAATAATAATGATTATTATATTATAATTTATAATGTCACTCCAAATGTCAGTCAAATTATTTAAAAATGTCATGATAATATTATAAGAACATTAAAAATAATAGATTAGTAAAACATAATCAAAACCTCTCCTCTAAAAACTCATTCAAATTAATATTTATGTAATAAGCTTTATCTGATAGAAAACGAATAACTTTCTACTTTGTTTCTTTTTTTCCTTCTTTTTTAGCGCTAAACGTATTTGAAACATCTTTCTTCACACTCAAACTCAAACTCAAATCATTTATTTCGAGTAAACCATTTCTGGCACTTTTGAATTGTCAAAATTAAATTGTCGGTCAGTTAGTCAGAAAGTTGAAGCTAGTTGCCCATTCCAAAACGTAGATCTCTGTGGAGAAGAACGGGCAAGACACTTGGCAGAATTATTTTGTGTGTAGTGCAGGTGGGCCTTAGCACTGTTACACAATGAAGTCCTATCATTTTCCTAATCACACATGTGCACACACCCTCACACATGTGCAGGTGCCTAAGCAATAGCTCACACCTGTTGAAAGTGTTCACGGTAACTATCTGCAGGAGTGCGAAACTTTGCAATAGCACGCTTTAATAGGATTTGTGCAAAAGTTAGAGGTCAATAGTTTGCGTCGGAGCGAATTATAGTGATGGAATGACTCGGGGTCGATGAAGACGTGTCGATAAGTTATTTAATTATATTATTAAAATATTTTTTTATAAAAGTGACTGAATATCTTGCTGCGCTACCAAAAACTCCTTATTGGAAAATAAGGAGTTTTTGGTAGCGTGATTAATGTATTTTTCTTTAGAGTTGTGTAATGTTTGATTTGTGGAAAATATGGACCCACATTATCTAAGTACTAGTCCACGTTGAGGAGCGGTGGTGGCCCAGTGGTAACCCAGTCATGCGCTTTACTTTGCGTAAATTATCTAATAAAAAAAAAATCTCTCAAAACGGTGAAGGAAAACGAGAGGAAATCTGCATGTCCTAGAACCAAAAATTCGAAGATCTGCCAACCCGCACTAGGCCCGCGTGATGGATTACGGCCCACTTCTTCTCACTGAAGGGCCTGTGTCCCAGCAGTGGGAACATCAAAGGCTGATTATACTAGTCTAGGTTCCGTTTCCCTTCTGGCTTAGATTCTACCTCTTTGCTAATTACTTAGTTTCATCACTTTATTTTATTTGTTAAGATTTTAGTTACGAAAGAAGGATCACTTACGCTATCGTACGATATGACCTTTCTTCGATTTTAATTTTAGGGAATATTATATGGTATTTCGATAAATGATTTATGTATCTTCTTATATATTTCGTGGTCTTTTCCCTTATAGAGAAGATCACAGCTCCGACCGGTTTCAAATATATGGTCGGTGGGTATACTTAGAGAATTAATGTGTTGAACAAGAACCAATAATGATCATTAGTTTGCGTACGTTTTAATAGATATAATATGATATCATAATTATAGCGGTATCCTAGGTCACAGTATTTTGCCACGTAAAGATAAATGACATCCATGTTTGGAGTTTAAAGCACTGTATCATGCGAAGGCTTATCACTGCGCTATATTTAATTTAAAAGTAGGTACTTTATAATCACACTATAATGTTCCCAATGCACCTGCCCATACAGGCCTCCTGTCGGTGAGAGAAAGTGGGGCATAATCCACCACGCGCCAGTGAGGATTGATGGATGTCACATGTCTTCGATTTTTTTAGTTCTAGGACATGCCGGTTTCCTCGCGATGTTTTCCTTCACCGTTTTGAGAGCAATGGTGATTAAATGAAATACACAAAGTGCCTACCTGGGTTCCAACTCACGACCTACATCTCGTGAGTCGGGACCGTGGTAGTGGTAACGAGTGGTCGTGGGTCGTGGTGACCACTGCCCAAAACTACTAAGCATTTTAATATTCAATATTATACGTATAAAATTGTCCTTGTCAACATTTTATGTACGTATAAAAGTTTCCTTGTCGACGAACGGAATGTTACAAATTATACAAAAAAAAAACAAAGTAATAAATCGATTAATTAAACCGAACCCAATGCCTATCGTAAAATGATTTGCACGTCTATAAAATGAATGTTCCAAGAAGAATAAAAAATTGAAATCTCATTTGGGCTTGCCGATCTATTCTGTAATAATCTAACCGTGAAAACTAAGGCGAAATGAGCGATCAATAGTGTCAATCTCTAGCATCAAGTGGAGTGACCGCTGACTTCAAGCTCACTTCGCCTAATTTTCACGGTGAGATTATTACAGAATAGATTGGCTGTTGTGTACCTTTATGATGTGAGGTTCTTATCGTCATTGTTGAAGGTGCAATCTTAATTATTCGAAATATTGAGGATTTTCAGTGACAATTAGATTTAGTGCGAATGAGGTCGATAGGCAGTATAAAAGTTCCTCTGTGCTTCCTATTTAAACCCTTGAAATGTAATAGTATATTATTTACCTATACTACTAATAATAAAGCTGAAGAGTTTGTTTGTTTGAACGCGCTAGTCTTTGAAACTACCAGACGGATTTGAAAAATAATTTTTGCATTTGGTAGCCCAATTATTGATCAAGGTTATAGGCTATATAACACGCTACGGCCCTATGGAGCCCAGCATAAAGTAAAAGTCGGAAAGATCGCTGAGTGAAATCAAAGTAACGGCGCGAGTAGACAATGTGTTCTATAGGACGGGGAGGGTCGGGTGAGCCAGAAATATCACGCGGGCGAATTCAGAAGCTAGTCCTACTAATATTATAAACGTGAAAGTTTGGATGGATGGATGGATGGATGTTTGTTACTCTTTTACGCAAAAACTACTGAACGGATTTGGATGAAATTTGGCACACAGATGGTTTATAACCATGATTAACATATACGATACTTTTTATCCCGATATTCCCACGGGATCGAGACTTATGCGGATGAAACTGCGGGGAGCAGCTAGTATTTTATGAAAATAAGACGAGTATGGTCGTCATTTCAATACACACCAGACAAAAAAAACCCCAAAAATTCGTCGTGACCATAAAATGTTTTATGCCTAGTCCAATTTTATACCGAAGCCACTTTATATGCTTATTAAGCCAAACACATTCGATTTAATAGCCTTAAACCGATGGCTGTACCTACGCAGAAAAACCGCAAACATAATTTATAATAACCAAATAGGTACGTTAGTAGTTTAATCCAATCATTCAATAAACATCAACATACAAGCAATTTTTTTTTAATGATCCTGTTTCTTAATGATTAATTAAAATCTAGCCTATAAGACTAATCTAACTAAAATTATTTTATAACTTAGAATAGTGTTGATTGTACTATACAAGTCCGTTCCACTTTGTTAAAGTCTGGTATAATGGTATATAAACACTTTGGTCATGTGCGCATGGTCACTATTATTTCTATTTAACCGCATGTCCAGACAGAGATTGACATTTTGAAACAACTAATAGTAATCTAATATAAAAAAATCAATGTTGACTTTGACTTTGACTTTGTCTGTTTGTCCGTATTTCATGCGCTGTTAATCCGATTACGATAATAGGTACTTTGCCAACTTATTGCTAGCACTTGCCCGGGTGTAGTAGAAATAAAAAAGGTATTTCACGCGGATGAAGTTGCGGGCTGAAGCTAGTTCTTAATAATATATTGTTTGGACTTCAAAAGAGACTATGAACTCTAACTTTGTTCGATATTCCTTCTTTTAGTAGTTTAGTTTTAAAATATTGACCAAAAGATTGACGTGCAAAAGTGTCTTAAAAGATCTACTTACAGAAATATACATCATCATTATAGTAATTGACTCTAACGATGTGTATGTATAACCTTTAAAAAGTGCGGGACCCGTCGGACCCGCACACGAAGGGTTCCGTGCCACCGTAAAATATTTAACACTACATTTTTTTTAAATACTTCAGCAAAAACCGCTTTAATTTTAAACTTTTTAAAATTTTTATTATTTGTTGTTATAGCGGCCTTAGTAGTAAACACTCTGTCTACCTAGTGCGGTTCGAAAAATACAGCCCTGTGATAGCCAGACGGACGGAGGGACGGACGGGCGGACACACGGGCGGACGGACGGCGGAGCCTTAGTAATAAGGTCCCGTTGGCACCGTTTTGGTACGGAACCCTAAAAATGAAATACTCAAGGTCTAAAGTAAAGGTATGTGTTTAAGAAACCACAATTTCTCGGAAATCAAATTAGTTTCATCATTTAGAGTTTAATTCATGCCTAAACACACCAGCCACGTTTGCTCACACTGACGATTTGCATTAAAATGTTTACATAAAAGTTTCTAAATAACATGAATATTTTTTCATCATTCTTTCTATATGTTTAGCTACATACGATACTCATACTGTGCCAAATAAACATTTTTGTTTTCAAGGGATTTTGGAACCAGAACATATCCGGGTAGAAATTCAATACTAATGAACGGAGTTCGCGTCAGAACTGTGTGGCGTACTAGTAGTAAATGTTTGGTATAATTGACAATCACATACTTTTGAATCACTTCGACGCCACACAGTTCTGACGCGAACTCCGTTCATTAGTATTGAATTTCTGATTTTGATCATCTACTTTTGCGGTTGACTGTACAATACGAAAAAGAAAAAAAAAATGTAAAAATGAGATTTTGTGGTCTAAAACATGAAGGAAAAATAAAGTAGGGGAATCCGTTAAATGTGATGAATAATTCAAGCCGTGTGATGCCTGGGAGAGCGACAGGTGGTTACAATTCCAATGTTTGCCGTGAAATACCGGTTCTACGTGGTAATATAGAACATTATATCCAAGCGGATGCAAGTCTGTCGGTACCTCTTTTAAATTAAGGAAAAATAATAAAGTATCGCAACCAATGTCGAGATAGGTGCAGAAGAAGTCAGACTTTGAAATTGGCAAATATTAATGGGGGCACCTTATTTGCGTAACACACTATCAACCACAATCTGAATCATTTTGAAGGATGTTGCTAATCCATTGCCTCATTTATATTCGAAAAATTAGCTACTGTTAGTGTGCGCAAGTAGCCTGCTGCTAATTTTATTTTGTTCCTCTAAAGTACACTTTAACTTTCATTCTGTCACTCTGACTAAAAAATACCATAAATAAATTGTTTTAAACACATAGCATAATTACCTCTCGTTTCCCCGAAGGGTTGAGCAGAGGTGTACCAATAGTACAGCCACATTTTGCCAAATGTGGGAGGCGAGCGTATGGCCACCAACCGAGCATAAAGCCAGACTCCGGGCTGCTACTGGGAAATTTCAGATAGAAGAATCCAATAACACTTTGCCCCACCTAGGAATCGAACCCAAGACCTCTTGATCAGCTGTAGCACCTAATACGGCAGGTAATAGATTGCTTTACTCTATAAAAAAATATTTTGTACGAAGACGACATTAGTAGGGCTGATTTCTCAATCGACAGATATTTTTTATTCGTGGAATAAAATTTGCTTCTGATAGACTTTATATGGAGGAATTGTCAAAAATTCAAAATTATTCCTCCGATAAAATTATCTGGCGTTGGAAAAATCAGCCCTTAGATGAATAAAGCTACAAACTGAAGGTAGTCTGTTGGTCCTTTCCCTGTCCTGTCAAACAGGCGTGAAATATTTGACATATTACCAAACGCACGTATAAATAACGCAGTAATTAAACGCCTTAGACATTAAGTTTGTTTTATGAACTCGGTGAACGTACATATGTGTACCAGTGTGGAAAGCGATGCCTATGATACGCTATGAAGAGATAGTTGTTTGTTTTTTCTTCCTTTCTGGTATTTTACGTGGTTATAAAAAAAATTCGGAGTTTTTCACACTGCTTGGTATTTTCTAAGACTGGAAATTCTGGAGATTTTAGTGAAACTGTATGCAGAAAGCGAGCAAGTTAAGTGAGGATGGGTGAGGCATTGTGTCGTATCGTATACAAGATTAGGGAGATCTAAGTTATTTATAACTAGCTTCAGCCCGTGGCTTCATTCGCGTGAAATTTCTGGTTCCGCGACCCACCCCATCACAACGTACTTACCTATCACCTGGCCGCGCTGTTACGTCACTTTTCGCCTAGCGTTATTTTTAACTCTTTTCTTTTTGCTCGGCTCCTTACGGTCTTAATTTTTAAATCCGACTCGCAGTTCCAAAGATTAGCGCGTTCAAACAAACAAGATCTTCAGCTTTATTAGTAGTATAGATATCGACTTAAAAGAAGATAATTAAATGTTATCTGTAATTACATACGGTGATGTTACTAATTTGTGGAGCAAAATATTGTGATCGGTCAAGGTGAGTCAGCCCGTTATAAAAATAATGGGATGTGGGTGAGGTTTTCCACTATTGATTGCTGATTAAAATAAATGATTCAATAGCTAATTAATTAAATTAAGATTTGGAGTAAACACTAATTCTAGTTGTAAATTATGCACTGAAATAGCTTAACTAATCTAATTTATATTAATGATGAAATAATGTTTATAAGTAGATAGTGTATAGCCACTAAAAAGTGTAAAACATATTTTTTAAGATTTCGTACCTCAAAAGGAAAAACGGAACCCTTATAAGATCGCTTCGTTGTCCATCTGCCTGTCCGTCCGTCAAGACTCTTTTTCTCAGGAACGTGTAGTGTTATCAAGTTGAAATTAATATCAACTACTCAGGGCATCCCTTAAAGCAGTGAAAAAATCAACTTCCAAGTCAACGCAAAACAATAAAAGATACGGTCGTTTATGTTCCGTTTATTCCGCATATTTAGACGCTCGCAAGAGAATCAAAACCTATAGGGTACTTCCCGTTTAGGGAATGCAAAACCGGTCAAAATGAAAACCCGGTTTTTTTTTCGGGTTTCGTATTAAAAAAACCGGTTTTCGGTGAACCCGGTTTTTTTTTTCTTTGTCTAAGTTTTTTTAAACTACTTGTGAAATTCAGGCCGCCTACATCTTGCATATTTTCAATAATTAAATAAAAACGTATCTATTAAAAATAAATACATAAGTATTCAAAATTTCAATGAAAATGCAGAAATTTGTTTAAGTAAAAGGTTTATTTGCTTTTTGTGCTTCACCCTAGTAGGTACAATATTAATCAACAGTATTAAAAAGATGAAGTTGAACCTCCAGACCACAAAAGTATTTTATTGCAATACTTGTATTTTGCTACCGATTTTGATTTCGATTTAAAAAAATGACCCCACACGCTGTTTTTATCCTCAGTTTTTCTGATGTTTTCTACAAAGTCATCCATAGTAATCTGAAAGCGACAAGCAAGAACAATAACTTGATCTGTTTAATTATGAAATTAACAAGAATTATACTGGACTGGGAGAGGAAGGAAATTATAATGTTCCAGGCTGATCCAGGCACTTCCTGGGCATACTGTAAAAGTTAGGTAAGGAAACAAAGGCAAATCAGTTTCGTAGGCGATGGGCAGACGGCCTATGCCTATCATTACAAAAACGTTGTTTTATAAATTTACTACTACCTTACCTTCTGCCCGAGACTTCGGCAGCGTAGAATAAGTGGAACATTATTTTTTCGGGATTAAAAGTAGGCTATGTAGGCTATGTAGGTAGCCTTATAGCCTAGCTATCTCTATTCCAAATTTCATCCAAATCTATCTAGATTCTAGCTGTTTCTGCGTGAAAAAGTAAAAAACATGCTAACAATCAAACTTTCACAATTATAATATAAAGCATTGTGTGGCACACTGTGTGAATATCTAACCTAAGTACATACTATAAATGTCAAATACTTACAAAAATAACTGAATTGCACGACAAATTCACTAAACACCTTCACTCAACTATTGAAAACAGTTAAATGTTACCAAATTACTAATGCTACAATAAACAACGTACTTTCCACAAATAAAAAATTTTGAATCTTGAATCTTTTCACTAGCAACCGTTGGCAACGGTTGGTAAAACAAAATGGCTGACACCAAATTCATAGTTTTGACTGACACGTGGTGTTGGGTGTTGCCATTTGAAAACAATAAAAAACTCGAAAAACCGGAAACGTGAAATAAAAAACCGGTTTTTATAATAATTTCAAATATTCCGAAAAACCGGGTTTTCGGTTTTCGGTGAAACCGGTTTGCATTCCCTATTCCCGTTGACCTAGAATCATGAAATTTGCCAAAAAGCAATGTCATGTAGCATAAGTAAAGGAAAAAATCCGAAAACCGTAAATTTAGTTACATACCTAGTACGGAACCCTGGGTGTGCGAGTCCGACTCGCACTTCACCGTTTTTTTTAAAGTAGATTATTATTCAAGCTATTATTTTATGACACTTTAAACTAGTGTTAGTCACTAGACTCCATTTTGCTTAAAAAAATGAGGAATAGATTATCATTTTGTAAGAATTAAAACCATTGATAAACGCATATTTTACCATGAATTCAAGTTAATTATTGGAAAATAAATTATCATAAATTAATTCCGAAAAATAAATCAAATGGTAATTTATTGCTGTATAGAAAATGTCAACTATTATTGATTACCATAAATAAGTGTGCTAGTTGATCTGATAGACATTAATTAAATCTATATAAAACTTATATTTTTTGATGTTATGATATCGTATTAAGGTTTAAACGAGAAGAAGTGCCATAGAAAAAAGAGATCTAGAGAAATGGAAGTTATAGAGGTTTTTACCAAAGGGGTAATTCACGTAATTTTTAGAACGTTCACAGTCTGAGGGGCAATTCTCGTAATTTTAAGAACGTTCACAGTCTGATCTCAGTCTCAATCTGTCAAAAAATACATCTAATTTCCCTACATTTTGACAAGTTTTTGACATTTTGTTTGTTGCCGAGATGAGACTGCGACTAGATTTAGAACGTTGAATTAAATTACGAGAATTGGCCTTCTGGACTGGCAATGCTACCAACACATACCATCACACCTGTGTTCCTCGAAGGGTTATGCAGAGCTGTTCCTAAAGTACAGCCACATTTCGCCAGTCATGTTTAACTCCCACCTTATAGGGGCCATCAGCCGGGCACAAACCAGCCTCCGGGCTGCTACTGAGGAATTCTAGATGAAAATACCCGACAACACCGTGGCCGACCTGGGCACCCAGGACCTCATGCTAACCTGACCTACTTTGTAATCAGGAGTTCCCAATAAAAGTCTAAAGCAGCGGTCTGACTGACTTGAAAATAGAGTTTCAAAGTTTTATGTGTTGTTCCTCTGCATCGCACTAAACGCTAAATATATTATAGCATAACGTTGAGTGTGCTACAAACTCAACGATGGGCAGAGAGGTCAGAAAGAGGTCAGAGGCCCCGTGTAATATTAATATAATTACAATTATTTATATAATATTATGTTAATATCCGTTTACCATTGCAGTGAAGCACTGACACTATTTCTTTGAATGCAGCCTTGAACTTAAAGCATGAGTAGGTGTAATTGATGTCTTCACGGATTTAGTCCGATTGTATTAGTTTTAAAGATGATGGTACGTGAAGTTTCTGCGTTGTCCGAGGATTCATAAAACACTAGCTTTTGCTTCGGCCGCGTGGAGGTTCAAAATTATCTCACGGGAACGTACTAGCGGGATAATAAGTATCCTATGTGCTGACCTAAGCCATGATTTATCCGTCTCACCTTTGGTCCAAATCCATTGGGCTGTTGAGGCGTGAAAAACTAACAGACAGACATAGTTACTTTCGCATAGATAGGTTAGCATGGATATTTATTTTCACCCGACTGCCTTGAATCCCTAAAGGAGGAAATATTTATTTAAAGATCATTTACCAAATTGGCCACCGATAGTTTGGAGCATCATTTACCGATTCCGAAAATTATATGAAAAATATAATAAATAGAAATGAATCCATGTTGCAATGTTACGTGCTTAAAAATAATACTAGCTACTTACCTACATGGCTGTTGGATGTTTTAAAATACACGAAGAAGGCGTGAATGAAACGATGATGCTCATAACTAAATGATTCACTACAAGCATCATTTCATAAGCCTTGCAGACTTCACACCAAGTTGTTAAATGATAACTTTCTACAGGACAATACCGGCTAACCTTGAGGGGTTTCCTTTAATACTCATAATCGTAATATAAAGGTATTTCTGAGAATATAAACAAGTAAGACTCCGTTTTGTAAGAGATGACCTAGAGTTACTAAAGATGGTGTAAAATAAACTTACGTAGAGTTATGAAAGAGCTGGCGAGTGACAACTTACGTGTATGACGGAGTGACGAAAAGTTGCTAATTTACATAATTTCACATGCTGCTCTTTATATGCATCCTTTACTTTTTATGAAATCCTTGGAAGCGGCCTTGCTGTATTTATAATTCATTTATTTCTAAAACACTTAGCCTATTTGGAACTGATATATTATTATTGTCGTTTATTTATTTTCTTACTTATTAAATACATTTTTAAATATTTTTAAAATAACTAAAAATAACATTTAAAAAAATTCGTAGTCCGCTGGTATCAAGAGCAGGGTCCAAGCTCCTGATGATAAGGACTTTATTTATGTTTTTAATTATCTTATTTTATTTTCTTAACCGAATTTGTTACGTCTGGGAAGGCGCCGCGTACCACATCTGCTGCATGCAGCAATAGCAAACAAAGCCAAAACTAAGGTCGATTGACCTATCTACACATGGATCGACAACTTAAAACAGGACATGAAGTAATTCGACAAGGGAATCGATTTTTGGATGGATACGGCGGAAGACAAAAATAAGATTAGGATTGCTGCTAGTGAGATATACAATCGGTGCCATTCATTCATTCATTCATTCATTCAACCGAATTTTTTACTTCTGGGACAAAGAGGAAGCACAAGAGAAGCAGTAATAGTATGTTCTATAAGAGATCCTGGTGCCTCTGTTGTTGTTACTGAGTGCGATTGCATCCATTTAGTCGGTAAAAACGACGTCTCTCTCGTGCTCTCTCCGGAAATGGGTACAAAACTCAACATTAGTAAATACAGAATAAATAAAGATTCAGTTTAGATAAGCCAGGTAAATAATTGGCGGGTATGTATTTTATAAAACCTATTAGATATTATCCATATTTGCAAAAGAAATATCAATTCTATTCTATTCTAAATTGGGAAGCACTCTTCCATTTCTGATGTCATTGTTATTGAACCAATTTTCTAAACATGGACCATGTGTATTCAGCTTCTACGAGTATGTTGGGTAGAGCCACAATAGCCTGCTTAGCGGTTTCCCATGAGATACCACAATTCGACAGCCTGAGGTAGTATCCAGTATAAGGTCCAAAAGTTATGTTAAAAAAAAAGAATAATAAAACGAACTTGACGAGTTACCTACCATTATCAAATTATTTATGAACACCACCGCGATACTGTCGACAGTTCAACGGACATGACACATTTTACAACACACGATTCAAGTGTCAAAATATAAGCTATTGCGATTGCGATTATAACCGTATTATGCAATCAGGGTGCGGTTCCGATCACTTTGGGAATGCGGTTAAATCTTCTTTACGGCGTTTAAGTTAAAAGGGTCAGCAGCCATTTAACTGTTGGTTACGACTTGATATTTAAAACTCGAAATATTTTATCGTTACTACATTGTAAAGAGGTTAAGCACTTAATTTGGTGAACATTTTAATTACCTTAGTTTATTTGAGTTTCACATAGGCGTACAATAATTAAGTACCTATTACAGTAAGTTGTAATTACGATGTGTAATGTAAAGGCAAGTGAACGAGCGCTGCTGAGAGAATATGTTATGGATTTTGTGCAGATTTTTTAAAATAGGTACACATTGGCTTAGTGTGTGTTCTACCTTTACTGAAACTCTTTTATCTCCTTTTCCCCTCTCTTTTATTGGTACGCTCAAAAACCTTTTGACTCTCTCGTTGGTGTAGTGGTCGCAAGCGCTACTGCTGTTCATAAGGTCTTGGGTTCGATTCCCAGGTTGACCAAAATGTTATTGCCCGGAACCCGGAGTTTGGATTTGTACTCAGGTGATAGCTCGCCCCCTATTACATATTCTAGTTGTAATCTCATCTCAGCGACAATCAATGTCAAAAACTTGTCAAAGATGCAGGGAAATTAGAGGTTTATTTTGTGACAGATTGAGACTAAGATCAGACTGTGAACGTTTTTGAAATTACGAGAATTGAGCCTCAGGTTAAAATTGGGTTATTTTAGTTAGTTCTCCCAAGAAAAAAACCCAGGACATGTCAAAAAAGCAACCTCTTTGCTAAACTACAATAACTTCCTATCTCATTACTAACACACTACAACCCAACCAGAGCTACATGCACCGTGTTCAGAATACACAACACCGGAATGATATCATCGAACACACAAAATAACAGCATCCAAGAAAACCTTAAGTTCCGATTATGAACGTAATTGCGTAGTTTAGAACAAGGTCGGACAACACCCATATGGAAATAAGGTTACAGAACCACCAAGTGCGTCTACAGATTAATAAACGAACACATTATGCGTAACGTAGATTAGGCCCAATTATCTAGAAAAAGGTTATTTAAACGGTTTATATGTGGGTCAGTTGGATCTAGCGCAGGTTCCGAAACTTTTTCTAAAAATGCTGTTGTATCAGAAGGTTTGAGTTGAGCATCTGAGCCTTTAGAAGAATTCACTCGTAGTCGTTGCTGTCTTAAGTATGTGATTAGGAGCAAAACCGAAGGATGGAATCATGCTTGGCTGTAGTAGGTATACTTGTGTGCCGAAGCCTGATTTTGGCCTGTTTAATGGGCACTCCCTCTCACAGAGAGGAGGCCTGTGTCGCAGCAGTGGGAACATTATAGACTGACTATGCTAATGGCCTGTGGCTAACCATAAGTTGAAGCAACGATAAAACAGTGTTTTGAAGATGCAAGTAATTTGCTGCTTCAATTGAATTGTATACCACAGGCGTGAATTTTGCAGTTTGTACAAAGGGCTAGCCAGTTCTGTGAACTGAATAAAACCTTTTTATTAGTTACTCTACTGTGGTAATCCAGGACTATAGGAGGTATACTTTTAAACACAAAAACTACCGTCCAAGTCTTTACACGGCAGACGTAACTTGTGATGCGATTTCGATGCTGTATTGATTTCAAATGGCCCAATAGATTAATCAGTTAAATTAATTATTCATATCATCATCATCTGCCTAGCCTTTTCCCAACTTTGTTGGGGGCTTCCAGTCAAATTAATTACCTATTCATATAATGATATTATAATACTAGATGTTTAGACAAACATAATTAATGTAATGAATCCAACTGCGTTTGATAAATGAAGCCTGTTGTAATTCGCATTACAGATAAAAGAAAACAAATCGTTTTTATTAATTAAAGCTTTAAAGGTTACCTCTAATTGATCATTTAGAATTACGAAGTGATAGCACGGTTTGTTAGATCATTCTTTCAAGGGAAAAATGGATAATATTATGGAAAATTATTTTATGACATACAATTTTTTTTTGGATGACAACCAAATCTTGATTGATTCTATTTCATAGCTTTTAAAAATATCCGAATCGGATCAGATCGTAGTCGTAATACGCTGAGTAGAATCGTAAAAATGATGATGATGATGAGCTGCAAGAATTTAAATTATTCCAATAATTTACATTCTTGAAACTCATCAAAGTTCGTTTAGAATACTCGTATTTATAGCTACCATACAACTGACATTGAAAACCTTGCATTATAATATAACATCTTAAGTTCACGTGTTCGCCTAGTGATGGGCAGCAATAACTTAATATATTCATAACATGTGTTGATAATGAATTTGTTTGGAAATTAATGTGAAAATTATAGATGTCGATAGTTTCGGTATACGAGCGAAGAAGAATCGGAAGGTTGTCATTTGTTACTATCATGGTCAACGGTAAATACCAATCAAAACTAATTATTGCATTTATAGGTGGCATCCGGGACCGCGGTCCCGGTCCCAAAAGCCCCACGACCCAATGTGATAATGGATTGCTTGCGAAATCTTTACTTATAAAATACATAATATTAATTTAAAAGGCATTAGAATATAATCGGATCCCTGAAACTTTCATACTAAAACTTCTGACTTCACACCTCAAAAATAAAAACCCATGTAAAAATTTTATTTCATTGATCTATCTTGACCTCATATAAAAGGAAGTATATAAAAAATAAAACATACATATTTATAACATCTAATGATTCCTGATCTTTAGAACTGTCAGTGAATTATAATCCAGGAAACATCGCTAACTAACTGAGCAAAAAAAAAAAACATAAAATAACATGTTTCAAGTGATTACGCCGATGTGGTTGAATGTACTGCATACAATACATACGAGCACATACAATGGGCCAACAGCCGCGTAACGATACAATTACTACAGGAGTATTGTTTAGTTCCTGTGTTTTTGTGATTTTTGTATAGCACACCATTTTAGTATTCAATTAAAATTTATTTTAATTCGTTTACCTTGCAATGATGCGCCGGCGACGGCTGAACAAAGCATATAGTATAATTACAATTCTGAACCACAAAAAAAGTTTTAACATTTTTTCCGATGACCACTTAACGATACGATTACTATTGGAGTAGGTGTTGGTAAGTTATAATAATTAATAGTATTAAATTACTTAAAAGTTATTTTAATTCGTTTACCTTGCATTGATGCTATTTTCAGATAAAAATTGTATAACAAAAAACATACACAGCTACACTTCGTATGTTTTTTTTTTATTTTTCGGAGACCTCCACCTCCATTGAACGCAGGGACGTTTTCAGGCTTATTAGATGGGATTAGAAAACACACACGGGAAGTAAAAAAAAAAAAACGTAATGAATATACGTGCGTGTGTGTGATGCGATGTGTGTATGTGTGTATGTGGTGTATTCCGTTGTTAACGGTACTGTGCCAAATATACGTTTTTCTATATTTAAGTTTTTCTTTAAATAGGCTAGTCCTATATTCTACACGCACGTGAAAGGACAACAGCCATAGTAGAAGACTATCACAAAGGACCAAAGTATTCAATTATGAAACCGTCAGCTAACAGAACAATAGCTTAATAAATAGATTCTCCACTGGAATTAAGTCCTAAAACGGCTCGAGGAATTAATAGTAATGATTGCACGACTAGTATGTTCTGGCTAATCGTATCCATAATATTATGTTAATGACATACCACTTCAGGTTATTGTACCAGTATGCTAGTATTTACATTATCTTGGGAAGCTTTTGGAAGTATGCACAAGTCTACAAAATATTTCTGCTGTTTTAGCAACATTGTTGTAGACCGCTTTGAAGACGTACCCTGTGTCCTTACCGAACGCGATTATCGCCCAAATACGCGATTACGTGATCGTTTATATGAATTATGACGTGCATATGCAACTTGATTGATCGTGCGTGGACGTCATTATAAACGAGCGCTACGATCGCCTACTCGCGCGACAGTCGCTTTCGGTTAGGATACGGTCTATTGAGTGCTGGTTAAATCTCAGGTACATAGGACATTGTTTCTGTAGTTTGCATCCACTTAGCTTCGCAGATCGATAAACGTGGGTTCCGTCTCCATCCCAAAAAAGTTAGTTTGTTTAGTTGTTAGAATGTCTTAGACGCAGGTTTCTAGATTAGTGTCCAGTTGGCGGAAATAGGCTTGCAACTCCTATTACATATATAAGTCTTAAACTTAACTCGATTAATTACCTCTTTTTAACCGACTTCAAATAGGTTATACATTCTTCAACTTAAAAAAAAACGAATATACAGAACGAAAGACACCGACTTTTTTTGACGTAAAGTTATTTTTCACGTCGTAGTGGTGTTTTTGGAAGTCGATTGTTTTTTTTTTTTTGTAAAAAGTTTCTTTTTCTCAATTATTACTCATCACTTGTACCTCATTTTAAACCACCAGCTTATTTCTCGCGACCTTCAGTTATTTCCCAGTCATAACAGTCATCCGTTGAAAGCTGCAAGTGGAGATGAATCAGCAACATTGTCGCAAGAAGATGACTGCCTGCCTTTGTCGGCGCGTATGACACCTGTATTTATGCTGTTGCAGAGGTGGGGCACCTTCGGGCGCGGATTTCAGAGGTGGTTAACATGTTTTATTTGGGTAACTTTCTTATATTACAAAACATCACGCCTGCATTCTCCGAAGAGGTAGGCAGAGGTGTACCTACCTTAAGTACACCCACATTTCGCCAGTTATGTTTAAGTCCCATGTAATAAGGGAAAAAAAATACCTCTTTCTATTTCCAGTAATCATTTAGTATGTTGGTTTTTAGCACACGTCATATCATCTCATCAACTATCTCATCGTTTCAAGTTAATGTTTGTCTAGACGAGGTACACTCATATAATTGTTAAGGACGGTAATAATTTTAATAATAAACTAATGTTCAAGGTACCTATTTTATTTTAATAAAAATTGCTTGAAAACATTGAACCAGAATAAAATATTTAAATTTATATAAAATGTTTAAGCGAAGCAAAAACAACATTATATTTAAACTACAAGATGACGACGAGGACTCCGTCTTTAAGTTGCATTTACTCGTATAATTAAAATGTAGGTAATTTACTCAAGCAGCCGGGCAGCGGTGTAAATATACATCTATGTCAGAGACGGCAAACCTTTCACAAATGTGTGCCATATTTTCTATGTACCTAAGTATTTTTTTTGTCCACCGATTCTTGAAAAATGTAAGGTGATAATTGTACTTGTGTACCTACTTTATTCATAATTAATTATGTTATCTTTTTTTATTATTCTCCTCTTAATCAGAGCACCTGCCATCTTATCTCTTCACCACCCTTAGTTGACTGGTAGAGAATAAGAATAGAATACCTTATTGTGTGCGAGAAGTTTAAATAAATAAATAGATAAATTAATTAATTATTACTTTAGGTTAGTATAGGATATTATATTTTTATTTTAATAAGTTATAGTTTATTTAGTATTAGAAGTTTGTAAATATTAATTATTATCACCAAATGTATTGTGTCAAATCCGGATAGCAATTTCTTTGAGAAGAGGTTGTTCTAAATACAACAATACAGCGTACAGGCGATAAACAAAGAAAACATACTAAATCGAATACCTACCGTGCCCAGAATATTTTCTGTCGCATGGCAACCGTAGCCCTCTAGATAAAGGTTCTTCATCCCTGTTCTATGCAATCCAACCAACTTGTCCATCCAAACCCAGCACACAAACTGCATAAGTCGAAAGGTCGCCGTGAGTGTATCTGTATAAAACACACGACCGTCTCAGTAATCGATTCCGTAAGTGAATATTTGTATAACTTTTCACATCGCAGTCAAACCTTTAGTTAACCTGCGATCAGTTAGTTCCTTACCCTTTTGATGTCTTCTCTCTTATCAGCACAATCTACATTAATATGACGATAGTTCGAAAGTTCAGAGGCAAGAATATTAGCCAGTCAGCAGGATAGCATTCGTGTATCGGAAAATCATGATTAAATTGTATATGTATTACTGTTGTGCAGCATAATCAACCAATAATGCTCCCACTGCAGGCGTCTAAGTTTTGGTTCTAGGACATGCTGGTTACCTCGCGATGTTTTCCTTCACCGTTTTGAGAGGAGCAGTGGTGGTAAATTATTACGATTACAAATTTACGATTTATACGATCTACAACTCGTAAGTCGTGGCTATTACCACTGGGCTACCACTGCTCAGGACTTCTCTTTGCTAGAACTGTTGTGTTCCTGCTTTAAAGTATAAAGTGCACTTGTCGCATACGTTACAACAAGTATGTCGGATGACATAACATAATAATAGGAACAGAAGGCTAAATCTGGTAAAGATTCATAATTATTAAACCGCATGGACTGTGCGTATGTGGCAGTTTTTTCATAAGCGTTGTTGTCAGTAGTCTGTGATGGCATAATGATAGCGGTCTCTACTTACGAGTTGTAGGTCGTGGGTTTGAGCCCAGACAGGCGCTTTACTTTGTTTAAATTATTTCATCATCACAGCACTCAAAACGGTGAAGGAAAACATCGTGAGGAAATCGTCATTCACCATTTTGCGCAAATCTCTCTTGCGCTCTCATAGAAAAGGCTTGTGTCCCAGCAGTGAGTACGTTATATGCTGTTGTTGGAACTGGTTCTTCTGCACATTCTCATTGCTAAGAACAAGCGCGGGCGCATCAAAAGTTTATTGTTTAATATCGTTTTATGACGTAACCTTACACTAGCCGCCGCCCGCGGCGGTGCTCGCAATCACGATATATTATGGAGTAAGTGGTATGGTATGGTTCTTGCTATGACATTCTTTTGTTTAGTGCTTGCTTTCTCTTAGCAGGTTACATTTCGATGTTGTTTAGCAGCTAGTTTTTATGTAATGGTCTGCTCATCTGACGTGAAGTGGGAACCGCCTTTTATGGACACCTACATCTAGAGGTTTTACGTCGTGTTGCAAACTACGAAAATGTCTTATTTGTAATCGGCTTTCATATCCTTTAAACCAGCAGCCTAATTTTGGTACACTGTCAATCTCAATCTGAATTATTTTGAAGGATATTGCTAATCCATTGCTTCATATGTTCGAAAAATTTGTCTGCTCAACCACGTAAATGAAGCAATGAATGTTGTTGAACTGTCAAAATGAAAGTCATTGCTACAGTGCTTACGCAATTACCCCGCAGAATATACGAGAATAACATAATTTAGCATAACATCACACCTGTAATCTCCGAAGGGTGCGACAGACACACCTCAGCCTCACCCTACCTAAGCAATACACTGCACCCACATTTCGCTACGTTACGTTACGTTTAAGGCTCATGGAATTAGGGGCCGAGTGTATTGCCATCAACCATGTACCTACCTGTATATGGTATACCTAATAAAGAGTATTCCATCTATCTATGCTACAGTGGTGCAAAATTAAGGATGGGTTATAGATGAAATAATATACCGAAATAGAACAAAAAAGATTTTCTTCCCGGAGCCGATAACATCTTAATAGTATAATGACATCAGATCGAGAGGCTGGCAGAATGTCAGGTGCGATCGTGAACTTTTGGATATTTATTTTAGTATCCGTAAAATTGATTCATCTTGTTTCAAGGTCTCTATATTTTTTGTTTAGCTCAAAGGATCTATGTGGTTTTCCTCAGAGGACAGTGCTCCAGGAAGTCTACAATTAGACGCAAAATTCTGTGGAAAATGAAAGGTTAGGTTGTGGTATTTGCATATTTTCATGTTTATGGGAAGAGCCATGAACAAAAAAAGTTGCATGGTCGTACTCTGGCTTCCACCTAATGACCAAAGGATTAAGATGCTCTGAGGACCAAAGGTCCTTTTCTTTCTTTTGGTCCTCAGAGCCTTGTTAATCTTACCTCAGGCCACACAACGCGCTGTTGGGTAGAAGTTACATTTATATCAGAGGCTTCAAAGTTACGTACTACTAATGCGTAGTATTAGGCTGGTAACTACACTACTTACTTAATGCTGTCTCTCCTCCTGTCTATACTGTCATTATTTGCATCTCGTAGTGCAGGACACATTCCGCCATGATACAATAGCATGCAAATTATTTCAAACATCGGTTTGAATTTAAACGTGAAACTTTTACATCTTACAAAAATGAAAATTGTAAGTTGTGTAGAAGACAGGACATCAGTGGGGGGCTTAAGCCAGGACATCAGTATGGTGACAGTATGGTTAGGGTGCGACAACATTAAATGTTTGCTACTCAGCAGGAAAACGCAGTGAGTGGTCCAGATCATGTTACAGGCTGCAACCAAACACCCCTTTATTCTTTATTTTAGGCAAAAGTTCAACTCAATACTATGGAGTTATAAGTCTTCTATATATAATAAATAAAAATCTCAAATTCACTGACTGACAACACAGCCTAAATTGTTGAGTCTAGAAGCATGAATTTTGTACAAGTTTTCCTTATACAATAACACTAAGGAAGGATATCTGAAAATTCATCCACTAAGTGTCTGTTTGTGTGATCGCTTGAATCTTCTAAACTACACAATATAATAGGGGTTAAAGTATGAAATTGCCGTTTTATTGTAATAGGTACTTCGAATTGACATAGAACCTTCATGGTTTGAGATTTTTGAGTGAAACTTTTTTCACATGGTACCTATGAAGTTCTTCTTTTAAAAAATGTGCAACAATCGATTATTGACTTTCAGTTGTTTTTTTTTTATTCAACTTAGATAATAAAGATGGATACTTCGAAAATTCAAGTTATTTTTTTTTTTTTTTTATTGACAATGGGCTCACTCTTGACCTCAGTCCAGACCAGAGGCAGGGATGAGATCTACGGTGGAACGAGCTTGCCCAGAAGAAGCCTATTCACTCTCATTCAGTTATTTTTGAATACGAGTTCCGACGCGGAACTAAAGCGGCAGAAACAGCTCGCAATATCAATGTTGCGTTTGGAGAGGGGACTGCTAATGAACGCACCGTGCGATTTTGGTTTAAATGCTTTCGTGATGGAAACTTTGATTTGAAGAACGAACTACGTGGAAGACCGCCCACAGAGGTGAATAACAATGAATTGAAAGAGATTGTGGAAGCCGATTCGAGCCAAACTACCCAGGAATTAGCGGGATGGTTTAACGTTACCTTACCAACAATATTGACTCATTTGCGTCAAATCAATAAAATAAAAAAATATGAGAAATGGGTGCCTCATGATTTGACTGATCTGCAGAAAGAAACGCGTGTTGAAATTTGTGTTGCCTTGTTGAATCGATACAGAAATGAAGGAATATTGGATCGAATTGTGACATGTGATGAAAAGTGGATTCTTTACGATAACCGTAAGCGAAAAGTGCAATGGCTGACCCCAGGTCAAACGCCGCAACAGTGTTCTAAAGCAAAGCTTACCAATAAAAAGGTAGTGGTAACTGTTTAGTGGTGTCAGCATTTATTCACTATAGCTTTCTCCGATCTGGTCAAGCAATAACGGCAGATGTCTACTGTGCCGAACTCCGAACAATGATAGCAAAACTAGCAGTGAAACAGCCCCGACTCATGAATCGATCTTCACCATTATTGCTCCATAATAACGCGAGACGTCATACAGCACGAGAAACCGTTTTAACTCTACAGGAACTGCAATTAGAAACCATTCGTCGCCCTCCGTATTCGCCAGACTTTGCTCCAATGGGCTACCATTTTTTTCGCGATTTGGACAATTTTCTAGGTGATAAAAAGTTTTCTTCTCAGGAGGCAGTACAAAATGCTTTCACACAGTTTGTCGAATCTAGATCACGAGAGTTCTATCGCAAAGGCATAGGTAAATGACCTTCCTATTAGATGGCAGCAATGTATAGATAATAATAGTAATTATTTTGATTAAATAAACAATTCGGCAATTTCATACTTTAACCCCTAATATTTTAATGAGGGTTTTGTTTTGGTTTTTGTTTTTGAGGTGTTTGGTTTTAACATTGTCCTTCTGAATACATTGTTGCTAAACTTACATTTAATAAAGAAATTACGATATTTTGTGAAGTCGTACAAACGTGTAGTAGGGTTCGCTTGTAAGTGTGGGATAAAATAAACCTGCTTGCGATGACGCGCTCACTGCACGCGTAGTTCTAAATATCTAATACCTAAATGTTAACAAAAAAAAAACATGAATACATGATTTTCTGACATAAATTAACACAGAAATGGAATTTATGAGCTTTACAAGTTCATTACAAAGATGATTAGAATGTTGTTTTTAAATAACACTTGTTTAATTAATTAACCCATTGAATAGTTTTAGTGAATGATCTTCAAACGTTAATTAATTACTGAAGAGACCGATTTTGTGAATCGTAACTTGGAATTCATTTGAATTTGGCATGAGTTACATATTCTTAGTGCTGGTCCGGACTTCAAAATTACTAATTTTACCTTCATCTCTTAAGTACTCAAAACAAAGTAATCAGCCTATAATTTTCGTACTGCTGGGACACAGGCCTCCTCTCAGTGAGAGAGAGTGGGCCGTAATCCACCATGCGGGCACAGTGCGGGTTGGTAGATGTCACATGCCTTCAAATTTTTGGTTCTAGGACATGCCGGTTTCCTCATAGTCGTGATGAAATAATTTATACTTGTAAAGCGCCGGACTGGGCTCGAACCTAGGACATACAGCTTGTAAGTCGCGACCGGTACCACTTGGCCACCACTGCTCAAAAACAAAGTAGGCTTACCTCCTATTACATAACAATGAATCACAGTCTGTGGCGAAACACAATGTGTGCAAAAGGGCTCTGATATAATAGTAAACTATAAACTGTGCTGACATAAAGTGCATAACGGATGATTGCAGTCAGACCAGATTCGGCAGCTGTGGGAAGGCTCATCAGGCTGCATGTCACCTGATTCTTTAATAATTTAGTTCAATGTAATTTTTCATTTTAGTCCATTTTAAATTATATATTTCAATTTCATCTAATCTAATCTAATTTAATTTATTTATTTTTAATTATTTATTTAAATATAATTTTAATTTATTTT
This sequence comes from Apamea anceps, assembly GCA_951799955.1. Classification (NCBI taxonomy): domain Eukaryota; kingdom Metazoa; phylum Arthropoda; class Insecta; order Lepidoptera; family Noctuidae; genus Apamea; species Apamea anceps. Next base: position 1,433,789 of record OX637504.1, on the reverse strand, counting down.
CAAACATTTGTGTCGAGTTTTATGTACTAACATAGTTTTAAGATAATGTAATTCTAACAAAATATGGACATTTAAATAGTCTGAATTAAACGAATTTTATTTTATTTATTTTTATAATAATCTTGATTGCGCTGTTTGTAAAGGACTTTTGATAATTATAACATAAATGTCAAATTCGGGACACCCTACAGTATATCGCGACCTGCACTTTCAGCTGGTAACCTCCGTGTTATGTGTCACAGTGAATTATTCTAGGACCTATACCTGTTGGCCTGAGGAGCCCAGGCGATACATCCACCTCATCTTGTAATACGCTTAGTTAATTGCTAACGTGCCCTTTCCAAAATCATAGCGTGGCTAAATTCCTTACGGCACAGGCGAGACTTTGGAGCCAAATTCTGCAAATTGTTTCCTTGAAATATTACAATAAAGTGGAATGCAGCTAATAATTTTGTACACGAACATCGGTACTTATTGACAGGTTGTTAACCTGTGAACTTCGCAGAACTTAATTTAAGTTTAAATTTGCAGCTCCTATACATACTAGCATTGTTTCTGTTCCTGCCTAACGAAGCCCACAGATGCTAGCCGCACAGCTGCTGGACTAAACTGGAACTGGGCTGGCCATATCCTTTGCATGTCGGAGCAGCAATATGCAAAAGCCACCACTCAGTGGCCTGCCACGCAGAAAGGACTCCTTCTTAAAGGATTGGCCCACAGTCGCAGTAGACCAGGAAAAGTGAGTGCATGAGATGAAAATCCAACAGCGTGTTTTATTTTAGCGCCGGGATGCGCTGCGGTTCTCAATGCGCGGCTCGTTGAAAATCTAGTGCGCGATAAAATCCCGCCGCGATATTTTTAAGTCCGTGTAAACGTCGGCTTAAGTAAAAGAAGGAAAGAAAACACATTTATTTAGCACAGATTAAAAGGCACACAACGTATGACTGCTAATAAAAAGTGTAAGTTGCGTAAGAAATTAGCAGAATGTATAACCTCACAGCTGCGCCAAATAGGTCCAGTTCAGAAAAAACGCCAAACAACTAGTACCTGACGCCGGTTTTCAATTGGACCTGAGGTGTGACGTGTCGGATGTTCATCAGATTTATATTTTAATGAGTGTCGTCATCTGCCTAGTCTTTCCCAGCTGTATTGGGCTCATCTTCCCGTCTAACCGGATGCAGCAGAATACCAGTATTTTACATGGAGCTACTGCCTATCTGACCTGCACAACCCAGTTACTTGGTAATACCCTTGGTAAGACTGATTGTCAGACTTTCGGCCTTCTGACGACCCGTAATGACTGTCAAAGATCCACGAATGACAGCCGGGACCAACTGCTTAACGTGCGTGCGTGTGTATGCGTACTTAAATAAAATAAATTAGGTAATCCCCAAAGGGTGAGGCAGAGGTGTAACTAGAGTAGACACACTGTTATTATTAACTAGCTGTGCCCGCGACTTCGTTCGCGTGTATGCCGGAAAACAAATTGGATTACATGGATTTAATTTTTTTGCGCGGAACCCTAATCCTTTTTCTAAAATAAAAGTAGCCTAAAATGTTTTTTTTTTTAATTTTAATCATATTGTCTTTGGGTGGCTTACAATTATCAAATACAGAAGTAGTAGTGAGGTAATTGACGACAAGCTATTTACAAGCCTCCACAGTTAGCAATAGAGTATTGTTGTACACATTTTCAAATTGACTAATGAAATAAAAATAGTTAACGAATAGGTTAACTATAACACTTAGTATAACATTAAATTACTTAACTAATAAATTAAATACCTGTAACAGCACACACTCCAACAGCAGATGCACATGCATCTGCTATGCATGCGCAGCCGCAATATTATACTGCTTAGATAAAACAGTAGTAATGGACGCTTAGCTGCTTGCAAACAAATCGATTGAAGGGTGCTTATTTTTAACAATTTGGTTAAAAACTTTGACTGAGCGAACCATATAAGAATTGCTACGGTAAACTGTGCGAGCGTAAGGAGCATGAAGGAGATTTCTCAAACGAGAATGCCGAGGTGGAACATTCAGAGACAGCTTAGAAAGAAGTTCAGGGCAATCAATCCTTGATTGTGCTATTTTAACTAGGAACCGAACGTCAAATATATTTCTCCGAGCTACAAGCGGAAGTAAGTTGAATCGAGCGCATCATTTTGTTGTAAGTACTTATATACTTTCTTATGCATATGCATGTAGTATAAAGTCGTTATTTTGACATTACAAATAGACACTTTAATGCCACTTATTTGTATACATTAAAACTAAACAAAGAAGATGAGAGTGAAACTACGTACTTTAAACCAATCAACTTTCCCATTGTAAATCATGAAGGTTTAAATGAACATTATTTTGTAATACTGACGTGTGATTACAGTGAAACAAGGTGTAAAGTATTGTAAGAAAAAATGTATGCGCGTGCGATCGTCCGATACCCACGATTAATGTGCCAGAAGCGAAATGAGACTATCTCTGCCTGCCCATCTGAGCCTGGGGATGATGATATAATGTTACAACTGCATAAGAGGGTACATAAACTACCGAATATAAGATTAAAATTCAGTTTATTATCAGTTGGTATATTTAGAGGTTTAAAAATGTTAAATGAAGAATAAGTATTACAAACATCTAAAGATAATAGTTTCCTGCTTATACTTGTAAGCCAAAATTAAAATATAGGAGGCTTATAATATTCTGAAACTGCAGTTTTCAGATATTTGACCTACGTATGGACAAATAGAAGATAGAATACTCTTTATAATGTAAACCATAAATATTACAGATGTAAGTGTAGAAACTTTACAAGGGGTGACACAATAGGCGGTCTTATCACTAAAAGCGATCTTTTAAAGACAACCTTTGGATGGATTGTTGGAATGCTTCACCAAAAATAATATTCCAATCTAGATAAAAAATTAACTCCATGAAACGTTTTGACGTGAAATTGCTTCTGTAGAACATCCTTTTGCAATGGTAGAGAACCCTTTCCAATATCTATCTATTAGATATTAACGTTTAGTTAGTTTATTAACGTTTCAATCAAATAACTACAACAAAAAAATACCATATTATTAAAGCTATGTAGGTCAGCATATGATATCAATATGAGCCATCTAAGCAAGCCGGACATGTCACAAAGAACCTTTAGCTAAGCATCGGTGGCCGAAGAAGATTCTAAGTTCAAATGTCAAAGCGCGTCCTTGCCGCGCAACGATGCGCCGGTGACTATAAATAGCCAGAGCGACAACACAGAGGCATCAGTCGCTCGATTGCCTTTCAATCATCAACAGTTCCAGGACAAACAAAAAAAAACCCATCAAAAATGAAATCGGTACGTTTGAAGTTGCAAAACGAAAAGTGTTTTTCGAATCATCATCTCCAGTGAAACAACAAAAAAATTCAAGATCCTTCCGATCGATCGTCATCAAGTTTTGGTGATAGCTGGTCTTCTGGCTGGTCTCTAACAGTAGTCTTCTGCCAACAGTTCATCGTACTCGCCCTCTTCGTCGCCGCCGCAGTCGCCGCCCCCGCTGGCCCAGACGCTGATGCCCAGATCCTCCGCTACGACAACGACAACATCGGAGTCGAAGGATTCAACTTCGCGTAAGTTTTGAAAAAGCACCCTACTAGATTTGATCTTTGCTAAAGTTGTTGAGTTTAATGTGTTCTAATTTATCAATGGAACTCAGATCTCATTGTTGATCTTTTTACAAAGTCCAGAACCTCATAAACACTATTAGTTAAATCCTTATATACATCTACTAAGACCACTTCTTTCATGACCCACAGGTATGAGACCTCCAACGGCATCGCCCAGGAGGAGAGGGGTCAGCTGAAGAACGCTGGCTCCGAAGCCGAGGCTCTTGAGGTCACCGGCTCCTACTCCTACACCGGCCCCGATGGCGTCGTCTACCGGGTCACCTACATCGCCAACGAGAACGGATTCCAGCCCCAGGGTGCTCATCTCCCCGTTGCCCCTTAATTCTACTTCACTAATCCCAATATCTAGTCCAAAAAATACTCATCCTTACCCTTATCCCCTTCCTTTGTTACTTATCCACTCCAAGCGATCTGTGATATGATCCTGAACGATTTTGTTAATAAAACAATTTATGTTATAGTAATTTACATATTCGTTTCATTACCTATGCCACGACTTACGACACAGCGAAATTTTTAAAAGATTCCTATTAAAGTTTCAAAATTTTAAAAGCTTGAAGGATTACTAAACTGTTGAAATAAAATGTAAAATTGGCCTTTTCATAACAATCTGAGATGACTGGTGTCATCATTTTGAAACGCAATCGTTTTTAAATATTTTTGGTCTAAAGGTCGATTAACTTGGTTACGAGATTTACAATAACGTTAAACATTTGAACAACCTAAAACACATCATTGAAGCAAGTACCTAAATATAGTTTCAAAATTAACTCAAAAATGATTAAGATAGATAAATATAAAATGATTGATTGCAGCAAGTATTGAAATCAATCGAAAACCAATGGCGTCGTTAATGGCTAATTAAATACAGAGGGCCCCAAATTTGTGAAGATTCCACAATAGCTTGCTTAGAAATATGTTAATTTACGAGCTGCACGACCTTCGGGCCATGATGGCTCGTTTCGGCTTGATGTTCAACTTATTATAATTTTAAAGTTACCATCCTTGGAATCCTAAATTGATTATGTTCGGATTAAAGTAAAGCGCAGATGCAGCAATTTATTACTTATAAGGTTTTATTGATATTTAACAAGTGACCGGCTGTTAACCATACAAGTTTATCGGTTTGGGAGTCAAGCGTGTGTGTGCCCACGCCTTTTAGCTCATCCGCAGTGTTGAAACTATGAATGGGTAGTGAAAGTATTTCAGAAACATGTTTGCTATGAAGACTGGTGAGATGATGATGAAAGACTACGTAGTGCTATCACTGAGTGATTCACGCAAATAGTTTCTTCAATTCTTTACATTTAAACATTCAGTCTCTCAGAGAGCTTTAATCGTACAAAGAAAAGAAAGAAGATACATTTATTTGTGCAAAATATATCGCAAAGAAATAAACACAAAAACGAGAAGACGGAAAATATGAGAAAATGAAGTCTTAACCCATTAGAATTAACACTTCAGCTTGGGGCTAATAATCTTGTAATATAGTTCTAGCACAGAATTTAAACCTTAATAATCTTCTATGCATAGTATGAAATAAAGTAGTTTTTCGCGTACGTTTGTGTAACCGCTTAAATTAACTGCACAAATGGATTGATTTGATGCGGTTTACATCATTATTTAGATAATGTATTCCGGAAGGTTAATGTGTAAAATTCCTACATTTATATTAACTTGAATATAATAAACGCTAATACATATAATAGGTGCTTTACTTTGTTGAAATTATTTTATCACCACTGCTCTCAAAACGGTGAAGCAAAACATCGTGAGGAAACCGGCGTGTCCTAGAACTAAAAATTAGAAGATATGTGACGATGGCCTACTTTCGCTCATCGAGAGGAGGCCAGTGTCCCAGCAGTGGGAACATTGTATGCTGATTATTACATTATATCCTTATGCTTATAATAAACGAATCTCGATATTTTGCAAGTGACAAACCATACGAACCATCTAGTTAAATAATATATGTATGAGACATCCCATGTAAAAATTTAATCGAATAATTGTTCACATTTTAATAAGAATGGTGTGCATGCCTATAGGTGATGTTTTTACACAGTATTGAAGACTCGTGATTACTTATTATCTACCCTCGTAAATAAGCCCGCGTTATATGTATGGTGTACAATAAAGAGTATTCTATTTTATTCGATTCTATGCTTGCTTAATCTATATAATCTACATATATACATAACCATTAAAGTCTCGGACGTTTTGCGGTTAGCAACACTTGTGGTAACCGCAAGTTATTTCAACTTGACCGCTTTATATTTCATTAACTAAACACCAGACTAGAAAAGAAACTAAGACACTCATTTGCTCATTAAGACGATCGACTATAATGGTATAATAGTCGATTAGCTTCCATATAACCCGCGGGCCGCCATACTTGGGAGATCTATACAAGGATGGATGCGTGACTACCAAAAAGAGTAAATTGCTTAAATGTGAGCCGAGTTGACATGGTTCCTTTCTTTAAGTATTGTGTTGTCAATATGGATCCTAGACGGAATCAGTACCTTGAGAAAGGATACAGATGTCTTAATTTCATAATGTGCTGTTTTAATTTGATTGCGTTTGGCATTAATAAGACGTGCAAGTCATTATCTGATTGTTTGATGCAGTTTATCATTTAATGACGTTTTGGATTAGCATATGGTCTTCATGTCGCTGTTTTAAGTTCTTTTGTGTATTAACTAGCTAAATGGCAGCATCACCGTGACAATGTTGCCAGCCTTTTGGGCACTTTTCCTGGTGACAGCGATGCGGACGAATTTTTTTATACCATTTGATTATAGGTATTTCGCCTCCTTTTGATATACTTGTACATATTATTATTACTATTTTAAGGCTGTTGTCTTTTAAAATATGTAAATATAAAAAAAAGTCTATTCGTAAACTTGAATTTAATTTTATTATAATGTAGACCGTAAAAACAATATGAAATACTTAGTAATTATTATTTAATAACCTGATATTCCAATACAACGTCTACATGCACCAAATTAGATCATAGGACCTTAACCCAGCGTAATGAACAATACACGCAATAAATCAACTCTAGAAACAAAAAAAAAAATGTGTAAGATATAGCACTCAATTAAAAGGGGAATTACATCAGTTTTAATTATGAGCCAATCATTTTCACGGAACTGCCATCGCTATTCCAAGAAGAGGTGCGAGATGTTATCATTGAGTCCAATACTTTATAGCGACAAGTGGGCTGTAACAATATCGGCACCATTAATTAAAGCACGCGTGAAGATGATCATGTTTTTTTGCCTTACGTCAGCGTAAGTAATAAAACACTCGCTCCTCGGCTACTCTCATCTCTCAAAACTCAAACTCAAAGCATTCAATTAAACCAATTGCAGGCACTTTTGAATTGTCAAGGAGTCGTTCAGTCAGAAAGATGAAGCTAGTTGCCCATTCCAAAGCGTAGTACGTTAGTATGGAGAAGAACGGGAAAGTAACTTCATGGATATTCTTTCCAATCCAATCAAGCAGGGCATAAAATGGTACTTTTTGCTGATGATAGCACGGTTATTATAAAATGCAACAATCCTGATAGTTACGAACTTGACATTAATAACACTCTCTCGAAAATAGTTAATTGGCTTAAGGACAATAAATAATCTTGTAATATCTAAATCTAAATAAAACTAAAATCATGCATTTCCACCAACGGCTTTTAAATACTCCAGTTAATGTCACCTATAATCAGTCTAGAATAGAAGAAGCTAGCATTGCAAAATTCTTGGGTATCTCTATAGACTGCAACCTGACCTGGAAACCACATCTGGAAGAAGTTTGTTAACGATTAAGCAGATCAGCGTACCTTCTATTTCAACTGTCAAAAAAAGTAAGTACTGAAACACTCTTAACGGCTTATCATGGATTGGTAGCCTCGGTTTTGCGTTACGGTGTTGTTTTGTGGGGACAGTCAACAAACCGAGAACTTGTTTTTAAAATGCAAAAGAGATGTATACGGTCGATGTTTGCTTTAAGAAGGTCTGACAGTTGCATGCCGTATTTTAAAAAATACAATATTTTAACTTTTCCTGCTTTGTACATCTTGGAAACTTCTTTGTTTGTAAAAAATAAACCCCATTTATTTAAAAAAATGGCCACAGTCAAGAAATTACCCATACGTGCTCAATATATGAACACATTATGCCATGTAAAATGTAAAACTGCACTGATGAAGAAAAGTTTCTTTGGTATTGCTCCCCAAGTTTTTAATAAAGTTCCCGATGCAATTAAATGTATGCCATTAGAAAAATTCAGAAACACTCTACAGAAGCTGCTACTTGAAAACTGCTATTATACATTAGACCAGTTTCTGAATGATAAATTTAATTAATCATAATTTTGGAATTATTATTATGTCATTATTTAATTTTATTTTATTATAATGCAATTGTAATTTTTGATAATTTTAATCTCTGCTGACATTGTATTTTTTTTGACATTTATTTATTCATTTTTTGACTATTTTAATTTAATTAATTTTGACGACTAATATTGCTGACTTGTTCTATCTTTCTGTACTATTTTATTAAACTTTTGAAAATTCTTATTTGTTGACATTGTGAGTTTAAGAGAATTTTTTCTTTTTACAAATAATTTAATTTTGATCATAGCATCACTATTTTGTATGCCTGTCGGCGGAACATAGGTTGGACCAAACACTATACTATATACATAAGATCATTGTACCCTGTGTTCACAAAAAATAAATGAATTTGAATTTGAATCAAAATGTTGATTCTATCATCCATGTTAAAATTATAGGTACCTACTCATATTGGTATACTCTCTGAAAAGGGGCTGGGCCGTCTACCGCGTGGGTTTCTGCTTCTTTTAACGGATATCTTCGAATGTATGGTCTAGGTCAGTTTTGCTCACGACATTTCCCTTTGACAGTTTTAGTGCATACTGCACAAAGTTAAGTGCGTCGCCGGGTTCAAACCCACGACCATTGGGCAGACTCGTTACCACTGGGCTACCAATCAATCAATCAACTCCGCCTATCGCTGTCCACTGTTGGACATCTCCGAGGCTGCGCCACAACACCCTGTCCTTAGCCTTCCGCATCCAGTCTTTCTCAGCCACCTTCTTAAGGTCATCGGTCCATCCAGCTGAGTGGCGTTCTGCACTGCGCTTGCCGATACGCGGTCTCCACTCCAGGACTCGTCTGCTGCACCTGCCATCGGTCCTTCACTTCAGTTTGCTTACACGTCCACCAATAAAAGGTTCATATCGAATCTGACTGTATGTCAGCTTACTTCATATTGAAAAAGTGTAATTGAAGAATCCGCTATGGGTATTTCACGGTTAGAATTATCGATTTATACCATAGCTAATTTGATGGCGGTCTAAACACTTTAGTAGTATACATAGGTTCTGTGTCTTATTTTGCTGCATCCATTTAGGAGGTCACGGGTCACGCATGGTACCTTCTATATTTATAGGTACCTACTTAAACTTTGACCTATGAAGGTGTATAAGATGGCAAGTGTTGCTAAGGAATTCCATCATTATTTAATAGAGAAAATATTTCTTGAAAATGTTTATTTATTTTAATCTTTATGTACACACAGTAAAATACATAAGGATATGACATAGTTATAATATGAGTACAAAGGAACTGCTTATTTCTCAAGAAATTTCTTCCAGCAGACCTGCGGAAGGAATGAATGAGGAATGTTCTTTGTAATGCTTTCCTTTTATTCTAAGATACACGATCTTAGAATAAAAGGAAAGCATTACAAAGAACATTCCTCTTCCTAAAGGCAGTCTCTGTGAAAAGTTTATTAAGCAAATTTACATCAATCTACATTAAGAATATGAATATAATATAATTTATTCATAATAAAAATGAGATTTACATAAATAGCAACGTATACTTATAGCGCCAACACAGAGGCATCAGTCGCTCGATTGCCTTTCAATCATCAACAGTTCCAGGACAAACAAAAAAAAAAAAAACTCATCAAAAATGAAATCGGTATGTTTGAAGTTACAAAACAAAAAGTGTTTTTCGAATCATCATCTCCAGTGAAACAACAAAAAACTACAAGATCCTTTCGATCGATCGTCATCAAGTTTTGGTGATAGCTGGTCTTCTGGCTGGTCTCTAACACTAGTCTTCTGCCAACAGTTCATCGTACTCGCCCTCTTCGTCGCCGCCGCCGTCGCCGCCCCCGCTGGCCCAGACGCTGATGCCCAGATCCTCCGCTACGACAACGACAACATCGGAGTCGAAGGATTCAACTTCGCGTAAGTTTTGAAACAGCCCCCTATTTTAGTTTTGATCTTTGCTAAAGTTGTTGAGCTTAATGTGTTCTAATTTTTCAATGAAACTCAGATCTCATTGTTGATCTTTTTACAAAGTCCAGAACCTCATAAACACTATTAGTTAAATCCTCATATACATATACTAAAACCACTTCTTTCATGACCCACAGGTATGAGACCTCCAACGGCATCGCCCAGGAGGAGAGGGGTCAGCTGAAGAACGCTGGCTCCGAAGCCGAGGCTCTTGAGGTCACCGGCTCCTACTCCTACACCGGCCCCGATGGCGTCGTCTACCGGGTCACCTACATCGCCAACGAGAACGGATTCCAGCCCCAGGGTGCTCATCTCCCCGTTGCCCCTTAATTCTACTTCACTAATCCCAATATCTAGTCCAAAAAATACTTATCCACTCCAAGCGATCTGTGATATCATCCTGGACGATTTTGTTAATAAAACAATACAATTTATGTTATAGTAATTTACACATTCGTTTCATTATTCCACAGATAAGTGCTATCTCCTAAATAATAAAAAAAATCTTTAACTTCAATTTTGTTATAATATAGACCTTAAAACAATATAAAATACCTAGTAATTATTATAACCTGATATTCCAATACAACGTCTACATGCACCAAATTAGATCATAGGACCATAGCCCAGCGTAATGAACAATACACGCAAAAAATCATCTCTAGAAACAAAAAAATGTGTAAGATAGAGCACTCAATTAAAAGGGGAATCACATCAGTTTTCATGGTGAGCCAATCATTAACCCCCGACGCAAAAACGACGGGGTGTTATAAGTTTGACGTGTCTCTGTGTGTGTGTGTGTGTGTATGTCTGTCTGTGGCATCGTAGCTCCCGAACGGATGAACCGATTTTAATTTTGTTTTTTTTTTGTTTGAAAGGCAAAGTTGTCGGGAGTGTTCTTAGCTATGTTTGATGAAAATCGGTCCAAGATGGCCGCCGCTACAAAATGGCGGATTACATATTTTTTCACAACTCCTTCAATATGGGTATCAAATGAAAGGGCTTGACTAGTAAAATACTATACACTATGATAAATTTCAAATCCAAGATGGCCGCCACCACAAAATGGCGAATTACATTTTTTTTTCACAACTCCCTCAATTTGGGTATCAAATGAAAGGGCTTGACTAGTAGAATACTATTATACACTATAACAAATTTCAAATCCAAGATGGCCACCACCACAAAATGGCGAATTACAAAAAACCTGATTAAATACCAAATTACCTGAATCTTAAAACGCAAGAAAATAAAAGAAAAGAAATAATAAGGAGTCCCTACAAAAAGCATGAAATAAAAAATTAAATTAAAAATTTAAAAAACGCCCGACTACGTGAAACCCTGTAAAAAAAAAATAACCTTAAAATTATGACCCTACATAAGTACGTATGAATTTTTTTTATTAAATATTGTCCTGTCGGGGGACCGCTACTATTTTAAACTTTAACAGAACGTTAGGCTAATAATTAGAGCGGTCCCCCGACGGGACAACATTTAATCAAAAAATTTCATACGTACTTACGTAGGGTCATAATTTTAAGTTTATTTTTTTATTTTTACAGGGTTTCACGTAGTCGGGGGTTTTTCAAATTTTTAATTTAATTTTTTTTTCAAGAAGAGGTGTGAGATGTTATCATTCAGTTCAATGCTTTATAGCGGCAAGTGGGCTGTAACAATATCGGCACCATTGATTAAAGTATGCGTGAAGATGATCATGTTTTTTTGCTAAGGCAAAAAAACATCATCATCTTCACGTGTACTTTTCGGAAGAGTTTTTTTACTTACGCTGACGTAAGCGTCAGCGTAAGTAAAAAGAACTCTCGCTCCTCGGCTACTCTCATCTCTCAAAACTCAAACTCAAAGCATCTATTTCAATTAAACCAATTGCAGGGAATTTTTTAATTGTCAAGGAGTCGTTCAGTCAGAAAGATGAAGCTAGTTGCCCTTTTCAAAGCGCAGTAAGTTAGTATGGAGAAGAACGGGCAAGAAACTTCATGGATATTCTTTTAAATCAAAATGTTGATTCCATCATTCATGTTGAAAATTCCTCAAGGGGCAACTATTTTTAAGCGCAACTAAGCGCAACTAAATTATTCCTCAGAGCGCAACCAGTAGTTGTGCTCGCAAATTCAAATTAGAAATATTATAATATATATTTATTCCTCAAAGCGCAACCATGACGAAAAATAGAGAGGGATATGATGGATTCGTTAATGATATTGACAGACAGTTTTAAATCAACTGTCCTAATGGTTTATTTATTCAAACGGACTACCAGGCAAACAGAAATTAACTGGAAGTAAGTGTTAGGCAACTTTTGGTCAATAATGTTAAAATAAAATACAGATTCATTAAATTTAATTATGACAGTTGTTCTGAAAAGTACCAGGGTAATAGAAATGAATAGAAAATAGACGCCTATAAACAATCTGGTTACAAAGTTATCAATCAGCAATAAGACACTACAGGGCATGAGTAAAAAATGAGTGTATTAAATGATACAATACCTTACTAAAGTACATAATAGTTTAAGAAAAATAGATGATTTCGTTTTCTCACTTAGTATAATTGTTTAATCATCACGTATAATCACAGTCTTATTCATAATCACAATTAAAAATCATAACACTAACTTTGTAACCAGATTAATGAATCCATCACACCCCTCTCTATTTTTCATCATGGTTGCGCTTTGAGGAATAAAGATATAATATTTTTAATTTAATTTGTGAGCGCAATTAATGGTTGTAGTTTGGGGAATAATTTAGTTGCGCTTAAAAATAGTTGTGCTTTGAGGAATACCCCGAAATTATAGGTACCTACTAATATTGATATACTCTCTGAAAAGGAGCTGGAACGTATTACGTACGCATCGCTGGGATCGAACCCATGACTATTGGGCGGACTCGTTACCCCTGGGTCACCAACCATTCAATCAACTCAGCCTATGGCAGTCCACTGCTGGACATAGGCCTCTCCCAGGCTGCGCCACAAAACTCTGTCCTCTGCCTTCCGTATCCAGTCTGTCCCAGCCACCTTCTTAAGGTCATCGGTCAATCTAGCTGAGGGGCGTCCCGCACTATGCTTGCCGATACGCGGTCTCCATTCCAGGACTCATCTGCTGCACCGGCCCTCGGTCCTCCGACAAACATGGCCAGCCCACTGCCACTTCAGTTTGCTTACTCGGCCACCAATAAAAGGTCCATATCGAAACTGATTCTATGTTGGTTACTCCATATAGAAGAAGTGTAATTGAAGAATCCGCTATGGGTTTTTTCACGGTTACAATAATCAATTTAAACCATAGCTTATTTGATGGCGGTCTAAACTAACTTACGGCAACGGACTTTAGAAGTAAGTTCTGCGTCTTATTCTGCTGCATACATTTAGGAGGTCACGGGTCACGCATGGTACATACGCCAGCACCTCAAGGTCTTACAATCTGTCAAATTTCTTTAATAGATTTTCAGCTTTATTGCTAAAGCATTAGATTCAAAGTTGATTGAGAAAATTTGACAGATTCGGGTAGCTTGATGTGCTGGCGTCTGTACCTTCTATATTTATAGGCACTTAAACTTTGACCTATGAAGGTGTATAAGATGGCATGTGCGATACTTGCTAAGGAATTCAATAATTATTTAATAGAGAAAATATTTCTTGAAAATGTTTATTTATTTTATTATTTATGAACACACAGTAAATTACATAGGGATTGACATAATGTAATGTATGATGACATGATGTAATGTAGTGTAGTGTTCTTTGTAATGATTTTCTCTTATTCTAAGATACATATAAAGCCAGTCGCTGTAGACAAGTTTTATTATTAGTAAGCACATTTACATCAATCTATATTAAGAATATGAATATAAATTAATTTATTCATATAAAAATGATATTTACATAAATAGCAACGTATACTTATAGCGCCAACACAGAGGCATCAGTCGCTCGATTGCCTTTCAATCATCAACAGTTCCAGGACAAACAAAAAAAACCTATCAAAAATGAAATCGGTACGTTTGAAGTTGCAAAACGAAAAGTGTTTTTCGAATCATCATCTTCAGTGAAACAACAAAAAACTACAAGATCCTTTCGATCGATCGTCATCAAGTTTTGGTGATAGCTGGTCTTCTGGCTGGTCTCTAACAGTAGTCTTCTGCCAACAGTTCATCGTACTCGCCCTCTTCGTCGCCGCCGCAGTCGCCGCCCCCGCTGGCCCAGACGCTGATGCCCAGATCCTCCGCTACGACAACGACAACATCGGAGTCGAAGGATTCAACTTCGCGTAAGTTTTGA